>CM036906.1:19056579-20551579 GCA_020800305.1 Porphyrio hochstetteri | reverse complement strand
GGGCTCACACAGACATGCAGACATGAAGAAGCACTGCATATTGTGAATGCCCATCCTTCTTTTCTTAATTCATAGTGACTCCAGACATTTTCTGATACATAGATCACAGCCAAATAGCTTATTTTTATTGAAACAGTTCATAAAGTGTCTGTTGCTAGGGTAACTGTGTCTTTTTTCAGATATATTTGCAAGGACGGAGGTTTTCTGCCCTTTTTATTCTTCACAAGCAGCTTAAAAATGAGGAGTCATCTCCCCACCACACAGAGGCATCTGCATGCCATTGAACCAAAGGACCGTAAGCCTTACTATGTTGTTAAGTCTGACTTGTTATACCTTCTCTGCAACATGTATCAAAGTACTGATTCAGTTGAATATGTGTATTCAGCCAGCCTAATTTTTAAACTTAATTTTAAATATTTTGGGGCATTGAGACTTTAGTTATTAATTTGATATTTATTTTACACTCATTCTATACTTTACATTCTTGGGGGTCCATGTGCTGTTCCCTTCAGAAAGCTGTATGGCCCTTCCCCTGCCCACCACTTAAACAAAATGTCACCTCAAACTCACGTGCAGTTCTAGTCTTGTGAAGATTTCCCAAGGCTTCCTACTACCTTTAAGAGCTGATTATAGTGAATTAAAGACTCTACATCTTTCCTCGATGGCCCTAGCAATGTTGTGAAATGCAAAGGATGACCATTTTGGATAAACAAATTCTGTGGCTGCAAATGGCCATGGCAACTGACTGAAAAACCAGACATGGAGCCACTGCAAAAGAGAAATGCTAATTTTGTCCATTATGGGCTCTTTTGAAGTACGAAGTGACAATAAGGTTCACAAGAGCTGTTAGAAATTCACTAAAATAGCTCTGCTTCATGGAGTGTTCAATGAAGAGAAATCACAGAATCAGAGAACATGAGGAGTTGAAAGGGACCTTGAAAGATCATCTAGTTCAACCCCCTGACAGAGCAGGATCACTTAGACTAAATCACACAGGAACACAGCCAGGTGGGTTTTGAATGTCTCCAGAGAAGGAGACTCCACACCCTCTCTGGGCAGCCTGTCCCAGTGCTCTGTCACCGTCACACTGAAAATGTTCCTCCTTACATTCACATGGAACTTCCTCTGCTCCAGTTTGCACCCATTGCCCCTTGTCCTATTGCTGGCCATCACTGAGAAGAGCCTGGCTCTGTCCTCCTGGCTCTCACACTCTACATATTCATAGACTTTCATAAAGTCACAGATACACCCAACTCACACACAGCCTGAGCACGCAATGGCTGTAAGGGTCTGGAGTCACAAATTCATACCTTCTCATAGCAGTGCTTGTTCTGAGACAGTATTTTGTGTTTGCTGATGTCCTGAGGTTCTGAACTGCTTCTTTGTATGAACTGTATTTCACATGTTATGCCCTGTGTTAGGTAAAGGTAGCTTTTCTTTGCTGAGTTGAATGTCATTTTCTATGACCCTTGCATTTTCTGCATGTGTGAGAAGAGGGGTGTCACTTAACTGACTTGCTAAGGTAGCACACTTATTTTTAAAAGGCTGAGCCTTGTCACCTAGCTTTGACTCTTTATTTCTCTCCTAACTTTATTTTCATGTAAGTTTTATCGAACTGAAATCCACTGTGTGCTGCCAAAGTAGCAATGAATAATTAAAAAAAAAGATATACAACAAATTCTCAGAGATGTGTGACTATGTAAGGGCAGTCACAATCAATAAGACAACCCAAAAGCTTGTGGGGCTTTTTTGTTGCCTCCTTTGTGACTCTTTGGGGAATATGTGGAGCCAGGTTGAGAAAACTGACACAAAAATTTATGTGCTGAAGTATCAAAATTAGGGGAGGGAAACATGGAATTCCTGTGGAGGATGGTCGGGATCTGAGCCCTGGGGCTGATGGCTATGGTGTGGGGAGTAGTACATTGTGGCTGGGGAGGCTGTGAGCAGCACAAGGCAAAGTGTGCCCTTGCCAGTTTCTGGTAGTGTATGTGGAAATGGCTGCAGCTCGGACAAACACTCTGTACATTGCTGGCTAACATCATCAGTTGTAGTAGAATTCAGGTTTTTTTCATCAATTACTGGTACCTGCTGTCTCAAAAGTCAGTAGGTAGGGACTCTTGGCATTCCAGGTGGTTTCTCATGTTATTTTTATTGCAGAGGTAAAAACAACAGACTGAAACATAACCTGGGAGTTTTCCAGGGCTTTTTCCTCCTTTTCTTCAAAGCAAAACTTACTGGTGAGACAGGGTGTTTCTCTCCCTACATCTAAGTTTAATGATGCTGTGATTCATGGGACTTGCTTGAAACTGTAATAGCTTCTTCCAGGAAGTTTGCTTAGGCTTGTGGGTTGAGCATCCCTCCTGAAGACCTGCTGCATGTACTGCTCCTCCTTGCCAGCGCAGCATAAACAAGAAATGGAAATCATAGGATCATCAGCTTCAAGTAAATAACCCTTGCACCTATCCCCTTGGTTGCAGAGGCCCAACCAGCTTTTAGCTCTTCAGGCTGTGTCTGACACACACACACTGATGTTTATACATCCACCCACTCCTGCCCACACAGAGAAGCACAGAGAGGACTGAAATATGTGGAGTACTGCTACAATGATAGCAGCTTCTAGTATGCAGCTCATGACTCTCCAACACTTTCAGTGGGGAGTATGGACATGTTAAAGAGGATACTGAAACAGGGAAATGGCATCAAAAATTTCAGTAAGATTCTCCGAAGGGACACATCCATTAAGGTCTGGCTTTCATTTCACACAGAAAACACTTAGCCAAACATACAAGAAGCATCTTTTTTTGGAAGTTTCTCAAAAGCATTGAGGGTGGGTTTGCTGTTGGTGCCTCCTGCTTACGAAGAGTGCCAAATTCACTGACAACAGATCTAATTCAGTGAATTGTGACTGGCAGATTGTTTAGCCCTGGAAGCCCAGCCTTGACTTTGTTCTCTATCACACAGTTGCATATTTCAGAAGTGTTGCAGAAGTCTATGAAAGTTTATACAGCATGGAAAATGTCAGCTATGACCAAGGCAAGAAGCAAATGTTAAAATCAAGTAGCATCCACCTGAAGAACAAACAGAGCAGTGCAAACAATCATCCTCTTTCCCTAATGTCAAGGAAGGCAAAGCCAGGCTTCAGCTGGTATCTGGGGAGAGCCACACCTGGCCTGGCAACTGCTGCCCCATAAGCAGCACTTGAAGAAAGCCAATACTGGAAAGGCTTTAAAGAAAACATAGGAAAGCACTCTTCCTTGGTCTGTTATATTTTTAAGTGTCTGCCACTTGAACAAAGAAGGAAAGGATGCTCTTCCTACAGTTATTGCCCCACCTGGTGCACCCTGTGTACTGTTCCAGACAAGCACTAAGGCTGTGTGTGTGGCTGCCCCACTCTTCTCTTTCTCTGGCTGCTGATAGAAAGAAAAAAATGCTGTGTCTGCTTTGCTCCCTGCTGCCCTCTGAACCTGAAGCCTGTGGTGCAGTGCTGCTGTGTGACTAAGAAACACAGCCTCATCCAACACCACAGACTCACGGTTGATTTCTGGGAGCAGGACCCAGGCCTTCTTTCGCTGCATCCCACTGGTGACATGCTGAGGAGCCACCACCACGTGGCAGCAGGCTGTGTTTCTCGAGGGTGGGCAGCCTTCCACTGCTCCCTCGGTGACTGCCCATGGTGGGGCTGGTCCTGCACACGTGCTTGGGGTGAGCAGGCGGGACGACACAGAAGCGGATCCCAGCACCTGATCTGGGAGGTCTTGCTGGCTTTGTTCTGCACAGCAAACTGTTGAGCAGACAATCTCTTTTTTGGTCCACCTACAGTCTGCATTGCACTTTCCAGCACTGCTGTCAAGACCCACTCCCCAGTTGGTCTGTTTCCCCCTGCCTCTCCTGCCCTGTTTATTTTCTGGCTTTTGCAGCTTTCTTAATCCTTCCAACCTTCTGAAATATCCCCACTGGTTATATTTCCTTCCTTGGTGCTTGTCTCCTACATCTTTTCCTCTCAGATTTCCTTCCTTGGCAGAAATTTATCTGCTGCTGGTTCAAAATCTTCCACAGAAGGCAGCAGGGATCCCCCTGAACAGCTGTACTGTCTCTTAAAGCTGCCTTGGTTACTGATGTCAGACTGAAAGTGCCATGGGTGAGCCAGGTCAGCAGGGTGGGTGCTGCTGGGCTGCACCTCTGGAACAGCTGGGCACTGTGCCTAGCACAGCCCTGTGGCTGATGCTGCCAGCCCTGCCTGTACAGGTGCCCTGCCAGTGATTTCTGGGGTGCTGCTGCTTGGCCAGGTCTGTAGGCACAGAATTAACATTTCTTTCAGACTGTAATAGCCTTTCCACTGATACCTGTGTCCTTCCTCACTCTTAATTGTTTCCTGTTTCCTCGATTTATTCCACACCCATTTTTCTCTCCCTGTCCTCAGAAACATCATTAACCCTCTTAGACTCCACATGTGAAGTAATAACTGGAGCGAAGCATCACTGCCATGCTACATCATATGTTCTGAACCTGTTCTAGATGGTTGCTTTTTCTCAGTAAATCCATTTATTCTCCCACATCATTGTCAATTAGGATAAACTGCTGTTTTTATCCCCCCAGGACCTCCTTCACAGCACATGCACGCTGTACGAAGCAGCGTCAGGGAGGCAGGGGCTCCCTGTGCAGCTCCTGAGGTATTTACACAGGGTGGATTTTAGCCTGACAGTGCTGACATAAATTTTTTCTGGTACCAATTCATTACTAATACACAAGAATGGAGTCTGCCAGTTCACCTGGAAGACAAAACCAAAAGATAACAGGAGACAAATGAAGAGCAGCTCCACCACACTCTTAGATCTACATACCCCATAAAATGCTGGAGCAGCTGCTGGGCACTGCAGCGTTTCTCATTCTTTTCAGGGACTGCACTCTGGTTCATACAGCCCTACTCCACTTTCTGTCCAATTTAAAATGTTCTGTTGCCTCATACTTCTCTGCTGGCAGGTTAAGAAGAAGCTGCATCTGAGCCACCAACACCCCACCGTGCTCCTGATCACTTTGGAAAGAAGAGGTAGGGCACTCTAATCAGTGAACCCTCTGCAGGGGATGGCACTGGGCTGAAGCCAACGCAGCGGGTATTATTTGCCCACTGATTTCACTGTCTTAAAGCTTCACAACTGAACGGGTAGCAACCCCATGAATCTGCTACAGCTTCAGCCATGTCATGCTGTGGGGAAACATGACAGACCTCTGCCTTCCCTGCTTTGTCCTGTCCTGCTGAGAGAAGCCCGAGGAGAGCAAGCAGGTATCCTGCTCGATGCACACAGCCATGAACCGTCTTCGGCAGCAAAGCCTGTGATCTGCCCCGTTAAGATGCTTGTGAAAGATGTCCACAAAATGTAACAAGCCTCTAGTGCTAAGGGCAAGGGGGAAACTGCAGGGGAGGGTACGTGCTGTACCATACACAGACATAGAAGGGATGGTGGAGGAAGGAGGAGAGGTGACACCAGAGGGAAAGATCTGTGCATGCTAGAAAATTGTTTTTCGAGCCATTCTATCCATTCACAAAAGCATGTTTTTAGTCTGGTAAAATAAACTGTCAATTATTAATTTCATAACTACGTATATAAATACATCTTATGCATCTGAAAAATGTGACCTTGCATGTCTCTTAATGAAGTTGTTTATGTTGGCTAAAGGATATTAATATAGCTGTAAATACAGTGAATTAAAACTATTTTCAGTTGTTAGCTACATAGTCACTTCTTATTCATGACAGAATTATAACTGAATGAATGAAGCTCAAAAGAAGCAAACATTGCTTTTTGTACCTCTGCATTCTAAGCAATAAAAGAATAAAAGAAAACAAAATCAAATCTCCAGGAAGATTTGTTCAGCTTAATCTTGCAGGGTTACAGCTTGAGCTGATTTTATTTGATTCAGACCTATTTGCTCATCTCTGACTAATAGCATAAGCAAATGTCCCTCTGATTGTTATTTTTGTGGGTTTTTTTAATTAGCTGTTTCACATGGAGAAGTCACTGCATTGTTCTTAAGCTTGCAGATCTCCTTGTATTTATCAAACCCACACTTAGGTAATCAGGTGAGCGTTTCTCTGAACAGCAGAAATAAAGTAAGTGGCTCTTTGCAGAAGTGCATCTTTTAGTTATGTCTGACAAGGCACAAAATCTGATCCACGTTTCTCCCCTATATTACAGTATGCATAATGAATCGCTTTTGCATTGGTTTTCTGATCTCCTCCTTCAAAACTTACTCTGTTCCAGATGACTCCGTTACCTCTGACCTCTGCCTTTCGTGTACCTACATTTTTAAATGTTTGTCAGCCTTTGTGTATTTGGGACTGCTAACCTTTCTGTCAAATGCATTTGGAATTTGTTAAAGCTTCTAAGAATTACAACGGTTGAACAAGCAAACAGAGGAAGAGACATGAGCTTTGCTCTCTTCTCATACCAGAATGGCCGCACTCTGAACTGGTCTAACCTGGCACAGGCCCAGGAGAAGGCAAAAGAAAGCATCATACTGTCATTTCTTGCTTCTATGGCTATGGGCTCACCCAAATTCTAACAATAGCAACTCTCTGGCTCTGCTCTACTGCATTTCAAAATCTTTTCTATTTATTAAATATAGGTAGGTGATTTTGTCATTTACTGTTTACTGTCTCTCAAGGAGATTAACTGAAGTGAAATCAAAACACTTGTTTTCATGAATTTTATGAATCCCAGAAATTATGAGGAAACTATGGAGCATGGTCCTTTTTTTGATTAAAAATAGTTTAACATTTTGAAATGTCAAAATATAACTGTTTTTTTAATTCTTCCCAACAAAAGTACTTTACTAGGACTGAAACAAATTTGAAAGCTGTTTCAGTCATCCTGGCTGTATGTGCTTCTACACAAAACATTTTTAGAGATCCTTTCACTAGCTATAGCAGGAGCCGTGTGTCCTCCCAACAATGCCCCCATCACTACCCAGTCAAGAAGTCATGGTATAAGCCAGTTTTCCACTACATTTGCATAACAGAGTGTCCTGGTTTCAGCTATGATGGAGTTAAATTTTTTTTAGCAGTGGATGGAATGCCATGTTTGGGTGTTAGCATGAGAATAGTGCTGATAGCACCCTGATGTTGCCGATTTGTTGCCGAGCAATAAAGTACCTTTCTCAGCTCTGCATACTTCCTTACTAGTGAGAAAGAGGGGGACGCAGCCAGGACAGGTGACCCGAATTGGCCAAAGAGCATATTCCATGCCAGTTACGTCATGTTCAGTATAAAGGGGGACTGGGGGGAAGAGGAGGAGGCAACGCCAGGACGTGCAGTTTCGGGGGACGGTCGGGTTCCGGGACGGCTCTAGTCTGTGCGGCCTGAGTTGTGTGGTTTGGTGAGAAATTGCATTGTGTATCACCAGTTTCATCTATTTTGTGCTTTAAACTTCTGTTATTGTTATATCTAGTTTTCTGTTATTGTTTAGTAAACTATCCTTATCCCAACCTGCGTGGTTCTGGTTTCTAGGTTGTGGTTTCTTTTCCTCCTTTCTTCCTTCCCTTTTCCCCTTCCCCCAACTTTCCTTCCTCCTTCCTTTTAAAAGTACAAGCGACTGTGTGGGGTGCGGCCCCCGGCTGGGGCAAAACCACGACAGTTATTTTGGCGCCCAACGTGGGGCACGAACGGTTGGGATAACGGTAGATCTGACCCTAACTATCGCAATTAAGATAAGCACTGTTGTTTAAGCAATCTCTGGTCACGATGTTGTGGTACTTATTCACAAGGCTGTGGCAGCAAAACCACCGCATGCTGTATACAATCCTGGCAGGATTCTTTACTCTCTCAGGTCTGCGGCTCCCGTATTTGTTCCCATACTTCATTATAGTGTATTTTATGATATCGGTCTATGATACAATAATATCGATGATCATGAGCTTAAGCTGGTACTTGTATGAGGTTTTGCTGTCCTGTCCATTCTTTGGACAGGGAGGGGTTAATAACAGCAGCCGGTATGGTGGGGGCACTGCTTTCTTTTCCTTTGGGCTAAATACAACAGCTCTTAGGGCAGTTTTTGAAAATCTTCAATATCTCTGGGATATTCAAACTAGCATTTTGCTATTGGTAGGTTTGGTGCAGATGGTTCAGTTTTTGTTATATATCAAGCATAGGTTTATGAATACCACTGAAGAGCTTTCTCCGAGACAGAATAATCACGAGTGGCAGGGCATGTGGCAAAGTATGGGTGAGTACCTAGGTACTTTCTCACGCCCGATGGTTTGGAATTTCACTCCTGAACAGCTACAAGACCCCGATCAAGTGACTGCATACCTAAGGAAAAATTGCTGTAGGTTTCCCAGAGATGGACACCTTACTGCACTGTGCTGGGCTCTGGCCACTATTTATCAAACACTGCTTGATAGCAGGCAGCACTGTCAGCACTGTCAGCACTGTCAGGGAGAAGGGAAAGGAAACAGACTGGCAGATACTATAGCTGCTGCAACCACTGGGGCTGACACTGCAGCTACTGCAACCCCTGTGACCAACACTGCAGCTACTGTAATCTCTACAGCAGACACTGCAGATGATCCGAAAAACCAATCCACACCAGTGTCTGTTGCTCCCGTACAAAAGAGGAAAGGCACAAAGAAATCAGTTCGCATAGTGACGGATAAGGATGATGATCAACCAGGATCATCTCGAGGATATCAGGAGGAGGCAGAACCAGAGATTGTTACCCGATCCCTGACTCTGAGTGAGCTGCGTGAGGTTCGAAAAGATTTCACTCGCCACCCAAGTGAGCACATTATCACTTGGTTGCTCCGATGTTGGGATCACGGGGCCAGTAGTTTGGAATTAGAAGGCAGAGAGGCCAAGCAGTTGGGATCCCTAGCTAGAGAAGGAGGAATTGACAAAGCAATTGGGAGGAGGCCGGAAATCCTCAGCCTCTGGAGGCGACTACTGTCAAGTGTGCAGGAAAGATATCCCATAAAGGAATATATTACATGCCAGACACCCAAGTGTAACAGCATAGAGACAGCTGTCCAGCACCTGAGAGAATTAGCTGTACGGGAGATAATTTATTATGATCTGGACAATTCACGGCTTCCCTCTGATCCCGATGAAGTCCTATGCACTCCAGATATGTGGCGTAAGGTTGTACGAAGTGCACCAGCAGGGTATACCAATTCACTGGCAGCAATTGACTGGAATGATATGGATCCGCCAACCGTGAATGAGGTGGCCTGCCGACTCCGGAAATACCAAGACAATGTTTCCCTCTCCGTCATTGCAGCAGTAGAGAAACTGGTTCAACGACTTGACAACAATGTGTCCAACTCCCAACCCGTATGGAGCAATGTTGCAGCTACTGGGAGAAAGTGTCCACCGTTCCAAGAGGGAGAATACACACCACGACGTACATTGTGGTTTTACCTGCTTGATCATGGAGAAAACATGAGGAAATGGGATATGCAGCCCACCTCAGCCCTTCGAGCACGAGTAAATGAGCTGCGGGGTAAAACATTCGCACAACGAGATTCTGCCAGGAAGAAGGCTGCACCAGTTTCTACTGGGCAGTTCCCTAGACCAACTGGAAGGCCTACCTATATGTCTGATGTGCCTGATCCTCTTGAAGGGACCTCTAAGTCCTTTATGCAACCAGTGGAAAACAAATATGATCAGCAGCAATAGAGGGGCCCTGCCTCCAGCCAGGTGGAGGAGAGGGATAATCGGGTTTATTGGACTGTGTGGATCCGATGGCCTGGCACGTCAGACCCACAAGAGTACAAAGCTCTGGTGGATACTGGTGCCCAGTGTACTCTAATGCCATCGAATCATGAAGGGGTAGAACCCGTTTGTATTTCTGGAGTGACAGGGGGATCCCAACAACTAACTGTGCTAGAGGCTGAGGTGAGCCTAACTGGGAAGGACTGGGAAAAACACCCCATTGTGACTGGTCCAGAAGCTCCGTGCATTTTAGGTATAGATTATCTACGTAGAGGGTATTTTAAAGACCCAAAAGGGTACCGATGGTCTTTTGGAATAGCTGCTTTGGAAACAGAAGAAATTGAACAATTGTGTGCCTTGCGTGGACTCTCGGAGGATTCTGCTGTTGTGGGGTTGTTGAAGGGTGAAGAACAGCAAGTGCCAGTTGCTACGACGACGGTGCACAGACGACAATACCGTACTAACCGAGATTCCCTGATTCCCATCCATAAGCTGATTCATCAACTGGAGGATCAGGGAGTGATCAGCCGAACCCACTCACCCTTTAATAGTCCCATATGGCCAGTGAGGAAGTCCAATGGAGAGTGGAGGCTGACAGTAGATTATCGTGGCCTGAATGAAGTCACTCCAGGTATGAGTGCTGCTGTGCCAGACATGTTAGAGCTCCAGTATGAATTGGAATCGAAGGCAGCCAAGTGGTACGCCACAGTCGACATTGCGAACGCTTTCTTCTCGATCCCACTGGCGCCAGAGTGCAGGCCACAGTTTGCTTTCACTTGGAGAGGCATCCAATACACGTGGAATCGTCTGCCCCAGGGGTGGAAACATAGCCCCACCATCTGCCATGGACTAATCCAGAATACACTGGAAAAGGGTGAAGCACCAGAGCACCTGCAGTATATTGATGACATCATTGTATGGGGCAACACAGCAGAGGAATTTTTTGAAAAAGGAAACAGGGTAATTAAAATCCTTTTAGAAGCCGGTTTTGCTATAAAACGAAGTAAAGTCAAGGGGCCTACGCAAGAAATCCAGTTTTTAGGAATAAAATGGCAGGATGGGCGTCGTCAGATCCCAATGGACATTATTAATAAAACAGCAGCTATGTCTCCACCAAGCAACAAAAAGGAAACACAAGCTTTCTTAGGTGTTATAGGTTTTTGGCGACTGCATGTCCCAAACTACAGTCTCATTGTGAGCCCACTCTACCATGTAACTCGAAAGAAGAATGATTTCCAATGGGGCCCTGAGCAACAGCAAGCCTTTGAGCAGATCAAACGCGAGATAGTCCATGCAGTGGCCCTTGGGCCTGTCCAGACAGGGACAGATATTAAAAATGTGCTCTACACTGCAGCTGGGGAGAACGGCCCGACCTGGAGTCTCTGGCAGAAAGCACAAGGGGAGACTCGAGGTCGACCGCTGGGGTTTTGGAGTCGGGCCTACAAAGGATCTGAGGCCAATTATACTCCAACAGAAAAGGAAATACTGGCCGCCTATGAAGGGGTTCGAACCGCCTCGGAAGTGATCGGAACTGAAGCCCAGCTCCTCCTGGCACCCCGACTGCCGGTGCTGGGCTGGATGTTCAAAGGGAAAGTTCCTTCTACACACCATGCCACTGATGCTACGTGGAGCAAGTGGGTTGCACTAATTACACAGCGGGCTCGAATAGGAAACCCCAATCGCCCAGGAATCGTGGAGGTGATCACAGACTGGCCAGAAGGCAAAGATTTTGGGATGTCACCAGAGGATGAGGAGGTAACACGCGCTGAAGAAGCCCCACCCTACAACAAACTGCCAGAGAATGAGAAGCGATATGCCCTGTTCACTGATGGGTCTTGTCGCATTGTGGGTAAGCATCGGAGATGGAAAGCCGCTGTATGGAGCCCTATAAGAAGAGTAGCAGAAGCCACTGAAGGAAAAGGTGAATCAAGCCAGTTCGCTGAGGTGAAGGCCATCCAGTTAGCCCTGGACATTGCTGAGAGAGAAAAGTGGCCAAGGCTCTACCTTTATACTGATTCATGGATGGTGGCGAATGCCCTGTGGGGGTGGTTGCAGCAGTGGAAAAAGAACAACTGGCAGCGTAGAGGCAAACCTATATGGGCTGATGACTTATGGCAAGATATCTCTGCTCGGTTAGAGAAACTTGTTGTAAAGGTACGTCATGTCGACGCCCATGTACCTAAGAGTCGGGCCATGGAGGAACATGAAAACAACCATCAGGTAGATAAGGCTGCTAGGATTAAAGTGGCTCAGGTAGATCTAGACTGGCAACGTAAGGGTGAATTATTCGTAGCTCGATGGGCTCATGATACCTCGGGCCATCAAGGGAGAGATGCAACATATAGATGGGCTCGGGATCGAGGGGTGGACTTGACCATGGACGCCATCGCACAAGTTGTCCACGAATGTGAGACATGTGCTGCAATCAAGCAAGCTAAGCGGTTAAAGCCCCTTTGGTATGGAGGACGGTGGATGAAATACAAATATGGGGAGGCTTGGCAGATTGATTACATCACCCTCCCACAAACCCGCCATGGCAAACGTTATGTGCTTACAATGGTGGAGGCAACTACCGGCTGGCTAGAAACATATCCCGTACCCCATGCCACTGCTCGAAATACAATTCTGGGCCTTGAGAGGCAAGTCCTCTGGCGACATGGTACTCCAGAAAGAATCGAGTCAGACAATGGGACTCATTTCCGAAACACTCTTATAGACACCTGGGCCAAAGAGCATGGCATTGAGTGGGTGTACCACATTCCTTATCATGCACCGGCCTCTGGGAAAATTGAACGATATAATGGACTTTTAAAAACTACACTGAAAGCAATGTGTGGTGGGACATTCAAGCATTGGGATACACATTTGGCCAAAGCCACATGGTTAGTTAACTCTAGGGGATCTACCAATCGGGCTGGCCCTGCCCAGTCAAAATTTCCACGTACTGTAGAGGGAGACAGAGTCCCAGTAGTGCATATGAAGAGTGTATTGGGAAAGAGAGTTTGGGTCATCCCTGCTTCAGGCAAAGGTAAACCCATGTCTGGAATTGTTTTTGCTCAAGGACCTGGCTGTACTTGGTGGGTAATGCAGAGGGATGGAGAAGTTCGATGTGTACCTCAAGGGGATTTGATTTTGGGTGAGAATAGCCAATATAATTAATGAAGTAGAAATTATAATACTTGCCAAATAACCCATTATTGTATATTCATTATTGTTATGATTGCTGTATGTTGTACCATAGCATTATAGCCGGAGTCATACAAGTTAATGAAGAATGAGTGCCATGATGATGGAACTAAAGCCTGGCCTCTCAAGAACTTTTTTCCTCCCTTTGAAAATAAACTCTGACCCACAGACTATGAGCATGGACCATGCCAGGTGTATCAGTCAAGAGCCTAAGATGCAGCATGCAACGAGCCAATGGAACATACAATTATCCTGAGAAACTCTTACGACAAATGGAGCCTGAAAATCATGGACTAAATGAACTCAACAACTTCAGAGGGATGATTCACAGACTGAGGGAATAAGATCTGTATGCACGTATGTGTGCATACATGTGTACATACATATATGGGTGTGTGAAACACGAAACTGGTTGTACCCAAAGAAAATTGTTGGATCTGGTCATGACGTAAATGGTATGGAATAATGGGTGGATAATGTCCTGGTTTCAGCTATGATGGAGTTAAATTTTTTTTAGCAGTGGATGGAATGCCATGTTTGGGTGTTAGCATGAGAACAGTGCTGATAGCACCCTGATGTTGCCGATTTGTTGCCGAGCAATCAAGTACCTTTCTCAGCTCTGCATACTTCCTTACTAGTGAGAAAGGAGGGGACGCAGCCAGGACAGGTGACCCGAATTGGCCAAAGAGCATATTCCATGCCAGTTACGTCATGCTCAGTATAAAGGGGGACTGGGGGGAAGAGGAGGAGGCAACGCCAGGACGTGCAGTTTCGGGGGACGGTCGGGTTCCGGGACGGCTCTAGTCTGTGCGGCCTGAGTTGTGTGGTTTGGTGAGAAATTGCATTGTGTATCACCAGTTTCATCTATTTTGTGCTTTAAACTTCTGTTATTGTTATATCTAGTTTTCTGTTATTGTTTAGTAAACTATCCTTATCCCAACCTGCGTGGTTCTGGTTTCTAGGTTGTGGTTTCTTTTCCTCCTTTCTTCCTTCCCTTTTCCCCCTCCCCCAACTTTCCCTCCCCCTTCCTTTTAAAAGTACAAGCGACTGTGTGGGGTGCGGCCCTCGGCTGTGGCAAAACCACGACACAGAGTATACAACATGAAGCCAAGAACATATAACAGCATATTGCTTTCACATGCTTGCACTAATAGCTTCCATTTTGATCCATGTCATAGCTGAACAACCTGCCATCTACATCTGACCATCTCAAGAGACTGCAGGAACACAACTGGGATCACAAACTCCCATCTTCCATGTCTCTTCTGCAGTGTTTACAGCAATCGACAGCAAACAGCTGAGCACACCTGGTTATTCAAACACCTGATTTATATGGCTTTTTTCATAACTCAGCTTTTCACTGCTAGTTAGGAAGACGTTATCAAGCTTTACATCAATTAAAGATCTGGCCCCAGAAGCCTCAAGCCAATCCGAAGTTTGCCCTCCACACTTGGGCAGCCTATAGACTGTGCTTCACCTGGACCCAGCCTGATGCCAAGCCAGTATCTCTCAGATGCTCTTTTTCTAGTTCCTTTTTCTAAGAATTTTTTGGGCTATTTAATCAGCAAGGAAAAAAAATGCTTAGCTGTCAATTGATTTGCAAGACCAAATGAGTTGACCTCCTTCCCAACTACTACATTAGCATTTTGAACCTGCTGAGCATCTCATTACGGATGTGCCAAACTGCCTGTTGGTAATCAAGGTACTCAGGTGAGATGAGTAATTTTCACAGCAAGGAAGAATTTGCATTAAACAATTTCTTAATGAGTGATTTAATATCCTTGTGTTGCATTTCTTCTGAGCATAAGAAGCTGGTAGTGTGCTGAATTATGACAAGTCTTTCTACTACAAAGTTAAATAAATGCCTTGAAATTCTGTCTGATCATTAATTATTTTATCCTCTAGAATAATGGACAAATAACTATCTTCTTTATGACAAAGCCCTCTGCAGAGTCATAGCAGAATTAGTGTTTGTTTTGCTGACTTGAGGTTCTCTAGAGACACAAAGCAGATGATAGAAAATTGGCTTTACATAGAAAATACAAATCCTGACCCTGAATCAAAACTATGGGATCTGTAAGATCTCAAGCTGATAACTACCAAAGAAAAGTTTTATGCTTTGATCTTTCAAGCAATTATTACAATTTTTTTTCTTTCATATATTGAATTTACAGTTGGACAAGCTGATCATAAACGTCTTTTCCAAACTGAATGTTTCTATGATTTCATTTAAAGGCAATTAATGCCTATAACATACATATGTGCATAGAATCTAGACCTTACAGAATGATATGGCACCACAATTTTAAAATGTGTTGATTTTTATTACTAATCTGGCAGCACAGTCTACATGTTGCTCATAATCACAAAAGGCTTTCCATTGTATTTTTCAAAATATGGGCAACAATTTTAATCCAGAGTACATATATGAAATAAAGCAGACTTTGGCAGTATACAATTATGTGTTGCATTTTAAAACTCAGATCTGAAGCCTCTTATTTTTCTTCAGTGATGTTCTCTCTGTCACATTCCTATCACTGATTTTCTTCCTCTACTTTGGGGTTTTTCTTCTACCATGGGTCTTTGTGATGTGCTGCTGAATGCACAAAATAAAAAAAGATCCTCTTTTTTTTCTTTCCTTTCCTCTTTGCTTCCTTCAAAGCTAACAACTGTTTATTTTTCCTTCTGGCACTTTTTTCTTTTTTCTTTTTTTTTCAAATCCATGTGTCTTTAGTTGCTATTTTGTCTTTTCTCCCCCTTTTCTTGAAATGTGTGATTTAAAAATTAAAATCACCCTGTGGTTATTCACAGTCGCTTTGTATGGGTGGGGATGGCTATTGTCAGTTTTCTTGCCTGGTATCCTGGTTCTCAGGTGAATGTGAGTACACAGGAAAGAAAATAGAACATAATTTTATGAGCAGATAAGGTATTATTTAAATCATTATGATATATCTGCTGGGCTCTTGAAAAGATAATCCAACCACACCATGTGTATACTGAGTTTACTGATTTCTGAAGGAAACACTAGAATAAGAAGAGAAGCTGCTTATCTATATAACAATAAGCTCTGAGTACATGTTCTGTTGAGTTTAAACTTCATTGATGGCTGCTAACCTCATCTCAGTTATAATAAGAAAAATGAGACCCCAAAGAGCATGAAATTGCACAATTAGAGTGCTCTGTCTACAATATTTGACATGTGCACATTTTAGACATCATAAGTCATGCCTTGTTCTTAGTGTGGCTCATTATCATCCAATTAATCCCTTCAATGAATTGCTCTAGGCTAAAAATATTATTCCCACATACAGATGCTTGCCTTGACAGCTGCACAAAGCATTCGGTGCAGTGTAGTATGAGACAGTGCTTCCATAGTAAAATCCAACTAATGAGCAACTTCCATGCTCTCTTTTTACTTCACTGAAGTATTAAAGAGAATAATCATCTGCACATAAAATACTTGGAAGGGCATCTTACCTGCAGGAATGTCCCTTCGGTTCAGTGGTGAAAACCATTCTGTAATGCAGAATAGGTCAGCAGAATGCTGAAGCCAAAGGTGATACTTAGCCGTGCCAGAACCCTTCTTATCAGCATCCAGTACGCTGAGCCTATGTAGTTAATAGATCTTTTAGGCACACCGGGCAAATGTGGGTGTACTAATGAAATTGTAGGCATCCCCTTCAGTCTAAACTAGTATTAAATGACCATTAAATCTTGCAGTGTTTATTTCCATACAAAGCACAACTGAACACACTTATAGAGAGGTTATCAGGGCGGTTTTTTTCTTTATTCTGGTGAAAAATTGTGATGTATACAGTACTCAGTGTATTAAAGATATCAAAAGGAAATATTTTCTGTTACATTCTAAGTTAGTCCTTCATATAATTGACATCCTAGGGCAGATATGTTTTTTTTTTTCCTTTTGACTGTGATAAAATGACAGTTTCCTAGTTTCTAGTGTGCTTGTTATTGGGAATCACAATATCATTTTGATACCTGTTGTCTCTTTTTATTTTGCAGATAAGAAACACTTTACAAAATGGGAAACGGTTCAGATACTTAGATTGTTCAAATGAACATTACCCTATTAAAATCAACTGGTAAATGATTGCTGTGCTTTAAATTTTCTCCTAGAGCTGAGTGGCCGGTATTCAAGCATCAGAAGTACTTTTGATTCTTCTGGAGGCTGCATTCAACATTGCTGGACAGAGAGCTTTGCATAAAAGTCTGGAAAACACTAATTCCTTAAGAGGGAGGTGAATTTACCATACAATGACTCTTTCTTCTGCTACTCTTCTGGGACCTTTTTTCCAGTTACTGGAGTCTGGAGGGTAGTACTGTCTTTCCCTACATTCACCTGAGGATTTTCCAAATCCAGTTTAGGCTCAGAGTCTGTGTGTCACCCTTTTTCTCTTCTTTATGAAGGCACAAGAGAGGAAACAAAAGAACACAGGCATGTCCAAAGGTTATAATCATGGAACCAGTGGGTGCCCAGCCCATCCTACCACTCTCAGGCAAAATCAGCCACATCTATCACTGGTGGCTTTTTACTCATGCCTAATGCTGGATTCTCTAACATTCCCTAGGCAGTGTATTCCAAAGCCTCACAATCTTTAATGGTAAAAGGTTTTTCCAACCTGTATCTTCCCTGTTGCTCTTTCAGAAGATTATTTCCAATGTGGATGTGGAAAACAGTTTATTAATTTTTTTTTAGCCTAAATCTTCTCTTCTGAAGGGCAGATGATGTACATTTGTTTGTTATTTTCTCATAGGTCCTGCTGTCATACATCTTTCCTTTAGCTCTTCTCTGAGTTGTATCTACATCTCAGAAGGTGTCTCTGATAATTGGACACAGCCCAGTGAGGGTTGAGTTCACGTATCATGTTGGATATGCTCCTGATTATACACTCCAGATGAAAATTTTATATCAGAATGGCTTTTTGTTAGTCCTTCACAGTGATGGGTGTATGGCTTGGGATCACAGAATCACAGATCAGATCAGCTGAGATCAGATGAGCTGCTTCTGCAGAACTGTTCTCCTGCCAGTTAATCCACATTGGATTTGTGTAGCTGCTCACTCCTGCCACAGTCATCTCTTTGTGTTTGTCCCTACTGAACTCACTCCCTCTTCCTTCAGATCACTTTTCTGTGATGATTTTGACTTAGCTGATAGTCTCTTAAGAGGTAAAGGCCAAGCGAATGCAGGTAATTCAGCTAATCAAAAGATGCCACGGAAGCAGTCTGCCTCATGCATTGTTTTGTGTGATCTCTCCACATTTATACCAGCGACATTCTTTCTGCTTTATCAGGCTCTTGTAACAACTCTGCCTGAGTTGTAGAAATTAGACTTCTTTAAAGTCCTTCCAGTCTCCTTTGCCATATGATCCCAGATCTGTCTCAACAGACCACAGTATCCAGTGACCCTGTTGACAGGCAATAGATAAACCAACTGACTACTTAAATCAATTGTCCACACTTTTTGTGACAATTGTTTTTTTCAGAACAACTAAGTAAAAAATGTCCTATTACTCACCTTGATCTAACATCCAGAAACATTCCTACATGACTCTACTCATTAAACATTTTTCCAGGTGCAGATTTTTTCCCCCAAATAAACGCTTTGGCATGAGCTCACTACTTTAGCACAAAACCCCAGCTATGTGGTACAGCAGATGTAGGAGAATAATTTCTAGTTGACCACAGGTACTACAATGTTTAACTATGTCAAGTATAAATCCAGAACACATTTGGAGCTGATCACCCTTGTAGCTGGTTATCAACTTCAAAAGCCAGCCCTTTGGATGGTAATGAAGTTACATCACTGATGGACACCCTTATTTTCCACAGACTTCTTGGACCCTGAGCACAGACAGGTAATAAAGTTTGAAATTGCCCCTTTGGCTGAGCTGTTTTTCTGAACAGAAAAGGCCAGCTAGGGAAGTGATCTGAGTTAGAGAAACAGAATTAAGAATAATTTATAGCTAGTGGGGTAAAGTGTTTATAGTGATTCATTGTTCCATCTCAGCATGTGCTTAACTTTATGAGACAGTTTGATACAGGTTTGCTGGGCCTCAAGTGAGCAGAGATGCATTTTGAGACAAATGGGAAAAAAATTGCACAAGAGAATTGTTGGCTAAGCAGTACACAGCGTGGTGTGTATCAACATGATGCCTCCCACTCCTCAAAGGGTTGTACCAACAGAAAAGTATTAGCAAGAGTCAGCACATTTCAGTGGCCCATTTTTCTATCTATTGTGGACTTGCTAACTGTGTTTGTACTCATTTATATGTGTAATGTCAACTGATGTCTGGACCAACAGGTATGGGCATAAAATGAGGTAATGGACAGGCATTAAAGTTTCACCGTGATCTTTAGTCCATCTGCTCTTAACATTTATCTGGTACTACTGCTGGGTTTGCATGTATTAATGCTGAACTGCTTTTGAAACTATCCAGGGTAATTTGAAGGTTGCATCAACACAGTGTTAACTTTTACTGATTCCCAGGTTCAGTGCGTGATCTCTGATGATGATCGTGTTAAGGGGAAAATCTGAATGCATCAGGCAGCATGTATCACATTCTGTTTGTGCCAAATCCACGACACCAGATGCTGTAATTATGGAGAACATGTATTTACACTGTCTTGAAAGCCCTTCTGCAATTACTGCAGATTTTACAGAACCACCGCAGGCTGGGGGAGTACTGTGTGGAATGAGAAGGGAAATGCTCTGTGGACAATGTTCATCAATACTATCAAAGTTCTCTGAATGCCTCCTTGTAGATACACTTCCCTATAGCCATCCAGTGACATGAACTCTGCTTTACCAGAATACAACACTTGACAAAAAAACCCACAGAAAGTGAACTGCTGGCTGAGACAAGACAGCCTATCCTACCTCTGCTACAGACCAGTAGCAGGTGCAGAAGAATGAGGCAACCATCAGATAATACATTTCTTGCACATTTTCCAGACTTCCCATACTCATTTCAAAGTCATGTGGGCTTTAAAGTATCCTCCAGCTTCTCTGCATCCCATGCCCTCCATCATTACTGCAAACACATACTCCCAAATGCACTAGTTCCTCATCCCCACATTGACTACACAAGCTAGCAGGACACATGAAAACATGAGGAATAAGACTCCAGGGTGGGACAGTGTGGCAGAAAGGCGTCAGTGACGCCTTCAGTCTATGGAGGTGCCAAAAACTTCCATTTCAGCTGAAGTTACTGAGGGTTAAGTGGTTTATCCAGGCTGTCAGCTAACTCACTTTCCTGGTTTGAAGTCTGGTTCAACACCCTGCTGGGTTTGATCCCTGCTGGGTGCCCAATTACTGCTGCTAAATCTGTGCTATGTCCCTCCTGGGCTCCCTCCGTGTGAGTGTTATGCCATGTCACCGAGCATCTGGGGATACACCCGTTGTAGCCACACAGCTTTAAAAGCACGGATTGCAAATGGGGAATCTGTCTGGTTTGAAGGATAAAATGTTGTGGAATGTGAAGGCAGCTGGAAGGAATCCTTTCTCTGACACCCAGGGGTCACACTGGCACTGGCCTTTCCCTTTCAGCACTGTCCAGAATAATGGGATCTGCCAATCATATGGAGCAGAATCTCAATGACACCCATGATGTGACTGTGTTGATACACTTGATCTACAAGTAATCAGTAATCTGAACTTTCCCACAAGCAACTGCTAAGCCAGTGGTACTGCATCTGATGCTTTTCACTCCTGTTTCTTCACCTGTTAAATAGGAATAATGCTTTACTTCCTTAAGCACTTTGGGGTCTACAGGTGAAAAGCATCTGATGGCACTTGAAATGTGAGCAGGCAAATGGAAAAAATGACCAAAAGAAGCTAACTGTGTGGCTTGGAACGTCTGAAATTGAGTCTCATTTCCAGCTCTGACTCAGGTGGTATTCTCTTTTTTAACCACCTGTTGTTTCAGTCTATTTAAAATCCTAGTTTTGCAAACATTATACCATATGCCTGTGCTAATCCCTCTCTCTTAACACTGAAATCTGTTTTGAAACCCAAGTTGCCTTTCCCCAGCTGTGCAACACTTTATTTTCTTTTAACCCTTCCTGAGCAAAGAGCAAAAACAATTCCCCTAAATGGAGAAAAAAAGGGGGTTTAAGGCAGAATTAATCTTTAACCTTTTAACAAAAGAGTATAAGGAGAAAAATGGGTTGAAACGCTGGATGAGGAGCTAACAAAGGCTCTTTCACAGAGCCCTGAAGAAGGATTTGTTACTGTTTCTCGCAGTCGGTGAGACAGGGAGCTCTGCATCCATCTCCAGGTGCAGTTGGGCTCATGAATACTGCTACTGCATCAATCAGTCTTGCATCACTGCATCTCAAAACAGCTATTGCTACTAGTTGGGTTGGGTTTTTTTCATTATTTTTCTGTGGTTTTACACAACCTGACTGAACAAGGAGGAGTTTATTCAGCCAGAGGAGACTCTTCATTGAGGAAACAGTGGTGGATTAGTAACACTGTGTGTGTGTGTGTGTGCATGCATGCAGGTTTGTGTGACTGATCTCATTAAGAAGCAATTTGTGCTCTAAGGGTTCTCTTGTCGCTGTGCTACAGTCCAGAAAAGAGCTGAAAGGGCTCAGGAGTGATGACAGCAATAGCAATAGAGATTTTGAAGAGAATTGTCTGTAAAGAGTAAAGAAACACAATTTTTTCCCACTGTTTTCAAAAATTGGGGTACGTTTCTTCCTGTCAGCTCTGAAGGGACTCTTGCAACTCCTGGCAAAGTGGGAGGCAAGTGTAAATTGCCATTGCTGTCACAAGGACAGGGATACTGGGGAAGTCAGAATTTTAGAAATCGGTGCATTTGTGTTGCCAGTCAATCTCACCTCCGTTTGCCAGGCGGATCAATGCGATCGATAAGTGAGACAGCTGCCTGAGAGCAGAGGGAGAGCAGCATGAAGCAGAAAGCCTGTGGGGCTTTACAAATCTCTCTCTTTTTACCTCCCGCTGCTGTCTCCACCCTCCATGCGCTGTGACTCCTCCTGGAAAGCGGTGATGCTGAAGCCTGCCTGGACCGGAGCAGCTCAGTCCCGTGCAATGCTGGCAGTTGCAGGAGGGCTCTGCTTTCTCTGATGCTGCCTCGTCCACCTCCTCCTCCTCTGCAAGGGGCAAAGCTCCACATGCCGTCTTACCATGAATGCTTCCAACCAGCTACGAGAAAACAGCTTTTTAACCTGTGCAAATGAGATGGACTCGTAGAGGGATTAACCTGTCTGGTAATTGAATTTCTCATGACTGAAAGTCTCGGTGCTTTCGGGCGAGTGGACAGTACAGGAATGGGACTGTAACTGTGTGGAGAATGTGGTCTGGGGCTACAGCTCACCCACATTCTGCTCCGCTCACCCTTTTGCAGGGGACCATGGAGAACTGAGACTGAGTTCTGGGCAAAAGCAGCAGTGGGCTGGTGAAAATGGAGAATGGCACAGGGGATGAGCAGAACCAAACTGGGCTGCCACTATCAAGCCAGGAGGTCGTTACAGCTGAATACCAAGTGGTTACCATCCTCTTGGTCCTCCTCATCTGCGGACTAGGTATTGTGGGCAACATCATGGTGGTTTTGGTGGTGCTCAGAACCAAACATATGAGAACTCCCACTAACTGCTATCTGGTGAGTTTGGCGGTGGCAGATCTCATGGTGCTTGTGGCTGCGGGACTACCCAATATCACAGAAAGCCTGTACAGATCCTGGGTGTATGGCTATGTGGGGTGTCTCTGCATCACTTATCTCCAGTACCTAGGGATCAATGCTTCTTCTTTTTCCATCACTGCCTTTACCATTGAGAGATACATAGCTATCTGCCATCCAATCAAAGCTCAATTCCTATGCACCTTTTCAAGAGCCAAAAAGATCATTATTTTTGTCTGGGCTTTCACCTCCATATACTGTATGCTCTGGTTTTTCTTGCTAGACCTTAATACAGTAGTCTACAAAGACACTACTGTTGTGTCCTGTGGCTACAAGGTGTCCAGGAGCTATTACTCACCTATCTACATGATGGACTTTGGTATATTTTATGTATTGCCAATGGTGTTGGCGACTGTCCTCTATGGCTTGATTGCCAGAATACTGTTCCTGAACCCCATCCCTTCGGACCCAAAAGAAAACTCTAAGACATGGAGGAATGATGTGTCTCAGCAGAGCAAGACCGTGAGTTCCAAGACGACTAACAGGAGTTTCAATAGCACTGTTGCTTCTCGAAGGCAGGTAGGAACAGCAGTTTGAAATGGATTTTTGAAACGTAAAACCCAGTTGTTTCTGAGATCACTAGTCTAAACCTGTGGAAGAGGGGAAAATATATTCTCACTGCTTGCTAAGTAGCCAAGATGACATTCTGTGCTATGTATATACACGCATATTACATATGTTGGGGTTTTTTACCTATTCATGATTACCTACTGCAAGGACTGAAAAACAAATAGAAATTTATTTCCTATACCAAAAAGAAATTAGAAAGCGTCAATAAAGAATGAAACCTTTACAGCTATAGTTTCTTTGTACTACACCTTGCTCATAATCCTGCCAAACATACAAAGTGGGTCTTGAGTTACTTTTGAGATCTGAAGAAAAGGAGCTACCCTGGGAGTTTAGGAGACTTGAGACTTTTTTCCCAGCTAAAGGCAGTGTCTCACTCCGCAAACATGGCCAGGTTGTTACTTTTCCTGCCTCTAACACTTCTCTGAAAAGTCCGTGTATACAAGTGCTTTGGAAAGGCTAAGGATCTTTGTTACTCTGCCTCTCATAAAATATTTTTATGCATTGATGGTTCAAAACAGAGGCATGGGTTAAATATATATGCTGCAGTGTGTAATTATACGAGTAGGATGTAGTTAGTAAGTTAATTTATGGCTATTTGCAACAATGTGCTGCCTCATACCCACGCAGCGTGCAGCAGGTAGCACAGTCAGGTGCAGGGCAGAGAGATGCAGGGTGCATCACTTTGCAGCTGGCTCTCAGGAGCAGGTTCCAGGGTCAAGAAGCTTGATGCAAGTGTGGGGATGCAATGCTCTGCACTGAGCAACTTGGCTTAGAGCCCTCAGCAGCCGCTGCAAGGCACCATGGAGCGTCGCTTTGCCAAGCAGGACGCTTCTACCTGCCTGCACAGTACAGTTCCCTCAGGAAGCAGAGCTGAGGTGTGCACCTTTTCAAACAAGCTGAGTACCCTCCTTGGGTGATGGGTTGAACTTTATGCTCTTCTTATCATTTAATGAGAGAGACTGTTTTCCCTCATTACAGAGATGGCACCTACCTCGAAAGCTAGCTGAGCTGCCTGCTAGATCACTGAGCACTCACAGAGCACAGGAACCATGCTTTGAAATGCACAGCTGAAACATGTGGGCTAGGATTTATTTAATTATGTGTATCCAATTATAGTTAATAGTCAGATTAGAAGTGTTTAATTTTGTTTTTCTTTGTCCATTAATTAGTGGAAGAAGGTGATAATCTGCTTTTCAAGTTCTTAATATCACTTTAGTATACATGCTGATCATGTGTGCTTAGCATCACTTGGAAAGCAGATGAATCTTTTACACTGAGCATTTCTGAACGTGGATACTGCTATGTTACAGAACCAATAAGTAAGGATTATAATGTGATCTCTTTCATGTCTTGGAAAGACAGGAAGACTTTTTCTAAAAGCCTAAGTAACCTCATTTTTTAAACTAGCATCGTTATGAGTAAAGCTAGTATTTATGCATAGTACAACATAGGGAGCAAAGTGAGGATAGTGCAGCATTGTTTTTTATATAATATTTTTACAAAATTTTTAATATAGTTTATATTTTTATATATATAATGGCAGCGTGCAACATATTGCCAGTGGTGTAAAATGGGAAATCACAAGTCCATGTTAAGAAAAATCTAAAATCTCAACAGTTAGTAAGACAAGTGAAAATTTCTTGTTGCTCTAGCAGAGACGTGTAGAGATGAGAGTATAGTTCAACCTCATAACAAGTTTAGATTACAAGTATGTAAAGCTGTCTATATGCCTTCTCAGAACTGTGCTTGCACTACAGTGATGGAGTTGCATACAATGTCCAGTATGTGATCTGTAAAAAAATTGATGTAAAATGTGGTGTACACTTCCTACTTCTGTGGCAGTTGTCATATTTATCCAAGAACATTTCTACAAAATGAAATTCATTCATGTTTCTTTGGTGGGTTGCCCCTGGCTGGAACCCAAACACTCCCTCAGCTGCTTACTCACTGCCCCCAACAACAGAATGGGGAAGAACGAGAGAGAGCAAGCTCATGGCTCAAGATAAGGACAGGAAGATAAGTTATCAGTTACTTTCATGGGAAATGCAGGCTCAATGTGGGGAAAATGAACTTCATTTATTTCCAGTTTAGTGCCCCCTGCTATAGTTATACCCAGTCCTTTCCATGAGGCAACCATCAATTTAGGACAGGGGAGAGTTGCAATCAGGTTGCGGTTTTCTCTCTGCTATTCCTTCCTTTCCACTCTTTTCCCCTGTTTCTTTGTGGATCCTGCATGGGCTGCAGTCCCTTCAGGTGGTAACTGTTTCACCAAGGAGTCACTCCATCGCTGAATTTGGTGTTGTCTTTGTTCTCTCTGTCTTTTGTCCCTGTGTTCTTTCTCTCCCTCTCTTTCCAGCATTTTAGAATCATTTAGGTTGGAAAACACCTTTAAGATCATCAAGTCCAACTGTTAACCTAGCATTGACAGATCCACCACTCAGCCATGGTCCTAAGCACCACATCTAGGCATCTTTAAATACCTCCAGGGATGGTGACTCAACAACCTCCCTGGGCAGCCTGTTCCAGTGCTTGACAGCCCTTTGATATTTTTCATAATATCCAGTCTGAACCTCTCTTGGAGCAACTTGACACCATTTTCTCTCAACTGAGCATTTGTTACTTGGGAGAAGAGACCAACACCCACCTCATTACAACCATCTTTTGGGTAGTTGTAAAGAGCAATCAGGTCTCCCCTCAGCCTCCTTTTCTCAAGGCTAAACAACCCCAGCTCCCTCAGCAGCTCCTCACAGGACTTTTTCTCCCGATGCTCCACCAGCCTGGTTGCCCTTCCTTTGGACACACTCCAGCACCCCAATAACTTTCCCGTAGCGAGTGGCCCAAAACTGAACACAGTACTCAAGGTGCGGCCTTGCCAGTGCCAGGTACAGGGGATCTATAACGTCCTTAGTCCTGCTGGTCACACGACTTCCACTACAGGCCAGGATGCAGTTGGCCAAGCACACTGCTGGCTCACATTCAGCTGGCTGTCAACCAACACCCACAGGTCCTTTTCTGCCAGGCAGCTTTCCAGCCACTCTTCCCCAGGCCTGTAGCATTGGATGGGGTTGTTTTGACCAAAGTGCAGGAACCTGCATGGGCCTTTCTTGAATCTCATACAGTTGGCCTTGGCTTAATAATCCAGCCTTTACAGATCCCTCCAAAGACCTTACCTATCCTCAAGTAGATCAACACTCCTACTCAACTTGGTTTTGTCTGCAAACTTACTGAGGGTGGACTTGATACCTTCATCCAGATCATTGATAAAGACATTAAAGAGAGATGGTCCCAGTACTGAGCCCTGGGGAACACCACTTGTGACCATCCACCAGCTGGATTTAGCTCCATTCATCACAACTCTTTGGGCTCAGACATCGAACCAGGCTTTTATCCTTAGCAAAGAGTAATGCCCATTCAAGCCATGAGCAGCCAGTTTCTCTAGGAGAATGTTGTGGGAAATAGTTTCAAAGGCTTTACTGTAGTTTAGGTGGACAACAGCCACAGTCTTTCCCTCATCCACCTCTTCATAGAAAGAGATCAGGTTAGTCAAGGAGGCCCTGCCTTTCACAAGCCCATACTGACTGGGCCTGATCACCTGATTATCCTGTCCATGCCATGTGATGGTGCTCAAGTTGATCTGCTCCATAATCCTCCCTGGCATTGAGGTCAGACTGATAAGCCTGTAGTCCCTCATATCTTCCTGCTGGCCCTTATTGTAGATGGGAGTAATATTGTATAACCTGTAGTCAATTGGGACCTCCCCAGATAACCAGGATTGCTGATAAATGATGGAAAGTTGCTTCATGATCACTTCTGCCAGCTCCCTTGCTATCCTTGGGTAGATCCCAACATGCGGAAGAACTTTTTCACAGTGAGGGTGACTGAGCACTGGAATAGGCTGCCCAGGGAGGTGGTGGAGTCTCCTTCTCTGGAGATATTCAAGACCCGCCTGGACGCCTATCTGAGCAATATGAGCTAGGGAGCCTGCTTTGGCGGGGCGGTTGGACCCGATGATCTCTCGAGGTCCCTTCCAACCCCTACAATTCTGTGATTCTGTGATTCTGTGATCCTGCCTGGCCCCATAGGCTTGTGTGTGTCTAAGTGGTGTAGCAGGTCAGTAACCATTTCTCCTTGGATTATGGGACTGAATTCTGCTCCCCATCCCTGTCTTCCAGCTGGGTAGTCTGAGAACAAGCCACCCCCAAGTCCTTCTGTTGAAGCTGAAACTGAAAATGTGAAATGCAACTTGGAAACCATCCTGGACTCAACACCTAGGATACTTTCTCACACTTGGCACCAACAGAAAGAGCAGGGCCAAGAGATGAGCAACCCTGACATGGCATCTAGAACAGCTCTATGCTCAGGGAGCAAGCAAATACAGAGTAAAATAACCATTTCCTCATAACTGTGGAAGACTGCTACCTGAGCTGAGGCAAGAGAGGTTGGGAAGCTCAGCAGTAAGATAAACAGGAGGGAAGGAGCTTTCTCTTGCTGAAGGAGAATAGATGGACCTTGTTCAGTTTTGTTAGACCAGATGTTTTCAGTCTCAGATGTAAACAAACATGATGCCAACACTGAAGGGAAAAAAAGTGTTCAGGACTTCTGTTTTGTTTTCAAGGCCTTCTTTCTAAATCATAGAATGATCTAAATTGCAATTTTGTTTTCAAAACAGAACAGCAATTTAGATCATTCTATGATTTAGAAAGTCCTGGAATATATTCTAGAATGGTGAGTCAAGCCTATTTTAGCATATTTTTTCCTGAGAGTTGTCTAGAGGATAGCTCAGCTTGGGGGTATATTACATCCGCAATGAACAAAAATCAAGTCTTCCAGGTAGAAAGTGGTCCTCTGCTTACTTGTTTCATTCCTGCCATCAGTCTCCCACCCACCCGAAATAAAAGTCACTGAACCATGTTAGTTCTAGGAAATATTTCTTTTGGAATATTATGTTTGGAAAGCTGACAGCAACAAATCCTCTTACCAAAGTATCAATACCCCTTTATCAACAACCACCAGAGGACAAAGCCTTCAAAGTACTCTTCAGGGCTCCCTGAAGTTTTCATTCAAAGTATTGCCAGGGAAGGCAAGCTAAAATAACAGGTATAAAAAAAATCAGTCTCAGAGGGAAAGGCACAAAATAATCTCTCTTTTCTCATAAAGTATTTCCATTCAAACACATTTTTGTTTCACTGAACATCTGTTGCTACTGATACTGGACAACTATTGAAATTGTGAGTTATTTGCACTGCAAATAAATTGGTCCAGTTCTACCAAGTTGGTCCAGTTCTACTAAGGAAAGGAGCACCAAAATGTACCTGTAGGTTGTGCCAAACTCCATTCTTAAATCCATTTCTGAAGAGCTAAATCAATCCTGCCCTTGCAATATTTATTCCATTTTACAGAACTATATTGGGGTGTGACAGAGGTATTTTTAAGGTTTTCAAAATGAAACTTAATTCTATTTGACAGCTGGATGCTCCTTCATACATGGCAGTACATTCCCAATACACTGCCTATTTTCCACCCAGTAGAACAGGTTCCCAGTGTCCTAGAAGGAACAGAAACCTGATCATTCTGCCTCTTCTTTGTCAGAAGCTAAATCCAGCTGTTCTGCTCTTTATGGAAAGCAGCAAGAGTCATTTATTGCTTCTGCAGAGTGTTTGATCAGCCACTGTAAGTCAATAGGGAACACGTGACGTTCTGCTGAGGGAAGATCTCTGCCAAGAGAAGGCAAGATTCTGGTATGCTCCATTTTCAGAGGAATCAGTTTGTGCTCAAGGCTTCATGGCAGTAGATCTCAAGGAATCAACTTGTGCCACACTTATTTTTAGTACTGAAGCATAGAGGTAAATGCTCAAGCGTATGTTTAGTTTCTGACTTAAAGAAAAAATCTTAAACACCCAGTAGGTATGATGGAGCTGGTGATGACTGTGTGGAATTTAGCACTTGAATAGGCTGCCCAGGGGGGTTGTGGAGTCTCCTTCTCTGAAGATATTCAAGACACATCTGGATGCCTACCTGTGCGACATGTTCTAGGGAACCTGCTTTAGTGGGGCGGGGGTTGGACTCAATGATCTCTGGAGGTCCCTTCCAACCCCTACAATTCTGTGATTTTGTGGTTCTGTGAATGGGCTTTCAGCTATGCTTTACCAAGAAAATAACCTTCCTAGACTGAAGTTTTTATATGGCTGGACAATACTGTTGGCGAGCATTTGCCTACCAATAGGAGGTCTCAGTGATAAACAGTGACATAATGTGTTTTGGAAGAAACAATCAGGAGAAAATGAAAAGGTGACTAAGAGTAAGGTGAGTCCTCTTTAACCACAGAG
Organism: Porphyrio hochstetteri; assembly: GCA_020800305.1. NCBI lineage: Eukaryota > Metazoa > Chordata > Aves > Gruiformes > Rallidae > Porphyrio > Porphyrio hochstetteri. The sequence goes on along the minus strand of CM036906.1, from coordinate 20,522,075 downwards.
AAACTATAGAGTATTTCTGCTGAGTGATTTGCAGAATTTGAACCTGAGAGACCAGAGTGCAACAGTCCCGGTGTATGCATTTCCTTAGGTCAAACAGGAGGGAAGGAGAGAGAGCAAAATTTTCCAGCACACTTCGTTGAAGTTAGGCCATAGTAGCTGAAACTTCAAAGCTTAACAGAGGAAAAACCAATATGATTAGAAGATGGTATCATGACAAAGACTATGTCTTCGAGCCAGACAGTTCAAAGTCCCATTTTTTTTCTACAGAGTCGAAAGAACTTCAATGCAAATTCAATGTTAGGATTTATTTAACAGCTATATGATCATTTGGACAGATGATCACAGGTCCTGAGGAAGGGAATTGAAGTTGATTTCTACTCACTCACCAGAAAATACATGCTTGAATTTGGAGCTGTCCAATTAAATACAATATTTGAATGTGTAAAGGAATCCTGGACCCCATGAAGCACTGGGAAACTGTAATTGTTGGCATGGAACTAGGGTAAAAATCACATGCAGTGACAAGAAAGATTAAAAGTGATCCAAAGGATTATAAGCCAACAAGGGACTGTCCCAGATCCCTTGGGACTTTATGTCTCATAAAAGGTGTGAGTCATGAGGGTCAGAAAGGACCCTCACTCTCTAAACTCCTTCTCAGAGAGGAGCCTAGGTGTGGCTAGGTCCAGTCTTAGTCCCAGACTTGCTCAGCGGTTTATGTCTGAAGGACTCTACGTATAACCACATATCAGAGCCAGCGTTTGCATGTCAGAGCCCCCCAAAGGACTTTCACCCAGACAGGTTCACAAAGCTGAAACTTACAGTTTATTTAAGAGACAGACAGAAAGAGTTTGGGATTGTCGTTGATAAATGCACTCACTGCAATATTGATGACATGTACATATTTGATAATGCTATCAAAATTCCATCCCAGGTATTATTTACCACAAAGGTGAAGTTGCAATTGCCTACCAAGAAGGCATCCCTGTCTAGGGTGGAGGAGAAGGAGCACGGCCCATTGACTGCCTCTTTGGGGTCTTCACTTTCTTCTCCTATCCCCAGGGGCAACTTCCTCAACACTCTTTATACCCCAGTCTCAGCTGTTCCCTCCCAGGAGTGAGGTTTAAGGTGATTTGGGCAGAGTCAAGTACTATAGTCATCTATGTTTAGCACCAGCTCCTTTTATCTCATTAGCATATTTAGGGGTGGCAACTTTAATATTCATTTTGCAGCAAAAGATCTCACTTCAGGCACTGTGGCCTTCAGAATTCTGCGTAGGCATTGTCTATCTGTTTATCATGCAGTGTCTGGCCAAACCAGGGCTGGAATGTTGCTGTAAGGCTCCCTCCTTCGGCTACTTCTCACACCAACATTGCAGATCTCCATCCAGAATATTTTCATAAGAGATAAATAGATACCCTTGTTTGTAACCTCTTACGTGCAAGTCTCACACCTTATAGTGAAGAAACTTCCCTCCAATACTTTTTTATAGTTTCACAGAATCACTGAGACTGGCCGTATCTTTGGAGATCATCCACTCCAAACCCAGTGGTAGCACCACTTTCAGTAGCGCTGTGGTAGGATGAAGACATCTGGCTTGTTAGCCCACTAGGTAGCTCTTCTTCTACTGCTTTGTTTTAGTTTCTTCATTGCAGTTGCAAAGGCAGATGTAACAGTTAGATCTCCTGGTTATCATGCATATGATTCTATTAGCTTACCAATTTCTGTCTTTGTTATTCCAAAATGGCCTGTTACCTGTGCTTGCACACCATCCATATTGCTAAGTGTCCCAGAAAACCCATTCGCTGACTGTACCCTAATCAAAATGAACAGTAACTGAGCAAACATTAACTGCAGCTAATGGCATTTATTGCACATAAGTAGTAAGGTGTGTGCATAAACTCACCCTGGGAAAAATACAGGTGTCGGTAGCAAAGGTTTGACTAGATCGTCCATTACCAAAAATCACAGACAAACCAAATCACATTACATTCACACGTTACAGCCTTACACATGACTGAAATTCAGCTATTAATCCTTTAGTCTTCACTCATAGTCTGTCTTTCTATATCTTTGCACCGTAATGTACCATAAGTATCAAATCTCAACATTTCCTTTGCTTTACTTTTTCACCTACAGCACCACCACAATTGACTTCACTTCTAAACTGCCTTTGCTTGAAGAAATGAAGGACATTATGGTTTCTATCTGAACTTTTGAAGGTTCAGCCACTTATTTTATAATTGCTGTTTAGGACAATAAATTCAGAGGAGATGTGTACCTGTCATGGTAAAAGTTGAAGGTAGATCACAGTTTTACCTCTTGTCCATTTTAGACATTCTGTTTCCCAGCCTTTTATTAAAAAGACAAGAGAGAAAGAAAGGTTTCTTTTCATGCATAGAAAATGTATGATTCAAAGCATTCAGAGCGAATTTCACAATAAAACAAAGGTTCACTAGCAAGTAAGAGCAACCGACATTAAATGTTATGGTACAAGGGAGAAAAGATATTTCTGCCTTTTTCTTTTCTGTGGGTGCTTAATTTTGCTAACAATGCTTCTGTTAGCAAAAGATACTAGGATTTAATAGCATTTCTAAAATGTTAATGCCTTTTCTTCTGAAGATTTGAATAATTTTGTTCTGCTCAGAAGTAAGAAAATGTCCCAGAGACCCAGGCATTGCAGTAAGGCAGAAGAGAGTGAGAGAACTTAAAACTGAAAGGATTGGCCTGTCACAGATAAAACCTTTGAAACTGTGGGCTTTTTTCTAAGAGTACCTGTTCTGAGATCTACCTTTTAAAATAGAACAAGAGGCCAGAGGAAGCAGATGGGAAGACGAGGTGTGGTGGTTTTGCCCCAGCTGAGCCAGGCACCACAGCCGCTCTCTCTTTAAGAGGGACGGGGGTGTTAGAATTGGGGGGGGGGTGGGTGTGAAGGGAGAGAAAAAAAAACCCAGAAAAAACAAAACGTCACAGGTTGGGATAAGGATAGTTTACTGGGACAGCAGAGAGGTAGATATAATAATAGGACTTTATAGCAAAATATATGAAACTGGTGATGCACAATGCAGTTTCTCACTGAACTGCACAACTCAGGCTGTACAGCTCAGAGCCGTCCTGAAACTGGACCGTCCCTGAAACTGCGCGTCCTGGAGCTGAGTGCTCCTCCCTCCACCAGCCCCCAGGAATCAACTTAGTGCCCTTTTATATCAGCTGAGAGCCCATAAATTGTCTGGCTGATGTGCTCATGGAATCACAACCTGAGCTGTGTGCTTTGTTTTCTCTTTCCCATATGCTTCTCAACTGCCTGGTCCTCTAGATTGGATCCTGGCTCTGGCTGGGTTGATCTCTCCCACATTTCCATTTTGTGCCACCTAGTTCAGCCAACAGAATTTTTTTTTTTGGTCTGTCTGTAATATGAACACTGAATTATATATTTACAGGGAGATTTTGTATTTTTTGCAAAGGAATGCTCTTGGTCAACTCCTCATCCATCCCCAGACAGAGCTCCATGCACTCCAGCTAGTTTCTCACATAAAGAGTCACACCCTCTCCTCACCTGCCCTGCCTCTATTCTTCCATCCCAATACTTCAGTTGTAGGGGCCATCCCACAACATATCTCTGATGACAATAAGATCATAGCCCTGCAGGTGTGAGCGCATCTCTAACTCCTGTTGTTTATTCCCCATGCTACATGTATTTGCATAGAGGTATATAAGGCATTAAAGCATTTAAATCATTTAAGGTTCCTCCATGGTCAATTGAAACAGGTAGGTGACCCTCTAGAGAAAGTGTTAGACATCAATGCAATACATCATGAGCTGCCACCCAGAGAAAGCCCTTTGTTCTCTCACACCAGAGCAAGCATAAATTGCAGCTTGCAAGGCAAGGTAGGTTTTGTTTGCTTTCATGAAATCCTCAATCATATTATTTGGTTTCCCCTGTGATGATCAAGATTTTTGTCCTTTTATTTATTCAATCCTCCTCCTCATTGTACAACATTGAACACCAGACTGACTCTGTGGCACAGTAACTTACTAGGTATGACTATTACTTTTACATCCCAGCATAAGAAAGAGTAGTATTCAAAGGAGAAGGGAGCAACTGTCATACTGTGACTACCACGGTAATGAAAATGTCTCATAAAAGTTCTTCTGTAGAATAAGGTTTTGGAGCATACTAGTTCAGGAGAATACTAGTTTTGAATTAAAATTTTGGTAATCTGTTTAGTAAAAAGTATTTTAAACATTCTTCAGAAAATTCTCAGAAAGCAAAAGAGAGAGTTTGAAGAGTGGTTGCATGCAGCCAGGAATAAATTCAATCTCAAGCACTTTGCTATCATTCAAAGTACACTTGAAATTTGTACTTAAATGGATTTTCTCAAAGCCTTTTAATAATGTTGTCAGTCTCCTTAACTAAGAAAAATGGAAGAATTTGTACTTTGAGTATAGGATACGCAGTGCATATCCACGAGAAAAGAGCAATCAGTATATGCTTGCCTTCACCTGAGTAATGAATGAAGATGCTTAGTGCCTCTGCTTTCAGGGAGCTTTGGTGTACAGTTACAGGTAATAAAAATCATGCTCTTAAAAAAATTTGCACTCCACTGACATCAAATAATTACACACCTTCCCCCCACCCTGCAGTGAAGTTTAATAATATTTCATATGAACTGATCTAAAAAGGATATGGCAGTTTGCTTAGGCAAAGTGGACCAGACTTTTCCTATAAGCTACTTCTGTGCAGCCCTATCCAGGCCAGTGAAGATTTTTGGTGTGGATGAGAAAAGAACTTTGGCCTAAATCATGTATTTAGAATCTGGGTGCAAGCTGGAGCATAGGAAGTTCCATGTGAATATAAGGTGCCTCAGCCTGCAGTGGGGTGGCAAATCCTCTGAGGCCACTCTGGGGACAAGTGAGCAGTGCCAGACCATCTTCTAGGAGTTGTCAGCTTCACATAGCTCATGCTCCTAGGTAGATGAACATGAAAAACCAATGTCTTTGGAGTCAGTTTAGGGAGGATTTACCAACATGCAAATAATTCTGAACTCAGGACCTTGCAGTGGGTTTAAGAGACACAGACACAATAGTCAGAGCGATCAGGCAACTGATGTTGTGTCTAGCAATAGAGAGCTTGTGCCAGATGTGTGATTTTTGGCAGCTTTGGAAGGACATGCACTGCAACCAATTTAAAATTATGGTGAATCCTCCTCATTGTCCTGCACTGACCAACTCACCAAGCAGTGCCACCAAAGAGGTGCCATTCATGGCCACATGCTTCTACCTCTTCTCCTGCACTAAGTGTAGACTCCGAGGCAGCGTACGGACACATGAGTTGCAACACTGACCAGAGCAAATGGAAAAGCAGCTCTGCAGGACAGTAGTGCTTAGTTTTCAGCTGGACCAGTAGTCTGACCTGACTTACACCTTCATCCTTGTGGCCAGCACAGAGAGGTGAGAACAGGATTGCTTTTTTAGCTGAAGCCACGGGCTACTTTGGCTTCAGTTTGTGTCACAACCAGGAAATGGTGGAGTCTGAAAACTGCAAGACGATGTCTTACCTGGCAGAAGGTGTGACAGTGCAAACCTAACCTCTGGGCGTTTTTAAAGACATTCAGACCTGCAGACTGAATTGACCTCAGCTCAGGGCTCTGTGTTCTCTGACCATGATATCTTGTACCTGGTGCTAAAAAGCCAGTGATGATGTATTGTCAAATCACCACCTGGGTAAGCTGACCATGGCAGCTGTATATCTAGATGGTGTTAGAAAGAAAGACAATGCACATCAAGCTGCCAGTATACATAAATTCAGCTAATAGTTTGCACACGACATACATATATGTCTTTGAGGCATATAGGACACAGTCACTTGAATCATAGAGTTACAGAATCGTAGAATCATAGAATCACCTGGGTTGGAAGAGACTCTTAAGATCATCGAGTCCAACCACTGCCTAACCCTGACTAGTCCACCTCTAGATCATGTCCTTAAGCACATCTACACGCCTTTTAAATACCTCCAGGGATGGTGACTCCACCACCTCCCTGGGCAGCCTGTTCCAATGCCTGACAACCATTTCAGTAAACAAATTCTTCCTGATATCTAACCTAAATCTCTCCTGGTGCAATTTCATGCCATTTCCTCTCATCCTATCGCTTGGCACCCGAGAGAAGAGACCAACCCCGACACCTCTGCAATCGCCTTGCAGGTAGCTGTAGAGAGCAACAGCGTGTTTTTTTATTGCCGCAAAGTGTTAATTGTGGGACTAAAATATCCCTTCCTGACAGTAAGATCAATTCATTTCCAGTTCAACCCAGGTTTCAGACAGACAGCTGCAGCACTGTAAGTGATTCTCTGAGCAATTGTTTGTTAAAGACATGCTCAGAAGAAATGTAAATTGCCAGTGATCAGCAGGTATGATAATAGAGTCCCCCGCTGAGCTTCTGGTAGTGAAGTACTTTGATTCCTGTGTAGACTATTACCCACTGAATGCCTGAGCTGCTGAATATACCTGTTAGTTGGGCTCAGTCCCATTGTTAACCCAAGCTCCACAAATGGTTACTTTCTTCCTTTAAATGTGGATTGTTTTCCCTGATGAGTGATTATTCTCTGGTGAATGGGCTTGCTGGGGTTGAAGGCACAGGCTGGAGCTGGAGGGAGAAGAGGCAGGAGGTGAGGAGTCCTGGGTCCCAGAGAGGGTCAGTACTCGGTCACCTCGTTCTTTACAACCAGTTCACAGGGCTGGTCCTTTTCGAAGTGGTTCACAGATAAGGGAAAATCATCCTCTCAGCTCCCCAAGACACTCGCGTTTTCATTTTGCTCTATTACGACTATTGTTTGTGCACGGCAAACAAGAAGAGCAGCCAGAAGCCATAAGGGAATGTGTCACTCAAGTGACAAAAAAGGGAGTAGTATTTCTCAGTCTCATTTTTTGCTTCTCCTGAACACTGTAGAGAAATCGAAAGTGAGGGTCAAGAGAGGAGAATTACAGGAGAAAATTGTAGCCTTTGAATATGTACACTTAAAGATAGATAAAGATACATCAATTTGTAGAGTAACTTTGTTCTTAATGCCATTCTTTATCATAATATCTATAACAAAAGCAACAAATAGGTGTATATCTATCCCTTATGCAACGAGATTGCAGGCTTTCTATATGCTGAGCTATCTGACCAGAAGACCAGAGAAAGATATACTCTCTTATAAACTCAAACCAAAAATCCACTCCAAAACTAGCACGTATTGATTTTAGTATTTATCTCTCTGTCCCCCTGGAAACAACTAAAACTCTATCAATCGACATCTATCCTTCCTGCAAGCAATGAAATTATAACCCATACAGACAGAATATTTCCTGCAGTTACAGGAGTTGCTGTTTCATTGAAGTATAACTTCAGGTACCCAGAATGAAGGAATAAAGCAGAGGTTAAAAGAAGCTCTTCAAAGTTGTCTGTCAATAGACAACAACAGTTTCAAGTCCAGAAGAAAGGCAAATAATAGTAAAAAAACCCCACAATGATAGGAAGAAGTTGTAACTCACCAAAATCAGTGCCAGTGTGTTCCAGTTCATGCACACTCAGTTAATGAAGTCACCTCCTGACTTACATGAGGCCATGCCACCATTCAATTACACCATCACATCTCACTGTACTTCCTGTCTTGTTTATTAACACCTTTCAAACTTTCTGTAATATAACGAATAGAGAATACCATTTCTACTGGAATTAAATTATTTTCAAGGGGAAGAGCCTTTTTTCCTAATTTTTTAATTCTTTGTCGTTCACTCCAGCTATCCTGGCTATCCCCAAAGGTTTTTTCTTTATTTGAAACAAATTCACACCATAGATGAAAGTTCTTCTAATAACCAAGTTTTATCGATAATCCCTTTTTCCCTGTCTCTAAAGTTTAATTGACATTTCAGAGTAAATATCAAATAATGAAGATCTAATTAAATACTGAGGATCTGAGGAATAGAAACAAATCTTCCTCCTTATTTTATTACCTTTGGCTTTTGGAACTTTTTTTAGTGTGGTTGTTAAAGCGGGTAATTTAAATAGGCTTCAGGTTTAATTACCCTATGGACTATGCTGGTTTAAAGGAAGAGATCTAATGTGGTTGGAAAAAAAATGGCTTTTTTTTCCCATTCGATTCAAGACCTCCTTCCAGCTTGAGAAACTGCAAATTCTCAGGTCTATGACAATTAACTTACTGGGTTGTCACCTAGAAAGAAGCATTTAACAAAAATTAGGAGGACTTTGGAGCTAAGTTTCTTTTGTTCTTCTTACAGTAGAAAATCCTTCTGAATCAAGTAATGATCAGAAATTCCCAGCTGAAGTGCATGGAGTTTTGCTTTGGCCATATAGGTGTAAGAATGCACATTCCAAGATGAGTACTAACCTTCTGCCCTTCTTTCTCTCTACCTCTGTGTTCCCTCAGGTTACCAAGATGTTGGCTGTGGTGGTAGTCCTGTTTGCATTTCTGTGGATGCCCTACCGCACACTGGTGGTGGTGAATTCCTTTCTCTCCATCCCCTTCCAAGAAAACTGGTTCCTGCTATTTTGCAGAATCTGCATTTATTTAAACAGTGCCATCAATCCTGTAATTTACAATCTCATGTCTCAGAAATTCAGAGCAGCATTCAGGAAACTCTGCAACTGCCAGAAGAAACGGGACAAGAAACCAGCCAACTACAGCATGGCCCTAAATTATAACGTCATCAAAGAGTCTGATCACTTCAGCACGGAACTGGAAGATATTACTGTCACCAATACCTATCTGTCCTCTGCAAAATTGTCCATTGGTGACAGGTGTTTGTCATCTGAGGTAACAGTTAAAATGTGTGCAGTTCCCATGAACCAGAGCATGTTCACAGGCAGGGATGTGATGGGATAGCTCACAGCTGGGGTAGCAAGTGAAGGACCAGGGAAAGCTGGTGGTGACAGATGATGCACCACCAAAAAAGGGCAGCATCACTGTATGGTGGGGAGGGAGAACTGCCTGACTCTGAAAAGTGATGTTCTCAAAGTGTCTTGTGCTCAGCATGATGTGACTGGTTGGATCTGGGGTATGGGGAAGGATGAAAAGAACAAGCCTTACTCCCTGAGGAATATAGGGCAATGGTGGAGTATCACATACATGTCTGGCAGGAGGGTGGACATTGGTGTCTGAGCTCAGTAATTCCTCTTTGGCTTGCTCTGGCTGTTGGCAAGAGGGCAAGGGGACATTTTCCTGTGCCTCATTCCCTGGCTCCAGCCTGGGGTTAGCTATCCCAATGACACCACATGGCTGAAATGAAGAGCAGACATGGATCTCCCTCATGCCAGCACTCTGGTCCTGTGAGCTGAAAGCCACATCCATTTCCATGCTACCTGCATCATCCCTATGTGTAGCACAACTTTCTAACCCAACTGTCTTGTTTTCACAATGCTTTTTGCATAATACTACCTAAATGATGTTCATAAGCCTGTATACCTTAGATCTTATAATATATAGAAAATCCACAGTGACTTAATTTTCATTTCTTTTTGCAGCTAATACAAAAATGAGAAATATTTCTTTCTCTGTTTTATTCTTCTCTCCTAACTTTCAGGCCTGAAGCCCACCTTGTTCTGAGTATGCAGTCATACAAAACCTTTGGATGCTCTGTTCCCACCAACCTGTGTGAAATGTAAAGACATTTCTGCTCACAGAATTGCAGGAGTTACCACATACCTCTACACACCCATCTGTGTCCTACAAGGAAAAGCAGCCTATTGGGGGGCGAAAGAATGTACTACTGCATCTAACTTAAGGAAGCACTGAACACAATGTAAGTTTAACTAGGTGAGCTGGCTTCAGTGGAATACCCAAATCCTTCATCTCTTGAATTGGCCAAAGAGTGGTCTGTGCTTGCAAGGCTGCCCAGGACACCTCCACAGACGCAGGGCAGGACAGTGGATGATGCTCCAAGTGAAGGCAAGAGGCGAGGCAAGGAGCTGCCCTCCTGCATGGCTGCTGCCTGTCCCCAGAGCATTCACACCGTGCAGTAACAGCAAGACAGCAGCCAGAAGTGCTGCCGATTACAGTAATTACCTGCCATTGACTCCCTCATCCCACAGCAGCATTTGCAGGCATCATCACACAATTTAACCAGCAGATACCTAATGGCAAAGACCACAGAAACTTTTTTTTTTTTTACCTCAAACAGCATGAAATAGGAAGGCTATTCAATAAATTCACAGGGAATCAAGAAATTAAAAGGTCAGTAGGGGGCTTAAAAAAGCCCTTACTTGTTTCAGCAAGGTAGAGATATGCAACTTTAAATGTAAATCTCAGCTAATACTAAGTCACAGAATCACAGAATCACAGAATCGTAGGGGTTGGAAGGGACCTCGAGAGATCATCAGGTCCAACCCCCCTGCCAAAGCAGGCTCCCTAGCACATATTGCACAGATAGGCATCCAGACGAGTCTTGAATATCTCCAGAGAAGGAGACTCCACCACCTCCCTGGGCAGCCTGTCCCAGGGCTCTGTCACCCTCACTGTGTAAAAGTTCTTCCTCATGTTGGTGCGGAACTTCCTGTGCTCCAGTTTACAGCCATTGCCCCTTGTCCTATCTCCACAGACTACTGAAAAGGGGCTGGCCAATTCCCCCTGCATCCCATACTTAAGATATTTATAAACATTAATTAGGTCCCCCCTTAGTCTTCTTTTCCCCAGACTGAACAGCCCCAGCTCACTCAGCCTTTCCTCATACGGGAGATGTTCCAGGTCCTTAATCATCTTCGTAGCCCTTCTCTGGACTCTCTCCAGGAGGTCCCTGTCCTTTTTATATCAGGGAGCCCAGAACTGGACACAATACTCCAGGTGGGGCCTGACCAGCGCAGAGTAGAGGGGGAGGATCACCTCCTTCGACCTGCTGGCCACACTCTTCCTGATGCATCCCAGGATCCCATTGGCCCTTTTAGCCACCAGGGCACACTGCTGGCTCATAGCCAGCCTGTCATCAACCAGGACCCCCAGGTCCTTCTCCACAGAGCTCTTCTCCAGCAGGTCATCCCCCAGCCTGTACTGATACAGACGGTTATTCCTCCCCAGGTGCAAGACTTTACACTTGCTTTTATTAAACCTCATCTGGTTTCTCCCTGCCCAGCTCTCCAGCCTGTCCAGGTCTCGCTGGATGGCAGCGCAGTGTTCCTGTGTGTCAGCCACCCCTCCCAGCTTTGTATCATCGGGTACTTGCTGAGGGTGAATGCTATTCCCTCATCAAGGTCGTCGATGAAGGTATTAAACAGGACTTGACCCAACACCGAGCCCTGGGGAACACCGCTAGTCACAGGCCTCCATTCAGATTCTGCTCCACTGATCACGACCCCCTGAGCCCGGTCTGACAGCCAGTTCTCAACCCACCTCACTGTCCACTCATCTATCCCATGATCTCTCAGCTTTTCTATCAGGATGTCATGGGAGACAGTATCGAAAGCCTTGCTGAAGTCAAGGTAGATGACATCCACTGCTCTCCCTCCATCCACCCAGCCGGTGATGAGATCATAGAAGGCTATGAGATTGGCCGAGCACGAATCCTGCCTGCACTTGACAGGTAATGAAGAGGACAAGCCTTCAATAGTTAATTTGTTCTTGGTTCAATAGTAATTTTGTCTCAGACCACTACAGGGGCTTTATAGTTTCAGTACAGATGATGTTTAGAGAAAAAAGGAAAATTTACTGAAAAATGTAACTTTTTTTTCATTTTTTCTCTTAAAGGCTATCCATCAAGATACTTCAGGAAATAAAAAAAAAGAAATTGAGGTATTAATTGGCTGTATATTTGTCTGGAAAGAGAAAATAACTATGAAAGCATTGCTACCTGTTCTGAATTTTTCTAGCTCACTGTAATGTTCCATTTACATTATTACCTTGATAATCTGGAGCTGGAGATTAAAAAAGAATTTATATTACAAAAGATCAGTTCTTAGGCTGTACTCACCCTGCTTGCTCTGCCTGCAACTGAGGTTACTGATCTCCACTGCTTATCCCTGTTCCCTGCAAGAAGTCACCATGGCTCCTCATTTGCCAGCATAGAATGCTCTTCTTCACACTGGCAGCCCGAGGCCACAATTTTCCCAATCCCCAGCCATGGTCTGAACTCAGTGTATCACTTTGGTATTGCTCTGGAGTAGCTCATGTTCTCACCAGTAATAGATTTTCCCATCCTGGTGTAGCAGTAACAGAACCTGGGGAAGAGCAGACATGTTCTTTGTTATGAACGTTTCGCACAGCTTTCACATGCGAAGTTTAAGAAGTGGTGAAAAACCTAATTGTTCTAGAAACAATCCTATCCAGTGTGGGATAAGAGAGGCAGCCTCACTAGCACAGTAAGGATTTCTTATCCAGTTCTTTGCATATACAGCCACTTCCCCAATTTAAACCAGATTCACTTACATTCAGCCATGTCTGCAAACTTAGAGAACTGAAAATACTCAAATAGCTCTTAGACTTAAATTTCAATGTGAACTCATGTCTGCTGCAACCAAAACCTTCCACTGAATGCTCTTTAGGTGGCAAGGAGGAACCCTGCTCCATCTGCATCCTTGTTTTGACATCCTTTTTAACCTTGCAGACCTCTCCAGGTACTTCCTAGGTCAGCAGAGTGATGGCAGGGCACAGAAAGGACCAGCACCAAGAGGTTTTTGACTAGAAAACTTACTCCAGAAAGCCCTCTCTATCTTTTATTTCCATCAGCACTTGCCTGTTCATTTTCACAAGCAGAGGGAGCAAGATCACAGGGCTATCCTCCTTGAGACCCTTACCTCACATTACAGGGAGCCAGTGTAAAACCCAGGCAGGACACCATATCAGGTGCAGGCTGTATGCTGGAGCCCCTCCTCTGAAGCACAGGAGCTGGCAGAGCTTTGGCTGGAGCAGAGCCAGTCGCTGAAGCTGAACAGACTGTGTTGCAATGTTTTCTAAGTGTTTTGCATGGGGGTCCACACAACCAGAAGGGTGATGTCTGGACTCTTTGCTGCTTTTAAAATAATAAGGGAAAAAATGAAATTACAAAGTAAGTCCCATGGCAGGCAAGTGGGAAAAGCTGACCGAGGTTCAAGAGGCAAAAGAGAAAACAATCAGAGATGACCAGAGGATTGCAGCACCTCTACTATGAGGACAGGCAGAGAGAGTTGGGCTTGTTCAGCCTGGAGGGGAGAAGGCTCCAGGGAGCAGCCTTCCAGTACCTAAAGGGGCCTACAGGAAAGATGGAGAGGAATTGGTTACAAGGGCATGTAGTGGTAGCACAAGGGGTAGTGGGTTTAAACTAAAAGAAGGCAGATTTAGATTAGATATAAGGAAGAACTTCTTCCCTGTGAGGATGGTGAGGCCCTGGCACAGGCTGCCTGGAGAAGCTGTGGATGCCCCCTCCCTGGCAGCATTCAAGGTCAGGTTGGATGGGGCATCCCTGCCCATGGCAGGCAGTTGGAACTAGATGGTCTTTGAGGTCCCTTCCAGCCCAAAGCATTCTGTGGTTCTATGAATACCAACGTCATTCTAGGAGTGTCTAGCAACCTTATCTCCCAAGGAAAATAGTACAGCAGTGACATACAGTTTGAACTAACCTTTCAGCTTGATGTGATATTACTGTGCTAAGGCATTTTACTACTCAGTATGCCACTATAAGGGGAAGTCAAGGAGAGGTACCACAACCTGCATAAAATTTCCTCCAAAGCAACTGTCACAGTTAAATTAATTTATGTGGGATATCTTGCACCTGCATTTGTATTTACTTGCCCAAGACACATATTCAAAGTAAAAGCAATTCTTGTATCTGACTGAGCAAAGCCATTGAGTGCAGTCAGCCAGCACCACCCACAGCTAATCAGAGTGGATCCCTGGGTCCGTACTCAAGGAAGAGTGGAGGCAGCTGCTGGTGGAGCTGGCATGTGGACATCTTTTCAAATGCTTTCATCAGTTTGGCATATATTCAGTGCTTTCAGACCAGCTCCTGCCTCACAGAGTTTATAAATAGGTGCCTGAACCAAGCCCTTTTCTTGTTTAAAAAGTGAACAGACCTCCAGGGGTAGCAGCAGGTAAATAAAGTCCATGCCACAGAAACCTGGTTATAGTTTGGAGGACAACTGTCTGGGATAAGAACTGAGCTAAGTATTTGTGTAGTAATAGAAACACAAACTTACACTTCTACCTTGACCCTTTTCAGAGCATAACCTGAACTGCAACTCATAGACTGACAATACCAGAAGGAAATTCCCTCCTTTATTTGCCTTTTTGCTCAGAAAGTAACTTTCTGCATTCTCAGTGTTTGCTTCATAGTTTTCATTTTGGTTTGGTTTTTCTGTAGGTCTTTTTTTCAGATGCTCAGGTGAGGTACTTAAACCCATCTTCTTAGTGGAGTTTCATCAAGGGCTAAAATCTCTGGGGGTGATTTTGTAAGCACCATCGCTTGGAATAACAATTGGAAAGGAACTATTTCATGCTGGTATTTATTTGCGCAAACAGAAGTGATTATGCATGCAAAGTTGTGTGCACTAATGCAATATCTAAAACTGCAGATTTAGGTTGTCATTTTTAACTCATAATGTTCTGTGACTATGCCTTTATAGATGGTATTCATAAATCCATCATGCTAATTTTATACTGATTTCTAACACTATGAAACTGCTAGATGTTGTGCTAAGTGATTATAGATCTATTTCTGTGCTTGTCCTACTGTGTCTAGCACCAAACAACATTTTCTCTTTTACCTAGATGTTGTAGATTATATATATGAGCATGGTGGTGTTTTTTAAAAAAAGTATTGTGTGATGTTAAGTTTATTAATAATGTAGTTAACTTCTTTAGAAGGTGAAGTGACTGTACATTAACTAGTGACCACAGTAATATAACTATTTATCTTTCTATACTTATTTTGTGGACAACAAATTTGTTTGCAGTATTTAGTTCAAAAGATTTGTCTGATTGGTAGCACTATTGAAATTCATGTATCCTCATTTAATGGCTTTGACGTAAAAGGTTATGTTCCTACTACATTTTTGTTTATAACTTTACCCAGCATGTAACAGAAGAGATGCTGCTGTAGCATCTGGCTTCTGGAGCTACACTGCTTCCCATGTGATGGTGGAAGCTTCAGTGTTGGTAAATTGTGCTGTTAAGAAGTGTTGGGTGTATTTAAAACACTCTATGGTTCAAACAAGTGCGTGATCTCTTTGACATCAGAGTTGAGGTCAGAGCCACTCAATGTCTTGTGAAGGGGCTTATGAAGTTCCTGTGGAAGTGCATAGCACAAGGGGAGTGATAAAGCTCTCACTACCTTCCCTTAAAAAATAATTACACAACACAACTGACTGAAGGACAGATCCTACTGCAGGAGCTGCTGCTGTAGCTCTGTATGACAGCGAATGACCAGATTGGTCACTTGGCCTTTGCAGACAGGCAAATATTTCTTCTGCAAAACAACCAACAAAAAAACCCCAAACATATCTGAGTGTTGGCACCATGGAAAAAAAAAACCCACATCATTTCAAGAGTGTGCAGAGCTAAACTCTTCTTTCAACAATGCCACATATGCTTTTATATATCTCCACAACTGTATGAGTTCTACTGTATATAGTTGCTTTATTTGTTCCAAACTGCAGTGAAATTTTGAAATGAACTTTCAGTATTTTCTTCTCTCTTGTTCAGACAGAGCTCTTTCTTTGCTATTTTTTTTCTTTTCAATAAGAGATTGCTTTCCCCTGATTCTTTCCTTACTACTGGGATATAGTGAAACAGCAAACACCAGTGAACTGGTTCAGCTGAAGGGACTGGAACTTCAGAATTCCTTAATTTTGGGGCTGAATTCTGAAAATGTCTTTCTCACCTACCCAGAGTAATCCTGATCTCCTTGCATGTTGTCTATAAATTTGTTCATTAATATGATTGTGAAATTGTTTAAAGCAATGTACTGCTGATAAATGTAGTCCTTCTAAAAATGAGGAACAATTTTTGTTCAAAAGAAGTATTTTGTAATTCTTTTATGTGTGCCACCCTAGAGGTTAATTTGTGATGGATTTTTGTTGCTACTCTAATAAAATGTCAAGCAAGATAATTATACTGCAACTTTGCATTTTTAACAAGCACTTGAATACATATTTTTTGCCTTGCTGACCTTGTCAACAGACATATAATGTAACAAGACCCTTTGTCCTCTCAAGGGAATGGGCACCCTAAAAAAGAAAGCTTTGTTTCCTGAAAGAGCAGTTTGCCAGTAGTCTAGAAGTTACAGTGCTTAAGTGGGAAGGGATTCACGTGAATCCTTGTCCCTGCAAACCTCATGAAGTTCAACAGGGACAAGTGTAAAGTCCTGGACTTGGGTTGGGAAAATCCTCGTTACCAATACAGGCTGGGGGATGATGTAATAGAGAGAAATCCTGCTAAAAGCACTTGGGGGTACCGATGGATGGAAAGCTGGACATGAACAACAATGTGCACTTGCAGCCCAGAAGGCCAACCACATCCTAAGGTACATCAAAAGGAGTGCGGCCAAGCAGATCAAGAGAGGTGATGCTCCCTCTTTACTCTGCTCTGGTGAGACATCACCTGGAGTACTGTGTCCAGCTCTGGAGGCCTCAGCACAAGAAGCACATGGACCTCTTGGAGGAAGTCCAGAGGAGGGCCACAAGGATGATAAGAGGGCTGGAGCACCTCTGGGAGGTGCTGAGGGAGTTGGGGTTGTTCAGCCTGGAGAAGAAAGGCTCAAGGGAGATCTTATAGCAGCCTTCCAGTACCTGAAGGGGACTTACAGGAAAGCTGTCAAAGGGCTGTTTTTAAGGGTATGTAGTGAAAGGATGAGGGTCAATGGTTTTAAACTAGAGCAGGGTAGATTTAGATTAGACATTAGGAAGAAGTTCTTCGCTGTGAGGGTGGTGAGACACTGGAACAGGTTGCTCAGAGGCGGGGTGGAGGCCCCATCCCTGGAGGCATTCAAGGTCAGGCTTGATGAAGCTCTGAGCAACCTGATCTAGTAAAGATGCAGAGGGGTTGGACTAGATGACTTTTAAAGGTCCCTTCCAACCTAATGCATTCTATGATTCTGTGATACACATATATACTTCTACACACACACACATATATGTGTATATCCACTATAGCTTAATTTGAAACCATATCTTCCTCTCAAATAAGTTTGCTGCATTGTTACTGGATGCCTGTGGATGCATAACTACTGCAGTAAAATCTGAGGATTTTCAGCTATTTTGGGGATTGGTAAATGGAGAACAAACCTTTCTCAAGACTGTGAGAAGACCAGAAGGAAAGAGCAAGTGTACGTTTAATTCCCAGGTACACCACTAGTTGTTCGGTGGCAAAATAAATTAATCAATTAATTTAGAGTTTCAGTATTTTAAAAATCAATGGTTTTTTTGTTTATTTGTTTGTTTTAGCAATGAACTGCCAAAATATCACAAAGATATTTAGATATTTAAAAAAAAAGAAGAAACAGAAGATACAGACGCAGTCTCACTTCTGGTAGAAATGTAGCAATTTCTCCTATACAAGAGGAAACAGAATTTAAAAAAATGTCTTTATGGCATGCCACTCTAATAATCATCACTGTTAACAAGGATTTAATAACTTAACCAGGTAAACAGACACCACAATGAGAATTATTAGTTATAAGTCAGAAAGTTAATGGTTAAAGTCATGAAGTCAACGGTTAAAGCTGTAACAGAAGGGTTTGGGTAAATTCTGCTATGAAGTGTAATAAAGACAAGAAAAACATATTTTTGATTTGTAGCTTGTTTAGAAGTTTATTTTATGAAATAGCTACATTACAATTTGAACTGTTTTGACTGATGTGAAGTCATGTGGAAACTTTCTTCATTAGAGTGACATTAGGTTGGATGTTAGGAAAAAAATTTTTACTGAAAGAGTTGTCAGGGCCTGGAACAGGCTGCCCAGGGAGGTGGTCGAGTCACCTTCCCTGGATGTGTTCAGAAAAAGGGTAGATGAGGTACTTAGGGATATGGTTTAGTTTAGAATGTGAATGGTTGGACTTGATGATCTTAAGGTCTTTTCCAACCTTGTGATTCTGTGATTCTGTGACACTTTCTGGGTTGGTGTCCAGCAAAGTAAGTGGTTCATAATTCATAGCTAAATCGGATTAAATCTGAAATTGCAATAAGCAGCCAAAACAGTAGCTAGTTTCTGTTGTACTGAACTAGAAGGGGACCAAAGCACTGTAAAAATGAATCCTTTTGAGAATTCAGTATTTTCTTGCAAAATTTTACATCAGATAGTGTAAACTTAATAGGCTAATGAAATACATGGACCTTTGGAGGTGTAATGCAACACAGATCCCACTACAGAAATGCATCAGGGCAGCACTGACCTGCACATATTAAACCTGCCTGACAGAGCTTTTGTCTTGTCATGCAGAACTTTGCCTTCCCCTGCCCGGAGAGCTCTCGGCCTTGTGCTGACATTTGGAGGCTCTTCCAGTGCTTGATTTCAGTGGGGAAAATTTAAGGGAAAGCAGAGCTGCATCTGTGCTGACAGACCTGTACCTGGAGTGCATGGTATTCCATCAGGCAGCAAGATATGTCTGCCCTGCACACATTTTGCATCCAACTCTCAGAGCTCTCAGTTTGCCAAGGCCAAAGCATGGAGCAAGCAGGCAAAATGTAAGAAACCATGGAAAAATAATAACAATCTCATAGTATACATTTCTATTGACTGTAGGGTAGATGAATGCTCTTTCTCATTGCTAACAACAATTTTTATCCTATAGCTTGGATATATCCAAATAAAGAATCATGAAAATGAGATTATAATAAGGGATTTTTTTTTTTTTACCTAAAAGTTTTTCTTGGCTTGTAGCTTTAATTAAAAAAGGTACAGAAAATAGGTGGAGTCTAAAATAAGTGCCATTCATCCAACAAGTGTTTGTGAGGTAAAGATCTCCCTGTCTATGATGGGCAGAGTCTGAGTTCCTAACAATTTGAGAACATAATGATGCAGGTCTCCTACCAGCTCCTCAGCACAAAGTGGTCCTATAACACTGAAACAAATCTTTTTTGTCCACAAACAGCTTTTTCTTTCAAGTTCTGGAAAAAAATGATATGAAAAGAAATAAATAATAACATGAGACAGCTCCCAGTGTCTGGAGCAACTACAGGCAGCAATTTGGGATAATAGACCAGTCTCATATACCACTAATTTATATTTGAAATAACAGAAAAGCACATTTAGAAGGAAATTACAGAAAGATTTATGATTTCCTGAAAGTCAGGCTGTAGCGTCTTTGGGCACCCAGGACAATGAGGAGCAGAAGCTACAAAGGGGGAGTGAGTTACCTTACCTAAGGGGCAGGTTTAGAAATTAAACGGGCTGTGTGGTGTGGAAGCCTTTTCAAAAACTGACTCTTTGTAATGTAAACAGTAAATCTTACGATGTAATACAGAAGCCTACCTTATTTATGCAGAGCAATGAGAAGAGTTAGCAGCACTGGGAGAGCATACAACAGCCCGTGGGAGAGGCAGGTGGCAGTGTCTAGTGCAATGAGAATGGGTTAGTTTAATTATTTAGAGGTCATGTCTAGTAACAAGTTGTACATCAAAGAAACTTCAAAAGCTGTTGCTGTTACACTAAAATAAGATGAAACAAGATACTTGAAAGAGACTGCTGTGTCTGATGTACTAAAAACATAAGGGAGCATGGAATGAGCTCAGATCTCCAGACTGTATTTTTCTAAAGTGCAAACTCCATTTTTTTTTAATTTCCCCAGTGGTATGACATTGTGGAGTGTAAGACTGAAGTTCAGCAGGCTACTTCTTATTTTGAATTCTTAAATTAAATGTTTTAGTACTAAGGATAACTGTTCTGCAGGTGATAATTGCATGTAGTGACTTAAGCAGCAGCTGGGCACAGGTGCTGTTCTGCCGCCATTGGCACTGTTAAGCTGTTGTACAGGCTCCGGAGCCGGCCCGGCCCCACGGTGAGTGATGCTGTCACAGGCAAAGGGCAGGAGTGAGCCTGGCCTGGCAGGATTCCCAATGTTCCCAATAAAGACTTTGGGTGCTGCCACCTTCTTTGTATGGATAAGAATTTCTGTGACACGGACCATGTGGTGCCTGTTGGATCTGACACTGTGAGGAGATGATGATCTAGTGTGAGTGTAAGCACAGGCACAGCCACTCTGCCTCACACCAACTGAATGACTTCGCTATCTTTTGTTTATCAGTAGTCTCCTCTCATCCAAAAGTAGTAATTCACCTTTCTACCCACAGTGAAATTCAGCTCATAGCAGTTGTTCTCTGCCTGTCGTTTGGCCCTTCATATCCAGATCTGAAATTTGGGTTGTGTACTAGAAACTTTGTTTGCTTTCTTGAATGCTTTTAGACAGTCTAATAAAAGATCACTTCTCCCTAAAAAATATCATTCTGCTATGATAAGCAAGAAAACAAAAATAAACTTTACTATAACTTGTATTATATTTTTCACAGAATACGTGTTTTATATTGTTTGTAGACTGTTGTATTCACCAGAAGCTAATAAAAAGCAAGAGGAACAAGCAGTACAATGCAGAGAAAGAAGACCAATTGAACATGGTTAAAAAACACCCCAACAGTATAGAAGGGGTAAATGCCATATAATTATGCCAGTAGTTAATTACAGCTTTGTAGTGCCTTTCTCAAAGATTCCAAGTTTGTGCTGAAGTGCTATCAAAATTCTTCATATCAGTGAATTCATCAGACACAAGCATACACGATCTGCTCAAAAGCTTTGCAGAACAATATTCTCTAATGAATTACCAAATTCTTTTTAAATAAGAAAGTGTATGTAAACAACAACTCTGTGGACCAAGGTAGCTATAAAAAATTCAGGATATAATCATAGAACCACAGACTGGTTTAGGTTGACAGGGATCTCAAAACCCATCCAGTTCCACCCTCCCGCCATGGGCAGGGACACCCTCCACCAGACCAGGCTGCCCAAAGCCCCATCCAACCTGGCCCTGGACACTGCCAGGGAGGGGGCAGCCACAGTTTCTCTGGGCAGCCTGTGCCAGGGCCTCACCACCCTCACAGGGAAGAATTTCTTTCTTGGATCTAATTTACAATAATCTAAAATGGTAAGAGAAATCAGCTTGTACAAGAATCCCCCAGTGAGATGGATCTGCTTCCCTTCGCATCCCATAGGTAAAGCTCACAACTCCAGTTGCTGCCTGCTGCACAAGAGCCTACTGCTGGTGTCCCATTCACTGCTGAGAAAACCACAGCACAACTCCACCCTGACCACACACACCAGCTCTTGAGACTGTGGCCTCTGCCTCAGAGGCCTCCCTGCAGCATCACTGCTGCCTCCATGGAGCCAGCACCTTGGCAGAGAACGTTTCACCCTTCCTCCCACCCCCCCATGCCTCTTGCCATGAGCCCGCTCAGCGTACCTGAATAAAAGAGGGTTTGTGCTGCTACCAGAAATGATAGCATCATTCATGAGGTGCCTATGGCAAACAAGGGATGAGAGAGAGAGTACTCCATCTTATGTGAAAAAGTATGCCTAAATCGGGCATAGGGGGTTATTTTCTGCTCTCACCCCCCTAACAGGACATTACAGACTTTTCAGTCCTGATGGCTTGAAAACACTGATCTCATTCTGGGGGCAACTGTCACCATACGAGAAGACACTGGGATGAATTCTCTTTTCCCACTGAATGACTGCTGTCAGGAGTCAGTTTTTTCTGATGATGGTTCTAGCAAAAAAAGCTGGACTTCTCTCAGTATTACAGAAATCTTATCTCTAGGGCTGTGCCAAGAGCAGCAAGTGTGTATGAATGCATTAGATACACAGTGGGAAATAATACACTGCATCGAATAACATCTCTAACGGAAAATAAGTTACTTTAATTCCTTCTATTTCACAACTCAAAAGACACTCTTTGAAGTAACATCCATCAGTAAACCCAAGTGAACAGGCTGGGCATGTAGAAATGTCATCAGCAAGGCAGCTAAATGCAAATTTATAATATGCATCCTGTAAGGCTGACCACTAAAACCTATGCTCATTAACAGTGGGTTCAATCCACACAGATTAACATCCATAAAAGAAATTAAACCCAAGTAACCTCTGAGCTCTGCAGCAGGGATTCAATATCCAGAATTCTGACTGAAGATGCTTTTTTCCTTTGGCCTGTTGTCAGAAGGATTTTTCTTTTCCCCCCTCCCTAAAGATGCTATCTAACTCATCCCTTCCCTTGTGCCCTAGGCCATTTAGTTATCCCCTAACTCTGCTGTTCAGGCTGCAGATCCCACTGATGGCTTGGGGCTGAGAGGGAGTTAGAGTTTTATTCCTGACTCTGGTTCATTTTCTTAATGAACTAAATCAAAACAGTGCAAGCACATAAGAACCAGCACAAGTCCCCACAAGCCAAGTGTCCCTTCTGCTCTCTGAACCACTGCTCCTTTGTGAATCTACTGCTTTAAGGAAGAGACTGGCTTTGATCAAGTCTTACACTTTGTAGGTAGATATCACAGGTAAATCTTATGCCCTGTTGTCATGAAAGACGTTATCTTCTTGACTTTGTCTTCAGTACAGACGTTGCAGGGACAGTATCCCGCAGCGTGTGCTCTCTACCACTACACTAATAAGAATCAGTGAGTTGTTATGGGAACATCCATGTAAAAAATGGCACTGAACATTTCCATGAGTGCCACTTACCTCTCTGGTGGTTGGTATTTTGGTTGTCACAGTCTCCAAGCAGCTCCTGGTCTTTGCAGCACTCATTGTCATAGCACTCTTCTGAGATGGGAAACTGAGGCACAGAGAGGCTGAGGTTGTGCCCATGACGCATTCATAACCAGACATGTAGGCAGCTTGCAGCTGCTGCCTTCCATCCCAATTTGGAGCTGCCAGCACAAGAGGGGCTGCAGTTGCCAGGCTGCCCCCGGGTCCCATGACCCCGTACAGCAGGACAGGGGCTGCTTCCACAGCATCACCACAGGTCCCCTGGGCAAGAGGGAGTGGGGGGAGCCCTGTCCTGCAGAGATACTGAAGAAATAACTTCTCAGAGGACTTTCTTGATGTCAGAGGAGGGAATTTATTTGCACAGAAATTCTTCTTCCAGTTAAAATTTTTAGTCTTCATCCCTTTGGTGAATATCCAACAGGCAATCTCTCCCAGTTTGTACACTCATTGTCAGGAAAGTTTCAAATACTTACAGAGGCTGTGTAGAGTATTTTGTGTGTCCTGGGGTTTATTTCACTTCTTTTCTTGAGTTGTTTGTTGTTTCCCCAATAATGGAGCAGGAGCAGGCTAAGGTATGAAGTGCAAAGCATATGGTTAATCAACATGTGATGTTAGTTAGCGGAGACTGTCTTTATGAGGTTTGAGTACTCAAACTTTGCAAAACTCCTTTGGGAAAGGAGTAGTAGAAGTGGTGATCATCAGTACAGTTACTTCTGCTGCTTATTTTCCCCAGGTAGCAAGTCTATAAGAAAGTACTGGGAGGGGGGGAATTTTCTCTCTAAATTATAAACCACTATAAAGGTCAAAGTGGTGTGTTACTGTGTCATCTTTTCCCAAATGACTAAGGGATTTAAAATCTAATTTTTGTGACAAGAAGATTCAATGTCACATGCATCATTCCCTGCCAGCCTGACCAGGGCTGTATCCATCTAACCCATCATTGCTAGAATCTTCAGAATGCCATTTTTCATAGTCACTTATTTTATGGAATTAATTCAAAATTAATTGAAATTAATTGTAAATTAGATGCATGCTTTAATAATCAGGAAGGGAAGGGCAAGGCAAAAACACCTTCTGCTTCTACATCTGTTATCAATTCTACCAATAAACAGAAAGAAATTGTTTTGAAATTTTCTGTTTCAGAACTTGGTTGAAAGATGCAGCATTAATTACTTATGCACAGAGAAATTATTCCTATAGTTGATCTAGCTGGTGGTGGAAGTGAAAGCAAGCAGTGAAAGGTTTGTGTAGCATATCACTTGTCTTTTGAACAGTTTCTGAAATGCAAGGGAAACCACAAAGTTATGTTGCCTTGCATCATGCCACATGAAAGCAGAGGATAAAGTTTGATATGAAATATTTTTTAATCTGAATCTTATATCAATAACATGGTTCAGAACTTACAAACTTCTGAGAAAACAAATTGCTGGACCTAGTTCCCCAGGGCCTTCAAGGCATACAACATGCACCACTGCCAGCTCCCTTTCCCTCTCTTCAGTTTCCTCCGCTTCTTTAATAGCTCAGCATGAGGACTGGTTAAGGAGCACCCCTGATTATACACAGGCTGTTTCTGTTGCAAGTTTTCAC
Source organism: Porphyrio hochstetteri (assembly GCA_020800305.1). NCBI lineage: Eukaryota > Metazoa > Chordata > Aves > Gruiformes > Rallidae > Porphyrio > Porphyrio hochstetteri. Next base: position 20,497,783 of record CM036906.1, on the reverse strand, counting down.
AGCAGATAAACAGCAGATGTGCTCTAAAGAAAACATCTGGACAGCTGAGAAATTGCTCTCTTCAAGTAACCTTTTTAGCACCTCAAAAATGTAAAATAACAAAATAAATGGAAAATTTAGAGCTGCCATTACCATCTGCAGTGCCAGGGCCTGTACTCACCTTCAAGTGCGGTGGTAAATTCTCCCAGACAACTAAAGGGATGTAGCTAGGGAGTGAGCAGTAGGCCCAGCAGTAGGTGGTTGTGGGCTCAGGACTTAAAAGCATTACTCAGCTACTATAGAATAACTCCCAGTGAGTAGTAAGATGAAAGCCACAGGAGTGGGGAAAGACGTTGCACACTTGCAGTAGTTCTGTGCTTTGTGACAACAGTGAGGAAGGGGACACTGTATGCTTCATGCCACAGCTGTAAGCTAAGCACACCTCACAGGCACATTGGAAAAAGTGGTTTATTTCTCAGCTCTGATTCCACATGGCAGTTTCAGTGCCCACTGAAAGCTGCTGTGGGTAAAGACCTATGAGTTAATGTTAGTGCTTTCTTAAGTATTTTGCTGTGAATATAAAGAGCATGTCACTCATTTGAAACAGTCGCCTTCTGGAACTGCAAGCCCTGGAGATGCAATAACACTATATCAAGTCTTACACATTATGTATGGAGTTCATTCAGTTCAACTTTCTTGCCTACCCTCCCTCAAGATAGTTGAATTTTTCCTAGCTGTGGTTTACAGTCATCTACAGGTGATGAGCTTGTTCCAGTACATGGAGCCAGGCAGCAGAGACACTGAAGTGCCGTGTGGCTATGAGACTTGCCTTCCAGCAATGAGGGTCTCTGAGAAGCTCAGCTGCCAAAGAAGACACAGCCTAGTGGTGTCAACCTTTCTCCTGATGAAGACTCAGATGGGGCATCCTGTGACCCACCTGCATGTTTCTGCTGGACTAGGGGCCCGACATATGGAGCTGCTCATATTTTCCTGCTGTATCCCAGGATGGAAAAGCTGAGAGGTCCAAGCAAGCCCAGTAGAACTTCACGAAGAAGGACTGACTTTTGGAAACTCCAAAGGATTTCTGCAGTTTAATCAATTTAAAATTAGAGGAGATGGAAACAGTCAACTACATCAGCAATTTCCCAGTGGTAGAGGACTATACCCTGTTGGTAATATGAAGATCTATCAAGGAGTTCCAGACACATCTCAATTTCTCTCTGACACATGAGGTTTTATAGAAGCAAAAATAAGCCTTGACTTTTCTAGTTTTGAGGAACACATTTCTTAATTATAATGGTATCAGTGTTCATCTGGCTTTTCAGACAGAAAGAACCAGCAGCTTCAAAGTGCAAACACCTACCCTTTTCCCTGGGTGAAAATTAAGATGCCAATTATAATACTGTTAAATGTCAGAATTGTCAATTAATTTGATAACCCTCTAAGAAGACAAGAAATGAGAGGAAATATATTATGGAGAGTCGAACTATCCACTTTGAATGACAGCTCACTTTCATGAGATACTAATAATGTGTGGTCTTCCTGAAGGGGATTTGGGCTGCTTTGTAAATCAGATCAATTTTCCAAAGCTGAGAAGATGCTGGGTTTGATAACTGCAATTGGCATTGACTCAAACACAAATTAAGTTTATTATAGGAGATTAAAAAGGTGCCCCCCAAAGCTGCACTCTCACTGTCCACTCTCATGGAGGAGAGAAAACGTAACGAAAGGCTCATGGGTTGAGATGAGGACAGGGAGAGATCACTCACCAATTACCATCTTGGGCAAAAAAGACTCAACTTGGGGAAATTAATTTAGTTCATAACCAATCAAATCAGAATGGAGTAATGAGAAATAAACCTAAATCTTAAAACACCTCCCCACACCCCTCCCTTCTTCCTGGGCTCAACTTCACTCCCCATTTGTCTCCCTCCTCCTGGTGAGAAATAGACATTTTAGAGTTATGGTGAGGTTGCCTGCAATCAATTCAACCTCAACAGGTGAATCTCCTACAGCAAAAACTATGTGGCTTTCTCAACAACAGAGCCAATATATTTAATTCTCCGTGATGTAGCATCAAATATGCCAGACCGCATCAGTTCTCTCTAGAAGGGGAAATAAGCCTTCATCTCTGTTATTTCCCAATCAAAGTTTTGCCTTAATTTTGCTGCAAAATATCATCTTTCCATACTAGAACTAGAAACTCTTCATAACTAGATGAGTAATCAAAGCTGCAAAATGCTTATGCTTGGGTGGCTAATCAGAGCTTCAGACTGTCTGGTTGCTTAGAGCTAGACATACTTTCATGTTCAGCTGAATAATTAAAATTGAATGTTTTCCTGTGGAAAATGAGATAATCAGGGCCTAATTTGCAAAATATTTGAGTATTAGCAGCTTGAAAACTCTATCAAGTTAGAGAGGAAGAACTAAAGTTCCCCTAAGTATCTAGGTTTTGAATTAGGTTTTGTTTTCCCACCATCAGAAGATTAGCTTTTTAAAGTAATCAAAGTTGGGGAAGATTTCTCTTAAACAGTGACTCTGCTCCTCAAAGATTCCACCCCTTTCAGCCAGGAAAGATTGAAAATAAATCCATACGATCAGGTGCACCTGCTTTAGTCACAGTAAATAGCCGAGTAATGGAGGACTTGGTAAATTTTAGCATCAAAGCCTGGTACTTGTGAAGTGCTTTTCAATTCTGGGTCTTTTGGAAAGACTAATTTATCATCACTGAGAGGCAGGTATTAAGGTTGCCTCCCAATGGTCTTCACAGCTTTTCACCCTGAAGGTTTTGGACCATGCAATCTAGATGGCTTTGTGGATAAAACTAACCTGGAAACTGCTCCAGGAGCAATTGTAATTAACTGCAAGCACCTCCGGGCTGACCCAAGGCTGCCAAGAATGCTTGTACAAAATAGAACAAATGAATAAACCTAAATGTTTTTATTTATTTGTTGGCTTGTTTATTTATTCAAGTCCAAATGGGCCCTTTTTCTTTCAATACTAAAAGAACCTCACACATTAGCAGAAATAACCCTAAAATAGCACTTCTGAACATCTAATTTAGATCTACCTAATATGCACCAAGTTTTACCATTTCACTTGGTGTCTTATCAGGAAGCACACTCTACAAAGTCCTTTATTACCTGAGTCACATTCATTTGCTTGGTACATCTCATCCAGGTATTCTGCATGCCAGGGTGCTCATCGAAATGTGCTGCTGATAGAAGATGCAGGAGGGAAACACAGCTGGTGTCCTGTTAACTGACCAGCTGCATCTAGATCAAAGCATCTTTGAAGCACAGCACAACAGGAACCTGTGAAACACAGGATGTCAATTATATTTGGAACATTGGGAGCGTGGGGCTCAAATCTTGTCGTAGTGCTTAAGCAGAATGTTGGGATGATGTTGGATGACACTGGTGCTGGATCAGCCAATCAGCCAATGTCTACTGTAATAGAGAGTTAAATTCATTATCACAAATACACTGTGAACTTGTAATGTAGTTTACAACAGTATCTTTATTGTAAACAATATTTTTCTCACCCTCAGCAGTCACACACCACAGGAAATTAAACAATATTAGCTCCTAGTACTTCTCTGCCAATTTGCCTGTTAATTGAACAATAAACCACAGATGCTTGCAATTTTGTCTTCAAGTCTGCACCTGAGGTGTTTTTTCATTTAACTGCCACTGCCACGTGCTTAAAATATCCACCAGCAGCCTATGGATGACCCTACACTGGAGCAGGTGAAGGCACCTGAAGCAGGCTGTGACCCTGTGAGAAACCCATGCTGGAGCAGTTTGGTCCTGAAGTTCTGCACCCCATAGAAAAGACCCACATTGGAGCAGTTTGTGAAGAGCTGCAACATGGGAAGGACTCACGTGGAGAAGTTCATGGAGGGCTGTCTCCTGTGGGAGGGGTCCCAGGCTGGAGAAGGGGACAAATGTGAGAAGTCCTCCCCCTGAGAAGGAAGGAGTGGCCCATCCCCCTATGCCTCTGGACGGGGGAAGAGGTAGAGAAGTTGGGAGTAAAATTAAACCTGGGAAGAAGGTAGGGTTGGGGGGAGGTGTTTTTAGGATTTGGTTTTATTTCTCATTATCCTACTCTTATGTGATTGGTAATAAATTAATTTCCCCAGGATGAGTCTGTTTTGCCTCGACCCACAGAGCCTTTCATTATATTTTCTCTCCCTGTCCATCTGAGGAGGAAAATGATAGAGTGGTTGTGGGGGGCACCTGGCCTCCAGCAAGGGTCAATCCACCACAATTCTAAAAGATTTTGAACTTTAACCCTTCTCAGTGATTTGCTGTCTCTCACTGTCACTGCTGATCACTACACAGCATGAAGGCTTCATTTAAGCAGGTATCTTTCTTGTTACCTTAAGCTTCCCAGTTAGTATCCATCAACAGGGTTTCATTCTTTTAGCACAGCATCTTCTTTTCATGCTTCATCCAGAACAGTGATAACTGGGTGGAGTCTGCACAATCACTGCAGGGCTTGTTTTTGTGTCCTTTGTGAGTTTCTACAGTTGTGGAATTTGCACTTAGGTAGTAGTATGGACAAGCTAACTGCAAGCAGTACAGTTTTCTAAATGAAGCACATTATACATGCTTTGTCAAGTTCTAAGAAAAAGCAGAATTACTCAAGGCAGTAGACTATAAGACTGTATCTCTCAAGGCATTCCCAGTGGCCCATTAGAGACCCACCCTTCTACTCTTCAGAAAAAAACAGATCTGTGTTCCTGAAAACCATAGCAGCATACACTTTTCCAGACACTGTGTTAAATTCAAGAGGATAGTCAATCAGCAGAGGACTGTAGAGGAGATGGGTAGGGATTCTCTAGATACTCCTATGTCTTGAAGCCATCATAAACTCCCAAGTATTGATCAACCTTAAATACGTAGTGGTGATACATTTTAAACAATGATGAGTAACCAAGAGAAACTCTTTGACTTGACACCCCAAAGTTGGATTCAGTTATCCCATCTCTGCAACATAGTCCCTTCTCACCCTCAACATTTGATTTGCAAGACCAAAGAGAGCACCCCACCAGGAAACTGTTAAGAAGAAAGTCCAGCTTAACATAGAGTGAGAGTTGGGGTTATTCAGCTTGGAGAAGAGAAGGCTCCAGAGGGACTTTACACCAGTCTTCCAGTACCTGAAAGGTGCCCATAAGAAAGCTGGGGAAGAACTGTTCACGAGGGCATGAAGCAGTAGGATGAGAGTCAATGGTTTTAAACTACAGCAGGATAGGTTGGATATTAGGAAAAATATCTTAAATATGAGGGTGGTAGATCACCGGAACAGGTTTCTCCCAGGGAGGTAGTGGAGGCCCCATCCCTGGAGGCATTCAAGGTCAGGCTTGATGGGGCTCTGAGCAACCTGATCTAGTGAAGACGTCCCTGCTTTCGGCAGAGGGGATGGACCAGATGACCTCTAAAGGTCCCTTCTAACTTAACACATTCTATGATTCTATGTTCCTGAATTTCACTATGCTTCTTGCCTTTATCAAGGTTCACATCTCTTTATGGATTTATACCCTGCAGTGATGTGAAATGCATGCAAACACAAATGCTGCCACAAATGCATGCAAAAACACCTCAGTGTATTTCTGCCCCCAGAGTGCTGTGGGGGAAATGTGAAGGTAGCAACAGCTGCTAGAACAATTGATAGTTCATAAAACAGTAAAATCAGAAGCCCCAGGGATCCTGTATTAGTCACCTGGAAAAGAAATTCAACAATTTCCAGCTATTTTCTGCTAGATGTCCCATGTGGCATTACAAGGAAATTCTCCAAAACCTTAAACATTGGCAGCAAAGAAATGCTGTAAGGAAAAGTATTCTCTGTGGCTTTAAAGATAAAGACAGGCATTAATTTGGAAGTGTTTAGTTTTTAGTGCACAAAGCCTTTATGAACGTGATTTCATACTGCATCAGCCTGAATAATAAGCAGAAAATGAGGACAGAAGCCCAGCAAGATCAAGCATTTGTTTTTATACAACACTTAGAGATTATTTTACATTTTATACATACGTTGCATACTATGCATGCATTTTGCATACAACAGTTTCATATACACACAGCCAGGGTCTAGTTACTCTGAGGATTACTAAAGAGGATGTTAACCAGGGAGAGCCTGCATAGAGAAATTTAACACCTGTCCAAAATTTCAGAAGCTTGTGTGTCTAAGGCTTGAAAACCAATCTTGTATTAAGAAAACTGGAATATTTCTTCTTTGATACACTTACACTTGAAAACAGTAGAACCATTTCCAAACAGATGCATGATAGCTCTTCAGATTTACTAATCCAATTGCCATTTCCTTCTAAGAAGGTGGATTTTACTACCCCTTTTTACCTTAAAGTTAAATTTGTGTATGATGGTTGGGTATTTGGCATGTTTCCCTGCCTTCCAGCTCTGGAAGGTATCAGCAGTGCTTCCTCTGTGTAGCTGTGCTTCTACTTGCAAATATTTTTCTAAGACTCTCATTTATCACCTGGTAATCTTACATGTGTTTGATATAGGCAGCATCACATCTTAACTCTGGCAGAGAAAACCACACATTTTTAATAACTTTTAGTTTATATTTTGTTACCTGGCACTGTTATTTGGTATAATTGCTTCCCTGGTAGCTTGCTTTCAAGCTGGAATTTTTGTTATCAAATGTTGTCTGTTCTTTCCTCAAAGGAACTTCTCATCTTTTCCTTCATGTAGCCCAAGGAAAGCAAAAACAACAGCCAGAAAACAACAACAATTAAGAGCCAACTTTCTTCTCTTCACAATAAGGATGGGAGTCAGAACTGGTTTTACACAACTACTTTTCAACCTTCACTTCTGGAAAATTTCCTGTCATCTAAAGCAAGGAAGGTTTAGATTAGATATTAGGGGGAAGCTTTTTACAGAAAGAGTGGTGAGGTGCTGGAACAGGCTGCCCAGAGAGGTGGTGGATGCACCGTCCCTGGAAGTGTTCAAGGCCAAGTTGGATGGGGCCCTGGGCAACCTTGTGTAGATCCAGGCCTGAGGTTGGTGGCCCTGCCTGTGGCAGGGGGGTTGGAGCTCTGTGATCCTTGGGGTCCCTTCCAACTCATACCATTCTATGATTCTATGATTCTATGATCTCTGGACATGCCAAGGCAGCTTTGTGATTTGCCATTGGCCCATGACTCTCAGGCACTTCAGACCTAAATCAGGCTGCCCAGGCAGGGTTGAGACACCTGGGGACAGGGACCTCCAGGAAAGACCTGATTTAATAAAGCAGTTCGATGCGTCATCCCAGACTCGCAGGGGAAAGCAGACGATATCCAGATCTGTGGTGACAGAAAACAGATATGAGCAGCGGGAAGGGAAGGAAATAAAAACCAAACTACTGACAGGCCACTGGGTCAGGACCTGAAAAGGCAGAGGTTTAATTAGTTTCAGACCTAGACAATTAGCTAGAATTTTTTTAGCCATAATAATTTAGAGTGTAATTTGTGATGTCTTCCTGTCATCACTGCTGAAAGTGAGCCTGAACAAACCCGCTCTCCCACTCAGCAAATAGAGACAAGCCATCTCCATGAACAAAGACAGCTTGGGTGCTCAATGTGAGTGTTCTCTTCATTACCTTTAGCCAAGCACTGATCAGAGCAGAGGTACTCTTGTACTCTTGTAGCCCTGCTCTCACCTGAAAAATCCTCCCACGTTTCAGATGTGCCAGCATATACAAAGGGGACAGAGTTATATCCACCTGACAGTGCCTCTGCCCACATGAGTTATTACCCATTTGGTTACAGAGCAGGTCTGTGTCCCTGCCCAGCTGCGTTTGCTCCTGGACATGAACCAGCATACGGGCATGAATGCTGTGTTTCATGCAGGCAGATCCCCCTCCCTGGCTAGGCTGGGCCTCAGGATATCTTATCAAATGTTGACTTTCTATGATTTCCACATCACAGGCTGATATTCAAGGCCAGTTATGGCTAACCTGCATCCTCATCCTTTTTAAAACTCTCCTCCAGTATAAATCGACGTTGGGCTGCAGCCGGGTGTACTTTCCATCCTCACAGGCTTCCACGCCATCTCTGCTATTTGCCACTCTCAGGACTGGACACAGACTGTGCCTCTCTGTTTTTAAGGGTTTAGCTAATGACACACACATGCTTGGGAACAATTAGTTCCACAGATATTAAGAATAAGGAAATCAGTCTTGTTTCCTAGAAATTTCTCTGAAGGACTTCCTGATACTGGTGTGAAGGAACAGTAGCTCTGACAGATGCTTTTGCCTCAGCTGTGGTATTTCTAGGACTTCTTTCATCTTCCCAGCAGCTTATTTTAATGAAATTTATAGAAATTTCACGTCTCTGTTGAACTGGGTAGAAATCAATCAACATAAAAAACCAGGCAAAAAGTGAAGTAACTTTTCATTCGGTAAGAATGTAAGTTTTTAAATCTAGCTAAGATTATAATCAACCTGATTGATAGCATCCTTTACGCTTCTTGAAAGATATTTATCCCCAAATTTTAATGAGAAACAATTGCAGATGGTCCTTGAAAGACATGTCATATCAAAAGATCAAAGATTTATCTCATGGAGAGTGAATGGCTAGTGTGCAACACACTACATATAGTCATTGTGTCACACACCACACCACAGAAAACACATCACTTATTTTGGGGTGTGAAGAAATGAAACGAGGAGAGAGAGAATAAACCATGTTGCCGAGATCCATGTTTTTTTATGTAGTAAGAAAAAAACCAAACTGTCACCTTGAGTGTTTTCAGGAGTCACAGAAAGAGGGGCAATAGGTTTTGTTCTCACAGATGTGATACTTGTAGAACATAAAAGATCTCATCTCTTTTGTGCCTTTTCTCATATTCAGATTGATCTTTTTTCCTTCTCCCCTCAGGTCTTTCTAGTACCCCACCTCAGGTCCAAACCTCCCCAGGCAGAGAAAGCTTTTCAGATGAATACTGAACCAAAAGTGAGATCTCATGAGGAGGTTTGCTGCCAGTAAAGGCACAGAAACACCACAAAAATTATGTTGGAAATTTGATCATCTTCAATATTTTGTTCTGGCTGGCAGCAGAAAAGGAAAAATCTGTCCTACCAGAGAATTACCCCTCTGAATGACTCCACACATGCTGCTCGGGGTGAGGGTCCCAGAGCGCAGGACGAAGCTGGGAGGAATGTCTCTGACTCCACAGCAAATGGCAGCAGTGACAGGTCAGATCCATGCATGGACCCAAACACACCAAAACAGAGAGTTTTCCAGAATAACTGACTTTTTACCTTTCAAACTGAATGCAAAGAAGTTTTAGAAGTGCTGTTCACTCATGCAGCAGACCTTAGCTGTGAGCTTCCTGGGCTTTCCAGAACACCACCACCTCTTTTCAGGCATTTAACTCAAGAGCGATCACAAAGAAACACCTAAACCCCAAAAGGAGAGCCACGTGCTGGCTTTATGCCATTCATGGCATAAATATTAGTATGTCCTTGGGTGGAGTTGGGTATTCTCCACAAGAACAACTGCTTCACTAAAACATGTTTAAGGCTGTACATCAAATGCCTTTCTAAGTGTAATTTACTGAGAAAGCAAACCACTAATTTATGTCTTCTGGCATTTGTCAAACAATCCTTCCTCTTTCTTTCATATATGGCTGCAGTGATGAACTCCAGAGCCCATCTGTTAATGATGTTGGCCTACAGCCAGTTCCTCAGCTCTCCTTTCGCCTCATCCTGGAAAGATGAAGCCTGACTGTAAATGATTAAGCCTGAATCCTATCCAGGATGGAGAAATCTTAGCAGCTGCAAAGTGCCATGACCTGTGCCAGGTATGTCTGAGCCAGCATATGTCCAGGAAAAGGCAACACATACCTCCATTTCTCCAGCTGACACACCAGCACCTGGGCATTGCTCATCTCAGACAACACCAGAGAGCAGCCTGAAAACCACCAAACTTTAGCATCTCCCCTTGGACTCATTTTGTAATCCTGTGTCATAGAATCATAGAATCATAGAATGGTATGAGTTGGAAGGGACCCCAAGGATCATAGAGCTCCAGCTGTATCTGATCCCAAGAGAAAATCCAGCCTAATACAACTTGGCATGAGCGAGATGGTCAAACAGGTGTATGGCTCCTCTTCTCCCTTCTCTTTTCCGGAGAGAAATTGTCATGGTTCCACATACCTGTGTTTAAAACAAAAACCAACCAAACAAACACAATCCCCAAAAAACAACTACAACAAAAAAAACCCCAAAAAAATAAAAGAGAAGAAAAAAGTAAACTACTAAGTAAGGCACCAATTTCTTGTTTATCAGCAAGCACCATAAAGAAGTTGCTCTGCATAAATAGGAACCATTAAATCCTCTAGTTTAAATAGGCAATTGGCAAAATTACAATGTGGTATAATGCTATAATTCATCCTACATATTAATCCTCAATAAATAGTAGCTAAGTTAGTTCTATATAGAGCTAAGTGTACAGAGACCTTTACAAAGCTGGGGATCCCAAACAGCTGATGAAGGCCTGGACTTGCCAGTATTTAATTTCTGGCTTGCAAGAGAAAAGCACCTGGAGTGCTTCATGCCCTCCCCTCCCCTGCCTTGGTGTCTGCACAGCTTGTTACATCTTCTCACTCCTTTCTCTGGTGGCAAAATGAAGCTGCTTGTGGATTTTTTTCTCTTACAGTTGCTTCTTACAGCAGCCATTTTGTCAGCCCCCATTCTCTGCCAGTACCCAGCTACACAGAACTGCGACACAGGAACATGTAGGGGGATAAGAAGGTGTTTCACAATTGTCTGAGGCAGTAGACACTTAGGACCTCAAAGTATATGATTGTATGGCCTTTATTCACTAAATTAAGCTATTCTTTCCCAGTCTGGGGTGAAGGAGGAAGGGAAATAATACATATTATTACATAAAATAGGTGTGTGAATGTGGAATAATTGCCGGTGGTAACTCAAAAATTAAACTTATGTTTACATTTAGAGAAAGGTTCAGCATTCAAGAAAACATTCCAGGGCGATGAGCAACTGATAAGCCAAGCATCCTTGTCACCATAAGTTCCTAAACATCCTTCTTCGCAGTAAGTTCCAAGGCAATCTTGGAGCTGAGTAATGCCAGGGGAGCTTGACGTTCTAACCCTGAGAGAGCTGCACAGAGGCTGGAGCAGAGCAGAGCGACCGCAGCCAGGCTTTGTGATAATATGGGAACTTGAAGGTTAAATGGAACAAGCTGAGTATTTGCTACCCTGAGCCAACAACCTGTCATGTATTTGACAAAATGCTGCCCTTCAGAAAACTTTGTGCATTATAATGTCATTATAATATCAAAACACACCCCCATCCCAAAGACTACCCGCCTCCAAGGTATGACCACTCCCCACTGAGCATGTGCTCTGAATTTTGTTAACCTGTACCTTTAAATGCGAGGCGAGAGAATTTTACACCAATCACAGTAAAGGTATGTATGACTAGAGTCACTCAAGCTCCACCTTAGAGATAAGAAACCACATAAAAGTAGCCCAAAATCTGAGGCGTGTTAGGGAAGACATCATCGCGTACCACCCTGTACCCCCTGACCCCTGGGACCAGACAGTGGGTCGAGCCTCTCTTCCCCCCACATCAGGATGCCTTTGGGTAAGATCTGAACACTGGGTCACGCCAAGCGCTTCCCTGGGTAACCATAAATCTCTACAGAGTTGTTGTATATCTCCTGACGTGTTAGTAGTTAAGACCCTCGGTATTTACAAGCACTTTGCAGACAGTGAATTTATCACTGGCAATCCAAAGACTGTGTGTCTGTTGCTTAAATAAACTACTCTGTCATTAAGCCAGCGCATCAGTTCTCACTGAACATGACCGAACTCCTTTAAGCATGGCTGTGGTGGTTTGAGGAACACGACTAGGCCGCAGGTGTGTTTCATTATTTGTGAATCGGAATCATGACAGTTCAGTGCACAGGATGTGGACAGACTTGCAACAATAAATTTGGCACATTGATACCCTTAACCCAGCAGCAAAACAACAGCAAGCAGAACCAGGAGGCTGCCGTGCATACACATGAGAGAATAAAGATTTCAAAGCAAATGGATTTCTCCACGGCCTCACTTAGGCAACAGACTTTTTAAGTTTGAAATGCCTTATAGCATGGTCATGGTTCTGGCTTGCAACTGGAGATTTTTTTAAAGACAAGGACATTTTAATTTGTAGTAAAACCAGAAAATTTTACATAGAAAGTCATATTCTGTAAAGAAGGGAGAGGTGGGGGGGGTGTTTCAAGATTTGGGTTTATTTCTCATTATCCTACTCTGATTTTATTTGTAATAAATTAATTGAATTTTTTCTAAGTTGGGTATGTTTTGCCCCCGATGGCCCACAAGCCTTTTGTTACATCTTCTCTCCCCTGGCCAGCTGAGGATGGGCAGTGACAGTGAGGCTTTGGGGGGCACCTGGCCTCCAGCCAGGGTCAGCCCACCACAGCAAAACACATGTGTTTCTTTCTTAAAATCCTTCCACACTTTAAGTTAAATCACCTACAAATTATCACATATAAGCTTTGTAAAACTAAATCAATTAAAAACACACACTTCCTGTCCACAGACTGTGGTGCTGAAATAGTTTTCTCCGCAGAGGGATCAAAGAGACCTCCAGCCGTGGATTTGGGGCAGACAGGGTTTTCCTTTGATGGAAAGGAAACACGGGGATGCTCGGACAGGACCCTTTTAGTTCCTTCACTCAGGTTTAAGGATGTTGATCGTGACCAGCGTTGATAGGCCCAAGGCTGGGTTTTGTGTTCAGAGGCAGGAGCTGCTTGGCAGGAGGTGGCTGCATTTGCTCTCAAGCCCGGTGCCCACCCTGAGAGCCCCCCAGGCTGCCTTTCCACAACAGCCCTGCCAGGCAGCCTGGGGCCAGACAGACCTCTGCCACATCTGTCCACGTTTGGTTAACTCAACATCCATCCTCCCACGCTGCCTGAGAAGGCGTTCACAGATATCAGTACTTCTAAAGCTGTTTCTTGAGGTTACTGGGGACACTGAACACTGCTGCTGACGTTAATTCTATTTAACTAAAATCAGACATTTCCTTCAGTTCAGCAATACTATTCTCACATGAATGCAATGGGATTTTTAATATTCCTTCAGAGCGAATCTAGATAAAGAATGTGGTGCACTATTGCTGTTTACCATATACAACTCTCTTCGTTCTAGGAATGCACAGTGTGAGGAAGCACATCTGACATGGATTAGGGCACTCAGGCCTTGCACAGCCTCAGCTGAAGTGAAAACCGCACTCCAGTGTGCAGCTTTGCCAGGTCATTTCTGTTCTGATAGAGGTAGCTGGAACATTCTCCTCACAGCTCCCACCTGGGTGCTGTAACAACCAGCTTCAACATTTTCCCCCAGGGAGGACATCAGCTCCAACAGCAAAGTCAACCACATCCCTCACAAGGAGAGGCTGTACCTGGATGCAGGATTTCAGGGAAAGGGGCCACCACAGAGCACATCAGGCTAAAGGAAGAATCAAGCTTTCAACCTATTTTTTTTCTGTCTCAGAAAGAAAAGAAAGATGTTCCTAGAGGAATGCCCAAGTCCCATCTCAGCGATCTTTTGACATGTCCCTGTTGCTGTGGACTGGTGTCCTGAAGAGAAAACTCCAAATATCTTTGCTTTGAACTAACCCTTGTGTGTTGCTTCTAGTGGGTTTATTTTCTGATAAAAGTTTTGGCATTTCTGCCAAAGAAAAGACACAGAGGAAGGAATCTTGTATAGCAACCTGTCTCTCTTTCATGAAGGGAGAAGGTATCTATTTTGAAGTCCATGAGTAAGAACAATTGAAAGTTCTAAAGAAAATTTGTAATGACTCTGATTCAGTAATTAAAGAAGTTAATAGTGATGTAACAGAATCTTTTTAGGGTCTAAGACAAAAACCTGTAAACATCAGGAAACAGATGCTTTATAACTACCTACAGGGCAGCACAAATATATAAAAATAAACAAGCTCCTTTTCATCTTCTTTGTATTTCACTCTTAGTAGAAGTCCAGGCTCCATTTTTTCTTTTATTCTTTTTTTTTTTCTTTCCCAAAACCTTTTTAAAGGGTTTCTTGTCTGAATTTTTAAGCTGGATGTTGGCTTAGGCTTTTTATCTTTCAAATGTTTGTTTACTGATTCAGCTAGCGTCTTGGAGCACCAGCATGTGAACATCTGAACCCCAGCAGGCTCATATATATATCCATGCTTAGAACTATTAACTTCCCTAAGCAGTACAGCCATTTCTAACCCACTGCCATATGGCTCACTTGTCTCCCCATCTTCTGTGAGCATTTTCATACATATAAGCACATACAATACTCAATTTATTTAAAATATACCCTCAGATTTCTCTGGCTGTTTTCCTCATTCAGCACCAATCATGCACCGTTTCCTCTCAAGCTTCTGAAGAGATAAAATTCAAAACAGCTTGAAAGCAATGCACCTTCCTTGACCTGGCGTTTGAAGAGTTTCTCTGAGTTCTGGTTCTGTGTTGTCATTACCAGAACTGTTGCCCACACCACAGTTAAAGGTGCAAGAGTTTCCTCCATTAAAACACAGAGGGAAGAGAGAGAGCTGGCCCAGAAAGCACATGAAAGCAGCATGGTTTAGCTGTAGTTCAGAAACACATGTTGTCTTCCCAGGAGCCCCATAGGACCACCTGCTTCATTACCTATTACACAACCCTTAAACTCATCTTCTAGCAACTCCTCTATCCCATCTTCAACATAATTTAGTGTGCCACTGTATTGTTCCAAACACCATTTTGTGGGAACTGGGATGAATGGTTTGTCTCAAACAATCTGTCTTGCAAGATAACAGAACCTGCAGAGGCAGGGTGATGTTCTGTGGCCTTGGTCTCGCCTCACAAGTGGCTTGATCCTACAAGCATCTGTGGGACGTTGGACAAGGACCTCCATCCTCCCAGGGTTGGAAGGGCCTGTAGACTCTTGATCTCCAAGTAGCTGCTCTGACAAACTGGACATTACGCTTCCTCATTTGATAAACCATCTGGACAGTGTCCCTGCAAGGGCAGCCCCTCACTCAGTAGCCACCCTGATAAACAGGATACTGTCCTTATCTTATAAGGAAGAGTGACAGGCAATCAGGGCTCTGCAGAGGCAGACAGCCTTCTTGCTAAAATCCAGTATGAGGCCACTGAACAGGGTCATTGTTCCATCAGCCCAGCTGGGGGGTCAAATAACCACTTGGAACCCCCATTCCCCACCAACTCATTTCCAGAACACACTGCAACTCAACCCTGAGTCTGCCTAAGAGATGCTAGGCCTCCCTGAAGGGTGGGGCCAAGGAGCATAAAAGATGCAGATTTGGGACAACTGACATGTGCCCGCCATCCAAGGACTACAACTTTATGATCATCTACACTGGATCCCTGGGTGGTGATATCTTCTTATTTTTTCTCTTTACTCTCTTTCTCAGTCTCTCTCTCTCTCAACTTCTACCCTTATTCTTGGTACATAATCGTAGCAGCATTTCCAGTTGTGCTAAGTTCTACTCATTGTAATACGTTGCTCCGAATATACAGTGCAATGTCGCTTTGTTTGCAAGCTTTGTAATGCTACTGGCATAAAGCTGTGCTTTGCTTGGACCTCCTGGGTAATTGTAACTCCTGTGTACCACAGAGGATTATAGGAGCTAATCTCGCCTGTGTAGTTGTTAGAAGAGACTAGTTAAGAGAGGGGTAACTGGCCCCTGGGGCGGGTGGAAAAGGTTAACTCTACACATTCCCATCTCCTGGGACAGGACAGACAGGTCTGAATCTCTCTGGTTTGCCCACGTGGTGGGACGTGACAGCCCCCCTCTGCTCCCAGAAACACTGTTAAATGAGTTTTCCTGTGTCCATAGATGGGAGATGCTCCAGCAGGCAGGGCCACAAGCCCCTCGGGGGTGCGTGAGCCTGGAGCCAGGGCCCATTCTCTGGAGCCAGGGCCCATTCCCTGGAGCCCAGGAGGGCTGTTCTGCGTAAACCACATACAGCAGAGCACTACAGCAAGAGGCCTGGGGGTTGGTGCATGGGGAGTGTGGTTTTAACCCCACATGCGATGGTTTCCTCTAACTGAATAGCCAAGACACCAGAGCTGAGCGTGACTCAGCAGGTGAGAAGGAAAACTGGAGCTGTGCCAAAGCGCACCAGTGCCACAGCCGATTACAAAGCCAGCATCCCAAAGCTGGGCTTGGGGCTGCAGACAGCAGAGCACGACTGCCTGTCTGCTCCTAAGAAAGCTCAAGGAATCATGTACCCAAAAGCAGTTGCTTTTAGCCCAAACACTTTATTACACATTTCGTATTTCAAACCCAACCACACACGTAGCTTGCATTTCAGAGGGAAGTCCTGCACGTGTGAACACAGCTGGACATCGCTGGTCCGAACACACTCGTCCTCACTTCACAGTCAGAATCTCCACAGGGCTGTAAGGCAGCAGGGGGCTGGGTTCTGCAAGTCACTTCTTCAAGGCCATGACCTTGCTTGGGACTGATGGGGGCTGCTCAGCGTAACACACCTCCAGAAGAGGTAGAATTTAAGCAGATGCACTCCCTCTGCATTGGCAGGTGGCTTTTAAAGCACCGTAACCTAGTCCTCTCTGGCCTTGTCGATGTTGACCACTGCAAGTACAGAGGAAGTAAAGCTCCACTTCCTCGGTCAGGAGCACTCAAGGGCTGCAAAGTGACCGAGTTCTTAAAGGTTTAAAGAAGTTTAGTTCACATAATAAAGATGAGTAACCATCTGAAAATGAAATAGTAATGAGAACTGCTAATTATCTCCAGTTCTGAATTAATGTTCTCATATGTTTACCTACAGGTCTGTGCATAATTCCTCCAGCTAATTTGAGTTCTGGGAATTCATTAATTGTAAACATTAATCAACCCTAAGTGGCAAACATTATAAATGATTTGTCATGGTATAAATCACGTTTGATACAGAAATTTATCTCCAAGAAGCTACTTTGTGCTCTTTCCTTCCAAAGTAGATACCGCAGGCAGTTAGCAAGTTAGCTTACTTCTGCTAGCAGAGAAAAAGAGAGATTTATGTTAGATACTGAGTAAGAGCACGAGAATCTGCATAGACACATTAGATGCATTCACACAGTGAAACACCACGCTAACTTGCCCACGGGTCCCTTTGAGCACCTGAGACCTTCCAGGATGTTGAATTATAAGGAGCTGGGAGACTGTAGCCATGTAAACAGACATCACAGAATCACAGAATCGTAGGGGTTGGAAAGGACCTCCAGAGATCATCGAGTCCAACCCCCCTGCCAAAGCAGGCTCCCTAGGACAGGTCACACAGGTAGGCGTTCAGATGGGTCTTGAATATGTCCAGAGAAGGAGACTCCACCACCTCCCTGGGCAGCCTATTCCAGTGCTCTGTCACCCTCACTGTGAAAAAGTTTTTCCACATATTGGTGCAGAACTTCCTGTGCCCCAACTTGAAGCCATTGCCCCTTGTCCTGTCTTTACAGACCACTGAAAAGGGGCTGGCCATTTCTCCCTGTGTCCCACACTTCAGATATTTATAAACATTAATAAGATCCCCTCTCAGTCTCCTTTTCTCCAGGCTGAACAGCCCCAGCTCACTCAGCCTTTCCTCACACGGGAGATGTTCCAGGCCCTTAATCATCTTCGTAGCCCTTCTCTGGACTCTCTCCAGGAGGTCCCTGTCTTTTTTATACCAGGGAGCCCAGAACTGGACACAATCCTCCAGGTGGGGCCTGACCAGGGCAGAGTAGAGGGGGAGGATCACCTCCTTAGACCTGCTGGCCACACTCCTCTTGATGCACCCCAGGATCCCACTGGCCCTCTTAGCCACCAGGGCACACTGCTGGCTCACAGCCAACCTGTCATCCACCAGGACCCCCAGGTCCTTCTCCAGCAGGTCATCCCCCAGTCTGTACTGATTCAAGCAGCTATTCCTTTCCAGGTGCAAGACTCTACACTTGTGTTTGTTAAATCTCATCTGGTTTCTCACTGCCCAGCTCTCTAGCCTGTCCATGGTGAACCTGTTAAAAAAAGCCGGCTCCTCTTTTTCCCCACTTCCCGACAGAAGGGTGAGCAGTTCAAGCAACTCACACACTAACTTTTCTCTGAAACAGTCAGTGACAGATGCATTGATGACCCCATGCCATTAAGACACCCCGGGTTCAAACTCTGAGGGTACTGCACTTGCTTTTTAAAGCATAAGAGAGAAGAATGTTACTGATGCACTTCCCAGGAAAAGCAGTGAAACAGCAATAAAGCAGCCTGAGTTCTAGGGGTTTCCTTCCATGCAGAAAGGCAGACATTATCACAGATGTCACACTGGATCCAAAGAGGTTCCAAACTGCACTTCTAAGAGCAGCCAATCCTTTTTTAATTTAAATACCTTGTTAGCTATTATGCTTGCTAATTTTCAGACAGCAGTGAGCACCCACAGCTGCATCAAACAAGACATGGCACCCAAGGAGTACCGCCCAGCACACCACCGTCCTGGCAGTTTTGCTGATGACTTACCCTGGCCGAGCGCTTATAAAATGGGAGCAGAGGGAGTCTTGATCACACACATGTTCTCTTTCTGCTTGATCCCACTGCTTTGAACAGAGTATTGCAGGTATTTCTAGGAGACTTTAAAAGGTAAGCTGAGTATATTTGGTTTGCCTAAGCAAGACTGTTCCACATAGGTTCCCTATTTTTACTCTTCTTAGAATCTGACATTGCAACTCAAGAAAATGTCTTCATAGCATCAGCTTTTATTTCTATTTAGATGGTCATCAGCTCTGGATGAAATCAAGAGCCAGTGTTCCTGGTCTCTGTGTGGCTACACCTATCCATCTTGTACCTCACGCTGCTATTTTAGATACCCCATGTGCAAATGGGGTATGAAATTCAGTTATTCGGAAAATTCCAATAAATTGTTCAACCTTAAATTACCATACGGTCCTCTGTATTTATAAGAGGGGACACAGGGACCAGGGAGAACAAAGAGCTTTGAAAAGAAAAATCATTAAAGGCCAATCAGTAGCAATTTCAGTGATAAAGTGACTGAATTAGTACTCAGTGGATCTTATTTCTTTTCCCACTGAACATCACTTGTTTTGATAAAAAAATAAATGCTCATTACTCTTGCATCATTTCTTCCAGCTTGAGGCATCTGCTCAATACTCGGCCTCTGAGCTGGCTGAGTTGGGTGTAATGCAGCGGTGTGATACTGTTCCTTTAATCCTCAGCAGAGGAAGGACTCCCTGGGACTCGTAACCGCTGTTTTCACAAACAGCAGTTTTCATGACATCACCACACAGTTACACCAGACTTACAGGTCTGTCCGCTTTAAAGTGGGACAGCACACACAGGAAAACTCATCACAAAACCAGCAGAAAATCCAAAAATATAACAGAGATTCCAAGGGGCCTTTGAATTAATAATCAAGGCTTCTTGACATTCAAGAACTTATTCCCAACTGTAAATCCATGTTTTAGCGAACAGCAAAACCTTTCTATGTAAGGTCAGGCCCTATTGCCTGGGCCACCGATGCCATTAGCAGAGAGGTGACCTCGTGCTTTTTAGTCTCTCTCAGAATGAGGAAAACCTTGAAATGAGAATCAGCAGTTGATGATTGCCATGCTGACCACAGCAATTTAATCCATAAACAAGCGGCAATATGTAAGTTCGGGGTATTAACCCAAACCTATCAAAAGTATTTTATGTGGCAGAATCAGAGTGCTATAATTCAAGTAAAAGTGGTTATCACAGGCTAATGGGTGACTGACTGCAGGCTTCAAGTTCACCTCATTTGCATAATGAGAATAGAAAATATAAATTGACACAACTTACAGAGGGCAATGAAAGTTAACTTATAGTGCTAATAATGCCCATTATTGAAACAAAGCAAAGCAAACGAATTAAATACAAGCTTCAACCTTACCTGTTACTGTCACAAGGTCTGCTACTTGTCCAATGAGCAACCACTTCTGGACACAGGACAGAGACAAAATCCTTCATCTTCTGCACTCCCCAGAAGAAAAACCCACACCCCCAAGTTGAGGGAGAGGAAGGATGTGCAGATCTCTCCTCCTTCTGTCTAGAAGGTCTCTACAGATAACCTGGGTCTTGTGCACACCACAGACCCGGGATAAGAGGATGCAGTGTGCACTTCGGCACAAGAGCACTCTGAATACGCCTCAAAGGCTTCCAGTAACCACCTCTGTCAGTTTGTACATTGGCAGATACGAGACAGGAAAAAACTGTATGGGGGTTTTCAGAGAGGAACAAGGAGTGTGATAGTGCACGTCTTGGCAACAGCCCTGACCTAGTGACACAGACACCTATCAGAACTTCACCCTGACAGATAACTCCTTAACAAGTGTTATTTTGCGAAATGTCTTGTTTCTGTTTTTCTGGTTTGCTTCAGTAGCATAGGAAGGAGGCACATCTAAAATAATTTTTAAAACCCTTTATTATTAAATTTAATATTTTCCATTTTATTTGCATAAGAATACATGATACATTCCAAATATGTAGCCACAGAAAACACTGAAAAATAATATTAATAAATAAATAATGCAAGTCCATAATAGCCAAATATTTTCTCAGAAATCTGTAAACAGATTGTGATTTGAACCCCTCAAAGTACTGTGTTTTAAACCCTAAGATTTCAAGGAATAAAATCCTAGCAAAACTGAAGTATGGTTCTCAGAAAACCACCTCTTTTAAATATCTACCTGTAAGCCTACATTAATACACTAAACAAATAAGCCTTAAAATTAAGTGAACACAGAAATGGAAATGCTGATAGTTAAGTGCCACCCTGTGGCTTGCAGCCATTTAATTACAGTAGCTTGCTGTGCAACAGCATACAAGGTTCCTCAAGGCAACGAATCTTTCAAGTAATATGACGTCCTTAACTTGTATAGAAACCAAAATAAGAGAGACTACGTGACATATCCTTTCTGAGAACACCGTGATTGCAAAAGGTGAGTGACGTGGAGAAAGGGATGAACCTGTTCCCTGTGTTCAGTTGTTCCCAGGAGGAAACAAGAACTCCCTGGACAGACACACATATTTTGGTAGGTGAGTTTTAGTCCTTCCACATTATGATACAGCCTCTGAAGAGGTAACCATTTTACTTGATTCTGTTTCCTCTGTTGCAGAGAATGCTTCCAGATATCTAACCCACAGCAAAGAGAATTTCACAAAGAACAACTAAAATTCTCATCTATGCTGAACATTCCTGCAATAGACCTGAGGTGACAAGAGCATGCTGCCTATGAGTCCCTCACTCCTCCATTCCCCAAATATCACACATGTTCTAAACTCTGTGTTCCCGATGATTAAATCTTAGGTTACTAAGTAATATTCATACTAATCTCAAAGCACTTACTTTATGCTGTAATCAGCTATGCAAAATCTTTTCTAAAGGAGCTCTGTATGAATTCTATCACCTGTTTGACATTATTGCCCAACAATGAAGATTTGGACGCTCAACAGTCATTAAACAGCAATACATTCACTGAAGCTTTCTAAAAAGCGTTTTCAAGACAGTTTTTAAAAAAGAGAATAAAAAGAAAAGGTTTACAAATCAAGTCTGTTACTTGCCCAGCTAAGAGTAAGGAAAAACTTTTCAATATTGAATATACAATGTAATACTGCTGTAAGGAGAAGGAAAATAAGGCTCCTTGAAAAGCTCCTGAATGTGGAGGGGTTTTTGCAAACCTCAACTGCTTGTCTCCCTCTTAAATTCTCACTATATTATTTAATCATGTCACCGGTACAAAACTGGAGGACTTACAGGAGAGTCAAAACAATCCCAACTGAGCAACTGTTAGTACATTAAAAAGGAACATTTCAGTTTCCTCACAGTAGATCCTTACAGAGGTCTGAAATAACAGTGGAAGAGATGCAAACTATGAGGTCACTTGTTGAATTTGAGTCTATCTCAGAAATTTGGGTCTGTCTCAGTACTTTGGTGCTGAAAGCACTGCAGAGCACAGCAGCTTTCCGGCCAGCACACAATGTCTTTGCTATGGAGCTGTATGCAAACAGCCTCCAGGGTGGAGCTGTCCCAGCTGACCCTTTTTTGGTTTAGCTGTGTTGACAAAGTCGATTTAAAATAAGAAACACAAAATCTTCAGATAGAACAATTCCATACAACTGACCATGCCAGTTTTGGTTTTTAAACTGAAGCACCCTTATGTCCTGCACCCTCTGACACTGCAAATATATCACGTTTGGACTACTGCATCACAGACAGAATGGTTGACTAATAACAGTATTTACAGTGATATTCGAGGCAGAAGCGGCACTTCCGAGTTTCCCATCTCAGGTTACAAAACAGGTTTTTTTCTAGTAGCCATTTTCTAATTCTAAATTAGTCAAGTGAAAACAACACAACAGGGTACAACCAGACCTTGACTAATACCATTCGATACATAATCACCAGCTAGACATTCACCCTGTCTTTGCTTCAAGAAAAAGCTACTAAAAGCTATCCTAGTGTCTCTTAAAATGTGAAGACTTCACTGCAAGCATGAGTCAGTCCCAAATCAATAATCTAAAATTTGCATATACAATGAAATTATTCCACTTGAATTATCACCTAAGAAACACAATACTCCATTTGCTCCGTTCCCGTTTCACTCAATACTACTGAATACTGAACTATTTAATAATTTTTTGGCCAAGAGTATTTGAAATTGGGATTTTTTTCCCGCAATACATATCTCTTTACTTTGTGTATCATATGTTTGTAACTCAAGGCTTCATTTGCTTCACCTGACTACTTTCTTCACAGGTAAACAGAAGTGAATTCTCAGAACTCGGAATTATGGCAAACAGTCATTTGGAAAAAAATCAATGCACAAATCTAGACACCTATGCACAGCAGCCTCTGATAAAGGCTTTGAGAAAGCTGTTAGCACAGAAGACTTTTTCCCATAGCTCTGAAAAAGCTTACTTCAGTGACAGCAATGTTGAAAAACTTTCTATTTTACAGAAAAATTCCAATGAAAAGTTTTGATTCCCCTGTAAAATATCTCCTTTTTAAACTTCAGCAGCTTGTACTGAACTTCTCAGATCATTCACTTAGCCAGTTCTTTAACAAATTGTGAACACAGGCTACAGCAGAATATACTGTATAATTAATTTCCAGAGTTCACCTTTATTAAAAACAAGGTTTTTGTTGTGAGAACAAATAATCTCTCACTCGTAGCCTGAAAGCCTAAGATAGGATCATTGGCTTCCAGGGTTGCTACTAGCTGCTTAGCAACCTGTCCTACTTGTCTTCCTTCCTTCCTGTTGTAGAGAACTGTGGACAGAGGTGTCGGCTGACGATAGATGAAAACGCGTCGCAAGCACTCACAAAGAGCAGCGTAGGAGTAATCTGGAGCACAAGCCATGAACTTCTTGTCTTGTTTTGATGCCTGGACATAACCTGCATAGTCCAAAAAGTAGTAGAAGGGAGAAGTAATGTATTGGTTTTAACAGCACAGTAACCAGCTAAGACAAAATCAAGCTTAGCTTAAAAAAATTTAAAAAACAATTTTAAAATATTAACAGAAAAGGAACGAAGGAGACATATGTTGTTATAAATAAGCCAATAGTTTTTAGAGGTATGCATTAACCATTTTAAAACCAATATACAATTATTCTGTACATCTTCCTAACTGGCTTTTTTGATGTGCACATAGATACAGCTAGATAGTGTTCCCCCATCTAGCTCCACTCCATGTCACAAGGTCTTCCATTTCCCCAATGGGATTCTGAGGCACACACACAGTATCTTGGCCCAATATTAGTACTCTAAGCAGAATAATCCTCTTCTCTCCTCTCATCCTCCAGATCCTCCAGTTTGTAATTATGTTTAGAATTTAAGATTTCTGAGTCTTGAGCAGGCACTTTAATCTTGTCTTCTATTCAGAAGGGACTGAAAACCCACATATTACTTGTCAACACACTGTAATCTCTGTTAATATTCTCTGAGAAGCAAAGATCTTCCTTTTCCTCTCCCATTACAGAACTGCGTAAGTAAACAGACATTTCAGATTTACTTCCTTTCATGCTTCTGTAATGACACTTGAGACACAATCTTTGCAAAGTGATTTACCATCTTTCTGAAAGGTTATGTGCTTCACTTCCATTAAACGATGCGTGACTGGTTATCACTGAAAGCACCTCTGAGAACAGCAAGCAAACTACAGTGAACTTTTTTGGCTCCCCCTCTTTCATTATTATCATAGGGAGAGGTACTGGGGCTGGCTGGGATGAGTTAATTTTCTTCACAGCAGACCGTAGGGTGCTGTGTTTTGAGTATGTGACTAAATAGCATTGATACCACATAATTTTTTGACTGCTGCTGAGCATTGCTTGCATATTGTCACAGCTTTCTCTTTTTTCCAATTCCCTCCTATCCAATAGCTTGGAGGTGCAGAAGTTAGGTGCAATTCCCACACCCTCCCATGAGGCTAAAACCACCAGTGTTGCTTATCTCTTATACAAGTGTTGTGGATAGAGATCCACAATGTTGGTTGGTTTTTGAAAGTTACC
Organism: Porphyrio hochstetteri; assembly: GCA_020800305.1. Classification (NCBI taxonomy): domain Eukaryota; kingdom Metazoa; phylum Chordata; class Aves; order Gruiformes; family Rallidae; genus Porphyrio; species Porphyrio hochstetteri. The sequence continues at coordinate 20,473,264 of CM036906.1, read as the reverse complement.
TTTTTAATCCAGAAAACACTGATTTTTTTACTACTAGCTCCTGGAAAGTACATCTGAATTTGTTCATAGCTGATGACTTTATCACCTCTAGTACATCAAAGGTGAACTCGATTAGTACAAATGTATAAACTTCAATATAATACTGTAAAATGATAATACAATAAGGAGAAAGAAATATAGGAGTAATGTTGGGTTTTATCACTACAGATACAAAAAGCTCATTTCCTTCCTGTTATTCTCAAAATAACAGAAGCACACTCAAAAAGTACTACAAAATCAGCACAGAAACATGAAACTAATTGTAATGAAACTAATTGTAATTTGAAAAAACAATCGTAATTCTTATTATCTGCTTTTTTCCCCTAGCATAATGAAATTTGACAGAAGCAAACCAAGGATAAATTATGAAAATCGTCTCTTTTGTTAGAGGTCTTTGTTAAGAAGCTAACAGTTTAATTTGATCTTAAATTAAAAAAACAGGTTATTAAAAAAATCATTCATATTAAAAAACTAAATCTTTTGCAAAAACTTAGAAGAAAATCAATTATGTATTATGGTAACCTATGTGAGCTCTATAAAGCAGGTAATATATTCCCTTTCCTTTTGGACCCAGATTAACTGAGAGTGGTGTGGTCAAGCAACAGTATTTAGCAGAGGGAGGGAATAAATTGTAACACTCCCAGCATTACCGGACCAACAGCTTCAGAGAACATCAAGACTGCAGCTGTCACAGCAGATTTAAATGAAACAAATTAATTTTCATGAAAACTGATTTATCTTTTTCTTCTTTGATAGGTCCAATACTGGGCTACATGAACCTGTCCTACTTCATCTGATATTGCGATTTTCACTCTTGAATCCGTATCTTTCAAAGTGCTTTCTGCTTTTGAGCTTTAGGATTCTGCTTCAAGCAGTGGCTATAAACAAATTCTTAGTCCTGAGTGCAAGAATATAGCAATAACTAACAATTCTTCACAATCACTGAATTTACTACTGTTCTGGCAGTAATTTCAGAAGAGTTAGGGCTTTCTTGAGCCAGAGCTGGCAGTTATACTCTTGATTGATTTTTCCTGTCAAAATATTTTAATTTTTTTTTTCCAAATTCAAGAAAAGTTTCCATGTCCACCAAGTTTTGCAGGAGAGGATTCCAAAGATTAGATGCACATATGTGAAGTATCTCTTTTAGCTGTACCAACATTATTTGATGTTCCTAGCTTTTACAACAAAAGAAACTGTAAACAACCTTTTCCAATTTTTCAGACTTTTCACATGGGTCAATGAGAGAGGGAAACAGTCTAAAGGTAATTTGTTAAAACATCATACCGTAAGCATATATACCCTTAGGCATGTCACTGATGATCTGATGATTTCTGTGAGAGCCTTCAGGTGCTGGTTGTGCTTTTAACACAAGTTCATGTATCCAAGGAACTAAACTTGTTACTGGGCAGTACTGTGCTTGCATCCTGTGTATGGTCTGAAAAGGTTTATTTTCCTCCCAAGGTATAAATATTTTATTTCCTACTAAAATTAAGCTAGCATACTGCTATCAACAGAACTGTAGTACATTAACTTTCAATTCCAACTTAATTAAACAAAATACCAACAGAAACCATACCAAGAGTATTCAGGCAGGAAAAAAGTCTCAGACAGAGGAGTGTGACACAGAAGTTAATCTCCTACCTAAAGCATTAAAAGTTGCAATGTGTTCCCACATGTTCTCTGGTTGGTCAGAGTGGGGCTGCCAGAGAAGAGCGTCAACATCATGCCTCAGGCAAAAGCACGGCATCTCCCTGGGATCCACAACAACAGAGAAAAGATACTGGTTGCTTCCAAGATTAATCTGTAAACAAAAAACAGAAACAAAAAGAAATAAAAAGAAACGCAAAATATTGATTCATAGCATAAATAGCAGATTCTGTCACACATACACACTGCCAAAGTTAGATGATCAACAGCTTAATGTTTGTTAGTTGACAGAATGTTTGACTACATTATGCTGCATCCCACTGATCAACAGCTCAATACGCTACAGGTAGCTAAGGCATTTCAAGCAGATAGGTGTTGTCTGTAGAAATGGTTTTCTAGGACCTACTGCTTCTGATGTTAGAATCAGAGACATACTGAGTTGGATGAGACCCATAAGGATCACAGAGTCCAACTCCCAGCTCCACACACCTGCTCCCTCAGGTTCTATCACTGGCCAGCAAATAGAGGAGAACAGAGCCTGCCCCTTCTCTCCTACTTGTCAGGAAGCCATAGACTGTGATGAGGTCTCCCCTCAGTCTCCTTTTCTTCAGGATGAACAAAAGATTAGGAAAATATTCTAAGTAATCACATCTGGTTTTCTGCAGTGCCATGGGGGGAAGGAAATCCTCTCCCTCTGTGCTACCAGAGTGGTGCAGGGAGATGGGTAGTGGGGGTTGTGGTCAGCCCACAAAGCTTCCTCTCTGCTGGACCTTCCCATGGGCTGCAGTTCTTCAAGAACTGCTCCAGCATGGATGTTTTCCAAGGGGTGCAGTCCTTCAGAAATGAACTACTCTGGTGTGGGGCCTCCATGGGCCACAGTTCCTTCCAGCAAATCTGCTGTTCCATGGGCTCTCCACTGTCTGCAGCTTCCTCCAGGGCACGCCCATTTGCTGTGGTGTGGGGCCCTTCCTGGGCTGCAGGTGGGTATCTGCTCCACCATCATCATCCATGGGCTGTAGTGGAACAGTCTGCTCCTCCATGGTCTTCTCCACAGGCTGCCAAGGAATCTCTTCTCCAGGTGCCTGAAGCACCTCCTCCCCCTCCTTCCCTCACTGACCTTGGTGTTTACAGGGTTGTTTCTATCATATTTTTCTCACTCTTCCCTCTCACTGCTGCTGTACAACATTTTTTACCCATCCTTATATATGTTTTCCTTGAGAGTCCACCCACACTGGTGATGAGTTCAGCTGTGTCCTGCAGCGGGTCCACTGGAGCTGTTTGGAACCAGCTGTCCGGGACAGGGCAGCCCAGCCTCACCCCTGCATTCACCTGGGTATGAACACCCAATGCAGCACTACAAGCTGAGATGCACCATGTACAGGCATCTGCTCTTATCACTGTACCTTAACTGACCAAAGTCAATAATCTTTGAGACAGATAAACAGACAGAGCACTCTTCTCATCCACAGCTCACTTCATTATGCATCAGCCCCTTAGTTAAGGGAGAGAAACTTCTTTGAATGGAAGAAGTAATTTCACAGACACTTGAAAAACTGCACAGATATTTACGACACCACAGTGAAGTCCCAACATTAGCACAAATGTAATTTTGAAGTCACCACCAATCATCTTTTTCAGTCAAAGGTACAAGAGCATATAAATTAAAATGTTTACATACATCAAGAAGTAAGCCTTATAGTACACAGTACATGTCTTTCAATAGCAGGTACATACATTATTAAGGGACAAGCACTTAGTATTTTGTAAATCCCTTATCTACTAAAGCACATATAAAACATTAAAAATATATCATTCTACAAGTATCATGTCAGAAAGTTGGTAGTCCTACAAACACGAAGACTGGTTTTAATAACCATCTGCAGTTAAGTAACAAACCACTTGAATTGCAATTTAAATTTACACCTGTACTTATATATATACAATAATTTTATTTTTAGGACCAGTGTCATGTTACTTACCCCTTGGTAATTTTTACATTGGTTTTGAAAAGACTAAAGGAATTAATTTTTTTCCACATTCCAGTAAGTTTGTGGAACATGTAAAGAAATATTTCAAATACATAGTGCCTCAAAGTAATTCTGAAATTTGATTACTTTTTTCGCCCAAAAAAATAATTTACAGTATTTCGAAAAACCCTATAGATGTTATTTAAGGTGGGTTAGTTGCCTATTTTCCATGTAACAGAGATCCAGATCATTTGGGCTGACAGTCCAAATGCAAACCACCTTTTGGGAGCGCTGTCAGAACACAAGAAACTCAACTGCACTAAAGAACCATTCACACCTGAAGCAGTTATTCAGGTAAAGTATCTAGAACCAAAAAAAGCTCTTGAGGAAGAACTTGCCTCTTCTCCTGTGTATCACTCACTACAGCATCTCCACTACAATGAATATGCACAAATAGATGACATGTCCCCCACATTCCCACAGCTCTGATGTAAGCGTGACGGGTTTCACAGAATGACATGCAGCTTTAGTGAAGAGAGGTCCCTGGCACCTACTGAGAAGGCAGATGCATGCTTCTACAGAGGCATATGAGCAAGGAAAGAGTGACCTTGTATGCCAGCAAGCTGAAAAAGAATGGAAGTTTTTCTGTCAATCAGAAAAGTCTCCTGCAACAAATCAACTGCTCTCTGAATTACCTACTGCAATTAGCTATTCCAAGTCTAGGTTTAAGTAGCCCATTTACTATTTTCTTCTTGCTCCACAGATCAGTGGGAATACTCTCTTCTGTATCTAAAACCAAGTAGTCTCTTCCATTATGCCATTCCCAATTTTGCCAAGTATTGGCATGTCTGTGTGTCCCCACTCCCTGCATACAGCATGATTCTGCACTTTCAGAGTATCCTTCAGGCACCTTTCAGCACTTTGGCATCACGCATGCCCCCAACTGCTTTTAACAAGATGCGTAATACAGAACTCAGATATATGATACTTTACATCTCAAGCTGCATAACCACAGAAGGCAAACTATGTTGGAATTGCTATGGCAAGCAGCTCCAAAAACAAGGTAGCAGTTGTAAGTAGCACATACTTCTCCTGACAAAGCCCCTCCCCAGAAAAAAAAGGCATCTGTGATGCCTTCACATGATTATTTTCTGTTGCTCTTTAGCCAACGGACCAGATCACGTTCTGACTGACTGTTGGTCAAGGTTGCTTACAACCCAGATCAAGCCTCCTACCCAAGTGCTTTGCTTGCAATCCGTTATTTCCAGTGTGACTGACAAACAAGTATAAAGTGATCTATGTTCCTGTTCCTTAGGAAAAAAGGTTAATTTTCTATCAGGATATGTGAAAAGTTACTGAGAAACATCTAAGCTAAACAATCTCGAAGAATTTTATGCCACGGAGAAAGACCCCTTTCTTGTAATTATTCTGACATAACATTGCCCTTTCAAGTGGCTTCCTTGTGAAAGTGTGTATGTATTTTGGGTAAAGCCAAACATGTACTGTTTGATAATTTCTGTTGCTACTGTGATTTTACACCGTGGATGAAATTTATGTAATTTCAAGATTTTGCACAGATTTTTTTTTTTGTCCTGATAACAGAATTCAACTTCATCTTATACAAATGTTTAAAGCTATTTCTGTAATAATTTGCAGCACTTACTACATGAGTAACTTTCAAGGTATCACCATCAAATCTGCACAAGCTTGCACTATCTTCCAGAAAAGCATCACATTCTTCTAATTCTTGTGCATTACAAGGTGGGTTTTCTTTTTCAGGGTTTGGATTCTGAAATAAAAACACAATTAATTACACTGAAAATTGAGCTACTGAATATATATATATATATAAATATCCCCTTTCATTACAAAAAAAAAGCACAATAGAACAGGAAGAATAATTTCAATATTGTTACATACTTAAAGATCAAGCTGTTATGTACTTATTCAAAATGAATGGAACCATTTCTGATGGGGAGGACAGTATGAATCATATGTACAACAACATCCATTTCAGTTTAAGGAAAGGCCCATAAGCCACTATGGATCCAAAAACAGATTAAATCATTTTGTACATAGTCCTAAATACACAGAATCACAGACCATTAGGAGTTGGAAGTGACCTCGAAAGATCACCTAGTTCAACCGCCTGCCAGAGCAGGATCACCTAGACTAAATCACACAGGAATGCATCACGGTGGGTCTTGAGTGTCTCCGGAGAATGAGACTCCAGAACCTCTCTGGGCAGTCTGTTCCAGTGCTCCCTCCTTCAAGCTTTGTTAATAATTATTTAAAATTAATAATGATGTTCTGCATAATTTTCAATGCACTCAAAACAAGAAGAAAGCAGATACTTTTTTTTCACATTTTACAAGTCAAAGAAATGAAAACTATCCCTTTTACCACTAATTCCAGAGCAAGATACAACACTACTGCATACAGAAACAGCTTACTTCTGCTAATGACATCTTCCTTCATTAATTTTCAAACAAACCAAGCTATGTTACCTTTGTAATTAAGAACTAATTTAATGCAATTAGAAAAGGACCTTTATTTAACAGAAGGCAAAAACATACACTTCCTCATTAAGTCACAATTAAAGTTGCTTCTAGCACATAAAAGATCACCTTGGTCACTAATTATAAACTGAAAGCTGAGGCCAAGCAGAATATATAAGGGAAGATGAGACAGGGCACTGACTCAATTAATTTGAAAGGGAGGAGTTTTGAGTTGGAGGTGCTCATTTCTTCATCCATTTCAGATGATTATTAAGAAATCTTATTTGGTTCATTCCATGAAATGAAGGAGATCAACACAAATGGCCTTGAATACAGAAACCAGGAAAATTTTATCATGTACTGCAGGCTAATCCACAAGATTTAAAACAGAGTACCTGTCTCTTTAAAATCTAGAGGGGTTCATGTTTTCTCTACCAAACAGTTCTTGACAGACTCTGGCTTTCAGAAAAATCTTCCAGGTAAACATCATTATCGAAAAGAATCCCTGCCTTTTTTATACAGCAATTGTAGCTACATATGTATAACAAAACACTTAACATTTATTTAAATGAACAGTTACCTAAGGAAAGATTTTTTTTTTACATGACTTAATGCACATAGGCTGAAATGTTGTGACAAAAAAATAAAATAATCATTACTTCAAATTTCTTTCCTTTCATAACTCATACTGGGTTTAGAGTTCCAAATAAATCTGCAGTCAAAAGATGTACTACAGTATCTTTCCCATAAATAGTTTGGGAGAGAAAAGGGAAACCAATTAAAGCACTAAACAGAGTTTATTTTAATAACATTTCTCAACCTTATTAAAAAAGTAATAATCCAAACTTAATATATCAAGACCGTAGGGAGTCACATTTCACAAGTTTTAGATGAGATACTATTTTCTAATTAAACCAAAAGGGAAAGCCATCATGCAAACAGCAGTTACAAAAGTACATTTTATTTTGTTTTAAGCAGACTCCCTGTTTAACAATAATGGCAGAATGTTCATGAGTTCTGCTTTCCTAAATTTTCGTTTTAAAAATATCATCTATGCTCACAGCCTAAGTGCAGTATCCCTGAGAAGACAGTACAAAAGTGTTGCTAACCTACGATAAACAAGAAACAGACATCCTTCAAAATTACTTAACTGCTTTAAAACAAAGTGCCAGCCACACTGTAAGTGGTGGGAACAAAAACTATTTTCAGTGTTAAATCAGATTTCTGTTTTAGTGCACAGCTGCTATCCTCTAAGCTAAATTTAGTCCCCCATGAAGATACTACTGTTCAAAGTATATTCACAACTTGAGTACAATTAGCACGTTAACAGTTTCAGTTAAAAATGAATGTAGAGTTAGGATTCTGAAGAGTAAATGAACTGATGAACTATGTCAATGAAGCGCAAATGAGGATATCAAGAAAAGACAACATGAAAACATATAGGAGTTTAAAATTATTTATTTTCAACTCCTTACCATTACTTCAGAGGTAAGATGCATCAGGCTTTCAGTTATTGCAGCGCACTGCGAAGAGTCCATAATGAATTCTCCTCTTGTGTCACCAACTATTAGCTCTGGCCACCTGGGTCCCTCATTTTTCTTTATTAGAGAAATTTCCAAACTAAAATGCAAATAGAAGACAAAGAGCAGTATATGAAAACACTACAACCATTTCTTAGATTAGTCAAAAAAATGTAAATGTAGGTTTGAGCACTTCTCCTCTTCAAACTGAATTAATAATGAAAATCACATAACAGGATCTAATAGTATTCAATTTATAAAATAAACTATTCTAAAGAAAACAGACCAAGGAGATGTGATTTCTAAAGGCCTAATTACAACATAACATTCATGTAAACGTCCTCCAAGTTTTCAATGTAAATACAGTTTTCCCTAAAGCAGTCTTATTAAGATATTAATTATTAATTACGTACATTGTATATAAAAAACCTTATCTTAGAAGAGACACAATTTCTGTAACGTGTAAAAAAACCCCAAAACCAAAAAAAACCTAAAACCAAACCAAAACCAAACCCACAAACACACCACCCACCACCCCAAAAATTCCCAACAACCAACTCAAAACACTCCCCCCACCCCCCAACCAAACACACTTCGGAGAACTTCGTATAACCATTAGGAATGGTAACCAAATAAACAGAAAACAAGAGACAGCTAAATGCACCAACACTGCAAAACCATTAAATTCCTGACAGAACAGGAAGACCTCCATAAGCACTGCATCATAGCAGTAACAATCTGGTGAACTGGATCAGTTACTGAAGAAATTACATTGGTATCAGAAATACTTTTATAGAAGATATTTGGAGCAAGTTTGAGACTGTTAATCAACAGATTTAAAGCGGTACTGGAGCACCAACATGAAGAACTGAGTACTGCTACTTAACATTGAAATGTATAATTACTAGGTGTCATTAAAACAGAAACTGGAGATTCTTGCAATATGGCTCACTTGAGCAATTAAAAAACTGAGTTTTTCAGCTAAGTTGTTTTTCACTATATCTAATAATCAACAACTAAAAAGTCACATTTCAGTTTTACAGTATTAGTATAATCTGGGTACAAATATTAGTCCCTTCATTTAATTATTTTGAAGAATAACTATCTTTTACAGTTAAACTTTGGGGAAAAAGCCAAGATTTTTCATGAGGGAAACCAAAGCAAAATCATAGGATCTCTCAAGTTGGAAGGGACCCATAAGGATCATCGAGTCCAACAACCTGCCCCTCACAGGACAACCTAAAACTAAAGTAAATGACTATCAAAAGAAATAAACCAAAACTTAAACTGGGAACGCCCTGTAGAACACTGCATGCTAGTTTTCTTATTATTACTAACTCTCACAAGGTATATACACTTATATACTTCACACAGAAATTCACACAGTGCATGAATGAAAAATACGGACATCAAGCTTGTCCAAGCACCCAGAAGTCACTATTTTTTCTACCACTGTTTTTCACTCTGTATTTTAAACTATTGCAATAGCAACAATAAATACTGCCATATGTTGTACATAAAAGCAATACACAAAACTATCATAAGATAATGCCTCCAAAACATCAACACTATATATGGGGAGAGCAGATTTTGGATCGCTCAGGGAACTAGTTGGTAAGGTCCACTGGGAAATTGATTTTGAAGGCATCACGGTCCATCAATGCTGGTCACTGTTTAAGTACCACCTTCTAAAACTACAGGAACAGGCAATTCCAAAATGTCAGAAATCAAGCAGCTGGGGCAGGGGGACAGCTCGGCTGAACAGGGACTTTCTTCTGGAGCTTAGGTGGAAAGAGAAAGCATATACCAATGGAAGCAAGGTCAGGCAACACGGGAGGATTACAGGTAAGCTGTTTGCCTTTATGGGGAGAAAATTCGTGCGGCCAAAGCTCAGACACATTAGAGAGCTGGGCAGTCACCAACAGCATGAAGTTTAACAAGGGCAAGTGCCAGATTCTGAGAAGGGGCAACCCTGGCTACACATACAGACTGAGGGATGAGATGCTGGAGGCCAGCCATGCTAAGAGGGATTTGGGTGTCTTGGTCGACAAAGAAAGTGGCTTACAACACAAGCCTTTAGCTTCAAGCCTGAAGCAGAAAACTCAGAAGGGTACATTTCCAAGTATCCAGGAAGACAGAAGTCATGCTCCATTTTACACGTGCAGAGACAGAAATATATGCAGAAATAAATCTGAATACTTATGTCACCTTTCAGATACGAAGCATTTTTATTGCTGCTAATATAGACAGCTTGCACCCACAAAAACCCCCTAAAACAGTGGTTGAACAGGTCTTGTCATTGAGATTTAGATGTACAACATTAGGTTATAATTCTTTAACAGAGAATTAGAACTCTAGAACTACCAGGTTTTGAAATAAATAAAAAAAGTAAATTTGACTATGGTCAAATGCCCTTTTTTACCTCTCTTCATTTTTTGGTGTTTTTGTTTCAGAAAAAGAGACAACTAAAATTCACTTATCAAATAAAACCATGAACATCTCTCTGATGTCTACATCATGTTCAATTTACATAGATTAATTTTGTAACATGTGCATAATGTACAATGGATTAGAAATTTCTTACTATATTTTCCTAAGTCAAACATGAAGAAATTGTATTATGTTATTACCAAAAACCTGACTGTGGTTGCACAGGCAAGCAGTCACACAGACAAGCATGGGTTAATAGCCAATAGTTCCTATCACCAAATATTGTTTTGGAAAGGCAAGTGGCAACATTAGAAAGGGACATTAACTCTGGCTGCCAAAAAACAGGGGGAAGATATGTCCCTTCTCTGGACAAGCTCGAAGGACATTGAGGTCCTCGAGCGTATCCAGAGAGGGGCAAACAGGCTGGTGAAGGAGTTGGAGGGCAAATCATATGAGGAGCTGGGGATGCTTAGCCTGGAGAAGAGGAGGCTGAGGGGAGATCTGATCACTACCTACAATTACCTGAAGGGTGGTTATAGAGAGATAGGTGATGGTCTCTTCAGCCAGGTGACAGATGATAGGACAAGGGGGAATGGCATGAAGCTGTGCCAGGGCAGGTTCAGATTGGACATTAGAAAAAAATTTTTTATGAAAGAGTTGTCACCATCCCTGGATGTGTTTTAAAAAAAGGGTAGATGAAGTACTTAGAGATATGGTTTAGCATAGGACAGGAAAGGTTGGACTCAATGAACTTAAAGGTCTTTTCCAACCTTGTGATTTTGTGAAAATAGTGTGAGGGGGTTAGTATTATGAGCATCAGTGTATCCTAATCACAGAATCAACCTAATGTTGCAAAGAACTATGGTTCACAGCTCAGCAGCAAAACTTTAATTCCCTGGTGTGATACAGGTACAGGTATTAGTTCTGAGTTACATGTAACACCTTCTTTGGAAATAAAAGAATTTGTTATTTTGGAAAGGCTGCTCTACATTGTAGAAAACAGCATTACAGCAAGGAGAGGGGATTACTTTCACAATTAGCTAAAGAAACGGTACTGTGGGACAGAACTGCAAAACCCAGTGAACTATCTCCAGCGGAGGAGACAGATTCCTGTAAGGAGGGATACAGGATGTGAGCATTAAATGAAGTCATTCCCAGAGAGGTCAGATGTCAGAAACAGAGTATGCACTTTGAAATCCATGCCTAGTAACAGGAAAACTAAACACCATATACAACACCTTTTGTTCTCTGTAATTATCCATGTGCAGTTTTCATGGTCCACAGATGAAGAGAGCTTTCCTTCCATCAGGGGAGGCTGATCTTTCAGTGTGACACATAAGTTATCAGGGGAAAAGCGTACTTTTATGTCATCCTTAGTGATGTCTTCAGGAATCTGAACTGTTACTGTCACATCATCTTCAGTCTGCTGCCAGTAATAGAGAGGGGCTACAATTGGAAACATGCAGAAAAATACAAAGTAAATTTCCAATTCTGTCCTGGATTCTTTGCCATGCAAGGCTGGGAGATACAGAACAGAGCTGAAAATAATTTTACTCTGAACATAAAATATATTCTGATTATAAAATAGGCAAACACTTTCTTAACAATCAAGTTCATTTGTGTCCCTCATCTGGAGGGCAATTTATATTCATGTCTGTAGCATTACAAAGTTGAGAACCAAAATGAACTTAAATGCTCTGAAACATTAATGATTTGGTTGAACAGACATCAGGTGCAATAGTACTGACATAATACTGCATGCTCAGAAGTATATACCATTCAGAGATGTGAACATTTTTTTCTTACCTATTTCGCCAGAAGCTATGCTGAACATTCAAGAGAAATTATTTTAGAAAACCAAGTAGTCTTCATCTGCCACAGTTGATAGAGATGAAATAAAACTGCCTGCCCAGAGGTAATGCTTGACTTTAGCTCCTGGGTTTAGAATCTGCCTGTTGTCTATCTTGATGCTACAAGAAGTGGGTCTTTAAGAGAAACGTTTATACAAAAGGAAGGCTATGACAACAGGACTGGGTAGTGGACAGCTGGTGACAGAAAGCACAGATGCATTAATTTTCTAAAGAGCAATCTTGTAGAGGTAACCTCCTTACTAAGAGAAGTAGTAAAGAATGGATAGACTCTTTGGAAGCTCTCAAGTTGTCACAACACAATACAAGATTTAATTGATCTAAGCTTCATGTCAGCAACTGTGACTCTGGACGGACCCCTGTTTGCCATGGATCAGTCACAGGTACTACAAACACACTTCCAGAAGCTATCCGGATCTGAGATACGACAGCCTTCAAAACCTTAAATTTTGACACAGACTGTATCTGATAGCAAAAGTCTTCATTTTAGAAAACTGAACAACATCTAAAAAGAAGCTTAGACTTCCCATCCTCCATATTCAAGACAGCCTTCTCAAACTGTTAAAAATGTCCAGAGGAGACTAAAACCAAGATACCAATGTGCAACATTACAACAATATATAAAGAAAGATAAAGGTGGTTAACTCCTATAAAACTTTGAGTTCTACTGCTAGTATAGCAATATTCCATTCTTTGATATTTATTATGCCTGCAGTTTTCTATAACCATGAAACTAAAATTATAGTCTTCTTTAGGTTTAACAAAAGACAAATTCTCTCTTAAAAGACTTCCCTCTCAACTAGTTCAGGTTTCAGTTTCTTTACCATTAGGTTTTGTGCCATGAGAAGTTTTCTGGAGCTATTGCTGCAAACAGTACTCCACACATTATAGATTTCTGGGCTTCGGCAACACTGTATGCTACATACATGCAGGAAGTGGGCTGTACTAAGAGCCATATAGTGCTTTTTACTGTGTTCCTTTAAACACACCTAGGTCACTTAACTCAAGAAGATCTGAAAATCCTTAAAAGATGGACCTTCTCTAATGGAGTGACAGCATCAGTAGATAAAGGGAAGGTGACCGATGTCATCCACCTGGACTTGTGCAAGGCCTTTGACACAGTCACCCCACCACATCCTTATCTCTAAACTGGAGAGATGTGGATTTGATGGGTGGACCATCCAGTGGATAAGAAACTGGTTGACAGAACACAGACAAAGGGTGGTGGTCAATGGATCTATGTCCAGGTGGAGGCCAGAGACAAGCGGTGTCTCCCAGGGGTCTGTCTTGGGACCAGTTCTCTTTAACATCTTTATCAATGACATCGATGATGGAATTGAGTGCACCCTCAGCAAGTTTGCGGATGACACCAAGCTGAGTGGTGTGGCTGACACAACAAAAGGAAACGCAGCCATCCAGAGGGATCTTGACAGGCTGGAGAGATGGACCCAGGTGAACCTAATGAGGTTCAACACTGCCAAGTGTCAGGTGTTGCACTTGGGCCAGAAGAATCCCAGACATAGATACAGACTGGGAGAAGAGCTTCTTGAGAGTAGCCCTGCTGAGAAGGACCTGGGCATTCTGGTGGATGAGAAACTTAACATGAGCCAGCAGTGTGCTCTTGCAGCTCGCAAGGCCAATGGTATCCTGGGCTCCATCAGAAGAGGGGTGGCCAGCAGGGACAGGGAGATGATTTTCCATCTCTACTCTGCCCTTGTGAGGACCCATCTAGAGTCCTGGGTCCAGATTTGGGGCCCCAATACAAGAAGGATGTAGAACTGTTGGAGAGGGTCCAGAGGGGGGCCACAAAGATGACTAGAGGGCTGGAGCACCTCCCCTATGAAGAGAGGCTGCGGGAGCTGGGCTTGTTCAGCCTGGAGAAGAGAAGGCTGCAGGGGGACCTCACTGCAGCCTTCCAGTAGCTGAAGGGAGCATACAAACAGGAGGGGAATCAACTGTTTAAAAGGGTAGACAGTGACAGGACAAGGGGGAATGGATTAAAGCTAAAGGAAGGAAGGTTGAGATTAGATATTAGGGGGAAGTTTTTTACAGAAAGAGTGGTGAGGTGCTGGAACAGGCTGCCCAGAGAGTGGTGGATGCCCCGTCCCTGGAGGTGTTCAAGGCCAGGTTGGATGGGGGCCTGGGCCTAGAGGTTGGTGGCCCTGCCTGTGGCAGGGTGTTGGAACTCTATGATCCTTGGGGTCCCTTCCAACCCAGACCAGTCTATGATGCTATTTCAGGTGACAACTATATAGACGTTGCATTACGGTGCTCAGTGCACTGAAGAACTCCTTTACTTCAAGATTTATAGGTATAGCCTATTGTTAATACAATTACATGTAACACATCAGCTATCACAGCCTATGATGTTGATACATGCCAGAATAGACCTTTCTGTATCTTTCCTAAACAGATTATTCCACTGTTGACAAAGATTGTGCAAAAGTCAGAAAGTACCATTTAGTTAGGATTGGTTCATTAGCCAACCTCTCATATTCAGAAGCAAAAAGCAAACCTGAAATACAATATAGCTAAATAAGCACACGTATTACGAGCTCAGTGATATTTAAAATAAAGCAACTTTATCAACAGGTTTTTATGTACTTAATTTTGTTTTGATCTCAGAGCAAAAAAAGTATGGATGCATTTTATTGGAGTATTATTTTTTCTGAATGGTTTTGCTACTGAAGAAAAGATAATCTTTTAGAGGCCAGCAGGTTGAGGGAGGTGATTCTGCCCCTCTACTCTGCTCTCGTGAGACCCCACCTGGAGCACTGTGACCAGCTCTGGGGTCCCCAGTAGAGGAAAGACATAAAGCTGTTGGACTGAGTCCAGAGGAGGGCCACGAACATGATCAGGGGGCTGGAGCATCTCTCCTGTGACGTCAGGCTGCAAGAGTTGGGCTTGGTCAGCCTGGAGAAGAGAAGGCTCTGGGAAGACCTAATTACAGCGTGCCAATACTTAAAGAGGTCCTACAGGAAAGTGGGAGAGGGAATGTTTACCAGGAAGTGTAGCAATAGGACAAGAGGCAATGGCTTCAAGCTGAAAGAGGGCAGGTTTAGATTAGACATTAGGAAGACATTCTTTACTATGAGGGAGGTGAGGCACTGGAACAAGTTGCCCGGAGAGGCTGTGGGAGCTCCATCCCTGGCAGTGTTCAAGGATGGATGGGGGATGGGGCTTTGGGCAGCCTGGTCTAGTGAAGGTGTCCCTGCCCATGGCAGGGGGTTTGGAACGAGATGATCTTTGATGTCCCTTCCAACCCGAAGCATTCTATGATTCTATTATTTCAATTCTTTAAAAGTTTTGGGTTTAATTTAGAAAGACAGAAATGAATTACATATCAGAAAGCTTTCTGATGAATAACTATTTGGTGGAGTCAATGGGTGTACATTGCCCTCTCTCATGTATGAATACTGGCTTCTTTATTTGAGTACTTCAGCCAGATGCCCAAACTTAGGTGTTACCTTGGCAATTCAAGTGCTAGCAAACACTTAGGATAATTGTGTTTGCAAAATATTCTTTTTGCTAGGACAGCAAAATTCTTCACGTCTCTTAACCAGAAAAGCTTCTTGTAAAGTTTTATGCACAATACAACTTCCCAGGGTGAAAACAAACAAAAAAAAGCCAATCTGTCCTTAAAAAAATTAAAATCTGGAAGACTTAAGACAAATACTCACTGCTACAGTTCCAAACAAATGCTAAACTGATACGCTATTTTCTAAGCCAAAAGAGAGAGCACCTTATCATAATCTGCTAGGAAGTCTTACCTGTCTTTTCATCTGTTGATTTTGCGTCATCATCATCATTTTCTTCTAATTTGCCATCTTCATCTTGCATAAATCTGAATGGTTTGTAGGAAACAATCATTAGACCATCCCCATTTGGCTCTATTGCTGCATAGTGGGGGACTGATTTTCCTTGCAAAACTCTCCTTTTAAAGATTTCATATCTATGATCACCTGTAACATTAAAAAATAGTATTAGCTGTAGTGTTTTTATAAAAGACATATTATAATAACAGAATCTCATTCCAATTAAAAATACTAAGCAAACCTACCAGTTAAATCACGGTACCATAGTTCTAAAAAAAGTTCTCTTCTATTTTCCAATGATTTTGTTAAAGATGTAGACCCAAAAATTAAACTAGCATTGCCTTTATTCTTATTATGTCTTTGTTGATCACAGCTAGCCCAGCAATTCCCATAGCCACATATATCCTCTGTACAAATAAGTATTCCAAATGCTTTTTGAGCTGCTGTAAAAACTTGAGAGGCAATGAAATAGCCAGCAGTAAAACTTTATTCATAATGGGAAATGCCCATCTTCCTCAACTTTTGTAAAACACTGCCCTCTAAAAGGGAGGTTCCAGATGTTAGCTGCTGGCTTGAAGGCCCATGCCATTCCCTCTGTGCTCCGAAACACATGAGCACTGATGACTCAAACAATAGTAAAGTGTCAGGTTCCAGGACAAAGTCTGTTCTTTTTCCATTAGACTTAAACTGCCCACAGAGTCCTCAGTAACTTATAAACTTCTGAAAAATCATATATTGCACAAACAGATTTTTAGAAAAAAACTAACAAAACAATAAAATTCTCAGAGGTGATAAAATTAGCCCCAAGAATTGTTTAGTTTTTCATATTTACACTTTATCTCTTTATTAATAGGAACTCATTAGCAGAGACATTAGACAAGACCAGATTATGACGGTAAAAATCCGTTTACTCCATATTACTCTAGTACTCCAAAATGAGTTCCTGTTTGACCTCAACGTTAAGGTTAGAGAAACATCTAAGTCACAGAATAATGCATAAGCCAGGTAAAACTGAAGTCCTCACAATTGGTTATCTTGTTTGCTAAGCAGGATATAAATAATAACCAGACTGTAATGTAATTCTAGTACTTAGTGGTGTTAAACAAAGCCCTTTTGTTACAGTGGAAGTTAGTCACTCATTGATTGAGCTGTTACCTGACAAATTGTGCACTGAAACATATCAAATTTGTTTGCACTGTCAGCATTTGCTCACTTGTTAAAAGGCTCTACAACTTCACACCTTGTCACTATGTGACCAAACCTTTTGTAGAGTATTTTCAATCATCAACACTTCTACATTTTTTAAGAAGTCTTTATGATCTTTTTGGTAAGTTTATACTACATGAGCTTTCTTGTAAAGAAGGTCAGAAGAAAGCTAAGCCTGTTACATTTTCTGAGTTTAATAAAGCAGCACAGTGGTTCTTCATTTCAAGCATTTACAGTGAGAATTCCTAAAAATTAGTTAACTAAAGAAAACAACAAACTTTTGAACGGGTATACCTTTGTCACAACCCTCTGATGTACTCCACAAGATGTGACTAGATCTAACCACTGCTTCCATTCAGATTTGCTTTCATGCTCTCTTTTTTTGTTCTTTGGTGATATAGTAGTGGTAGCTGTGATCACTTATCTAGCCAACCAGACATGACAGAGACTGTCACAGTCATCAGTGTCAAGGGACATAACTATGTTTTGAGGCTTTCCTTTGATGAAACATAGGTTTTGGTAATTTGAGAAATGGCTCGTTGATTAATTACTTATTTTTCAACAACCTGATAAACTGCACCCAGAGACAATGTTTTAAGAAAAGTCATCAGTAGGCAACTGCTATGCTTAGAAGAGGATGTAAAGTATTGCAATTCCTCAAAACAGTTTTTATTTTGAGACTGGTTCATACATCATTCTGATTCGCAAAATGTTTATTTAAAATAAATCATTTATTTCTTCTTAATTCAAGTTTCGTTTTTGTGTTATTATTTACATCTGAGTAATTACTGAATTTTTGTGTGTTCCTTGTCAATGCTGGAGAACTGGCAAGATTTTTGGAAGACTTTTGAAGTCACTTTTGTGGAAAACGTTTTCTTCCATGAACATATCCAGCTGTACAACATTTCAAAAAGTCTAACAGACATTAGTTTGAAATAGTATAACCTCGATTTTACAAGATCATGCTAAACAGGAATTGCATTTCATAATGTCACAAAGTTCTGGATTGTTTTCTAATTGCATTAGCCACACACATGTAAAACTTCACTTCTTCCTGTCTTCCAAATTTTTGTCAGAATTTAAGTCTACAAATGATAGCAATCTCAAAATCTAAAAAGGAAAAAATATTACCTACGTAAAATCCAAGCTGATGTCTTGGGGACAAGAACACATGATTTTTTGTAACATCACTCACTAGTTATATAAATGTAAAATACTTACCCTCTTTGCTTATCTCTGCAATTGTAACCCATTCTAAGGTAATATGAAATCCACTTCCTTTAGTGTCCAATTCATCTTTTTCCACCCTAAGCAGCAGCACAGCTACTGAATGCCTATCAGATTTTACAAATGAAACACTGTGTGCTATAATAAATGGACTTCCTAGTTCTCCATTAAACACAATCTAGAAGACAAAATTGTAGTAAAAGGTCAGTCAGTTAAAACTGGAAGTCTTACTCTCTCAGAAAGCTGTGAAAGGCTTCAGTACATGTCACAGAATCACTACGTTGAAAAAAACCTTGAGATCACTGAGTCCAGCTGTACCTGTCCTCTACTAAACCATATCTCCCTAAGCACCTCATCTACCCATCTTTTAAATACATCCAGGGTCAGTGACTCAACCACCTCCCTGGGCAGCCTGTTCCAGTGCCCAATAACCCTTTTGGTGAAGATTTTTTCCTAATGTCTAATCTGAACCTGCCCTGGTGCAGCCTGAGGCCATTCCTCCTCATCCTATCACCTGTCGCTTGGATGAAGAGACCAACACCCATCTCTCTACAACCTCCCTTCAGGTAATTGAAGGTCTCCCCTCAGCCTCCCCTTCTCCAAGCTAAACAAGCCGCTCCTCCTAAGCTTTGCTCTCCAGCCCCTTCTCCAGCCTGATTGCCCTTCTCTGGACACACTCCAGGACCTCAATGTCTTTCTTGCAGTGAGGAGCCCAAAACGAAACACAGCACTCGAGGAGCACCCTCACCAATGCCGAATACAGGGGCACAATCACCTCCCTAGACCTACTGGCCACACTGTTTTTGATACAAGCCAAGATGCCATTGGCCTTCTTGGCTGCTTGAGCACACTGCTGGCTCATATTC
Source organism: Porphyrio hochstetteri (assembly GCA_020800305.1). NCBI lineage: Eukaryota > Metazoa > Chordata > Aves > Gruiformes > Rallidae > Porphyrio > Porphyrio hochstetteri. Next base: position 20,454,181 of record CM036906.1, on the reverse strand, counting down.
AGTCGGCAGTCAACTAACACCCCCAGGTCCTTCTCTGACAGGCACCTTTCTAGCCACTCTAGAAGTATCAAAGCAGTTAAAGTTTGCTTAACACAAACCCCTCTGCCAATATAAATCCACCCATGCCACTTATTTCTGTCTCCTTAACTATGAAGTCACTTCTGAAATGCTTTTAGTTATTACTGTTTGTATTATAAAATAATTATAAGGGCCCATTACACAAAGCACAAAGATCCACAAAAGCATCTGCATTGTGACTGTTAACACAGTTAAGTAGAGGCACAACAACTGGTGAACAGAACAGGATTCATAAAGACAGCACATCAAATGGGGAAAACAGCCTAACACTCAAGATGAATACATAGGCGTTTCAGCACGGCTCTTACTACTTTTCTCTAGACATCCCAACATCCTGAAATTCTTTGTAGACCTTGACATGTGTAAGCAAGAAGATGATAAAGCCCAGTGCATTTCTGTCAGTGTTTAATCACCAACCAGTACTGAGAGAAAAGGAGCTCTCTATTTGGCTACTATCTGTACAAAAAGCTGCTATTTTACTTCTCTATAATGTTTTATGAAAGGGAGTCAGAAACAGAAGGCAATAACTAAATGAAGGAGTATAATTTTCATGTTTAGAGAGGCAAGGGTTAGAATTTTTTCAATTTTATGCATACAGTTTGAAAAACTCTATTTATATTTGGATGGGTCTAAGTAGGCAGAGTATGTAAAAATTACTGTCATACAGAAAGGCTAATCAGCACCATTATAAACATGAAATAATTTCATATAGAGGGACTGCACATCTTGTAGCCTGAGACATTTAGTAGTTGGTACCTATAGCTGGAAGTTTTAATTGCAGCAACAATGTATTTCAGCTTTTATCCAAAGTATTCATTCAAAAAAACCCCAAGAAAAGAAGAACAAATTACTCCAAACAGCAAAGAAGAAATAAAACATATGAGATTTATATGTTGACAGAACCTCAACATGTAAGTCTCATGTGCTTGTTATGCTGACCACTTATTTACACATCAGCGTTCTCACACACAACAGAATAAAAGCTGTTGGTATTTACTGTCAACCATCTAAAGAACAGGAAGTCTCACAAAATGTAAAGGAAGGAGTTAATCCATCATGTTGATATCTTCCACTTTGGGACATATACCAGAGCTTCTGTCAATACTAAAAACCTCCTTGATTTCTTAGGAAACTGCCCTCTAATAAAGAAAATACATGCAAAAGGTGGGTGCTTTATACCAGATTCATCTTTCATGAATAATGAGGAACTAACCACTCATTGTAGCTCATGCAGAACTGTAACAATTACATTTTCTATGTCCAAGCAGTATAATCAATACCATTATTACTGTACTAGTGTCACTCCAACAGGGATTTAAAAAGGCTCCTTATCAACACTCTTAAAAGGAATTAATTAAAGGATTTAATAATGAGAAACCTGAAAGTATACTTCAATTACAACCAACAATTTCAAGTAAAAATATTAAGCATCAAAAATTTTCCAGAGCTAAGTGTACCCTACCAGAGAAGTGGAGATAACATTGCTTACATGATACCTGTTCTGCAGGTAACCCTCAGGGTTACTTACTGAAGCTTTTTAATCAGCAGTTTTATTAAGTTTTACTCTAGTCTTTGTGCATGCATTAAGATGGGGCAAAATAAATGGTGAAAATTTTAAGCAGTATTACAGCTGCACAGCAAACATCACACAAACAGAAGTCTCCTCACTTATAAACAAAAGTAGCTTTTTGCTTGGTTGACAATAACTTCTGACTTCAAAAAAAAAGGAATTCTATTATTCCACAGGTCAGTTGAAATAGCAAACAATAAAAGATAGGGGGAAAAATATCCTAGACAGACACACACGAACAGGGAAGGAAAAGGGGAAAATATTTAAAAATAAAATTTTAAAAGTTTCAGGTAGACAACCACTTAGCCACCTATTTAGAAACCCTTTTAGTTAGATTCTTCTTCAGTCAAAAAGAGTAAATCATTAATGTAGTCATCAGTACACAAATAAATTATTTCTATACTTTAACACAATCCTGTGTCAGTGGTACAGAGTTAAGATTTAAAGCTTGATTCTTTGCAAGCTTATACACAAGCAATTCTCAGGAGAAATAAGAATTATTTGGTAGGCACACCATTTTTAAGTATGTTACCGCAAGACTTACCTCCCATTTTTCAGATGCACTGCTTCCACGCTTGCCTGATTTAATTAAATACAGTTTTCCTGTACCATCAGAAAGGGTAACCCATGTGGAAGATGAGAAGTGTATTGAGGCACAAAGGCGATTATCATACGCTGTCAAGTCTGTAGGTAGCCTGAAAACTTCTCTTGGTTTTTGCAGAGCAGTGTCCTATAAGAAAACAGTCATGCTCTAAGATTTTATGAAGTACTTCTCTATTTCACTAAGTGTTACAGGCAAATTAATAACAACATATCTCAGTAGTAATTCACCAGTTTGTGCAGTTGAGCGTGTCTGGAAAAAAGTGGGTAGCAAGCATCATTCCCTTATATGTGGAAAAGGTGGGAGGATTTAATCACCAAGTTGGTTTCTATTAACTTAAAACACAAGTGTTCTATAATTGATATTTCAGCACTCATTTTCTTCCTTCCATTTCGCAGCAATAATTATATTTTGCATGAAAAAAGACTTCACTTCTTTTCTCCTTGCATTCCCAGATAATTAATCACTTACCAATGATAGTTCTAGTCCTAGTAAAAATATGGAGACTTTAAAAGAATTGAAATAACACAGAAATGTACTCAAACTACTTCATAAAAACTAACTTCTAAATTAAAAAAAAATTTAGCCTATTCTCCTACACAACTGGTATGTTTAAGCTTTCCCAGTGGTTATTTTATTCAGTAAAGTGGAGAAGTAACAATTGTGATTAACTAGCAAAGAAAAGATGTAGTAATTTACACCATATTTGCAAATAACTTTTCTATCACATTATGATTATACTATGCATCAGGATGAATTTGTTTAGCATACCGTGTCAGTGGCACACTGCAATCCTTAGCTTTTAAGCCAAACTTCTGAGCATTATTAAACAGAGACACTATAGTCGAAGTGCACAGATGACGTAATTCTCCAGTGAAGCAAAACAGATATATCGATTTTTTAAAAAATTGCACATCACCAAATTTTACAAACAACAGCAACAAAATTCTAGTATTTCCTCCTGTACAAACTTTAATTCAATCAGGCTGATTTGTGTATAGTGCAAAATGAATGTTAGATTACAAATCTGATCTACTCTTCTAATATTTGTTCTTGGAACTCTTGCTTTAGTTGAGCTAGTTTAGTTGGAACTCTTGCTTTAGCCTTCTCAATATCCTGCTAATTCTAACAGAAGAAACTGCTTTCAGGCCGTGAATTGGATTTCCAACTGTTGTCATCAAGTAAAAAAGCATGTCTTTCAGGATATCTTTTAAGGATTATTCTTTATCTTGTGCCTTCACTCTTACATAGAGGCTGCCTTTGTTGAATAAGGCTTTGTAACTCTGCTCATTATTTGGCTTGCAGAATGACAGCAACACCACTGCCTGCTTAGGACTATGATTTACCTCCTTTTTGTGAGCTGAAATAATCTCCAAAAATCCAAGAGGCTTGTTAGGAAAAAAACAAGCCCATACCAAATCTTTTTGATTTAAAAATAACTTAGCATCACAGTTTAAAAACTGGTCAGAACATGCTTTATCAGCAATACAGCTTGATCAGCTACTTACTAAGCAGATCAGGCTGCATTATTAAGAGCACAAAGAAAATATTCTTAGCGAAAAACACAAGATGCAGACTGCAAATTCAGCAACATCACAGTCACATCTCTACTTCAGAATCTTTCAAATAACTGAAACAGAACTCAACTCCTTAAAGTTTTTCATCTGAACTAAATAGCTGCTAACTAAAACAGGCTGGCAGTCTGTCACAAGTGGGGTGCCCCAGGGATTGATACTGGGCCCCATGCTGTCAAATTCCCTGGTGGTGGGAGACAAAAGACCCTCACCACATTTGCTGATGACACTAAACTGAGTGATGAGGTGGACTTGTCACAAGGGAGAGACATCTTGCACAGAGAACCAGACAATCTGCAAGAGTGGTGTGGCAAGAACATTGTGAAGTTAAACAAAGAGAAGCAAAATCTGGGATTGAAAAAACAAAAGTCCTGTACAGGCTGGGATCAGTGTGGCTGGGGGACAGCTTTGCTGAAAGGGCCCTGGGGCTCCTGGTGGGCAACAAGCTGAACATGGGTCAGCAGTACACTGCTGCAGCAACAAGGGCAAATCAATCATGGACTGCATCCACAGGAGTATTACTATCAGAGAGAGAGAGAGAGATGTGACCATCCCACCATATTCATGGCTTGCCAGGCCACAGCTGGAGTACTGTGCCCAGTTGTGGTCCCGCAAGTGAGGAAAAAACCCAACACAGTCAGACTGGAAAGGGCCCAAAGGAAGGCCATGAAGACAATCAAAGGGCTGCAGAACCTGCCCTATGGGAGAAGAATGAAGGAAGGTCTTGTGTCACTGGAGGAGATTTGGGGGGACCTAATCACAGTATTCCAGTACCTAAAGGACAGCCACAAATGGAGGCTCTCACTTCACAAGAAGTCACACAGAGAAGACACAGGGTAACAGGTAAAATTGCACCAGGAGGGGTTTCATCTCAACGTAAGAGGATTTTTTCACCTCAACGTAAGAGAATTTTTTCACAGTGAGATCAGTGACTGGAACACCCTCCCCAGGGACATGGCAGAGTTCCCATCACTGGAGGTTTTCTAGAGACAACTGGACAGGGTGCTAGATCATCTCATCTAGGTGCCTTTTCCTAGGGAAGGTTGAACCATATGATCCTTTGAGGTCCCTGCCAACCTGGGCTACTCTATAATTCTAAAACCAATGGTAGACACTACAAATGTAACAACAATAAAAAATATAAAATATATATATCCATTCACCACCTTGCCCGTTACACTGATTCACAGACTTCAGAATCTGAACTGAGGTCTCCTATAAGGTCATCCAGTAAAAACAAACAAAACCAAAAACTAAAAAAGTACCTGACTGGCCTTTACAGATCAGTATTGTCTTTTCTAAACCAAATCTATCTTCTTAATCCAACAAATAGACTATGTTGAGAACATAACTAATGGTCATAAAGCCAATTAAAGTATTTTCAGTTTTATTTGACTAGGCTCATTTCTAGTCAGTTGAGCTACAATTACTTCAGAAGCTCCACAAATCAGAACAATTTGCTTGACAGTAAGGAAATTCTTCCCTTGTTACTAAAAATCAGCATTAGTGTCACTAAAATTTAAGTCAAAATATATTTTTAAAAACAGTATTTGAAAGAAAAACATTACAGGAGCAGTTTTGAAGATATTTACAAGGATGTAAAAGAAAATACAAACAGAAGCATACTTTTGTATTAAAAATTTGGGGCGGGGGGGACACAACACACCAGACACACAATGATTATTTATCTATTCTGTGTCACAGAAAATGCAGAGTCTTGCTAGAGTTAAGGGTGAGTATGAGACTAAGAAATAGCAGTGAAAAAGTATCAGATTAAAAGTGTCTCATTATAGTCCCTGGAATTTCAGCTGCAAATTATTACAGTATTTTCTCAGCATCTCCTGTCTCCTTATCATCACTCAAGGGACAGCTTGGGGGTGGGGGAATCATCTGTATACACATCCACTTCTAGAAAAAGAAACCCATTCTGATCTGTGAAACAAGGCAGTCAAAAATACACACACCAAGCACCACTCTGAAGAGTTCTTTGCACTTGCAGTAAAGAAAGATCACATCTGAAAATGCAAAACATGCCGTGCCCTCATTTGATGAGAATACTGTACTTGAGGGGATTTTTGTATTTTCTAGACATTATTAAAATCAGATGTGCATTTATAACACATTCAAAGGTAAGCAAGATAAATTGGATTTGGGCAAGTACCATTTTAATATGCAACAGCAAAAAAGTCCAGATGACAAACAGCCTGCTTGCCTTTCGGGTCTACTTGAATTCTTATTAGAGATTACTGTGTACTACAAAAAGGCACAAGGGCTATTATGGAACCTGCAATGGAAAAGATGCAAATTTGATTTTTAATTACCGGAAGCTTTCAGGGTCACTTTGTAGATTCAACCACATCACCATGCTCCTTAACTATTCTACTAATTTATAACACATTCAGGAATGAGGGGGAAATCAAAACCCAATGCATGTAAGATGACTTATCAGCCCTGCTAACAAAAATTTAGGGATGTACTATGTAATATTATCTAAGGCCACTTTTGTCAGCCTTCAAGTGAACTGTAACAGTAAGTTTCAGGTGCTTTTGGATGAAATAAAAAAAAAAAAAAATCAACTATCAACCATTTGATCTTCTGAAGCCCACATCAGCTTTATCAGGACTGAGCAGGATTGTCAGGACTCAATACACTTCTTGACAGAAGTGAAAAGACTTCATTACACAAAGCCTCCCTCCCAACAGGTAAGAAAGGAACTGTTCTTCACAACCTTTCTGTTCACTAATTTAAATTTGGCAATCTAACTTTCATTGTTAGACCTCAGTCTAACAATGAAAAGGATGGACTTAGTTGAAGCTGAAACAGGACCTGTCTTTAAAACCCTTCTGCGTCTTACTGTTCACCAGCTGATTAACTGGGGTCAATAGTAACTCCCTAACTCAGAAGTATGATGGGATGCTGAGACCATAATAATGTATTATACTAGTAGAAAATAGCTAAAAATAATTATAGCCATTTTAACAGAAGTCAGATTTACTCTCTGTAATTAGGTTTAAATCACAGGGACAGAGCTTCAAGAAAAAACTAGATGCAGATAATCAAAAATCACCATTTTTCATCTCACTTCACTTTTCTACCAAGATTTTTCCTCTGTTCAATTATTTTTCATTCTCAAGAATCTTATCTCTTCCACTGGCCTTTCATTCTAGCTTTGCCCAGTTCTATGCTTCTTGATAGTGTACTCTGCTTCCTTTTTGCCTCTGTCATCCTGTTAATCTATTCCAGTTTTTATCTATATGCCCTCAAGACTGCAATCACTCCTTTCCTTTCAGCAGCTCACTTGCTTCACCTGCCTATGACAACCCAGATTTTGAGCCTTTTAAGCAACCCAGGTTTCGAAGCTGCATAGAAATTCTGAGCAAAAGGTTCCTCCACAGGCAAAGTCAGATAGACCAAGCCAGGCTGTATTCTAGTTGCTCAGGATAAGGACCCAGTGTGCAGGAACAAGCTGCAGAATGTAAAATTCAAGCTTAAAAATTCCCGACAGCCTCGCAACAAGGTCCATTAAGTAAGCATGTCTTAACTTAGTGAAATTTTAGTTGTGTTACAGGCATGCCAAAGAACCCCGGTACAGAACTCTTTGTCCTTCACTTTATCCCCTTGCTTATTCTGATTTCTTTCAACCAAAATTCCATGTCATTTCTGGTGTCACTAACAGTTGTTCTGAAGTTAACCTAAAGTTACAGAAACAGCACTGCACAGCTAATTCCTATCTGGAACTCAGAAACATGAAAACATAGAAACCATTAAGATTTTATTTAAGTGTGAGAAGAGTTGTAGTTGCTACAATTTTTCAATTCTGGTATTTAAACATGCAAAGAAACAAAGCTGTCTTTGCAAGAATAGCTGAAGGCTGAGAAATCAAGTCCAAGTATTTAACTGCTGGATGGAAAAGAAAATTCTGAATAATCTTCCAGCTATACGACAGTATTACTTCAGTATGAAGCAATGCAGAAAGTTGAGTCAGGTGCAAAAAAAAAAACCCACAACAATCCAAAAAACCCAACTCCAAAATCCTGTCATACTAGCCTCTGGCTCTTTAAAACAAAGTATTGATGCTGGCTTACTGAATTAACTAAGTGCAAGTGCTATAACAGAATGTTAAAAGTTTTTATATAGTATTTCCAGCCAAGTTAAGGTAAAAACTTTTTCAACCCAATATTAAAAAACAAACAAACAAACCAAGCCAAAAAAACAAACACACCTGAATACCCATCCATCAATTCAGAAAAACTGCTCATGTTGATCACTTTTTCCAATTAGGTTTGATTATGAGCAACTGTCAAAGCATTACATATACTTGTTACATTCACAGGTGACACCTTTTAAACACCGAAGTTGCAGGGATAATTCGTGACTCATGGATAACGAACACACTACCATACTAGAATCAAAGTTGCAACAGAAACAGGAAGCAGAACTAGAATTAATTTTGTGTTAAAAAGCCTACGTTTCTGATTTGGGATAAGCAGGTTAGCCTGTTTCATCTTCTGTTTTAAAGACAACTGATATTAATTTTAATTGTGGCCATTACTGACTTGCAAACTGTACTTGGCTGAAAACAGTACTATTTGTAATATTCATTTGACTAATATACAGCCAAGCACATTTGTAATGAGACACCTTGTTGATGTTTCTGAATACACCTTCCTTTTTTATACATATGCAAACACGTTTCCTTGGCAAAGCAGCACTGTATTGTGTATTAGGACACAAGGTAGAGGCTCTTTATTTCACAGTCCAGTGAAACTAAAACTAATGACAAGATAATAACCAAGTGTCATTTTCTTGAAGAGTCCAATGGTCCCACCAGTACTAGGGAAGAATATGATTCCCATTTACGGCATACATAAATGCAAATTACTGCCTGTTGTAAAATCCTTTATCAATAAAGGAAAACATTGGGTGCCTGTACTGTGCTGGCAGTGGGGAGCTGCAGGTGTGGTCTCTGTGAGGAGGTGGGGGCTGCCCCATGCTGGACTCAGCCACTTCCACCTGGCTTCCACAGACCCACCTGGGGCACAGCTGAGCCCAGCAGCCAAGGCAGTGGCACAGAGCAGAGGTACCCCTGCAGCCCTTGGAGAAGGCCATGGGAAAGCAGGTTGTCCCCCCATGGAGAACCACAGTGGGGCAGATACCTACATATACTGCAGCCCACAGAAAGCCTGTGTTGGACCAAGGCCGTGGCAGGAGCTTTGTGTTTCCCATCAGCCTACTCTGTTTTTAATTGGCAATAAATGACATTAATTTCCCCCAAGTTGAGTCTGTTTTGCCTGTGACAGTAACTGGTAAGTGATCTTCCTGGTTTTATCTCAACCCACAAGCCCTTCTGTCTTCTCCCCATCCAGCTGAGCAGGGGGAGAGAGAGCATCTGGCAGCCAGACAAGGTTAATGAACCACAAGGGAAAAAACACAGACCAGACTGTGACAAGCTACTGTTCACACAGTAAAGGCTTTTCCTGACAAGCTTCTTACACATTCCTATTGGGAACCCAGATGATCTCAAAAGATTTGGAAGAAGTCCCAGAAGATTACTGTGTGTCAACAAGAGTCTGCCAAAGGCTCCAACTGCCTATACGTTCTCTGAAAAGTAAAAGAACTATTTTGCAGCTCCAGTTCTTAGCCTACCATTCTCTGGAAACATCTATTTTGTGGAAAATCTAGAACTACCACTTCAGGATTTCTCTCAGCTTATCCTTGGCCTAGTAATTTCCACTCCCAGAACCTTACACTGAGTAAGCCACAATGTCTCAAAAATCACACATCACCACGTTTTCTTTTGTCCCAAAGTGTTACAAGTCAAATTCCTTGGTAGCATGACAATGGATATTTTTCCTTTCCAAACCTGAAAATTACATGTACTCATAGCAATAAGTTTAGGCCAGTGCTCTGTGGACTGCTACAGAGACTCCACAAACTTTAAACATCTCAGCAGTATACAACCTCCCTGAATCATCTGATTAACAAAAGGTTAAAGACTCTCGCCTTAAACTTAAACTTTCCTTCTATTTAACAAGCACACAGACTAATTGATCTTATGTCAACCAACGTGATTCGAGAAGTCAGATTACAGTTGGAAAAAGCTGACACACCAAAATACATGGGTGAAACAGGAAAAGCTATAGAAAGGAGAGAAGTAGTAATGTGTGACATCTTGTATTTTCTAGAATTATATTAATCCCATAACAGAATTCAACTGACCTATTATATAAAATTAACACTGTTTTATGTAAAAAAATCCACAGCAGCCCTGAATCATTTACTGCCAGAGCAAATCTTATTATAAGAATGGAGTATCTACATGTTTCTACATAAAATGTTAACTAAGTAACCAGTATGAATGAAACACCACTATTTAAATTAGCTAATGACTGGATACAATTATGGTCACTTTTTCTTCCCTTCTGCATAGATGAACATTTAAGAAGCTATACATAGGCTAATGAACTTAATGAAAACAAAAAAATCCTACTTTGTGGTGAAAAACTGTAAGCCTGTATTTATTAATCAACCAGACACAAGTTAAAATTGTCAGAGATATACCCTAAATTACACATTTCAAGCTAATAAGATAGCTGCAAAGTTACCAGTCTTCTATTCCTTAATGACCAAGCACTACATCTGCATAAACTAGAAACATGGTGTCCACAAAGTAGTGTCCTTTCCCCTCCAGACTGAACAACTGTGTAATGAAAACTAGTGCATTCGTGCATTAAAATGGCTCAAAAGAAATAAAAGGTTGACTACTCAAGGATTTCCATATAAAAGCAAAGAACTGTCATGTTTTTCAGACTCGGGCTAGCTTGTTTACACTCTATTCCTAGTTTGCACAGGACCACCAGCTTCATTTTGCCCCCAATAAGTGATTCCCAAATTAACCTCGTAGTATAGAAAAGTTTTAATTTTTAACTGTATTGTGTACAGCTTCTTTCTCTCCTTGTATCTTCAATGACTGGATATTCAAAGTAGCAAACAGACAAACATCAAATAATGTAGGGCAGAAAAAGCTGTCAACTAGAAAAGTGCCTATTCTTTTCTTCAGCTTGTCAACATCTACCTATCCTCCCCAGAATGGATGCAGATGCAATACTATTTCAATACTACTGCAATACTGTTACTGAAAAGATGTCAGAAACCTCATTTAAAATACTTTCATCCTTCCTGCCTAATTGTATTTTTGTTAACCTACCTGTCTTCCTGGCAATAGCTCCCCCTAGATTTTGCATTCAAATGCCCCTTGCCACATTTTCTCTCTCATCCAGCCCCAGGCTTTTCAAATTCAACACTTTTTCAAATAAGTTTATTCTTACCAGAGTCACTGACAGATTCATAACCCTTCCACACTGATCAACATAGTAGACATTATCCTGGTACCAGGAATCAAGGTGAAGATAATTATACATGCCAAAAGCACGCATATGGTCAAGAGTATATTGATCATCACGAAGTTTCACTTCTGCTACAGCTGGAGGAAAAAAAAAAAAAAAGGGAAATACTATTTTAATGATTTATTTATAATTATTTAAACTTCAAGCTAATAATTTAAAAGAATTCTTCCATCCTTAGTCCATAGGTCTGGTTTATTTGTAGAACAATACATTACGTACACATAGTTTATAATTCTTCCATAAATTTAGAAGACAGGTCATTCACACTGAAGGCCACTGCAGTCATTCACTGTGACCCTGTAATAACTATTACCATTTATAGTGCCTATAATATGCCTTCCCAACATGCACTAAGATCCAACTTGTTGATAACATATACAAAACTAGGTAAAATCTACTTTTAAGTCAGCTTGGGAAGAGCATAAATTATTCCCGATACATACACGGTATTACAGTAAGGGGAAAAAATAATTATGCTCTATGGTAACCCCAAAAAAACCAACAGTCAGAAGAAACGTCCCACCTTCATACAGGGATTTCATAGCCTTAAACTTTGAATCAAGATATCAGCACTTCCAAAGGTAAAAATTAAAACAGTTCAAAGCAGAATTAGTGTATGGTCATTACTTAAACAAATAAACAAAAATCCCAAGCAAACGAGCACTATGACCCTAGTACTCCCACAGAGATTGAAATCTTGAGAAATGGCCAAGATACCACCAAAACTTCAGACTACGCTTTTCCTTAATGACAAGAGGCTACAAAGATGGTTGTTTACTGTAACGGTACCTTCTCCAAGGCAAGAAGTGTGTTACTTACAATCATCCACTTGAGCAACAGTTTTCCAATTACAAAACCTGTTCTCAGCTACCAGTATTCACAACTGGGATTATCTTTCTAAAACTAATTTAGTTTTCTATTTAAAGTAGCTGCAGCTCTTTATTCCTATTCTGTATGTATACAGACATCAAGCCACTGTACTCCCAACACAGAATCATAGAATGGTTTTGGTTGGAAAAGACATTCAAGATAATCAAGTCCAACCATGTATCCAGCAGGTCCAACACTAGACCATGTCACCGAGTACAACATCTACTCTTCTTTTAAGCAGCTCCAGGGATGGTGACTCAACCACCCTCCCAGGCAGCCTCAAAAAAGTTAGTTAGTCAGAAAGCCCAGCTGAAGTGTCTTTACACGAACACACGCAGCATGGGTAATAAGCAGGAGGAGTTGGAAACCGTGATGTCACTGGAAAATTATGATCTAGTTGCAATCACGGAAACATGATGGGATGATTCCCACAGCTGGAATACCCCTGTAGAAGGGTATCACCTTTTTAGAAGGGATAGGCTAGGAATGAAGGGTGGTGGAGTTGCCCTCTATGTTAAAAAGTGGATAGACTGTGAGGAGCTCTCTCTGAGAAGCGGCCAGGAGCAGGTTGAGGGCCTGTGGATCAGAATTAGGGATGGGACTAATAAAGAACAGCTGGTGATAGGGGTCTACTACAGGCCACCTGCGCAGAGAGAGACTACTGATGAGGCCTTCCTCCTTCAGCTGCAGGAGGCATCGCAGTCACAGGCACTCATCCTGATAGGGGACTTTAACCACCCGGACATCTGCTGGGAAAACCACACTGCGAGCTGCAAGAGGTACAGGAGACTCCTGGAGTCCATGGATGACAACTTTCTGGTTCAGGTATTGGACAGACCGACCAGAGGTGATGCATTGCTGGACCTGGTGCTCACCAACATGGGGGAGATCATTAAAGGTGTTAAGATTCGAGACAGCTTGGGCTGCAGTGACCATGCTCTAGTTGAGTTTGTGATCTCAAGGAATGTGAGCCTGGCAAAGAGTGGGATCAGGACCCTGAACTTTAAGAGAGCAAACTTTAGGCTGTTTAAGGACTTGTTGGCCAAGATCTCCTGGGAGGTGGTTCTTAGAGACAGAAATGTTGAGGAAAGTTGGCTACTCTTTAAGGATGCCTTTCTGAGAGCTCCAGGGCTCTCTGTCCCTCTGAATGAGAAAGTGGGCAGGAGGGGCAGGAGGCCAGCATGGCTAGGCAAGGATCTGCTGGTCAAACTGAGGGAAAAGAAAGGCAAATACAAGCTCTGGAAGCAAGGTGTGTTGCCTGGAAAGAATACAGGGTTGCTGTTTGGACTTGCAGAGACGGGGTCAGGAAAGCCAAGGCGCAGATGGAACTGAACTTGGCAAGGGATGTTAAAAACAACAAGAAAGGATTTTACAGGTATATTGGCCAGAAGAGACAGGCCAAAGAAAGCGTACCACCCTCGGTAAATGAGAAAGGAGAATTGGCTGCAACTGATGAGGAGAAGGCTGAGGTACTGAACGAGCTCTTTGCATCAGTCTTCTCAGGCAGCCAGGATTCTCATAATTCTCAGGTCCCAGAACCTTGCATCCCTGGACCTCTAGATGGGAACTGGGGGAGTAAATCCCCCCATACCCCATAAGGGCAAAGCAAGTCCGAGACCACCTCATGAGACTGAATGTCTACAAGTTTATGGGGCTGGATGACATGCATCCCAGGGTCCTGAAGGAGCTGGCTGATCTGGCTGCCAAGCTGCTTTCCATCATATTTGAAAATAAGTCGTGGCTGTCAGGAGAGGTCCCTGGGGACTGGAAAAAAGGTCACGTCACTCCCATTTATAAGAAAGGGAGCAAGGAAGACCCAGGGAATTACAGGCCGGTGAGCCTCACCTCTGTGCCTGGGAAGATCATGGAACAAATCCTCCTGGATGACATGTTGGAGCACATGAGGGATGAGTATGTGATCCAGGACAGCCAGCACGGCTTCACCAAGGGAAGGTTGTGCCTTACCAATCTGGTGACCTTCTATGATGGAGTGACAGCATCGGTAGATACAGGGAAGGCAACCGATGTCATCCACCTGGACTTGTGCAAGGCCTTTGACACAGTCACCCCACCACATCCTTATCTCTAAATTGGAAAGATGTGGATTTGATTGGTGGACCATCCAGTGGATAAGAAACTGGTTAACAGAACGTAGCCAAAGGGTGGTGGTCAATGGGTCTATGTCCAGGTGGAGGCCAGAGACAAGTGGTGTCCCCCAGGGGTCTGTCTTGGGACCAGTTCTCTTTAACATCTTTATCAATGACATCGATGATGAAATTGAGTGCACCCTCAGCAAGTTTGCGGATGACACCAAGCTGAGTGGTGTGGCTGACACAACAAAAGGAAACGCAGCCATCCAGAGGGATCTTGACAGGCTGGAGAGATGGGCCCGGGTGAACCTAATGAGGTTCAACACTGCCAAGTGTAAGGTGTTGCACTTGGGCCAGAAGAATCCCAGACATAGATACAGACTGGGAGAAGAGCTTCTTGAGAGTAGCCCTACTGAGAAGGACCTGGGCATTCTGGTGGATGAGAAACTTAACATGAGCCAGCAGTGTGCTCTTGCAGCTCACAAGGCCAATGGTATCCTGGGCTCCATCAGAAGAGGGGTGGCCAGCAGGGACAGGGAGGTGATTGTCCCTCTCTACCCTGCCCTCGTGAGGACCCATCTAGAGTCCTGGGTCCAGATTTGGGGCCCCCAATACAAGAAGGATGTGGAACTGTTGGAGAGGGTCCAGAGGAGGCCACAAAGATGATTAGAGGGCTGGAGCACCTCCCCTATGAAGAGAGGCTGCGGGAGCTGGGCTTGTTCAGCCTGGAGAAGAGAAGGCTGCAGGGGGACCTCATTGCAGCCTTCCAGTACCTGAAGGGAGCAGAGAAACAGGAGGAGAATCAACTTTTTAAAAGGGTAGACAGTGGCAGGACAAGGGGGAATGGATTAAAACTAAAGGAAGGAAGGTTTAGATTAGATATTAGGGGGAAGTTTTTTAGAGAGAGTGATGAGGTGCTGGAACAGGCTGCACAGAGGTGGTGGATGCCCCATCCCTGGAGGTGTTCAAGGCCAGGTTGGATGGGGCCCTGGGCAACCTTGTGTAGATCCAGGCCTAGAGGTTGGTGGCCCTGCCTGTGGCAGGGGGGATGGAGCTCTATGATCCTTGGGGTCCCTTCCAACCCATGCCATTCTATGATTCTATGATCTGACAATCCTTTCACAGAAATTTTTCCTAATACCCAATCTAAACTTCCCCTGATGCAAATTCAGACCATTTCCCCTTGTCCTGTCAACATGTCAAAATACAGAAAATCTTTAAGTTTTAGAACAGACATTAGCAGAGGCCTAGTTTGCAAATAGTCTGTGATGGACTGCAATTCCAGTTTACTCTCCAGTACAGTCATCCCAGGATCCTTAGCTTCCCTGCAGGAAGTTTATCTCGAACTTCACACAAGAAGCCAAACCCTTTAGAAAGCTATAAGCAAAGTCTGTCAGCCCGTGATGATCAGTCTTCAAACCTGGAGTACGGGGAAAGTGCCTCAAGGCTAATCCTTCTTATATCAACAATTATTTTAGCTCCTACTGCTCAGAAAAAGAGCAAAGCTATTTCCAGTATTTCACTGTCATCCACCCCCATAACAGGAACCATTCACAACTCTAAGCAACAGTCCTCATCTTCGATCTCTTACACTGTACTCTTTATTCAGGAGGTTTGACACAGATGCTAGTTTATTCTACTCTGTCAGAATAACAATTATTGCAAGCAGTAGTTTGTTCAGCAGTGTGATCAGTGCCGTGGCATAGCCATAAGTATTATCAATCAGCTAGTCACTAGATCATAGAATCATAGAATATCCTGAGTTGGAAGGGACCCAATAAGGATCATTGAGTCCAACTCCTGGCTCCACACAGGGCCAGCGAAGTCAGAGCACGGGAATGACTTTATCATCCAGATGCTTCTTGAACTCAGTCAAGCTCAGTGCTGTGACCCTGGGGAGGCTGTTCCAGTGTCCGACCACCCTCTCAGGAAAAAGCCTCTTCCTAATATCCAACCTAAACCTCCCCTGTCACAGCTTCATGCCGTTCTGTCACTAGTCACCAAAGAGAGGAGATTGGCACCTGCCCCTTTGCTCCCCCTCATCACGAAGCCACAGACTGTGATGAGGTCTCTCCTCAGATACTGGCACACCCCCCCCCCGCCCCCTTTAGAGATACTGGCTAGTAACATAAAGTGGCTACAGTAAACTATGCAAGATTATACTAACAAAAACACAAAGTCATACTATACAAAACACTTGCAGAACAACAGTGTAATTAGCAGTTAGTTTCCTAATCACTGTTGATATTTGCAGACCAACAGCATTAATTCCACTCAGCTCAAATTATTGTTCATATTCACCACACAGGAGGGATTTCCGTACCTCTGCAATTAATAAATCACATTCCCTGAGCCATGGCCCTTCAAAAAAGGCTAGAATATAAACAAATGAGTGAGAATAAAATACACCTGTCATAATTGGAACAACTGTTACCCATTCCAATTTCTACTTTAACTAATTAGAGTATTTTACAGTAAATTACACTGAAAAAGAAATTAGAAAGATGTGTTGTGAAAACGTGTTTTAAAGCTGTTTGTACAATCAAGCTTTATCACAGAGATATTTCTTCCAACACGACAAGAGATGTTGTGAATATTCTGTAATTAAAGAGAAAACCACATATAATTTGGGATAATTATTGTCAGTGAAACAAAGTAGATGTACTTCCTATACAGCTACATTAACTGATCTCCTGAAATTAGACTACACATGCAGAAGCATGTAAAGCTTTTTCAGCAGAGAAAATCTAAAATGGTATTATTTTGTAAAGCTTCCTTCATAATTTCTCCCCAGACCTGTTGTTACTGTCAGAATTGTAACACATTAAAAAAAGTGTAACATTTCAAGAAAATTTGTGGAATAATATAATATCTGGTTAGCTGAGTGTAAGGTGGTAAGCTTTATAAAAGCTGGAAGAACATGGATAAACTCTTGTCCTTGAGTTTTTCAGTCTGTAGCCCTGAAAAATCCTGAATAATAGGGGAACGGGAATAGGAGACCCAAATCACTTGCACAATCAACCTGTACAATTTCTAGGTGATTTTAAATCAGGAAATCAAATGTGTACTGTACTGTCATGAAACACTTCAAATCAGCTTATCAACTGCTTGCAGAATATATCCTGTATATCTAGCACTCTGCCAAGAAGTAATTAGAGAAACTATTCCATCCTTAATTAACTGAAACTCATTCTGTGATCAAGCGAAATCTGTGCACAAATGCCATCTGCTATCACATACCATGTGTGCTCAGATAGTTTATAGGAGATTTTACACTAGGATGAAGTTCATTCCTTCCTTTGGTACAAGTTTTCTTGATGGCCCTTGGAAAAATGAGGAGAAATCCAGCAAAGCCGAGTGCAAAATTGAAGGAGAAGAGAGCGAAGAAATTACTTTTAATAAAGTTAATTAAAAAAAAAAAAAAAGATGTTGCTATAAAGGGGAAATAAGAAATATTTCAATCAGATCATCACCTTATTCAATCACTTTTGCATTTTTTTTTTGCTTGGCTGTTTGGGCAGGACTTTTTGCTGATTTTTGTAGTAGTTTAGTTCGTGGTTGGGGGGCTTGTTTTGTTTGTGGTTTTTTGGTTGTTTTTTGTCAGACTATTTCACTAATTTCAACTTTTTGGGTTCTATTAACAAGCAGCAGTTAATGACAGCTATTTAACAAAATGATGCATAGTCTCATTAGCATTTCTAATAAATAAATCTGCACTACTAGAACCCAGGAACATTGATTCATCCTCTATCACACCAGAAAAAGCAAATATATAGAATGTATAAATTAAATCTCAGATTTCAGTATTTCCCAACAACCCCAGTTAAATGTGGAATTTCAGACTCATAAAAAGAAAACTTGGCCTCTTTTCTAGAACTGTATTTATCTCCAGTTCCATGCTTCAAGAAAGTAATTTTACTCAAAATATTTTAAAGGTAACGCAAACTTTTTCACTCACACTACCTTTACTTAAAAGCAGTAACACGAAATACAAAGCAACTCACAAGAATTAATAGGAGTAAGACATCCCTAATCTAACTGGATCTTATTATAATTGTTACTCTGCACTGTAAAATAAAACAAAATCTGATGTGAATAAAGAACACTACCAAGGGATTTATATTTTAAATGAATAGCAAAGTCTCACGTCTGCCATCAAATATTGTTGAACAGATCTAGGGAAAAAAACAGAGAAAAAGAATGAGAAATGCCTCTCCCATTCCCGCCCCCCTTTAACACATGTACTGAACACATCAAAACAACTTTACAATACCGGAAAATGTGTAAAACAATTATATCAACATGTTGTTTTGTGGCATCAAATATGAAAGGCTTCTATGTCATACTTTGTGTTGCACCGCCACCCAGTGGAAGCAATTCAGTATTTCATATGCACCTACCAGCGGATTACACATTATTTTCTAGCATCAGCGTTCAAAAGTCATCCTATCCCTGCATTAGTTCTATTTCTTGTAACAAATGTGGTTTTATTGCTAATGGCAGCAGCATCTTATTGCTCTCGTTGAGTAAAAACACAAGGCTTGTTTATCCTACTGCAACAAGTATGTTAATAGACCAAACACACTGTTTGATAAATACATAGCTTGCTGAAACAAGCATGGGCTAACAGATACCACGCAACAAAGTATTTTTGCCTGATCAACCTACTTACACAGGTGTGAAAAGTAAGTAGTATCTATTACGCACTAAACTGAACAACTAAATTGAAGAAAAACGAGTTGTACAGAGTTGTACCAGCTGCAAGAACCATTTTCTTTATCAGTAGTTACAAGGGAGAAGTTACCTTTACATTTAACTTCTTGAGAAATAAAAAGGTAAGCACAACACAAGCACAGATATACATAAGCCTAAAGGTAGATTTATGAATTACAGCTCTAAATGTCTGAAAAGGCTGTGGCCCTCAGTTTCATAGTATTTCTCATTCATGACTTTAAATACTTTTTTCCTATGTTTAGTTTTCAAATCGAAATGGAAAATACAAACAGGAATCTTCATACATGTCTGAAACACACATGTGTTTGTGGCTTCATAAAAAGCCACAAACACATGTTTTCCACATAGCATTACTAAAGGGCAACTACGTTCCAGTGAAGTACAAACCTTCTAGTCTAAACAGGCTACTAATGGGGTAACCATTTAGTAACACATATTTTCAAGGAAAGTGATTTAAAAAAATCCGTAAATACACATGGTCAAAGGAATGCACTCTCTGCATCATCTTCTGGTTTACAACAGGAGCTTCATGATGGAGCTTACTGCGTCTTTCAGATGTTGTATGTAAAATCATACACTACATCTTATGTGTAAACAGACAAGACAGAGCAGAAAGGCATGAGGGATACCCAGACTGAAACAAGTTTCAGGCCTCTGGAAAACGAAGGAATCGAGTTACATCTGATCAGAGAAGTCAAGAACAAGGTTCTCACTGCTTTGAAAATGTAGTGCATCTTCGACATGCTCCATGCTGGAGACAAGGATTTGCCATGCAATCACTGCTTCGGCCTCTGCTGAGATCAGGGCAGGGCAGAATAGGAGACAGACAATAAATGAGAAGCTCCCTCCTCCCTCCTAAAAGTTCACCAATCTAAAAGAAAGGCATTGCAAAGCTCAGCACAAGGGAAGTATTTGAAAATAAGTTATGGAAATAAGGAGAAATTAAAGGAATACGAGTATGGGACTCATTATGAACTGAAACCTTACCAGGATAAGAGATGAGAAAAATTACTGTGAAATTTTAGATTAACTAGGACAAAATGGGTAGGAGTAAGGAAGAAACAAAAGAACAACATACAAATCAGAGTATTTAAAAAGGCACACAAGCTATCAGAATTTCACTGTGATTATATACTTAAGAAATTCACTAGAATGTTCCACTCTACCACTGCTCTGATAAATGTTTTAAATTTCTTTCTGCTTCAGCTGCACATATGAACACAGCAAATCCTTGGCAACTACAGTGTAACAGTCGAAGGCAAATCAGAACTCAACACTAAGTTTTACGTGGTAGTCAGAAAATGAAGCTCATTGTAGCCCACACAAGCATGACAACCACCAGAAGTCGCCTCATGGTACCACAGTCACTTGCTCCAGTAGCAGGAATCTGCATCAATTTCATATGTCAATTTTTGGGGGCCATTTTATTTTATAGCTAGTAGTGAAATTCATAAAATTGAGTAAATATAGAAACACAGATCAAAACATTGACAAAAACATTAATACTCCAATGCTTAATACACAAGTTTGTCATAATACTGCATAAATAATTCCACTAGAGCAGAGTTAACCCAGTTCTGCTAAAATCTGAGTACCCATTTCTCTTTCTTGTCACAAATTCCAAGCGCTCTGCACCCTACATGTTCATCTTACTGCCATGAAATTTGGGGTGCCACATTGAAACAACTCCAAATCCCAGGTCATTTCAGACAAGCACTCCTGAAATAAGTTTCCTGGAAAACAAACAAAAATTCAACAGCCTTTTTACATTAATCTTCCAGCTTCTACAGGTGCATTTTTTCAGAGCTGTGAATAAAATGAGAAATCAGTCATGCTGACAGCATTCCTAAACATTAGACTTTTTTTTTTTTAGCTACTGTATTTTACTCACTCCCACTTTGAGGAAATAAATAAAAATCTTTGCTCAGTGACAAATGTTAATTTAATAATCCACAAACTACCAAGTCCTTCATCATATCTGAGACTTTTAATCTACTCAGAAATTGCTAGACAACAGAACTCCTTGGCCTTCTGTGGTGGTTTAGCCCTGGTTGGAGGCCAGACACCCACAAAAGTCAGTCTATCACTCCCCTTTTCAGCTGGACACGGGAGAAAATAGATATTGAGAGGCTTAGGAGTCAAGATAAGGACAGGGAGAGATCATCCTGTAATCAACGACATGGGCAAAACAGACTCAACACAGAGTGAAGGAAAGAAAACTCTCTAATTTATTACACTACACACCCAGTGAGACCAGAGTCGGACAATGAGAAGTGCGACCATATCTTAAAGCACCTTCCCCCCAACCCTCCCTTCTTACCAGACTTCACTTTAGTCATGATTTTGCTCCCTTCCCCTCCATTGTGGCACGGGGAGGGGCAGGGAAAGGGGGTTTTGGTCAGTTCCTCACAAGATGGTCTCCTCCTTATTTGGGGGGGGCATTCCTCACACCTTTCCCCTGCTCCAGCGTGGGGTCCCACCCACAGGAGACAGTCCTTCATGACCGTCTCCAGTGTTAATCCTTTCCCACAGGGCTTCAGCTCTTCACCAGCTGCCCCAGCGTGGGTCACTTCTATGTGGTGCAGTCATAAATCACAGAATGTCTCTTAGTCTCTCAGGCCCAGACTACTCCAGCTTGGTCCTCTATGGGGTCACAAGCCTCCCCCCAAGCAAATCTGCTCTGGCGTGGATCCCTCTCTGGCTCATCTCTGTGTCTCAGTCTCTCTCCATGGGCTGCAAGTGCTGGCAGGGGCTTACTCCAACGTGGATCACAGCATCTTCTGTATGTCTCCACCTGCTCCAGTGTGGGGTGGGGCCTCTCCAGGGGCTGCAGGTGGGATCTCGGCCTTTTCCATGGGTTGCAGGGGGACACCTGCTCCACCATGGGTTTCTCCATGGTCTACAGGGGAATCTTTCTCTCTGGCACCTGGGGCACCTCCTCCCCCTGGCCTTGGTGTCTGCACAGTTTCTTACATCTTCTCACTCGTTCTCTGGTGGCAAAAGGCAGCTGTTTGTGGGGTTTTTTTCTCCTAAATGTGATTCCCAGTGGCGCTGTGACCATCGCTGATGGGCTCGGCCTTGGTCAACAATGACTCTGGCCTTGAGCCAGCTGGTGTTTGCTGTCAGGCCTGCAGAGAGCTTCTAGCTGCTTCTTGCAGAAGCCCACCCTGCATCCCTCCCCTTCACCAGACCCCAGCAATGCAAAATTACAACACCTTCCCATACAGTATTAATTTCGTCTTTCAAACAGTAATTTGAAGAAGTCATGGTATACACACCATCCACAATCTCTACAACTCAACTCACTATTCCTGAGCAACATAAAAAGTAGAGTTATGGAAGGATGTCCACAGTCTAACATACATGTAGACCACTGACACCAAGAAATACAAAGTTCAAGTACAAAACATCTCTTTTCTGTGAGGAAACTATGTTGGAGTAAGCAGATGGAAACCAGCAAGGAGAGAGTACCAGCTGTATGGCCTAAGAGCACACTGAAATATGGACAAGCAAAACACCTAGAAGAAAGGTCTGGCTTTCCCCTCTCCAGTGAGTATCTATTTACACACATACATAAGCAGAACAGAATAAGTGACTTGGTATTAATGATTCAGAAGGACAAGCAAGTAAGTTGGACTGAAATGAGTCAGGGTTTTTTGTACAGTGGTGTCCTGGGAGCAGGGAGTGGTGCTCAGCTGCCACCTGGAGCTGAACCAGGCCAGGTGCAAAGTGGAGAAACACAGACCTACACATCCATGTCCTATCACACAAGATGTCCTGGCTGACCAGGGTGGTTCCACTGGACTGGAAGCTGGCACATGTGACGCCCATCTACAAGAATGGCTGGAAGGAGGGCCCAGGGAACTACAGGCCTGTCAGCCTGACCTCAGTGCTGGGGAAGGTGATGAAACAAATTGTCTTGAGTACCATCACACAACATATGCAGGACACTGAGGAAATCAGGCCCAGTCAGCACGGGTTTATAAAACGCAGATCATGCTTGACCAACCTGATTTCCTTCTACGACAAGGTGACCCCTCAGTGGATGAGGGGAAGGCTGTAGGTGTTGTCTACCTGGATTTCAGTAAAGCCTTCGACACTGTCTCCCACAGCATCCTCCTAGAGAAACTAGCTGTTCATGGATTAGATGGATAGAGTCTTTGCTGGGTTAAAAACTGTATAGACAGCCAGGACCAGAGTGTTGTGGTGAATGGAGCTAAATCCAGCTGGTGGCAGGTCACAAGTGGTGTTCCCTGAGGCTTGGTGCTGGGGTCAGTCCTGTTTAACATTTTCTTTAATTATCTGGACAAGGGGATTGAGTCCACCCTCCATAACTTTGCAGATGACACCAAATTGTGTGGGAGTGTCAATCTGCTGGAAGGCAGGAAGGCTCTGCGAGGAACCTGGACAGGCTGGATCAATGGACAGAGGCCAACTTTATGGTCTTCAATAAGGTCAAGTGCTGGGTCCTTCACTTTGGTCACAATAACCCCAGGCAATGCTACAGTCTTGGGGCAGAGTGGCTGGAGAGCTCCCTGGAAGAGAAGGACCTGGGGGTGTTAGTTAACAGCCAGCTGAACATGAGCCGGCAGTGTGCCCAGGTGGCCAAGGCGACCAACAGCATCCTGGCCTGTACAAAGAATAATGTAACGAGCAGGAGTAGGGAAGTGATAGTTCTGTGGTCCTCTGCTCTGGTGAGGCGGTGCCTTGAGTACTGTGTCCAGTTTTGGGCCACTCACTACAGGAAGGTTGTTGAGATGCTGGAGCACGTCCAGAGGAGGGCGATGAAGCTGGTGAAGGGTCTGGAGCACAAGTCCTGTGAGGAATGGCTGAGGGTGCTGGGGCTTTCTAGTCTTGACAAAAGGAGGCTGAGGGGAGACATTGTCACTCTTTACAGCTACCTGCAAGGTGGTTGCAGAGATTTTGGGGTTGGTCTCTTCTCTCAGGTGACAAGCAATAGGATGAGAGGAAATAACTTAAAATTGCACCGGGGAGATTTAGGTTAGGTATCAGGAAGAATTTGTTTACTGAAAGGGTAGTCAAGCACTGGAACAGGCTGCCCAGGGAGGTGGTACAGTCACCATCCCTGGAGGTATTTAAAAGGCGTGTAGATGAAGTGCTTAAGGACATGATCTAGAGGTGGACTAGTCAGGGTTAGGCTGTATTTGGACTCAATGATCTTAAGAGTCTCTTCCAACCCAGGTGATTCTATGATTCTTTAAGTTACAGTAACTTTTACATAAAATATCTGAATGGATAAGAACTGACTAGATCCACTGTTAGCAGCAGCTCCACCGTTCAAATATTTTAGTGAAAATCTGTAATCCTCATCTATTTAGAACCGGTACACAACTGACCAGCCAAGAATCAAATGCTAGCTGCTGCCATCTTTGACACTGCTGTAGTATGCTCCTAACACAGATGCTCACTCACATTTAGACTGTCTTTCAAAGGGCAATATGTACACCAACCTTATAGTAAAAATGCCAAGCTAAGTAAACAAAATCACTATTAATAAGATTTATTAAATGCAAAAGTGAAGACATAACAGAAAACTCTGTAAACAGTTGCAATGTTCAGTAAATATATGCAGGCAGAGATCAGACCACCCAAATTGTATATTACTGTCCTAGCTTTATAAAAAAAGTAAACTAATTCATCCACCTTACAAAAAAATCCAAATTTCACAAATCAGTAAAGCTAGAGTGCTGAGGGATCTCAGGGGGCATGGCTCAGGTTGCAGACGCACAATCAACCTGACTTTGTGTTGATATTCTTCGCATCCATTAATGCCCAGTACCTCAAATGATAATAATGCTTAAGAGAAAAAGCAGAGCATGGAACCAATAGCCTGAAGATCCACCCTGAACTGGGGGGATAGTAAGAAGGGGCTAATTAGAGTATGTAGAAAACACTAATTTCATATATAAGTCTCTAAATCACACGTATTTATTTCAGACACCGTCACTCTGAACTACTGTAGCTGGCCGCCTGGCCTTACCACGTGTGCACAAGCCAAGACTGAATTCAGCACACAGATTTCGGTACCCATTTAGAAGCTAAGTGCAAACTCCCAGGGTAGACAGCCAACGATCTGACAATGCTCAGAGACCTTGGTCCACCACGAAGCCACATGAGGCTGGGGGAGGGAGCCAGTGATAACACTGCAGGCAATTATAACGGAAAAAATCGAAACGAGACGCCAGGTCTCTTGAACGCCCGCCATGCCGGCAGAGGCCAGGCGCCCGCTCCCGGCAATGCGGGCCGGGCTTTCCCCATCTCAGGGCATGCCTGCCCCTAGGGCCACCGGGCCGGGCTGTGGGGGGCCGCGAGAGGACGGAGATAAGCGCGGGCAGAGCCGGTGCCCTCTCCCGCTGCCCGAGGGGCAGCCGGGCCGCAGGGCGAAGGGAAGGCCCGCAGGCGCAGCCCCCTTCCCCCCCCCGCCCCCAAGCCGCCCGCACCGCCGGACCCACTCCCCGCTCCTCACCCGCGTCGAGGCCGAGCTGGTAGCAGGCCAGAGGCTCCAGGGACAGCTTGTAGCCCTCGAACTTGGGGTCCAGAAGCAGGCGCTTGGCCTGCAGGGAGCAGTGAGCGGCGCCCGCCATGCCGCGGTCCCGGGGAAAACTTCGGGAAGCGGCGGCAACTCAGCGTCCCCTCAGGCGACGCGCGAGAGCCGCCACGGAGCGCCACGGGAAGGGCCGCGGGGCGCGCCGGGAGCTGTAGTCGCTGAGCTGCTGAGCTGCTGCCTCCCCCCTCCCCGACTGCGTTTCCCGGCGGCGCTCGAGGAGGGCGGGGCGCGCGGTGGGTGTGCGCACGACTCCGCATCCTGTCGTCTGGGACCCGCGGCGGGGTGAGCGGGCAGCGCGCGGGACCCCCGGCGGCGCCCTTCCCCGCGCTCCCGCCGCAGGGAGGGTGCTGTTGGGCGGGCCGGGTAGGGTAGGTTAGGCCAGGCCAGGCCGCAGCCGGTGGGGCCTGGCGAGGCCCGGTGAGCTACCGCTACCGCTCCTGCCCCCCCGGCACTACGGCAGCCGGGTGAATACCGTTCCGGGGCTGCTGTGCGCGCGTCCGCCGCCGGGGCGCGTCCTGGAGCCGCCCTGTCGCGCCGGCCCGGGGCGGCGGGGCTGCGCGGAGGCCGCGGGGCTGCGCGGGTGGCTGTTCTGCCTGCTGTGTCCGTGCCGCCAACATTTATCAAAGCCCTTCTGCTCCGCCAGGCCTGTGGAAGTCCCGCGTCGCCGCAATGAACAAAGATGCCCAGATGAGAGCGACCATTAACCAAAAGCTCATAGAAACGGGAGAGCGAGAGCGGTGAGTAGGCTCCTCCGTGCCGGGAAGAGGCTTTAAGTGCTGCCAGGTGTGAGCGATGCCCAGGAGTAAAGATAAAGCAAGCAGCTCTAAATTCTTCAAATGCTAGCACCTGAGACCCTTCTGCGTTATGTTGCCTTTTGAAGAGGGGTTTTTTGCCTTTTTTTTTTTTAAGTTCTACCCCTGAAGAGCTGGGAAAGCAAAGGGAGGGGGCGGGGTTGGCATATGGGCTCGAAAGCTTTTCCGTAATCTGGCATGTTGTGTTGGGAATCTCCTCCTTCACATAAAAATCACTACTAAATGGAATTTGATGCAGTTAAATCTTTTTATTTCCTGATAATGAGACAAAGCTGTAGTTTTTGCTTCAAAGTTTTTCTTGTTTTCCTATCTCCCTTCTTGTTCGGGAAAGAAATGCCCAGTGAAACACACAACGCAGCACGTGTGCAAGTCATTGTGGAGATCCCAATAAAGACAAACAAATCAATTGCACAACGTAGAGTGGCAGCAAGTTTTTGGCATTTTGTTCCTTCAGTCTGTTCTGTTTGCGTTGCATGTACATGTCACTAGAATACTTACGATGTTTCCCTCCTCCTCATTTCATTATATTTGTAAGGCTGTGCACCAAACACCTTATTGCCTTTGTGTTTCAAGGCCTGTATGAAAAGGTGTCTTCTTCTGAGGTCACTGCGTAGCCCTGTACCCAGCTTTCAATATTATCTTTTGATATGTGGAATAGATGTATCTCTGCTGCAGGTTGTTGTGTCTTCTCTGTTTAATGCCTGAATCCTTGTTGCTTATGCTTCTAATTGCCATCCATGCTTTGGAGGATAAGATCGCTTCATCTTCACACAACACAAACTGTGGTGTAATTGGGGAGAGAAATGTGCAGCTGAAGATGGCAGTACAGAATTTTCCTTTCAGAAAGGAGGGGCTGGAAGGTTTTATTTATTTTGAAGGCCTGATTTAAGGTGAAATACGCTAAGACTTAGCATATGTTCGCTAACAGAGCATAGACTCTTGCAGTTCAAGTGATTCAAAGCTTCTACGTCTTTCCTGTGGCTGCAGCATCAACAGTGCCTGAAGAAATACTGTGAATTAGCTCCTGAGCTGCCTACTCCTCGTAGTCCAGCATGGGAAACTGAAATCGGTACTCAGTTGGGTTAGGATTCACATGTTCAGCCATTTGTGCGGGAGTTCTGCTATGAGTAACGTTCACATGGAAGCATATTTAAGGCATCGGGAATGTTTGCTGTTCCTGACAAGTTTGTATATTGTTTTAACAGCCTTAAAGAGTTGCTGAGAGCCAAATTAATTGAATGCGGCTGGAAGGATCAGTTGAAGGCACATTGCAAAGGTAACCATGATCAAATAATTAATATTCTTTGTAATCAACTGAGGTTCTACCAAATGAAGTCCCAGATGAAGGCTATGCTGCTTGACAGTCAATTTAAATGAGACTCGGGCAAGAAGAAAGTATTCCTGGCAATTGGGTTTTTCTGTAAGAAAGAATCTTGCCATCGTGGCAAAGAACCCTTGAAGTTTTTTCCCTGATCTGAACCTTCTTAAGCTTCTGAGCAAAGCATTGGAATTGATTCCTTAAATACTCGTGATGATAACACTTTTTTGTTTGGATACTTGACTTCCTTGCCACAGGAGAATAAAAACCAAGATAAAGGAAAATGGAGTAAACGTAGTGGTATGCAAGTTAGAACCAACTGAGAACTCTGTCCATGTACAGGAGAGAAAGAACTGCATTTGTACTAGAGTGCAATTCTTGAAAATCAGGTCATCTACTGAAAGGAGAGAAAAGAAGCAGATGAACTTTTAAGTACCCAATTGTATGAAACTGTTATGAATAGTATTTGAGCATCCAGGAGTATTACTGCCCAATCACATTTCCTTAAAGTAAATTACTTTAAACCTCGAGCTTCCACTTCAGTTCTGATTTTTGTCTGTTGTGCCCAGCATCTCAATATTCTATTACAAAGTTTTTCTTTCCGTAGGGATGAGTGTGATTTGCAGAGGAGGCTGAAATGCCAGTGCCACTGCCAGAGGTTACTCATTTCAGTAGAACAGATAGTGAAAGGGATGTTTATCTGCCTTCCCAACTGTACACTTTATACTCTGCTATAGTAAAGTTATGTAGAATTACTTGGTTTACATTAGTACCTCGAACTCATAACTGCAGCTGCTGAGAATGCAAACTTCAGCTGTCCATAGTAAGGGCCTAATAACCCCCCAAAGAAAGGATGGAAAGGGGTTCAGGGGTGGGTTTTTTTTGTTGGTTTATTGAGGTGGGGTGCACCGGTTTTGGTAGCTTGTTCCAAGGCCTCTTGCCGGTTTGGATTCAGGCCAATAATTGAGCAATCCCGGATCAGTTTCTACAGGAAACTCAGCCAAGAAAACCAGTTTACAAATAGTTCCTGTGATGTCCCTTCAGAGAGCATGTTTAGTATCATGGAAACAGGAAATCCTATATACTGATGCACAGTTAAAAACATTCTGAATTGAGGTTTCTTCTCAGCATTGACTTCTGCATTTGTCAGTCTTCAAGGTACTACAAGTAGGCAATTGTTTAAATGCTGATATGTATTAATCGTACAGTGTATCTTACTCATAGCTTTTATTTTGCTGTAGATGTATACCTCTCTATTCCTTTGCTGGAATAGACACAGATGTTTAAATCAGTTAGGAAGAGTAGTAAGTATTTACTGGCTCTGTGCTCTCCCTTCTTATGTGTTCCAAAGCCTTACCCCAATTGCATCTCTGTCTGTTATGTAAAAAACGTGTTTGAAGAAGTAGACCAACTTTGGAACAGCTGTAAGACCAGTGATATGCAAATCTGGTAATGATAATAAGCTTAAACTTTGAAATCTTTGATTTTAAAATATGAGCTGATCAGGATGCATCAGTAGTGACAAGTTCCCATACTTAAACCCATACTAAGAATGAGAGACTAAACCCACAGTACAGTGCAGCCAGTACTGATTCAGTAACGCACGCAGCTTCATCCTCTCTGCTGACATACGCATGCAGGTCTTCTCTCCTCATCATTGGCACAGGTTTTGTCTTTTAACGAATGGATTAAAAGATTTAAAATACCGGTCTTGTTCTTCCCCAGATGTCATTAAAGAAAAAGGATTGGAGCACGTTACTGTTGATGATTTGGTGGCAGAAATCACTCCCAAAGGCAGAGGTAAGGAAATACCATGGATGTGATAGTGCATTAATAAACATACCAACCTGTATTTCATTAACATTTTGAAAGGGCATTATGAACTTGCTTGTGTTGGATTCAAAGAAAAATGTTAAATAGCTCAACATTACCTAGTCCAGAGGAGGGACACAGAGATGATCAGAGGGCTGGAGCAACACTCCTTTGAGGACAGGCTGAGAGAGTTGGGCTTGTTCAGCCTGGAGAAGAGAAGGCTCTGGGCAGACCTTATAGCAGCCTTGCAGTACCTAAAGGGGAACTACAGGAATGATAGAGAGGGACTGTTTATTGGGGAGTGTAGTGATAGGACAAGGGGTACTGGCTTTTAATTGAAGGAGAGTATATTTAGATATAAGGCAGAAATTCTTCCCTGTGAGGGTGATGAGGCCCTGGCACAGGCTGCCCACAGAAGCTGTGGCTGCCCCATCCCTGGCAGCATCCAAGGCCAGGTTGGATGGGGCTTTGAGCAACCTGGTCTGGTGGAGGGTGCCCCTGCCCATGGCAGGGGGGTGGAACTAGATGATCTTCGAGGTCTCTTTCATCCCAAACCATTCTTTGATTCTACAATTAACTACAAATAAAACATGAATTTGTCTTGTGTAGCAGCCATTCAGAATCTGTAATGAGCTCTGGGTGGAGACTACTTTTGTGTGTTACATTATTTAGTCATGAGTCTGTATTCATCTTTGTAATTAGTCCGAAGAAAGCTTGGGGTATGCAGCAGAGATGTTTTACAATTCCAGTTGTTTTTAAGATGCAATATTTGAACTAACAGTCTTAGTGAAATGGGAAGTGAGAAAGGACGTAGCGTACAGATAGAGAAAAATGGAATTTCTTAAGGAAATACTGCCGTCTTTATATAGTTCTTCTTGAACTCTCTAGTAAGCTTTGGTGTTGGAGAACTTCATCAAGTCTTAAAATAAGTCTTCTAAATAACTTGTTGAAGATCCTTACTCTGAAGTCATGGCTGAGTTCTGGGGGCGGGGGTGGGTCTGGTCCTAAATTTGTAAAGAAAAAAGGATAATCAAACTCATTTCTGGTGATAATACCTCGTTTACTGTTGATTAATCCTTTCCTTCAAACTTTCCGATATTCTTGACTGTAGATAGACAAAAAAAAATCAACAACAGAGTTCTCAATAGACTTTGGCTTTAGCCTGTTTGAAATGGGAAAAATACAGATGTGCTCTATAAAATTCAAGCTTCAGTTACTTTAAGCGTAAACAGAATTGAAAGAACAAAGAAAGACTAGAAGTAAGTGTTGTAAAAGGTTGGTATTAGCATATTTTCCATTTTTTTCTTTTTTACTTCTTGCTTTCTTGTGTTTCAGCCTTGGTACCAGACAGTGTGAAGAAAGAACTCTTGCAAAGAATAAGAACCTTCCTTGCCCAGCATGCCAGCCTTTAACTGACATCCGTCTGGGATAGTGTCTGCATTATGTTAATCTTATCAGGATTGGAATGCGGTTTACATACTTAAGGATGGAAAATATTTTTTTTTCTTATGATCAAGTTAAATTTCTTTGAACTGCTTTTCTTAAATTTGTTGTTTTAATAAAAAATAATTGTGGACTTAGGGTTGTAAGGCTCTTCTCTCTTATCAGTGGTGTCACCTAGTCTGGTTTTGAGTAAAACTTAACTTTGTATTGCTGTGCAAACTTGCTCAGATTTTCAAAATGCACGATTAGCAACTGTGTTAATTAGAAATGCAGCAGGGGAAAGAAGTTGAAAATCTGGTATGACATACTACTGAGCATATCCTTCTTAATTTCCCCTAAGTAGCTGAACAGCATGAAGAAATTCAGACTATGTTGGTGGCACCCCCCTGCTGGGGGGGTTGGACACAATGATCTCTGGAGGTCCCTTCCAACCCCTACAATTCTGTGATTCCTCTCAGTACTTCTTTGCTAGAGAGTGAGTGGTTTGAAGTCTGACTTGTGTTGCAAATATTAACTCAGTAATTCAGAAGTTGTTGAATTCTTCAAACTAAAAAAGGCCTATCTTTCATCAGTAATTCTCTCTTCACATTGAGTTTACTTTCATTTAAAGGAGGCACTGTTCTGATCCACAACAACTACTCTTTTCTAGCTTTGCTCATATTGAATTATGTGGATCTTTGGGCCTGTTTGAAACATAAGTGCAATGCAGTAATTTGCCAACATAAGTCTCTTAAGATGATACTTTAGAAATTACTGTATCTGGAACTGCAACATCAGGTCCATAAATAGATGGAAAATTAACGTTGATGAATAGAGAGACTTTAAAGTGAGAACATTGTATTTATTTGCCAGCTTCAATTTGAGGTGTCTAATAGATTATGTAGTGGAATAGAAGCATAAGCAGAAACTCAATAAGCAATTAGATACTGTTGTTACTTGGTTGCTATGAAAAAAGAATTGACTCCATAAAACTTCATTGCTCTTGATGAGAAGTATGCTCTAAAAGCTGACAGAGTGGCACTTAGGAAGTTGTGCCAGTGGATCAGTGGTGTTCTCCCAATCCTCGCTGCCAGCTCCTACCCAAGAAGCCACTCTGGGGCACGGGGAGGACACTGGCTGCTCCCCCACTGCTCTCTAGCCAGGGAAAAGTAACACGCTTCGCTACAGAGCTCCTGCTCGATGGGACAAATGTCATGAATGCCTGTCTGCACAAGACCAAGCTCCTGCTGAGAGTGGAACATCACAGGAGCCAGGACCAGGGATCTTTCTGAGGGCCTGTGTTGTGCTGTGCTAAGTCTACCTTCATGCCAGGTTGAGCACACCTGCTGTATGTCATTGGCTCTACACTGTTAAATAATGGATGTCAGAAAGAAGAAAATTCTTACTTCCGCTTTAATGTTCATCTTGTTTTTTATAAAGTTCATTTGAAAGCCTTAATGTTTGATTGGAACTTCATCTGCATTGAATATGTGCTAATTGCATATATGTTTGCATTCTGAGATTATCATTCTAGGCTTGATTTAGCCAATGCTAGTAACTGATGGAGTACAGAATGTTTTGTCACACAATCCAGTGGAAAATATGTGTGGCAAGGCTGTAAAATATCTTCTGTAGTCTCAGTTTTGTGTTCTCAGAGGTTTTTCTTCAGTATTTTGCACTTGACTTTAAAGGTCTGCTTAATGAATGTGTGCAGTGTGTCATAGCACACAATAACTTGCTCCAGAACTTCCACTTGATTTCTGTCACCGCAGTGGAAGGCCAGACTTAAAAGTATTCATACACCGAACTGTGGAAGGCTTATTGCCTGATTAGTAAACATTTGAGGTAACACCTAGAGCATGGCAGTTGAAGTGCAGTCACTCCCAGTGTGATGTAGTTCTCTCTGGGCAGCTCATGCTCGGCACAGAATGAAGACTGAGCACTATGAATTTTCAGAAAGTTGTGATGACCAATCTGAAGTTAAAGGGCTGACAAATAGGTCTTTCACATGCTTCCAGAAATAAGTTGTAACATTTTGCCCAGACTGGCTTAAAATGTAGGAACATTCAGAGAGGCAGAAGGGACCTGAGCAAGTGACTGCCTTCCAGATACACACCAGCAGCTCCCATCTCAGGGTAGCACTGGCTGCAACAGCCCAAGGCTACACATTCCTGCAGCGAGTTCTGCTGCTCACACCAGCACAGGCTCCGTTCAGCAGCTAGACAAGAAGCACATTGCATGTGTTCAGACCCAGCTTACACTGGAGCAGACCTCTCAGGCATCGTGATGGATGTTCTAAGACTGAAGTCAGATTTGGGGTGATGTCAGCACTGGGAGATGGGTTTTTGAGGAATAAATAGGTCCCCTTAGTGACCTGATTCTTGTTTGATCTGCAGGTTTTACTCTTAGATCACAGGGTGGGTTTGTTTTGAAAACTGTTCTACGCAAAATCTCAGTTTCACTCATTTGGTTGAGTATTGAAAACAATCGGTAACATCCAGAATTTTATTGTCATGAGGTTTGGTTTATTTGGGGTTTTTTTTGACACTGAAAAACAACATGATCTGTGCTGTTAAGGTTTCCATACCTATAGCATATACAGAAAGATACATTAACTACTTTCTCTTCAAAATTTCTGCCTTTTCCATGTCATGAAATGCATCTGCTCTTTACACAGGCAGACAGCACCCAGAACTAGATAGCCAAGACATGGATTGATGTGAATTACCTCTGCTGTGGGCTTATACTTCTTTTAGATGGCAGCCTTATATATACACTCTAGTAGCTGATTCAGCTTGGGCTTTTTGCAGACAAGCCTGTAAAAAATAAAATCAGTTTTAATTTGTCATTGAAATAATGGGTCGGGTAAC
Source organism: Porphyrio hochstetteri (assembly GCA_020800305.1). Taxonomy (NCBI): domain Eukaryota; kingdom Metazoa; phylum Chordata; class Aves; order Gruiformes; family Rallidae; genus Porphyrio; species Porphyrio hochstetteri. The sequence goes on along the minus strand of CM036906.1, from coordinate 20,420,456 downwards.
AGCTAGAGTAAATTGATAGAGCTCTGGATGTACTCTAGTCCAAATTCTATGTGACAGTGAATTGAACAGCCCTAGTGCTGTCAATGAAAGGCCAATAGAAAAACATCAGCTTGGTGTCCCACTCACACCCTGAGGGGTCTGAAATACACAATGAACTGAAACTGGTTAGATTCTAATTTGTAAGATAATTAGTTCCCAAGGAAAAGTTCTTCACATAGACATAGTCCAGGCAAAAAATGCTACAAAACAGTAACAACACCAAGAAATTCCACTGAGATGTCAAAGTTATGCTCAAATCTTAGAACCTTATCATTCTGCCACCACATATGTTCCATTGGGGATTTTCTTCCTATTGTTTCCCCCATTCTTCTAAATTCTTGTATACTGCCATAATGTTTTAGCACAGACCTCTACCACTTAGAACCACAGACTTTGGGTTGGAAAGGACCTCAAAGATCATCTAGTTCCACCCCCCTGCCATGGGAATGGACACCCTTCTTTAGAGCAGGCTGCCCAAAGCCCCATCCAGCCTGGCCTTGAATGCTGCCAGGGAGGGGGCAGCCACAGCTTCTCTGGGGAACCTGTGCCAGGGCCTCACCACCCTCACAGGGAAGAATTTTTTATATCAAGATCTCCCCTCCTTCAGTTTAAGGCCATTACCCCTTGTCTTTGTAAACAGTCCCTCTCCTGCTTTCCTGTAGGCCCTCCTTCAGGTACTAGAAGGCTGTTAGAATGTCTCCCTGGAACCTCTTCTGCAGGCTGAACAAGCTCAACTCTCAGCCTGTCTTCATAGGAGAGGTGCTCCAGCCCTCTGATCATCTTTGTGGCCCTCCTCTGGACTTGCTCCAACAGCTCCCTGCCTTATGTGAGTGCTACAGAGCTGGACTCAGTACTCCAGGTGGGGTCTCACCAGAGCAAGAGCAAGATGTGCTGGTCACGCTGTCTTTGATATGGTTGGCTTTCTGGGCTGCAAGTGTGTATTGCCAGATCATATTGAGCTTCAATCAACCAACACCCCCTCATCCTTCTCTTCAGGGCTGATCTCAATCCATTCCATGCCCAGCCTGTAGTTGTGCTTGGGATGGCCCCAACTCATGTGCAGGCCCTTGCACTTGGCCTTGTTGAACTTCATGTTTCACACAGCCTCTCAAGGTTCCTCTGCGTGGCCATCCCTTCTCTCCATTGTGTTGACCACACCACACAGCTTGATGTCACTGGCAAACTTGCAGAGGGTGCACTCAAATCTCACTGTCTGTGTCACTGACAAACATGTTGAACACCACCAGTCCAAATACCAACCCCTGAGGAACATCACTCAACTCTGGTCTCCACTTGGCCATCAAGCCTTTGACTGTAACAGTCAAAGGCTTGACGGCCAAGTGGAGACCAGAGTTGAGTGCGACCATCCAGCTGAGAGAAAGAGAGAGAGAAAGAGAGAGACACTTGGAGAACAAGTATATCTGAAGGCTGTTTAAATCCAGTAATAGTTCATCGGTGCTATTTAAAAAATATTGCTGCTTTTCTATTCTTCTCTCCAGAGAGTCCTTTGGAGTGACAGCTCTACATGATCCAGCCCATGTCCTTATCTTTTCTTCCACATAATGGGAGTATATTTAATTGTAGTGATTGTGACACCTTGATAGCTTGGCTTTAACTTACTTAGTGATTGAGTATTCACTGGAGCAATGAAAAATATCCAATGCTTTTACCTGCTGGCTTTCTTTACATTTCTAAGTATTTGCCATTAAAACCATACTTGTGTTCTACTTGGCCTATTTTTCTCCACTATTTAGTTTCTGAAAGAAACATCTGTGGCTGCAGAGCCAAATTTGTAATGCCTAGAACCCAAAATTAGGAAAAATAAATTCCTCATAAATAATTTATACTTCACCACTTCAGTGTAATGAATAGGTTAATCAGCATTGTGCTTGGAATAAGAAAAAGCCTTATCTTACTGCAGTGTATTTCACATTTACCATGGTGCTTTCCATCTGAACAGTGTTATTCTTAAAAACATTCTTTGTGCTTACCTTGTAACTAGTGATGTAGTAGTAGATCATAAAAAATATTTAAGATATCCCAGCTGATTTCTGTTTGTTGGCGTTACTAGGAAAGAGGTTATCTGTTCTTGCAATCATTGATCCTGAGGTAAAGTATCGAGTTGCTGCTGAGAACATCTGCGGCTGGGGGCCAGTCTGAACACTGACAGGGGCAAAGTAACCTGGCTTGCTCCCATCAACTGCCTGCAAACAAAGCCAAGGGAAGGGTTGAGTTTTTCTATCTAGTGCAGAGGGCAAAAGCAACCGCTTAAATCCCTGAAAAGCAATGACACTGGAAATCTTAGAGACAAACTCATCATCTGCTTCCATGGGATCTTTGAATACATATGAAGAGAGATGAGCGTAACATTCAGCTTGCTTTACTGCACTGCTGAGACTGACACTCATGATGTAAAACTTGCAATCTTGAAAGGAAGAAGGAAAAACAGAGTATTGAAAGAGAGAAAGGACTTATTGAGGGCTAGCACTGCTTGCTAAGCTTTAAAAATCTCCTAGTGTTAGTTTATTGACAGGAAAGCTGATAGAAAATATGGCTGTGATGTGTCAGAACTTCCTCAGGGAGAAAACAGGAAACAAAGTGCACTTTAACAGAGAAAGGTATAAAGAGTAGATGGAAATAGAAGTCAGACAAATTCAAATTTAAAACAAGATGGTGCTTGTAAAACTACAGCTGCTTAATCACTGGAACAAACTATGAAGAAATACGGCAGATCCTTCATTTTTCAGTGCTTTCCTGAGAACAAGATGCCTTTCTGGGAGAGAGGCTTTAGTTCAGAGATGCTTGAACTTTCTTGAAATTCAGTGCTCACCTGTCGGCGTTTCCTGGAGTTGGCAGCAGCCCCCAGTTTCTTCCTGCTGAGAAAGGAAAACCAGCATAAATACCCTGTGCTTATACTTATGCTCCCTTGCAAAAGAAACAGAGGCATCCCCAAAAGTGTAAGGCCAGAGCAGTTAATTTATTCATATATATGTCCTCTGCTTTTTAACTCCTCTGTTCTGGAAAAGCTGAGCAGCATCTTAGGTGCTATTTTCTAACACTTTCCAAGGTGAACGAACCATTTCATGAAGTTTCTATGAAGAGAAATGCTGCTTTAGGTGAACATAAGCAGCTGTTAGCCTCAGTACAGGTGTAACTGGGTGGAACACAAAGGTCTCAGAATCTAAGATGGAAGTGGCAGGAGCAGTCAAGCATTACACAATATTTTAATTTTTTTTTGTAACTGGGATTGAAAAGTGCTCCTATCTGGCTAATCTGTGAACCTTTTCATGAGCATTTCATTCTAAGTTTCTGACCAAATCCTGGATCAATTTGCTAATATTTGAGTAGTTCAGATTACATTTCAAAATAGCTGTTGACATTTTTTGCAATGAGGTACTTCATCAAATAGTCAATGGATGGGAGAGGACTGTTCTTCCTCTGCTGAATAAAGATCAGAAAGAGTATCATCTATGCCTGGTTTCTACCCACTGACTGCTGCAGTGATGAAGATGACTTACAATGCTTCCTCACTGTCATGAGATAAACAGGAAAACTTGATAAAGAGTTTCCCTTTCTTGATTGCTGTCTGCTCTAGACTATATAGATGAGGTTATGCTGTTATACTCCAAACCACCTGTTGGTTCTTCCTCCCACCAAAACTGGTATCTGGATGTTCCTTCTGAGACAGCAACGTTTTTCTGAAGCTGGCATTGATTTTCGTCAGCGTTTGGGAGCTTAATGCTTCCAACAGCCACTTGGGCTTGGCACACAGTTCATCATAGAAGAACTTGAGTTTTGAAGTTTTTGAGCTATAGCATAGGTCATTTTCAATTAATTGGTTTTAGGATGGGAAAGGGAGGTTTCATTATTTTTTCCCCTATTATTACCCCAACTTTGGAATAACTCTTCTTGAAATGAGATGAAAATGAAAATGGAAAAAAGAAAGGAACTCACATTTTACCAACAGAAATTCTTCCAACAAATGATGAAGTATTAAGAAGCAAAGAGCTTTGTGATTCTCAACCCCTCAAAAAAACCCACACAACCAATCCACAACCCAACCCCCCACCAAAAAAAAAGTCTAGCAAGAATATCCTTTGCTTTCCTAAATGCTTTCCCCAGCAAAGCTTCATGACCTTATCTTTCCATGCTAGGCATTCTCCTGTTTCCCTAACTACATACCATACACATGCAGACACACATGCAGGTAACTTTTTATAAAGCAACATTCTAGATACTATTTAGAGGATGTGAATTCAAATGCTAACACTATGCCTAGCATCCATCTTCTGATAACTTGAACTTAGTACATATAGTTCCATTTTCCTTAATAAGAAATATCTTCATTGACGATCTTGATGAGGGAATAACATCCACCCTCAGCAAGTATGCCGATGATACAAAGCTGGGAGGAGTGGCTGACACGCAGGAGCACTGCGCTGCCATCCAGAGAGACCTGGACAGGCTGGAGAGCTGGGCAGTGAGAAACCAGATGAAGTTCAACAAAAGCAAGTGTAAAGTCTTGCACCTGGGAAGGAACAACTGTTTGTATCAGTACAGGCTGGGGGATGACCTGCTGGAGAAGAGCTCTGTGGAGAAGGACCTGGGGGTCCTGGTAGATGACAGGTTGGCCATGAGCCAGCAGTGTGCCTCGGTGGCCAAGAGAGCCAATGGGATCCTGGGATGCATCAGGAGGAGTGTAGCCAGCAGGTCAAAGGAGGTGATCCTCCCTCTCTACTCTGCCCTGGTCAGGCCCCACCTGGAGTATTGTGTCCAGTTCTGGGCTCCTTGGTATAAAAAGGACAGGGATCTCCTGGAAAGAGTCCAAAGAAGGGCTACGAAGATGATTAAGGGCCTAGAGCATCTCCCCTATGAGGAAAGGCTGAGTAAGCTGTGACTGTTCAGCCTTGAGAAGAGAAGACTAAGGGGGGACCTAATCAAAGTTTATAATTATCTGAAGCAGGGGATGCAGGGGGAATCAGCCAGCCCCTTTTCAGTGGTCTGTGGGGATAGGACAAGGGGCAATGGCTGCAAGTTGGAGCATAGGAAGTTCCGCACCAACATGCGGAAGAACTTTTTCACAGTGAGGGTGACTGAGCACTGGAATAGGCTGCCCAGGGAGGTGGTGGAGTCTCCTTCACTGGAGATATTCAAGACCCGCCTGGACGCCTATCTGAGCAATATGAGCTAGGGAGCCTGCTTTGGCAGGGGGGTTGGACCCGATGATCTCTCGAGGTCCCTTCCAACCCCTACAATTCTGTGATTCTGTGATTCTGTGAAAGGCTGTGCATGTAAGCCAAGCAAGATTGCTTAAAGGCTACATGTTACAGAATGGAAAGGAAGAATTTCTGTTTACTAATAGCATTCTTCAAATTATATAAAGAATAGATCCCATTTTCCTCTCCCTAATTTGCAGTTGAGGAATATAGGGATTATATAAATTTATTGATGCAAAGTCAACTCAATGCACAATTCCACCTCTGTTACTGATGGAGTTGCTCCACTGTCTGCAGCTAATGGTATGCAGATGCATCCAGCTGGCACCTAAAGGAAACGGATCTAGGAGCTGAAACAGAATGCTTTACTCCCCCTGAGATCCAAATCTTTGTGCTTTCTTATTGAGAGGATAAGGGCAGCAGCAAGCACTGCTTTCTTTAGGATGCAACTGATTGAAGAGCAAATAATTAGGGTAACTTTTCTATAGAGCCTAAATCACAAAGTCAAGATCTAAAGAGCTGGTGGATTATTTGGGAAAGAGATCGGTTGGTCACCTCCTTCACCACCTTCTGAAATGTAAATAATCCCTCACTTTAAATCTTCTGCTGCCTGGGAGAATGGCCTTATTGACAAGCTACAGTCTCTTCTGCTACCAGTCATGGTGATTCAATGAAATGTAATCATGCTGAATAGATTGATATAGGTGTAGCTTAATAGACAATTAATATAACTTTAATATAAGAATTTTCATGGTTTTAAGAATAGATTAGCTTAGGAGAAAGCTGTAACTGTGTAAGCTACTTGTGAGAGCACCTGCAAAACTTAACCATAACAATGCAACAGTAACAGCCTTGAAGATAAAGAAGTAAGAATTTGTGTGTTTTTAGGAATAGATTAGTTTTGGATTTTAGCAGAATTTGGCTGTAATCACATAAGCTGTTTCATGAAAGCGGCTACAAAACTTAGCCATAATAGTGCAACAGCCTTGAAACTAGAGGAAGTAGGAGATAGTCATAAATAATAAGACTAACAACCAATTAAGAGAGAGAGTATATCTTGTTTTCAGTGAAGCACTAACTAGTCAGTGCGGGTGTTGGGAGCCCAGATAAGCATGGAGGAGAAACGTAAAGAGCATGCGCTGAGAGCGAGGAAGACGTCCAGCCTTCATCCATGAAGACCACCAGAAGACCCCCTGAGTGTCACTGCGCATGCTCTATCTGGGAGGGGTTAATGTAAATGACTTCTTAGAAATAATTAGCATAACTCTGCCTTTTCCTAGAAATTATAATAAATATGTAGAGGTAATCTGTATAAATATGAGAAATTTGTCTTTAATGGGCACACATTTGGAGGAGCGATCCCCTGTGTGCCCAGCGCTGCAATAAAGGATACCTGCTTAATAGTCACCAAGGCTACTGAGTTTTGATTCCAGCTTTCTGAGGCATCAGTGGGAGGAAGCAGAACGCCAGTGCTTCTATTCACTTGAGCTACTGTGAAAACACTAGTTGGGAGAGAAAAAGGAAGCCTGGCTCTATAGCCTCTTAGCTCACTTGCCTGCCAGGGACAGAGAAAACTGGGTTCTGGTACCCACCCCCTGCATCAATTTTGCATATTAACCCACCATCATTAAATACAGAATCACCTTAGGAAGGAGGAGCTGATGCTATCGGTAGTGAGAAGAACCTGAGATCATCTCTCCAGAAAATTTCTTAGCACCAGGATAAAGTCACTCATTCTTTATGACCTCCAAGTTCCTTACAGCACTGAACAAACCAAACAGCCTCTTTCAACCTGAGGTGGGCATCCCTCTAGGCTCACTAGGGTTTCTGTGACACAGTAGGACCCACCAGTCAGCCAGACTACAGTGTGAAGGTCAGTGCCTTCCACACAGATACTAAAGGAGAGAGAATCCCTGGAGCATTTTCAGGGGAGCAACAAAACCTGCCTGGTCCAGCAGGTCAAACCTCCACAGCCTGCTCCGAGCTCAGGGAGACCTAGGCAGTCACTGGTGCTCTCTGGCCTCTCCTGGCCACTACTTCCAGGCAAAGCACTTTGGGTGTGTGCCTCTTGAGAGTTTCAAATATGATTTTCTTCTTCTTTTTTTGAATTATATGCTTGTTAAAGGTCAGTTTGTTGAATTTTTCCTATGAAGGCCTCTCACCAAGATCACTGGTCTGGAGATTTCCTCTAGGAGGCATATCAAGCCTTACTGTGCATGAGGGAAGGAATTTAAGGTATGTTGGCAGAGGCAGTGGAGAGTATTGCTTCAGCCTGGAAGACCTTTAGAGAGAAGAGAGGCTTTCATGACCACTTGCTTACTTACTCGAGAAAGGGGACAGATTTTCACACACACTAGGATACATGTTTGCCTAAACTTAGGCAAACTCTTTGGACAATACTTAAGATTTTACAAAAAATAGGTCCCCGGGAATACTAAAAAGGAATGAAAAATGTATCTAACAATGAAACTTTCCCCACTCAGAGTTTCAGGACAGTTAATGATGACATTTCCAAGAACAGAATGTGAATTTGTAGCAGCAGTATAGAAATTCACTTCTGAATTTTACAGTTAAAACCTACAAGTTTTCTGTGGTTGAAACTATAAAAACTCTTCCTTGACAAGAATCAAATATTTGTGGAGGAAAAATTCCTTCGGCAAATGTAAAATCTGAGTTACTGCACAATTCAACAGGACTGCAACTGATGAAAGTTACCCTTCAATAAAAAAAGCTATTTGTAGCTTTAACAAGTGACTGAACAGCCACAGAGCACAAAAGTAAAGGAAGCACATGTACTGTAGGAAGGAGAACTCATACTGAAAGAGAGACTATATCCCTTTTATAGACAGAATAATTTATTAAATAGAAACATGAATGTATCAGGATGGTATCTACCCAGTATCCGTGGAACAATCAACCATGGAGTGATGGAAATTGCTTTAGATGTACAGAAGTGACCCTAGAAAACTTGCAAATTGTGTGGTGATAGGATTGGTATGTTTAATCCTTTGTATCTGTAAAAGAAAAGAAAAGCACTATTTTAAAAAGAATGTAGTTCCCTCACAAACTTCACTAGTTTACTGTAGCAGCACTACGTTTGCTGTGGCAATATCTAAGATTTAAGAAGATCTCTTTGGGAAAACTAATTGACCCAAAGGAATCAAAGTTGAAAACTTAACAGCTAAGGATTAATAATATTTTTTAACAGAGTACTTATCCCTGCAAACATTTATTTTAGTAAGTTACATTATTCCTAAATTTGAAGTTGCATAAATATGTTTTTATGAAGACAGTTATTCTTCATAAGCAGTCCATCAGTTTATGGAATTTATTCCCATTAAGGTAACTGCCACACATGGGTCTGTTGTGCATTTAGGGGGACGGTGTGGGTGAGCCACACTGGCAGTTTTTATATTAAGTGTGGGTGTTTATATGCACATTTTTAAATGTTTCATTCTCACTGTAGCATATTCCCTATCGAGTATGCAGGCTGTAATGCCAAAACCTGAATGTATTCTCAAAGGAAATGCCACTGGCTACCTTCATAGCCTGACCTCTCCCCATGTGCCATGCTCACAGTTTTTCTTTTATGTGTGAATGCAAATGAATATTATTTTCCAGTTTCTGCTTTAGACAGATAGATATACTGGAAGGTATAACTGTTATAGTAATGGTTTTCAAACAATGCTTAAAATCAAAACCAGCATTCTATGTACTGAGTTTCTTTCATTGCATGCAGGCATAAGGGAGACAGTCCCCACCTGAACAGCACTGTAGAAACACTTCCCTTCAGCTTGGCCACAGCTGTGCACTGACTCACTATGGGCTTTATTGATCCTGGACCAGTAGACTGACTCCCTGGCTTGTCATCTGATTTGCCTGATCATCAGACACCTGACAGCCTGGACTCTGAGCTGCCCCCAGCCTGTCCTGCTTCCAGTCCTGGCTGGCAAGGCCTCTGCCCTGCTGTCAGCCACATCACACTTGTCTCCTTGTACCTTTAGCGCCTGCTCCCTGATGAAGAGTTGGGGAAATGCAGTTACAATGTCTGTAAGGACATAGAAAGAGGGGAAAAAAAAAGAACCCTGTATAATACCCGTGCCTCCCCACAACAGCCACTGTCCTAGCATCCATCTCATTGCCTGAAGCAACAACACAGAAAGCAGCAGCTAGCAGGTTAGCTCTGCTGGCAGAACAGTAAGTCTTTAAGGGAGATATCTGAAGAGAGCAGAAAGAACTGGGTGGTAGTCTGGAGTTCAAGTATCAGTGCCTTCTTAAAAGGTGACTAGGCCCCCCATGAGAAAAGGACAAATCTTCCCTTTACCTCATTTACTGACCCTGTCAAATAGAATTGCAACCGGAGGCACATGCAGCACGCTGGAAAAATCTTACATGAGGTTACTTAACATCTTCTGAGGGGAGTGTAAGTCAATATCCCCTTTAAGTACCTCAAATAAGGGGCCCAAATCTGTATTAGAAATTCCCAACAACTGTCGGATCCAATTAATGGTTCTCAACAATTTCTGTATATCATGCAAATTTTTTACGTCTGTCTGTATCTGTAAGGGCTGAGGAGCTATAGTTTGAGCTCTAATGTGCCATCTTAAGTATTTCCAAGGGGGTGTTTTTTGAATTTTTTTGGCGCAATACAAAGGCTCACTGAATTGATGGTGGCCATGACAAGGGCTACTGCTTTCTCCATGACTTCATGATGTTGTGCGGCTACCAGGATGTCATCTATGTAATGATACAACAATACACCGGGCATCGCAATCCTAACAAGATTAAGCACCTTAGCTACATACCACTGACAAACTGTAGGACAGCACAACCCACTGGTACCTTTGCAACGGGGCTTGCATGTTGACACTTGGAACTGAAAAGGCAAATTTAGGAGCATCATCCGAGTGCAGTGGAATATTAAAAAAGCAATTTTTAAGGTCTATAACAGTCACATGCTAATTTCGAGGAATTATAGCGGGAGATGGGAGTCCTGGCTGAAAGGCTCCCATGTCTTCCATAACATCATTAATTTTTCAAAGGTCATGGAGTAAGTGCCAATTACCTGTTGGTTTCCTGGTAACAAAACCAGGTGAGTTCCAGGGGCTAGTGGAGGGCACAATATGTCCCTTTGTTAACTGTTCCGTAACCAATTCTTGGAGGGCGCAAAGCTTTTCCAGTGGTAGGGGCCACTGATCTACCCAAATAGGGGTGTCAGTTTTCCTTGTCAATTTAAGGGTGTCACACGCTTCAATGGCACCTTCTAAAATGGGTTCGAATAGACATTCCCCACTGGGAGAGTACATCCCGCCCCCACAGGATCATTGGAACAGGTAACACAAAAGGTTTGACAGAGGCTATATGCCTCTCCGGACCTTGAATTTGAATTAGTTCCAAGCTTTGATGGCTGTTACCAGTTCCCCCAATTCCAGCTAGGGCCTGGAAACATTGGCCAGGGGCCAGTGTGGGGGCCATCTGGCCTGAGAAATTACCGTAACATCAGCTCCTGTGTCAATAATTCCATTTAACATCACTTGTTGACCTCCGCAGATGAGGGTACATTGACAAACAGGTCGCTTTTGAGAAATAGATTGCACCCATAAGATTTGGGGGTCCCCTGTAGATCCAAACCCTCTATGCCTCTGATTAAATTGGCTAGGGATGGGAGGATTAACTCCCGTCAGAATCAATATTAGTTGCGCTATACGGCTACCTTTAGGTATTGTGCAGGGAGGAAATGGGAGTCCATGTCATAATTTTAATCTCGCCAGTATTGTCAGAATCTATGACTCCTGGTAAAACAAAAAGCCCTGATAATGTGGTAGATGATCTTCCCAAGAGTAACGCCTGCGTTTTTGGGGGGCAATGGTCCTGATATACCTGTCAACAATAAGTGGACCGAACAATCAATTAACGTACTGCATGGGTGGTTGCCAGGTCCAGCCCGGCACTTTTGGCTGTTGCTGGACAAAGACTTGCGGCACTGCTGTTTCCTTTCATCATGGTTGGGGTGTTGGCTGCAGCACTTGTGTCTGCACGCGTCGTTGCCCCACACTCCGTGACCAGTTTTCCTGTATCAGTTGGCCCTGGGAGTCAAACTTAGATTTACATTGATTCACATAGTGAGGCCCTTTTCGGCATCTGGGGCGAATTCCAGGGGCTTTGTGTCTGACCCGTGTTTGCAGCCGGGCAGTTCTTTGTGATATGTCCTGGTTTGCCGCAGCCGTAACAATGCCCTTGGGCCATCAGCCCTTGCATGGCCACAAAAGCGGCAGCCATAGCTTCAAATTTGTGATCCACCGTGCCAATTCTGTTACGGGCTTTTACCACTTCTAGAAGTGTGGGATTCTGATGAGGGAGTGACTTTAATAACTTTTTACAGTCAGCATTTGCATTTTCCACAGCCAATTTCAACAGTGAAATTTCTCGTGCTTCCGCATTATCTATTTGGCATTCCAAAGCTTGTTTCAGTCTATCTATAAATTGTATATAAGGCTTCCAGGGCTCCTGTGTAACAGTCGTGAAAGCCTTCTGTGGCTTTCGAGCATCCGGGACTTTAAGAAGAGCCTTTTCTGCCTCTTCCCAGACAGCCTCTAACGCCTCCGGAGGTGTATCTCGAGCCTGTATTGCTGGATCAGCATGTGGCCCCGTTCCAGCAAGATGTTCAATAGTTAAAGCAGCGTTAGTATGGCCAACATAAGTAAGTAAGAGCAATTGAAGCCCCCCTCTCCAGTGCAATTCCCATAATGAATATTGAGTCGGGGTTAATAGCAAGCGCACTAAAGATTTGAGATCATGAGGAGTCATAACTTAAGTATCAAAACCAGATGAAAGCAAGCTTGTGAAACAGGGAGAGGAAAGACCATGCTCAGTAACTGTACGATGCAGTTCTTTAATCACAGGGAAGGAGAGTGATTCCCATTGCAGCTGTCCTCCCCTTGCAGGATATATTACAGGGGCCACAGTAGTTTTTGCAATGTCCAAATCCCCCTCTTTTAAAGCCTGATGTTTAATATTGACCCATATGTCATGTGGATCAGGGGGATATGAGTCTGGTTCCTCTTCTGAGTCTATGAGACCCAGATCAAAAGGGTCCTCCTCTGGGGGATACTCCGCAGCGCCCACCTTGAAGAATCTGGAGGTCTTGGGAGACTCAGAAGTCAACGGAGGAATCGTAGGGGTCGCCCCCTCTGTAGTTATTTTATCGTCGGGGCTCTTGGTTTGAGTGGAGTTTCAAAAATTATCCGCCACCACAGAAGCATACGTTGAGCCTCAGAACTTCCTCTTGTGGCTGCATCCCACGATTTTACTCCCGCATCATCCCAGATTTCCTTTGTAAAAATACTAGAGGCAGTCACAGTGGGTATCTTCATTTGTACCCATTTAAGCATGGTCTGAAGGTCATGACTAGAGATAGCTTTCCCATGCTTCTGCAAAGAGCCTTCATAAGCTCATATACGTCTTTCTCTGGGGGAGACATCTGATTCCCCATGTTTCCCACAGCTCACCTCACTCCTTCAGAGGGACTGTTGGGTGGCCGCCGCCTGCTTCCTTTCAGCAGGTTCTTCAAAGTTCTGTGGGACTCGCAGCCTGCCGCACAGCTAGGCGGTTGTCATATCAGTCTCGGGTGGCAGAAGCATGTTCGAATCACGTCGGTCTCGAATGTCGAGATGACGTTCCAGCACGTCTCCTTCTAACAGCTGCACAGCGCTGGAGCTTCTGCCTAGGTCCTGTCCTACACCTGACAACATTAACGACCAGCGCTTTTTTGTCAGCGCCCCCCGAAGTGACAAACACCCGGCTCATGCGGCCGCTGCGGGCGGGGAGCTGCCCGCGCCGCACAACCGCCTTCACCAGGAGCGCTGTGAAGAGCGCAGGCTGCTTGCGGGGGCGGGCCTCGGGGCAGGCTGGACTGCCTGTACTCTGTGCCGGGCGCCATTCCCGCAGACAGGCCACGTCGGCCCGGCGCCTCGGCGGCCGTTGGCCCGGCGGCGCGGGGCGGGAGCCGCGGCGCCAGTGCCGGTTGGTGGCGCAGGGGGAAGAGGCGCGGCCGGAAAGGGCGGGCCCGTCTCCCGGGTGACAGGAGGCCGAGATGGCGGCGCGGGAGGTGGCGGCGCAGTGTTGCGCGCCCGGCTTTGAATGAGGGGCGGCTGGCGAGGGCGGAGGCTGCGGGAGCGGCCGCCTCGGCCCGTGGCGCCTCCCGGAGAGCCCTTCTCCTCCTCGGTCCTCCTCCCTGGGGCAGGTGAGCGGGGGGAAGGGGGCGCCTCCTGCGCCGCCGCGTGCGCGCTTCCGCCTCGGCGCGCCTGGGCAGGCGGCCTGGCCTCGCCGCCTTCCCGCCGTGGGGCTGGCCCCGGCGGTTCTCACTCGGGAACGCCTCCGCCCCGTTCCCCGACGTGCTTGGGACGCCCCGGGCCGGTGTGACTGCCGTCGCAACTGCGCTCCATCGGCCCTGACCCAAGCGACTGGCCGGTCCCGGGCAGCTAGAGGCCCTCAGCCGCCCCGTATCTCTGCCGGGCTGGCCCAGCTCGGGCCCCTTCTGGGGTGGAGGCGGAGGAGGGGGGAATCCCATGGGCTAGGGGAAATGAGAAGTGACTTTTGAGTAGGTAGGCGGCGTTTGCGGGCTGCTGGGGCTTTCGCACCCTGTGAAAATGCACTGGATGGCGCGCACGTCCTGAGAGCTGGTGGGGTTTGAGCTTTCTTTGGTGCCCCTCGGGTCTCCGTGGGACTGCATTGCTTGGGGCTGCCCAGTCTGAAATTACTCTTTGTTCGTACTAACTAATAAATTGCATAAAAGTTAATGTAAAAGTTGTTTAATATGCTTTTAAAGGCTTAAGAATCTGTATCAGGTCACAGAAAACTTAAGTACTACCATCTGGCTTCAGACTGTAATTTAAACACTCGAGTGCTGTTCTGTAGAACGGTGGGGCAGTATTTCATGGTCATGAATTCACAATGCAAGTACCTCAGTTGCACATCTAATGAAAAATAGTATTATTTGTTGCTTTACAGTCCTTCTGAATACTCGAAACATGGATGTGCCATGTAGAGGGTTTTTTAAGCTATCGTGCACAGCTTGTCTTTTACTGTTTCTTGATTGTAAATAGCTAGTGCTTGTCAAGACAGCAGATGTTGCAAGATGATTTTGTGGTAGTAACAGTGAAGGTGTGTTAATTTGTTATCTCTGGCTTTGAATGTCAATACAGCTAACTTAAGTCCAGGATGATTAATAAGGGTTGGGGCAGAACTGAGCTCTCTTGTACCCTGGTTCTGTGTCTGAGAACTTCTCCAGTGTCACAAAGCGAGTTATGTGAATTAGTGCATGATGTCAAAGACATCTTGCAAATGTGAAAAAAGTGTTAGTGTGGTATCATGGGATTGTACGACTTCAATCTTTGTTATATATGCTGGTTTTCAGGAGGTAGTAACATACATAGGTAAGAAATTGTCAAGATTGGAGCTTGGTTTCTGGAAGAGGAAGGAGTGAGATGAGGTGGTGTTACTATAGAAGTTTTACGTTTCTAGAAGTAACGTGTCTTAAAAAACAAGAGCTGAAACTCAGAGTGGTAGGTGTCTAGGAATAACTTAGGAATTGCCAACAAACTTTTCTTCTTGAATTCTGATATCTTCTGTAGCTTCTGATAGTTCTGAAATCTCTTCCTCTACTTGAACACCTTGGACGATTTAGCTCACTCCCATAAATCACAGGCAGAGTAGGCTTCTCTCCCAGCTACCTCACAACTGCATAGTTAGGTTGCATGCACTGAAAGTTGGAGCATTAGTGTTGAAACTACTGTACCTATTATGGACATCCCCCAACCACCTCCCTGTAGCTAGTGGAGATGCCTCCTAATCATCCCTTTGGTTTCTGCCACTTTCTCCGGTGCCAATTTTAGAATTGGCTCTGTGTGTTTTGAAATACTGTTTGTGGTGTTTGTGTGTGCAATTAGCATGAAAGAGGAAGTGTTTCTCCAGGTGACAACATGCTCGTTTTACAGTCCTGGCCAATGAGAGTCTTGCTTATTGCACCATAGGTGATGTAATTCAGTCTATGTGTGCTGCAAACAATTTGCTAGCTAGTGTCAGTGAAGTCAGAGGTGCCAGGAGCTCTCATGCAAGCTGAAAGCAATGTAAAGATGTTACAGTTCAGTTAACTTCTGAACTTCCCCTCCCTTCACTGTATTTCTTTGATAGATCCATAAAATGTTTTGGAGGATAAGTTGCCTCCTTCTGACAGCTCTAAGGTGTTTAACCTGCTGTGCTTTAATCCTTTCTGTGCTCATCTTCCATGTGAGCAACCGTGGTGACTTTTTACCAGTAGAAGGGAGTATGAGCCATGCAAGTCCAACTCTAGCTAAATTCAGTGTCTGTAACAAAATTGTTGCATTGACAGCTAGAATTGAATTAACTAGGATTCATGGCCTGATTTATTTGCTTGTTTGTATCTGTTTTAACGGCACTTAAAAGTTCAGTTGACAGTAAGTCTGATAAATGTAATACACTAGCAGCAATCTTGATAATGGGAGAAGGAAAGCTCTATCCTGGCTTCCAAATGGGAAGCCAGGGCATGAGGTGTGATATGCACCAGGGTGTATCAGGCTGAGAGAGAACTCTCAGATTTCTGAATTCTAGTGTTTCACCTTTGCCTCCATCTGTTAAGAAATGTTCTAGGATTCTTGCTGGAGCACCGTTGCTTTGTATGACATCTCTGTACCATCCTGTATCCTACTTGGCTGCTGATATAATTGTATTTTCTTTTGGGATTGATTGTCAAGGAAAGGAAGAAGGAAGGTTGTGGCCCTGCCATGTAGAATTATGCTGTTCAGTATTTGTTCCCATTCATGAAATATGGAAGATATGTGGTTGTGCTTCTTTCCAGTGTTTGAGAAAGATGGACAAGAAAAGAAAACACTTTGTTTCACTTTATCAAGTTTAGTGTAATGCTATCAGGTGAACTAAGTTTGTTGTGAACTCAAGCAAAATTAAGGTTCTATGTACATTTATATTCATACAAGTGCTTCAGAACATACAATCATTTACCTCTAAGAAAATAATTTAACTTAAAAAAAACCCACTAAAAGGCACCAAACAAAACTCAAAACCTTTAGCTTATCTTTAACTTTTCTTTGTGGCTAGTGCTGTTTTTAGAGCAGCAATGCAAGGGCTTCAAGGGTTGTTTCAGACTCGGGGGGGAATGCTTAACTTGTCCTGCTCTTGAGCCAATAATTGGTTCAAGATTCTATTTTAAACAGCTTTTAGCATGTTGCTAAAATGAATGCATATATACTGCTTATCTGAATTAGCAGTATAAAAACTGGGGACACTGGTGAGAGTACTCTCTGAAGGTGGATGATGGCTAATGTTGCTATGGCTAGCTGCTAGCAAGTTGTTCGCAAAACTCTCGTTGTGCATCTGACAATTTGTAGCATACAGAGCTTAAGATAATTGGGAAGACTGCAATCAAAGCTCAGATTAGGGGCAGGCAAAACAATACTTAGTGTCTTGAAGGGCCTAGTGATGCCACAGTTGAAGTGAAATTGGTTATGTGCTTGTGTGTGTCTCATTATAACTGAACTTTTTGCATCACACACACAGAATGGAGAGGCACAAGTTATCTGATAGTTATAGGGAATGGCAGGAGCTATTGAACTCTGCCAAAACAGGCACACTGGTCATACTGTGAGTGTAGTCACTCATGTATAGGAATGACTTGAGAAAAAGGGATTGACTCTTGTCTCTGGGGTTTTTTAGTTGTTTACCGTTATACTCGTTCTAAACTCATTGTATACCGTTGTACTCGGCATTGGTGAGGCCACACCTCGAGTACTGTGTCCAGTTCTGGGCTCCTCACCATAAAAAGAGCATTGAGGTCCTCGAACGTGCCTAGAGAAGGGCAACCAGGCTGGTGAAGGGGCTGGAGGGAGCTGGGGATGTTTAGCTTAGAGAAGAGGAGGCTGAGGGGAGACATTATCACCACCTACAACTACCTGAAGGGAGGTTATAGAGAGGTGGGTGATGGTCTCTTCAGCCAGGTGACAGGTGATAGGACAAGGGGGAATGGCATGAAGCTGTGCCAGGGCAGGTTCAGAGTGGCCATTAGAAAATTTTTTACTGAAAGAGTTGTGAGGGCCTGGAACAGGCTGCCGAGGGAGGTGGTCGAGTCACCTTCCCTGGATGTGTTCAAAAAAAGGGTAGACAATGTACTTAGGCATATGGTTTAGTTTAGGATGAGAATGGTTGGACTTGATGATCTTAAATGTCTCTTCCAACCTTGTGATTCTGTGATATTGAGAAATAAATACAGTATACAATTTGATATTAAAAAGAGAGTTGAAAACCTCAGTATGCATATATGTATATAGATCACATCCATATATAACTGGCACACTTGAATGTTGGGTTGATTTCAGTTTTACACCTGGACACTTAGTGAACTTCCAGTCCTTTGCACTTAGGCACAAGTAATACTGAGTTTGCAAAGGTTTTTGACTAATAGTTGTTGTTTAATTTAGGATCTGTCTGGGCTGTCCAGTGTGGCAGTTGAGTAGGCTAAAGAGTGGGGAAAATGCCTTTGTTCTTTTTAACATTGAGTACTTTTCTAGTCTTTCCCTTCCTGTCAGCCAAGATGATAGAATAATTAATTCTGATAGAGAAAAGTGGAGTGAGCTTCTAAACAAACTTCACTTAAGAAAAGACATCTCTTTATTCTCATTTCAGCAGGTCTCCTGCTTTTCATACCTCAGATCTTAGGTAGATGGTTTCTAGTTGCTTCTCTGAAAAATAACAATTTCTTTCACCAACTCAGAGTTAGTTTGCAGTAATTTCTACCTTTAGAATATGGAACTGTCCATCTAATTACTATCCAGTGTTTGGTTTGGGGTTTTTATTTTAACTTCACTATTTCAGAATCTAAATTCTTAATTGAGGCATTCTCCTGTCACCTAGATACTGTCAAAATTACTTACTCCAGATGGTAATCGAGTGCTTGAGCACAATATGAAATGATAGTCCTACCTTGAAAACTAAAAGCTAAATCTGTTGGACATTGTCTGCTGCTCTTGCTTCTATGTGGGAAATGTTTCATATTCCTGTTAGATGAAGAGCCCATTTAATACCCACTCGTCTGTAAGGTTCTCTACGTTATCTTAGTCTCATTTTGTGGGAGACAATGCTAGTGTTGGAGCAGAAGTGAGATGTGTTCTATGAGGCCTTTCTCCTGAGCTACAGCTTGGTAGTGTGGTCTGAAATTTGGCAGTTGCTAACTTAAGCCTTTCATTTAACACTAAAAGGGCCTGTTTGTTTAAGTAACCACCCTGTATGATTTTTCATTAGCAGAAATTCCTGATCTGGACTGTATGTGAAGCAATATTTCCAGTACTATATTACTATTAGTGTTTAATACTAGTTGCATTATCTAGCAAATGAGCACCAATTAAAAAAAAAGTAAATCTAAGCTCCATGAAGCTCACAAATCCCATTATGTACTTTTTAATAAAATCCTCAGGGCAATATTGGAGCAGCCTACCTAATGATCCACCTTCCTGACTCTTCCTAACTTAAAGCCTGGAATATAAAAAGTGATTTAAATGCCATAGCATATTTGAAATCAAGCTGTCCTTCCATGGAATACTCATGGCCTGAGGAAAATGTCACAGGGCTGCCTTCTCTTCTCACCAGGAGGTATGTTAAACTTGCAACAGAAAATATTGTTACAAGTGTAGATGTGTATAATGAAAAGCTATTTGTGAAGCCTAACCTCTTACTCTTTATCCTTAAATGTCTACCTGTATAAGAGAGAAAAGGGATCCTTGAGTTACAGCAGATTATTCTGATACAGTCTGTACCTATTTGAGGTGATCTGTTTGAATAATGTGATAGAAACTGAGTATAACCAGCTATGCAAAACTGCAACAGTTCTCTAGATTATCAATTTGACACTGAAAAATTGTGATCAACGTAAGTGGCTTCAGCCAGAGATGAATGTTTTTCTTGTATGGGTTTGTGAGTTTGATCCAGTCTGGCATAGGAATATTGATATTGATAACTGGTGCTGTAGTGCACACAGGATGGACAGAGTCTTTCTTTCCTGATGATTTTTCAGTGCCACTGGTTCTAAAATAAGCAGTGTTCTCATCATGTGTTTCCATCAAAACGGAATTTAAACTTAAATGGCTAACTTGGAGTTTGACTTTATGACTAAATTTATATATGCAAGGCTTGTTCAAGCAAATGTGAGCTGCCTCCTGATGATTATTATTCTGTTCTCCTTACATTGCTACTGTTCAGTGCCAATGTTAGTGTCTAACACAGAACAGCTGTACAGTCACTGCAGTTGTTTGCCCTTGCTTCCCCTTTAAAAGTGTCTTTAACTGTGACTTTACATTATGTGCTGTTTCTTTAAAGGCCATATACATTAGGTATTTGTATTACTTACATCAGTGAAATATCCTGATAGAAGTAGGCAAGTAGTGTCTCTGATGTAGGTACCTCCTCTCTTTTCTTGCATTAATATAGTTTCACAGAATGCTCCTTGCTTATAAGCAACTAATGAAATTGACTTTAAAACTATGTAAAGGTGTATAATCCTCTACATCTAACTTTTTTTCTTTTGCAGGAAGGGTTTCTCACCATGGCCGTAACACAGTTTCGACTCTTTAAAATCTGTACTTGCCTGGCAGCAGTGCTTTCTTTCATTAAAAAGTTAATATGCAGGTAAACATGTCTTACTTAATTTGGTTACCTTTTTTAATTACAGGTTCTTTCCTTCTCCAAACACCCATCCACTGCTTTTCTCTGTTCTGATTTTACTAATTGCAAAACAATCAAACAAGATAAAAACAAGGTCAGAATAATTCTTTAATCTGCATGTATTCCTTCAGAGTTCAAAAGTCTACGTAGTGCAGTTGTGAGTGTATCTTGTGGTACGATAGCTGTAGTGAGGACTGTTTTCTAAGCTGCTATAGTAGGGTTTTAAAATTTCCTTTTGTAACAATCCTATGTCAAACTTTAAGAAAAATTGTTCTCTGTATTTTGTACAGAGAACTGTACCTGGTGAGTGCTATTTTATTTTTTAAGAGATGCAGTTAATGACAGCATCCACCCAGTCATCATTCTGTAGGCTTTCATTATAAATGTGATTCTCATTCTGCTTGGTCAAGAAGCAGTTGTCTGAAGCTTCAGATTCTTCTGCCTGTTGAAGATTGTTTCAGAATTTTGGAGGACAGTGATTAAAGTTTAAGGGAACTGAGGAACTGTGGGGGTTTTGTGTTTTGGGCGTATGGGTGGGTGTGTTTTGGGGTTTTTTTTTCTAGTTTTTTAAATTAGTATGACACTTCTGGTTTTGGCTGGGATAGAGTTAATTTTCTTCTTAGTAGCCGGTGCAGAGCTGTGTTTTGGATTTAGGGTGAGAATAATGTTGATAGCAACAACTATAACATCAGTGTGTTAAGTCATGTTTGCATTAAGTCAAGGACTTTTCAGGTTCTTATGTCTTGCCAGTGAGAAAGAAGCTGAAAGGGGGTTCAGCCAGGACAGCTGACCCACACTGAACAAAGGAATATTCCATACCATATGATGTCATGCTTAGCATGTGAAGTTGGGGGCAGTGGACTGGGAGATGGCAGTCACTGCTTGGGGACTGGCTAGGCATTGGTTAGCAGGTTCTGAGCAATTGTTTTTCATTTGCATCGCTTGCTTTTCTAGGGGTTTATTTCCCTCTTTTTTTTTATTTCCCTTTTCATTACATTATTACCATTGTTGTTGTTGTTACATTTTATTTCAATTATTAAACTGTTCTTATCCCAACCCACAAGTTTTCTCATTTTCTGATTCTCTGCCCCATCCCAGTGGGAAAGAACTGAGCGAGCAGCTGTGTGATGTGTGGCCAGCTGGGTTAATTGACAACAATGACTTACTTTTTGCTTACTCTTGTAAGTCACGCTTATGGTCCACAACTCAAAAGAACACTGAACGTGGCAGTGTAGTGCCTAGAAACATTCAGAAAACCCTGAGGAGCTATGGTTGTGTAAAACAGAGTTCAGTAGTTCAGCAGCAGAGTACCTGAGGTAGATCTTCTTGGCACTGAGCTGTCATGTGAACTTCTGTTACTTCTTGTCACTCTTGCAGTGTTGTTTTACATAAACAAATAGCAATTTAGAGAAATGAATTCTACTGTTGTGCATGATGACTACTACTTTGCCAGTGAGGTTAAGTGTATGCAGAAAATGTGGTAGACAGAAAATAACAGTTTAATTTCTTGTTCATCTTATTTCAAGTACACTAGTAAGCTCTCCACTGTTTGGTAAATTCACTACAGAACTGGGGGAAGCTTAAAGATACATTTTAATGCTGCATACAGATGTGTGGATGTCAACTGCAGTTCTGTGATTTGAATTCCAAATTAAATTAAAAATACTTGTTGCTCAACTTCTAGAAGAAGTCAAAACACTGAGGTGATGATAGGTTCTATATGATCTCAGCAAGTGCTAAGATAGCTTTTGTAAGCAGATAATCGTTCAGTAGGTGTAGTGGCAGTATTTTCTTCTGTTTCTGAATTTTTGAATGAACTAAATCCTCAAATTGAACAGCTGAAGAACTGCTTGGGAATAAAAAGTAGGAGAACTTCTCCTCTGTGAATAACAATGAAAGAATGAAAATTCAAACTCTTTCACATAAGCAACTCAGTGGATCAAATTATTTCAGTCCATTAACTACAGATGTCTGTCTTGTTTAATGTCAGCTGCAAAACATAACTTGATAAATTTTGTTTTCCTGTAATGCACCCTTGCATGTGAGCGTGCCTCATAACCAGCAAATGTGATTTAATTAAATGTGCATTTTAATTCAATGCATATGAGCTAGTACTTACTTAGATTATATAGTTTACATTAGTTCTTCATTTAAACAAGTGCCTGCAGAGGTCATTCATCTTTATAATCCACATAAAGCCTACATATAGTAACAGTCATATCTTCAGTTAAAACTTTTTTGATAAATGTCTACAGGAATCCACTGTTTCTGGGAAATAAAAGATATAAATATAAAAAGGACAAAACTTCATTATGTTTAAGGTCTCTGGGCATCTTCTCTCTGCTAGGGAGCCTGCTTTGGCAGGGGGGTTGGACCCAATGATCTCTCGAGGTCCCTTCCAACCCCTACGATTCTGTGATTCTCCAGCTGAGAAATGTTGCTTATTAGTAAGGAGAAACAAACCCAAGAACTCTTGAGGCATTTGGCATTCAGAGCAGTGAATAATGTCTGTCTAATGATGGTTTTGTAGCAACTGTTCCTATAAGCATCTTGTTCCTTTGTAGAAAAAGAAGTGGAGCTGTGTAGCTTTTCTCAGTGCTGCCCTGTGTAGACTATTTGTTCCCAGGGTGTATGACAGAAGCTGTTTCCTTCCACCATCACCCTTGTCATTGTAATCATTTTGGCTAGATGAATGTTTGTTATAAGCCACTTGCTGGAGTCTTCTATATATGCAAACATAGAAGTGGTGACTTAGAACAGCATTAAAGATAAGTATGTTGTACAGGTCTGAAAGAGGATGGTTGGTTTTCCTTAGAGACTGGAACTGAATCTAGTTAGGCAGAACCAGAAGTCTCTAATGTGTTTGAAGAAACAGTGTTTTCACCTACCTTTACCCTGAATTGCTGCTTTTCTGCTTAAAGGAACAGTTTTTAAAGTTAATTATATAAAGCCTGAAAATCTGATAATAGCACCTGATCTTTCCTGAGGAAGAATCTGTCAGGCATAAAGTAAAAATACATGCACTCACTCACCAGCATGTGGCAGAGGTGGTATTATAAGCAATTCATCTATTCTGAGTTGATGGTAAAATGTTCTATAATAGTAAAAGTAAAGGATGTGAACTCCAGGCTTTGCTTTCTCAGTTTTATTCTCATCAGTAGTAATAAAGAAATATTTTTTCCCAGACTGCATAAGGTCAGTTACGTGCCTGTCTTGCTGTAGGAGCTCAGGTTCCTTAGGGAAGACATGTGCAAGCCTGTGTTCTGTTCTCTTCTAAGATTTTTAAAATGTAATTACTTGTCAGCTAAGAATATATTAATTATTGTGATCTTTGAATGTTGTAATTAAGTAAATATCTAGGTGGCTTTTTTGCAAGGTATTAGTGTTTTCAGTTAAAATTATTTTATATAGTTCCTGAAAAGCTTTTAGTGAAACAGTGTTCTTTAAATAGAAGCATGCATTGAACAGAAGCTGTTGACTTCCATAATCTTGTAATACCTCTGCTTAGACTTTGAAGAAAAAGGTGTGTTACAAGGCTTTCAGATCAAGCAGCTCAGAGTGATCAGTGTTTAATATCTAAGACAAGTAGATTTCGCAGCTACAGTAGAAATGGTTCTTTAAACAAACGTAGATCCATAGTGTTTGCTTCATAAGCACTGACAGTCTAAGTGTTGTGACTAAGTGTATGAAAATAACTGAGCTAATTCATCCATTTTTTTATTTCTTAGAGTTGTTTCTCTTCTATTGCCACAGCCGTTTGAAGAGTAAATTTTATTTTGAAATTCTTGTGAACAATACCTTAAATTCATGATGAAATTCCTTTGCTTAGCAGACACTGGCAGTACTTAAACTACCTTAGTATTAAGCACTTAATGTTTTAGCCATGGTTTTCAGTAGTGCTCTTCTCAGACTTCCTTTTTGGTTTTTTAAACTTAGTGCTCATGTTTTCAGATCTTGGAGGAATCCTACATTTTTCTTTCAGGTCTGGAAGAGGGCGAAAGTTAAGTGGAGACCAAATAACTTTGCCAACCACAGTGGATTATTCATCTGTTCCCAAACAGGTAATTGCTTAAGTAATAGGTAACTTAATAGATAATCAGTTAAGAGTGATTAAAACAGTCCTACAACAGGATTGGTATAAATCTTAGAAAGATATACTATTATGTATGCTATATATATATACATACTGTTATATATGCTATATAATATTAAGTATGTATCTTAGCAAGCTATAAAAAGACAAGTTTTTACTTGCAGATAATATTAACTTGTGCCATATACTTCTATAAA
The DNA here is from genome assembly GCA_020800305.1 of Porphyrio hochstetteri. NCBI lineage: Eukaryota > Metazoa > Chordata > Aves > Gruiformes > Rallidae > Porphyrio > Porphyrio hochstetteri. The sequence continues at coordinate 20,396,166 of CM036906.1, read as the reverse complement.
GCCTGAAGTAGAAGACTGGACTTCGTGGGATGAAGATGCACCTACTAGTGTAAAGATTGAAGGTGGCAATGGTAATGTGGCTGCTCAGCAGAATCCTTTGGAACAAATGGAACCAGATTATTTCAAAGATATGACACCAACTATAAGAAAAACTCAAAAAGTAAGTATTGTACTTTCAGCTGCACTTAGGAGGGTTTTCCTTCTCTTAAGATAGGCTATAAGTAAATTGGCAATTTATAGAGAAGGTGCTGCAGGTAAAATTAAACTGTCCTATGGAAATGAGAATCGGTGCTGATGGATAGTCTAACATGTCTAACTCTTTGCTGGATTAAACAAAAACTGGCTGCATGGCCAGACCCAAAGCTGCCTGGCAGAAAAGGAATTGGGATTGTTGGTCAACAGCCAGTTGGATGTGAGCCAGAAGTGTTTGCAGGTGGCCAAGGCGGCCAACAGCACCTGGGCTTGTATCAGAAATCATGTGGCCAGCAGGTCTGGGGAAGTGATCATCCCCTTGTACTCAGCACGGTTGAGGCCGCACCTCGAGTACTGTGTTCAGTTTTGGGCCCCTCACTGCAAGAAAGATACTGAGGTGCTGGAGTATGTCCAGAGGAAGGAAACATTACTCATGAAGGGTCTAAAGCCCAAGTCTGTGGTTCCCCCCACAAGGAGTGGTTGGGGGGAACTGGAGCTGTTTAGCCTGGAGAAGGCTCAAGGTAGACCTTATCTCTCTCTACAACGGCCTGAAAGGAACTTGTAGTGAGGTGGGTGTTGCTCTCTTCTCCCAAGTAAGAAGTGATAGACAAGAGGAAATGGCCTCAAGTTCAACAGGAGAGGTTTAGATTGGATATTAGGAAAGAAGTTCTTCAGTGAAAGGATTGTCAGGCACTGGAACAGGCTGCCCAGGGAAGTGGTTGAGTCACCATCCCTGGAAGTATCTAAAAGACACATAGATGTGGCTCTTAGGGATGTGGTTGAGTGGTCAACTTGGGAGTGCTAGGTTAATGGTTGGACTTGATCTTAAAGGTGTTTTCCAACCTAAACAATTCTATTATTCTATTGTACTCCAATTAAAAATACTGACTGTTAAAGATTTTAGTACATGTGATGCTAGTTCATCTTTACATCATTACTGTTAAACTATTCATTTTTTTAAATAATATTCAGAGTCTGAAGGCTCTGGGTAGTACAGTGTGAGACCCCCTCAAGTCACTTGAATTCTGAAAATGGAGCCACTGCATTAAGATAATTGTGCTCACACCCTTCCATCACTTGAACCAACACATTCCGTGTCCTGCTCTACTGAAGTGTGAGGTAGCAGCGATGCAGTTTCAGAAGACAATGGCTACTTGTTTTGGCAAGTTATACTGGGGAGGCTGGAATTAGGGAGCTGATATTTCAAAATAGCTTGCTCTTCAAATACCCATTTTTATTATGGAGACAAGACATGGGGGCATATCTACAGAAGGAAGCATCAACACCATAAATAAATGAAGATAATTGCAAGTTTTGTTTCTGTGTGGAAATCTTCCGTCTGGGTATCATAGAGCTTTGAGTCAATTGGAAAAGTCTTTGTCATAGCCAAGAAAGTCAGGTAGTGGAGCAGGTTACCAGAGAGGTTGTGCAGGCACCATCTCAAAGTTTTCAAGACTCAAATGGGTAAACTGCATGTACCTTCATCAGCCTCAAAACTGACAGTGCTTTGTTTGAAGAGGAGGTTGGATTACAGACCTCCTGAAGCCCCTTCCAACCTGAAACTTTATGTGGTTCTATGAACTGAAGATAATACTGGAACCAGTTTTCTGCACGTTCAGGATCTGCAGTATTCTGTGAACTACATTCTTCTGAGGATTTTGATCTTGCAAAATCCTGGGGGCAAAGAACAACTGGGGAGAGGTAGATTTGTCCCTTCTATCTGATAATATTTTTTGCCTAATAGAATGAGCTCTGGGTTCAGAACAAAACTCAGTCCATTCTGTTCGAATACTGTATACTGGGTTTAGTTTAAAATGTATCAGAGTCCTGCTAACTTGGTCTTGTTACTACCCTTAATATGGATTTTATTTATGTTTCCACTAAATCTGGTCTTGGTATGAACCCCAGGATCTGAGGTGGAATCTGCTACTATTACTGCTTATACAGTGTCTGGAAACAGAACTTCTGTCAAATGACAGAGACTGTCACTGTAAAATAAGATGATCTAGTCCTGTTTCCTTTCTTGTGTTGGTACTAGCATTTATACAGTTGGTGGAACTGTGAATTTATCTTGCTTGGAAGCACCAGAGACTAAAAGGTAGAATAAATGAAGTAAGTTCATATTCTGAAGGTGAAACAAGTAAGGGATATGTGATCTTAGCAGCCATGTTAAATTTGCTAAAAATCCTTTTTAGCAGAAGCATTCGTGCATGTGTGTTCAGCCAGATCAGTACAGAGCTGTCACAATCGATGTAATAGTGAGCTACATTGCAACTATTGAAACTTAAATTGTCTGCACAGGTATGCTGCTGAAGTAGCTAAGAAAGCCAAAGCGCTGTAGCTGTGCATCCTCAAGAGCAGTATCATACAGTGCCTGTCATGGAAGCAGGATTTCTCCAAGGAACGTGCCACGTACTTGGAGCTTATGTCAGTAGTGGGAGATGCGGTTATTTGATCTGTGATTCTTTGTGCCCTTTCTCTGCCCTGATACAGTCCTATATTTCTGTGCAAGTTGGGAGAGCAGGAGGGAGTTCTCTGTCTCTTGCATTTAGCTTCTCTCAGTCCCTTTGGCTGTAAAATTTACATAACCTGAGCAGGTTTGAGAGACTGCGTGGTGTTTTGTAGCTGTACTTCCACAGGCATAGAGTTACATGATCACCAAGAAATCTCTGCAGTGCTTTGACTTAACACTTATTGTTCCTTTTTTTTTTACTATTTTCAGATAGTTATTAAAAAACGAGAGCCTTTAAATTTTGGGGTTCCAGAGGGAAACACAGGATTCTCTAGCAGATTAGCAGCTACACAAGATAGTCCTTTTATTCACCAGTCTGTAAGTATTTTGCTTTTAAATACTGGTCTTGTATTTGACAGTTAAATGACTGTTCTGTAGAAGGAATAGTCTGCCTAAGGTCTTGTGGAGAGCAAGAGAAGTGGTTTTGGAATAATATAAATTGTTTTAAAATTGAGTATTTGGTTCAGAACAATGAAATAGTTCATTTTAATGAATTTATTCTACTGAGAAACTTAACAGATCTGTGGTAAAAAGGTAAGAAACTTCCAAACAGTTGAATACTTGCAAATCTTCTAAAGCAACAAACTATAGACTTTTTTGGATTCTACACTAAGTTCTGAACAAAAGAGTAGAAGAGTTTTGGGTTTTTTAAAGCCTCTGTGTTACCTTTGTTTCCTTTCTGTAGGGATATTACTCTACCAGCCTCCTAACTTTATCTCCTTAAGCTTTCAAAAATTAAAAAAATAGTCTGATACCCAACAGCCTGGCTGTCTAGAGGGAGATGCTCTCCCTCCCTTCCCCTTTGCCTTCTGTACCAGTGCTGCTAACGTAGCTCACAAGAGGGTCTAGGCAGAAAGCACTACACAATGGCCATGCTGCTTCCTTAGGCTGCCCATAATGGAAATAATTCAGGAAAGGACTCCTTGAGAGTCTAAGCCTCACTCAAGTGATACTGGGTGTACAAGCACGTGGAGCTACGTGTTGGTTTGTCCATGTGACTTCTAGAAATCTTTTATGCTTATCTACTAATTTCATCTGCTCAACTTACCTTCTTCCTAAAAATACACTCTAGTACTTCCTTCCTTCCTTGCTTTGTTACTCACCAGTAGAATAAAAAAAAAAACCCCTCCAAAATTAACTGGAAAGAGTTAGTATTAAAGCAGAGGAAAACACATAGACAATAAACCAAGTAGTACTGTCATATCTCAAATATTTCTCCGAGTTTGAAGCATCAAGGTTAAAAATAAGTGTTCTGTCTAAGTTTTCCATCTGCGTAGAGCTTCTCTTCTTTTGTTTCAGCCTGAACTGGGAGACTTGGATACTTGGCAAGAAAATACTAATGCCTGGGAAGAAGAGGAAGATGCTGCCTGGCAGGCAGAAGAAGTTCTTAGGTAACTGAAAATAATGTAATAACGTGTACAGTCTTTATGTGTAAAAGAATAAAATACAGGTTGGTTTGATGTAACACCTTTCTGATCTGTGCTAAGAATTGTTAAACAATCCTTAAGACAATTGGGTTTTGTGCATCCATGGCACAGGTACTTGGCAGAATACATTTTGAATTTAATCAGTTTAGTAGATGAGATAGTAAGGGGAGATCTGACAATCACTGGCACATTGGAGCAACACATTAACACCACCACCACCCCCCAAAAAAACTCAAGCAAACAACACTCGCCCCATCCCCACAATTTGTTATATACAAATATATTTCAGCTTGATTAAGGGAAATACTTTAAAAAAAAAAAAGGATCATTGCCATGTGCTGTCAAGTAAAAATAGTTCAGGACAGACGATGAAGTTCTTAGAATCCCTGTAGGAGCTGTGCTGTTCTAGCTAACCTAACTAATGGAGCTGGTGAGGCTTGAGTGTAAAATCTGTGTCTTGCACGAGTTAGCATGAATGCTTCATCTGTTCATTTGTGGTTTGGTTTTTCCCTCTTAACACAAGGAAGGAGTATGAAGAGTAAAGAGACACAGACTGAATTTAAGTTAATCACATGCAGTGATTTGAATTGGTAGTGACTTATGTTAACCTTTTTAATTTCAAGGTTTTATGAACCTTTAATTGCTTGCTACGTCATCAGATAACCTGCCTTAGATGGCTCCAGCTTACTAAACTGCTCTCATTCTAATTATAAAATCACAAATACATGGCTTCAGTGGGACAATAGTGATATTATGAAATAAGGGCCCAATATAATTAAAAAAAAATTCTAGAACCGAGTCTTTAAAGGGGAAATTGGTTTTTTTGCAGGAAATTATTCTGGACAGTTATTTATTGTAATATTTTGGAGAATTTACTTTTTTCAACCAGTAGAACAAGGCAAGAAGAAAGTCATCAGCACACTTCTGATGCGATAATGGCAGATAATACATTCAACCAGTTCTAATTCTGTCAGTTGTGCTCAGCAGCATATAAGAACAGGGATGTAATGCAAATATTTTAGTAAACTTAATCAGATACCTCTGTGTACATTCTTGTGAATATCTGGGGTTTTTTTAACTTCAGTACTGAAACTTTCAGTTCTTGTACTTCTGTGATACATTAGTGAAAGACAAGTTTTGTGACATGAATGATGTACATCTGGGCTGATTTTGTTCCAAGGATAGTACCTTTTCCCGTAAAGAATATTAATAAGATCAGTAAGATCTTTAATCTGTGAAGTGCAATCAACTGAGAGTTAGTCTATGAATCACCAGACAAAGAAAATGGAAGACAATGAAAAATGCTGCTGCTTTTGAACTGAGAAATGAAACTACTCTTCTGAAATGCAGAGGCCCTGTTCTTAACTGTTGCCACATTCCATTACAGATGTTTTCAGGACTATGAAAGGAATTAATCAAACTTTCTGAAGCAGAGACTTGTCTATACAAATCAGCTGCTAAAAATAATCTGATGTTTTATTTATAAATCCAGTTTATTTCTGGAGTGTAAAATCTGTGCAGTGGCTATTCCTGGGACGGTCAAAGGTATATTGTCTACCAGTTGTCAGGGTCATGCTCTAGAGATACCAGTGACAGCAGTGGGATTTCCTAGCATTGGGGCTTCCAAAGTCTGTTTTTCAAAGTGTCATCTTAATTGGTTGAAGCTGTTCTAAAGGTTTCAGCCTGGCATCTTTGCTATTGAAATGCTTCATCTCAAGTGGTTAATTTCCATAGAATTCCTCACTGGCTCTGCTAAAAAGTATCAAACTCTACTTGTTTTAGAAGGGATGTGTATGTGTTCAAGTATTTCAAGTAAATAGACCGTGATCAGATGGGCAACTGCCTGTATTACATAGCACTTGGCCAGCTATGAATGACCTTGGTACAACTGACTGAAGGCTGTATCCCAGCTGTGTGAAGGAAAACCTTTGTTTTAGTCACGATGCACCAAATGACTGTTATGTTTTTTTTTCTGTGGTTAATGAAAGTGCTGGCTGATTTTTAGCAAGGTTGATGGGAAATACCTTCTGGATTTACAGTTCCTCTCACAGTAGACATCTGTGGTCTAATTAACATCTGACATTTAACACAGAACTTAAGTATACTTGTATACTTGATAGGCTTGGCTGTTTTCAACAGGCTGGTGTAAGGAAGTGATCTGGAGTCACTTCTTAATGCTAGAAGACTGCATCTTGGTCTACACAATGACCTGAAGATTTCAGACTGAATGTGGGACAAAGTAGCAGAGAAAACTATCCTGTAGCCTCTGGTGACTTAATACGTATGTGTAACAGTGGAAATAAACATGTGTGTATAGCAAGCCAAATGCTTCCTGGAGTCAAAGCACGCTGAGGAGAAGGCTACTGTGCCTGAGAATTTCCTGTAGTCTGTTTATTTTCCCTGCTCCCCAGCAGGTTCTGTGGTGGGGTACACTGGGTTTTTCCAGTCAGTGATGAATCAGCATAGTGGATGATAAGCTAATAGAAGTTTGGAACATTGTTTCTTCTGCAGATTGTGGATCTTTATCTGCACACTTAGACTTTCTAATGCCAATTAATTTTTCTTCTGGTGGGAACACTTTAGCTAAATGCTGGTGCATTTTTAGTTGCGTTGAAGGAAAAGACAAAATGGTATGAAATCATTGTTATTACAGTTATTCAGGAGGTATACAGTAAATAAAAATGTACTGGGATATGAATGTTTGCTAACTAATGAGAAGAGTTTTAGGGAGTTTTGAACCAAGGTTGACATCAGGAAAGAATACTTTCCTGGTTTAATTAAATTACATAATTCCATCCAAACTCTGCTGATCTCCTTGCTTTGGAACCCAGAAAAAGTGAGTAAGATACGGCTGTGGTTCATCATAGGCCCCTCCTTTATTGAGAAGTGAAGCTTGCTGAGCCTGAAAGGTAGTAACTTTATGCTGAAGGCAAGCAGGAAGTTTGGAACAGAGATCGAGGTTTTGAATAATGACCAAGTAAAAGAGCAGTGGAGAGGCAATAGCTTTAAGGTGAGCTACTTGTTTCTCTCTTTGGTCACTTCAGTTCCTCGGTCTGAGGTGATGTGGTGGTCTCTTCTCATGTGGGTATAACTGAAGCTCAATAAAATTACTCAGCCAGCAGAGGGCATGGAAACCACTTCTCTGTGAAGAGGGGTCTGGGTTGTGCGGTTTAGAGCGAGGAAAGAAGCAGGTTCTGCCATGACTTCTCTCACTTCAGAATAGCAAACGAAGAGCAGCCTTGCTTAACACTACATGTGGCTGTTTGGAGCTCTGCTGTATGTACAGCTTCCCTTCTGCATCGACTCAGAGGCGAGGGAATACCAAAAAAACCTGCTGCTGTAAAGTGGCAAATGTAACCACTCAGCATGTGTTAGATTGACAGCACTGTCAACTGTCTGGCTTTCTGGTGGATCATGATCTCAGTGGAAGCCCAAACTTTTTTCAGCTGGGGAGGTGGATCCTGATACAAATGGATAACTTCATTCTTCTGTGGCAGAGGACAGAGCAGCTTAAGAAAGTAGAGGCCATGTGACTCTTGTACACTGTCACTGAGGTTACTTTGAATCTTTGAGAATTGAGTAGTTTTTAGAATGTAAGAAATTGAACAAATATTACTGCCTAAGACTAGATTAATCTGAAAGCACTTCAGCACAACAGAAGAATAACTGTTCTAACTACAGGATACTGAAGCTCTGTTTTTATTAGTTATGACCTATGTATTGACAGGAACTTGAGGTATGACCATACTGAAAATTGAATTCCTGTTGGTTACTAATTCGTGTTGTCTTTAATTGCAGACAACAGAAGATAGCAGAAAGGGAAAAAAGAGCAGCAGAACAACAACGAAAGAAAATGGAGAAAGAGGCCCAAAGGCTAATGAAAAAGGAACAAAACAAAATTGGTGTAAAACTGTCCTAACAGAAACCAGGCATCAATGGCTGTGCCAGTGAATAGAGTATCAGCTCTACAACCATATGTATTGGTATTAAGTATTTCTAAGACTTCAACACACTGCTTGGTTTCAATGCATTCTTCAGGTCATCTTGGAAGCCAGGATTCTCCCAAAAATATGTTGAACTACTAGTAAGTGGTTCTCAAAGAAGGAAATACAAACCAGAAAACCATGCCTTGATGGAATGATGTTTCCTGCAATAGTTCTGTTCCAGCACCCTTCTTTGCAGCAAAAGTGATTGAGCAAGGATGTTGATTGAAGGACACTCTCAATGAACAGCTCAAGCTTGGAGAAAAGAATGTAAATATTCAGTGGTGGGAAATCTACTGTATTGTCTGTGCTTACCTGAAACATGTAATTAAACAGTTTTAAAGAACCTCTTGTGTCCTGCCTGGTAAAGAATGTCTGGTTTTGCCTTTATAAATGTATTTGTAAATATTTCAGGGTTTTCCAGGGGAGATCATGCTGACCTGTGCAGAAGGAAATGGCTTGTTACAGATGACTGGTGACTCTGTACTCCTGGTAGCACCTGCTGTGGTAGAGCACAAGTGAAGCTGAACAGGGAAGTGGATTCCCTGTTGCTTTTTGGTGCAGGTTCCTGGGCTGCTGTGCCAATTGATGTGTGATGCTGCAGTAGCCACACAGCAGCAGGGTACCCCACTCCTTTCTCGTGAAGGCTGCTGCTGTGAACACAGGGGAGCAATTTCATTGCTTGTATTGGAAAATTTGTATTTCTAGCAGAAATTCTTCTGCTTCCCTACAGTTAGTGAGGGAAAAAATCCTCACACCTTACACCAGTTGCATTGGTAGTGTAATTGGGAAAAAAAATGCATCCTGTTAAGGGTGGTGTGAAGATTCTCAGTTCAGGTAACAGCACCTCTCAAATTCCATTTTTTTTTTTTTACAATTTCTGTATATTTTTACACTGGAATTCCTCTGAAGTGTGGAAGGTAAACATGCAGTAGAAGATGACAACGCTTTAATGGCGAAGAAAAGTTTAAAGTCTGCTGGAAGGAAAGGTGTGCTGAGGAGGTGAGTGTGCTGCTTGTGGCTGGCTCAGAGCTGCAGTGAATGCCACCTCCATCGGCCCTGTGGACGCCGCTACCCCTGCGCTCACGGGTTGTGTGGATCTCACACCTGTGACAGGTGAGTGGGGATGAAACGTTCTGTGCCAGAGGCTCGTTCTCTGTATGTGTGGGGAACACCAAAGCTGTAGGAGAATGGGAACAGGTGGGGGCCTGACTAGAGCATGCTCTGCCTGGAAAAAGAGGTAAGTCCTGGTAGGTTCTGACACAAGTTTTTGCTTGAAAGGTAAGTGAGAAAACAAGACAGAATTGCCTTTAATAGCCTTAGTCATGCAGGACAGTATTTTTTAAAATGTTCAGTATGTTTCATCACGTGCAAGATTTTAAGCAAGAGGTCAACTGGTTTGACAGCAATTTTTGGATGTAAAAAGTCCTTCAGGAATGTTAAATTACTTTAAAATACATTTTAGGAGCCCACAATATACACTTTTTGTGCATATTTTCTGCACAAGTGTTCTGTCTGGAGTAGAATAAGTGACTGCAGTCCGTGCAGATTAAACTGTGCCATAGCAAGCAAGTCTGCATCTGACGATGGGTGGGAGATAATGAGAGTCTGCAAATGAGCTTGGATCACAGAATTCTGGGGTTGGAAGGGTCCTTGAAAGATCATCTAGTCCAACCTGACTGCCAGAGCAGGGTCACCTAGATTAGGCCACACAGGAACACATCCAGACATGCTTTGAATGTCTCCAGAGAAGGAGACTTCACAACCTCTCGGCAGCCTGTCCCAGTGCTCTGTCACCCTCACACTGAAAAAGCTCCTCCTTACATTCACATGGAACTTCCTCTGCTCCAGCTTGTACCTGTTGCACCTTGTCCTGTTGCTGGCCAGCACTGAGAAGACCCTTGTTCCATCTTCCTGACTCACCCTTTACGTATTTATTGACATTGATGAGGTCACCTCCAGGCTGAAGAGAGATGCAATAGTAACTGTGCTTTTAGCTGTGCTGATGAAGAGGCACAAGACACAATTCCTCCACTGTTGCTGAGGCAGGGCAGGGAAGCCTGATAGCAGTTGCCTGCTTAAGGTAAAACTTGCTGGAAGCTGCAGCTCATCTTTTAAAAAAAAAACAGTGCTTTCTAGTTCTGAGACAATGTGAAATAGATGCAGATAAAGACTATTTATTAAAAATAGCAAAACATGGGCTAGTTAATAAAAAAATTAGAAATAAAACCTGTGAATAGATCACAAAAGAGCATTTGCTTTTTGAGCCTTCTGTCATTCAAACCCCAGTGGTGTGTCAGCCCTCCTGCATCGCTTTGCCCTGTCCTGCTGCCTACTCAGGCTGTTTGCTGGTCTTCCCTTCATTTCCTGCCCACACCCCAGCGCACACAGCTGCTCTGGCTGTTACTCCCACCTCCTCTGCTGAGGTAATACCAGTACAGATGTGGCTGATGCAGCACCTGGCACATTAAAACCCCATCCATTCCGATCTGTTTCATCTTCCTCCTGTGCTGTTATCTTCTTTCTTCTTACATCTTTATTTTTTTTTTTATAGCCTTTAACAAATGTGAAAAGAATTGCAGAGAAGGACCTGGGGGTCCTGGTTGATGACAGGTTGGCTATGAGCCAGCAGTGTGCCCTGGTGGCTAAGAGGGCAATGGGATCCTGGGATGCATCAGGAAGAGTGTGGCCAGCAGGTCGAAGGAGGTGATCCTCCCCCTCTACTCTGCCCTGGTCAGGCCCCACCTGGAGGATTGTGTCCAGTTCTGGGCTCCCTGGTATAAAAAGGACAGGGACCTCCTGGAGAGAGTCCAGAGAAGGGCTACGAAGATGATTAAGAGCCTGGAACATCTCCCGTATAAGGAAAGGCTGAGTGAGCTGGGGCTGTTCAGCCTGGAGAAAAGGAGACTGAGAGGGGATCTTATTAATGTTTATAAATATCTGAAGTGTGGGACACAGGGGGAATTGGCCAGCCCCTTTTCAGTGGTCTGTAGAGACAGGACAAGGGGCAATGGCCTCAAGTTGGAGCACAGGAAGTTCTGCACCAATATGGGGAAGAACTTTTTCACAGTGAGGGTGACAGAGCACTGGAATAGGCTGCCCAGGGGGTTGTGGAGTCTCCTCTGGAGATATTCAAGACCCATCTGAACGTCTACCTGTGTGACCTGTCCTAGGGAACCTGCTTTGGCAGGGGGGTTGGACCTGATGATCTCTTGAGGTCCTTTCCAACCTCTACAGTTCTGTGAATCCTGCTGAACCTTTTGTGTAGCTGCTGCTCTGTTGTTCTTTTCCACTGGTTTGAGTTCCTTGAGGGATCTCACCCACTGTGTAGTTGTTTAGTTTCCTCCTGCTGCCATAGGCATTCCTCTTCCCTGTCCTAACTGGCCTGTTGGCTATGTCCTTTTTTTCTCCTCCCTCTCCTCAATTGAAAGCTACATTCGATTGCCTTTGCTGTTATAATTCTCCACTTATGGGAGTGGTGCAGACCAAAAGATTAGGGCAGAAAGCAACTGTGATGTCATAACACCTTACGTCTTAAGCATAACTTTAAAACCATTGCTGCTCAAAGGAACCTGCCTCAAGCATGGGCTGAACTGAGTCCAGCCTGTTGAAATCTTTAACCTAGGTGTAGGGTTGTGCTACTTTGCTTCTTGCTGCCAAAGGAACCTGTGTAGCTGTAGGTCAATGTCTTTCCTAGATAATTTTTTCTCTAGATTGTGCTCCATTCCATCACCACTCAAAGTGAAGATGGCTTAACCAATAGTGGCTGTTAAACCCAAAAGTGTAGCATGAGGAACACTGGGTATAGCATGCCGCTGTCTTGGCCTCGGGCAGATGTGCTTTGAGGTAGGAGTGAGGCAGTTTCTGTAACGCGTCCCAGTCCCTCGAGGAGCTGTCTAGGAATGCTGCAATGCCATGGCTGCGTAAAACTTAGGTTAACACCCCCAGCTATCAGTGCTGGCCCTGGTGCCCAGGTAACTAACAAGCGTTTGAAAGCGACCCTCAGCAGCAGGCATTGCAGTGGTGTCACAAGGCAAGGCAGCTGGCCAGCCCCAGGCAGCCGCCATGTGTGGAAGACGAGGGGTCTGGCAAAGGAGACACGATGGTTTTGAGGCCATCTCTGAGAGCCCCTGGGGCCTCCGTTCCAATAAATTGTCTGTTTGATTTCTCTTCTTTAATATAATGCTTCATGAATTCTCCTGAGTCTGTGTGGCAAGCACGAATAATTCAAGACACGGGCATTACAGAGATGTGAAAGGTCTCTGAGTCACCTCTGAAAGCATCCATTTGTATCACCCGCTTGACTGGTGCAAATGCTTCCCATGTGCTGGCCAGTTATTCCTCCTCCCTTCTGTCTTAGGAGTAACTCCCTCCTTCCCAAAAGCTGGGGAGCAATGCATGTCATTGCTCGGCTTCACTAGACCTCTTCTGCCCTGGGCTGTGCAGGGAAGTTCTGCACTTGCATTGCTGACAGGGGAGACAGGAGTGCAGTGAGGTTTAAGTGGCCAGAGAGGGTGTTGAAAGGTTGGGTGGGGCAACACCAACCCAGCTGTTTTCTCTTTTGGGTAGTGCTGCCCTCCTCCTGTCCATGCAGAGATCTCGAGTTTTGGGCATAGAGCATTCATGGTTTGATGGTCACAGTTGCATCTTAGTGGGCCTACTGAGCCTGCGTGACCTGGCTGTGCTCAACAAGGTGACCTGCACCTCCGTTAAATGCCAGGCCCGACACTGTCCTGGGAGTGCAGGAAGGAAAAGTCTGGGTAAGATTGCATTGGGTTAAAGATGAGGTCACCTGCATCCCTTAATGCAGCCTGGGTGGGGCACAGTGGGCAGCCTGTGTCTGCAGGCAGACTGGAGCCGCCTTCTCTGGCCCAGTGCATGTGCTTGGAGCTGTCCATGGGTTTTCTCCACCTACCTCTGCTCCTCAGGTCCTGGGGTTTCCTTCGCCCTGACAGGGTCTCCTCCAGCCCAGCCTGTGCCCGGCAGCTCAGCCTCAATAACACGCTCACACGTGTGTGACATTTCTAACATGCTTTACTGAACTTGTGATTATAAAGGTAATTTACAATATAGCAATTAAATAAACAATAAGTTAAAACACAGTACATTTATACATAGTATTTCAAAGGGCTCGAAAGACAATCGGGTTCCAATACATTAAGACTTTAAAACACCATTAAGATTCAAAGTGTATCCACGCCTAAACTTATCATTGTAACAAGCTTCAAGACTCCCAACAACGAACGTTTTTGGTTACAGTCCCCATATGTGCACAAGACCAGTGGAATGCTGGAGCACTTGCACGACAGAAGAGCACTACAAGCGACAGGCACGAACGATGTGCTGCAAGCTGCCTGGGCAATGCGGGTTTTACCTCTAAATTGAACTGACACTTTCAGACAACAAATGGAAAGCGCTAGCATGCTTTCTGGAGCACGGGTGGGATACACTTATGGGAACGAGTCTCCGTGTCGCTTAACGCTGTAGTTTCACAGATGTTTTAGGTTAGTGGTGCCTAAAGAAATACCCCCTCCCTCCTTGGCCATTTGTCCCCATGTGCATCTCGGGCTGCCCTCGAGCCAGTGCAAGCAGCTTCCACGCTTGCTCTGTGAACCAGCCAGGGGAAGCGGCTGAGCTGCACGCTAAGTCAGCAAACCACCACGCAGCTGTAACTCCGTGATCTCCCTGGCCACATCCACTGCACAGATGCGCTGGCACCAGCACGATGCCAGCACAGGGGAGGGGCACAGTGCCTGGGAGGAGGAGGACTATTGCTATAGGCAGCAGTACTGTTAAAAATACTAGTTAAAAACATCTTGTGGAACTACAGGGTTCAGCTGTTTTATTTTTAAATGAGGAACATGTTTTCGAACCGATTTATAGTGCAAATCAAATGGTCAAAAGCAAAAATATGGTCTCTGCCAGAATATACAGTAACTTTTTGTGATTCCCTCTCATCCCACTTTCTCTCTGCCTCAGCCAGTTGGTACCCAGGGACAGAGCAGAATTTAGGTTTTGATATTGAAGGGTGTACGGCGTAAAGAGTGCAGGGCCACCAGGCAGCAACCACGAAGCAATGCTCCAATATTATAAATGGGATCTGTTCCTCCTCTCTGTGTACTGAAAGCCCACACAATAGTTGGTACAACAGGGGCTGCCACGGCCAGAACATCTCTGAGGAGACTGCTGCTCCAGTATCTCCTCTTTATTCCTGTCTGAGAGAAAGTACTGACATAACCAAAGGTTTCATCATCATGAGGTTCTATAAAATCAAGTTCTTTCATGAAACAGTTTTCAGTAACTCCGTGCTCCACCTTCCTGCATGGAGACTCCACAGGAGACAAAAGGATGGCAGAGTTGGGATCACTTGGAGTTAAGTCCACTATGACACCAGAATCACTGAAGCTTCCAAGAGAAAATTCACCCAGCTCCTTCAGTGAAGAAGGTGGGCTTAGAGGACAGGCATCTTGAGCTCTGAAGATGTTTTGAATGAGCTGCTCCACATCTAGGCTGTATGGCACTATGTCAGTCTGGACAGCCTGTTCCACCATCATGTTGCTGCTTTTCTCCTCCTCCTGGGAAGAAGTTAGTTTTTCATCAAGCATCTCCATATTCACAGCAGAACTGGAGGGAGCTGGGTCACTCAACCCAGAGGCTGTGCTAGTCAAACTCTCTTCAGATGAAACAGTCCTGTTAGCTGTGTCCTCATTAAGGAGCCCGCTATCTGCCACCTCCTCCAGAGCCTGGGCCTCTGTGATGAGGCTGGCTGGCACCATGGCACACGACACTAACGGCTTCTCCTCCGAGTCACATGTGTACTCCAGGCACTGCTCATCTCTCACAGAGCTGTTCTGAGCCATCTCCATGCTCTGCAGCAAAGATTCCAGTTTCTTGTTTTGAACATTTATGTCTATGAAGTATTTTTGGATTTTTTTGTCTTTCTCAGCCAAGCTGTTTTTCATGGTTTCAATTACCTGCTTAAGTTGTTTAATTTCACTTCGTGCTTCCTTTAAGGCCAGCTCTGCCTCCACACGATTGCACTCTTCTTCAATCCAGTCTTCCCTCATCCGTCCCAGCTGAGCTTTGAGCTCTTCTATTTCTGTTTCCCTGCAGCAAAATAAAAATGTTGTCACATCTCTGCTGACCGGTCCGTTAAAGAGTCAACGCCAGGCCCCATTGCACTGGGATGGCTACACTGCAGAGATGCTCCAAGAAGGAAGCACCTTGCTCCATGCACCCTTTGCTGCCACCTCTGAGCACGCTGGCAAGGCAGCTGCCGAGATGAGCTGGCTGATAGCTAGCTGGAGTCACCTACATCACCAGACAGTCCGCAGCCCAGTGGGCTATGCCCTGATCCCAGGCATCTTGAGGTGCAAGTGGTGGCCTCTAGGTTGGGTCCAGCTGGTACACACCTACAACATCTCCCCTACTGCCTCACCCCAGAGAAAAGGAGAAACAGCTGCCCAGATGTGCTCCCTGTGCCTGCCAGCAGCTTGTCACATATCGCCAGAGCCCACAGTGGCCTCAGGCAGCAGGACAGCTTGGGGCTGCGGGCACCCAGCTTGCTCTGCCCAGCGTGCAGCCAGGGACTGGCAAGGAAGCAGGGAGAGAAGGCCCCTATGTGAGATCCAGCCCTCACAGATGCAGAGGTCAGTCTGTCCCAAGCTGGACCATGGGGACCCTGGGACTCCACCTTGGGGTTCCTTTCAAACACCCCTTTGTGCCAGCTGGGGCTGTGTGTGCCAGACAGCCGGCTCAGAGATTTTAGTGAAAGAGAGGACATCTGTCGCTGTGCAATGCGCATTGTCCCTTCTTTGCTCGGTGTCCACACAAAGGGCTGTTGTGAAAAATTCAGTATCTAAGCAACATGGCCACAAGTGGATGGTGGTTTGTGTAAGAGCCCTTCTCCCATGAGGGGAGATGGGGGACATCTGTAGTCATACTTCACTGAGTGAGGCAGAACAGGAGACTAAGGTAGTACATGCTGGCAGGTACGAACTGTTCCATGTATGTCCATGTTCCAAGGTCTCAGTGCTAAATCAGATGGGTAAAAATATTCTATTTTGAAAGTTCATAAAAGGGGAAAAAACCAGCTACATTTGGAACTAAACAACATGGTATGTATTCCCTGACAGCCCTTTGAAACCAGAAATCCCTGAAAATAACCTAATCAGACTGATCATGTTCCAAATTTCCTAACAAAAACTTGATGTGGCCAAGGAATGAGTAAAACCATTCAGGATTCCCATGCCTAAATGCTCCCAAATAAGTCTTTCTAAATCTGATTTCTGAAGTGAAATTTACCTTTCTTTAAGTTTGCTCTCAGATTCCTTCAGCTTTGTTTTCAAATGCCGTACTGTAACTTCTTTCTGCTGTAGTGGAGTCAAATACTGCTCTGGATTTTGTGGCTTAATGCTGTGACTGTCACCACAAGAAATGTATCTCCCCGATCGCCTGGAAAGAAAAAAAACACCCCAGACCATCACATAACATCACTCCTAGTTCTTCGGTCCTGACAAAGCCAAAAACATCCCACAGACAGACACCAAGCTCCACCCCTCTGGGGCTCCTCAGTGTCCGCACAAGTGCCTCTCTCTGGCAAACCAAAGTACTCGAGGAAATGGCTGGTTCGTGGCTATAATGCAAAATTTACTATTTATTGTACTTGGTGTCAGTGCCATTACATCAAATGAGACATTTAACTTTAACATAGCTAGCTGTTCCCTCACCCAAGATGGGTGGTGTGCCCCAGAGCAGGGCTACTGGCCAGGGCACCCAGCTGTAGACATGGCCAGGCGAGGAAGCACAAGGACTGCATTCAGCCCCACACGTGAGTTACGAAGCTGAGCATGCTGAATCACAGAATCACGGAATCTCCTGAGCTGGAAGGGACCCATATGGATCATCAAGTCCAACTCCTGGCTCCACACAGGGCCAGCCAAGTCAGAGCACGGGACTGAGTGCGTCGTCCAGACGCTTCTTGAACTCAGTCAAGCTCTGTGCTGTGACCACTTCCCAGGGGAGCCTGTTCCAGTGCCGACCACCCTCTCAGCAAAGAACCTAGCTTCATGCCATCTAGCTGTACCTGACATGCTGAGCTGTTGAGTTGCCTGAGCGAGGGAAAGAGCAGCAGCGTGGTGGCCATTTCTTCTCTGCAATAAGCGTCTCTGGCAGGTATCTGTTCTCTTTCCTGTACAGGAAACTGCACTAAGGTGGGTGCGCTACAGAGCTGCATGAGGCTGGGCAGGGTGAATGTCTGCCCAGGTGTATCATGGTTTCTATACTGCCCCACCCAGCAGTCTCCAGAGCGAAAGGTCCCTTAGACAAAAGAACCAGTAAAACCCCAGGAGAACTAATGGCATGAAACCACATGAAGGAGCCTGCCTTGGAGTGAACACCAACCACAAAGGACTCTGGCTAAAAGTAACCTTGAGTTTTACCGCGCTGGAATGATAAAGCTTTTACATAGCACCCTGTTGACTGTCGAGCCACCAACATGAGGAGTCACACCTATGCTGAGGAGCAAGGTGACCTGCTGAGCAACTTGTACAGCTGATCCCATGTTACAGTGCAGAGAAGTAAGACATTGCGCTGAACACCGGGATGCTGGAATAAAGACTTGCCTCATCACTGGGCTGCTGTCGCTCCCTTTGTATGAGCCTGAGTTGCTGCTGCTGGCTGAAGAAGCCCTGTAACCCTGGTGGATGTTAGCAGGACTCAGCTGGTTTTTGCACAGTGTTGACAAAGGGTCCTTTTCATGGTAAGCAGGTGGGCTGGCTCCAGACTTGTAGGATAAGGATCCATTATTCCGACCATAAGGGCCACGACTGGAGGGGAACCGAAATGGTTAAAGCACACTGGATTATCCTTGTCACACAACGCGCTATGTGCCTTAGTTTACATGCAAAGTTGTCTAAACACTAAACCAGATCATTAACTGTGAGTGACTGAGAAGAAAGCAAGCCCTGAGGTCACCAGCCACTGCATGGTCTTTCACTCTGAATTACGGGATCTAGGGAAGCCTCAGCCATTTTCCTATTTCTCTGCAGACAGCACAGCTCCCAGTGACTCCATCAGACCATCCACACTCCCCGAACCTCTGACTCCATTAAGCAATGAGATGACTGCAGCATGGACTGCTGCCAAAAGCACCGCGCCTCAGCTTGCTGCAGCCAGGCCTGTGGAGAGATGCCCATCCGTGGGGGCTGGCTCTAAGACTGCCTTCGAGATCCTCAGCAAGCAGCCTGAGGGCCCACAGCGTGCAGTGAAAACAGATTTTGACTGAGCCACTGTTCTTTTCTGCCTTTGGCATTCTGGGTGCTTCAGCTGTCACTGTCAGCTATTCATGGGCTTAGACAGAGCTCAAACCCCACCGAGGGCAGACTGAAATGGCATTAAAATAGACAAAGGAAAGCACAGCCTTTTCTTCCTTCCTCCCAGCTTCCCTGGTACACATCTACCTTTCTTTTCCCACTCTTTATTAAATAATCTGACTTCCAACTGCGCCTGCTCGAAAGCAACTGGCGCCTGCACTGCCCAAAGCTGCCAAGGGTCGGGGCGCTCTGAGGACAGCTTCTGGGGTGCGTCCCTCGCTTGCTCGCTTGGTTTGCCTTCCTGCACTACTACGCTGCTACCTTCACCCTCCCATGGAAGTACTAAACTGTAATGAAAGGGCAGGTTTCAAAGAAAAATATGGAAAAAAGGCAAATCCAGCCAGCAAAAGAGATGGCTTGAGCAAAAAAACTCAAACACCACAGTATTATGAAGTAAAATCTCTTCTTTAAATCATTCGACTTGGTTTCCTCCCTCCTCTGAAAATGGAACAGTTTATAAGGAACAGATGGTTGAGCGGCTGCCGCAAACCTTCATCGCACTGCTGCGGTTTGGGTGATTTTATAATCATTCTACAATGGACTGCAGGGCTGTGGTTTGTAGACAGCATCAAAATCTTTCACAGCGAGTTAAGTCAAAGAGTTAAAAAAGAACATATTGCAAAAGAGACATCTTTTCCCACCATGTGCCGTACAGCAGCAACGTGAGGCAGAACTGGCACAGGCTGGGCATGACCCAGCATTGCTTGTGAAGAAGCACTCTGAGAGGGGCTTCTGTCCAATTAAGTAGGTCAGTACGCTCTAATTTAAAGTTATCTGTAAGTGCACAGTACCATATGAAATGATATATAATCGTACTGAAAGTAAGGTGATTTTAGCACTTCGTATTATGCTTAGTGCTGTTCTCTCCCACAGCCAGTAAATTTACTTGCTAGATTTAATCTACAGAGAGCTTAAATAATGTGTATTTTTCTAACAGTCTCAGGATACAGGTAGGAAACAGCTCATCAAGCATCATTCCCCCGATCTCTGTACACAGGGGCACACCGGGACCTTGGAGATGTCTGTGTGAATTAAGCACACGGGTGTCCCGCTGCCGGTCCCAGCCAGCTTGCCAGCTCTTCCACAAAGGGCAGAAAACCAGTCCTGTCGATTTGAACTCTTTCCACCTACTCCAAAAATGTTACCAGCAGGGACTGCGTGGGCAGAGCACAACGTGCACGGCTCCATCCCAACACCCTTGGTATTCACAAGCCGTCTGGATTTGCATTTCACACAAGGTAGGGAGAAATTTCATAGGGATCTTTCCTGAAAGCTTCATTTAGATATGATGACTATGATTTTTTATTTTTTTTAATTACTGCACATTGTTTCAGTTACATAAATGTCGGGCAAGGGTGTTTATGAGAAAACTGCCACGGGCAATACTGTGCACAAAAACTAAGGTCATAATCTGGAAAGGCACATGCCGAGCCAAAAATTTATTAGTGACAGAAAACGAAGTGGTAAGACCGCCAGGTTAACTGGTTAGAAGTACTGCTGTTAGCTAACACACACCCAGTTAGTTGTCTCCTCCTCCACTCCAGCTGATGCCTTTTCTGCCTTACTTGATCTTACCTCCCATACTTGTTATGAAAAAAACCCAACAAAAAAACCCCACCAGTCAACTGATGTGGCAAACTGACAATTTTTGTGCTAGAAATACAGCAAGTTTTTTTCTTTCTTTGTCATATCACAGTTCTGATCAGTGTAAGTGCTGCCTGAGAGCATAGCGTTACCCAAATTGTTGTAAAACTCACAGTACTGGTATTGTACGTATTAACCACAAGACCCTACCATTGCTTTGCTTACTTGCGAGAAAAAGAAGATCTTTTGCTTCCAGCAGCAGACATATGGACTTCAGGAGCTGAAATACTGCCGGTGCTGCTTGAAGAGCTAAAATCAGCTTCACTCCCTGGAAAGGAAAAAGGAAGAGTGAAAACATGATGAAAATTATAACTCAAAGACTGTTTTCAAAATAACAGTGAATCACAAGCATCCTTCCTTTGTCCATCCTGTGTGAATTTCAGAAGTTGCATGAATTTTCAAACATCCCTGAGGACAAATGCTGGATTTGTTCCAGATTTTCAACACTTCTTCAGAACTGGCACTTCAACAAGAGCAGAAAAAAACATTTGGACACAAAACCCTCACGCTACAGAAGCCATTTTGGGACTTGGCTAGGAACACTTGTTGTGACAACCTGTTTGCTTTCTCACAGCCATCACTAGACGAATGAGGCTGCTCACGTGGCTCTGGCAGGAGCGCAGTGATTAGGATTGGAACTGGAGATGTCCCCTGGTTTCGACCATATGAAAATACTACTCGCTGGGAGGAAAGCTGCTTCTGTTTTGGTTTCTGAGATTACATACAGGTATATACGTATAACTGTGTATAGGCAAACAGGGTATATGCATATATATATATATGTACACATGTATGCAGGTTTCTATGGGGCACAGAAGCCTTGTAAGGCAGTTCTAATAGCCTTAAAATAATCCAATAATCACATGTGGCTTTCAAGTGCTTCTTGGGTACTAAGCCATCTATCTGATTACTGACTTCCTATGGAGCATAGCTTTTATTTCCAAAGCTCTGGCACATACGAGGAAAACTGCTCTCACTTTGCTAGGGCGAGTACAAGGTAGATGTACTAAGTCTTACGATCTGGAAAAAAACCACCTTAAAGTTAGAATTGTTTTCTGTCTGTCAAACGGCAAACGCCTGAAGCCATAGCCAGGTCTCCTGCTGCAGAGCCACGGCAGTGCGTGATGACTCTACCGAGGGGTGGAACTTTCCAACACCCTTTAAGCAGCCGGTCGGGGGGGTGCATCTCTCACCGGAGAATTTCTGGGCACTGTCCCGCCCACAGACACCCTGGCCAGTGCCTGCAGACTTACCACAAACCCCTTTTTTGCTGTTTTTTTCCACGAGGGGGAGATGAAGCTGCAGCTACCATCGTCCCGTCGGCGGCACGTAACCCTTCTGTGCACCCCTGAGTACCCAGGGCAGGAAATCGCCTAGTCAGAGGCAGTCTGGACAGCCTTAAAGAGGATGAGACATCCAGCAACCATCCTCACTGCCCTGCAAGTCGTAGCAACCCCGTTAGGATCTGGATTTAACCCAATACTTTCCCAACCCCACCAAGTCCCAACATCGAGATCAGCACCCCTTTCCTTCTCTGTGCCGCTGGTTCAGCCCAGCCCAACTTCAAGCACCAGAATGTGAAGGCTGGCTCTGGGGAAGGGTAACCCCCTCTCACCAACTCCACACCCAGTACAACAGCCCTGACGATCCCACCGCTGTAACCAAAGTGCCAGTTTGCAAGGGGAGGGAGGGGGAGCAGCAGAGGCGCCTTGATCACAGGGTATTTATATCGTATCTGCAGATGCAGATGTCAGTGACCCTCTCCCTGGGGAAGCAAAATGACTGTGGGACACGATGTCCAAAGCTGAAACAGTTTTCCTGATAAACAAAACACTCCCGCCTACGGTACCAAACACTGCCTCAGCATTATGCTACTCCCAAATCTACTTTTCCAAGCAAGACCCGAACAGGCAAACGCATCGCACAGATCTCATACCTCCAGTGCTCGGGCCCACAAAACATTCCTGCCTTTGCAAGACGTCAACAGCTTCCCAAAGCCAAGTCCTGGCCGTGGCACAGAGAGCAGGAGCTCTAGCCGAGGCTCATCTCTGGTTAAGCACACCACATCATAATCAGATCTCGCTATCGAAAGCATTTCAAGGAAGCAAGGTTTAATAATAGCTTCTTCCTGACCTGCCTGGCTGGGAGCGTGGTGCTGGGAAGTGCCGAGCTCGGCCCCGCCGACACGTGTCAGCAGAGCCTGGAGACGCAACTGCGCAAAGGTTGAGCTTGCTGAAAGGCTGAATGGTGCCCCGCACCAGGAACCGTGTCGGCAAAGCACAAATTAACCTTTTTGGCCCCAGTTTTGATAACAGCTACACACAAGCTCAACACTGAGCGCGGGAGACTATGCTTAAAATTAACCACATGGCTATTTATAGGATCTTTGAGAACATTTTATAAATTAAAGGAGTCACTGCTAGTATCTGTTCCCAGTGTGTTAGTTATGCTGGAGCCAGTTCTGTTTGTGGCAGAGCTCAACAACAATGTTACTAGGAGACTTTAAAAAATATTTTCTCCCATTTGATAGCCATCTCTAAGCAAAATAACGTGGTGTCCATCCACATAATATCAATTGCAATATATTCTCCTGGGTAAATGTGACTTCTATCTTACAAATGTCTTAAAGAGGTGAAACTCCTTACCCAGCAGCCATACGGGCAGGAACCAAACACGTCCTCTAATCTTTCCTAATGCCATTTTCCAAGCTGACAGCTCCCTAAGGACACCTGTTGACTATTTTTGTCGGTGTGACAATGTGATTGCAAAAGCTCCCACAGTAAGCCCCAGAACAACCTGCTGATTCAGTGACAGCCATGAAAGAGGTTGGCATTTCTCAGAAACACAGTATTTTGTCCTAACTAGCCCAAACACTTGTTTTGCCCTGAACTTTTGCCTAAGACAGCTGTCCTACCCACCACTTCCTACAAAAGAAGCTGTATGTTGAGCTGCCAGCTTCAGCAGCAGCCCATCTGAAATTCAGTCACACGTCCCCTTGCATGCTGCAGCCGCACAGTGTCACAACAGCGGCAGCGTGCCGGCAGGCAAGCCGACTCGGAATTGCGCTCCGATGGACATGCTCGTGCTGCACGTATGGCACCCGATGCTGGAAGGCCTGTCAGTCCAGCCTCCCCCCGCCTCGCAGCAGGCTTCTGGGCAACAGCACACCCACGCCACAGGAGCTGAGCTGTGCACTGCCCTGTGAAATGGGAAGAACAACACAAGAATGGCCAAGAAATCACTGCAACATTTTCCAGGACCACTCCTTGGCTGGAATGGGATCTGAGAAGCAGGGCTGAAATCGTGCAGCATCTAGAGCTGTCCCTGCACTTTACTGCTCAATGGGCAACATCACTGAGCTAAGAGCATGCTGCAGACAGCATCATGATTTCTGCTGCCTTTTAGCCTCCCTGCTGTCCCAAGAGCAGTGCAACAGTCACCTAGCTGCAGCTGACATGGAGGGGAGAAGAAGGGAGCCTGTCACCCTGGGACTGCTTGCGGCTTCGCCTGTGATGATGAGTGCAGGCAGTGTGGGCAGGCGCAACCCATGTGTGTGCTCTGCTGTGGGTCGGGGACAACAGCTCAGGGAGCTAGTGCCATCCTGCTGCAGCGTGGGACTCAACTGGGAAGCCTCCTAAGGACTCCAGGGCAAATTTGCCATCCTGCATGAGATATAATTGCACATTTTGGGGTGGGATTGAGGAGAGGGAGAAGGAGCTGCCTGTGCAAAGGCCAGTATGCCTCCAGCTCCCACCGCTGCGTGTTCATTCCACGCATGCAGTGCGGCCACTGCACATACATATTGGGTGTAGAAAAGCCCCACCTTAAACTCTGCTCTCTGCACTGCCTCATAGTGCAAGATAATGACACAGTATGGCACTGTACCACATGCTGTATTCACAGCTTCTACAGGTAGAACAGATCAGGTATATTGGGCCTCTTGGGACAGTGTGCAAGTGGAAATACCACGTCATGTCTGTATATATACATAGAGACAGTATATACATTTCTTACACAAAGTCACACAACCACTCCACATGCACATCTGGAGTGTGGCATCCCAGTCCACAATTTCTAGCCACTGCAGGAGGTGGTGGGTACCTTGTTGTATGGGCTTCTGGCCTCAATATTAAATTTTTCTTTGCACGTTATCATTTAATCTTTTTCCTTCTGCAAGAATAAAAGTCAATCTTTCTCATGTGCATTTTATTGTCCATTTACTATCTAAATAGTAAGACTAAAATATGGAAAAAAGGAAAAAGATTACGTAATATCTGTGACAGGAGCGTTGACAGCTGACCAGACCTGTATTCCCAAAAATTCAGGGTGCATATGAATTTTTTACAATGTAGTCTTTTTAAGTCATTCCTATTTGCAACTTGCAACTTCACTGTGGGAAAGGAAGAGCTGCCCTGGAGAAGAGACACAGTTGTGCTGGCCAGAGGGAAGCCATGAAAGCAAGAGAAAAAGCAGTTATGCAGGAGATGCAGAGTCTTGTGAGACATAAATCTGTGTGTTGTTCAGCAGGGAGGTGGCACGGTGTGCTTTGTAATGTAAATAAAGCTGTAGACAGAAAGACCCCCACACAGCTGGTTTTCAAGAGGGTGGGACAACCTTTTGTGTAAGAAAGTTGTGGTTCTTGTGTTAATGAAAAGTCCTGAAACCTGACTTGAAGATGCTGTGTCAGCCATCCAGAGGGTATAAAAGTTTGCTCAGTTGTTTTAAAGTCGTCTTCGATCCACCACAGTTGGAGTCCGTGCTTTTCAATACGCCACACTTCACCACTGTTTCACAGATGCCAAACTATATAAACCACAGAGCTGACTTATCTTCTGACTCCATAAACATGACCTCTTCTATATATATATATCTCACTATTGATGCTAGGTTTTGCATATAGTCACCCCGTGAAGCCGAGCTGTAAATAAGAGTGCTGACAGCGTGTCCTCAAAATGTAAAGCACTTAAATTTGCTGACCGTCCTTGCCTTCAAAAGTGTCCTGTTATATGGCAAAGAGACGGAAATATGCGTATATTTGAACATACATATGTTCACCACTCCAGTACATCAACTAGAGGAATAAGTAAATGGCACACTGTCTCTGTAGATAGCTTTATTTAGAGACCCCAGGGGATGAGAGATGGCTTGGCTGCATAAAAAATTCCATCTGGAAAGTCGAGTGAAATCAGTTGCAATGCCCACTATTGAAATATATTTTTAAGAGATTTGGTTTTGTTTTTCTAGAAAGCTTTAACTCACAGCTACATCTCTAACTCCAGTCTTTAACAGCAGAAGCAGTTTATTTCCAGGAAACACTAATGCTGCTTCTTTCTCCATGTAATATAAGCTTGTTCCCACAAGGTTGTTGTGTACAGCACATGCAATCTAGGAAAGCCACAATGCTCACATGTTTGACCCTTGCTGGAGGCCAGATGCCCACCAAAGCCACTCTGTCACTCCCCTTTTCAGATGGACAGGGGAGAAAATATATATTGAGAGGCTTAGGAGTCGAGATAAGGACAGGGAGAGATCATTCCACAATCGGTGTCATGGGCAACACAGACTCAGCACAGAAAAAAGGAAAGAAAACTCTCTAATTTATGACACTGGACTACACACACAGTGAGACCAGAGTCAGACAATAAGAAGTGTGACCAGATCTTAAAGCACCTTCCCCCCACCCCTCCCTTCTTAGCAGACTTCACTTTAGGCATGATTTCGCTCCCTTCTTAGCACTGTTAAGTTAGCACTGGCACTGGCCCTGTGTCAAAGGGATGAAATGTGCTGGTTGCTTGCACTCAGAGGGATGGTCTAGCTCCAGCATGGAGCAAATTCAGGATGACCCAAAGGCACACATGTGGCTACACTCAGGCCTGCAAGTATGTGGCAAAGTCTGTGAGACACTCCTCTCCCAACATCTCCTGTGGACTGGTGGAGGTATGTTCCCTCCTGCCATGCTCTCTGCTGTGAATCTTTTTTTTTGCAGTAGCTAACACAGAATTACAAGGTTGGAAAAGACCTTTAAGATCATCAAGTTCAACTGTTCCTCTCCTATGCTAAACCATATCCCTAAGTACCTCATCTACCCTTTTTTAAACACATCCTGGGATGGTGACTCAACCCCCTCCCTGGGCAGCCTGTTTCAGGCCCTTACGACTCTTTCAGTGAAAATTTTTTCCTAACATCTAATCTGAACCTGCCCTGGTGCAGCTTAGTGCCATTTCCCCTTGTCCTATCTCCCCACCCTTCAGTGGACATCCATCCACCCATCTGCCTGCCAGTGCTCCCTCATCAGACAGCTCTGTTAATCGCCCTTCAGCTGATGGCACAGTGCAGTAACAGCTGCTACCTTGGGCAGCCAGCGAAGATGCCATCAGAGGGGATATGGAGCAGAATTTTTTCCCCGTGGCTTTCCATAAATTGTTCAAACCTGCTGGGTGAGGAGACTTCCAGCTCAGAACCAGACAGCAGACTTTGGGTAAGAACTGCAATGCAGATCCTGGCTCCTCGCGTTTGGATCTAAACTCCATGTTACGAATTACCTCCTCAGTGAGGCTGCTGGTGGTATGATCTAAAGTAATTATTTATCTTGATTTCTGCTCATTTTGCTTTTGTAGTCTTCTTACTTTGGAAGGTTTGTTATCAAACAATCAAAATTTATCTCATTAAGCAGTTTTCTGATCTCATCTACATACCATAGTTTTGGTAGTAATCTGAACTACATTAATGCAAATTATAAGCACTGCAGATCTCAAAATGAATGCAGAATGTGACTTGTGTATGCTGTGAAACCACAATCAATCAAGCTCTCCTCTAAGAGCACAGTCACTACAAACTAATTACTGATACTGGCTGAAAGCCATCATGTGTATTCTGCATATCACTATGATCTAGGCTTCTGTTTTTCTTAATTGTCTTTAATTCATGGATTTGTAGAGCAGCCACAAGCAGATGCTGGAACAGACAAAGAGCATTGCAAATTGGGGTGGCTTTTTCTGCCTTATAGACCTTAAGAAGATTCCTCATATAGAAACCAGCCTGACCTAATTATTTTTGGTGCTTCTATATGCAGTTTGAGCTGTTCTAACAACACCTTAAAAATGGGTCCCATAAATTTTCTCTTCTTAGCCTGAAATGACCTTTGTCAGGGGGAACATATGTTCATGGAACAGAAGGGAACAGTCTGGGGAACTTACCTTCCTGTTCAAACAAAAAGGCTTTTTGGATCAGAGATGGAAGTAATGCTACTTTGCTATCTCAGCCTCAACAGAAACATTGAGACTGCATGTTCAGAAAGTACACAGATAGCTGTATAACATGATATTCAACTTGCATCTGACAGTTTTATAAAATGTATGCATAAATCCACTTACAGACAAGTAGCTTTTATAAGCAAGCACATGGTGTCACCTCAGGAGATTTTTCACATACCTAGCACTACTATTTGGTCTGCTTGAAGGGAAATGGATAGGCTGGTCAGAAGTATTTTTAAGAGCTGGAAAATGTCATCTTTGGCAGGGATGGCTTAGCAGTACACAGAAAGGGAGCGAACTCCATCACAGACTGGGAAAACTTCCCAGCCCTCCCGTCACGTTGGTGGCAGAAGTTTAACAAAGGGCTTTCAGAGACCCCTTCAACACATCTGAATCTGCTTCCCATGTGCAAGGAGGAGTGAGGCTGGCTGGTGCGCAGCAATTAACTGCGCAGGCAGGCCTGCGCGGCGTCTATGCAAATACACAACGTCACACCCCAAACCTGATTCAGCTGAAAGCTTCTGCACAGTCACCCTTAATGGAAGACATATGGTTTTCATTATGACCTGCAGAAAATATTTTAAATCAGTTTGACATGTTTTCAACAGGGAAGAGAAAAACACTGGAAGGAGAAGCTTATCTGGGGGGTAACTAACTAAACAACCCTGCAGGCCCTGGACCAACAGCAAAATTTGTCACAGACACATCAAACATTTACTGTAACACACATGTTGAAATGGTTACAAAAAACTATTAAAGTGTCATGTGTTGAAAAGAACAGTAAACCCCTACCCAGTATAATCATTAGTTGCCTAAACTATTTTTTTCAAAGTAGTAAAGCCAAGGTAGGTGTGAGGGCGCGTCATTTCAACCCATGGCTGCAGTCATTGGATGCTTTTTCCCCCCATTAGCAGTCTTATCGTTAAGAAGCACAAATGACAGAGAAGTCTGCTCTTTTTCAGTTTATTAATCTTCGTGGGTTTGTGGTCACACTGTTCTTTGCTAACTCCAGCAAACAGCCACAGCCTGCCCAGATTTCCAAAGCCAGCGGCTTCCTATTACTTAGAGTTTCAGAGGGGAGGAACAGAGACCTGTAATGAAGCACCTCGGTGTGGAGGCAAGGCCGGGCTCGTTACACTAACAAAATATGAAACAAACCCAGCAGAATTTTCCTTTCCTATAAATACATTTTATGTAATGGTTATATACAAGCTATGCTATTATAAAGTAGGTTTACTATTTTGTTATGTCACAGTAAAGGCTCCTTGGGGAAGTGATGTCCACCTTGCAGTGGCTGGGGGCTGGATTTATGAAAGGCTGCAGCGTCCCCAGCTCCCGGGGGAATTTTGGAAGCGGAGCTCTCCTGGTCTGCCACCCCTCTCGGGAATTACCTCTCATCAGCATCAATCAGCAAAGCTTCTCAGCTCTGTGAAACTCTTGTTTCTGGGCATGCCTAGAACCAGGTTGGCTTAAAAAATACTGAACAGCTGGGTGCCTGGATCCTGCCTGAAGCCGGGGGTGGGTGTTTCACAGCACGCTGAATACACAGCATCACAGAATCATAGAACCTTTAAGGTTGGAAAGGACATCTAAGATCATCAAACCCAGTCGTCTGTCCAGTGTCATCATGTCAACTAAACCATGTCCTGGAGTGCTACATCTACACAGTTTTTGAACACCTCCAGGGATGGTGACTGTACCACCTCCCTGGGAAGCCTGTTCCAATGCCAAACTGTTCTTTCAGTGAATAAATTTTTCCTAATATCCAAACTAGACCTCTCCTGGTACAATTTGAGACCATTTCCTCTTGTCCTATTGCTAGTTACTTGGGAGAAGAGACCAACTCCCACCTCACTACAACCTCCTTTTAGGTAGTTCTAGAGGGGCCCACACAAAAGTAACCTGAGGAAAGCTCTCTTCTGCTTTTTGCTTTGCTGGGGAAAGAATGGATCCACCTGGGATGTGCAGGGCCAGATTTAGATTTGAACTGGGATTAGGCTGCCCATCATCACCCCATCACACCACCAGGAACACTCACTGCATCCAGTGATAAGGACTAGATGAAGAGATGAGGTTCCTGTCCTCTCAGCTTACCATGTCCCTCTCAGCTCCTCGGCAAATCCACCCAATTTAGGATGCCTGCCTGTCTTCATTACTTCCTGCTGTACAAGAGAATCCAAACAGGCTTCATTTTCCACAACTCCTGTCTCCATCAGCAGACCCTACCTGACCCCTACACCTAACACACCTGAGAAAAATAACCTGTGCCATCTAGAGCTTTGGGCAAAGCTGGGGAAACTCTTAACCTAGTTGCTCTTCTGGTTGCAGTTTTCTATATTTATTTTGGTTTATTTATTGGAACAGGACATTGGTGTGCATCTCCCCCTTTTTCTAGGGTCTTCCTGAGAACCAAAACAGCTTCACCTCCTCTATAACAAGCCAACCATTCAAAACACTATCGCTGTCTGCACAGACCTGCGTAGCTGTTTATGTCTGAGCTTCCATTCTCAGCCCAGTAACCACTGGCTTACCCAATGCCTTTACACCACGCTGAAATCAAGTGAGTGAGATTTGCATGACTAAAATATATTCCCTTAGATTTCCATGCCTATAAAGAAATATGGATATATAAACACATTGGACATATCCACTCAATACCTCTTAAAAAGTATATAAAGTAATCACTCTGAAAGGAAAAAACCAACTTTTATGTAGTAGTCACCAAAAAAAAAAAAAACTCAGAGAACACTGAAACTATTTATGACTTGAGTCAAGCATGCCCAGAAAATGGAAAACCGGAATTTTCTACTTTCTATTTGAAATCATGCTTTAATTTAAAAAACTTCATTATTTTGAAAAGGGGGTAAAAACATTTAAAAAAATACATTCTGAATATTTGAGAATGAATATCGTCTTTGTTCAGTCTGAAACAAGGGTTTTCTTTGATGTTTTGATTTGGCAGAAAACCCCCAAATCAGTTGTTTGCAAAGCTCCACTTTGAACATACTGAGATATCAGACAAAAAAAAAAAGAAATAGGAGATGTAAAGCAAAATAGAAAAGGAAATAATCTATCAATTCTTGAGTAAACATTGCTCAGAAAACAGTTTAAATCCCAGGATTCTCATTAAAAAGGCATTAATAACCTGGAGGAATTCCAAAAAAGGGTCAACAATAATGATAACAGGATTACAGGGCACTGTTTATGAAGGGAGATTAAGGGAATGCAATTTGTGTATTCTAAGATAAAAATAAATACTGGCAATGCTGTTTATCACAGGGAGGAGGAATACAGCTGGAAAGCTGTAAAGAAAGCCATGTAACAGTAATACAGGAGTCTGGCTGCGATGCGTGTTATTTCATGAAAAATGACTTGGAATAAAAACTGATGGTTGGTGGGAGTTGTGCGTAGCAAAACCGAGCTGGAGTAGAATACTTTAGCCAGGGAATCAGAAAGCTATTTTAAACATTGGCATAAATAATACAGATTGTAATTTAAAAACAGAGCACATACAAAAAAAGAATCTCCTGAGGGAAGATCCATAATGGCCTCTTTCGTATGCATGGTATTTCATTCTGTGGAGATGAAGCAGGCTGAAAACCACAGCAAACAGCCAGGAGGAGCGGAAAATTCACTGCAGCACATACACAAAATGCAAAGTGTGTTCTAGCTTGACCTCACACATCTTTTAAATGAAATACTTAAGTGTGCAGTGTATAGCATTGGTTTCTCCTCTTGGCTCATATTCTGCTCTGGATTAGCAGAGGAGAGAAAAAAAAAACCCACAACCCTGATTAGAGATAAAGACCTTTTTCTGACTAAAGATCACAGCTGTTGCTATCTTCCATACCTGCCTCAACTCTGAACCCTGAACCCCAGTGCCCTTCTTACGCTAAGCACTCAGCCATCCTTCCCAGGCCCAGGAGACCTGCATCTCTACCAAAAGGGATTTGGAGCTAAAAGATGAATTGGCTGGCATGGGTGTCACCCGCTCCAGAAGCCTGGGCAGCTCCCTGCAGAAGAACCACATCTGCATCCCTTACTCCATTTGCAGTTATAGCCACAGCTCTCTCATGGGCCAAATGCAAGTCTAAGCTCGAGGTCCTAAGCATCCCGAGGCAAGAATTTCCCTTTAACAGTGGCTGTCCCACTTTCTGTACACTTGGAGCAGTATCCGGACAATTAACGGGCCAGAGAGAGAGAGGGAGAGAGAGAAAGGAATTATGGTGTG
This sequence comes from Porphyrio hochstetteri, assembly GCA_020800305.1. Lineage (NCBI taxonomy): Eukaryota > Metazoa > Chordata > Aves > Gruiformes > Rallidae > Porphyrio > Porphyrio hochstetteri. The sequence continues at coordinate 20,364,551 of CM036906.1, read as the reverse complement.
CCTGCTGGGAACTCAGCTTCAAATCCCCAGTAAAACAGTTACTAAATTATATGAAGTGGAACAGCTTCCCTGGGAGCAGACTCTTGCATCCCTCAGCCTGCCCAGCAGCCCTGCATTGGGGCACTCTGTGCTCAAGTCCATCCTCCAAAAGAGGCACAAACAGATCTAAATATAAGTTCATTTTCCCTTTATTGAACTAAGTAACAGGAATCTCCTTTTTTTATTATTATTATTTTTTATTTTCTTTGTGAGGAAGTAAGTTCCTAACTTCAGAATATTTGTTCTCAAGACCCTGAATCACAGGTGGTCTGGGCCACCAGCCCACAGCTGGGCAGATCATTGTCTAGGACAGGTGGGACTCAGGCTTTCACCTTTTACTTTCTAATTCCTCCAGGATTTCACCTTTTACTTTCCAATTCCTCCTTTGCAACTTCCTGACTTCTTTTTTCAATCCTTGACTTTTGCTGTGACATCTGGGTGCTTTCTGCATCCTGAGGGTCTCTTGAACCAAAAGAGATAGAAGTCTTGAGAGGTCGCAGCCCAACCACTAGTTGCCTACATCTCCACCAAGCCATATATAAAATAGTATTTTAGAATAGAAGGGGGTGGATTATAAAATTTGAGGCACAGAATTAAAAAAAAATGTTTTTCTAGGTCACTTTTAACAGGAGTTTGTAGATTTGGGTTCAAAAATATGAATTACTTCAAAGCTAAAGCACTCTTCATAGCTGCCTCTGCTTATTCTTGAAAGAATTTGAAAGAAATGCTTGGCTGTTTCAACATGTTTTCCACAATTCAAGCAAATTTCTTTAAATTCAAAGTTTAAATCTAAAATATAAAACCAAACAAACTAAAAAAAATAAAACTACACCAGTAATTTTTACCTAACTTTATAAGCACCTTTTGCTCACAAAACTTACAGTATGATTATATTCCAGTATTATTTCTCAGAGGTTACAGAGCACTTCTTGCACTTCGGTGAGATTTAGTTATGTCCTCATAATACTTAATTCCTGTGGACTCGCAGTGAGAAATGAGATATGGAATCTCACTGTGCCATGCCATTCTGAGGCATGGGGCTATTCAAATGAGGCAACATGCCCTTCCACCCCACCACCAGTGCCAGTCGCCTTCCAGACCTCACAGCACCAATTGCTACTACACACCAAACCTTTGCCCCTCAATGCTCAATTCTAGGACACAAGCTTTGAGGAAAGCACGGGCTTGAACCTGGGCACAGCATCCTTGCTCCTGGAGGGCAAGATGTGCATGTTCAGCTCCCCACAAAGCACATCCAAGTCCTCTGGTACCCATGGCAACAGAGTCTTTAATGCCCTGTGTTGGCAGGTCAAGTAAGCAAATCTACACAGCTTCATAGCAACAGACATGAAATTAAAGCAGATCCCATCAGTAAAATATGCAGGAGGGCTCAGTGCACATAGAATTATTATCCAGAAAAGCTTTTTTATTTAAAAAATCAGCAGTAGCTATTTTGTGTAGGCCCCAAATGAAAGGCAAAGAGAAGAATGGAAAGCAAAAGTCCATGAGAAAAAGGAATCGGGTCAAAAATTACCACACTGTACTTGTTAGGCTCTGCATTAGAAAAGATCTCAGAAACCTTAATTATGAAGCACACATATAAGAAAGGGAGAAGAGTGAGATTAACACTGTGCAGGAAATAAATGTTGCGTACTGTTGGATCCGAATGTGAGGACAGTTACACTGTCTGCCCTCAGGTGTGGGACAGAAGTGAAGCGTTCAAACCATGTGCTTACACCTGGGAAAGATGACACACACTCAGTGCTTCCTCTGTTCTTAATGCCACGGTGATGTTTTAAAAAGCAGATGGAAAGCCTTCCAGAACCACACATAACTGACCACTGTGTATCTGCCCTTTGCCAAATATTGAGCTGCTTAAGCACCTAATGCTCAAGTTAAAGCCATCCTCATCAGGATTAAGGTACTTGGGTAATCTGGGTTTTTACTCTTCCTTTCCATTTGCAAGCTCCTCTGCATCCCCCAGAGAATTTGCGCTTTACACTTACCAATAAACACAGGCACATCACAAGATTCCCTATTATTAGTTCAAATAAAGAGGTACAAAAGAAACAAATATATGGAGAACTTATCAGAACATTAGGAGTTGGAAGAGACCCCAAACAATTATCTAATCCAACCCCCCTGTCAGAGCAGGATCACCTAGACTAAATCACACAGGAACACGTCCAGGTGGGTTTTGAATGTCTCCAGAGAAGGAGACTTCACAACCTCTCTTGGCAGCCTGTCCCAGTGCTCCATCACCCTCACAGTGAAAAAGTTTCTCTTTATGGTCTTAGGCAAGATGTTCCATGATTTGTTATCAACTTCTTCAGACCTTTTTTTGTTCCATGACCAATTATTTAAAGTACAGCGAATGAGATGTAGCTCATTTCCCAACTTCAGTATTCTTAGGCATGTGGCACCAGCCACATATGTAAATATCTGGATATTCTCAGGAATGGAAGCACGAATCTTCCCACCTACACTGCATGAGTTGGGTTATGACTGCAGGCTGGGAGCATGGTGTACTCTGATTAAATCCTGCATCTGTAACTGGGTTAAATGTTCTTTAACATAACCTTGTTCTTAATTATCCCTCCCCCAGAAAAGGTGCAGCCTTGGAATGTGGGTTATAAAGTACTTCTAAGGAAGTCACAGCAGAAACAGACCCAGTCTCCTCACTGCTCTCACCTTTGCGTGATCCTGTTTTTAAAATGAAGCACGCCAACTTACCTTAGGGATCAGTCAAGGCAGATTGCTGCCTCCAAACACAGGTTTTATGGATTTGGTTTTTTTTTGGGGGGGGCTTGTTGTTTTTGTTGGTTGTTTGTATTAAGTAGCCAAACAATGTGCCTTTGCTTTAGAGTACATAGTACACCAGCAGGATTTAAAAAAAAAAAAAAATTAACATAAGTAGAAATGCCAACTAGTAGTTATAAAGAACAATGAACCTCTTTGCAGCCCTAGGATCTATTCAAGTTAGCACATTCTGTAACTTGTTTTATTTTGTATTGCTGTTTCTGAACAACAGGGACAAAAGTTCTATTATTTTTCCCTCTGCTTGCAGAAATTTGGTACAGGGAATGAACAAAAGCCATGCAAATACAAGATACAATGTTCCTGGATGAATGCAGCAGTAAAACCTGCCTTTCTAATATTTTATAACCCTTCCCAAGATAGAACAAAGTGCTCTCACTGCATCCTTCTGCAACCAAACAGGAGAAGTTCTTGAGAGAGTGATGTATATTTCCAGAATTACCTCTGAGGCAATCTTCTCACAGCACTTATAAACAAACTCATCTGTTTTTCAAGTGAAGCACATACATGGACACATACATACATACATATATATATCTATATAAAAATATAAATATCAGTCAGGCACTAGTATTCCCACAGAACCATAGTGAAGAGAGAGAGCAAGCTGAAAAAAGATCTGTAAAATCATACATCCAGATGTCAGTAATATAACTTTGAAATCAGAGCTTTTATGTTTTGTTTTTAAAACAACCAAAAGTGACTGTCTTTAGAATACAGAAATGTATGGAAGTAGAGTAGCAATAGGGATAAACTTATCCATTACACTAATGGATTAAGTAGTCACTACTCTCTGCTTGCATAGGGTGTTCCCAGTAATAAGTATTTATTTAGTATCCTGGGAATCTAATCCTCACACACCAGACAAAAAAAAAATCAGCAAGAATTGTGATTTAATAGCTAGACAACTTTAACATCCAGACATAGTTTGCAGCTAATACCTGCATTTCCTACTAACCTGTTTGGCTTATTTAGCTCTAACTAGTATTCCCAAGTGCCCAGGGTAATTTCCCCTCTCTCCTTTTTGTTCATCTCCAGTCAGCTCCAATGCTGCTTAGGAAGCACCCACACCTACATGGGACTCACAACCAATTTAGTCCAATACACTCTGCACCACCTGTCTCTCCTAAAACTCCTCATAGTCCTAAAGCCTTCAAAGATTATTGTGTTCAGACTGGGACACCCTACTTCAAGACTCGCTCACTCGTGACTTGATAAATTCACCACGGAGAAGTAAGGAAGATCGTACTGGCAACACATGCTGAGTACAATGACACTTACTATGGCTTGAAGTTAAATGACACTTAAAATTGAAAAGTGATTGCTAAAAGTGACATTTTTCTCCTGTCTATGAAGTCATTTTAAGTGAAATGGCAGTACACAGGCAGGAAAGACAGGGAAGGAAAAGCACAAATTGTGCCTCACAATCACTTTGCTACACATCTGGGTGATGCTCTATTTAAAGGCGAAAAAAGTCTGGACAACACAGAACCACAGAGTCACCGAGGGTGAAAGGGACCTCTTGAAACCACCTAGTCCAACTCCCTGCTCAAGCAAGTGTAGCTGAAACAGGCTGCCCAGATCTGTGTCCAGTTGAGTTTTGAGTACTTCCATGGATGGAGACTCCACCCACAACTTCTCTGGGCACCCTGTGCCACTGTCTGACCACCGCCACAGTAAAAGAACTGTTTTCTTCTGTTCATATGGAATTTTCTGTTCTGTAATTTCTGCCTATTGTCCAAGAAATGTAGGTGGTCTACATGGTGAAAGCCTCTGAGATTTGCTCATTAATTTGAGCAGGTCAAAGTTTTAATTCCCGAGTTCTCAAAGACTGCCCCTCTGGAAATGCAATCCATTGCAGTTCAACTGCTGTACAATCCCAAAACTTTACAATTTTAGACATATTCAGAAATAGAAGGCCAGATGTTTCATCAGCAGTGAAAAGGTATAACTTTTTTGCATAGTCTGCTGCTACCTGGCATGGTTATTACTGAACCAAGCTGTGAAGGACAGCCAGACAGTTTTTACCAGGTTTGGGACCTGCCCCTAACTGTGGCTCACTTGGTCTCCTGTCATGTAGTGGTGCTTACACCTCTACTCTGCAGGCTCCTGAAGGTGCAAAAGCAACAAGTCCGTGACAGTCTTAGTTTTTTGTCTTAAGTCTTATCAATTTCATGTGAAATTCCATGGGCTTAAAGAGACAGCTCCAACAGTAACCTCAAGCTCATGCAGAAAATTGTCCCAAGTTTGCCCACGACACTAAAAGCAAGAACGTAAAGACCAGAACTTTCCCCAGAAATGCTGAAGGCAGTCATCTGACCTGCTGCACTTCTCAAATCACAACGTCCACAGACAATTAAATACAAATACATCTCTGTGTTACTTTAAAGCCTTTTAAAAGTTACTGACTCTTGCCCAAGATTCCCTTCTCTATCCATGTGTCTTTGGAAGTTTATTAGCACTTTGCCACTTGCATAGCCAGATTCTGAATCCTTGCACTAAGCAATCTAATGGAAATAAAAAACCAAGATGGGACAGGCTGTCAAAGAAAGCAAAACAGTTCCCACTGTTCTCAACAAACTGTGGATATGAGCTGCAGGAATTCAAGATGGATCTTTGCAGGAAGAATACACCAAGAATGTGAATATGTGGAAATGTTTATGCTCCTGTTTATTCAATTACAGAAACTGTAGGATTCAGCACAGCACTGTCATACAAAACATAGACTTAATTAAGCTTTTTGTGCCTTTTTGCTAGGGCATTTTCTGCAGTGCATTTTTTATCGCTTTTAATATTTAATAAATAAATCACATCCAAAAGAACTTTCTCCTGGTGTGAATGTTATGTATCTTCCTTAATGTCCCTATCCTCTCCATCCTTTCCTGGGAAAGCAGGCACAGATTTTAAGCCAAATTCACCTATAACACTGCTGTGATTCAGATTTAATGCACAATAAAAACCATTACCTACTACCCCAAATAAATAATTTCTTCATGATTATAAATCTTGCAGAGGTTTAGTAAGATGCAGTGATTATGCATTCCAGGATTAAGTATGGTTCGCTATGCAAACAACATAAATTGTGAATGATATCCCAATCTACTTCGTTGATACTTCAAGAGGTGAAGATGACTTAGATCCATATAACTATGCCATAGGCTGTTAGAGAAAAACAAGCAGTGTTGTATTTCATACTTTGAAGTACAGAAAAGAAAGATGAAGTGTTGTTGCTAGAGGAGCAGAAAAGCACTGGAGCTTGGGAACAGCCTAAAAACATCTCAGGGTTCATTCTCAGTGCTATCCCACTCTGACATTTCCTGAATTATCTAAATATTTGTGTGAGTGCTACTTCTGAGATTCAGCATATTCCAAGAAAACAACCCTGGAAACAAATAAATTTTCAGCAAAATCACAGGGATTTTGAAGGTGCATGCTGATTGATGTACTTGCCTACAAAAATGTCATGCAGGAGAGTCTGTGAAAGATAGTGGTAAGCTGGATTTTTGTCTCATGTCTGGCTCCTGCTATGTAGTCACTATCTCAAGAAGTTTCAGATAAATATGAAGTAGAGGTTATCTCCATAAATCAGTAAGGGCTTTTGGTAGAGAGAAGGGTACTATGCACAACCCCTTTTTGCTGAGGTCTGAGGTTTCCAGCTGTATGCAGAGCTAGGCCACATATGACAAGGACATGTTGCTGTTATTCTCTTCCCCACGTCCCACTTCGTTTCTACTGGTACCCTGTTACTGCCCACGTGTTTTGCTACAGGATACAACCTCCTCTTTGCACACGGCCTAGATCATCCTGACTGAGCCACCAGAAATTCATGCACAAGCAGGTCATGGAGAAGGGACTGCATCCACCTGAAGCCAAGAGATTGCAGTGGGAGAGAATTACATGAACATTACATGATACAAGCCAAGATGCCAAGAAGGCCAATGGCATCTTGGCTTGTATCAAAAACAGTGTGGCCAGTAGGTCTAGGGAGGTGATTGTGCCCCTGTACTCGGCATTGGTGAGGCCACACCTCGAGTACTGTGTCCAGTTCTGGGCTCCTCACCACAAGAAGGACATGGAGGTCCTGGAGCGAGTCCAGAGAAGGGCAACCAGGCTGGTGAAGGGGCTGGAGGACAAATCCTATGAGGAGCATCTGAGGGAGCTGGGGCTGTTTAGCTTAGAGAAGAGGAGGCTGAGGGGAGACCTTATCACCTCCTCCAACTATCTGAAGGGAGGTTATAGAGAGGTAGGTGATGGTCTCTTCAGTCAGGTGACAGGTGATAGGACAAGGGGGAATGGCATGAAGCTGTGCCAGGGCAGGTTTAGATTGGACGTTAGGAAAAAATTTTTTCCTGAAAGAGTTGTCAGGGCCTGGAACAGGCTGCCCAGGGAGGTGGTTGAGTCACCATCCCTGGATGTGTTCAAAAAAAGGGTAGATGAAGTACTTAGGGATATGGTTTAGTTTAGGATGTGAATGGTTGGACTTGATGATCTTAAAGGTCTTTTCAAACCTTGTTATTCTGTGATTCTGTGGCCAACAGTGTTGTCCCCTGGGGTGCTCCCAGTTCAGGAAGGTCCCTCACCCGTGTCACACTCTACTACAAAGTATTTTTATGACACCTTTTCACTAAAAAGGTGTGAGAGATTTGGCAGCAATCTAGAAGTACTCTGTAAATCAGGCCTGGTTCCTGCTCTGAGAGCTTTGATGGGTTTCACATATTCCAGAGACAAATTTTGCAACCTTAGAGCAGCATCGAGGTACCGACAGCTACAGAATGACATCTACAAGAATACCTGAATACCTAAACTAAGTCCATGTGAAGGCTTGAAACAACACTGTCAACTAAAACGAAGATGACTCCTGACTATTACTGCAAAAGGCTAATAACTTGATATTATAGGTCAATTTAAGTGTAATAATCGAAAATGATGAAGTAATTTACTGGAAGAAGTGCATGACTCTTTTCCACATATATAGGGCTCTTCAGTAGAAAACGTCTTTTAAAATTCTTTATCCACATTTTGCTAAGCTGCATTCATATTCATATACAAAATATTTGTGGTAGCCATGGCTGCAGATTTGACTGTTGTATACCCTATTCACTGTATTCTGCATGCAAAAAATTCCTTGATTTTAATGGAACACAAAACAAACCTTGAAAAAAATGTTATCTATCATCCATTATTCAGAGCAATGGGAGACTGGGAACACTCAAGTAGCACGGTGCTATGAAATGAGCTGAGAACTTACAGGGGTAAGTCAGACTTAATCAGCTATTTCAATGACCAAGAGAGTGATGAATTTTTGCAGCAGATTCTCTACTGTTTCTGGATTAAACATAGTGCTGGCACTTCTGAGCCAGCTCCTCATGAAAGTATAAAGTTAATTTTCTTGCTAGTAGCTGGTGTAGTGCTGTGGTTTGGATTTAGTATGAGAATAATGTTGAAAACACACTAAAGTCTTTAGCTGTCGCTAGGAAGTTGTGGTGCCTACACTAAGTCAAGTCCTTTTCAGCTTCTCATGCCCTGCCAGGTACAGAAGAAGCTGGGGGAGCACAGCCAGGCCAGCTGGCCTAAGGGATATTCCATGCCATATGATGTCATCTGCGGTGCTTAACCAGGGAAGCTAGCTGGGAGGCAGATTGGCTACTTGGAAACAGACTGGGCATCAGCACTATTTTCCGCCTTTCTGCATGTGGCAAGCAATTGCATTTGTGCATCACTTGTTCTATATATATTCTTATTATGATTATTACTATTATTCTCTTCCTTTGTTACCTCATTAAACTGCCTTCATCCTAACTCACAAGAGGTTTCTTTGGGTTTTGTCTTGTTTTGTTTTCCATTGTTCTCCCCATCCCCTTGGGGCAGGGGTGTGAGCAAGCTCCTGCATATGCTTAGTTACTGGCTGGGGTTAAACCATGACAAAACAGTAGAGCCAGGAGATACCTGAGCTCAGAAACCAAGCGTCAGTTCTGCAGCTGGTTCTGTACAGGGTCAGAACCCTCTCTTTCTCTGTGCTTAATTAAATAACAGCACAAATATCCCGGCCATTTGTAACCAAGATCTGCCTGTACATGAATCACACAAAAAATTTTTATCTACTCATTAAAATTACAGCAGCCAATGACACACCAAGATATTTAGTCTTGGATGTGCAACAAGCAGGTGCTGAGTTACTCTGTGATCTGAGGTGGCCCATTAGCCTGAGGCAATGGGAGACACGCTCTCGATTCAGTCAGTGCTCTGTGGATCTGTGCCTGCTGAACTCCCACACGTAGGCTGCCTGCTATCTTGCCGTGGTTTGACAAGTCGTATCCCCAGAGCTATCACAGCCTGGCAGCGTCCAACAATAAATGTGAAGATCTGTATCAGAAGACTATAATTCTTTGCCTTGATAGTAAGAGTCATTTATCTTTGGCCAGTGAAATATGTATACAGTTACCACGAAGTAAGATAAAATCCATTTCAGTTGCTATTTGACGTCACCATCCAGCCTCATAAAAGAACGTTAAGATGTCATTTAATTATATTTCCATGAGAAAGCTAATACTGATAGTGTTTTTAAATCTTGCAGGTGGCTCCCTAGAAAGAACCAAACTTTTTAAAAATTTTATTTACTGTCAGCATTAGTGGTATCACAGGCAGCACAACACAATGAATGTAGACAGCTATAGATGTACTAGTCAATTAGAAAGTGCAAAGAAATGAAACCATCTATATTATACTCACCAGGCTTTACAAGGCTTGTCTTTGTCTCCTTCTTAAATCGAGTCAGCTGCGGGTTCCCTTCACTTACTGTCCCTGGACTGAATTTCTTCCTGGAGAAGTCTCCATCACTACCCGTGCAAAAACTGATTGGACTGTTTCCAGCATCAGAAGGAGTCTTAACTGGAGATACTGACTGGCTACTAGGACAGCCAGTGTCATCTGAAAAGAAAAAGGAAAACATTAAAATTTCTAACTAATAAGTCCATGAGCATTAGCAGAATTTAAAAAAAAAAAATTTTTGGACTATAACCATTTACAGTCAGTTGCTTTACATATACAACCTTGGCTGTGAAACCTGGTGAGAAGCTGTTAGTTTCTCCCACTTTGTGAAAAAGTCTTGGATACCTTATGGCAGGCTAAAAGGGCAAGTGCTTGTTTCACAAAGTCTGACAAAACACAAAGTCGGGCTCTACATACTGAAAACTCGGATCTAAGGTAAATTCTTCTCACTTAGCTAGGTTAGGTAGGGACTATTACAGCATGAAGAAGTGCACATTAAGAAACAAGAGTGGTTTGTGTAGTGCACACCAGATGAAGCAAGATGTGAATCACTGGCAGCCCATACACACAAAGTCAGGCTTTTCATTTAACTGGAATTAATAAAGGTTTCTTGAAATTCTTTTTCCTTTTAAAGCAGTGGTGACCACAGAGCTCGTTCATTCTTGACAAGAGGCTGTGAGGTACCTGGTTGCAAAGAGGGTGCATTATACACAGACTGCTTTTGTTTCAAGCAAAATTCCTCTTGATGGCACACCAGCGCTTCATGGCATCAGCAGCCACCTCGGGAACAGACCCACGTTCCTGACCTCCCAGAATACAAACACTCCAGCTCATAACAATTAAATGCAAAGTATGAATCCTGAGTCTGGGCGAAATCCACATATCAAACACCCCTTCATCAAATCACACTCCTGTAATCTTGTGTAATCACAGCTCCCCTAGAAGTCATGATAGTTTTTGAGATACACAACAAAAGCAAACAGGCTACTCTGACACTGGGAAGCCTTGAATATTTACTCTCCTGGAGAAGTGTAATTGTTTGTTCTTTCCCAGGACAAAATGAAAGCTGCCATCTTAATTATGCAATTGCACTCTGCTCCCGGTGCATTATCTTCACCTAAAATGAAACTCAAAAGAAGTACCTGCAACTGAGCCAAATTATTTGCATGACCGTGTTGCACTTGCCACTTCCACCCTGTTCATAATTTAGGTCAAGCCTGATCTTGCAATGAGCTTTGCATGGGCAGATTGTTTAAAAAGTCAGTATATGACTCCAATTATGAGGCAAAAGGGGCACCCCATGAATACTTACCCCCCCTCCCACCCACCTCCCCTCTGCAAGAAAGAGCAGCTTTTGCTGTCATTAACTGTGGCTCCCTCAGTACAGTACAGCAGCCCCAGACTTTCACGTGAAGCAGCTTTTCGTCACACCTGGCCAGTTACTCTACTCTCACCTCTTTGTCCTGCTTCCCACTTCTCCACATCCTACCTCCAGTGCTGAGCAAGGTACCCAGAAGCGATGACAGTCCCAAGCATGCCATAGGCATTGGCACACAACAGCAGCCGGAGGTGTTGCTGCCCCGGCCTCTGCAAACCGCCAGACGCAACGCCAGGCCACGGGTGCAGCCCAGCCTACTGCCACAATTGCCTCCCAAGGGGCAGTAATGGTGCAAAGCACCTGACCCAGCTTAATCATCTTTGATTCCTTCAAACCATCCCAATTAAACCTACAGGCATCTCCTTTTGCCATCTCGCTGGTGCCTGTTGCAATCAGAATTAGTTTATAGAAAAATAACAGGAAAAAGAGGATTGCTAATAAGGTTTCCAGCCCATCATCATTCATTCTGACTGAAGCAGGATTGTTGCCCACATGATTTTTAGTTAACTTCTTATTCTTTCCATTCCCATCGACCTCACAATGTAACTTGACACACAGAACAGAGAAGGCAATCTCCTCTCACATCAGCACCCATTTCCTCTTCTCAAGGGTTCAGTCTCTTCTACAGGCTGGATGAACCCTGCATACAGGGCGGAGGACCAGCACTGCTGAGTGAGCTTTTGGATTGCATTTCAGCAGGTCCTTTACCCATGTCCAAAGCATCTTCTCTTCAGAAGCACGCAAACATTTATAAACATTTATACACAGAAAAAAGTGCAGGTTCATGCTTTGATTTTTAATTACGACCTCTCCACTTAGATGTTTCTCTATTTCACAACTTTGTGTTTTAAAAAAACCCAAACCAATAAAAGACAAGAAACTATTTACTTCATCTCTCCACCATTAAAATCACTGAAATAACTCGACAGGTTCTGTAGACCTCACAGATGTGTTTTACATGGGAGACTGTGTACAGATAACTCCCAGAGCTAGGGGGATGCTACCTGGAAGGATCTCAGGAGCTGATAAAAGCTTTACAAATGAAAGAACTAAACCACGGTGTTAAAAATTCAGGCATTTGAAAAAAAAACAAATACATACAACTAACTGCAACGAGGAAATAGGATAGCTAAAGCATACTACAAAAATAAATATTTTAATTAACACCCCACCCCCCATGGCCTCTGATATAACACTGGTGACACTGTATGATCACACACATCTACATATCCTTGTTTTACCCTTCAGTTTGCATTGCAGTGGGACGGCCATTAAGGAACAAATGAGCCTGGCACAAAGAAAAACAGCTATTCCCCACTCATACCACTGTGACCTTTAGGCACATCACAGAATCACAGAATTGTAGGGGCTGGAAGGGACCTCAAGAGATCATCAAGTCCAACCCCCCCTGCCAAAGCAGGTTCTCTAAGACATCAATAACCATGTGAGCATTCCCACTCCGGCTGAACTAAACTAATGGTTTTAATTTACTCCCTCTCCTCTCATCACTTGTTACTTTTTTCAATAATGTGTAACTTCTACTCCTTTTACCTAGTATTAGCCAGAAATGTGAATAAATTATAATTTTTCCAAATTTAGGGCAAAGGGCAAGCTGCAGAGAAATATCTTTCTGTGTCAGCTTTTTGCAGTGTCGTCTGAATAATCAAAAAGTTTACTATCACAGAAGGGAACAGCTGCATATGAAATGCTGGTGCTGACCACCCCAGGCAAGGAAAGCTCTGCTCTACACTGGAGGGATGCACCTCTCAGCTGACCCTCCACTCACCCTTCTGTCATGAGGAAAAGCCCTGGTGAACACTGAGGTGCTATCCATCTGCTCAGAGTGAGCCAAATTGTGAATTACCTCCGTTCTTCCTTCCTACCGAAGTCTTAAAAGGCTATTTTATTGTGTTTGATACTGTAGGTGTCCCCATAGACCCTGACGGTGCATCAAGCTGATGCCCCTTCCACCCCACAGACAGACTGACCCCTCCCCTGCTCACTGCCGCGGCAAACACCTCTGCTCCTCATCCCCAACAGGAAGGATGTGACCACGGCACTGGGGGTTTGGCATTTCCCACAGACCTCTAGGCTCCCCCAAAACCCTGCTGATAGCTCTGACAGAAAAAGGTGAAGACCTCCACCTGCCCAGAAATGGGACAGGATAAGGTATCTACCTCCAAAGTAGGCAATGGGGTAACAGGAGCAGATGAGCCCACAATGGGATTCACTTTCTTCTGAAAACATAATGTGTAGTAGCAAGGTCAGTTAAGGATTCAGTCCTATAAATTGCAGGAGTTTGGCCCAATAAGGGCTTCAGGAATACAGACAGGACTGATTATCTGTCTCACACATGCAAGCATCAAGAAAATAGAAGAGAGAAAGGTTGCAAACTCTGTCTGTACTACTTGGATCTCGCCTGTATTACTTACTTGCACAAGAAGGAAATTCACATTAATTTATAACACACAACACTCATTGCTTTTTTAGCAATATTTATGGTTTCTTTTTTCACAGTGGCCTCCTAAGAGTGTTCTGGGAGTAGTCTTTTCCTTTGAATATCAGCTGGATTTCATCACTGAAGCTCTACATCCAACCCCTCTCCCAGATCAGACATGCTTGCCAAGTTTCAAAGCCAAGCACGGGATGGTGTCTCCTCAAACAAACAATCAGGGAAGTTGCTCAGAGCACTCTGACATTTGTATGCACTGACTAGCTTTCAAATAGTAAAGTCAAAGTATAAACAACAGTGTTAAAGATAATTCTCATGGACTTCAGCCATATGCTGTGACTTGATAGTCTTCTCTGATTTTCTGGTCTCAGACACTTTGTAAGTTTCACTGGAATGTGCCTTAGAATCCTTAGAAAAATACTGCATTTTCCTGAATTTTTTAAGAAATACTGCATTTACAACTTCCTTATATAATCCATCCAAGTAACAATCTTGCTGAGGAACCATACATATTGCTGCTGTCACTCTCAGGTGCCAGATCTAGTTATGCACTTCCATGAGTCTGAACTGTTCATCCCTGTGGTGGTTTGACCCTGGCTGGAGGCCAGATGCCCACCAAAGTCGCTCTGTCACTCCCCTTTTCAGCTGGACAGGGGAGAAGATAGATACTGAGAGGCTTAGGAGTCGAGATAAGGACAGGGAGAGATCATTCCACAATTAGTGTTGCGGGCAAAACAGACTCAACACAGAATAAAGGAAAGAAAACTCTAATTTATTACACTGCACTGCACACCCAGTGACACCAGAGTTGGGTAAAGAGAAGTGCAACCAGATCTTAAAGCACCTCCCCCACCCCTCCCTTCATACCAGACTTCACTTTTGTCATGATTTCAGTCCCTTCTTCCCCCATGGGATGGCACGGGTCAGGGTAGGGGAATGGGGGTTTCGGTGAGTTCCTCACAAGATGTTCTCCTTCTTAGTTGGGGGGACATTCCTCACACCCTTCCCCTGCTGCAGCATGGGGTCCCACCCATAGGAGACAGTCCTCCAGGAACTTCTGCAACATGAGTCCTTTCCCATGGGCTCTTCACCAGCTGCCCCCGGCGTGGGTCACTGCTATGGGGTGCAGTCATAAATCACAGAATGTCTCTCAGTCTCTCAGGCCCAGACTGCTCCAACCTGGCCTCCCACGGAGTCACGAACCAATCTACTCCAGGGTGGGTCTCTCTCTTTTGCTCTGTGCGTGTGTGTCTCTCCACAGGCTGCATGTGCTACCAAATACTTGCTCCAATGCAGGTCATGTTCCATGGGCTGCAGGGGGACACCCACTCCACCATGGATTTCTCCATGGGCTGCAGGGGCATCTTTCTCTCTGGTGCTTGGGATGCCTCCTCCCCCTCTTCACTGGCCTTGGTGTCTGCACAGCTTCTTAGATCTTCTCACTCCCTTCTTTGGTGGCAAAAGGTGGCTGCTAGCAGTTTTTTTTCTTCCTAAATGTGATTCACAGAGGTGCTATGACTGTTGCTGATGGGCTCAGCCTTGTGCCCAGCTGGTATCTACTCTGTCAGGCTTAGGGGAAGCTTCTAGCTGCTTCTTGAAGCTACCGTTCCTACATGAGAAGCTTGCCATGCAAAACCACAACAATCAATCTACTGTCCTACTTTGATCTTCTCTTAATGGTCCCTTGACCGTTAATGTTCAGGCTGTACATAGCTCTGGATTTCCACTAGGAAATGTGGATTCCAGAATTAAACACAGGCCTCTCAAAAACTTTCACTAGTTCTGTGTAGTGAGGCTAAAAAACTGTTTCCTGACCTTTCCTAATGGTTCCCTTTCCATTTGTCCCAGGATCTATCAGTCCAGGTAGCCGCAGCTGTGCCAGGATGGCACACTATGAGCTGTCTATTGATGGTAAACCACCAAAGGTATTTCACAATTTTCCAGGATAATCTCCCAATCTGCCTGTGTGTTGTACAGTTTTTGACCTCCTACATGTTGCTTTGGTCTTCTCTTCATGACTGGTCTTGAGGCATAGGGCTGTTTTATGCATTAATGAAAGCTGCTGACAGACACCAAAGGGAATCTATCACCCAGCTTCCACATATTAAGGCATTTTCTGTTGTAAATCAAGAGAAGGAGGCTTCTCTGAAGGGTGAGTCAGAGCAACAGCCCAATTTAGGCTTCTCCAGTCATCCCACAACTCTGAGTCACTGTCTGGAGGATCTCTTCCATTGACTAGTACAACCAGTGTTTTGACTTGGGCAGCTGAACCAGTGAGATGTAAGGGCTCACTGCCCACACCGATAATACTGCGAACCGGAGAGTCACAGTATCATTGTGGAACAACTGGGCAACACAAACGACCACAGTAACAGTGGGAGAATGAAACCATTAAGGAGTTGGACTCCTACTTATAATGACACTGAATGGCCCTCTTGAGGCACCCTCACCTGCCCAGCAATGATTTGGGGACCACAGTTGAAGGTAGAAAAATGAGTATTTTTCTCTGCTCCTATTTGCACTAAGACAATTTTATTTTTACTGTGGCCATTCTAGTAGGTGATTTTATGTATTGTAAAAGATTAGTCATTTGCCACAGTTTGTCACCAGCAAACATCACACAGACCTTTGAAAAAATAAATTTAATACCTTTACTAAAAGTCCTGAAAATGCTACTAGTTTTGGTCCTTTTGATCAATCCTAAACTAATTTTATAATTATTATTAATGTCTGTTAGGGCTGGTATTTAATAAAATTAATCAGAATATCATGTGCTTGTGAGGCAAGTTTCTTACCAGAAGTCAAGCACACAGAAAAACAGAAAAGCAAGCAAAACTGTAGCCCTGTCAGGAAAAGAGAGAAGGTTTATGTGACAAGGCCTACTTATACAAAACCCTGCTAAGGAAATTAATTCCATACTTAATCTCTATGTCTCTGCAGACAGAACTTGAATTAACCATGCTCCATTTAGCCTGTGAAAGAAGGCAGGCTAGAAGCTCCACCACTCCCCAAGGTCACCTCGAGAGGCTGTGCAAACTCTGGTCTAGACTCAGACAGACCAAGCCATGGCTGAGGTGATGTAGTGCTGGAAACAGTCCTGCTTCAAAAAGGCTGCAACCTACAAGTTTAGGATCACAATTTTCTGTTACAGCTTTTCTGTTATTCCTCTCCTACTAAACAGAGGAGAAGAGCACCTCTTCTACAAAGACAGTTGGGCTTGTTCAGCCTGGAGAAGAGAAGGCTCCAGCGAGACCTTACAGAAGCCTTCCACTACCTGAAGGGGCCTACAGGAAAGCTGGGTAAGAACTGTTTGTATGGGCATGTAGAGATAGGAAGAGGGACAGTGGTTTTAAACTAGAGTAGGGTAGATTTAGATTAGACATTAGGAAGATCTTCACTGTGAGGGTGATGAGTGAGGCACTGGAACAGGTTACCCAGAGAGGTGGTGGAGTCCCCATCCCTGGAGGCATTCAAGGTCAGGCTTGATGAAGCTCTGAGCAACCTGATCTAGTGAAGATGTCCCTGCTTACTGTAGGGGGGTTGGACTGGTTGACCTTTAAAGGTCCCTTCCAACCTAACGCATTCTGTAATTTTTTTAGCTATTCCATAGCTGGGAACCACCCTGTTTTTCCGAGCCCATTTTTCAAGCTGGAACTACTGATCTTAATTTTCCAGTCATAAAAAATAACCCAGTAGTTAACTAAGTAAAATCAGGACTAAACATCTTCATCTCCTCCTGACCATTGCTGAGGTTCCTATCATTAATATGCAGGCAACTTTAACAACTGTTCCTCACCAGAACCTTTGACCTTGTTTCCATCATACCCAGAGGCTGACCACTAATGATCACTACTGAAAATTGAATATGGAATCTGCTCACTGAATTTGGCAAGAGGTTCTCTCTGGTTGCTCACAACATGGCATAGATGGTGACAGGCTCATATTACGTAGAAGAGGTGAGAGTAAGATGAAAGACAATGGACTGACGTGCTCCTAGATTTTAGGCATCTTTTACCATGCAGTATTTGCCACAAACATGTCCTTAAAAGTACCAGCTCTTGACATCTGACTGTACAATAGCTGAGTTACACTGAAGCAGAAAAATTTTAATTGACTTTGGCCGCAAATGATGCCTCTACTAATCTTCCTTCTATTTAAGCATTTCACTAATAAGCAGGACTGATGTAGTTCTGGGAAACCATCTGAAAAAAGGACCATATAATTGTGGTTTACCGGCTTTGTCATTACATTTGTAACACTGCTAATGGTATTAATATTTGAGAACAAAAGCATCAAAGCTTACTAGTGAAACTATCAATAAAAATAGTACTGTTACTAGGAGAGTGCTGTGGTCAGGAATAGCACAACTGCTAGAGTTTTGCTATCACATCACAGATAGCATTTGGACAAGGGAGTTAAATGATAAAGGACTGGAAATCTTTGAAAATTCTAAAGAAAAGTTTTAACTAAAGGTCAGGAGAGGAAAAGGTCTGAAAAAGAAACATAGAAGAGTTTTGGCTGTTCGGTAGGGTTTTTTCAGCACTTTAATAGACCTCACTAACCTTTCCTGAGGACAACAGCTGGAAGTGGAGCCACTGCTGATACCTCTGGTAAGAAAGCCTTGACTACATCAAGTATAAAAAATGTCACCCTTTTCGTATCATTATAAGAAATGTATGTACATATAGATGGGTTTCTGTGTGTGGTTTTATGTGATTAGTTCAGTTATGCAGCAGGGAGGAAATTATAAATATACTATCCAATTCTGAAGGTACCATTTTTGGAAATTAAAATCTTCAATAGACTGCATAGAAATTTGTGCCTGTTCCTCAGATGGCATAACGTTATATTCCTTCAGTCTCAAATCGCTCGGCCTCTGTGGCTGACAGCACATCACTGTGACCCTCACAGCTTCAACATCACCTCATAACGTCTCACTGTTTACTCTCCAGTGATGCTTGGAAACCACATATATTCTATCCATTGTTTTTTGTAATTGCCACCAAACCCAGGCTGCCATGTAATGTCACTACAGAACTCCCTCACTGGTTTTGGTCATACGTATATGTCAAAACACTGTCCCAGAATTTCAAGGATGCATATTAACCCTTTAAAAGCAGGGTTAAAATATGTCATGTAGAATTTCTTTTAAGTTATCAAGATTATCTTTTCATAAAAAAAGACATAAAAGAATTCTGATTAAAGGTTCATTTCTGCTACAAGTTGTGATGTTCTTCAATATGCATGGCAACATTTAACTCCATAGAAAATTGCATGAAAGGCACTTGGAGACCAAAGTATTAGATTACACATTGGCAGTGAAGAAAATACACACTATAGTTTAGAATTCAGCCCGTAGTGCAGAGCAAGCTGTGATATATACAGGACAGTAGAAAGGATGAGGTACAGACTGTTCTCAGGACACAGTCCAAAATGTGTCAGAGACAATGGGAGCCCTGCTGCTGACCTCAGGAGGCTCTGGGTCGGGCTTTAAAGGTTCACAGCGCTGACAGACATAAAAAGGTGGTAACAAACATCCAAAAGGTCAAATATTTTTGGCTTCCAGACATTGTTGTGTGGCACAGGAACAAAAGGATCATTACTTAGTAAGAGAGAATAAATAGTGAAGCAGAAAGGGAAGCAGAGAAAGGCCAAAAACTGAGGAACGGGCAGGCTTTGCTCTTCAGTACCTAGGCACTTTTCTCATTTCCATGTTTGGAACAGATCTCTGTGCTGCAGAAACAGAACTGGCACTTAACAACACGAAGCAATAATAAATTATTGCATGTAAGCCAGCCCAGCAGGAAATTCTCCAGGGAAGCAGCAGGGAGAAAAGGAAGCATGACACCAGCGTCGCCCTTATGCAAAGGCCATACTTGCCTTTTTGAAAGCTGGTGGGGTTATTTTTCAGCATTTTTGTAAATTAGTATCACAGTGATTAGTGAACTGCCTTAGTGAGTGCTGCAAGCAAACGTGCTGGAGAAGACCTCAACTTGACAAGTCTGAAAAAAATGGCAAAAATGAGTGTGGAAAAGCATAGTATAAAGGACTGCAGGAAAGAGAATCTAACTTCCAGTAGCACACACATGACTTTCAAGCATATCTCTGATTCAGTAACTCAGACTAAAAAAAAACCAAACAAATAAACTAGTAAGGAACTATTTAAACAATGTTATTTCTTACAAGGAGAAACAAGAAGAATAAGAGAGCTCACTATTTCAATAATAATAACACTAATAATAACAACAATAATACTAATAATACATATATATGCATATACAAATAATAGATCTAATTATTTTAAATAATTCATAATAATGGTCTGTTCTCAATCTGTTGATTTGCAAAAATACTGAGAGTTTGTTTTCCTCTACCTTTTTCTATTCAGAAATGCACATTCAAGTACACACACTTTAAACCATAGCCTCCAAGACCAGATGGTTTACAATAAAACCTATTTCAGTGCTCCAGCAACTAAATTATTTCCCAGAGGGTGAGAAGGCACAGCATTTTGTCCGGCTACACCCATACAATGCTTCTCCTCCAACCTGTGGTTAGCAGTATGGGTAGCATGTTCACATTGAGTTTAATAAGCCAGCCTAAAGCCTACATGGTTTTTTCGGTGAATGGACTGCAAACTCAGCCCCAGCATCCATCGACCGCTGGGCCAGTTGGCAAATAATCTCTGAATTCAAGGGGACCGTGCACAGGAGCAAGTAAGCAGGGCACAGTATCACGGAGATCCCTGTTGCAGCACTTACACCTCAGGGCTTACAGACCACCCACTGTATCAGAGCACATTTATTATGACATGCATGTAAATAACAAGAATTAAAAAAAAAAAAAAAACTCTTTACACCAGAAAAGAACAAGTTATGAAATAAACACCAAACCCAGACCTTTTGAAAGAAAAAGTACAAAAGAAGTTTTGGGTTGTTTTTTGAAAACAGTTGGAGTGAGTGACAAAGATTCACCTACAGGGATGCCGCTGTTTTGCAGTGGCCTGTGGTATGATGCAGTCTAGTTAAAAAGGCGATTTGTAGGTAAGCCCGAGAAAAGAGGAACCATTTGCCATAGGAATAAAACAGGTCTTCTGGCTCATAAAATCTTCTGCCAAACTGATTATTAAATGCACACATGCTTCCTGCAAAGCTGCATCTCAGTTAACAAAGCACCGCTACATTACCTGCTGAAATTCAGGCAGCTGAAGAAAGGCTGAAGTGTCGGTATACAGGTAGCAATGACCCACCCTTCTTCATAAGGGGAAATTTAAAAGCTGAGCTATTCAGAGGCAGAAATTAGGAAAAAAGATGTACATCCCAAACTACCTCCCCTTTAAAATGAAAAGCTGAGCAGGCTTCTTACGGAGCTTAGCGTGCCCAGGCTGCCTTCAATCCAGTAGCAACTGCCTTGGTATCCAAAGGACACGCACGCACCAATGAAGGATGATGCCCCGCCCTAAGTATCTTATCTCTTACAGCGTGAACACTGTAACTGAAATTACCCACAGCCGCCCAGCAGCAGCTGTGCCATGGACCTGGGAGCGGATGATGTGTCTCTGGTGTTTAAAACCGTGCTTCCCTCCCGACTCACAAGGTGAGCATGCAGCCGCTCCAGAGCAGCTGAGGAACACACGCATGGCGTGGGGAAATGCTTAGTAGCAGCCGAAGCTGCCAGGAGAGTGTTTTTTCATCCTCTGACATCACACAAGTTCTGTGGCTGACATCCAAGCCGGAGGAGGGCAGCGGCTGAAGGAAGTGCTCCCGTATCGAATGACAAACAGGACCCCAGATGCGCTACGGCTTTCAAGGAAGGATTGCACACAGTGAGCGCTGATACAAAGGCTCAACTTGCCTATGTAACATCCAGGCAGCACCCATGTTCTCTTGGCAGAAACAAAGAATATTAAACCCCATTTCTCAGGAATATCACAGATAAGATCAACGGTCTCACCATGTTTCATACGGGCTTACAAAACAAAACCAACATAAAGTCAATTGCAGGTCATTGACCGACATGGTCAACTGGGTCTCTGATCCAGTCCCATGAGATGAAGAGGGAGCCAATCACACGAATTTAAAACTCATCTCAGCCAGATTAACAACTTCAAAAGAAGCAAAGCATTACAACACAGTGTCTCTTGTCTGTTGCCAAGAGGTATTTTCTGCTGTTGCCACCATGATATTACCACTGGCACCATTCCCAAAGGGTCCCCATACCTAAACCAACATTAATGACACCGGGAAGACTCTGCTTCTCTCATTTAGAGAGAGAGCCCGCAAAGCCTTCACTTGGGAGCAATGTCAGCACCCGGTGAATATGGACAACCTCGGAAGTTCTGGGGATTCGAGCAGGAAACACATATTTAAATGGATGAGGAAAAAACCCCCAGTCATTTTTCTTAGGATAAAAAGAAATCTACTGATCATATCTTTTGGTGTCAATAATAATGGAAGAAAGGGAGAGAGAAGCTTGTCAAGAGAAGGGTAAGAAGGAAAGAAATTACTCCAGGGTCAATTCACACTATCTTCTGCTTATTAACCTTTTGTAGTTTAATGCTCCAGAGAACTTACAAAAAAATACATTTACCCAAATGCCCAGGAGCTTTTTCATACTGCCATCACACCATCGTTCATCACATTATTCATCTGCTCACCTCTTCCAAATGTATTACTTGCTAATTTTAAATACACCTTCTGCGCATACCACCTCTCTGTTAAGGCAGTAGCTACCTAGCTAGGCACCGGGAGAGGCAGGTTAGAGGCTATGCCCCCTCCACCCACTTCTCCAGGCAGATCTTTGCCACCCCTTCCCCAGAAACAGGACCCAGAAGCCACCTGCTGCCACTGGTGAAATTAAACCTAAATTAGACATACCGTCATAAGGAAAGACCATACATGGAAGACAGGGAAGAGATGTCAGAGAACAAGGAAATCAAGTCAGTGACTGTTGTAATACCTGCATCATGGTGAAAGCCCATCAAACCTACAAACAATCCACATACAGGATGGAGGGGCAGTATTGTGGCTGATCCTTGGCTGCTTAAGGTTTGAAGGCTCACAGCAGTCAAACTGGGTAGTGCATACCTGTCTGGGTGCTGCAGGCAGCTTGAGAAGCACAGCAGTCTCGTGGGAAAAACATAAATCAAACTAAATCAATGAAGCATTCATGGAAGAATAAAAGATGAATAAAGGAAATTAAAATATGACCAGTCATGCTTGAGGCAGGTTAAGAGGCCAGCATCGCACTCTTGAGTACCTCTGTGAAAGGCGCCTTAAAGCTGTCAAGCCATGAGATCAGACACACCCAGAGTAAACACAAAGCTCTGCTGGGACCCAGACACAGCCCGTACAGTGCATTGGGACAGCAAGGGCATTGCTTCAGCAGTTCTGTGCCGAGTAGTTCTGAGGAACGTGATACAAACCCGAAAGATACCATAAAAGAGACTGTCAGTGACCAGGATGAAAGGCTTGTCAACACACAGGGGAAAAAAAGAATCAGGATAAAAAGCAGCCATTTGGGAGGGGTCATAAAAATAATGTATTTCTAGTAAGCTTCAAAAGATTTTACTTCTTTGTTTCTTACAAGGCAACAGGCACACTCAAACAGGTAAGGGGGGTGTGTGTGGGGGGAAGGCATGGGAAAAATACTTCAGCAGTCTTACAGCCTATGTTGTTTGTTTAACGCTCTGCATTGTTCATTAAGCAATAACCAAATAGATCGTTCCACTGAGCCTGAATTGCAAAATCTACCCAAGCTAAGAAGGAAACGGTGGACCTAAACATGCACATTGTATTCCTCATTTAGGAGAATTGACTGTTCTCGTACACCATGTTCAACGCACTGCTTTTCCTTAAATAATCTGATCCACTGCAGTGAAGACAAAGATGCATATGAGCATTTCTGGCTGTTCTTAAAAACTCCAGTAATTTAAATCCTTTATGAACAAACAAAAAGGAAGTTCAGGAACTTGCTGTGATATTAACTATAAGAAAAATACTTGTTATAATTACAATTTTTATTTAGATGGAGAATGTTATGCTCTCCAAAACACTACTAAGACTGAATTTTTAGTAATTTCAAAATTTCCACAAGCATATAGAGCCCAAGATGTTTATGATGTAACCCTCAATGCTGTCATCCATGTGTATGATGTCATACATAGCAATGAGTTTCACTGAATTAAAAGATTACTCACCACTAGTAGGTGTCTCAGTTATTCACTGCTAGTTGAGGGACTTAAATTGTGCTAAACTCTACACAGGACAAATATTTAAAAATCTGGTTTTGAGTTGTCCCTCAAAAAGGGGTGCATTCATTTTGAAGAGCAAAGGACACTTTTGTGGTCTACAGTCGGAGAGCAGGAATTTACTTCTGGTATGTCACGTAGCCATTGCGCTCTCTAGAGCAGACACCATGCCCAATTCATGCCTGGCAACCTGCTTATCAGAAGATTCAATTCTCAAATAAACAGAACTCCCTCCAGTATGACAGTCAAAACTACACCTACGCATTTCACAAACCTACGAGGAATTGCAGTATTTCACCCATGTCTGATGCCCTTAGCAGCAGCTCCCCTGTCTTACAGGCTCTTTGGCTCGCTGGCTTTGCAAAACGCCTCGAACCCACACCGCAGATTTTAAGGCAAATCTTTCTCTTTAAAGCAACTGTTCTGCCGCAGTAAAACCGCCAACTTTTTAGCAGCGGAGAGCAGAACTCGAAATGGAAACATCTGGTGTCGCTTACAGCATGTATTAAAAGAACAGATACAGGATTTCCCTGGAAAAATCAATGGTTGCCCTTCTGCATCTGCGGAACGCGGTGCTCCTCAGGGCTCCGTACGAGCCCGGCGCACGGATGCTGCGGTTGGGGGTGTCAGCGAAGCCGCGGGGTCGGAGTGGTGGGGCCCCACCGCGACCCCCTGGGTAAAGACTGCGGAGGCGGGCGGAGGGCTAAGTGTGTGTGTGTGTGTGATCTGCTTGCGGTACCTGAGCAGAAGCTGTTGCTGCTGACGGTCCGGCCGGAGCCCCCGGAGGAACTGGGCGGGTTGAACTCCCGGTTCTCCTCCTCCGAAAAGGGCGACTCGGAAGCGGGTGATACCTTCTGCTGCGGCCGCAGGACCAAGCGGGGGATGCGGCTGCGGGATACCTCCTTCTCCAGCTGCGCCTTCTGCTCCTGCTTGGGAAGGGACACCCCGCCGTCAGGGACCGCTCGGATGCACCCTCCTCCTTCCAGCATTCTGGCAGGGGCACTGTAAGGGCGGGGGGGTGGGGAGCAGGGTTTGCCTGCCCGTGTCTCTCCTCGGTTCCCGCTGCCCCAGCTCGCCGCCCCGCACCCAATCCTGCCAGCCCCTCCATCCCCGGCTCCTCACCTTGCTGCTCTCCCGCAGGGGCCCCATCTCCTCTCAGTCACGGCGCAGCCGAGGGCAGGCACCTGGCATGGGCGAGAAGGATGCGCTAAGCCGCGTTTGCTGCTGCTGCTTCTGCTGCCGCTGCGGCGCTGAGGGTGGCGGAGCCCGGCCCGGCCCCGCCGCTCCCTCCCCGCCCCGACACGTGGTGCCGCCGCCGGCCGCGCCGCCGCGCCCGGGGCCGCCGCCGCCCGCCGCAAGGGCACCAAGCAGGTGCGGGAACCGGGGCCGGGACGCATCCTCCTCCTGTCCCGAGGCCGGCCCGGCACCCCCGGGCGGCAGCAGCATCGCTGCGACACCTCTGTCAGTGGCCGCTCCGGGGAGACAGTTCCCCGCCCGCTGCCCGCACGGGGCTCTCAGGGGCGTCGGCATTAAACTCTGGCCAGGCTGGGCGCTGTCTGAGCGGTTTCATAGATGCTCCGCGAAGGCACCGAGCAGATGCGTAGCGGAGGACAGATGTTAGCAGTACAAATGTGATGAATGTATAGCTATATAAAGGTCAAAACACGTCAGATGCTTTCTGCTCCTCATTATTCAGCTTTTCATGGAAGGTGAAGAGACATAAAGCGCTTATTTTACTCTTGGTCAATACATAGACTAGAATGTTTAATTATTGTGTTGCCTCTCTTACCTTCATCACAGTGATTGCTGTTGACTCCCCTATAGATCAATGCCCATGTGTTGACCTCGTTCATCTGCTCCCCAGAGTGGGTCTACTGAAGACATGCATGTATTAGCCAGACCGTGATCTGGGCTGTATGCATGCCCACGCAATGGGTGGAAAGGACAACTTTTCCACAAAAGGGATGATGGAATTCTCAACATGGAGCTCATTTGAGGTTCTGCGCAAATAGGACTTCATTAACTTGGAGTAGCTGTACTTTCACATAAGGTTTTTTGGGGCAAAGATTTCCTTTGCATGCATGTTTCCTACAAAAGGCCCCAGTTACTGTTGGGAACTTCTGTTTGCTATTACAGTGTAAATATTAAATGCTGTCTCAAAAATAATTAAGAACAAATGTGTCTTTTATGTGCACTGCAGAGAAAATACCATCAATAATAGGAAAGGTGATGCATTCATCTAGCCCTCAAAGAGGAAAGAGGACACTGGTGAGTACTGACACACTGATTGTTGCATATACAAAGAGTTATAATTACTAATTTATTAACCTGGAGTCAGGATTAGATCCATTACTTATGTAGAGCTCCAAGCTATGCTCTGCCAAAAAGATGATACCATCCTCCCCTGGCAGTGTCAAGACATCTATAATTCCAAGAAGCGAGATAGTTAACAGCTGATTAAAAAATGCTTAAAATTCCTTTATTAAAAATGGTGCATGCTTATAAGATAGCTTGTAAGCACTGGAATATACCTTCCTGAGGCACAAAAGAGCAGGAACAATCCCAAACCTTTCCTTAATGCTTCAAGACCTTTTCCATGGAAAACAGAAAATTGCAAATCACATATTTTAGCCACACAAATTCACTCTCCTGTTCAGTAGAAACCGGGGCACCTGAGACCCTGGGCTTCTGCGAGCCACATGTGGCACGTGCGGGATGCAAATTTCCCACGTACATTCTCAGAGCTGCTGTACCGGCAGAGTAAGAAGAAGCTGTGCAGCAGCCCTGCTATTGCCATAGAAACTCAGCTCAAGAGCTGCTGCTGATGACTCAATTTTTGGAGCCTGCTTTATCTTTTTCCATTTTGGGCTCAAGTTTTTGCCTTGCTAAGAAACAAGATACGAAAAGAGACGTCTTCGAGCTGCCTCGGGATTCGTAACGGAATGTGATTGCCTTTGATCTACTCTCCTTTTGCACAGAGATTTATTGCCTGATCATAGATCATAAACCAGTCATTAACTTTCAAGCAAACAATTTTTTTCCCCTTGCAGCCCATACATGTCTAATAAATATAGACTAATTAAGTCACTTTTCTGCTTATTAAAATATTTTTACTGTGCACCAGTTAATCATCAGTACCAGGAGGAACAAATACTTGACGTGGCCATGTAATACCACCCTTACACTCTTCTTGACATCTTTTCCAGATCAGCAGTGTTGCTGTATTACCCCTAAAACCCAATTTCACACCCAGCATGTAAGTCTGAACAAACCCATATTTGCTGGGGAAAGGAAAACCACTGTGCATTCAGAAGGGCCTCAGAAAACTGACAGAGCACGGTCTCTGCTTGGGCTTTTCCTTGCTCTACTCCGTCCTGAAAAACAGCAGCTCTCCAGGAAGCCGCAGAGGGTTGCAGATTCAGCAGAAGCGCCCGGACTCTGGGAGCTGCCAGGGAGAGCTGGGCGCTGAGCCAGCCCTCTGGTCAGACCTTGTGCTTCCTGTAATGGGGAGCAAGGTACGCGAACTGGTTTTTATACCAGGCCTTGCTACTGAGATCTTCCCCCAGTTGGGGTGCTCTTCCAGAAAACATTGCAAGGGAGAGAGGATGGGGTGAATTATATTACGATTACAACATCGAGTAAGTTTCGCTGTTGCCTCCGCCGCTGTTCCACTGCTCTCTAAACCTTCTCGGGGAGGGGGGAATGGGGTTCTGGTGCTGCAGAGTTTGGCTAGCCAGTGGTTAGCTGCGTCCTTTAGCACCCAGCGCAGGAACTCGGTGCATTGCTGCTTCCACAGATGAGATGCTAAGAAAAAAGCCTTCACCTGATGTTTTTGCAAAGCTTTCTATGAAGTTTATTTTTGTAAGTTTATTTGTTCCATCTGATGGTACATTGTTTTTAGGCATCAGCAAATTCTGTTTTCCAGCTTGTTTTCTTGCAGTGCAGTATTTTTGCTCATGACCTGTCAGAACAACAGCAGCACCGAAGTCCTGTGAAGGTTTCAGATCCTAACCAAGTGCCCAAGTATCTCTGTTCAGAACTGAGCACCTCAGAAAGGCAAATAAACAAACAAAAAAACCAACCCAAATAACTTACTCAGGAGAGAATCGCTTAGAGCTCAGCACTACATACAGGGATACCTCCACACCCTTCAGCATAAGAGTTTATTCATTCAGCTGGCAGAGACCAAGCTTCAGTTGATACCTTCTCCATGAGTACAGCCCTGCATACTGCCTTTCTGATCCCATGAATTTTCCTTCTTTTCTGTGTAGTAGCTCAGTTTCAGCAAGAAGGCTTACGCTCCTAACTCAACTGACTTCTGACCAGTCTCTCACAGAGTGGAGGAGAGCAGGACTCAGATGAAGCCAGAGGCTGTAGTCTCCCAGGCGGCAAAAGGAGCAGAACCTGTACTTGTTTTTTTCTTCTGTTAGAGTAATGATCAAAAGGCTGAACAATGATTCCTGTCCTGTGTGAATTCTCACTAAACACTCCCCTCATGCACCTGTGCTGTTTTGATGCTGTCATCATTTGGTAGTGCTGTGCATATTTGCAAAATTTGACTTTGTGGGGAAACAGCAGGCTTTCACGCTCTGCTTACTGCCTGGAAGATGCTGGTCCAAAACCAGGCTGGCTGGTTACTCAGACCAGGGCAGCTATGTGTGTTTATAACACTGAAGGCGCTTGTGGACATTGCGATGAAAACCAAAGAGGCATTTTGTGACCTTGGGTTCATTAGGGTTAAGTCATTTTCTTGCAAAGTTATTTTGAATTTGGCAGTTTTGATGCCTAAATCTGTCTAACTTCAATTTCAGGTGGCTGAATGTTTCTTTTAATTTCAGCACTGGGTTTTCACAGGTCAATGAAGTGCAAACAATACCTTCTACTGCTTGAGGACCATAGGACAACATTTGGGTTTGAATCCCATCTCACTCTGAGGCCAAAGGGAATGCTGCAGAGGGCAGGGCTGGGCCCTGTAGTCCCAATGCTATGTGATTTCATTGACACAGGCACACAGCTGATAATGCTTCTGCCTCTGACCTAGAGAGCATCTGTACTGTGTCAACTGAGGCCTGTGATGCTTTGACATATTTTTTTTTCTCACCCAAAACATGACAGTGATGTTGAAATGGGGTTTTCAGAGCCTGGAAATGGGTAAAGGTTGGGAAGATTGTGAAAGCATGTGAAGCTGGGGAAAATGAATAAAACACTGGAGATCATAAATATTAGAAATAATTGACTTGGAGATCTTTAAACATCTTCTTTCTAACAAAGTGATAAATGTGTAGGTTAGCAAGCAGAGTGAAAATCTTTGCCAAATATTCAAGATCATTCACTTGTAGTAGTGTGTATCGGTATATTAGTAGGGATGGAACAGTTAGAAATCAGGGAGAAATTAAAATTTGGGGAAATGCCAGATTGGAAATAAATGTACATTTAAAATGTCAGACATGAAATGCTTTTCCATAAAGGTTATAGTTGGAAAATCTCTGCTCTGGTGAGATCCCACCTGGAGTACTGTGTCCAGCTCTTAGGTCTCCAGTACAAGACAGGTATGGAGCTGTTGGAGAAGTTCCACAGGAGGGCCACAGGGATGATCAGAGAGCTGAAGCAAGTCTCTTATGAAGACAGGCTGAGAGAGTTGGACATGCTCAGCCTGGAGAAGAGAAGGCTCTGCGGAGACCTTACTGTGGCATTTCAATAAAGGGAGTTTGTAAGAAAGATGAAGAGAGACATTTTACCAAGGCCTGTAGCGACAGGACAAGGGGCAAGAGTTTTAAACTGAAAGAGGGCAGATTTAGGTTAGATGTAAGGAAGAAATTTTTTATAATGAGGGTGTTGAGGCAGAGGAACATGTTGCCTAGAGACATTGTGGATGCCCCATCCCTGGAAGCTGGAAGGGGCTTTAGAAAACCTGGTTTAGTGGAGGGTGTCCCTGCCTATGGCGGGGGGCGGGGGGTGGGGTGTGGAACTAGATGGTCTTTAAAGATCCTTTCCAACCCAAACCATTCCATGTTTTTAAGTTCAAAATTTTGCTTGCCTTTAGTTCAGATGAGTTCACATTCCCTGAACAAAATAACAAACTCTAGTTTGCTTATCAAATGTGTTGAACCTGTTTTTCTATTCACGTGGGTTGCATAACAGATCAGCATATCTCATTCAAATACTTCCCAAGTGCTGAAAAGAACACCAGCTGGAACTAACCATTCTTGCAGCAGCAGTTTACATTAGGTGTCTTCAGAGAATTACCTGAAAAATTCTCTCATCATCTTTAAGAAGTACTGGAAAATGAGAGAAAGATAAGAAGACTATGAATATCATTATAATATATATAAAAGAACAAAAAGGAAGCATTTCTTCATGTTGGTTGTGGGGACAATAAGAGAATAATTAATTTGGGACTCTGACAACACAAATCCGAGGTTAAAAATATAACTAATAGCTATCAAGATCTCTTTATAAGAAGCATATCTTGTAAAAAAGACTCATTAGAGTGAATAGTAACATTTTTTAAAAAAAGACAACCAAAGTAAATGAAAAAACATCTGGGACAAATAATAAAGCTCTGCCAACAGGATGGGAAACAGCTTTGGAAAGCAATTATGAGAAAAATACTTTGGACCCGTAGTAGCGAATGTCTCAATGTGAGTTCTTAGACCACATCTGTGGTTAAGGAAACTAACGCCGAAGAAGTGGAATATTTAGCTGAAACAGGGGAGTGATCTTGCCTGGGTACACAGTGTAAGATGTCTGCTGGAACAGAGTGTTCAGTTTTAGTGGGGAGGAGTTCAAGGGAGATGTTGTTTTCTGCAAGACATTTTAATCTGTCTTCTGATAAGATTTGTGTGATCTGTTTGCACTGGACAGGTCTGTGTCAGTACCACTCATTGGAATGCAAACCAGAACACAAGCTAAAACACTGCACACCCACCAGTGTTTTCGCAGCAGCCAATGGATTTAGGAAACATTTGGGTAGGCTTGTCTGACTTCAGGCATCTGAAGTTACTGTGTGAAATTATGAGTTATATAGGGGCAGAGTCATGGCAAGCGGGTGCATCCGTGTCTGTGCCCGCACCGGAGATGGAGGTGTGAGGAAGGACCTGTGCCCAGTGCTTGTCTGGATTTAAATTTCCCTCCCCAGGGTGTCTGAGAGCTCTGCCACTCAGCTTTGTGACTTGGCTCTGCAGCCAATACCTAGAAACAATTATGGGACTGTCTTACCAGAAAAGGCACTCCCATCCAAGGCTGTTATTTTGTAATGTGCAGTCTAAGTGGTACAGAAATAACCTACATGTTTCAGAAGGCAGCTGTGCCTGAGCTCTGGAATGGAGTAGAATGAAATCTGCTGTTGCTATCTAGGTCCAATTTATATAATTCACAAAATGGTTGTATATAGCAGAACATGTATTTTAGCATTCTTTGTGAAGATGCTGCTTGATCCAATGTCAGCTGAATAACTGCAGTTTACTGTACCATATGCCTTTTTTGTAACATAAACTCTACACAGGTTTGCAGCAGGGCTTGGAATGAGGCAGCTGTGAGGTCCTGAAGAAGATGATGGTGTGCAGCTATTTCTGCTAGACGAGCCCTGGTTTAATCAATAACCCAAATTGTTTTAGGGTTTGGTGTGATATTGCTGCAACGTGAATACTGAAGGAGGATGGGTTTTTGAGTTGGACATGCACATAAGGACCCCTACTTTCTTTTGAAAGCCTTTTTTTTTGCTTTGGAGAAAGTGTTCTCCACTTCTGCCTTGGCTCAGTGGTTATCGGTCAACTTTCATTTAAACTGGAGGATACAGGGATCTGACAAAGACATTTTTCATATTAAGCCAGAATGAGTGAGGAAGTAAGGAACAGTGGTATTCAGCAGTTAATTTCTGAATGCTGCACCTCCTGGAGTTATCGAGAAAAATAAGTACCTTGCCTTATTTTCTTCAGTACTTTATGTGTGTTTACATACAGCATTTGAAGCCGAAAGTGGATAGAAAAAGCATTTGATTGGGAATCCGGACTGAGGTGCCACTTGGAGAAGCATGGTTGATGTTTTTAGTTCCGTATGGAGACAAATGTCTCTTGATGAATACAGCACTTGTAAAAGGAGTTTTATGACCTGAAAAGGGGTATCCGAGAAGCGTCTGCTCATTTATCTTGCATGCCTAGTTGGGTCTCTCCATTCTGATGAGCATAAGATTTATTTCTGAGCTACTTCTATTCTGTTCTTACCCTGTGGGTAGAGAGGAGTCTGATTTCAAATGCTCTTCAATGTGGGAAAGACAAAGGATGCAGTGATACCTGTATATCAGAAAGTTTCCCAGGAACATAAGCACACTCTTGCAGAGGTCTTTAGGTGAGCCTGAAATTGGTTGATGACATTTAATATGGTTAAGAGGATAAGCTCTCGCTGACCTGGAATCTAACATGGTTCTTACGAGCTCTCCCCTTTGAATCAAAGTAATGCCTTGCCAATTACCACATGCTTCTGGCAAAGTGTAATGATTTGAACTAGGACAAATTTCATCAATTTATGGGAATGCTCACATGGAAGTGAAAGGCAAAATGAGACACTATCATGGTGGAGAAGAAGATGATGTCTAGAATGTCCCTACGGGCTCTGTTGTATGAGCCTGAAAGTGCTGCACATGCTGTAGCCATGTGAGACCTGTTATAGGAGGTGATGATCAGTGCTAACTCCCTGGGGGGCAGGCACAAAGTAACAGGGAAAATGATATCTTAGGGTGCAGATGTGTTCCAAGGCACTCCTGGCCAAAATAATATGATTTCCCATGCTCACTGTATGCAGCACAGAGCTATCTGAACTGCCACAGAAATAAGAAAAAACCCCGTGTAAGCAGTATACAATTGCCAACATCAGTAGCTGTTCAACACAAGAGAAGAGCTGAAACCCTATTAGCAGAGCATTTGATCCTAGGATAAATGAGTTGCATTTTAACTGTATTTCACAACTAATGAAGAATGGTCAAAACTGAGGGGCTTTTTTATCTCAACGGTATCTTTTTAAATGACAAAAGTATGAACAATAATCCACACACACACCCCAAAGAAGACTACAAAAAGTAAGAATCTTACAAAGTCTTTTAGCCTAATCTTTTTAAGTACTGTGTTAGTCCTTTTGGGATTGCTTTAATAATAAAATTTTGGATATGTGCAGGTTTGTTCAGGGCTGAGGCCCTACACTGAACAAGTAGAAATTTATATATGGGTATTGGTTCATGAAAACCTGAAGAGCTCCAAAGTAGAACCAGAAGCATGTTTTTTATTTATTTATATTTTGGTCTTATCCTTCCAAGCCCTGTCTTGCTTCTATCAGTTTCACAATATAAATATATCTAAGCCAAGGATCACCTCATAGTTACTCTCAACCTTATGCCCCTTCTCCTTTCTGCTCTTACTGATGTTCTTGTCTAGGCACTTACCCAGCAGTGTAAGGCATTCTCTGGGCACGTTTGGAGCCTGAACTCTGAACAGTTCAGTGGCCATGTTCATGGCCTTTAGGTCTTTTTTTTTTTCATTATCTATTGCAATGTGGTCTTGAACAGGGCCTTGAAATGTTACTCCAGTATAACAATAGATGATAATATTAATAGGAATAAATAATAAAGCTTAATGCTTTCAACATCAGAAAGATTGTCGGGATGCCAGTTGGGCTATAAATTCTTCAAGTAATCAAACAGATTGTATAGTCCTTGACAGATTGTAAAGCACTGGCATAAGGATGTTTGAGGAGTGTGTTTGTGTTCCTGACAGGTATGTTTCAGCCTGATAACATCCCCCTGTAAATGAGTTTTGTTGTTACCATCCTCTCATTTCCATTCAATAAGATAATTGTGCTATCTGGGGCAATTAAAGGGAAATGCCACATTTTATCTGGGCATCTACTTTTAGTAACTAATGTTTGTAAAGAGCAGTGGCAGTGCTTTGATACAAAGGCTTATGAAGTTTCTGAGGACACTGAATATGCAAAGGTCAGAAATACAGTGTTCCACTTCCAGGAAAGGATGTGTATTTGCAGGGCTTGCTGTTGTCTATAAATGTTAAGAAGACAAAACGAGATTTTTAATTATAATTTTGTCTCTGATTGGATAATTTTATTTTCAGTATTAGTCATTAATTTTGTTTGATTTTTCTCTTGATGCAGACAACATAAACAAACAAAAAAAATTTCTACTCATCCTGAATTGTTGACTATGTCGAATATGCGGTTGATTTATAGTCTGCTTACTTAGCTGAAAGAAACAGGTCCAGTTTGAGCCATGAATTTACATTATGGGTAACAGTGAAATACTTCATCAGCCTCCATTACCTTTTTGTTCAGACTCAGCTGCGTTTCACAGACATTGCCCTTCTCCTTGTGAGAGGCCCTCTGGCTGTAGCCCTGTCCGATGGCAAAACTCCTGCCGAGATATGTGTTGGCTCGTGCCGTGTTGTTCCAAACTTGCTGGAGGCGCCCAGCCAGCAATCCCCAGCTGTTTGGTCTGACACCCAGTCCCTTGACTCCATTTAACTGCTAATTGCACCAAATGCCTCCTAGAATTTGAGTGCAGCAGGGCAGAGTCTCCTTGGCATCTCCCTCCTATCCAACCACCCTGTCTTTAATAGGTAGTAGGGAATGGGAACTGACCCCTTTTGCCTCCACTAAGAAAAAAATGTAAGCTGCATTGTAAGGCTCTAACAGGTGGGCCTGACGGGGATCTGTGTAAGTGTAGCAGACAGGGAAGAAGCCTCCCAGAACTGATCTCATGCCCAGTTCCCTGTGGGAGCTGCCATGGGGACAGTGTCGCCTGGCCCAGCTGGATGTCACCATCCCCTGCTGCAGTGCAAAGCAGGTGCGGGGGGAGCTTCAGGAAGGATTAAAGGGTCAGACTCAAGTATTTCTGAAATGTGGTTCAATCCCATGGCCCTCATATATCCATAGTTACCAGCATAGCTGGAAGATTGTCTCCTGCTCTCCAGTTCCTACCTGAAGTGAAGGCTAAGCTTTGAAAATCATCTGCTGGGAAATTCTTCTAGATGCTGAACTTACATGAATACAGTGATGGTGCACCCACCGGTGATATGCATTCCAGAAGATTCAGAATCCCCATTAGTAAAAACATCTGTTATTTAAAATGTTACACATTTATTTTATGCATTTGTTTTCCTGGTTTCCTTCTAGTTTTCTATAGTCATCTAGACCTCAATTGATCAGTGGGTCTTCTATCTGATTTGGGGGGTAATCAATGCAGATTCAACATCTCAGTTTCAAAATTGTTTATTTTTCCTTTGTAAAAGTGTACTGAATTCACTGAAGCACAGTAACTGATAGATTCCCTTTACTATTCCATATACCTCTCAATTTTTGTCTTTTTCCTGGACATATTTAAAATAGACATTTTATAAGGCAGTGTGAGACACCATCATTACTGTTTACTGTGGGCTTGAATTGCGTTCATAGCAATGAAAAGCATCCGCTCAACCATGCAAAGCATTGGTCTTGAACCCTCATGGAACGCCAATTTAACCTGCATCAACATGTAATCCCACAAATGCGTGAGCCTTAAGCAGACAGGATCGCCGTTCGGTTCATCAGCTCTGGCCACTCTGCAGGGTCTGGCCTCAATCCAGTATTGAAATTATATCGCTGCTGGAAGATAACTTAAAATTAAATCTGCATAAACAATGCTCAAATAACACCCAGTAGGGTTTTTTTTTTTTTTTTTTGTGGTACTAGTAGAGTTAAAAGAAACATACCTCTAGCTGAGACTCCAGAGACAACTTGTGACAGAATGAAATATAGCCTGCTGAAACCTACTGTAAGCAAATACCACAAGCTGTGCCAAACAATCTTATTAGTTTCACTGTAAAAGTAACACCAAATAGAAAGAAATGACTTGCATATTCCTGTCACCGTTGTTTTTAAATGGCTTATCCATGAAGAAAGTTTGCAATCATCTGGCTAAAAAGAAATTAACCATAATCTGTTTATAGAAATATCCAATGTAGAGAGAAGTTTTGGGGAATTGGTTTTTTTTTGTAAGGAAAAATGGATCAGATCTGCTTTCTAATCCTATTTAGGAATATTTAGAAATCCTGCTTTTATTTCAGAATTTAATTTTCATTACAGTTTAAACACTGATTGGCTCCTACATGCATACAGACTCTCTTTCTACTTTTCATTTAGAAAAACTATGGTGTAATGCATCTGCTATTTGCAACAAAGCAGCAAAAATGGGATTAGTGTTTAGATCACGCCTAGTACATTATAACATTTATAACTCTATAAATGGATTTCTGTGGGCACTGCTGGAGTGGTGAGGTTATACATACTTAAAACATCAGGTGAGTTGCACAAGTGTCAAAACCAACAACTTCTGATGTATTCTTGCCAAAAGATACTAGCTTTTGTATGCTTGTCTAAATAAAAAAAATAGGCTGTCAACTGGTCTGGGATTACATACTCCTGGCTCAGGGCCTTTGATGCAATTTCTCATCAGATATTCCAGTGCTTTTTCAAAAGCTCTGCGTTTGTAACCTGACCTCAACCCCCAGAGAGACTCCTTTCTCAATCGCAGCAGATGAAACTGGACATGACTGGAGAATACAGAGCTTGATAACACGGGGAGGGGGGGGCTTTATGTTGTTTGTCAGAACACACTGCCAACAGTTTTGATTTCAAAGCTGGTTTCAGCTGCTTCTTTAAGCAACACTTTGTTTCTGCCAACTGTGAGTCTTCAGAAATACTCCATTTTAGCAGTGCTTCAACAGGAATACAGATATCTCAAGGAGTTTATATTTTTCAGAAGTCAGTGAATGTGCATTGGTTTATATGTAGCCCCAATTATTGAAATGTATTGTACCTCACTAGCCTTGTTTTTCTCAGTCTGTCGTCAGTCAAAAATATCCATGTCACCAACCCCACACAGTCTGATCCCACCAAAAGTTTCTGAATTTGAGTAATTTTTTGCATCACTTAGCAAACCATTCAGCACATTTTCAGGGTTCCCTTAATCATCTTCTCACAAAAACTGTACAATTTCTTCTTGTTGTGGCACAGAGTAAATCATGAGTATGTATCTGAAGAACAAGTTAAGTTCCAACTTTCAAAGTGAATCAAGCTTTGACCTTGTAAGCAAAAACTGCAATGCAAACTTCAAGGCTGGAGTTCTGCTTTATCAATAATACTTTATTATTTTCTCACTGATCCTATTTTCAAGCTGTAAGAGAGAACTGACAAGAGCTATCCTTATTCTGTTTTGGTTTTGGGTTTTTTTGGGGCTTCATTTGCTTTCTAAAGTTAGTCTAAACTACAGTTTCTTCCATGACCTCAACTAACTTTCAAAATCACACTAGCTTTTATGGGTGCTTTGGCGTGAACCATAAAATGATCTAAGCTTTTTAATTACTTCACTGAAATACAGATTTTTAACAGTGCTTTTATCTGCCAGCTCCCTATGACTTACAAGGCAGTGTGTGAAATTGTTAATGACATACAGTTCTTAAAGGGCAGAGATTTCTTTCTTGTTTTCCAGGTTAAAGCTGGTGCCACCCCCCATAAATTGTACAAGTTTATAATTAAAGGGCACAGCAAATTATAAAATGCTTTTGAAAATCGTGTTTAATGCTGCAGGTTTTTTTAGATTAAGGAATATGAGTCAAAAGTAAGAGCCGAAAACGCAGAAACTGTTGCATGAAAATGACTGTTACTGGTTCCATAGCTTGACTGATACTCCTTGTTTCTTATTCTGGTTATGTGTATTTGTCCAAATTCATGCCATGACAGGCTTCTTATTTGGTTTTGTGAGGTATTTGCAGTTTTTCTGTCATGTGAACAACATCATGCAATTTGGTAAAAGTTCCATCATCTCCTCTCTGTTTCATTGTGTAAGAAACATTACCTCAGAAATATCAATTTTGGTTTAAGCTAAGAACAATTAGGGATTTTAGAAGATTTTTTTTTTGGTGCTTTCTAAGGTGGAAACATCCACTGACAAGGCCTGTATTCAATGGCAAGCAACTAATAGCATCAGAAGAGGTGGTGTTACTACTTCTCTAATTAGAATCTCATGTTTGTAGACATGGAAGAAGTAATTGCACCTCCCACTGGGTTCGTATGGCAATGTATCATGAAAGCTGTTCATACTCCCTGGCTTTTTCACAAGATGATGTGATGCCTTTTCTAATTTTTCTTAATAATCACTTATTTCTGCTTTCATTGAGGCCCTTGTCACCTTTCTCCAGCTCCTTGTCAGAAGCCACTATTCTGTACCCAGTAGGGCTAAAAAAAAATATGAAATCATACTTGGAATTTTTCCCATTCAGAAAATGCTTTTAAATTAAAGAGTCTGACCTCATTTGGTATTTAAAATAATGGTGATACTAAATAAATCTGAATTTGCTTTGTTCTGCATTGCATCCTAAACCAACACACAGCACTATACTAGCACTATACTAGCAAGAAAATTAACTCTATCCCATCTGAAACCAGGACAGGAATGAAGAAATGAAGTGGTACCTTATTCTACAACCAAGATGTTTGTGTGGGAGTTGGTTTGATGCTTCTAGTAACAGGACTTTGTCACCCTTCTGCTGGTTCTAGACCATGGCAAAAAAACCCATTGTTTTTGTAATCATCATAACTAACTTTGAAATGTTCTAAGGGGTTGTTGCAGTTTTGCATGGCAAGCTTCTGGTGGACAAGTGGGGACTGCAGGGGTGGCTTCTGCAAGAAGCAGCCAGAAGCTCTCTGCAGGCCCAACAGAGCAAACAACAGCCAGCTCAAGGCTGTTCACTGTTGTTGACCAAGGCCGAGCCCATCAGTGATAGTCACAGCGCCTCTGTGAATTGCATTTGGGAGAAAAAATATGCAAGCAGCCACTTTTTGCCACCAGAGAAGGGAGTGAGAAGATGTAAGAAACTGTGCAGACACCAAGGCCAGGGAAGAAGGGTGAGGAGGACGTGCCCCAGGTGCTGGAGAAAAAGATGCCTCTGCAGCCTGTAGAGAAACCCATGGTGGAGCAGGTGTCCCCCCACAGCCCATGGAAAAGGCCGAGATCCCACCTGCAGCCCGTGGAGAGGCCCCACACTGGAGCAGGTGGAGACATATGGAAGATGCTGTGACCCCACATTGGAGCAAGCTCCTGGCAAGACCTACAGCCCATGGAGAGAGAGACCCATGCCGGAGCAGGTTTGCTGGGGAGACTTATGACTCATTGGAGGACCAGGCTGGAGCAGTCTGGGCCTGAGAGACATTCTATGATTTCTGACTGCACCCCATGGAAGTGACCCACACTGGGGCAGCTGGTGAAGAGCTGAAGCCCCATGGGAAAGGACTCAAGTTGGAGAAGTTTGTGAAGGACTGTCTCCCATGGGTGGGACCCCACACTGCAGCAAGGGAAGGCTGTGAGGAATGTCCCCCCAGCTAAGAAGGAGAACAATTTATAAGAACTGACTGAAACCCCTATTCTCCCATTCCCTGCCCTGTGCCACAATGTGGGGGGAGAAGGAAGAGAAAATCATGAATAAAATTGAGTCGGTGAAGAAGGGAGTGGCGGGGGGAGGTGTTTTAAGATCTGTTCCTACTTCTCATTATTCCACTCTGGTTTCACTCTATGTGTGTGTGTGTGTGTGTACTATAATAAATTAGATGCTTTTTTTCCCCCTTTCTTTTTAGCCCATGTTGGGTCTGTTTTGCCCATGACGCTGACTGTGGAACGATCTCTCCCTGTCCTTATCTCGAATCCTAAGCCTTTCAATATATATTTTCTCCCCTGTCTAGCTGAAAAGGGGAGTGATAGAGTGACTTTGGTGAGTGCCTGGCTTCCAGCCAGGGTCAAAGCACCACAGTGGCAGAGTGTCATCTTATCCTGTTGTTTCTAAAAGGGCTGTTGGAGAAGTGGGAGAGAAGCTGTGATTCTGCAGGCAGCAGTGTGGATGTGCATTCCCTGGCACTGTGTAAAGGTACAGGCACACACTTCTCTGGAGACGCTTAGACTTTCTGTCACTGCACCTAAGAAATCAGGTTCCTTCCTAACGACAGTGTGTGTGGCTCGGTTTTCTTCCTTGTCTTATATATCAAATAATAAGTATTGTTCTCTGTAAATGATAATTGAAATTATTCTGGTACTAAGAGTTTCAACTATACCCATATTGTTTCTGGTGCATACATGTCTGACTTCCTCTTAGGAGTCTCCGGCAATGGTTTCCATAATCTCCCTAATTAAATTTTTCCTCCACTCTTAATTAACTTTATTAGGTGTTTGATGAGGACTTTTCTCTGTTTACTTTTTGTCCTGTCCACTACAGACATGAAGAACACAGTGCCCTTTTCATCTTTAAAGCTACTTTTTATGTGCTTGAGTATTGCCCTCTGCTTATCTCTTACCTGTGCTTAACTCTTACTTTGTGCAGAACCTTTGAAGGCTTTGGTTTGTAGCTGCTGTCACACCCACAGCAGCTCTAAGTGGCATCCAAACCTGGGCATGCTGTGGCACTTGAGCCCCTGCAAGATGAAGAATTGCCTCACACTTTAGTGTCTACAGAAACCATTATGACCATATGACAGTGGAGTTACCTTGCGTTTCATAGCAGTCCTGATCCTTTACTGCCAGACTGCTACCTAACACATTTTATCTCATCCCATACAGCTCATTATTCCTTGGTTAATTTTCACATATCCTTTTTAGAAAATCATCCTATTATGCTAAGATGATATAATTTGTTATGATAATTTTGAATTCCAGGCATTCTTCAAAGCACTGACAGTCCCATTCAAATTGGAGCTGTCTGCACATTAATAATACACTCCTTATTTCATCATGCAGGCTGTTAATGGAACTGCTTGCCAGACCCAGGGCAGATCCCCAAGGACCATACTGAAATACATGCTGCCATTTTTACAGCGAACCATTGATAACTGTCCTCCTGATATGATTTTGTAACTGTTTTCACTCTCAGTCAATGATATTTTCATCTTTATCATGTGTCCCTAGTTTGCTTTGAGACTGCACTGTCAGTACGGTGTCGGAAGTACTAAAATCAAAATATATGACTTCATGACTTGGGCTGTTTCTCTCTTACCCACAGGCTTGTCACCCTGTCACAAAGGAATTTATACTGGCTCAACATAATTTATTCCTAACTAATCCATGCTGGCTGTTAGTCATCTGTTCCTCTGGGTACCTGCAGATAGTTTGTACAAAAATTAACATTTCTGTTAGGATCGGAAGGAGCTGAGATAAGGCCAGCGCTGTGGCTGCCTCCCAGCTGCCCGTCGCTGGACATTACCAGAATAAAATCTACCTCTCCAGGCGCTTCACCCCAGTTTCCCTTCAGACCACAGTGGGGGTCGTTGCTGCCTGGGAGGTTGGTGATGGGGCTGTGTTTTTGTGCCACGGCACATACGTCTATTCCTGGCGTGTTGATCCACCGCTTCGGGTGCAGCTTCAGTCTTCTCAACCTCTTGCATCCCTTTTCAAGGTTGAAGACTTCCACAGTTGCCACCAGTGGTAACCACTTCATTGGCAAACTACCTTTTTAGTGACATGAAACTTGGAAGCATCATTTATTCATCATACCCACTGAGTCTGGGGTTCTCTCGTATTACTGAACTACTCCAAACATCCCTGGATAGTTGTATCACTTCCCCACCCCCCACTCCCACTTTTGTGAGAGAGTAATATGTTTGTTTTGCAATTAAAATCTGTTATTTGATAGTCCTTTCAGAGAAAGTTTCTGCTGAAGTGTTGGCTGAGGTGTTTATTTTCAATAAAACTTGTGACCACTTAATAAATATATTCACCTCACATCATTTTAAAACAGGAAGTCTGATTTTTTTCTGCAGGAAGTTGTCACCTTAAATATAAGAACAAATACTATAAACCTCTCTGTACATATGTACATACATTATGTGTACATAATAGATATATTTTTCTAGATATCAAGTGTGTATACGTGCTTTTTAATGATAGATTCATCATAATAAATGTAATGAAGCTATTTAATTATATACTTATTTTTACCCATTAAAAGAAAGAAAACTGGCTTTGGTGTTACCTAGTAAATGAATAGCAATATTTGAAAGGACTAAATAATTCATAGCTATACACCTCTCTTCATATTATTATAAATTATATCTGCCAACGTGAGTCCAGCTAAACAGACTTTTCTATGGAATTAATAGAAATCCTTCCTCTGTAGCAAAACCAGACTACATACTGTCTTCAGAAGGAATGTTTTCTGTCAGGTACTTACCCTCCATGAGAAATGCAGTGAGAAAGTTGAATACAATTCTTGAATATAGGGGAAAGGGTATCATTTAAAATGCCATACTGAAAGAAGACATTCCAAATTAAACAGGCATAAAACTAATGCTGTACTGTCAAACTGTACTTGGAAATTTCAGGGGTAAATAATTGTTTTCCCTTTGGTTTCCAAATTCATATTTATTATGATGCAAAGACTTAAGGTAATAAGAACCTAAGAAAGGCCATAGGAGCTCAGGGGATGGGGCTGTGACAGTGTCCCGTCTGCTGCCACTGGCCAGCACTGTGGGCATGAGAAAGGATGGAAGGTCAGGGTTATGCATGCAGTGATTATGTTTGCAAAACATTTTCTGAGCCTGTGGCAATTTGTAGGTCAAAGGCTTTCCACAGCAGGGGTGAAGTCATATTTTATAGGCCTAGCTGGATTTCGATCCATGAATTTTCCCAGTTGTTTTCTGCTTGCATCCCTACACTGATGTCAAAGTCCACCCACCTTCTGCAGAACAGCACTAATTAGAAGCAGGGTCACATCATCACTTTTTGTAGAGCTTTTTCCATGACTTTACTCAGCATCATAGCGCAATGGCACCCAGGCAGGGCACACCCTGCCCTGAATAGCTTTGTATCATCAGCAACATTCGTCCCCTCTCTGGTCGCTGCTTTTCCTCTGACTGGCTGCACGTTCCTCAATTGCACAAATCTGTCTAGGACGGAAGAGGGTACTCTGCCATCCCTAACCCTTTCCTTCCCTTGCCTACTGCTTCCCCCGTACCTCCAGCACAGAGAAGACAGGACATGCATTGCTGCAGCCCCTGGATGTTGCTGGCACATGTCATGGCTGCTCTGTGGAAGTGGCTTGCAGCACTGCCAGCCAGAGAAGCCTGGGACAAGAACATCTGTGTCCCTTGTACTCATGCGTGGTGGGTAGAAAAGGCACCATAGGAAGGTTGTAGCTGCTATTCTGTTCCCAGAGCTGCGTAACAGAAG
This sequence comes from Porphyrio hochstetteri, assembly GCA_020800305.1. Classification (NCBI taxonomy): domain Eukaryota; kingdom Metazoa; phylum Chordata; class Aves; order Gruiformes; family Rallidae; genus Porphyrio; species Porphyrio hochstetteri. Next base: position 20,321,605 of record CM036906.1, on the reverse strand, counting down.
GATGGCCCAGCTCTCTCTTTTTCTGCCCTCAGATGATTGAACTGATGGCTTATACCTGTTGCCTCCAATTAAGTTTGCTCTGACACCTTGAAGCAGCATGCATCCTCCCACAGCAAATTTTAAAAGCAAAATGATAAGAAAAAGAAATAAATGTAATTGTTCTGTTCTTCAAAGCTGTTCTCAGTCTGATGTCAACTATCTTGACTTTTGTAAGGCCTTTGACATGGTTCCACATAACATCCTTGTTACTAAATGGGAGAGATATGGATTTGATGAATGGACTATTTGATGTATAAGGAATTTGCAATTTGCTGGATGGCCATATCCAAAGAATTGCAGTCAAAGGCTCAGTGTCAAAATGGAGATCAGTGAAAAGTGCTGTCTTTCAAGGGTCCACAGGAGGACTGGTGCTGTTCAAGATTCAAGATCTTTATTAATGACATTAGAAAGTGGGATTGATTGCACCCTCAGCAAGTTTGCGGGTGACAGCAAGCTTAGGGGTGCAGCGATACATTTGACGGAAGGGATGCCACCCAGAGGGACCTTGACAGGCTTGAGAACTTGGCCTATGAAATTCAAGAATGCAAAGTGCAAGTTCGGGTGGGGGCAACCCCTAATAGCAATACAGACTGGGTGTAGAATGGATTGAGATCATCCCTGCAGAGAAGGATGTGTTGATGGATGAGAAACTCAACGTGAGCCAGCAGTGTGTGCTCACAGCCCAGAAAGCCAACAGTTTCCTGGGCTGCATCAAAAGAACTGTGACCAGCAGGTCAAGGGAGGTCGTGTTGTCCCTCTACTCTGCTCTGGTGAGATCCCACCTGGAGTATTGTGTCCAGCTCTGGGGTCCCCAGTACAAGGCAGACATGGATCTGATGGAGAAGGTCCAGAGGAGGGCAACAAAGATGATCAGAGAGCTGGAGCACCTCTCTTACAAAGACGGGCTGAGAGAGTTGGGCATGCTCAGCCTGGAGAAGAGAAGGCTCTGTGGAGACCTTACTGTGGCATTTCAATAAAGGGAGTTTGTAAGAAAGATGAAGACTTTTTACCAAGGCCTGTAGCGACAGGACAAGGGGCAAGAGTTTTAAACTGAAAGAGGGCAGATTTAGGTTGGATGTAAGGAAGAAATTTTTTATGATGAGGGTGTTGAAACCCTGGCACAGGTTACCCAGCTGTGGATGCCCCCTCCCCAGCAGTGTTCATGGCCAGTTTGGATGGGGCTTCAGGCAACCTGGTTTAGTAGAGGGTGTCCCTGCCTGTGGGAGGAGGGTGGGACTGGATGTTCTTTGTTCCAACCCAAACTTATATGGTTCTGTGATTTTTTACAGAACCTTTAAACAGATACACAGGTGAGGCAGATATGTAACGAGTTCATGTTTCAGATTTGAAATCTTTTCCAAATAACTGATGAATCCATCTCAATGAAATCACATACCTGAAGAGATCTGGGTGTATTATTTGACTGCACTTGTAATATGCCAAGGGTAGACTTGGCAGGAGAAAGTCTGAATTAGCAACGGAATGATGTAAAGAGGTGGGGTAACAGAAAAGCACACTTACTTACTTGGTTTGCATTTTGAGAAACAGAAGTACCCCGGGAGCTGTTTGGCAGTCTGTGTTCTCCAGCACCCTCTCCTGGCTGGCTCACGAGTGGCACTTCGGCCTTGAAAAATGTCAGCTCTTTTGGGAGAGCACAGACTACATCCACATTTTGAATGGAAAGTCAAAGTGGGAATGAAATGGATGACAGAAACAAAACTATTTTCCTCTTTCCCAGCAACCCTGAGCCTACTTACAGGATTTATTTGTCATAAATTATTATTCATAGCTGGTTGGTAAGGCTGTGTGGGAAATGAAATCATACAGTTGCATTTTCACATGCTCAGAAACAGACCCTCTCTGCAGAGGAGAAAGCAGTCAGGTAGGTACAGACAAGTCCATCTCCCTGTGCCTTCCCCAGCAGTGGAGGCATGCCTTCCAGTCACTACCTACAGTGTTTCCTGGGGGGCACAGCACGAGGCTTTTAGCTGTAATTCTGGGAGGAGAGGAACAGTAAAATAAGATTGTCCTGCTAATATCTGTTTCAAGCCTAATGTGAGTAATTTCTACAAAGTATGCACAACAGAGAGGGAAAGAAAGAAAGAACACTTTCTGATCAGGTAACCGCTGGCGTCGGCTGCACATGCAGCCTAAAATGCAGTACATCCATTAGTCTTTCATTTCATTTGGTGCATTGATTACTACAATGTCATGAGATGGAAGGCAACACCAGGCTGTTCTAAGAAAATCTTGGCAAATTCTATACTGTAAAAATGTATGACTTGAAGGCATTTTCTAAGGATGTTTATGCTGTCTATATATTGCCTGTAATACATACAGTTAAATGAATCACATAAAAGATACATGTAAATAAATTCATATATAAAATTATATATTAAAAATACAATATATGCTTAAATGAATATGAAGATGTGAGGAATTTTCAAGGCTTTTGACAGCCATTTTCTTGTAACAGGAAGAATAAGCCTGATATAAGTCATTAGTTTGTCAGAAATTTGCTGTTTTTCACCAGAGGGTATTTTGCATCCTTAGAATATTAGTCTGAAGAATAACACATACAAAAATTGAAGTATTTTGGCTACTGAAATGACACCTTTGCAGGTGACACCTTTCCCAGCTGAGTCCACATGATGATGCTTATGTGTCTCGTGTCACAGTGACTTTCATTAGGCTAGAGGGATGGGAATGGGTGTACCAGGAGGCATCACACTCCAATGCTCTGGAGATATTTCTGGGGAAGTACTGTAGATGGTTGGAAAAGGAAAATGCCCAGAGACAGTCCAACCCTGCTCAAACTCAAGGAGAGGGTAATGGCAACCATGGTAATGAGCTCCATGTCACCATCCAAGCGGAGAAGTCTCACAGGGATCTTTGTAGTGAGTGTGTGTGGAGTGTTCCTGTGGTTCTCTCTCAAGATTCTCCTCTAGCTTCTCCTAGCTCCTAGGTACTGAAGTCTACATATTGTCTATCACTGAAAATTAATTTAGATGACTATTTTGTAAACATAACTCTTTCTGTTCTTTATGCAGTTCCTGATACACAGAATTTACTTTGGACAAAGTCTGCAGATGCTATGGGAGAAGAGGGGCAGATCAGATGACCTAAAAATGATGTTTATGAGAAACAGATTTTTAAATGAGCAGTGAGTAAGCTGTAATTGCATTTTTATCATTTCATTTGACAGCACTGTAGTCATATTGTCTTGAAACAGATGTAGTAACTTTGGTCACAACAGCTAAACAGGAAATGCTGAAACTGAAGTAAAAAATATCACTGTCCCTATATTCTTCAGTGGTTCATGCAACTTGTTAGGTCTTAACATCAATTGCATGTTTCAAAAGCATATATATTATTATTCATACATATATGTAAATATCTCTCTATTTGCATATGCAAGTGGAAAGATAATTCAAGCTGAATATAAGAAAATGAACTTTTTCCAGAATCATTAAATCAGTCCTCCACTCAGAGTAATTATAGTCACACACCAATGTCTTCAGACACATTAATTTGACATCAAATCACGCCCCTTGTGCTTTATGAACAATGAGCAATAAGAGCTTTTTCCTAATGCACATCTAAACTGTTAGATAAACCCTTACAATGTGAATAGAAAGTAAAAAATATTGTAACTCTTTTACCCACTTTAGTTTGCCAGCTATTTTTAGGTTTTTTAATTTTTGTAATTGAGCAGGGGATGAAAAGTCCCTTAAAGATTCACTTAGTCAGGCATAAAGGACACAAATGCTCTGAAAAGATCTGCACAACATACCTGCCTTTGTGGGCTTCATCAGACATCCTGACCTGTCTGAGCTGATAGTTCTTGGTGGGCAAAAGCACTGTTCATTCTTTCACTAGACTCTGCAATTTTCTATGAATTCTGTTAGATTTTTTTTTCCCTGATCAAAATACATGTAATAATTAAATCTACATGAAGAACAAAGTATAAACAGTGGCAATTAACTTAATAATCTAGACTGCTACAATAATTCCTTCAGTGGTTAACATTCCTTTGCCAAAGCCTTCAGTACTGAAATAGAGATTTGTTTTCATCCTGGGGCTGTTTAGCTTGGAGAAGAGGAGGCTGAGGGGAGACATTATCACCACCTACAACTACCTGAAGGGAGGTAGTGGAGAGGTGGGTGATAGTCTCTTTAGCCAGGTGACAGGAGATAGGACAAGGGGGAATGGCATGAAGCTGTGCCAGGGCAGGTTTAGATTGGACATTAGAAAAAAACTTTTTACTGAAAGAGTTGTCAGGAACTGGAACAGGCTGCCCAGGGCGGGGGTTGAGTCACCTTCCCTGGATGTGTTCAAAAAAAGGGTAGATGAAGTACTTAGGGATATGGTTTAGTTTAGGATGAGAATGGTTGGACTTGATGATCTTCCAAGGTCTTTTCCAACCTTGTGATTCTGTGATTCTGTGATTCTGTCCAACACCTAAATGAAAATTGAAGTGATATCATAGAATTAACAGAAAGCATTAAATATCAGGTTCTGGTTTGTTTTTTGGAATTTTTTTAAATAATGAGATCTGTTACACCTTCTAAATCTCACATCTGCATTCAAACCAGTGGCACTAATGCCTTTCAGAAACGCTGCAGAAATGTAGGTCAGGAAAAAAATGCAGCACTGCTCTCAGTTTTGCAGAATTTACTGGTCCTAGAACAGTTTTCAGGCTATCAATTTTGAAATAAATTCCCTCAACTATTTGAATGACCCAGTCACCATAGCACCACAGTAGCTCACATGAATTGACTATTATTATTTAGGCTTTAAGTCAATCTCTTAATATTGTCAATTCTATTCTTATTGAAATTTAATGTTAAATGATCTTCTGAATGTTAGTACTCTATGGAACTGCAGTAAAAGCTCATTTGATTTTACATGTCTTATCCACATAGTAAATAATTCTAACTTTATAGGTAATTATAAAGGGTTTAAAATTAGTTTACTACTCAGCTGCATTGCTTCTGGTAAAGAAGATGACAACATAAGCCATGCAACCTTTCAAATGCATACAGAGAAATGTTCTGCTTTCTGAGGAAAATGCAGCATGCGATTTGGGGTTAGGTGTGGACACCATTTGCAATTGCTAATCACATAGTATTTACCTCAGGTAAATGCCTGTTTGGGAGAGATGAACAAAAATCTAGTTCCTCAGATTCTTAACTACCTGCTCTCTCTCTCTGCTCTCCCAAATTTTCTGAAATATTCAGTAAGAAAGCAGCCACAGATCTGTCACTTCTCTTGATGGGCATGTGCACAGCCATCTGAGATGTCATAGTGTGCAGCTAATTGAGGACTGGTTTGCAACCCAGTCTGTAGCACTGGCTCTGAGGGCAGACTTACTGAAACATGTCCTCCCTCTGTCCCATCACATATAGCAGATGGCTCAGGTGACCGAGTACATTAGTGTGCTGGTTTTGGCTGGGACAGAGTTAGTTTTCTCCAGAGTAGCTGGTACAGGGCTGTGTATTGGATCTGTGCTGATAACACAGGGATGTTTTTGTTCCTGCTGAGCAGGGCTTACACAGAGCCAAGGCCTTTTCTGCTCCTCACCCCACCCCACCAGCATGGAGGCTGGGGGTGCACAGGGAGTTGGGAGGGGACACAGCCAGGACAGCTGACCCCAGCTGACCAAGGGGATATTCCACACCATATGACGTCATACCTAGCGATAAAACTAAGCGGAAGGTTAGGGGAGGAGGGGGGACTTGAGGGACTGCTGGGCATTTGTTGGTTGGTGGTGAGCAATTATTTTCATTTGTATCACTTGTCCTTCTTGGGTTTTATTTCTCTCTGTTATTTTCCCTTTCATTACTTTTTTATTACTACTACTACTACTACCTATATTGTTTATTTCAATTACTAAACTGTTCTTATCTCAGCCCATGATTTTTCTCACTTTTCCCTTCCATTTCTCTTACCCCCATCCCTCTGGGAGGGACAGTGAGCAAGCGGTGTGAGTGTGGTGCTTAGTTGATGACTGGCTTAAACCACAACAGTTAGCAAGGATGTGGTAGCCCGTCCTTTATCTCAGCCAAGGAAAGGATAACAATTGATGGCTCAGATAATTCTTGGGTGCTGCTCTTCTGAGCTCATTAACCATAATAATTCTGTCAGTTACAAAATATTTATTAGAGCCAGGAAAAATGTGCCAGACTAAACAAACAGAGAAGAATTTCCAAATTATTTTCCAAACTATTTATATTCTTGATGATTAAAAATTAAGGGTCAAATCTTTCCCATGAACACAGAACTGAATAAATTTATCACATCATTATCTAAGAACTTTTCACAGAGGCACTTAAGGTCTACTGATGGGTAGCTTGTGCAGTTTCAGCCAATTTTGCTCTTTTATGCTAATGTTTATTGATGCAATTTTGCTGCATTCATTGAGAATACTTAAAATCTTCATAGATGTAAATGAAAGGAAAATAATTTGCCATTTTCCGAATCTATTGCGTACACAAAAGATACAACATGGTATTTATTAATTGCTAGGCTTTATATGTATTCAGCATGTCTTAGAGAAAACCAATTATAATTAATTCTTTCATAAAAGCAATCTCTTTAGTATGATAATTCAATGAGAAATGGCTAGCTCTGAGGCAACTAACCAATATTTATAATCTCAAATCCCATTATCATCAGGTGAATTATCTCTTTAAACACCTTTGGTCCAAGAGGATATATTATGTTGCCAGTGATCTTTTTTGGCAATATGCATAGCAATTTAATTATGTTCGTAGTGAATTTCTCCTCTGTTCCCTTACATGACAAATGCAATTAATTTATTTTTTCAATATAAAAAGTTATTGAAAATTGATCTCAGTGTAAGACAGCTGACATTTGTATTGCGTGACTTCTTTGTTATTTTTAGAAGTTAATGTCTTTGCTTGTGGACAGTGCAGAAACTAGTAAATTTCAGAACAACTCGATGCTATATTTACTTGTAAAAGCACAAAAGACTGACTCCAGTGAAGTCACCATGTTTCTGTTCCAGGTGTATTTCTAAGGCTGCACCAGGTGCAATGGGAAGTTGTAATTTCACAGTCTGACGTCCTGTTCTTTACTGCAGTCAGCACAGGCTGAGAAATAGGGGATAGCATCTTCTTACTGTCAAAACAGGGTGCACTGCTGAAAACTACGAAATTACTGTCACATGCCTTCTTCACAGGTGATGAAGCAAATTACCTGTACACTAAAATGGGTCCTTAAATGATCCTAATAAAAGAAAGGACTCAGGCACAAAGTTTCTATAATGTAGGAGGTTATTTTTCATTAATTGAGCTATAGCAATGAAGTAGCTGCAAAGTCGCTTGGGTTAATTTCACCATTTTTGAATGAAGGCTAAAATGACATGAGTAACATCACCCTTGTGCCAGACTGGGAAAGTTCAGCCTCTAATTCAGCTGATAAATTTGATCACTTGTTTCAGTCAAGAGATGGCAGTTGTCTTCTTGTGTGCAGTATTTTGTTTATAGTTTCCTTGAATAAATTAAGATACTTTAGAAACACTGTACTAAATTTGACCTTTCTGAGCAGTGAGGATAATTTATGCCTATGCACAGATACTTTATTTACTTATTGTCTGCAGAGATTTAAAATCTAATCATGATCTTGTCTATAAAAACAATACAAAATTCTGAGCTTTATAAAATTTGCTAAAACACAACCAGTGCTTCAGTGTATCCCAGATTAGACATCTGATCTTGAGTCTTTCCACACAGAAGATGATCCCAAAGTGAACCAACGCATCAGCAAGCTACCATACAACAGTGACTTTGCAGCAGCTGGATTTGGAATTGTTTGCTTCTCTCAATTGAGTGGGGAATTACCTTTCTAGCTATAAAATGTGAGCTATCTTAAATTACTTCACACTTTTTAGTGGATAAGAGGGCACATGATCCATTACTGTGGAAAAAATAATGTGTGGTAACTTATTCTATGCACTCAAACTCCAAGTGTGAAATTGTTGGAAGAGCTGATCAGAATCACAGCCTTCCCTGAGGAGTACTGACTGGGAAAGAGGAGACATCTGTAAATTATTAGCAAATAAGCATGGCAGATCAGATGGCACACCTTTTCCTTCCTAATTCCAAAGTATTGGCTAAAACCATGCTTTCCTAATCGATTCTGAGAATCACAAATTTCATCCAATGTGGATGCAATAAACTCATTTCATATAATCTCAGTGTAGGTAAGACAATCTATCTTTTCTTACAGAACCTTTAATTAGGTCAGAAAAGGTATTATGAGTGGGTTTGCAACGAAACTGAAAACAATAAAGAGCTGAGGGAGTATTTGAGACAGGTTTCACAGATGCTAGATACATTTAATATCCATTCTTTATAGCATATAGAACAAAACAGTAGTTTGTACAGAAACTCCATATAAAATCTTCATATGAGGCAGATAATTCCATTAAATATCAAATATCAAATGAGGCTGTGTGCATCTATATGAGTAAAAGCTGACATTCAAGGTCATGTACTTCTTTATTTATGCTGACTTCAGCAGAGCTAGCTCTGGAGTAACACAGAATTTGAGTGTGGCTCAGTGAAGCACATTGCTGTGGGCATCCTTGGCAAGGGTGGGCTTAAAATATAAATGAGAATTTCAGCTTTCATTTTCCTATGAAGACAGCACAGAAAAGGAAACCCAGCTATTTCTGAGAACAAGCTTATGACAGCAAAAACTAGGACACTTGTCTGTAATGATGGTGCCTACACTTTACTCAAAATCATAGGCTCTTCCCACAAATTTCACTGCTCTTTCTTTCCCCCCTATAGCATATTTGCCACTTAACGTCAAGGAGGAAAGTAACAGCAGTTTAGCTTTAATATATGCCCACGACAGATCAAGTCAGAAAGAACTGCATATACCACATGCTGCTCTTCTAAGCTACACACTAAGCACCATGAAGACCTCAGAATCAAAAGCAAAGGGATTTTCCATTGCTTGTTAGCTCGTGTCTCCAAAGAAGAGCACACTGCCTCACCGGTTAGGCATGGTTAATATTAAGCACACTTAAAGTACCCACTTACACATTTTGACCTCTTAAAGTATTCTGACTTCTACTTAACATTCGTGTGAAATATTGAAGTTTTATAAAAGAATAGGGTAAAAATATTTTGCATCAGATCAAATAATTATGTAGACTAGACTAGACTAGGTCAGTTGGAAGGGACCTACAATGATCATCCAGTCCAACTGCCTGACCACTTCAGGGCTGATCAAAAGTTAAAGCATGTTAGTAAGGGCATTGTCTAGATGCCTCTTGAACATTGACAGACATGGCCACCACTCAAGGAAGCCTGTTCTTCCTCCTTAGTTATCTTCCCTTTAGACACTTCAAAACTCAGCAAACTTTAAGAATATGAATGCTTATATGTCAGACCTTTGCAGTAAAGTTATATTTTCCTGCAACATTCTGAGGTTAAATAATATAAGGCTAAATAATAATCCTTAAAAAATATGTAAGGGAACTGCAACCAGATCAATACCTCCTGTTTGTCAGACACTGCTTAGTTATGCTGGATTGTACAGCAAATCTGGGCTGGTTTTCACTCACATCGAAATGCTGCCAACACTGGTAAAGACTATTAAAATCAGTTTGCATGAAATGCTCACTAAAAGGCCAAAAGGTATCCAAGATAATGTTTTAGGGATTATTGTAACAGTCAAAGATTAGGAGTTCTGTGTTACTGTCTGAGACAAAACATGCTGATTTCTTGATTGCTGTATTATTTCGAAGCTGTGAACATGAGGGATTTCCAAAATCATTTCCCTCCCACAAACGTTACTTTCTTAATCTTTTTAGTACCGATTCCTGGAACAAATCCTGTTGATTTGATTCAGGAAAGCAAGCAGAGCTTGGACCAGCAATGTCAGTACAATAGGAACGATAAATCTCCTTCATACTTTAAAGAATAAAAGACTTGCCTTTTGAGAAGAAGAGATGAGATAACACAGCAACAGCTGTGTTCTTCTTAGAGAACCTTGTCTTGGACACACTGGTAAAAGATATCTTCTTTTTTTTGATCTGGATCCAAAGAATGAAGCTGTTGAAATGCACTTAACATGCGGCTGTTGTGACCTTTCCAAAACAGAAAACAGAGAGACATGCACTACGTCCTTAGTTACAGAACTGCACCTGTGTTCTAGGCAGAATGCTAATGGAAACGCTGCTACTTCACACTGCCCATGTTACTTTGTTGAGTAATGATTTGATCTGACAAAGAGCTTCTAGCCAAATATCCTGTTAATAACGTAAGACCCGCTGTGCTGCACCCTTGCAGAGCAAACGCAGAAAAAAAAGAAAGATGGCAAGAGTTAAGAGCATGAATAAGTGAAACTGAAGGATAGAAAAACCCTGGCCATGTACTGCTTGTTGCCCTTCCAAGTTCTTTTACAAAGCATGTTCAAGTGATGAAACAAGATTTGAATGTTGAGTAATTCCACCCCTTTCTGAACGTGCTCATATCAATTACAGCAAGCCTGTCTCAAAGACAGACTGAATCAGACCTCTCAGTACTGTGCTGGAGTACTGTACACCTTCTTTGATGGACATGTATTGTTTAAAATGGAAAAGATGTATAAACAGGAGTAAGGAGGTGAATTGAAGGGAAGGAAAATGTGGAGTAAAATTAAGAACACTTGATAAGATAAGAGTAATTTAATTCTGTGTGGCATAAATCAGTGGAATCTGTTTTGGATGGTGCCATCTGTCCCATGGCAAGTGTCACAGCTGGGACTGTGAAAAAATCCATCTTTTTAATGAAGCTACCCACATGCTTTGAATACTGTAAGCTGAAAAAAAGGTTGCTTACCTGGACATTCAAATCCATGAATTTTAACCTTTTTTCCCCGCAATTTTTAGCAAATATTCACAAGCTCCTAGTAAGGAAGAAAAAAAAAACCAACAAAAAAACCCCACCAAAGAAGAGTGAAAAATAACATCAAATCAAATGTTAGAATACCAGTGGAGTTAATTAGACACTCCTAAAGGACCCCCAGGGATTTCCTAGGTCCAAAATCTAGGTAGCCTTTCCTTGGTATCTCCCTTTGGGATTTCCATCCTGTTTTTCTCAGGGGTGCTTTTCTGCACTGCTTATGAGTGTGATTGCTTTATTACCTTTGTTTATGTGCTTCTCATTCATGTCCTTCTTTGGCCACTTGCCAACCAAAGAACAGCTTCCTATGTCCCATTTATCTTCCTAATAATCCTCCTTCTTAAAACTCCTAGGCTTTCCATATGAAGGACTTACTGTCTCCCTGTAGTTGTTGTCATGCTTCCTTGACTCTGATGTTTGATCTTATCTTTCTCTGATCTCTGTGAACTTCTTTATTAATTCCAGGGATAGACAATATCACACAACATCCAGTTTTCTTAAGTTCAGCCTAGGTTCTCTCCTGTTTTCAAGAAAGAAGATGGGACCTCTTATAGTGCACTGTTAAAACGAGCTAACTAGTAAGTAACACTTTGTCACAAGAACCCAGCCATAAAATAAATATGATTATTTGTTTTAAACATAAAGCAGATTCTGAAATAATCACTGTGAAAAATCATGGCAGAAGAGAGACTCATGTCCTGTTGGAGAAAGCTGTTTTTTTCTAGTGACTTCGATATCAAAATGTGTCTGTTTTGGAAAGGGATTAGCACTGTTTTAATCTACTTAAATATTCATGGAATCATAGAATGGTTTGTTTCAGAAGAAACCTTGAAAGATCATCTAGTCCACCTCCATCATACAAAGATGTTTGTACAAGACTAATGTTCTCCCAGAGTAACTAGTTAGGGTCCTTTCTTTGATCAGTGCAGGTAAGACCATCTTGCATTCTTTCTGTCCTTGTGCAGTCACTGAGTTAGCACATGTCCTGGTTTCAGCTAGTGTCGTTTTCTTCCTAGCAGTTGGTGTAATGGTGTTTGGGAGTTAGGATGAGAGCAGTGCTGATAACACACTGATGTTTTTAGTTACTGCCAAGCAGCCAAGGACTTTTCAGCTGTTCATATTTACCTGTTAACAAGGAGGTGGAGGGCACCCAGGAAGCTGGGAGGAGACACAGCTGGGACAGGTGACCCAAACTGGCCAAAGACAGTGTTCCATGCAATTACATCATGCTCAGCATAAAGGGGGGCTGGTGGGGGGAGAAGCGCATGGCTCCAGGACACATGGTTTTGGGGACAGTCTGGTTTCAGGACGGCTCTGAGCTGTACAGCCTGAGTTGTGCAGTTCAGTGAGAAACTGCATTGTGCATCACCAGTTTCATATATTTTGCTGTAAAATCCCATTATTGTTATAAATCTCTCTCTGCTGTCCCGGTAAACTGCCCTTATCCCAACCCACAAGGTTTGCCTTTGATTTTTCTTTTCCTCTTTCCCCCTTCCCTTTTTCCTCAACCCCCATCACTTCCCCCCCCCCACTTCTCCACTCCCCCCAACCCCCGCCAGCCCAGAGAGAGCGGCTGCGTGGTGCTCAGCTGCCGGCTGGGGATAAAACCACGATAGCACAATTCCTAGCTTTTTCTGTGCCAAAACTCCATGTCCCTTCTGCCGCGATGCCTGCGGGGACGCGCGGCCGTGGCGCCTCCGCTCCCGCTGCCGGGGCCGCCCCCGCTCCAGCACCGCGGACAGCGCCCGGCGCCGCTGCCCGCACCCTTCCGCCGGGCCGGAGGCCTGGCAGCTCGCCCTGCCTTCGTTAAATGCGTGTTGTCCCATGCGGTGTGCGTGAGACGGCCATTAGTCCTAATGGGATGCAAACCAGACTCCGGTCTTACGGGAATTGTGCTTGTGGAGGGAGCTTGATTGATGATAATGGGGAATGGACTCGCTGTTAGACATACCAAATAGAAGAGCTGTGAGTGATTTGCACCTCTCTGAATGTAAGGTCGAGGGGGCTTTGAAGCAGCAGAAGACTGGCCTAATATACCATCTCATTTGTCCACTCAGCGATACATTAGATAAATTTGATCTACAGTGCAACCTGAGTATTTCACATAGATGAGTCAGAGAGCGTGTAATCCTCATAAAACTTATGCTCAACGAATTGCAAAAATGCAAAGGTATGAGCAAAGCATTGTTTATATCTTATGTCACTCCAAGGCTTTAGTCTGTACCCCAAATGACAACAGTTGTGATAGTAAGCAATACAATTCAACAAATTTAATAAAATGCCATGCAAGCAGATAATCTTTCTGAAGCTTCTTGGGTGATTCCAGTGCTACTGGCTGGATGACCGAGCCCAGAGGGTGGTGGTGAATGGAACAAAATCCAGCTGGAGGCCGGTCACGAGTGGCGTCCCCCAGGGCTCAGTCCTGGGTCCAGTCTCGTTCAACATCTTTATCAATGATCTCAATGAAGGGATTGAATGCTCCCTCACTAAGTTTGCAGATGACACTAAACTAGGAGGAAGTGTTGATCTGCCTGAGGGTAGGGAGGCTCTTCAGAGGGATCTGAACAGACTGGACCAATGGGCTGAGTCCAATGGGATGAAGTTTAACAAGGCCAAGTGTAGAGTGCTGCACATGGGACATAATAACCCCATGCAGCGCTACAGGCTTGGGGGAGACTGGCTGGAGAGCTGTCAGGCAGAGAAGGACCTGGGGATGTTGGCTGACTGCAGGCTGAATATGAGTCAGCAGTGTGCTCAGGTAGCCAAGAAGGCCAATGGCATCTTGGCTTGTATCAAAAACAGTGTGGCCAGTAGGTCTAGGGAGGTGATTGTGCCCCTGTACTCGGCATTGGTGAGGCCACACCTCGAGTACTGTGTCCAGTTCTGGGCTCCTCACCATAAGAAGGACATGGAGGTCCTGGAGCGAGTCCAGAGAAGGGCAACCAGGCTGCTGAAGGGGCTGGAGGGCAAATCCTATGAGGAGCGGTTGAGGGAGCAGGGGCTGTTTAGCCTAGAGAAGAGGAGGCTGAGGGGAGACCTTATCACCACCTACAACTACCTGAAGGGAGGTTATAGAGAGGTAGCTGATGGTCTCTTCAGCCAGGTGACAGGTGATAGGACAAGGGGGAATGGCATGAAGCTGTGCCAGGGCAGGTTTGGATTGGATGTTAGGAAAAAATTTTTTCCTGAAAGAGTTGTGAGGGCCTGGAACAGGCTGCCCAGGGAGGTGGTTGAGTCACCAACCCTGGATGTGTTCAAAAAAAGGGATATGGTTTAGTTTAGGATGAGAATGGTTGGACTTGATGATCTTAGAGGTCTTTTCCAACCTTATTATTCTGTGATTCTGTGATTCTGTGATACTCTGTTGCTTAATAGATGGGTAGAAAGACTGGTGCTTCTACTGCATGTGTACCTGTGTCTGTGGAGCACGTCCATGAGAAGATGTCATGATTTCCCTGCTGGGGAGACTTTGGCCCCTGGTGAAAGATCTGAGTGCACATGGTTATAGGTATCATGCAGTGCTTGCAGAGTAATTGGAGTCTTTTCATCTGTACTGAAGTATTATACAGGCAAAGGTTCAAACAAGAAGGAAATCCTTCAGAACTCATGCAGGCAAGATAGCTCAGTGAAAAGGATATGTTTTTTTTTTTTTCCAGTTTAAAAAACTTGAACATATGGTAGTCTCAATTATGAAGCAGCACTCTTGACCCAACAGGGTTAAAGTAGCATTTAAGATTATTACTGGAAATGTTCACATGACATTAAATGGGTATTTTATACATAGGGTTGTATCTGCTTCTCTTCCTGAAAGAAGAAATGACTTTCAAAAAATCAGTCATGCTTCTGAACTAGTGCAGTCTGTCAAGTGCTGCTCATAAAAGGAAATCATTGTATGACCTACTTCTCTGTTCAGTGTGTTAGCTAAAATGTTTTTGGCACAACAAGAGAGAGATTGCTTCTTGCCATATGCCCCTCTCTCATACCTGGAGCCATCAGCTGCTTAACTACCCTCCCTTTTTCCCTCACTATAGCCCTAGAATACAAAATACTCAATAAAAGCACATTGTGCTTGTGCATTAATTATAATGGTTTTCACACTCCAATATCAAATTGGGTGTATATATGAAGTTCTCAAAAAAATGGGTGGATATGGTATCACAGTGGAACTTTTAGAGGTATATGCTTAAAGGATTAGTCTTAATCCCCTGAGCTTCACACAGTCCCAGCATGCACTGACACCGATATTCTTAAACACAGCACTGATGTGGTACTTTAACAAGCCAGGATCTAAGCACAAACTGAAAAATAATCAGTTTCTTCTGTTGTGTTTGTGAAGTACAGAGAAGGTATGAGGAGCAGAGACATCACGTGCACCCTGCTGAAGCTCCTGTTGCAGCTGTGGGGATGGCAGAATAAGCTGTGAAGCAGCCATGCCATCTCCATAGTAACAGAAAGGCAAGGATGAGGATTCAGTACTGAACATACTCTCTTCCCATTGCTATGCAACCTCTTGCCTCAGGATTTTTTAAGTGCAGTCTCCAAATAGAACCTTCCTTTTGCCCTAAAACATCTGAAAATACAGAGATTGCAGAGCAATCCTGTACTGCTGGGCAAGTCTGAATAAACAACGGGAAAATTTATGTCAGAATGCTAAGCCATCACAAATATAAAAGCCATAAACATATTTGCTGAAGAGATTGTGTAATAAATCCTCCCCCTATTGAATAAAGAGTTAAATGATATTACAAGCTTTAGATTCCCTCTGTTCCCTCCCCACTCAGGGAGCTCAGCTGTAAATCTCCCAGTTGCTTACTGAAAGGAGGTGGATTAGACTGTATGTTACCCACAGCCACCTCGGTGAATCACTTTCACAAATCTGTTGCTTTCCCTTGCTGAAAAGGAAAGCAAAAATGGGTTCAAATTAAATTACCTGAAAATAGCTAAAGGAAAAAGGTATTTTTAAACAGTATCTTAAAAGACTTCAGTAGTTTGGAACCTGGTTACTAGTGGGTACATCTGTGTGGATCTTTGCCAGAAGACTGGAGCCTGGTATACCCACACACCAGATTTCTCCACTTTTCTCCAAGTTAACTGTCACACAGATTACTACATCAGTGTAAAGATATGCTGTGGCGCACCTCTTACCATGCTTATTAGCACAGATTTATTGTCACACACACCACAGCTTCTGGGATGCAGGCAATGTGAGCTCAGCATTACCACTGACAGCCATGCTGATACACCACAAAGACTTTCACATATTCTGTTCCTTGGATAGTGCAGGAAGTCTGAGTGCAGGCACCACATTTCACTTGGTACATCCTTGAGATCCAAGTTTGCATTCGCCAAGGGCAGAACATGATGCAAAGACCCACAGCTAAACCCATAACCTTCTTCTTTGTATAGATTCAGAAAATATGAGCATGTGACCAGTTCTTCTCCATATTTTTTTCAGATTTTGTCTGTGTTGACACCTTTTTCATTTCTTTCCCTAAAATGTTAGTCTATTGTCTCTCTCTCCCCGTACTGCAAGGTCTTCATTGTTTTATTATTTTTATTGCTTCTTTTCCTAGGATTTTCTACGGTGTCCATATAGAGAATGTTGACATGGTCAATGGGCAGAAGGATTGGAATTGCTAAGGCAGTAAAATGTAATCTGATTTGCATAGCATTTTCTGTAATGGTCAATTGTCCACTGAAGCATTGAAAAGAGGAAATATACATGGTCAAGGATTTAACCCATGGTTCCTAGATATGATAGTGATAAACATGTCAGAAATTTACCCCAAAAGACATTATTGATGGTATGTACAGGAAATTAAGTATGTATGGTTGCCTATACTCGTACCTTCTAATGAGTGGATTCTGAATCTTTTCCTGGCTTTAAATTAAATATTTTAATCACATTAAAATGTGATTCTGTAATCACATTCCTTTTTTAATCTGTGCACTTTTTTTAACTGAAAACAGCAAGCGGTGAGACATGAAACCGCGTGTCTTCAGCAAGTGAGAAGAATAAAGGAAATGTTTCCAAGAGGCTGTTTTTATATTAACATTTACTGACAAGTTTGTTACACTACCCAGCAGCACTGACCTTATTATGCCAGTCTCATCTTCAAGCAGCCTCCATGCAGCAGTGGGAAAAGAGGGTAGGCTATTTTTATAAAATACAAAATGTACACAGATCACAGTGCTCACTGAAGCAAACACATCTTATCATGACTTTAAAGGAACAGTAAAAATTAATAATGATGGGGTTGCTTTTTCTTCAGCTTGTAAGAGGAAAACTACTACTATTCAAAGCATTGTGCTAGAGTCTAACCAGGATGGATATGCAGCAGTTCTGTCCAAGAATTTGATGAGTAAGATATTTAAGAATAAATCCCTAAGCCAGATGTTAACGACATTGGTACGTTTATTGCTCTGCATGTCAAGGTTTTGATAGTGGGGGGGCTGCAGGAGTCAGTGGCTTCTGTAAGAATCTGCCCTCGTATCAGAGAGAGTTCCAGTTGGCTCCAAAATGCATTTCCTGCTGGCCAAAGCTGAGTCCTTTAACCTTTGTTGGTAGCACCTCTGGGGTAACATGTTTAAGAAAGGGTAAAATATGCTGCACAGCAGCTGTGAGAGAGGAGTGGGAAAATGTGTGAGAAACAGCCCTGCAGACACCAAGGCCAGTGCAGAGGGAGGGGGAGGAGGTGCTCCTGGTGCTGGAGCAGAGATTCACCTGTAGACCGTGGAGAAGACCATGGTGAGGCAGGCTGTCCCCTTACAGCCCATGGAGTTAATGGTGGAGCAGATATCCACCTGCAACCCATGGAGGATCACATCAGAGAAGAGGGATATGCCCTGAAAGAAGCTGCAGCCTTTGGAGAACCTGCACTGCAGCAGGCTCCTGGCAGAAGCTGAGGCCTGTGGAGGGACCCACACAGGAGCAGGTTTTCTGGCAGGACCTGTGGAGGACCCATGCTGGAGCAGTTTGTTCCTGAAGGATTGCACTCTGTGGAAAGGACCCATGTTGGAGAAGTTTTTGAAGGAGCTGGAGCAGTGGAAGAGCGTGAGGAGGAGGAAGCAGCAGAGGCAAAGCTATCAGTTATGAACTGACTCCAACCCCCATGTCATATCCCCCTGAGCTACTTGGGGCAGAGAAAGTAAAAGACTCAGAAGTGAAGCAGAGCTTGGGAAGAAGGGATCATGGAGGGGAAGGTGGTTTAAATTCTGTTGAAGTTTCTCACTATCCTACTCTATTATTAATTGGCAATAAATTAAAATAATTTCCCTGAAGTCATGTCTGTTTTTTCCATAATGGTAGTTGGTGAATGATCTCCCTGTCCTTATCTCAACCCATGAGCTTTCCAATGTATCTTCTTCCCCTGTCCTGCTGAGGAGTGGGAGTGATAAAGCGGCTGGGTGACACTTGGTGACCAGCCAAGGTCAACCCACCACAGTGTATTTCAGCTTGAACAAACACATTACACACTGGCAAGTCCCTTTTACTTCTTTTTATTGGGAAACACATTCAGTGAGCTTTAAAAAAGTACCAGATATTCACAGGTTACAGAGTCTTTTTGTTTTTTATAATACCTTTGGTCTAGCTCTCACCATCTGAAGGCCCTTTCATGACCCATTGAAAAGGAGTCCATATTCTCAAGCTGCGTCCCACAGATTTTACTCCTGTCTGAGAAACTCAGGATAGATACATTCAGCTGTTGCCCAAGATTTGTCCTTCTGGAATAGTCTCACAGAAAAGCTAACCAAAGGCAAACACAAGACCATTCAACGAAAGCTGTTGCTCTGGCTTCAGACCAGAACGTGGCATTCAAATGGCATCAGTGGTGCAAAGAGAGGGTGGTTTTGTTTCAAAAGATGGAGGAAAGGCATCCATTTTCTTCATCCTTAACCCCTCTGTATCATGTGATAGTATGGCCTTGTTTAAGAGAGTTAGCAGAAATTCAGAATAATTTGGTAAACTTGAGAACTTCCAGGAAGAAACAATAAAATAAGTCATGAATGAAAGTTCAGTCCTGAGGATTAGTTTTATTTACAGAATAGTACAAGGATTATTTATCTATAATCCAGATAGACTGCAGATAGATTAAGATGATATGAAATGGCAGGTGACATGGCGCTCCCTGATCTTTACCACATATAGCAGCAGGGCTGTTAGAAAAAGCGTGAGCATGTGATCTGCCAAAACAGGTAGAAACTGAACAATTTTGGACAGTCTTGGTGCAGCCTTTTTTGCTAGAAGCAGTACACCAGTGACTGCCTCACTCAGTCCCCTGATGAAGATCATGGCTGCATTTCTCACTGACACTGTCTCAACATTTCAAGTCGACTTCTGTTTTTTGTCTTTGCCTGCTGCCTCTGCAGCTGTGATTTGAAGCCCCCAGAGCTTGGGAAGCTCTAGCTGTTACATAGGACCACAGCATTAGTGGCAATGTCTGCTTATATACACATCAAACCAGTTTCAGCTAAATGCTGGCTTCCTGCAGATTAACAGATCAAGTTCAAAACCTTTGTCTCTTGTTTTCGAAGTACTAAAAGACTTCAAAGACTCTAAAAACCATTTAACCTTGTAGGTTGAACACAATGACAGAAGATAAAGGAACAAGCAAATGATGCAAGTTAATCACATATGCTTAATACAAGAAGGACTTGTATTATGGCAGAGGGGAAGAGGATAAAACATAGATGGCCTTGCTGATAATCTCAGTGGAGGCAATTTAAACAACTGCCATTTGTCACCAAAGCTGCTCACTTGTGATGAAAAGGGAAACATGCTTGTGAGAAGTTTGTTTGGTCATGGTTTACCTTATATTTAAGTTGTAGATTGAGGATTTCAGTTCCCAGAGCTGTCAGCCTGGTATGTATTACAATGTCTCATATCCACAGAGCAGCATCTGATACCTGCTGATGGTATTAGCCCTGCAAAGCTCTCATGTTCCAGTTTGACTCAGATCCCATTTGACTCCATCCCACTGCCATGGATTGAGATCTTTAGAAAATTATCTTCTGTTCTGTGAGCTCATTTAATTTGATATCATCTGAAGAACTCAACAGACGCTGGAGTTGTGTCTTGGATGTTAGTGGTAGGATGTTTCCAGCTGCCAGTCCCAGCATTAGAGTGCACTTATGCTGTTTATAGTCTAAGGACAAAAAGAAAACCTGATTTTCTAGAGACCTCAGCCACTTGGATGTTAAGAAAGCTGGGAACTTTTGTGTTTGAGTACTGTGTCCAGTTCTGGGCTCCTCACCATAAGAAGGACATGGAGGTCCTGGAGCGAGTCCAGAGAAGAGCAACCAGGCTGCTGAAGGGGCTGGAGGGCAAATCCTATGAGGAGCGGCTGAGGGAGCTGGGGCTGTTTAGCCTAGAGAAGAGGAGGCTGAGGGGAGACCTTATCACCGCCTACAATTACCTGAAGGGAGGTTATAGAGAGGTGGGAGATGGTCTCTTCAGCCAGGTGACAGGTGATAGGACAAGGGGGAATGGCATGAAGCTGTGCCAGGGCAGATTCAGATTAGATGTTAGGAAAAATTTTTTCACTGAAAGAGTTGTGAGGGCCTGGAACAGGCTGCCCAGGGAGGTGGTTGAGTCACCAACCCTGGATGTGTTTAAAAAAAGGGTAGATGAGGTACTTAGGAATATGGTTTAGCTTAGGACAGGAATGGTTTGACTTGATAACCTTTAAGGTCTTTTCCAACCTTGTGATTCTGTGATTCTGTTATCAAATTTAAAAGTTGTGCACTTGTATGAATCAGTCGACCTGTGCTTTGGTGCTTCTGCAATCATACAATTTAAATAAGGTAAATGAGTGGATAAAAGGTTGTAAATTACCATAAAGCATCAGCTATAAAAGAACCATGTAGCAACAGTATGAATTTAATGAAGGTACAGGTATACAAATCAGGCAGGTATTTACTGTAATGTTAAGAGGCAAGGTGATGGAAAAAATTCCTCCTTTCTTCAAGGAAATATGTTTATTTAATCTGCTGTTTTCCCAGTTCCTTTAATATTAAGGGAAATGTAGTACATATTTTCCTCTGATGCCAAATACTACCTAGTGAAGTCCTGCATGAGTATTGTCACAAAAGAATTTTTCCTTCTTATTTTATGAAAAGTAAATTAGAAAAATACAAAGCAGAAGAAATGTACTTTTTTTTGTTGCCAGCAAGGTGGAGGGATACAGCTCTCCCCAAGCAGTTTCTTTGAAATAAACTGTTGCTTAGCTTATATATAATTTGTCATGACTAGTCTGTATTCCTGCGCTTTTCATGAGACGTGATGGTGATAGCATGATAGGAATATTTTACTGAACTTCAAAGAAATCAGACAAAGAGAGAAAAGAGGGTGTGGGAAGCTGAACACTGATCAGACTTTCTACCTGTCAGCAATAGCATTTTAGAACAAAGGTGTTACTGATGTGCAGACACTCAGTAGTGTAGTCCATCTCAGTAATCAAAACCATTTCTAACACCACAATGAAAACAAAACACATAGAATTGCCTGCTGGCCTTTCCAGGATTTCTGTAAGATTTCGTCATCCCTTCTCTATTGACAAGGAACAGGTACCCTTCAAACTTTTCTTTTTATCTTTTCATTATTCTACAAAATATCCTACACTCTGTGCTGACAAAATCTGGTTAATACCCTCACATGAACTTCATTGAATCAAAAACTCTTTGCGTGTGGACAGCATCTCTTCCTTTCTCCATGTGAATCCCTCTTTTTCCACCTCTGGAGCTAATAGCTCCTAGGTGGGTTTTGCTGAGTGAGTTGATCTGAAGAGATCCTAAAATAGAATCATAGAACCACAGAATGGTTTGTGCTGGAAGAGACCTTAAAGGTCATGTAGTTCCTACCCCCCACCATGGGCAGGGACACCCTCCACTAGACCAGGTTGCCCAAAGCCCCATCCAACCTGGCCTTGGACACTGCCAGGGAGGGGGCAGCCACAGCTTCTCTGGGCAGCCTGTGCCAGGGCCTCACCGCCCTCACAGGGAAGGATTTCTTCCTTATATCTAATCTAAATATGCTGGTTTTAGTTTAAACCCATTACCCCTTGTGCTATCACTACATGACCTCTTAAACAGTCCCTCTCCATCTTTCCTGTAGTTCTCCTTTAGGTACTGCAAGGCTCTAATACGGTCTCCCCAAAGCCGTCTCTTCTTCAGGCTGAAAGCACCCAACTCTCTCAGCCTGTCTTCATAGGAGCATTGCTCCAGCCCTCTGATCATCTTTGTGGCTCTCCTCTGGACTTGCTCTAACAGCTCCATGTCTTTCTTTTGCTGAGGACCCTGGAGCTGGACAGGTGGGGTCTCCCCAGACCAGAGTAGAGGGGCAGAATCACCTCCTTTGACCCGCTGTTTCTGATGCAGCCCAGGATGTGGTTGGCTTTCTAGGCTGCAAACTTGACCCAGATAATCGTGTTACTGATTCTTCTGAGCTGGTTTTGTTAACAGCCAACTTGTTTCAGCAGCACTTTTAAATATAATCTTCAGCATCATATCAGTTCTGTATATTATCTGCTATTTTATTCATTGTAGAATTATATGTCCCAGATATTTTGTATTCAGAGTAAATCACAGTTTAAAAAAGAACCAACAGCACAACAAAGTGCATGGATCTTTCTTTTAAATTATGACACGGTGGCCATTCTGGATACAGGGTTTGTCTAAATTCAGCATTGAATACTTTTGCTCTTATATTCAAAGTTAATAGGGTACAAGTAGGGTAGCAGTTATCAGACCACAAACATATCTATAAAGCTCCTACCTATAATCTGTAAAGTCTTAACAGAAGAAATAAGAAGTAACTGACAGTGAAGTAAGCAAAGAGCACAATCACTACATCACCTTCCATTTTTCAGGGTGTCTTGCTCTCCTTGAGCTTGTCACGGGGGCTGTTTTTCAGCAGAGACTGTATTTTCATGCACTACACTGTACCCAGGAGTGTCAGAACTGATCAAATAATAATAGTAATTCATTTTGATTTGCTCATTGGAAACAAGCAGTTATGCTTCTTTGCTACTGAAGCTGTTCGAAGCAGCCCTGACTATCCAGTCTGTCTCTTTGGTTTGGCTGTGAGGATATTATGGCTGCTTATGCCTTGCTAAAACCACATCTACAAGTCTCCAGCTGTTTGCTAACCCTCATCTTTGAAAGCCACCAGGATCATCAGGCATGATGTACCTTTGCTACATATGTTCTGGCTGCTCCCAATCAAATTCCTGTACTTCGTGTGCCTGGAAATGACCTCCAGGAAGATTTGCCTCTTAAGTTTCAATGTTAAGTGAACTGGTTACCCAGGTTTTCCTCTTGCCCTTTGAAGATGGGTACAACATTTGCCTTTTTTTCAGTCATTGGGGATTTCACCTAATTTCCATGACCTTAGAATGATGATTCAGACTGACCTTGCAGTACTCACTCTTGCAGTACCCACAAGCATATCCTGTCCAGTCCTATGGGCTTCTTTACATCCACGTTCCTTAATAGTCCCTAATTTGGTTCCAGCTGCATAGCAGAGAAAATATCTTCATGCTTGAATATGAGAGCATTTACACCATTTTCATTACACCCAAGGGCTGTAAAAGCATCTGCAAGTAAAAAACAGTTTAATGAATGATTGAAAGGGGGGCAAATTGGGCTCTAACAAAATTGCTCCATCATCTTTAGGTTAATTCAGACTCCATTTAGCATGGCAGGGATTTTCTTTCTTATAAATTTCAAAATGTTGGGATATTTCTTTTTAAATCTTATTTTGGAGCCTGTAATTAAACAAGACCATTATGCCTGACTTGAGTTATTCAGTAACTGTCAAACATTAGATCTGGTGAAAAAATAAGTGTCTTTCGATACACAAGTTGACAGGGACTGTTGACTGTTCCCTCCTTTGAAGATATTTGTTGTCTTAGATTACATGAATAAAAATAAAAGAAAATTACATGAATTCCAGCATAAAACTATAGGTCATGCTTCAGGGCATAGCATTCTAACAACACACCATGTTTGTCAGACTGAACTTGTTCTTGTATGATTGCATGAATGTCCACAGGGGGCATATCATTCCGGTTTGCATGCATGAATTGTCACTTATTTATCAAGAAATTAAATCTTAAATGTATAATTTCCTTCAAGTGGTTTTATGTGGGGTTTTTTGTTTTTTAAGTTGGAATTTATTGGATTATATATTACATTATTGTATTCAAGCACAACATGGCTAGCTGGTAGAGGGAGGTGATTGTCCCACTCTGTACTCCACTGGTGTGGCCCCTTCTCAATTACTGTGAAGTTTTGGGTGCCTCAATGTAGGAAGGTCATCAAACTGCTAGTGTGTCCTAAGGAGGGCAAGACTGCCTTTCTATAGCTTTGTCCCCACCACATGGACATAATGCAAGCTGCAATAAAAAATAAAAATTCTTCAATATGAAGGTGGCAGATCACTGGAACAGATTTCCCAGAGAGGTAGTGGAGGCCCCATCCCTTGAGATATTCATGGTCAGGCTTGATGGGGCTCTGAGCGACCTGATCTAGTGATGATGTCCCTGCTTACTGCAGAGGGGTTGGACTAGATGACCTTTAAAGGTACATTCCAACCTAACACATTCTATGATTCTATGATTCTAATAACGCAGCCTTAGACAGCACTCAACTCAGAGGTAAGCTTTAGCTTGGAAGAGAAAGCTGTGCATGGCTTTTGCTGTTGATAGCATATTAGCAAGTGGGTACCACACCAGATGCTTGAACCTGTTCTGTTCTCATTTCTTGTTCCTTGCTCATGGCTTGCAGCCTGAATGTTGGGGAAAAAAGGCAGATTCAGGATTGAACCTCCTTCCCCCTACATCTTAGAAGTGAAATCCTGTAAAAAATCCCCTCATTTACACAGAGAACAATTTTTTCTAAACAGGATGGTTATTACAGTTTACTTGAAAATGCTTATAAGCCAGACCAAACTATTCAGACTATTTCAGAGTGGGTGCTGGAATCTGCTAAAATCTGTCTGACTTTATGGCTTCTTAGAGACAAGTGATTCTAAGGACACTTTATAAATGTTTCCAAATGAGGGCAAATGCTGACATCCAGAGGCAGGATAATGTAATACTTTACAGTAGCTTATGCAAAACTGAACACTGAATGCATGACAAAAGGAGCTTCAGGAATGGCTTCGAAGAAATGTGTCTACATATTTATGTAGAGGTAAATATTAGCACAAAGAAGAAAAAAAGAAAGAAATAAAACCAAGAGAATGGATATATTTGGAAATGAGGTGGCATGGCTTCTTTAGAGGTTTTTTTTCTTGGAGGTGGCAAATGTTAATGGGCAACAGCTGTAGATTCAATTCTTCTCATTATATGTGAAACATTTTCCTATTCCACCTGAAATAAATGCAACCAAGGCCACCATGTTCTCTGAAGCCTTATCATGATTTCTACACCTGTGATGGCTGAAGCCAAAACCCAAGTATTTTAGAGAGTCTTATTAGAGAGAAATTGTTTGAGTAATTTTAGTATTTTTTATTACACAAAGAAACTGTACTGAAATGGCCTTACTGAGGATGGAAAGAGAAGCACTGAAATGTTAGGAAATAAAAACTTAAAAATGCTTTAATTCACAGCATTTTGTTTGTGACTGTGACAGATATTTTTACCCCCACAGGACTGCATGTCTTTCTTAGTGTCTGGCCCAAAACATTATTATTAATCACTCTTCTAATCTTGGTTTAAAAGCAGAGCTATATATTCCTCATCCATCTAAACCAGCATCATCTTAAAAAGTAGTAACTTCAATTTCCCAGTAGCGTGACAGGACTGTGTTGCATTAATCCTATTTCAGCAGGCTAAAGCAGATTGAAGGTAATACTGGGATCCCCTAATTGCTGTGCCTAGCTTTAGACAAACATGAATTAATTTTTAAAGTTCTTTATATGTTCAAAGCACTGGCAGATTCTAGGGTATAAAGATACCTTCCCACCATGAGCACAGTCAGGCAATGGAACAGGATGCCCAGAGAGGCTGTGCAGTCCCTATCTTTGGGATTAGCCAAACTTGATGGGACATGGGCCTGAGCAATGCTGTCTCTCTCACAGCTGACTCTGCCTTGAGCAGGAGGTCAGAGTGGAGACCTCCTGAGGTCTCTTCTGGCCTAAATTGCTCTGTGATTCTGTGACTGAGCAGTGAGGGAATTCACACAATATTGCAAGTTATAGGAAACATGGGATTAGGGTCTACTTGCAGAAGGGTTTGTTTAATTGATTATCTTAGCACCACACTGGGACAGAGATGAAGAAAGACACTCAGATACTTAAATCATCACATCATTTTATCTCAGTCTGTAACATGAGGGAAAATTTATCTAGAGAACTACCTTTTAACCTGAATTTCAATCAGCCTTGAAGGCTGTATACAGGAAAATATCAGACAATAGTCTGTGAAGAGATTTCATTTAAAATGTATTTGCCCACAGAAACGAGGCTAAAGATGTAAATACCTAAAGACCACCTATTGCTTTGCCTGACATTTATTTGTTCATAAAATTAAGCCTCTGTGAGCTTATTGGTCTGCAGAGATTTTCCTGAAATACTGAATAGCCCTTGCCTTACAGAAAAACCAAGGAAAGACTGATCTAAGCAACAGCATTTTCTTCCTGTTATCATAAAGGGCCTGAATGACGATGCCATGGACGTCATTCAGAATTAAATGTGTAATTGTGCAATTAGTGACTATGCCATAAAGCTTCAGTGCTGGCATTTCCTAATTTCCATTTACCTCATTTTATTCTATTAGTAATATTTTGTTCTGACAGCAATGATATCACATAGGATGAGTGTAAATGTTGGAGCTATTAAATTCACTGCAAAGACCTTAAGGGATTTCCTCTTCCCTGCCTTTTCTCACAAAACTGCTCATCTTAACAGCATTTGACTTGTACATTTCTGGTCTCAGTGCTCAGCCTGCATGAATCCAACCCCTACAGACATGAGCTGTACTTGGTCTCTGCCTGCCCTGCCAAGGAAAGAGATTTCTTCAACAGCTTGTGCCGACGCTGGGTTGTGGGGAATGTGGAAGCTGTCTTCACTAACAAGAAAGCAAAACCCGTGTATCTGATGCCAGAGGCTCTCTGGGGATCTGAAATGTCTCTAATTGGGATAAATCAGACTCCTGTGTAGGATGGAACACTGCTGGAGGCAATAAACTGCTTGTAGAGCCATGCCTTCTGCTGATTCACAGATTGATTGAATTTTAGGGGTTGTAAGGGACGTCCAGAGAACATCAAGTCCAACCCCACTGCCAAATCAGGGTCCATAGGACAGGTCACACATGTAGGCATCCAGAGGTGTCTTGAATATCTCCAGAGAAGGAGACTCCACAACCCCCCCTGGGCAGCCTGTTACAGTGCTCTGTCAACCTTACCCAGATGCCCAATCACAGAATCACAGAATTGTAGGGGTTGGAAGGGACCTCGAGAGATCATCGGGTCCAACCCCCCTGCCAAAGCAGGCTCCCTAGCTCATATTGCTCAGATAGGTGTCCAGGCGGGTCTTGAATATCTCCAGTGAAGGAGACTCCACCACCTCCCTGGGCAGCCTATTCCAGTGCTCAGTCACCCTCACTGTGAAAAAGTTCTTCCGCATGTTGGTGCGGAACTTCCTATGCTCCAACTTGCAGCCATTGCCCCTTGTCCTATCCCCACAGACCACTGAAAAGGGGCTGGCTGATTCCCCCTGCATCCCCTGCTTCAGATAATTATAAACTTTGATTAGGTCCCCCCTTAGTCTTCTCTTCTCAAGGCTGAACAGTCCCAGCTTACTCAGCCTTTCCTCATAGGGGAGATGCTCTAGGCCCTTAATCATCTTCGTAGCCCTTCTTTGGACTCTTTCCAGGAGATCCCTGTCCTTTTTATACCAAGGAGCCCAGAACTGGACACAATACTCCAGGTGGGGCCTGACCAGGGCAGAGTAGAGAGGGAGGATCACCTCCTTTGACCTGCTGGCTACACTCCTCCTGATGCATCCCAGGATCCCATTGGCTCTCTTGGCCACCGAGGCACACTGCTGGCTCATGGCCAACCTGTCATCTACCAGGACCCCCAGGTCCTTCTCCACTGAGCTCTTCTCCAGCAGCTCATCCCCCAGCCTGTACTGATACAAACAGTTGTTCCTTCCCAGGTGCAAGACTTTACACTTGCTTTTGTTGAACTTCATCTGGTTTCTCACTGCCCAGCTCTCCAGCCTGTCCAGGTCTCGCTGGATGGCAGCGCAGTGCTCCTGCGTGTCAGCCACTCCTCCCAGCTTTGTATCATCGGCGTACTTGCTGAGGGTGGATGTTATTCCCTCATCAAGATCGTCAATGAAGATATTAAACAGGACTGGACCCAACACTGAGCCCTGGGGAACACCGCTGGTAACAGGCCTCCAGTCAGATTCTACTCCACGAATCACAACCCTCTGGGTTCGGTCCGACAGCCAATTCTCAACCCACCTCACTGTCCACTCATCTATCCCATGCTTTCTCAGCTTTGCTATCAGGATGTCATGGGAGACAGTATCAAAGGCCTTGCTGAAGTCAAGGTAGATGACATCCACTGCTCTCCCTCCATCTACCCAGCCTGTCATGAGATTGTAGAAGGCTATGAGGTTGGTCGAGCACGATTTCCCCTTAGTGAATCCATGCTGACTACTCCTCATGACCTTCTTCTCTTCCAATTGCTTGGAGATGGCATCCAGAACAAGCTGTTCCATTACCTTTCCAGGGGCAGAGGTGAGGCTGACTGGCCTATAGTTACTAGGTTCCTCCTTCTTGCCCTTTTTAAAGACTGGAGTGACATTGGCTATCCTCCAGTCTTCAGGCACTTCTCCTGTCCTCCAAAAAAAAAATACTTGTGGCTGAACAGGAGCCAGCCTGTGGCAGGGTAGCTGTGGTGTGTTTGGAGAACAGGCAGCCTCTCTGCAAGGCTGAGGAGGTTATTGTACAGTTCCAGACTGTTTTGCGTGGCTGGGTTCTGGTGGAGGAGGGGGGCTGCAGGGGTGGCTTCTGCAAGAAGCAGCCAGAAGCTCTCTGCAGGCCTGGCAAAACAAACAGCAGCTGGTTCAAGGCCAGAGTTTTTGCTGACCAAGGCCGAGCCCATCAGCAATGGTCAGAGCACCTCTGGGAATCACATTTAGAATAAAAAACCCCACAAGCAGCTGCCTTTTGCCACCAGAGAACGAGTGAGAAGATGTAAGAAACTGCAGACACCAAGGCCAGGGAAGGGGGGGAGGAGGTGCCCCAGGTGCCGGAGAGAAGGATGCCTCTGCAGCCCATGGAGAAACCCATGGTGGAGCGGGTGGTCCCCCCACAGCCCATGGAAAAGGCTGAGAGCCCACCTGCAGCCTGTGGAGAGGCCCCACACTGGAGCAGATGGAGACATATGGAAGACATTGTGACTCACGTTGGAGCAAGCCTCTGCCAGCACTTGGAGAGAGATAGAGACACAGAGATGAGCCAGAGAGAGACCCATGCCAGAGTAAGTTTGCTGGAGGGTGCGGGGTTTGTGACCCCATGGAGGACCAGGCTGGAGCAGTCTGGGCCTGAGAGACTGAGAGACATTTGATGATTCTATGACTGCGCCCCATAGAAGTGACCCACACTGGGGCAGCTGGTGAAGAGCTGAAGTCCTAACAGAAAGGACTCTTGTTGGAGAAGTTCACAGAGGACTGTCTCCCATGGGTGGGACCCCATGGTGCAGCAGGGAAAGGGTGTGAGGAATGGCCCTCTCCCCCCAGCTAAGAAGGAAAATCAACTCACTGAAACTCCCATTCCCCCATACCCTGCCCCTCCCTGTGCCACTATGTGGGGGGAAGAAGGGACTGAAATCATGACAAAAGTGAAGTCTGGTAAGAAGGGAGGGATGAGGGGAGGTGCTTTAAGATCTGGTCACACTTCTCATTACCCGACTCTGGTGTCACTGGGTGTGCAGTGCAGTGTAATAAATTAGAGAGTTTTCTTTCCTTTATTCTGTGTTCAGACTGTGTTGCCCATGACACTAATTGTGGAATAATCTCTCCCTGTCCTTATCTCGACTCTAAGCCTCTCAATAAATATTTTCTCCTATGTCCAACTGAAAAGGGGAGTGATAGAGTGGCTTTGGTGGGCATCTGGCCTCCAGCCAGGGTCACACCACCACACAGCCACAACAGTATTATCCGACATAACTTCAGTGACTCTTCTGAAACTGAGACATAGCTCTCTGGTGCAGTTCCTGCCCTTTCTTTCTGCCCCTTTTTCCTCATATCAGCTGTGGCCTGTACATCGCATTGAAATAGGTTTAATTTCTGGTTTGGTGACCTGTCAATATGTTGTGGTTTTGCCCAGCCATCAGCTAAGCTTCACAGTTTTTCACTCCCCACCAGTCCAATGGGGGAGAGAAGGGTAAAAATGAGAAAAATATGGGTTGAGATAAAGGCAGTTTAATAGGTAAAGTGAAAGCCAGTCACACAAGTAATGCAAGACAAGGAATTAATTTCCCCCTTCCCATGGGCAGGCAGGTGGCCCTTCTCCAGGAAAGCAGCGCTTTACCATGCGTAACAGTGACTCGGGAAGACAAACGCCATCACTCAGAGGGTTCCTCCTCTCTCTTCCTTTTTCTCCCCCCTCCCCTTTGATATGCTGTCCATGACATCATATGGTATGGAATATCCCTTTGATCACTTTGGGTCAGCTGTCTTGTCTGTGTCCCCTTCCAACTTCTTGTGCCAACCCGCTGGCAGGGCAGTGTGAAGAGCAGAAAAGACCTCAGCTCTGTGTGAGCACTGCTCAGCAATAATGAAAGTGTCTTTCTTTTATCAACACTGTTTTCAGCACAAATCCAAAATATTACCTCAAACGAGCTACTATGAAAAAAAATTAACCCTGTCCCAGAAAAAAACCAGCACATGATATAACATATTATTAACCCAATCTAATCTTCCCTTCTCACTCTAAACCTCTTCTAACCTGTTGATGGGAGCATTTAGTTTAGACTTGTCACCAAGTTTTGGAAAAAGATTAATTCCCTGTTACCATGTGTGTTCCTAACATGACACGAGGGAAGAAGCTACTAACTGCGGCATGAGCAACCATACATTGCTTGGTGCTTCGCTGCATCTCTGTCTGGACCGATAGTTTTAACTAGAGCTGAATTAAATTTTTACTGCCACAAGATGGCAGATGGGAACAAGACAAGGCTATGGGGGGAGGGGGCGGGATTTAACAGACCAGTAGATTTTCCTTATCTTTGAGCCAAATAATAGTTGTGGACAGTGCCTTGTGAGACAAAATTGGATCTCCATGGCAAACAGGGAGATTTTTTCGTTGATGCTGAAGGGAAGCCAATGATGCTCAGGAGACAGCTGGCACTAAACAAATAGCATAAAACCAGCTCAGAGACTAATTATGTCATGATTCAGAGCAGCATTCTGGCTTTTATAACGCTGATCTTTAAAAGAAGTACATTTTGTAGATGAATTTTGTATTTTCAAGTGAGAGCATGATCCTTCTTTTTCCACTTTTAAATTTTGTTTATCATTACCTCAACTAAACGTATCTGTCAGGATGAATCCTTTTCCTGGGGTGGTATGTGCCTTATCACAGGCCATTCCCCTTTTCATTCCCCCATTTCATTCTAAATAACTGTCTCTCCTTCTGAGGTGGCCAAAAGCCTGAGAAATCTTCCCCTGCTCCAAGACACTTCCCTGCTTGAGGTAGATAATCTCCCCACCAAAGTGGGAGCTTTATTTTGTTCAGCCCTGAGCTGCGCTGAGCACCCTGAGCGCACATCCCCTGCAGCACGGCTGCCCAGGTCCCTGCCATGCGCGCCGCTCTGTGGAAGGGCCAGTGCTCTGCGAATGGGCCAGTGCTCTGCGAATAGGTTGTGACACTCACTGAAAATCTGGGAAGCAAATGGAAAGTCAGTTTTCCAGCTGTTGGTTC
The DNA here is from genome assembly GCA_020800305.1 of Porphyrio hochstetteri. Lineage (NCBI taxonomy): Eukaryota > Metazoa > Chordata > Aves > Gruiformes > Rallidae > Porphyrio > Porphyrio hochstetteri. The sequence goes on along the minus strand of CM036906.1, from coordinate 20,289,702 downwards.
CAGCCACATGACTTACAAGTGCTTCTTTCAGTGTTTCATTTGAGAGGAGATAAGGGCTGCAAGTAGATTTAACATCACTGTGCAATATAAGTGGTGTATGAATGGAGTAATGCACTCTGCCTTAGCAAGAAGCTAAACAGCACCAGTCTGGCCGCAATCCAGGGCATGGGCCCAATGAATTACAAGTGGAATTCAAACTGAGCAGCTTTTAAGATGCTGCCCACCATCTGAAGCAGTCTTGTTAAAGGTTCCATGACTTTGTGTCCCCTCTGCTCCTGGGTACAGCAGTGTGTGAAAGAGAGGGGTGTGGGTACAGGGGGTTATGGCAGCTTGCAGGCCCTCATCTCCCTGCAGCCCATTGCTGCTTCTCTGGAAGGTGTTTCTACTCTGCAGAGCAGGGAATGGGGGTAGCCTCAGCCCCAGGCATCAGGCACCAGGCCAGGTCATGGAGCCACAGGTGCCCATGGCTGGGCAGGGCAGGGTTGTGGTGCAACAGGGCTGTAGTGCAACAGGGCTGTAGCTCAGGCCTTAGATCCTTGGTTGAAAAACAGCTGCCATGGGCCAGGGTGGGTTGTGTCTCAACCTCCCCAGCAGGATGGAGCCCACCCTCAGTTGCTCCATCTTTGAGCCCTGAAGCCAGATCTCCTGCCCTTGCAATCATTACAAAATCCTATTATCAATTTTGTCCTAGTATTTCATTACTGGGGTTGGCTGCCTCTTGTTTTTCAGGTAGCATTTCCCAGTAATTTCTAAGTGGTCAAGTGATGCCTTTTTGAAGGTTTAACAATGTTGACATGTGGAGACTGGCTGAAAATATGGCTTCCACCTTGCAGAATATCTTCTCATCTGAAAGCATTTGCATTTGTTTTGCCAGCTGTGAACCAAAACCAACACTGTTAAGCTTTCAGATAGATAACAAATGGACTCAAGTAACAGCCAACATTGGAGACCCCCAGTTTCCAACCAGGCAGAGTGGAAGTTAAAGGTCTTTTATGTCCCAGCTGAATGATTAAAGGTCCAGGCCAAAAAGCAAATGTCTCTTCAGCTTGCCCAAATTAGGTGATCTGCTTTCTATAAGTTATGAAATATTCATTACACCGCTGAGCTATGTAGTACTTTTTTATTCCCTGTTCTGCCTCTTCACTGCATTGGCTCTCTAGGGTTGGCCTCTCAATTGCAATTTGAAAACATGTAAGGAGCCCATGAAGAGATATTTCTCATGAAACTGGATATAGTCTCAAGGAACACTGAAGATTTAATGGAAGTAATGAAAATCTGTCAAACATCCTGTGAATGAGTTAAAAATATCTTAGGGGTGTTTTGACACGATGGCCTTTGGATTAAGAGTTGGAGAGTGCTAGTGAGACAATGTCTCCTGTCAGCCTGCCTTGGACCATCTTAATATTTGGACAGAAACAGCTGTGATTTCTCAGTCCTCAAACAGGCTTTCCTGCCTTATCTTCCTGTGCTGTAGTGAAAAGGTAAGAATATGGAGGGATAGACACTTTTGTGAAAATGGAGAAGAAAACTGTTTGTAGACAGCTAGGAAATAAAACAGTTTGTTAAAGATTGATATAGCCTTACAAAGTACCAGGTAGAAACAAAAAGTATTACTTTCCTGCATCTACAGATGCACATGAAGAGCTCGCTTTTCTGACTATTCTCTTTTGCAGTTCCTATTTCCCTGAGTATTTCATGTGGGATTTCTCCATGGGAGCAGTGACCCAGCCCACGCAAACCAACAATTCTCCCACCTACCCTCTTGTGAAAGAAAATTTACATGTGTAAAGAAAATATAGATGTGTGTGTGTGCGTGTGTGTATGTGTATATAAGAACACTGTCCACAGTGTTGAGAGGTGGGCCCATGAAAACCTCATGAAGTTCAGCAAGGTCAAGTGCAAGGTCCTGCACATGGGTTGGCGCAATCCCAAGCACAAATACAGGCTGGGTAGGGAAGTGATTAAGAGCAGACCTGCAGAGAAGGACTTGGCTGTGTTGACTGATGAAAAACTCAACATGAGCTGGCAATATGTGCTTGCAGCCCAGAAAGCCAACTGTATCCTGGGCTATATCAAAACCAGCATTACCAACAGGCCGAGGGAGGTGATTCTCACCATCTATTCCACTCTTGTGAGATCCCACTTGAAGTGCTGTGTTCAGCTTTGTGGTCCCCAGTACAAGAAAGACATGGACCTGTTGGAGTAAGTCCAGAGATGGGCCACAAAGATGATCACAGGGCTGGATCACAGGCTGAGAGTTAGGGTTATTCAACCTGGAGAAGGCTCCAAGGATATCTTACTGCAGCTTTCCAGTACCTGAAGAGGGCCTACAAGAAAGTTGGAGAGGGAGTATTGTCAGGGACCAACTGGAAGAACAAAAGATCTGAAGAATTGTTCCTCCAGGACATGCAAGAAAAAGTATACCGTAGTTCATTTTCCTAAAGAAAGTTGATTATGGGCTTTCCTGACTGTTACTTCCCTTTTTGTAGTAGGGTTTGAATCTAAAGCTTAGTATCAGTCATATTTAATAAGTTTTTCCAGTCCCAAAACTTGGATTAAAAATGATTGCAGGGAAAGAAGAGAAATAAAATTACAGTGTCTAATAAGATAAAGGCTTAAGTCTGAACTTAACTGATATTTCTTTTGTGGTTTGCAGGTTAGTCATTCACTGTGTTCATGTGGCAAGTCAGTCACCATGGGCATAACTGGAACTATCTGGGAGTTAGGAGGAAGAGAATTGTGAGAGCATGCATGTGTGGAAAACGTGACATACTTTCAGAATTAGATTCCCCAGCCAGGCAGCAATATCTTGCCACAATTGGGCTGTCCAGATGGGTTTACCTCTGTGCTGCCAGTTGCTCTGTTTCTGTTTCTGTAACCACTCCCATAGGGCATTTTCCATCATCCATGAATCAGTGTAGAGATAAAGTACTGGCAACCTTTCTTGCTCAGCAATATGTAAAGCCAGCTGGATGGCTTTCACCTCTGCAAACTAACTTGATTCACTTCTTCCTTCAGCAGTTTCTGCAACTTGTTGCGTAGGACTCCATACAGCAGCCTTCCATCTCGAATGATTTCCCATTGAACAGGGCATAGTGCTTCTCATTCTCTGGTAGTTTATTATACAGTAAGGTCTCTTCAGCACGTGTCACCTCCTCTTCTGGCAGTATTTTGAAATTTTTACCTTTTGGCCGGTTCAAAAATGACTTCCAAGATTCCCGGGTAATTGGGGTTTCCTGTCTGAGCCCGCTGCATGATCAGTGTGACATACTTATTCCACATAGCATCAGTTGCGTGATGTGTAGAGGGGACCCTTGCTTTGAACATCAAGCCCAGCACTGGCAGTCGGGGTGCCAGGAGGTGCTGGGCTTCAGAACCATAAATAAGGCTCACAATCAGACCGCAATTTGGGATATACATTCTCCAGAAACCCACAATGCCTAAGAAAGCTTGGGTTTCCTCTGTCTCACAGGCAGTTACACCAATAAACCCACTGGCACCCTTTTGGGCCCTTGAAATACTCTCTCCAGAGGTAGTGTATGCCTAGGATGCACAGAACCTTTGGGCCAGTACCAATGGGATGTTTTTCCCAGTCATTCCCAGTTATACTCACTTCAGCCTTCAGTTAGCTGTTGGGATCTCCCTTGTCAATCCAGAAATACAGATGAGTTCTGTCCCTTTTTGGTTTGATGGCATTAGGGTACACTGTACACTGGTGTCTACTACAGCTTTGTACTCCTGGCGGTTTGGTATTCAGGCCACTGAATTCACAGAGTCCAATAAATCTGATTGTCCCTTTCCTCCACCTGGCTGGAGGCAGGGCCACTCTAGCCCTAGTCATAGCATTCATTGCCAATAAATCAGTTTGTGTGGCACATGTGGGGTCAAATTGCATCCTTGTTGCTCCTTGTAAATATGAATCAGAAACTTCTTCCATAAGATCATCAGTAAGATCAGTCCTCCTACTCTGTCTGGGGAATTGCCCACTGGAAACTGGAGCTGCAATTTTCCTGGAAGAATCTTCATTTGAGATTGTTTTTCTTTGCAACTCATGTACTTGTGACACTAGGCTTGAGGTACATTTTCCATCTTGCTTCCTCATACCGGTCACAGGTAAAACCACAGGGTGCCTGACAGTGTGTGCCTCTCTATATCCTCTCTCTTGAGCAGACAAACATTTGCTCTTAACAACAGAGATACTGGTCCATACAAGTGGAGGACTGGACACGCTGGATCTCCTGGAGAGTTTCTCTAACAGGTTTTCAGATTTTTTGGACAGTCTTTCCAGAGCTGATACAGAGACTTATAGGGAGGAAGTGAGATTTTTCTCATATTTCCAGAGATGGGCAGCCACTTCATTCACTGTTGGTGCCTTCTCATCATTCCAGTCCACTACTATGAATGATTTTGCATATGCAAAATGGTGCACTCTGTACAAATGTCCTCCACATGGGTTGGATATATTGGACTTCATCTGAATCTTAGGCAACTGCACAATGTCTGCGTCATAATAAACCTTCTTCCAGATATCTAATTCCCTCAGGTACTGGATACTTCTCTCTGTGGTGCTCCACTTGACTTGGTGACATTTAACATCTTCTTTGAAGGGATACCTTTCCCTCATGCCTGACAAATGTCACCTCCAGAGGCTGAGGTCTTGTGTCCCTTTTCCAGTCGTCCCATCAATGACCCCTTCTCTGGACAGGGATCCCAGCTGCTTGGCTTCCCTTCCCTGTAATTCCAGGCTACTGACCCCACTATCCCAGCATCAGAGCAGTCAGGTGACAAGTTGCTTGCCTAATCAATGAATGAAATTGTGTGGTTATATCTGGTTCTGTCTGACTCCTGTTCCTGTGATGACCCTGTTTCATCATAGTTTTACTAAATTAGTTTACTTTCGTGTCCATTTCTTCTTCTGTGCAGGGGCACAGTATGGGTTGGTTTGCTGGTTCAGTTGCAGTGCTTATCCCCAATGTTTGAGTAGCCACAGTGCTTGTTGTGGGGATTAGAGTCATTGCCGTGCCTGTTGCTGGAATTTGAGTAGCCACAGTGCCTCCCACAAGGGTTGATCTCTGGGTGGTATTCTTATAGTTGTTTAACCTTAAACAAGACCTCAGCCACATTCAGGAGACCTAGCAATGCTGGTCTGACCATCCCAGGGATATCCAGCGTTCTCAAGAGCTATAGTAATTAGCCTGGAGGAGAAGGGGAGAGGGAAGGAAGGTGTATCCCCCACAAAGTGGCTCCCCAAGTATACAAGGTAAGGTGTAGTTGTTAATAGCTTCCGACAGATGGCTCCCGAAGAATGGAGATGAAACCGTGCACTGCCGAACTCATTCAGCCCTGCTGAATGCAAATACCAACTGGTCTGGCTATCAACGATTTTATCATACCATAGCATCATAAGTAGTACATAAGCATCGGTAGTACACCGAAGGGGAGGGTGATAATCCTAAACCCACCCAGGGGTGACAAACCACACATAAACACTGATAGCCAGTATATGTGGCAAGTCAGGTGTTACATGACAGGACTCTCAGAACAGCTCTGTGAACAAAAAACATTGTGACCAGTGATGACTAAACCAATACAATAAATGCCTATAAAAATTCTGTTTGAACATGTTCTGGGCAGATCTGTCATTATCTCATTATCTCAACCCTTCGTGCCCCATGTTTGCCGCCAAAAAAGACTGTCATGGTTTAGCCCCAGTGGGTAACTGAGCACCATGCAGCGCTCACCCCTTCCTCCCCAGGGGGATAGGGAGGAGAATAAAAAAAAAATCCAACTCATGGGTTGAGACAAAGACAGTTTAACAGGATAAAAATGGAAGTAGAAGAAGGAGAAGATGATGAGAAGGACCTGGAGGTTCTGGTGGATGAGAAACTTAACATGAGCCAGCAGTGTGCTCTTGCAGCTCGCAAGGCCAATGGTATCCTGGGCTCCATTAGAAGACGGGTGGCCAGCAGGGACAGCGAGGTGATTGTTCCTCTCTACTTTGCCCTTGTGAGGCCCCATCTGGAGTACTGTGTCCAGATCTGGGGCCCCCATTACAAGAAAGATGTGGAACTTGTTTATGTGTTTAAAAGACGGGTAGATTAGTACTTAGGGATATGGTTTAGCTATAGGACAGGAACGGTTGGACTCGATTATCTTAAAGGTCTTTTCCAACCTTGTGATTCTGTGATTATGTGAACTCTTGGAGAGGGTTCAGAGGAGGCCACGAAGATGATTAGAGGGCTGGAGCACGTCCTCTACAAAGAGAAGCTGAGGGAACTGGGCTTGATCAGACTAGAGAAGTCTGTGGGGGGACTTCATTGCAGCCTTCCAGTACCTGAAGGGAGCATACAAACAGGAGGAGAATCAACTTTTTAAAAGGGTAGACAATGGCAGGACAAGGGGGAATGGATTAAAACTAAAGGAAGGAAGGTTTAGATTAGATATTAGGGGGAAGTTCTTTACAGAGAGAGTGGTGAGGTGCTGTAACGGGCTGCCCAGAGAGGTAGTGGATGCCCCATCCCTGGAAGTGTTCAAGGCCAGGTTGGATGGGGCCCTGGGCAACCTTGTGTAGATCCAGGCCTGAGGTTGGTGGCCCTGCCTGTGGCAGGGGGGTTGGAACTCTATGATCCTTGGGGTCCCTTCCAACCCAGACCATTCTATGATTTTATGATTCTGTGATTCTATGATGATGACAACAACAACCACCACCAAAAAACAAGTGGTGCACCAACACAATTGATCACCACATGCAAAAAAACCACAATTGCCCCATCTGTTTTTAGCAGAGAATCTGCCCTTCTGGGCTAGCTTCCCCACTTATACCTGGGGTATGACATTCTGTGGCAGGAAATATCCCTTCAGCCAGCCTGGGCAACTGTCCTGGCTGTGCTCTTCCAGCTGCTTCTGCACCTGTCAGGGGGTGAGGAGCTGACTTGGTAGAGACACTACAACTCCCTAGCAATGACTAAAAACATCAGCGTGTTATCAACATTATTCTCTAACTATATTCAAAGCACAGCACTATACCAGCTACTGGAATTAACTTTAAATAAGGTGAAATCAGGACGACTTTTAAAAATTTAAAAAAAAAAGTAATCTGTAGGAATTCAGTAGCTTCTGTAGCTACAAATATTCAAGGAACAATGTTTCCATCTGTGATGAACTTGAAGATGTTATTCGTCACTTGCTGAACCCTTCAGAGCCATTTGCAGCATCAAACTGAATGAGACAGAGCTTCAGCGTTAGCCTTAGAGAGCACTCAGGGAGTCTGTTCAGCCAAACATGAGACAGGCTGTCCTGTTACTATAGGAGGCACTGTAAGCATATCTGTTGTGCTGCTTTCACATCCTCTTGTAGTATCAATTCTTCTAGCTGCTTCTGGACTCTGAAGTTATACAATATTGCCTTTAGAAAAACACCTTACTATCGATACATAACCACATAAACCACTTTAATCAACGTACCTTAATCAATGATATGTAGATACTGGAGTTAATGACTGAAAGTGGAAGTGTTGTTCCACTTTTTTCTCACTCTATCTTGCAGAAACTAGTTTTGCTGATATAGAAAGGCCAAGGTCAAATAAAGGTATAATTGTTTGGGATTAAAAATCTTATAGCTGGCAAATATTAATCTGTGTAGCAAGGGATATCAGCAGAAAGAGCCTCCACATAATATTACTGAAGGGCTATAATGTTGGAAACTCTTCACAGTCAGTGGAAGTCTTGCCAAGCATCTGCAAAAAGGTTGTTGCAGCGGTGCTACAACTGTTCCAGCTCTTGTTTAGAGTAATATTAAGTGTTTATAAGCACAATTTTTCCCATTAAAAGCTACAGTATGTACCTAGTAACATAAGAAAGACAATTTGTCATAATCTGATTTGTGTGATACCATCTGTTTCACATTTGAGTATTTAGCATCACAGGCTTCTTCTACACTAGAAGATCATGCTGGCAAACGTTTATCCTTTGGTTGTGAGGGCAAGCATCATTGTATATCTCATATCTATTCATGTAAATTATTCCAATAACAGGATAGTCTGGTCTATACAGCCTATTGGGGAGGGTTTGTGTTTCATGCTATCCCCTGAAACATGCTCAGATGTTCCTTTTCTGGTGGCATGCTAGTTGGGGTACACCAAAGGCATGCTGGGCAACACCAATGGTTAAAGAACACAATCATATTCCAATGTTTCAGTGAGACTTTGGAATTGCTAACCATAGCAGTGTACAAAGGTTCACAGATTCACAGAACAGTAGAGGTTGGAAGGGGAGATCCAAACCCCCTGCTAAAGCAAAATCCTCTAGAGGAGGTTGCACAGGAGCATGCCTAGGCAGGTTGCACAGGGTCACGTCCAGGTGAGATTTGAATGTCTCCAGACAAGGAGACTCCACAGGCTCTCTGGACAGCCTGTTCAGTGCTCTGTTGCCCTCCTTCTCAGTCTTCTCCACACTAAACAGACCCAACTGTCTCAGCCATTCCTCATACAAGGGGTACTCCAGCACCCCAGTCATCTTTGTAGCTCTCTGCTGGACTTTCTCCAGTGGTCCCCCATCTTTCCTGAACATTTAAACATGGCATCTTTGTTGAATGACAGGTGTGTACCTGGTCACATGATGAGCACATGTGGGTGGTTCACAGAATCACAGAATAACAAGGTTAGAAAAGACCTTTGAAGATCATCAAGTCCAACCAATCCCATCCTAAGCTAAACCATATCCCTAAGTACCTCATCTACCCTTTTTTTGAACACATCCAGGGAAGGTGACTCAACCACCTCCCTGGGCAGCCTGTTCCAGGCCCTCACAACTCTTTCAGTAAAAAGTTTTTTTCTAATGTCCAATCTAAACCTGCCCTGGCAGAGCTTCATGCCATTTCCCCTTGTCCTATCACCTGTCACCTGGCTGAAGAGACCATCTCCCACCTCTCTATAACCTCCCTTCAGGTAGTTGTAGGTGGTGATAATGTCTCCCCTCAGCCTCCTCTTCTCCAAGCTAAACATCCCCGGTTCCTTCAGCCGCTCCTCATAGGATTTGCCCTCCAGCCCCTTCACCAGCCTGGTTGCCCTTCTCTGGACGCGCTCCAGGACCTCCATGTCCTTCTTGTGGTGAGGAGCCCAGACCTGGACACAGTACTCGAGGTGTGGCCTCACCAATGCCGAGTACAGGGGCACAATCACCTCCCTAGACCTACTGGCCACACTGTTTTTGATACAAGCCAAGATGCCATTGGCCTTCTTGGCCACCTGAGCACACTGCTGACTCATATTCAGTCTGCAGTCAACCAACACCCCCAGGTCCTTCTCTGCCTGACAGCTCTCCAGCCAGTCTCCCCCAAGCCTGTAGTGCTGCATGGGGTTGTTATGTCCCATGTGCAGCACTCTACACTTGGCCTTGTTAAACTTCATCCCATTGGACTCAGCCCATCGGTCCAGTCTGTTCAGATCCCTCTGAAGAGCCTCCCTACTCTCAGACAGATCAACACTTCCTCCTAGTTTAGTGTCATCTGCAAACTTAGTGAGGGAGCATTCAATCCCTTCATCGAGATCATTGATAAAGATGTTGAACAAGACTGGACCCAGGACTGAGCCCTGGGGGACGCCACTTGTGACCGGCCTCCAGCTGGATTTTGTTCCATTCACCACCACCCTCTGAGCTCGGCCATCCAGCCAGTTTTTAACCCAGCTGAGGGTCCACCTGTCCAGGCCAGTGGCAGTCAATTTCTCAGTCAGAATGCTGTGAGAAATGGTGTCAAAGGCTTTACCAAAGTCCAGGTAGACCACATCCACAGCCTTCCCCTGGTCCATTAAGCAGGTTGCTGGATCACAGGACAAAGTGTGCATTCCTGACATTGTCACTGCACTTCTGATCACATGCTTGTCGGCTGCTCCTGAGAAGGAGCTAGACCAGCTATGTGCAAGAGGATAGTGACATGGAATAGTGTCCTTTTCATGCCATAAGGCTGAAATGCATTCAGACATGTCATAGATTTGCGTTATGTTGGATATGTTCAACAGTGTGACTAGATTCAACGGAGGGTGCCATTGAATCTAGTCCTTAAATGCCTCTAAATGTCTGTAGACTTAACCAAAGGGAAACCACCACTTTACCTTGGCTGTTTGGACTTTGTATAGATTGCTGCACAATGCCTGACAAAGCCTATATGTATTTCAGTAATTACAAAGAAGCAGATGACACGAGATAGGCTTTCATATTTTCACCCAATTTCTTTAGGATAAAATATGTTCTGAATACCATTTCATGCAAAGAATGAGAGGTGGGTTTACTTAAAGACTGTGAAAGGTTTGGTGAGACCCTGAAGTCAAGGAGAAATGCCCCCTGCAAGTCATGATGCATCTGTGCTCTGAGGGAAAACAGTTGTAATGATGAAGGTAGTGTGAGGGGCCTACTTAATTCATAGCAATAAGTGAAGGAGTTAGGAGCACAGGGAGATAAAAATAACATGTTTTCTCAGCTGCTGTCACAGATGTGAATCGTTGTGCAGCAAGAACACTTTTAACTGGTAACACACAAATGCAGAGGTGACAGCAAGTGCTTAGAGCCTTGTTTAATTGAGCAAGAGGAGGAAGGAACCTCTGGTGCTTTTGGGGGTACTGCAAGGTCAAATCTAGTTTCTCTAAGTGGAGTATTTTTGCTGCTACCAGGTGTTTTAAAAGGATGAAGGATTTGGGAAGTTAACGTTCTAAATATTAATGCCATTCTTAGTACACATTTCAGTTTAGCCCAGTATGAGACTCATTAATAAGATGTACAGTATTTTTTTAGTAACCAGCCTTGCAGGAACTCAGAGATGAAGCCACATCCTGTATGAAAGTACTTAACATTTTACCCCTTAAGAGCTATCTGTAATTACATGCATCAGAACTCCAGAACAATTCTACTGCAAATATGTAATTAATTTGCATACTAAAAATATTTCAGGTCCTAAAAGTGTCTTAAAATTTTAATTATAGAGACACTGTTTCAAAAATACGGTATTTAGGAAACAGACAAAGCTGGATCAGAAAGGTATTATGAGAAATTTTAGTGAGATTTATGTTGAACAATGAAACATCTGGGGAAAAAATGTCTATTATAATTAGACTGCATTCCCATTTGATTATTGCTATTTGATTACTGTAGGGAAGAGACAAGCAATAAGCATCACAAAGCAAGAGTTGATCAGTACTTTTATAGTGAAAAATGGTAAGAATATCTGAATATTACTAGACCCATATATTTTCCTTGAATGCTATTTTGGGGGTCTATGGTTCTTCAAGTGACATCCTTTGCACACCTGATAGTCACACTAATGGCAACTTCATATTAATTCAGAGACAGATTATTCTGTCTGATCAACAATAATATTGCTTTCTTTGAATTGCCTCTCATTTTATGGTTTTCCCCAACTGGCCAGAAGGATCATTGTACTGGCTTTGTCGTCAGAAAAAGCTTGCTTGATGTCTGGAGGGATGCACACATGAAAAGGAAGCAGATGGAAGCTAAGGTCTTGTATTGGGTCTGGCTGAGATGGAGTTAGTTTTCCCCACAGCAGCCCCCATATTGCTGTGCTGTGTATTAGTAGCCAGCAAGGTGTTGGTAACACATCAGCAGTGCTGAGCAGTGCTGGCACAGCACCCAGGCTGTCTCTCCAACATTTCCCTTTCAGCAGTAGGCTGAGGGTAGTCAAGATTTTGGGAGTGGACACAGCCAGGACAGCTGACCCTAAGTGATCAAAGGGGTATTCCATGCCATGTGATGTCTGCTCAGCAATAAATGCTGAGAGAAAGGAGGAGGAAGTGAGGGGAGTTTCTTATCTGTTACAGTATTTGTTTTCTGGAGCAACCATGATGTTGGAAGCCCTGCTTCCCAGGAATTGGCCAAACATTACCAGCTGATGGGAAATAGAGAATAAATCTTTTGTTTTCTTTTGCTTCCACGTGCGCTCTGTATCTTTTGCTTTGTTAAACTCTTTTTCTTGTGCCATGTGGGTTTTTTTAATCTTATTTTTCTCCCCTTCCCTATCCTGCTGAGGAGGGGAGTGACAGTGTGTCTCGGCAGGTACCTGGTATCCAGCCAAGGTTAACTCACCACAGATCAAATGACATCTGGACTTGGAACCTGGGGAACAGAAAAAAATACCTGGGTTTCTTGTACTGTTGTTCTGTGTTTCTACACATAAACTCCAGGAATTGCCTCTGTTGGCACTTAAAAACTACTTCTGCTCTGTGCTGGACATAGTGAAATGAAGGCCTGCTGGAATATGAAAGTGGAGAAAGTCACTCCACTTTCTGATTGGAGAAAATGCACGTACTGCTCATGACATTTTACCTGTGATCTTTTCACTCTTTCTCAGGGGTAGTGCAATTAATATTTCCAAGGTCTTTGGCTGACTCTTTTAAGTAGTTTTCTTCACAAGGTTCCTATTATAAAGTAATGACGTTATTGCTTCTATTGCTTTGATACTGAGACCTTTATACAAATAGATTTTATGAATAATGTGATTTGTGCTGAGGTCAAGCTCAGGAAACATCTTTACCTCAGAATTTAAGAATAAAGTTATGTGTGAGTAAAGTGAACTTCTGAAGAAAGCAAGTAGAGTTTAACATTTACTCAGGAGATAATAAACCCTGATGTTCTTCAGAGGGTGCCATGCTCTTATCAGCCTCATCAGTACTATCTGGGACTCTCTCCATAGACCCTGGCTTGCACTGCAGTGGTTAATTTTTATTCAGATCTGCTGGGTAATGTTGCTGAGATCTGTTTAGTAGGAAACAGAAAGCCAGCTCTTCTTCTGGGCCAGACAGATGCTGCATATCTGAATTGAAAACTGAGCAGCTGCTCCCTGAAGGACAGGGAAAACACTAATAAAAACAGAGTCTCCCACTAGAATTGTGAATCTGGAGTTGAGGGAATCCTGGTGAAGTTTAGGAAAATGCATTGTAAATTACTTTTCCAGATCTGGACTGTAACCCATCACATGAGGAACCTTGCTGCAGAGTAACCTTATAAACTGTACATTGATAAGTAAAAACACCAGAAGCATGAGCATCAAATATTATTGATCAGATATTAAAGGTTATTGCATGTTACTTGACTGGCTTCAGAAATGAGCTATTGAGAGTAGGCTGTTTCCAAGGACCTAAACAGCATACAAATATCAGTATGGAAGTAGATGAGCTACCCTTGTTAAAACCATCAGTGTTGTTAACCTTCATGGGGCCACATAGTATCTCCTCATGTCTCCTCATATGCAATCAACTAATGCCATTTAATTCCGCTACAAAGTAGATCAGAGCATCAAAGCGCAGAATAATCAAGTTATTTCAGTATGACGATGCTTGTTATCCTCTCACAGAATCACAGAATTACAGAATTATCAAGGTTGGAAAAGACCTAGAAGATCATCCAGTCCAACCATTCACCTATTACTACTAGCTCCCACTAAACCATATCCCTCAATACAACATCCAGTCTTTCCTTGAACACCCCCAGGGCCGGTGACTCCACCACCTCCCTGGGCAGTGCATTCCAGTGCCTGACTACCCTTTCTGAGAAGTAGTGCTTCCTAATGTCGAGCCTGAATCTCCCCTGGCGCAGCTTGCTACCATTCCCTCTAGTTCTGTCACTGCCTACACGGGAGAAGAGGCCGACCCCCAGCTCACTACAACCTCCCTTCAGGAAGTTATAGAGAGCTATAAGGTCTCCCCTAAGCCTCCTCTTCTCCAGGCTGAACAATCCCAGCTTCCTCAGACGCTCCTCGTAAGGCCTGTGTTCCAGACCCCTCACCAGCTTAGTAGCCCTCCTCTGAACGCGTTCCAGAGCCTCAATGTCTTTCCTGTAGTGAGGGGCCCAAAACTGAACACAGTACTCGAGATGCGGCCTCACAAGTGCTGAGTACAGGGGGACAATTACCTCCCTGCTCCTACTAGTAACACTATTTTTGATGCAAGCCAGGATGCCGTTGGCCTTCTTGGCCACCCGCGCACACTGTCGGCTCATGTTCAGCCGTGCATCAATCAGTACCCCCAGGTCCATTTCCTCCACACAGTCCTCCAGCCACTCCGCCCCAAGCCTATAGCGCTGCCTGGGGTTGTTGTGGCCAAAGTGCAGGACTCGGCATTTGCTCTTGTTGAACCTCATGCCATTGGCTTCAGCCCAGCTCTCCAGCCTGTCCAGATCCCTCTGTAGGGCCTCGCTACCCCCAGGCAGATCCACACTCCCAGCCAATTTAGTGTCATCTGCAAACTTACTGAGGGTGCACTCAATGCCCTCATCTAGGTCATCAATAAAGATATTGAAGAGGACAGGCCCCAGCACCGACCCCTGGGGAACACCACTCGTGACCGGTCGCCAGCTGGATTTAACTCCATTTACTACCACTCTCTGAGCCCGGCCCTCCAGCCAGCTCCTTACCCAGCCGAGGGTGTACCCATCCAAGCCACGGGCTGCCAGCTTCTGCAGGAGAATACTGTGGGAGACAGTGTCAAAGGCTTTGCTGAAGTCTAGGTAGACCACATCAACAGCCTTTCCCTCATCCAGCAGATGGGTCACTAGATCATAGAAGGAGATCAGGTTGGTCAAACAGGACCTGCCCTTCATTAACCCATGCTGGCTAGGCCTGATCCCCCGGCCATCCCGCACATACCGCATGATCTCCCTCAAGACTATCTGTTCCATAACCTTCCCTGGAACCGAGGTCAGGCTAACAGGCCTGTAGTTCCCCGGATCCTCCTTACAACCTTTCTTGTAAATGGGAGTCACATTGGCAAGCCTCCAGTCTTCTGGGACCTCACCAGTCAGCAAGGAGGACTGATAGATAATGGAAAGCGGCTCGGCTACCACCTCTGCCAGTTCCCTCAGCACTCTCGGGTGGATCTCATCCAGCCCCATGGACTTGTGGCAGTCCAGTTGGAGTAGGAAGTCTCTGACTGTTTCTTCCAGAATCACAGGGGAGTTAGCATGCTCCCCAGCTGAGACTGCCAGGTCAGAGAGAGGGGTACCCTGAGGATCTCAGTGAGTGAAGTCTAGTTTCATGTCTTTTCCTCAGACAAATTCAGCTGCAACTGGTTGTTTTGAACACTGCCATTTAAAATCTTCAAGTCTTTGGTTAGAGAAACTGTGCCATTAAGAATGTTCTTTAGCACTTCTAGATAGAAATGGGTGAATAATTGCACAAGTCTAAGTGGGGCAAAAATATTTTCACATTAGCTGTTTGGATTTTATTTCTCCTTGACAAAACAAACAGAGAGCTCTGAATTTGGTTCATTTTGCTCAAACAAAAATGAAGTATCACACTGCTTTTTAAGCCTCCTATTTTCTTACTTAGATAGTAAGTTTGGCTTTGTTTTGATTCAGTGTTATTAAGAAACAAAGCTGGTACAGTTTTATTATCACATTTTTTCTCTACCAAAACAACTCAACACCATACCTGGTAAATTCATGCAATTTAAGGTTACCTGAACAGACCTTTTGTTTTTCATCAGAAAAAAAATAGTACATCTTTATCCTTGAATCATAGTTAGCCGTATTACCACCTCTGGTAAATAAATTGTCTTTGATTTGGTTTTCTATAAATGTGTGGAAAATGATTGCAAATGACTAGATTTTTTCTGAAATGGCTACAGGACCATTATCCCTCCTGCCTAAGACATAATCAGCCAATTACAGCAGGAAGTACTGTAAAGGTCAAAGCTGTATATGTAGCTTATTGTCACCGCTCTGAAAATCATAGCATTTAATTCTCTCAGAAAGAAAGGGGTATAATCAAGTGAAAAGCATGCATCATGAATCCAATTCTTTGATTATAATGGTGAAGGTGTTAAAATCACATATGCTCTGTTTGTTGCTGATGCCTTGTCAGATGGCGTCCTTATCCATGTCTCCAGGGATGGAGTGTTTCTCCTAAGCTTTTCTTTCATGGTTGTCAGTTTGAGGAATGTTATTCACGTAAGTGCTGCATCTGCTGCCTGTATGAATTTGGGATATTCCCTGTTGACAAAGAATTTTTGTCTAATTAGCCATTTAATTGAAAGCTGAAATCAATGGCCTCGTTTCATATTCTTATTTGCTGAAACCAGTATGGGGTCAATAGTTCTGTCTTTCCTTTGAGATAAAAGGCCCAGCCAGGCAACTTCAAATGACACTGGAAGCTTAGAACAAAAAAATCTTTGTTTAAAGTAAACTGTCTTCATGGCCAGCTCACCAAATCATCATGAGATGCACTCAACATCTTTTAATGTATCAAACACAGTGCAACTGGCTTGTCAAAAGAGGTGATTATCCCAGCATTAGTTTGATCTCACTTTGAATACTTTGTGCAGTTCTGGGCCCCACAGTTTAGGAAGGATGTGAAAGGCCTTGAATGTATCCAGAGGAGGACAATGAAACTGGTGATAGGGCTGGAAAGAATGTCCTATGAGGAGCAGCTAAGGTCTTTGGGCTTGTCTGAATTGAAGAAAAGGAGGCTGAGGGGAAACCTCATTGCTCTACTACTTCTTGAAGAGGAGGAAGTGGAGAGAGAAGTGCTGTTCCCTGGTCTCCAGAGACAGGATGCGTGGGAACAGTTTAAAGATGCACCAGGGGAGGTTTAGACTGGAAATTATGAGGCAAACATTTCTTTACTGAAAGGATTGTCAAACACTGGAACAGGCTTACTAGAGAGGTGGTCGATACCCCAAGCCTGTCAGTGTTCAAGAGGCTTTTGAACAATGCCCTTAACAACATGCTTCAACTTTTGGTCAGCCCTGAAGTGGTCAGGCAGTCCAACTAGATGATCTTTGTATATTCCTATTATATCTATTATTTTTTTATTCTACACTATACGGTACCATGCTATGCTATTCTAATTCACAGAATCAAAGATTCACAGAAGAGTAGGGGTTGGAAAGGACCTCTGGAGATCATCCAGTCCAAACCCCCTGCAGGATCACCTAGAGGAGACTGCAGAGAATCATATCTGTCCCAGTGCTCTGTGACCCTCAAAGTAAAGAAGTTTTTACTCATGTTGAGATGGAACTTCCTGTGTTCCAGTTTGTGCCCATTGCCCCTTGTCGGGTTGCTGGACAACACTGAAAAGAGTCTGGTGTCACCCTCATGATACCCACCCTTTAGATATATTTAAGGACTTGTCAGATTCCCTCTCCCTATGTTCTCCAGACTAAACAGATCCCTCTCTCAGCCATTCCTTATAAAAGAGGTGTTCTAGCCCCCAAATCATCTTTGTAGCTCTCTGCTAGACTTTCTCCAGTGGTCCCCCATCTTTCTTGAACTGGGGAGCCCAGAACTGGACACAGAACTCCAGATGTGGCCTCAACAGGGCAGCGCAGAGGGTTAGGAAACCCCCCGCTGACTCGCAAGCCAAGCTTTTCTTAATGCACCTCAGGATACCATTGGCCTTCTTGGCCACAGAGCACACTGCTGGATCATGGAGAGCTTGCTGTCCACTTGGACTCCCAGATGCTTCTCTGCAGCACTGCTTGCCAGCAGGTCAACCTGTACTGGTACCTGGGGTTATTCCTCCCTAGGTGCAGGACCCTACACTTGCCCTCGTTGAATTTCATTAGGCTCATTTTCTCCAAGCTCTCTAGTCTGTTCAGATCTTGCTGAAAGGCAGCACAGCCTCCTGGTGTTTCAGCCACTCCTCCTAGTTTTGTATCATCAGCAGATTTGTTGAGGGTACACTCTGTGCCCTTGTTCAGACCACTGAGGAATATGTTGAACAAGACTGGACACAGTACTGACCCCCAAGGCACACCAACAGCTATAGGTCTCCGACTCCACAGACTCTGTGCTGTTTATCACAGCCATCTTCCTCCACATGCTTATAGATTGACCCTCAGAATGAGCTGTTCTATCACTTTTCCAGGGTAGAGGTGAGGCTGACTGGCCTGTAGTTTCCTGCGTCCTCCTTCTTTCCCTTTTTGAAGACCAGAGTGGCAGCCCTGAGGCACCTCTCCTGTTCTCCATGACTTTTCAAATATAATGGAAAATGGCTTAGCAATAACATCTGCAGTAACGTTGTTTTATTTTTGGTTGCTTGGCTGTATTCCTCAGGATAAAGGAGCACGTGTGTACAACTCTTGGTTCAAAAGCAGCAAGACAAAAGAGAAAAACACAACCCATAGTTGCAAAAATATTTTTATTTGCAGTACAGACACAGATGCCCATGAGCCCAGGTCCCCACAAAAAGACTGCACCTGAAAACTGAAAGGCAGTGTGTGTTCATGTGCATGGAGCAAAATAGGTGTAACTGTGGTATGGTAGAGACTGCATTTCCAGGGTAAATGTGAAAGAAGAAAAGCTTTCATGCAGTAGGAGAAAAGGCTCAGATTCCAGGGAGAGTACTTCAGTTGTTGCTTTCTACTTGGTAAAAATAACCAAGCAAATAAGTGCTTACTTTAAAGAGCAGATGGATGATGGTCAGAACTCAATGTGTAAAGATAATAAACTAGGAAAGCAAAGCCTATTTGAGCAGTACACTTCTGAGTAACTTCTAAGCACACAGGTAGAAGTGGAGCTGGATACTTAAAATTGCCATGAATCAATGTAGAGCATTAACAGTAATTTGCTACCTCTCTGTCCAGCAAGAAAGGACTGTCTTCAAATTCATTAGAGTAATTTTGATGCATTATGTGTAGCTGTGTTGGCTTTACTGAACAGCTGAGATTGATCAGGGAGAAGGCTATAAGCAAGCTGGAGGCTCCATAGAGTCATATAATGCTTGGAAAGGACCTCAAAGATCATCTAGTTCCAAACCCCCTGCCATGGGCAGGGACACTCTCACTAGACCAGGTCACCCAAAGCTCCATCTAACCTCATCTTAAATGCCTCCAGGGATGGGACTTCCACAGCCTCTCCGGGCAGCCTGTTCCAGTGCCTCATCACCCCCATAGTAAGGTATTTCTTCCTAACATCTAACCTAAACCTGCCCTCTTTCAGCTTGAAGCCATTGTCCCTTGTCCTATCACTACACTCCCTGGCAAACCGTTCCTCTCCCAGTTTCCTGCAGTATTAGGATACTCCTTGAAGGAACTATAATAGGAATGAACGACTCCTTTCACAATTTGGAATAACAATGGAAAACCCATTAGATAGTGACATATTGCAGGCACAGTTATCAGTAGTGCTGTCCATACACAAACTCAGATATAATGAAATACCAGTCTTCATTCCACTGAAAATAACAATTGTTTACATTTTCCAATAAAAGACAAGAATATCAAGATTGAATTTGGCCACTGTAATTTTTTTTAAAAAGTAATTAATTTAAAAAATGTTTCTCTAATAAAGAATGAAAAGTATACCTCATCTCATCAAAAAATCCTCATAATATGCATAAAATATTAAGTGAGTACATTGCATTTAGTATGATATTAGAAAAGGTTGCAGTGACAGTTGAAAACTACTTCCTCAAATGGATGCTGGGGAAAATAATAGATTGCTGGGGAGATCAAGGCTGAGCTTAATTAACCTGAAAATAGAGCAAAAATTGGGACACTACTCTTATTCATTAAAAGTAATGCTGCAAGCATACTAAGATGCACCTATAGAAATTTTGAGTGAAGATAAATTGACTTTGTTATGGCAATTAATGGCATTTACCTTTTCTTATAGAAGTTCCTTTGTTAGTTCAATGATTAATGACTTAGATGACAACATTCATACTGTTTAATGTACTTCTGGGCCTGGATGTCTCATCTATGTGCATACATCTAATCAGAGATTTTAAGAAAAGCTCCTCTTTGACACAGGAGAATAGGAAAATGAAAAAGATGTATGCATTAACTAATAAGCATGAGTTAACTATCAGACTTCAGGGAAAAAAATGGAGTGTAGAGGAACTGATACAAGCTCATATCTAGTAATGCAAAGAGGAAGAAGGACTCTGACACTTAGGCAATGTGTATACTATGAAAACAGAGGGACAATGCCTTTCTCTGCTTGTCATGACATTTGTGCACATATAGTCAAACTCCTCTCTCCAGAGCAGGATGGCTGGTCCTTAGTGCCTCCAGTGAATGGTTTCTGACTCTCACAAACTCCTAAGCCACCCCAGGTTTTGACTTAGGGAGACAAAAACATGCCGGGGATGGTGATGTAATTGTGGATGAAATCTGTGTTTATGTGAGAACTTGTGCCCTGGTTCTTTTTCTAGACCAGCAAAAAATGTAGGTTTAATATCTGGAAAGTCCAAATATCCACATAGACCATATTCAGAGAAAGGAGATACCTACTTGTGGTGATTTGACCCTGGCTGGAGGCCAGACGCCCACCAAGGTTTCTCTATCACTCCCCTTTTCAGCTGGACAGGGGAGAAAATAGATATTGAAAGGCTCAGGAGGTGAGATAAGGACGGAGAGATCGTTCCGCAATCTGCATCATGGGCAAAACAGACTCAACACAGAATAAAGGAAAGAAAACTCTAATTTATTACGCTGCACTGCACACACAGTGACACCAGAGTTGGGTAATGAGAAGTGCGACCAGATCTTAAAGCACCTTCCCCCCAACCCTCCCTTCCAGATCTTAAAGCACCTCCTCCCACCCCTCCCTTCCAGATCTTAAAGCACCTCCCCCCACCCCTCCCTTCTTAGCAGACATCACTTTAGAAGTGATTTTGGTCCCTTCTTACCCCCCTCACTGTGGCACAGGGAGGGGCAGGGAATGGAGGAATGGGGGTTTCAGTCAGTTCCTCATGAGTTGTTTTCCTTCTTAGCTGGGGATGCATTCCTCACACCCTTCCCCTGCTGCACTGTGGGGTCCCACCTGTGGAAAATCGATGGGGAGACAGCCACATCCGATGATGTCCAGCAAGCCTCAACTTTATTCGGTTACACATCGCACTTTTATGGTTACAATAATTAGCTTATGCATATTGCAAAAATTGAGCTCATCATTGGTCCAAGATAAAAGAACATCTGTGCCCCTGTTGGCACATACTCCGAATGCCTATGGCTTCTTCCTCCATGCTTAGTTCCTCTTTCCCATACTTTACTATCTTAAAGATATAACGTCTTTGTTACATCCACCACGTTTCTCACGCCCTTACTGCTTGACCAATTTCACTGTACCAAGCTCATGGCCTTTGGCCACCAGCCATGATTCCACAAAACTCTCTACACCCACCAACGTGAGACAGTCCTCCATGAACTTCTGCAACGTGAGTCCTTTCTGTTACGGTTTCAGCTCCTTATCAATTGCCCCAGTGTGGGCTCCCTTCCATGGGGTGCCGACCTTCAAACTCAAGACTGCTCTAGCCTATTCCCCCACAGAGTCAGAAGTCCCCCAGCAAACCTGCTCCAGTATTAGTCGGTCTCTCCACAGGCTGCAGGTTTCACTGCCAGGAACTTGCTCCAATGCAGGCTTCCCATGGGGTCACAGTGTCCTTCAGGTGTCTTCAACTGCTCTGGCTTGTGGTCCTCCATAGGTTGTAGATAGGATCTCTGCTCCCCGTTACCATCCATGGGCTGCAGGGGGCCAGCCTGCTTCACCCCAGTCTTCTCCATGGGCTGCAGGGGAATATCTCTCCAGCACTTGGAGCACCTCATTACCTCCACCCTACCCCCTCACCTTCTTCCCTGGCCTTGGGGTCTGCACAGTTTCTTAAATCTTCTCACTGCCTTCTCTGGTGGCAAAAAGTGGGACTTGCATTTCTTTTTCTCCTAAATGTGATTACCAGAGGTGCTGGGATCGTCGCTGATGGGCTCGGCCTTGGTCAATGACTCCGGCCTTGAGTCAGCTGGTGTTTACTCTCTTGAGCCTGCAGAGAGCTTCTAGCTGCTTCTTGCAGAAGCCACCCCTGCAGCACCCCCCTTCACCACAACCTTGCCACATAAAATTACAACACTACTGAGAAAAGTCCAGCCAACTAAGCAAGCTGACAGAGATACAACCCAGCAATAGCAATATTTTGCGGGTTTCTTCTGTACACGTTTGAAGCACAGGTCTTATTAGACCTAAGCTGTAAGGGAAGTAAAGCTAAAAAAATAGATTTGTTTATAAAATAACAAATTCAAATAAAACCCCAGCAACACAATAAAGAATAAAACAACCCATAGTGTGTGAATATGAATTTGCAGTGTAAAGTTCCTCTAGATTTCCAACTTGGATACCATCCTAGTTCTTGTATGATGAAAAAATATTCCCTGAATTTATGTTTTCCCCTAGGATGTGATTTAATAACAGAATAACAGAAGTCCTGTAGTTAATGCTTCAGGTAAAAGGGATATTAACCGAAATCCTTGCTGGATGGTTCATGTAAGGATTGGCAGTACTACACTGAGTCTTTCTCTTTGCAAGACAGAGAATTTGTTTTCCATAATCATAGAACAAAGGCCCTAAAGGAATAAGGAATCCCAGTGCACTTTCACTGGGAGTGCGCTCCAAGGCTCACTCTTAGGAATGAACATTATTCCTTTTTTTGAGCACAAAGAAATCACAGAACTATAGAACAGCAAAATATTATTGTTATATTTTTCACACCCAAAATCTACTTCCCATTTGCTAAGGTTAAATGAGTAATGTTTCCAACCTAATTAACCAATATTCCATATAGTAAGTTACCTCCCTCTGAGATTAGCATGAAACATAGCAGGCTGTTGCCTGTTGCAATTATAGAAAAGAACACAGGATATGATTTGTAGACATTTGTAGACATGAATGAGTTATTGTCAGTCACTCGGAATTATGTATGAAAAAAACAATGTGTAAGAAAGTGAAAATTACCAACTGCAAACTGAATTATTTCTAAAACTTAATTTTTCATCAGCAGTGAAAAAAAAGACTATCTCTTTTAGGCTTTTTTGTTCAACTTTGCATGTGTTCAGAGTAATCCATGGATAATGACATTATTTTTAATGAAGATTGTTTTATCTGGTATTGATTGCAAGACTTTGTTTCTTCTCCTTTTCTTTCCCCAGCAATATTTCTGTCAAGTGATTGCTGTGGCAGACAGAACCAAGGGAATAATAACAAAAGAGAAGTTCATCTGAAGGTCAGCTGTGAACACATTGTTCTCTTTCAGTGATGCTTTATTGCAAGTCTTCTAGTTTGACATCATTTGACCACCGTTAACCACATATCTTTTCACTGCCAAATCAATTGAGAGGACAAATATGAGCCAATCTATGCATGGTTATACAATCACAGTTCAAATGCACATTACAGACCTAGCAAGATGCCTCAGTAATGCCTCAATCATGCTGCCATGTATAGCAGGCTACAGATGTCCACCCAGTCCCTTTCTGGTCTCAGGGCTGAGGAACACCAGCTGGTTTGTGCTTTGGGATGTTTTGGGCAGCTCTCTGAAGGCAGAAGTGGTGTGTAGGTGTGGACAATCTGCTTCCCGAACCAGCCACCACCCAGGAACCCGACACCTTTAATATTTAGTGTCAGCCAAAGGCAGACTTCCTTCTGCATTTCAGCACAGAGTGAGT
Organism: Porphyrio hochstetteri; assembly: GCA_020800305.1. Lineage (NCBI taxonomy): Eukaryota > Metazoa > Chordata > Aves > Gruiformes > Rallidae > Porphyrio > Porphyrio hochstetteri. The sequence goes on along the minus strand of CM036906.1, from coordinate 20,266,268 downwards.
GATGTTGCCTTTCCATCTCCCACCCGAGGGAGTACAGTATCACCAGCCGGGTTCCACATCTGCTGTGATTGCACTGTGATGACACAGCTGCACCCAGACTTGTGTTGTGACTGCCTCTCCTGCTCCTCATGGTCCACATACCATGGCAGACGGCAGAGGTGGAGGTGAACTTAGCACAGGCTGAACCATTCACATTGCTTGGAAAACCTGTGTTGCCTCCATTGGACAGCAACCTGCTTCATGTGATATCTAGGTTTCTGAGGAAACTGCTGATTGTTCTAGCAATTTGGCATTGGGATGCCTGCTGGAAGGGGACATTGAGGTTGGGACGAAGCTTATTGTTATTGGTCGAAGCATGAGCTCCCCCCTAATTTGGTATGGTGGACAGTGAACATGGCAAGGAGATTGGGGAGGAAGACTGCTAGACATGATGGAGATAACATCCCTGACTCCCACCAGAGTCATCAATCTTTGAGTTAGAAAGATTTGTGAAGTAGCATATGGCCAGGTGATAAACACATGAAATGGCACACAGTGCTTTGCTCCATGAGATGCCCTTGTTATGTAGACACTGTTGATGGGATGCATTGTATTACCAGCTGCCTCCTGTTGCCAAGCCCATTTTCTAATCAGTAAGAAGCCAAGTTGTTCTGTAGGGCTGCAAACTGTGGTAGATAACCAGGGCCACAGAACTCAGCAAGTGCTGAACTGGTCTTGGCTGGCATTCCCTGTGTGAACATGTCTGATAAGATCTGTCTGCAAAGCATGTGTCTGTACCGGGAATATCAAAGCTCAGGGCAGGTGTAGAAAACAGAGGGTTCATCTTTGCTCTCAAAGCATGTATAATGTAGATTTTTTTTTTCAGTGAATTAGATCATAACTCAATGGAAATTTTCTCAGCTAACACCATGGTAAAGTTGTACTGACATTGCTTTGTGGGTATGCAGAGTCATTCAACATTTCATGGCAAGACTGAGGTTTTCCATTCTTTTGTATCCCCTGCAGGTGAGTGTCAGTCTGTGAATGAATTCATGTCTTCATGAATGAGATCAAATACCCAAGCAATTACTGGAAGATTGTAAAGCCTATTTCCAGATAGGTTTGAAGGTCAACTAATTAGGCAACCACAGACTGTAGGTGACTAGAAATATCTAATGTTAGTTGTGACTTGATATCTTAAAAAATACTGAGTGGATTTCATTACAGAGAATGGATTTAAGGTGGGAAGCACATAGGATCTGTGCTGTCTGATTTTCTTGGGTTTTTTAAATTTTTAGGTACTGAAACTTCTTGGGATCAAGGGAAGGAAGTAACTTTTCTTAAATTTCCCCCTAAACTGAGATTTGATGATATAGGAGACTCACCTACAGGTTTTTTAGCACTCAATCCAAAACGACAAGTTCATACGACACAGAGCACTGGTCTGAAACAAAATCAGAGTTCTAAGCTGCTTTTATTAAAACATGTATTGTTATTGTCACTGTGGCTAAGTTGGAGCTTGTTCCACTGCTGCAAATCCCCAGTAAGGAACATAAATGCCCTCTAAAAGCCTTGATAACCACCATATGCTGTCTAAAAGTAGCTGATACTGATCAGGTAGTTACTGGCTTGTCCCATCACACATGTTTTTCCTAGAGTGTTCTGTGAGATAGAACTGAATAATTCCTCTACCAAAGGTGCCCAAGGAGCAGATACTGCACCTGGGAGCTGATCATCTCTTTTCAGAATTTGATCCTTTTTATTTACATTCCAGGATGGGATTATGGTGGGAATCTGGAGTGTGAAAGAGTTGTTCCTCTGTTTTCAAGGTAACTAGTTATTTCTGTTTCAGATCAAATCTAGAGCATAAAAACAAAGCCCCTGTATTCATGAAGCAAAATGGGCTGATGTAGGCATCTTCAGGTAGTACATTGATGCTTTTTTTTCTAAGCCAAAAGAAATCCCTTAAGAAGTGTTATTTAGTATTTCAGCTCTTCTCAAGTATGGAAATAATGCACCATCAGTCTGAGCTTTGTAGTCAGTAGCAAAACTGTCAGCTGTTTCAGAGGTTTTTAGTCCAGTCTTTTTCTGGTGATCCAGAATGAAGATCAAACAGACGTGTACACGGAAAATTGGAAACTGTGTATTGTTTATAGTTCCACTATCTACAGACAACTGTAAGTAAGCTTTGAGATTTTAGGTATTTATTCTGAAGTCAGGTGTTTAAACTGTGCCAAGGGTTCTGCAAGACTTATTTTTAACAAGTATTTTTTTAAAAATGTCTAGTGAAATTATTAGAGCCAGCTATCAATTTTAGTCACCTAAGTCTTCTATATAATTTTTTGAGAGGCACTTCTTGGTCTACAGAGAGCTGTTCATCCTGACCCAAGATTTTGTCTCTTCTCTTTTGTTATTGAAGGAACATAAACAATTAACTCAGACTACTTCTAACCCTCATACAGCTGAAACCAGATGAATCCCATCTATTGCATTCTGAGACGTGACACACATGCTTTGGGTTTGAAAAGGGCAAGTTGTGTTTGTATTCTCAGACATGATCCTTAACATTTGCAGGACTGATAGGTGTGCATTTGTAGCCAAGCAAGTAGCATCACTTTCTGCACTGCTTTCTGTAAGAATGCTTCATGTATTTTAAGTGCATCAGAAGTAATGAAAATAAATTAACATAGAGTTGAATCAATAAGAATTAAAGTATAAATAAGAGCACCACCCCAGTTCAGAAACCAATATTACAGGGACAGCTTGGAATATTTGGTCAAATGTCTTTAATAATTTTTTCATGTCCTTCATGCTGGGACAAGGAGTTAGTATGGGTTGCTGACTGTACCATTTTAAAATGTCATCATTAGCGTTCCTGACGAGTTAATTTTGATTCACTGGAATAAGTATGACAATTTATGAGCAGATATCTGAAAATTTAAAGATCTTTCCATTTACTTCTGGCACAGGTAAAGCACTATCCATTTACACAAGTGAATTTCCCAGACAAAAAGATTGCTGCTCGTGGGATCACTCCATCTTGAGCACTGTGGAAATGTGCACTGTATTCCCACACATGCTTCCTTAGGGCAGCGTAGAACGATTGCTTCTGACCAGCATGAACTACTCTAGACAAATAGTACCTGACTACAAAAATTTTTACAAAAAAGAACAATACAGGTTCAGGGGAAGTAGTGGGCTCAGGATTTTTCCTTGAGGACAGAGAGAAAAAAAATCGAGATTTACAAAAGTCTCCCCTAAGGAAGATTCTACCATTTCTCATCAGCATCCTGTTCTCTGCTCTTCCTGTACGTACACTTTTCCCCATCCTTTCCCATTCACTTTCTCTTCGCCCACACCTTGCTACTCCCTGTGCCACTTGCTGGTGGCTGGCCGGTGTGTAAAGCCATGATTTTTTCATTTGGTCCAAGGTTCTAAAAATACATTTCGTATCTTTCCAGCCTTTTAGGTCTCTCAATGTATATTTTATGACTGTTGCTGTCAGTCTCCGTCTTCAAGGGTAACATCCAAAGGCTTCTAATCAAACATTCATGCCACCAAATGTTCTCTTTGATATAGCAATTTTAGTGTTCTGAAAATAAAATTGATAAGACCCTTTAAGGAATTTAATGTTTTTAACTTTTTGAGGGGAGAAATTGTCATAAATGGTTGAAATGAACAAATTTGAGTTTCTTGTAATTCAGTGAATGACAGCAGTGGACAGGTTGGTATCGATGTGATTCTCTGAACATTTTTAATGTTTTAAAACATTAAAACTTTGGAACTGTGTTAACTGAATTCTATAAAACTAGATTTTAAAATCAGAATTTAAATTTTACACCTTGAATTTTTTAAAATTTTTGCAGCTTTTTTTTTTTGCAAAACAAAATGCGGCACATGCTTAGCAAAAATCAGATTATCTTCTTCATTATGGTTGGTCCAATATGTTTTTAAAACACAGATTAACTTGATTTTAGGTGCTCAGAGTGTGTTCTACTCATTTTATTGGCATGAATCACTTCACTACATTCATGGGAAACAGGAGGCAAGATTTAATGTCTAGAAATAAAAAAGAGGTTGATGACTTATTCTTAGTAATTGAGACTGTTTCAGATTCACACTGTTACACCAATAATTGCAAGTGGATGGACAACATTAATAAGTAAGACTTCAGATTATTCCAGCCATATGGGATAAAAAGATTTATTGTCAGACTAAATGAAGAAGAGTAACAAAACAGCATGTGTGATACAGGGAATGAGTTTGAGCTCCACTTGATGGATCCATTAATGTACCTAAACCTGTTTTTATGTATCTAACTTGTACTAGTTCAGGGTGGTATGATACTACAAGAGCAACCTTTGGAATAATACAATACATTTTATCATTTCCTCTAACTACATTATCCCTTTTCTAGACATCAGTCCTGGTATTTCAAATAATGTGATCAAAAATCCACCATGGTGGGTTTTTTTTCTTTTTTCACACCTGCTTCAGAAGGGAGGTGAGTACCTGAAATGTTCTTTCATTAGATCTAACTGCTGCTATTCCAGGGAAAAAAGCCTAAAATATGAACAGATGAACTCTGAAGATCCCATTGGGCCCTCAGAACGATTAATGAACTGCTAAACTTAGTTTTAAACCCATCATATTTCTCTGTTATCCAATGATTACTTTGCATGTGACTATTGCCTGGAGCATACAACAGTCCTCCTCCCATCACTCAGGTACTCAAACCAGTGATCCCTCTCTCTTGCACACCCTTTGTCTGGCAGAACATTTTCAGACACACTGCGAAGAGTTTGGTACCTAAGTAGGAGTTAAATCAGATGTCTGTGGGTCCAGCTTCTGGCATTTCTCTTTAAATATTTGAATAACTCTTTTGGTTTGTGTCTTATTTTAAACTTCTACAAGTTTAAGTTTAGTCATTTTCACATGCATTTTGATGAGTTAACCTTCATGAGAAAAATCTAAGGAAGTATTTCTGCTCCCAAAGCTAGACATATGCCAAAGTAGCTAGGTGATTCAGTTTTGTAACTAAGCATTTGCATCCTTTAATATACAGAACAGGCATGCATTCAAGCACAAATTAAAAAATAAACTTTAAATATCTCTGGAAGTCTGGGATTTTGAAAATCAAGTCTGCAAGTCAATTTTTCCAGGCTTAGAGAGCAGATACTCTGTGTACCACAAAAGGGCAGGGTTTGTTAATTAGATATATGCCATTAGTCACCTACTAAGAGAAGTAGTCACCTACTAGTAGAAAGAGATTAGGCACTTCTGAAGTTAAATTCATCCTTTCCTAAGGTGAGTGTGTAGGAAAGATGAGGTGGGTTAGCCTTTACAGATGCCCACCTCTCTTCTCTGGCTACAGTGGGACCCTAAGTAAGTAGTTCAGTGCTAGTTAGCCACCAGAACCTACTGAGATTCCTGTCTAGCACGTGTATTTCTTGGTACCAGTGCATTAAAAATGGCAGGCTTACTCTCTGGCATTGAGGTCAGCTGTAATAAAACTGGTATTCTTACTGCTGAATATATTTTCCCCTCTAAAATGCTGCAAAATGCTAAAAATCTTAGTGATTGTCATTAATACGTAAATACATGAAGGAACTTTATGGGACAGCACTAGTCAGGCTGCACTTAACGTGTGTCAAGGATCTTTTTAACAGTTTAACAATGTAAAGGATTGAGTTTGAGCACCTAGAAAGGCTCCTTGCAGTAGTTTAGAAACAGTCAGTGACAAGATGCTACTGAAATATACACATGGGACAAAAGAGGACAGCTGGAATTGTGCAATAAAGGTGCAATAAAACCTATGTGGTGGTGTGGCAACTGGTAACTGTGGGGACTGGATCCGGTGACCTGTGTTGTCTTTTCTGTGTTCCATTAAATTCAGGTATTTGGGGGACAATATAAGATTCTTCAACGGAAAATTTTTGCTACATCTTTTCCAAAATAACACCACTTTTCACTGGGAAAAGCTTTCATTCAGAATAGTTTGTTGTGTACTTAGATGCTCTCTTACTAGTTTTTGTTGGTGCAGATACAGAGAAGTTGATATACTACTTGAAAGTCTAATCTTTTATCTGAAGCTCATAGGAAAGCTGAAGCAGTATATTTCTAAGCAACCCATTTCCAGACTCTGTGGATCAAGACATTCTGGATAAAATAACAACCAAAAAGTTTGTTTCTTAGCTCCTAATGCTTCTGTAAACACCATTTACACTCCCACTCAATGTAAGATAAAATCATTATCTTACTTAAACATTTGCATTTATTACTTATTAGAAGAGTTTGTCCTGTATGTCTCATCTGAATTAGTGTGCAGTAAAAATTCCGTATCCAGAAACACTGCCAGTCATGAGCTCAGTTCATACAGCTTTTGCCATCTGTGAAGAAGACGTATGGAAAGAAAAGATAAGTATGACTCCAGGGGAAAATTAAATTCTAGATTTCCCTCTGTAACAGAATAATTTAAGCCTAGGAAGGTAAGAGATCTACTGGTGATATGAAAACCATCAGGTAACAGGTAACCAGGAAAGGAAAAGGGCAAAAATGGAGGAAATTAGAAATAAGAGTAGTAGAAGACAGAAGGAGAGGCAATGGTACAGTAAGACAAGGGCTGGTGCCAAGGACATCATCTATTGTACTCCCACGTACAAGCCTGTTGTGCTTTGCTGCTTAAACTCATTTTCTTTCTCTTCCTAGAGTAACTTTCAAGACAGTCTTTATAAAATCATATTTTATTGAGTCAGCTGAACCAAATGTATTTTAGAAAGCCACATGAATGCCTACCCTATTTTAATTATTTAAGCCACAATATATTATTTAGTGTTCTGTGTGTTCATTTGTTTTTGGGCAATCAATCTGTGTGTATCAAAGAAATGACATTCTGATTTAGAGTGCTTTTTTAAAAACGATACTAAGAGTTACTCTCAGAAAGAACTTTTAGAGCTCCGAATACTTTGTGTATTACAAGAAACTATAGATGGATTTTTCCTGGATTATATGATAGATAGTTTAATTTCACTTCTCAGCTCTCAGACAAATATATACTGTGTAATATAAAAGTATCATCTAACCTCTCAGCAGTATAAATTTAATCCAAGCATTGTTGATCTATCTCTTTATAAAGGGTGGTATGCATTTTCCCAAATATCACCCGGAGGTGTCTGTCCCTTTTGCAGAGCCTTACATGCTCTCTGGGCAGCTACCTGAGCCCAGGTGCCTAAAGAGAAAGGACATAGCCATGGAGGGGGTCTTTGTATTCTTGGAGGAGGATCTCCTCTTCCTCCCAGTCTGATGTGGACTCTTTTTCTCCCCACCCTTTGATGCCTTTTTTATTTGTCATACCATAAGTGAGAGTAACAGAGATCAAGTGGACCAAGAGCGACAATAAGGCTGGATTTCCAGGCTTAAAGGCTGTAAGGAAATTGCCATTCCAGTGTGGCTGTGGAAAACAGAGGACCTCTGGTTACTGGGAGAGGAAAGGGGGCATTCTGGGCAAAGCAAACACAAATAAAAGTCACTGAAGCCAGGAGCTGGAATTTCACAGAAGGAGGAGGAAGATGGAAAAAGGTCACAGCAATAACTGCTGGGATAATGGGATACTGGTACTTACCTTGGCCAAGGACAGGACAACAAAGGAGTATTCATAGCATCATAGAATCATAGAATCATAGAATGGTATGAGCTGGAAGTGACCCCAAGGATCACAGAGCTCCAACCCCCCTGCCACAGGCAGGGCCACCAACCTCAGGCCTGGATCTACACTAGGTTGCCCAGGGCCCCATCCAACCTGGCCTTGAACATTTCCAGGGACAGGGCATCCACTACCTCTCTGGGCAGCCTGTTCCAGCACCTCACCACTCTTTCTCTAAAAAACTTCCCCCTAATATCTAATCTAAACCTTCCTTCCTTTAGTTTTAATCCATTCCCTCTTGTCCTGCCATTGTCTACCCTTTTAAAAAGTTGAATCCCCTCCTGCTTATAAGCTCCCTTCAGGTACTGGAAGGCTGCAATGAGGTCCCCCCGCAGCCTTCTCTTCTCCAGACTGAACAAGCCCAGCTCCCTCAGCCTCTCTTCGTGGAGCAATGTCATACACTGCCCACTGTCCTTCCTTACAATGGAGGACCTACACCTAAGACAAACTCTTCTACTGTTACATCCTCTAACAGGCGTTATTAGTCCTGCCATGAAGAGTGGTAGTACATCTTGGAGGTGGCTGTCCTGGCAATCTCTGCTCCGTAAAGTCTGTTGGCAGATTTTGTTGCCATTCATGGTAAGTGATTGCAGTTCAGAAAATTCCTGTAGCAGGGCAGTATTTTCTTCACCATTTTAGAAAAGCAAACAAGCAAACAAAAAACCCCAAATCAGTTTGAATTTTAAGGCAGGCAATAGTGGGATAGTAAGCCAACTTCCTTCAGTTCTTCAGTTTTCCTGGAGCAGGGACTAACTGTGATAAGTTTACAGCCCTGAAGATCTCCAGTCAAATGTTCATGTTTGTCATGCCTTCCACCAGTCGATCTTTGCAACAGGGACCCAGAATCCATATCACGATGCAAGAAGTAACACGGAGTCTCCTTGGTGTCATGTATTCTGGAAGCCATGGAGCCCTCAGGGTGAGCTGGTGGGGTCTGTAGAAAATATTTCGGAAAAGTGCTTTGAAGACTTGGCATGTTTTTTTCATATCAAAGTGGCTTTATTGGAAAATTCCCAGCCAGCTCCACTCCTTTTCACATGCAAACCACACAGAGTGAGTGTTTGGGGATTTTAGCTCAAAATTATAATTAACTACACTGAGAAGAAAATGAAAAGATTAAAACTATTTTTTTCAATTCTTATGAATCCTTTTGTATCACTTCAATCTTATTGATTGGACTGACCAAACAACTGTGGAAAGAAGCGTGTTGAGTGGAGGACATGGATGTTCTTTTGCATTGCTTGTTTCATTAGTCTCATTCATGTGACTTTACTCAGTTTAAGTGGTAATTTCTCTTAAATTTAAATAATAAACAAAGCCAAGTGATTTTCCTGCTATACATATTTGTAAACAGTAGTGATGCCTGGTATTTTCTGGTGAAAAGTGACTTTTGGGAGTCAGCAGATACATTTTTACAGCAAGAAAGTTGAGGACTAGATGAAGTACAATTCGACAAGGAGAAATAAAACAGAGCAGTCTGTTTTATTTCTGAGACTTCAATGTTACATTTTAGTTTTATCTCTGATAGGTTTTTTCTACATAAGAACATTCATGTATCCTGGGCTGCATCAAAACCAGTGTGAGCAGCAGGTCAAGGGATGTGGTTCTTCGCCCTACTCTGCTCTGATAAGACCCCATCTGGAGTACTGCATCCAGCTCTGGGCTCTGCAGTATAAGAAAGATACCGAGCTGTTGGAGTGAGTCCAAAGGAGGGCTACAAAGATGATCAGAGGGCTGGAGCACCTCTCCTGTGAAGACAGGCTGAGACAGGTAGGTTTTTTCAGCCTGAAGGAGGCTCCAAGCAGCCTTCCAGTACCTGAAGGGGATACAGGAAAGATGGAGAGGGACAGATTATCAGGGCCTGTACTGAAAGGAAAAAGGGTTAATGGGTTTAATGTAAAAGAAGGTAGATTTAGGTTAGACATTAGGAAAAAATTCTTCCCTGTGAGGGTGGTGAGACCCTGGCACAGGCTGCCCAGAGAAGCTGTGGCTGCCACCTCCCTGGCAGTGTTAAAGGTCAGGTCGGGTGGGGCTTTGGGCAACCTGGTCTAGTGGAGGGTATCCCTGCTCACGGAAGGGGCGTGGAACTAGATGATATTTGAAGTCCCTTCCAGCCCAAACCAGTCTGTGATTCTATGATTCTGTTTTTCTTAATAACAAAACTGGTGCTGCTTAGTCTTAAAAAAATCCGTGATTTGGATTGGCACACAAAGTGATATTCCATTCCCTCCCACCTCTATAAGTCTGTGGGAGTAGTTTTGCTATTGGAATATGTGCACAACAATGGGACATACAGGAATTAATTGCTTTCTAATTACTATGCTAAGTATGTTAATTTGGACGGGTTCAGACCTTACGCCAGTAGCTGACATAGCCAGTAGTACTAATTTATGCTATTTAAGACAACAGAGCAGCACTCAGATAACATTAAAGAAAACCAGTCTACCAATTTTCATTAGCCTGCTGTACTGGCTATTGTGCTGTCACCAGTGTTATAATTTTTTGTCTTGACTAATTCTCTTGATGTATTAAAAAATCTTGTTTGCACAAAGGAGAAACAGTATTTCCTAAGCTCATCATGCTTTATAAAATGAAATACTGAAGACTAATCACACTTCATGCATTTCATGTTCGGTTGTGGGCCAATGGTAACTGGGTAACCATGTTTTATTAGAGAAAAACTAATAACTGTATTTTTTAGTAGATCCTGCTGTCTGCCAGATGGCAAAAAAATAACAAGCAACACTGCTGATGGAAGCAAGAAAATAGGGACATATGCACCTGCTCTTCCCACTGCTTCAGAGATAAAATATTACTCATTTTGCCAACCATGATTGCATTAAATGACAGTTTTGCCATGAGAAATCGGCACTTGCTTTTTATGGCTTAAATAAAAATATAAAGCTGCTCTGATAGCATGAGATGCTGCATAGTTACAGAGGAAACTTCCTGTGTGCTTCCAAATTCTGCCCTTTTAGGTTACTAAAATCCTTTGGAGCAATGCTGAATGGCACATGGCAATTCAGCTGCACTTGGTCTTTGGCTTCTGTGGTTGCTGGGAAGCTTGAGAATTTAAGTTGCTTATTTTCTTTCTTCAGGTTTTCTTCTTTTATTCTGCTGGTATTTTCTTTCTTTTAGAAGGAAATAGTCTACTGATAGACTATTAGCATATCTACATTTAACTTCATAGGCCTAACTGTTCATCTTGTATCTTCTCCTTGTACTTGTGGTTCAGACAATCCCCGCCTAGCACTGCACCACTTCTACCCAGGTTCCCTGGTGAATAACCTCGCAGCATTTGATGCTTAGGTACATGGAATTAGCTGCTTCTGAGCAAAGTGAACCAGTATTCACACCAGCTGAGTGCATATTGTCATGTTTTCCCTTCTATCTGCAAGGATATGAATAAGCTTATTGTCTCACAGAAAAATGGCTAATCACAGAATCACAGAATCGTAGGGGTTGGAAGGGACCTCGAGAGATCAGCGGGTCCAACCCCCCTGCCAAAGCAGCTCCCTAGCACATATTGCACAGATAGGCGTCCAGACGAGTCTTGAATATCTCCAGAGAAGGAGACTCCACCACCTCCCTGGGCAGCCTGTCCCAGGGCTCTGTCACCCTCACTGTGTAAAAGTTCTTCCACATGTTGGTGCGGAACTTCCTGTGCTCCAATTTGCAGCCATTGCCCCTTGTCCTGTCTCCACAGACCACTGAAAAGGGGCTAGCCAATTCCCCCTGCATCCCATACTTAAGATATTTATAAACATTAATTAGGTCCCCCCTCAGTCTTCTTTTCTCCAGGCTGAACAGTCCCAGCTCACTCAGCCTTTCCTCATACGGGAGATGTTCCAGGCCCTTAGTCATCTTTGTAGCCCTTCTCTGGACTCTCTCAAGGAGATCCCTGTCCTTTTTATACCAGGGAGCCCAGAACTGGACACAATCCTCCAGGTGGGGCCTGACCAGGGCAGAGTAGAGGGGGAGGATCACCTCCTTCGACCTGCTGGCCACACTCTTCCTGATGCATCCCAGGATCCCATTGGCCCTCTTAGCCACCAGGGCACACTGCTGGCTCATAGCCTACCTGTCATCAACCAGGACCCCCAGGTCCTTCTCCACAGAGCTCTTCTCCAGCAGGTCATCCCCCAGCCTGTACTGATACAGACGGTTATTCCTCCCCAGGTGCAAGACTTTACACTTGCTTTTATTAAACCTCATCTGGTTTCTCCCTGCCCAGCTCTCCAGCCTGCCCAGGTCTCACTGGATGGCAGCGCAGTGTTCCTGCATGTCAGCCACCCTCCCAGCTTTGTATGATCGGGTACTTGCTGAGGGTGGATGCTATTCCCTCATCAAGGTTGTTGATGAAGATATTAAACAGGACTGGACCCAACACTGAGCCCTGGGGAACACCGCTAGTCACAGGCCTCCATTCAGATTCTGTTCCACTGATCACGACCCTCTGAGCCCGGTCCGACAGCCAGTTCTCAACCCACCTCACTGTCCACTCATCTATCCCATGATCTCTCAGCTTTTCTATCAGGATGTCATGGGAGACAGTATCAAAAGCCTTGCTGAAGTCAAGGTAGATGACATCCACTGCTCTCCCTCCATCCACCCAGCTGGTGATGAGATCATAGAAGGCTATGAGATTGGTCAAGCACGATCTCCCCTTGGTGAATCCATGCTGACTACTCCTCATGACCTTCTTCTCTTCCAGTTGCTTGGAGATGGCATCCAGAACAAGCTGTTCCATAACCTTTCCAGGGACAGAAGTGAGGCTGACTGGCCTATAGTTTCTAGGATCCTGCTTCTTGCCCTTTTTGAAGACCGGAGTGATACTGGCTATCCTCCAATCCTCAGGTACTTCTCCTGTTCTCCAAGAGCTGTCGAAGATGATAGCAAGCGGCTCCGCAATCACTTCCGCCAGCTCCCTCAGCACACGTGGATGTATCCCATCCGGGCCCATGGATCTGTGTGCATTAATCCCTTTGAGCCGCTCCTGGACCACCCCTACCTGTGGAGTCTTAATCTCTGCATTGTAGCTCCCACTTCAGTTCATGTAGATAAATGGTGGCATGTAGTCAGCGTCTGGAGCACGTGCCCATGTGTTGGATGCTTTTTTTAAGTACTCAAGAGTCTCAAAGAAATTCTTTTGACACCACCTCTGAGAGATCCATCATGGTTTCTAGAAACTCAAGATGTAGAAAAGTATGCTGTACTGTCTCAGAAAAAAATTGGCAAATTTAATGCCTAATATGCTATAATGAAACTATCCATTCTTCCCTCTCAATTTATTGACCTCTTTCCACATAGAAGTACAAAACTGCAGTTATAAATAATAACAAACAGTAAAGAAGGAATAAAGAAAAGCAAACATTTTGTTTCATTGTTGGTCTGATGTTTGTTCTTCTGAATGGAAACTATTCTGGTAGCCAAGACTTCGTTACAAATGAAACCAGGAGCCTCCCTTCCTAAAGATGATGAAGCTTTATTGAGCCTATTTTCTATTTTCTTTTAATAGCGATACCTTTTTATTGCAGATGGCAAGTTTCTATTCTTTAGGGAGAGAGAGTAATTGATTGAATGTCCACCTCCTCACAAGGAGGTCTGCTTTGGGTCACTGCTGATCTATCTTTGTGAGGAGGCTGAGGTAGTTGCAGTGGATTAAAATGGTCCTTTTTGTAACTTACATGCATGTTGTTCCAGGCTGGTGGATATGTGAATTTGCTGCTATGACTCTAAAGAATTCTTTTAAGTGAAATCTTGAAGGGATATTTCTTTTTTCCCATGGAAGGATCAGTTAATGGATAAGTGATTTAAAATGAATGCTGTCAGAGTCACAGGTCACTATAACTATGTACTGAATTGGCAAAGAGACCTTATGGAAAAAAGGTGTTAAAGCAGCCATATTTAGCCTTACTGAAATATTAAGAAAAACATAAAAGAAAAAAGAGTGAAAGCAACACACTAATGAAAGCTTTCAAACGGTTTGGTTTTTCGCTTCTGTTTGACCATGGAAGATTACACCTAAGTTTCCTGCTTCCAAACAGCTACTTTATTTCTCAGTCCCAAAGGTGAGAGCAGCTCTATGTTGCAATGCTACCAGGATGCAAAAAATGAGATGAGATCTGAATGAGGTGCCAAACCGTGGAAATACCTGATTGGATCTGTACACATTTTTTAGCTGCATAAAACATTTCGTTGCACTTCTTTTGGGTCAATAGTTAAAAACAAAAAAACAAACAAAAAATTCCTTTGGTTAATATACTCTGTACTTCCTTGGACTGGCACTTGGGTGGTTCTTTACCTCATGGTCCATGAACCATGGAGGTAGGAGTGAGGTGACTGATGCTCAAAATGTCAGGGGAAGCATGATTGCTGTGGCTGGTGCACTTCGTACAGTGTCCTAGCCTGGGACGTCTTCCTTCTTTCTTCTTTGGAAGGAACCTCTTTGAAAGCCGTTTACTGGGGAGCCTCACTAAAAACTTTTGAGAGTCAAAAAGACTGCTAGTTGAATCATCCCTACCTATGACTGCAACTTAACCCCACACCCCCAGGAGGACTGTATGTTTTAACATCTCCACAGCGCAAAGCAGCGAACTACTTGTTTATTTCTGCTCAATTCCCTTGCCATTGCACTGGCTGACACTTCACCCTGACACCAGTCAGCAGTGGTTCCTCTAGCAGCCCACCTTGCCTGCAGAAGCTGGCAGGGCTGCATGCCATCCTGGACTCTAGTCCTTCCCATGTCCACTTCAGCCATGGCTCTGGGCCAGGGCTGATAGGGCTGGTATGGCTGCCTGGCTTTGCCTGAGCCTTGCAGGTGTCTCCACAGCATACTCTGCTGTGCTCCGGAGGCTTGGCACAGACTTGTCAGGGCTTGTGCACCTTGTCACTGAAAGCTGTTTCACCATGTTCTGTCAGCTTGAGCTCTTGGGTACATTGAACACATGGTCTGTCACCGTGGTTAGAGTGCTCGGCAGTTCAAACTCCCAATGCAGAATTAAAGCTGGAAAAATGTCAGCATATCATGTTCCATTATTCTAAAATGCTCTTGGAAAATGGAACCAGATGATTCGTCTTTCAGGAAACTAAGCAATGTCCATAGGTAGATTTCAAAGCAAAATATTCCACTGCAGGTGCCGTTGCTCTAATAATAAAGAAACGTTTCAACCCGGGACTGGGCAGTGTGAGAATTGCTTTTGCAGGTGTTGTGGTTTGGCCCCAGCTGGCAGCTGGGCACTGCACTGCCGCTCACTCACCCCTCCCCATGCTGTGGGGTGGGGAGGAGAATGGGAAGGAAAAAGTAGGACTCATGGGTTGGAATAAGGACAGTTGATTAAGACAGCAAAGGAAGGGAAAATAACAGCAGCACAGGATATGTAACAGAATATACAAAGTGCGTGATAACATAATTTGTAACCCCAACTGTACAACCTACCTGTCGCCCAAACACTGATCTTTTCAGCCACCGCCTTTATATGCTGAGCATGAATGATATCATATGGTATGGAATACCCCTTTGGCTAGATTGGGTCACCTGTCCTGGCTGTGTCCCCCTCCCAGCTTCTTGTGACAATTAACTCTATCCTAGCTGAAATCCAGAACAGGCCGTTATGTATGGAAAAAAAACCAACCAGAAAATGAAAAAAAAAATCAAATTATTGTTTGTGAACATTTCTCACAATAAGCTGAAGTGGAGATTGTTGGTAATGCACCCAAACACAAATCCTGTGATAGAATTACAAAGTTACATCTAACAGACCAGCTTTTTCTGTGTCTTTCAAAATGCATTTTCTATATTGACAGAAGAATGTAGTGCTGGAACACAGGCCACCACCACTGTCCATCTTGTATCAGTAAAAAGAAGCGCAGTAGGAAGCAAACACTGGCTTGAGATCTCCTGTAAAGCAAGGTATTGCAAACAAGTACTTACAATATACTGTACAAAAGGGAAAGGTTTCAAACTTCAGAGGTTGCCATTCCATGAGTTTAGAGCTACTCTTTTCCTCTCCCTGCCCCAAGTTTCTGTGTTTTAGTGCAAAATTCAATTCTTGATTTTACAAGCGTTCTGGAAAGTACCAAAAGGTGTGTCTGCTCCTTGAATCTTTGGGAAAAAAAAAAAAAAGACAACCTAGAACATGAGAGACTAATTGGAAAAAGTTGCTTTTTGGCATCGAACAGGTCATTGGCAAGATAAAAATCAGACAAAAAGAAGGATTATGGTGCTTTAGCCACAGGAAGAACATCATGGCTCTCTTTTCCAGAAACAACCAAGAGCTATAGTTTCTTTTGCCTGTGTTTCTGATACAGCTGGTGCTGACTCAAAGTGTCTTCAAATGCGCAGTCTAATGAATGGCACGCAGGTAATGGCAGAGTGTAGACTATTGCTTCGTTCTATACAGAAATAGGAATAGAACATAGGTAAATTACATAACTTAGGAAAACTATGCTTTTAGACTAAAGGCTGCAATTTAAGGCAGTCAACACTAAACTTTAAAACAGAGTTTTGCAGTCATACGGTAAATTCTTGTATTTGCTATATATTTTTAAAATTTGTGATAATCTTTTGTTGTTGTTGCTACTTTTTTTTGGCGGGGGGAGGAGGAGGGGAGTGGAGTATTCAGTAAGAGGTGCGCTGTTGAAGAAATACACTTAGGAGAAATCATCCAAAGACTGCAAACCATCTCCAGAATTATCTCCCTTTTAATTGCTATTTGTTTTTAGCGCTACAACAAAGAATCAGTATTTGTATGCAACACAGGCAAGTATCCCAAAGCTATCAGCTCTATAAAGATTAGGAAATCAGTTAATTTCCTGTTCTCTAAAGCAAGTATAGAAGTGATGCTGTCAAAATTACCACTTTAACAGATTGTATGTCACAATAAAAGCTGATAAAAATCTAATACAAAATCCTATTTTAAGATACTGCTCAAGGTGGCTGCAATTTGTTGTTATTGTTTAGCATCCATTCTTGAAAATTATCAGTAGATTATCACAATCACTTTGATCACAATTTATGCCAAATGATGGTTAGGTAGACTGAAAATGCCAAAATCAGTCTCTTGTGTTCAGGTTTTTTTCATTAATGCTATTAAAAAGATGGGATCTTCCATAATGGGGCATAGGGAGAAATTCCTGAATTGATTTTTTTTTAATGAAACATTCTAATGAAAGCTATTAATTTTGAAATTTAAAGTTCTTGGTATTTCTGCAGATACGTGATTCATTCTGCAAAACATTCATAAGCAACAGTTCTTTAAGTTCTCCATTTATTTGATAGAATATATATAACCAATTACAGAGATAATTGTTTCTCTTGCCTTGAATAGTCATATATGACTCTCAGACGTAACTTGGAGAGCTGTAGATCCTAATGCTTTTTAGTTTACTATAAAATTACCTTGGGAATCAGCCAATAATGGAAACAAGTAATCAATATTGTTCAGCTGGAAGTCACTGATCTATTTCAATACGTAAGCATCTATCAGGGATCTGAATTGATCTTTGTAGAAGAAAACCCCAGGATCAGGCAACTGGAGAGACATTTCTTGTCTGTCAAAAACTCCTTAGTCATCCTTAGACACCATTGTCATTCACCTCTGTGTGACCAAGCAAAATTTCTTACTTTTTTTCTTTAACCTTTTGGTTTCATCTGATTAATATTTTGTTTCTCTGCATCCTCAGCTCCTATTTTCTCTCAGGTTTTCTAAGCTCAGTTAACTATATATGGGCCTGAGGTCAATTTATCTTGATCACTTGTACCTGTAGTTCAGTAGAAGGAAGACCCAGCAATTGAGTTTCAGCAAGGGACTCCAAAGGGAGCTCTAAAAGTTTTCCTGATCATATCAATAATGGAAAGACATTTCAAAAGACCTATGAGGAGTGAATAGGTAATTTTATCTGCAATAAATAAATACAAGATCCTACAGCCCATATTTTATTGGAGAAACGTTACAAAAATGTCTCAGTAAAAAACTTGACAAACTCTTGGCTGAGTGACACTGCAAACAAAGAACCTTATTCTGGGTAATTTAAGTCAGTAAGATGTTTTCTGGGGTCATTGGAGTAGAATGACTGTAGAACCTACTTTTTGAGTAACTCAATTTCAAAGTCCAGCTTAAAATGTTAAGATATTATTTGTTCCAGTTTATAGTTAACCCATTAGATTTAAAATTACCCAAACTAAAATTAACTTCATAAAAGAGGAAACAAGTTAAATCTCTTTTGAAAGAGTTTGAATAAATTAATTTTAACTCAAAAGTTCTTCCACATGGGTCTGGGGACCTGGAAGCAAATCATCCCTGCCTGAGCTGGAGTTGTCCTGTTTCTGGGCCAGCTGGCTCCCCAGGCTATCTGCATTTCCAGTGTCAGGGCAGGAAGGAAGGTTTCCAATTTGAAATCAATATATTTCCACAGGATATTACACTTTAGACAAATTAACAATTACCTATTATAAAAACTTTCCATGGGAAAATACAGTCAGCCTTTTTTTGAGATGACAGCTATGATCTGAAAAAAAAAAAAAAAAAAAAGGAGTGGTACCTCTAGCTTATATTCAGGGTCTTCATCCAGATGATAGTATTTTGGAGTTCTGACTGCTCACATCTTCAGGAAAAAAAATCAAATGTAAGAGTACTTACTCCCAAATGGGTATTAGTGGCTCACCACAAGACATAAAATTCAATCTCCTTGGTACAATGATAAGAACTTTACTGTATTTGTATGCTAGTGCTCTTCCTGTTGCTAAATGATGGACTGTGCAGGCAAAATTTTAGAGCAGTGCAAAAGGATGTTGTATCTGGCCAGTGGCTGCAGCTGTGCTGTGACTGGCTGCCAGTGAGATTAATCAGCTGAACCACTGACATCTGGTTATAGGAAAACTACAACTAGGACATGGAAAACCAGCTGGAATACATAATCTGAAGTGTGCTCAAAGGGTCGTAACTCATCTGCAAATCAGAAGAAAATAAAGAGGTTAATACACATATGCATATGCAAAGAAATAATAAGCAGCAGACACGACTTGGTTTGTGCTAGAGGCACGAGCTGCACAGTGCAAATGTGCACATTCCCAGCTTGTAGCTTTTCAGCTTGCATCTCCTTTTCCACCAAATGGAGACATTGGTAGCTAGAGGGGTAAACCCTGCGATTGGCAGATTCATCCATTCATTTTCTTCATTTTCTTTGTTTATTAATAGATCAATTCCCCTTTCAGCCTCTTCTGCCCATGATGAGTGTCCTGACGTTGAAACCACTACCTGTGGTCCGTCCAAGCTGGGCTGTATTAGAAAGCATTCACAAACCTGAAAAGCTTTGACATCTTGCTGGTGCACATAGAATCACTGCGAGATCTGGGCATTTCATGTATTCTGATCAAGCCCTCAAACATGGCACAAGCAGTGGATAGGCTGTCGTTTCACTGTCCATAATAGAAAGATTTTTATACTGAGCTGATATGTCATGATTCTAGAAGCGTTACACTCCTTTATGGATGCCACCCAAACCCAAATCACAGAATCCCAGAATCACAGAATTGTAGGGGTTGGAAGGGACCTCGAGAGATCAGCGGGTCCAACCCCCCTGCCAAAGCAGGCTCCCTAGCTCATATTGCACAGAGAGGCGTCCAGATGAGTCTTGAATATCTCCAGAGAAGGAGACTCCACCACCTCCCTGGGCAGCCTGTCCCAGGGCTCTGTCACCCTCACTGTGTAAAAGTTCTTCCACATGTTGGTGCAGAACTTCCTGTGCTCCAGTTTACAGCCATTGCCCCTTGTCTTATCTCCACAGACCACTGAAAAGGGGCTGGCCAATTCCCCCTGCATCCCATACTTAAGATATTTATAAACATTAATTAGGTCCCCCCTCAGTCTTCTTTTCCCCAGACTGAACAGTCCCAGCTCACTCAGCCTTTCTTCATACGGGAGATGTTCCAGACCTTTAATCATCTTCGTAGCCCTTCTCTGGACTCTCTCCAGGAGGTCCCTGTCTTTTTTATACCAGGGAGCCCAGAACTGGACACAATCCTCCAGGTGGGGCCTGACCAGGGCAGAGTAGAGGGGAAGGATCACCTCCTTAGACCTGCTGGCCACACTCTTCCTGATGCATCCCAGGATCCCATTGGCCCTCTTAGCCACCAGGGCACACTGCTGGCTCATAGCCAACCTGTCATCAACCAGGACCCCCAGGTCCCTCTCCACAGAGCTCTTCTCCAGCAGGTCATCCCCCAGCCTGTACTGATATAGACGGTTATTCCTCCCTAGGTGCAAGACTCTACACAAATGCGTCTTTCAAATATTCTGGGCTTGTTGTAGAGACTTCTGTGTGAGTATCTGAGAAGCATCCTTCTCCTGCAATCCCAGCAGAAGTGCCAAGACCACTGTGGCTGCTACAGTTTTGATTCAATGAAAGCTACAGCCATTTGCAAGCAGCCACTTGAGTGGATTTTAGGTTTATCTTTCTCACTACTTTCCCATGCAACTGACACAAGGTTCATAGAGAGTTTGGGGCTGAAATTTGCTATCTGAAATTATATTCGACAATAATTGGACCATAAAGGGTCTCTCTTCAAAGATAGGCCCAATGAGCAAGTGACACAGAGCGACAGGCCCTCAGTGTATCTGACATCAGGCCTATAGCTAAGTGCTTGTGCCTCCACTTCTACCTCCAGACATTGTACTTAAAGGTGTGGAACCAGACGCTCACACTGTAAGTGACAGCAGTTGTCCTAGAGTCTAGGAGGACATTATCAAAGAGCTGACACGTTGGCCATATTAGTCCCCAACATAAATATATATTAAATGTCATTACTCTCTTAACCTAGAAGAAAGCTATGAAGCTCAGTGTACTAAAGTTCCTGAGGTCATCATAAACCCTTTCAGGGGCTATAAAAAAATTAAATAGTTATGAACAGTCACAGTTTTGATCTTATACCTTTGGGAAAAAAAAAAATCCAGTTGTTGATAAAGAGGTGAATTCACTAAGGACAGATTCTTCTGCATTTGTAATAATTTTGTGGGTATAAATCAGATTTTTTGTCCTGTTTTTGATTAGCAAGACAGATGGATATGAAGTCTCTATGTACTTCACAGTTATACTCCTATAAATATCTTCAGATATAAATATCCAACAGCATCACAGAAATGGTACAATGATCATCACTGGTGGAGAATTTAATATACATAAGTATGGATACAAACACACACGCATACATACATGTACACACACAACAGAGTAAATCACAGAATCATAGAACCATACAATGGTTTGGGTTGGAAGAGACCTCAAAGATCATCCAGTTCCACCTCCCCACCATGGGCAGGGACACCTTTCACTAGCTAGACCAGGTTGCCCAAAGCCTCATCCAACCTGGCCTTGAACACTGCAAGAAATGGGGGCATCTACAACTGCTCTGGGCAACCTATTTCAGTGCTTCACCACCCTCACAGTAAAGAATTTCTTTCTAATATCCATTCTAAATCTGACCTCTTTTTGTTTACCCCTTTACCTCTTTTCCTGTCACTACAGGCCCTGATAGAGTTCTTCCCCAGCTCTCCTGTAGGCCCCTCTAGGTACTGGAAAGCTGTTATAGGGATCTCCCCAGAGACCCTCTTTAAATGATGATCTACAGAAATTAATTTGAGATGCAAGTTACTGAAAGCTGATTTTGTTGGTAATAGGTGATAATTCTAATGATTTAATGGAAAAATAAAAAGCACAAATTTACATTTTGGAGGAACAGAAATATTTTCTTTCCTTCTGATAATTTTTTGTAAATATTATTTTTAAATAAATTTGCTAAATGAAGTAACAAAGTGAATAATTAAAGGAGCATATACTAACTATGAAACATTAATGCAATTGAAACAGTTGTAATTGTATAAGGTCTTATGTTTATGATTGAGGTTAACTTTTAATTTTAAGCCTCTGTTAAGATTGCAAGGTAAAGATGTGAAATGTATGCATTTGAATTGCACCTGAACTGCTCATGTGTTCTAATGTGAAGATGAGAGAAGGACTGTCTGTGATGAAACAGCTAGAGTTACAGTAGCCCTCACTGTCATCACCACTTGTAATCTCTAGTATAAATTTTAAACATTTCCACCAGTGTACCTATTATGCCAAGTAAATATGAGGTTTTAAAAGCTGACCCTTCCCTTACTGCTGTGTAATTAAAAAATGGACATAGTGCTATTACAGGACTCATCTCATGGCACCAGTGTGCTGCTCTGGGACACGCAATGACAAAATTAGGCCTGGGTCTTTAATAGGAAATTATTTTCTCTATTACAGTAGAATTATGTTTACCAACACTTTTTACCATCCAAATCTAATTGAGGGACATCCATTGCCTTTTCATGATATCTGGTACAGGACTTTATGAACAAAGGCCTTTCAGAGCTGACATCAGCTAAAGAAGCCTTGAGTCAGATTTCCAGACTTGTGATATCAGGAGGGTGATCATGTTGCAGAAAATGCTGTATGCTGATACCATTTCTGTCACACTTCTAGCAAAGGTCACAGCAGCATTTTAGAAAGAGTACAGATGCATTAATGATAAAATTGGTAGATGTAACCTGCTATGGTATGAAATTACATAGCTCTGAAATGTAATTTCTAAAGGAAGCACCTTCCCAACACATGGGCATCTTTTGCAGTTGTCATTGCTGTGGATGAAGATAGAGGAACTCATGGCTCCAGGCCACTCTCAGAGCTGAGGGCCGTTTGTGGGGAAAGCAAAATCGTCATTCGAGTGTAGGCATGTGACTGTCTCCTGGCTGTTGCATTTTGGTGGTTTGACATGTAAGGACATCCATTACAGAGGGGCAGACTTAAGGGATTGTCCAGAGAACAGTTACTGCCACAGCACACTCCTCACCACTGTGTCCCCATTGCAGGACATCTCTCTTCAAGCCTTGGGGCTCTTTCTAAGCCTTCCAAGACAAAACTGACAACCACTTCAGTTAACTCTAAGACAATTCTTGTTTGCAAAACTGAAAACCAGAATGAAGCAATGGAGTGTTGATGGTGGCTATCTTTTTCTCACAAAGTATGAGTGCTCCTACAAAGCTGAAACGCTGGATTCCTCTCAGATACAAAAAGGTTTTCCTGTCCTAGCTATCAACCTCATTATCCAGGCAAGGCAGAAACTGGGGGGACATGGAGCTGGGCCTTGTCCACATTCAGCCTTTTGTAGTTGGTAGGAAGAAGCATGGTTCTGGAGCTAGTAATACATATTGTCCCTTTGGAAGAGGAATGGGGCTGTCTATAATTCCACTTTCTGCTCTTTTTTCTTTTATTCTCTGATTGTTTCATGCAATATGCATTAGCAGTCCCTGAAGCGAGGACCTGAAAGAAGGTTTCCCCACTGACTGATCTTTAAGGAGAAATTATGTTTTGATTCATCTTTATTTCATCTAGGTGTCACTACAGGGCAGAGTCAAGGTTGTTTGGTACATTCAATAAAACATTCTTGCACTTACGTAAAAACCTTCATTCTGTTCTTTTTAAATGTACAAAGAATTCCTAAATATAATATATTAAAAAACCCAATGTCTACATGGATAGACAATATATGTAGCTCTACTTTTTATAATATTCTTGTTCTTATACTGGTTGATGATTTATTCAATGTACCACAGTTATAAAAAATGAAATTGCTTTAATATTGCTTTTAGCTGGCAGAAATTACACATCAGCTATTCCAGCTCCTCAGCCATGTTATAAAATTGATCCGCCATAAGGTCCAGAATGAAATTAAAATGAGGTGTAAAGAGTAGTGAATGTTGCCAGGTGACCTTCTGAAATATTAATACAGCTTGACCTAAGCTCTACTGCTTTAAACCTGCAACTCGTGCAATTTCAGAGGCAGCTTACTCTTGGAAGACAAACCTGGTGACCAAGAAAAAGTGACTTGATTTTTCACACAGGTTTTGAGCATGGGTCAGTTGTTTCTCCCTCAAGGGTTTGTGTGAAGCTTCTTGTTTCCTCTTGGTCTGCTCAGGTTAGATGCTCTGAGGTTTACTTTTGGTTTGTTTCTATTAACGTAACTGTAAGGACTGGCTGAAACATCACATTTCTCATAGAACCATAGAATAATCTGAGTTGGAAGGGAACCATAAGGATCATCAAGTCCAACTCCTGACTAAACACAGGGCCAGCCAACTCAGAGCACGGGACTGAATTAATTGTCCAGATGCTTCTTGAACTCAGGCAAGCTCGGTGCTGTGACCACTTCCCTAGGAAGTCTGTTCCAGAGCCGACCACCCTCTCAGTAAGAAACCTCTTCCTAATATCCAACCTAAACCTCCCCTGTCACAGCTTCATGCTGTTCCCTCAGATTCAATCCCTAGCCACCAAAGAGAGGAGATTGGTGCCTGCTCCTTTGCTCCCCCTCGTCAGGAAGCCATAGACTGTGATGAGGTCTCCCCTCAGCCTCTTCTCCAGGCTGTACAAAACAAGGGACTTCAGCACCTCCTCATAAGGCTTCCCCTCCAGACTCTTCCCCATCCTCATTGTCCTCTTCTGGACACTCTCCAATATTTTTATGTCCCTCTTGTACTGTGTGCCCAAAACTCCACACGATACTCAAGGTACTCCTTTAAGTATATTTGATTTTAATGTGTTTTATTAAGAGACTTTTGTGATCTCCCACCATGCTTTCTATTCCTTTGCTTAGTTTTTCTTACTGCTTTATTGTCCCCTGACTTTCAGTGAACCCCAAACCCTCTTGCTGCTTTGAGATGCCTTGTAGCTCCTAGGTGTTTCTATGGAAGGAGAGTTGTGGTGAAACCTGCTCCAGTCAGCCTTGGCATATCTTTTATTACAGTATGTGAATTAAGTTCTTTTGTAAGAAAAGCCCTTATATTAAAAAGAAAAACAATAATTTGAAAAAAAAATAATAATTGTACCTGCTTCACAGCACTTTTATGCAGCCAGAGTGATGTAAAGATCCTGTCTGACAGTGAATGTTTAGGTATGAGTGAAATACAGATACCTGTATAAAAGTATAGATGCCCATACAAAAAAATCTTGTAGGATTTCATGAGATTTTTGGTGGCCCTCATTCTCGCCTCTCCCTCTCTTTTCCCATGCTGCTGCCTGCTTTCTCTCGAAGGATCTGGCTGAAACACAGCGGTTTGTCTTCCCTGGTGGGGACCGTGCTGCCTGGGGACAGAGGAGTGTTTCAGCATCCTCTGTGTTGGGCAGGGAGCAGCTGGTTGGAACACTGACTATGGGGGAACATCTGAAACCCTGTTGCTCTCCAGAAGTTGAGCATCATTCAGTGTTTCATGAAGGCATTTCTCTCCCTGTGGTTTACAGCCTGGGGAGACTTTCCTGTGCATGTAACGATTTTAGGCACCTCCCTAGTCTGTGTTTTTGGATCACTGTTTAGCTACTGGGATCCACTTTATGTACCTGAATACTTTTTGTGATGTTGACCAGCATAGCTTTAAGCAAAAATTTAAAGGCTGTCAGCAAAAAAAGAACAAAGACATAACAGTTAAAGGCTTTCAGCTGATAAAATAATTTATAAGAAATACTATTTTACTTTAAAAAAAAGAAAAAGAAATGTTTCCATTTTTTGGAACAAATACCTGAAAATAAAATGCAGGTGCTGCACTGAGAGAGATATTCACACTGAGATTTGCTCTAATTCAGAACCTGTCTATCTCTGCATTCATGATACTTCATTGTTTTTTTGAGAAATAGAAACAATATGGCAGTGAAAAGTGTTGGGATGACTGCAGAAGGGATTTTTCCTTTCATGGACTCCTACAAAATGATAGTAATATTGGAATGCTAGATCAAGTCCCATATAATAACTATGCATGTGAATGTTTAATTGAAATGTAAAAAAAAAATAAAGATTACAAATTAATAAAGGTACTGAGAGGAAATGCTCACAGTTTTGTATATTGGTATAGTAAAGTATAGCCAATTACATAATTTCAAAATTTAATATAATATGAAGGAAAGTATCTAAATAAATTTTGAAGACAATAGCAATATCAACAGAAAAGTTTCTCCATTATTTTTTTAATTAAAACCTGTTCAAAAGTTATTTATATCATTAAAAATACTACTTAAAGCTATTATTTATAACAGTGGGAAATCTTTCCATGTTTATCAAAAAACCTAATGTAAACTACTCTAGTTAAGGATTAAGAAAGACATGGAATATGGCCTGTCTAGAGGAGGGCCACATAAATATTTAAAATGCTGGAGCACCTCTCCTGTGAAGATAGGCTGAGAGAGGGGCTTGTTCAGCCTGGAGAAGAGAAGGTTCTGGGGAGATCTTATAGCAGCCTTCCAGTACCTGAAAGGTGTCTATAAGAAAGCTGGGGAAGAACTGTTCCTGAGGGGATGTAGCAATAGGACAAGAGGTAACAGTTTTAAACTCGAAAATGGGAGACTTAGGTTGGATATTAGGAAAAAAATTCTCCAGTATGAGGGAGGTGAGACTCTGGAACATGTTGCGCAGATTGGTACTGGAGGCCCCATCCTTGGAGCTATTCAAGGTCAGGCTTGATGGGGCTCTGAGCGACCTGATTTAGTGAAGATGTCCCTGCTTACTGCAGGGGGGGTGGACTAGATGACCTATAAATGTCCCTTCCAACCTTACACAATCTATGACTCTATGGGATTTAAGGGAGTACAACATTTCTAACATTTTACATTTTAAGAAATTAAGTCATATTTCTATTTGTCAATATATAAACTAGAATTGTTAAAGACCCAATTTCAGTGTTAAATAGTCATACACTGTGTCTTACAAGAAAACAATTATAGTTATGCTGTAGATAATTGTGACTAGAGCTATCTTTAAAGTATTGACAGGAGTCAATTTAAAAGGTACACATCCCAGTTTTCCCAGAACTGTTCCCCTCTGGTATTAATAATAACAGGATTTGCATATGTTTTCACAAATGTACAGGACTTTCAAAACAGCTTTCAGAGCACACAGTTACAGCTGTAATGAACCTTTGCTGGGGCCAACTCATCTTTGTGTGTGCACAGGAAAGGGGGTCTGCTGCCAGCACAAATCTGTAGTTGCAAGGACTCCATGGGAACCTGCAGACAGCCCCAGCTCCACTTCCTACCTCTGAAACAGTCCTTACCCACAGCCGGGTACCTGAACACTGTCTTCTTCCTCATCTTGTCACCACCTGGCATGCCTGGCTCCAGTGCCTCATGCATGGAGTTCCCTGCACAGGGATCCAAACCTTCTGCCCAGCCATGCTCCTCCTTGCCCCCACAGATCCCACCATCTTCTCTGCTTCGCATGGCCCTAACCCCACATCCCGATCATGTTCCTCAGTAATGGATGAAGGCTGGTTACCAGTGTCCTAATCACACCATGGGCACATTTCCTATATTTAGTAAAATGTATTGTATCCAATACCTGCCTTGTGTCTAAACAAAGCTACTGAAGTTATGTGCAAACTAAAGCTTGGGAGAACAAAGAGCACCTAGCAATCGCAGCTTGCAATTGCAGTTGGTTACTGGCTCATTGCTAGCTCAGACTACCCGCAAAGACAGATGCTCCACAGAGGTCTCCAGCAGAGACCTCCCACATGCAGTAGCTGGGTGTTCTTTCCCGTACTTTAAGGACCATAATCTAAGACTTCACATGTGCCCACCCCCCTGCCCCCCATCCTTGGGACTGTCTTGCAGGGCAAGCACTGCTGACTGCTTTGCCACCCACCTGGGCTCATCTTCAACACATACCAAGTTTTTATTGATTATTAACTGCTTCACAGTAGAACTTATTGTCATATGAAAGCTGCAACATGAATTACCATCACCTCTGAAACTGTGTGCTAAGGAGAGGCCACTGTTTGTCCTTGTCTGATGCCAGCTGGAGAAGCGGTGTTCATCTCAGTGGAATTACGTCAGATGATCCAGCTGAAAACCTGGTGTTATGACTGTTACACATGGCCAGAATGAGCTGAATGTGTGGCTGCGGTTTTAGAAAGATGTGAAGGTACATGCTAATAGTAAATCTATCACTGAGTGTTCATATCCACATATTAATTATAAAGAAACTAGTACCTTTTGTGTTTCGCATGTAAAGGGCCTTCTGTGTTTAAATACATTAAGAAGCTTGTGTTAGGGATGTATTTTTCCTTTTTAATGTTCCTGAGACTGCTGAACAACTGCCAGCTGTACTTGAGCAGAACAACGTGGCGATTAACATGGTGCCAAGAAAATACTGTATTATACACTGCTGCATATTTTAATTGCACTTGTCAGTATTTACAATTCAAATAACATAAACATTCAGAAATTGTGTTGTTAATTTGTGATAAATTCTAATTTACTCATTTTTCATTTCAAAATACGCATTTGGGCTTGATTTGGTTCAGTGAGTGTAATTTTACCAAAAGGGAAAAACCCCTGCAAACCCAACTTATTTTTTTCATTTACTTAAGACAATAATGCAACACTATGATTACTAAGAAGGTCTTACGGAACGTAGGGAGTACAGTCGTGGATTAGAGTACTATTTGGAAAAACTGCTGCTTATGGCCCGAGTTTACCTTTCTGATGTGGTTTTTGTGTTTCAGTGAGGCTGGCTAGCTGTGATTAGCTATCACAAACAGACTGAAAGTTAGTGAAGGTACAAACATCAGTCAAGTGGTTGTTTAACCAGTGCAGATACCAGAATATCCATGATGTATACAGTGATGCTACATGACTACGGTATATTTTTTCTTCTCAAATACCACAAATAGAGAAATAATTCTCCAGACTTTGTCCTTAACCTTCATCTATGCTAATGGAAAATAAAAAACCCCTCACTGTCCCTCAGCAGACTACATGAAGCTTTTTATTTTTCTTTTTCTCATAAACCACATTTTTTTTGTGTGGAGAATCTGAGTTTCTGAGAAAACATGAAGTATCCTAAGCAGAGTTGAAAAAATATGTTGGGGTTTTTTTCTGATAGGTCTAAACCTTTTTTCTACAATTGAAAAACCACAACATTGTGCCCTTTTCTTTCTACATTACAAAAACTATCCCTGTAGGAAGGAGTTTTCTAGTTACCATAACATCACAAGGAACTTTAAATTTTCCCTTGATCCATTTTCTTGATTCCTATTTCTAGCATATGCTTATTTTTTTAATAAAATAAGTTATACTATATGAACAATTCTTTAATTAAACACTTTTAATTAGTCTCCTGAGTTCAAAGGTTTCATGTTATCCTTACAAAGAAGGCTAAGCTGAAGCTTCATGGAATCGCAGAACTGTGTGGAACTGCAGTACTGCTCCTCATCCCTGCAAGTCTGTAATTGAATGTTGGGATGTGGAGGACAAGGAGACTGAAATTACTTATTCCCACAGCTTTTGACATCACTGTCAGAATTCTATTGATTTAAAAGGACCAACTCCTAAGAGCCAGCCCTCCGTCATGGAAGCCACAGCCCTGATGGGTCTCCCTGAAAGTTGCTTGCTGTGTTGACTAGTGCGTTAGGATCCAATTCACACACTGTGCTTGGCAGTGATTCCCCAAACTCTCCATGGCAAGAAGGTGATGCATTTGAACTGCTGTTCCTTAGTGCGTAAGATGATGATGTGTTCTTCCTGAAAGAGAGCCGGATGAGTAATTCTGAAGGCTTCAGATTTCAACTCTGGTGTCATAGTGTCCCTAAGTCCTACAGAGTCATGGAGAAGCTTTCGTGGCTCTGGCTCATTGGGTGGTCTCCTGCCTGTGCTGGATGGCTCCAAAGGCAACACACTGTCTGCATGGTGGTTTCTTCAACCCAGGACAAACCTCAAAGCTCTGTGTCTCCTCTGTTATTCCTAAAGCCCACGCCAAATACTTTTGTTTCCAGATATAAGCATTGCAAGGTGAGCAAAATAAGATCAGAATTACCAGGTTTAGTTTTGGTGCAGATAAGACTTCTGAAAACAATGTGCTGTTTAGTAAATGATTATAACTTCTTGTAGCATAACTTTACCACTAATGATCCTGTTTGCACTGTAGAACATTTATCCTGACTGACAGTCTTATGAATGTCATTGCACACGGATGTCATCAGGATTTTAAAAGAGCTCAGACTATAGAAATGTCTCATGATTATTCTAAATTCCTTGCGGACAGAATATTTAACAGTTTATCACTTTTGTTGTTATCTTCCTCTGCACTTGGATGAGAAATCAGTGTTGCCAATTAGTCAGTTTATTAATGTTTGTCAAGATCTACTTATGAGAAACTGTGCAATAAAACTCGTTAATTATATTTTGTAAAGTTTCACTGTGAAAACTGGATGAAAAATGCTTTTGCTATAATTCATACTTGGCACAGAGAGGAGCAGGCTCTCTGACTGACCAGTGCATATCATGGATAAAGCTGTGCCACCGAGCAAACACCAGGGAGGACTGTGGGTAGCAACAGAGAAGACAGGCTAAGCCCAGAGAATGGGCAGGAAGTGAGGAACTCCCACCCTAAAAAAAAAAAAAGCTAAAAAATGGGAAAGTATCTTTAATAGTATATCCAGAGGTGCTGGATATTAAAGGCTTTTTTCTCATCTATTGTTAAAGATGAGAAATATTGTAAGATAAAAGACTATAATGTATCCTATTATATAACACTATTACCCAGAATCCCTCCAGTGACTGTTGGGAGTCACCATAGTACATCAGAAATTGGTGAGGCAGAGGCAGATAAATCTTGCTAGCTTTTAAATCTTTCTCTGCTCTGTATGAACTGGCTGCAGATGATTAAAAAAATATTTTAGAAGTTTCAGAGAGCAGTAGGAGGACTGAATGCCTTTCTGTATTACTTTTGCTACTCACTGTTTCAAATACCTGGATGTAATTTATTGCGGGATCACACAAAGTTTTCTAGGGATTTGAGATTTCCTTGGTTTTGGAAACTTCATTATTCTGGGATTAAGCAATCTCTTTACACAGCTTGTGAGAGTAGTTTGGAAGAGGAGAAATATAATTTTGAAAGCTGACTGTTTGATAAACTGCTGTTTAAGTTACTAAATTACATAACCTGTATCTGTTCCATTGCTTTGGCTCCCCAGATTTGGAGCTGACATTTCCTTGTCCCTAAATAAATTTCTTGTGGAGACTTGTATTTTTCACAGCCTCTAATTCTACCTAAGAGCATCCAGAAAGACTTTGCCAGCAGCAGGCTCTGTACATAAATGGAATTTAAGTCCTTTTAACATCTCTCTCCACTTATACAAGGGGAAAAATATTTCTGGTGTTTCAATATTCCTATAATAATTTACCAGTAATGGTGGAAGAAATTTAGTGACCACAAAAATTGTCTGGAGGAAGGAGAAAGGGTAGTGTATGCTCACATCCAGGCAGCCCTGAACTGAGTATTTAAACCCTTTTCCACTCCTGACAGCAGCTGGCAGGAATGAAACCTTAGTCTTCTAGTTTGGGAAGACAAATTCTGCCTAGAAACTCCATGTGAGGAGGCTCACTGTGCTGAGTGGGTGATAAATTAATGTCTTCCAAGAGCAATTAACACTTGAAGGATGTGGCCACCCAATGTGTCATGAAAGACTAACTTGTCTATGGCCATGCAGCAGGACATTTCCTGAACCAGCAGTAAAGAAGTTAGGGAAGCTGCATTTCCCCTGCAGTGCCCTCCACACCACATGAACAGGTGCCCCACAGTGAGGGGTTGTAGAGAAGTTGAAGAGCTCAGGAGGACAAATCCTGGAGGGCACATACTGCTTCCATGCCACAACACCCACATCCTCAAAGCTCAGAGACAAAAGCTGTGGTCCCAGAATAAAGACATCCCAAATTAGCACAGCCATTGTGAGACACCTATTGCTTGATTTTGCTACATCATGCCAGGTCGTCATAGATTGTGAGATGATGCATTGAATGATGTGATTTTCTCTTGGGTATTTTTCAGTGGAGTAGCGATTTCCTTTGCCTTTTTGTTTTTTTTTTCTGGGCATGATATAGACATAGTTTTTCATAATGCTTTATTTTTCTTTTTGATAATACCATTAATTCTGCAGGTTCAGCTGGACTGGATAAAAGCCATGTAAATAATTTACAGACAGCTGAGAAAGCTTATTTAAATGTTTTCTGATAGCTACTTCTTCACAATTAGTATCTAGATCTTTCATTATTTTAAAAGTTTCCTAATGGAAGCTCAAGTGTATACAGCCAACATTACTCATACTGTTCCTGCTTTCCAGTTTCAGGTAGGAGAATCTGCACTGTGAGTTGCAGAGCTGACAAAATCTACTGACTACCCGCTGCATGGTTTACTTTGCACAGAACTTAATCTGAAAGAAAAGCCTTCTTTAGCCAGCCAGCTGATGATTTGTGTCCCATAGGTTTTCCAGACAGTTGGGTAGTAATGTGTCCTTTCTCTAAAAAAAATGGAAGCTGTACCAAAGAAATGTGTCCTAATCTGTAAGGCACAAGACGTGAAAAAAACGATCTCTAGTCTGAACCCTCAAAGTGCCTCAGTGTGCCTCAGTGCTGTGAACACACTTACCTGTTCCTTAGGGAACCAGGTAGGACATGGAGCCCTCCTACTTAATGAGTGGCTGGCCTGGGAGCAGGGGCTCCCCTCCTCTCACAGGGAGAGAAGCAAGCCCAACCCTACACAGGTTGGTGCTTAGTGTAACCCCCCAGGACACACTCCAGCAAAACACCTTACGTGAACATGGGCCACAGGAAAAAGAAGGCTTTTTTTTTCATTACTTGTCCCTTCTTAGCAAGGTTCTTGGTGGTTTTTGAACAGAATTTGAATGTAACTCTGGTTTTGGTACTCCCCACATAACTGTACCTCCTCCCATGTATTTCAAATCTAGCCAACCTATTTTTGTGACAGCTAGAAACAACTTATTTTGAGAACTATGGGAAATAAAAGGATATGAGTCATATTTCTTAGGGAACTTGCACAACCCCATGCATTTAAATAACTATTATCAAATCTATTATAAACTGTGATAAACTATTATAAAGCCTAGATGGCATAACTGTCTCCTGAGAGTGAAATTTAATTAAGTGTTTGGAGATGATTTTAACTGTCAATGCTTAAAATGAAATTTAAAAAAAAAATTGCAATGCTCACATACAGTTTTGGATGAATTGAAAAGAGAAAATTTAATTGATAAAAAGTAAATCAAAAGTGTGTCCTGGGATATGGGTGATAATATATGTTTAAATAAAAGACAAAGATAATTAGAGTCTTCCGAGGAAGAAGAGAATTAATATAGCATCCACAAATTCATAATTATTGTAAAAAACATAAGTTTCTGGGAAGTGATTGGTTTGGTTGAAATATAACATTCAAGATACTTGAAATGGAAGATGTGCTGGAATGGCTTAAACCAGGTTCTTTTAGGCAATATTGACGTAGTG
Organism: Porphyrio hochstetteri; assembly: GCA_020800305.1. NCBI lineage: Eukaryota > Metazoa > Chordata > Aves > Gruiformes > Rallidae > Porphyrio > Porphyrio hochstetteri. The sequence continues at coordinate 20,233,228 of CM036906.1, read as the reverse complement.
TTTCATTTGCACACCATTTTTGGGGTGCTGACTTGCAATGCCTTACAGAAGGTTTTTTTTCAGAAGGTGGCTTTAGCAAGTTGTGAACACTCCACTATTCCAAGGTAGTACAGATCTGAACTCTGACAAGCCAAATTAGTTGTCACTCATCACAGGGTTGACCTCCTATAAGAGTTTTGTGTTTATCTGACTCCTCAATGTGGAAACATTTTACAATTACTTCTGGGAACTATTGTGCTTCTCTCTTCAGCTGTGCCAAGGCAAAGTCAGTCTGGGCAGCAATCCCAGAGAGCCAAGATATTTTACTGTAAAACACAACTTTGGAGAAAATATGCCTCTGTGCTAACTCCAGAAGAAGGGGGGGAGGAAGGGAAAGGGGCATGGATTTGTTAGGATTTAAAATCCATACTTAACTTAGTACAAGCAGTGGTGGTCTAGTCAGTAAAATAAAAATGTTTGTTTATACGTAAACAGCATAGAATCATAGAATATCCTGAGATATTATGTCCCTCTTGCACCGTGGTGCCCAAAACTGCACACAGTTCTTCAGGTGAGGCTGCACCAGCACAGTGTAGAATGGGACAATCACCTCTCTGGACTGGCTGGCCATGCCATGCTTGATGCACCCTAGGATATGGTTGGCCCTCCTGGCTGTCTGAGCACGCTGCTGACTCAGGTTTAACTTGCTGTAGACCAAGATCCCCAAATCCTGATCAGCATGGCTGGCCTCCAGCATCTCCTCCCTCAGTCTGTATGTGTAGCCAGGGTTACCCCTTCTCAGGTGCAGAATCTGGTACTTGCTCTTGTTAAACTTCATGCTGTTGGTGACTTCCCAGCTCTCTAATCTGTCCCTGCCTGACTGGCTAGTCCCTTGATCTAGATCTCAATCTATGGACTGTATTGACCTTGACCTTGGTCCTGTATCATTACTGTGAAAATTGCTTTATCATCTGGACTCTTGGTTGGACTTGGTCACCATCTCTAGGTCTGTTCTGCTTGGATATTGTGGGATGGGGCCTGGCAAGCGAGTCTCTTGCCCTGCTGACCATGGGCTCCATTTAGCACTTGGCCCACCTTCTCTTAAGGAGCAGCCCCCATTCTTGCTGCTCCCTAACGAGTGATACCCTGGTATAGATTGCAGCAGAGTCCTGCTCTAGAGAGTTGCACTGGATGCTATGACTGCTTTCTGCAATCATATTAGATTGTTTTAGTAGTAAAAAACAAATTATCTCTAAGTCTTTTACAGGGGAAGTAAAATGGGAATTGAAGGACAATGTTGCCATGGCAGTTGCTTTAAGAGTACATCCTTACCACCTCTTGGAGGTTATGCTGCCTATGTCATGAGGAAGAAATCTGTGTTGTGAGTTATTGAAGAGAGCAGGCTGTATCTTGCTATCTCTGAAGCACTAGGGAACCTTAACTAAAGCATCATATTCAGACCTTAGATATAAAACCATCATGACTTTTCAGGAGAGAATACTGAAATGTGGAAGATTTGATTAAATAGTTTCTTGTAACAATCCATTGCATGATACCTGAAATCATTGTCCATAATAACACAAGAGGACATTGACACACCATTACAGTGCTGCAACATAAAGTCCTGCTAGTAGGGATGAAAAGGAGGTAGAAAAGGAGGCAGTAAGAAGGGTCCTGTTTGTTATAAAGGAGAGAGGACTACAGACTAGTTTATGCCACTTGTTTTTTCTGTTGGTTTTTTTTTTAATTTGAGGAGTTCTGCACTGAAGAAAAAGATGGAGGATTATTTACAAGGCAGGCTGCTGCGGCCCATTGACTCAGATCCTGTGCTATTGGCAGCCAAGAAAAGATGTGCAGCCAGCATTGAATCATCTGGCTGCTATTCTCTCCATTTGTTCCCTGTCCAACATGTATTTGAAGCATCCTTTTAGTGCAGCTGGCAACGTGACTTCCATTGGGCGCCCTTTCACGACCAAGAATCACAGAATCACAGAATTGTAGGGGTTGGAAGGGACCTCGAGAGATCATCGGGTCCAACCCCCCCGCCAAAGCAGGCTCCCTAGCTCAGAAGGTTGTAGGGCACTAAGCCTTGAGGCTCAGAAGCTTGGTTGTAGCCAAATGTTCACTAAATAGCACTCCTCCTGTCCCTCAGAGTGGGCCTGGACTTGTTGTTGAGTCTCCTCATCTTTTCTGGTGGGATTCAGTGGCCCACTCTGTGCTCTTTTAGCACTGGGACACAATACCTGAGCTCCTCCTTCTATCTCCTGGAAAAGAGACAAGGAGGCACCTGCTCGTTCCTGCCTCTCCATGTGGTTAGGCTTAGCTCTGTTTTTCCGTCTCAGCAAGATGGATCCCCACAGCTTGGGGATATATCCTGCTTGCAAAGGGTCATAGGCTGGGGAGCCAGTTTGACTGGAACCTGAGTACAGGAGAGTAGGCATAAGAGTTTTTCATGGACACCCCTGCTAACTTTCATCTTCAGTGGTTGATTAAGAGTCCTTCTTCCATAGCTGCACCAGTAGTCTGGTGCCATATAAGACCTTTTTACATAGGGGCACTGGTGCAGTGCTAGCAGTAAGCCATGTCTTACCAGTACTGCCAAGGGATTCCAGTTTGTGGGGATCCATCCGGACCAAGGACAGGTCCTTCCACTCCCTCCTTTTTTTCCACTTTTAAGAATCTTTTACTGTAGCAGAGAAACTGCTGCCAGCCTACAGGTTTTTTTCCTCTTTTTTTTCTGCTGTATAAGAACAGAAGACTGGATGGCTGTGAGGCACTTACCTGTTTTGACTCAGTAGCTGTCAAAATATTTCCTATTGGTGGTGCTGGTGTTGGTTAGGGTAATATGGATTTACCCCAGCTGGGACCTGACTACTATACAGTTGCTCTTTCTAAGGAGGGGGGAAGTTGTGGGCGGGTGGGGAAGGGGGCAGCCAGTATGGATGGGGGAAAGGGGAGGGAAAAGAAAATGAAAAAGCAAACCTTGCTGGTTGGGATAAGGACAGTTTATTGGGACAGCAGAGAGAAAAGAGATAACAACAGGACTTTACAGCAAAATATACATATCTAGTGATACACAATGCAGTTTCTCAAAGTCCCAAAGTCAGACCATCCCCAAACTGTGTGTCCTGGAGCCCTGCGCTCATCCCCCACCACCCTTTATGCTGAGCGTGATGTCATTGGTATGGAATCCTTCCTTTGGCCAGTTTGGCTCACCTGTTCTGTCTGTGTCCCCTACCAGGAAGCTGGGAGGGGGGTGCCCCCCCTCTCCCTGCCACCACTTTCTTGTTCACAGGGCAGCATGAACAATTGAAAAGTCCTTGAGTGCTTGGCAACAGTTAAAGCATCTCTGTGTTATCAACAGTGTTCTCATCCTAACTCCCAAACACAGCACTGCACCAGCTGCTAGAAAGAAAATTAACTCCATCCTAACCAAAACCAGGACAGGTATGTTCTAAAGGCTCATCTCACACAGGCAGAGGGCAGCTGGGGGGGCTCCAGTGCTCCAGTCAGAAATTTGAGCCCCTGCCCCATCTCCCCAGGGCTGTCCCAGAGAGCGTCAGCCCCATGGGCTGGATGAGACCCAGCAGTGTGGGTTCTGGGGCAGCTCTCTAGGGCACTGCACAGACTAAGAGAGGGGTCTGCCCTGAGGAATGGGACTGATGATGTAGTGCTAAGAGGACCATTCTGGGATTGTGCAAAGCTTATTGTGGGATGTTTAAGGGAGGAACCAAAGGTGAGGAAAAGAAGGGATTGAAATGGATTGGGGAGAAACAAACATGGGAAAATAGCAGGATAAGTGGATAAAAGGGGCCAGCTGCTTGTAAACAGTTTGGCCATACCCTGTGCCCATTCAGTGTGATCTGTCCTGTCATCTCAGTAAACTCCACTTCTAACTCTCTGATGACTGCAGGCTCTATGCTGTGTGTATGTGCACGCTGGGGAGCAGCACGCTGGGGTGAGAGGCATGCAGGACTTGGGGGGACAGGAGTGTGTGTATCGTGCATGGGTACGTGTGTCCTATTCACTGCATGTGATTCACAGTGAATGTCAAGCCAGACCTGCCAGTGAGCTACATGATGCTCTCCCTTCTGCCCACAGCAAGGCTTTGGGTGTCACAGAGTGATGACCTTATGGAACAGGAGGAAGTGCAGTGACTGCATCTGTTTCCTCTGTGTTGAGAGTGGAAGAATTTCAGAGGCTCACTCACAGCAGGGAGAGGGTTCAGAGTCACTGGCAGAGCAGCTGGGCTGCTGATGGTCAGTGGGGCTTTGTAAATAGAGTCCTCACTTGGTTACATTTTCTCTGTTGTTCTGATCCAGTTTAAGTCACTGAATTGCAGTTTAAGAATTTTTAGAATATGGGCAACGTGATGCCACCGATCAAAGCAATTCCTGTGTAGAGCAGGTGGTGTTTGTGCCACTGCATTTCTCGCATGTGCTTCCAAGAAAGCTATGACTCAGGTCTAGCCTTCAAGAAGGGAGGCCTGCCATGGCAGATGCCAAATCAATATGCTGCTTGGATGTCCTCAAAACTTCTTCAGTGGTACTCCCTCTGTCCCCTTCCAAGTGGAAGCTGGTGATTTGGACCTGCACATTCCCTTTCCATGGATGCTGCCAGACCTCTCGGGCCTCCCCTCCTCTGATTCCTGACAAAATAGTCAGCTGCTTTCTCTCCAGCCTGTAGTTACAGGATCCTCAGGATCCACTGCCTCCTAACATCTGGCATTGATGGGTAGGAGGGAGGGAGTGGAGGGAGCCAGAGTATGGGGCACCATGTGCAGAGCTGGAGTTTGATCCTCAAAAAGAAAAAGCCCTGCTGGAGAGGACATTTTTAGCTAGGATCTGTGTCCTGCTCCTGCCCATTCCCCTGGGCAACCTTGCAGGCTGACCTCATGTAGTGCCTGGTGTATCAGATTGGGACTGGTCACATCTGAAGTCTGACCTGGGTTGCCTGGGTGGGGAAAGCACCCTTACTATTCTGTTTAGAGGTCCAGAGCATTTCATATCTCATTTCTGACTGCTTTTCTTTGAGGTTCTCAAGGTCTGTGTTTTTATGCTTGGCTTTGGTAACACTGATGAGTACTGGGAGGCTCGAGTGCGTTTGCTACGCTGGAAACTTTCTGAGGGGTTTTAGTCAACAGACTGAAATTAATCTGTTGACTGCAGATGACCCTCTTCCTTCCTACTTCGTCTTGTTTCTCATGTAAATGCCCTACGAATAAAAAACACTCACCTCTTGATGAGGTAAATTAAAGGCTGCAATTCAAAAGGGAACTGAAAACGACTCCTGTTAAATCAGATTTTTAGTGTTTCAAAATTAAAGTTCCTGATCCTGTAAAAACCTGTAAAAGTGAAAAAGCACTGCTTAAGGTGAGGGAATGCCAGGTTAAAGTCTCCAGAGCTAACAATTTTTTACTTCATTTCTATGTCTTCTGCCTTATTTGTGTAGTAAAACAACACCAAGATGCATTTTAAGGTGTGATTTGTGAGACGAGGGGTTGCATGGTCATATATTAAAGAAGCTTAAAGCTGTAGCTGTTCAAAGTATATGTGTCTGACAAATTAATGTGAAAAGGTACACGTAATTCACAGTAGAAAGATACAGCATAGTACATAGTTATGTGAACAGTTCAACAACTAATTCTGATTTCCTTAGATACTTTTGATTTATCTATAGAATATTTTTTATTGTTCTTGATCTTTAATTAGTTGACAATCAGCTCATGATTTGGTTAACTTTCCTCCTAAGATAAAGGTGCAATTGTAAGTGAAGGAAAAATCTCCTTCATAAAATATCTTTGAGTATTTACTTAATATTTACTGACTCTTTTTTTAATTTCGCACTCATCTAGGCTAAGCTGAAAGGAAAAAAAACCACACAATATATGGGAAGATACTACAGAGAAATGCACACTATGTAACTTAATAGAACCTATTTTCTGAAAAAAACCCCACCCAAAGCTGAAGAACAAATAAACCTCAATGACCAAACAAAGCAAAACCCCAAAATTAAAGTACGTATCAGTGATGCATTCAGATAAAAGGTTATAAAACTATTTTTATAATTTAGGATATGAGAGTTTATACCTCTTTTCCACAAACACAAGTAATTATTTCAGTGCACTCACCTTTGGGATTATTGTTTTCTCTCTTAAATGATTTCATCTGCAAATTTCATTATAGTTCCCATCTGGCATTTCTTATATAATGCTGCTATGCCTTCGCTTTAGTGCATTCATTAAGGTAATTGTAATTCAAAGTAATTTCTGAAAATAAGCCCGCATGCAACTACCATGTTCCTAAAAGTTTATTACTGTTTGTATCCGTGGCACTAAAACTGTCACAACTAATGGTTCTGCAGTGCTTGGCTTGTTGTTGGTTTGGGTTTTTTCCATTTGATAAAATGCTCTTGTCACTTGTTATTTCAGACTTGTTGCTCTGATTGTCTAGGAAGGAGAAATAACAAGGTCTGCTATGTGGATTGAAAGGCACTGGAAGTGCCCTACATTCTTTTTAAAAGCAAAAAAGCTTTTAAAATCAAATAACTGACTGCTCTTAAATCCAGCTGTGAGATGTCATAGTTAGAGACAGCACCTAGAGAGCCCATGATAGAAAAGGTAGCCATGGCAGTAGTGCTGAATTTCCTCAGTGGTTTTATCCAGTCCTATTCCTATGGTTTCATGAGCAGTTTCTCCCTTCATCACATCCCAGTTTCCAGCTGGTAGTTTAATATCTTGAGTTAAACGAGCTCCTCCCAACACTAAATCACAGAGGTTAATCTTCCCAGATGAAGGCTCCTGTAAAGTGATTGTGTGGTAGCTGCTGGATAGATTGCAAAGAGTAACCCAGAAAAAAAAGAATTTCCTTCTGGAAAAAACCAGCCTTGTCTAAATGTTCATATTTCTGAGCTTCCTTCCCAAGTGTGCCTTCACATTTTCCTCTAGTCAACATTGCCTCTCTTATGGACCTGAGACATCATCCTCTTCACTCTATTTCAGCTTCCTTTCTCTGTATTTTTCTATCTTTTCCTTACTTTTTAGTTCTCTTGTCTCCCATCGTAACTCTCTATATTTCTTTTGTACTTTCTGTTGATGTAGCTCAATATTTCCACTGTTTTCATCTTATACTCCCACTGTATCTCCATTATACCTCTTCACTGTAGCCATCACTATTTACATGATCTTGCCTATTATGTGCCAGATACCCAAATTTTGAGGGTTTTCTATTTTTGGTTTCTTAACTCGCAACAAACTCAGTTAATAGCTGCTCATGCTGTTGCCTTACAATTGTCTTAGGGAATTTCATTATTCTCCTTGCCCTATCTTGGGTGGCAATCTTACTTCTTGTATGTGACCCATCACATCACATAACTGGGTGTTTGGAGAGGAGTTAGAAAAATGTCACATTTTTATCTCAGGGATAAGCGTTGCCTGTAAAATCCAAAAATATGAGTAAAACCTGAGATAGTTTATTTTGCTATTGCTACAAAGATCATTTAGAGTGGAGTCAACTTTTATTTTTGCTCTATGAATTTCTCAACTTTAGCTTTGTATTTCTGGAACCCATACTTCATCAAAAGCACATTAATGAGAAATCTTCTTACCTCTTAGCAATATTATTTTTCCTTTGTACCTCAGATCGGGTGTGCTATGTCATGAAGGTCTGAATCAGCAATTCTTCCATTTACAGTTTGTTGAAATACCTCCTCTCCAAAAATTCAGCCCTCCTCCAAGCAAGCAACTAAGCCAAAACCAATTACTGTTACCCCACAATGGCAATATATTAATGAATATAGTCTTGAATACATACAGGAGAATTTAATCCTTGAGAGTTTAATCTTTTATAATGAGATCTGAGCATCAGAACCCATAAAGCTGAGAATATACAGGGATGTAAGACGGTCATCACTCTGGAGATACCAGGTTGAATATATATTGGACAAACGGATCTTATCAACAAATCCAGCACTGATGAAAGCTTTTGCATATAAGTTATTTACTTCTGAGACAAGGCTATCTCACTCATTTGGATGAGTAATTGTAAGCAGTTTCTCTGTGAAGTGCTATTATGCTTGACATATTTTACAGTCAGAAAAGTGTATTATATTTTAATATTTCTTCTTTGTGGGGTACATTCTGATATAACTTTTCTTCATTTCCCCGTATGTCTCATTAACATTTCTATCTATTGTGTTTAATTTAATGCTGTAGTCTCTGAAGTCCTATTAAAACAGTCAACATCACAAATATGTACTGACATTAAAAAAAACATCTTCTGCCTAGTTTATGCACCTCATATTACTGGGATTACTTTGGCTTTTGGAAGAAGGTATTTCTTTGGAGAACTTTGACTTCTGATGATACGGTCAAATGACCTTGTGGCAATATTTAGCAGCTTTTAATAATCCACTTGGGGACTATTAATGGGGGGGAGGAGGACAGACAAACAAACATAATTAAAGCCACTGAGATTTTCAAAATTATTTTCCTGAAGTCATGTCTTCTTAATTTGTGAGTTTTCAAAGTTAGTAGCTCTAGTATTATGTTAAAAGAACCCTTCCAAATGCATAGTTTCAATTAATTTGTAATAAATTAAAGAGAATGTATGAGAAGAGAGTAACCTCAGGCAACTCCTTTCAGCAGGTTGAGGATCAGGCCCATTCAGCACTTAGATGAGTGAAAATTGATTAATATTTCTGTTCAGCAGAGATAATCCACAAGACTGTGTTTGCATTCTTATTTAAGAGTGCCCACTGAATCCCCTTGAAGATGAGTTCTTCAACTACCCAAACTGTTTTGATCCTGTGAAATGCCAAGGGCCTCCTACGTATGGCCTAGGAAAGCTGGAACCCCTGAGAAAGCTGCACAAGGAGCTGCCATGCCTCACTGTGTGCCCTTAAAATATGTAAACCAAAAAGCCAGGCATGGCAGGGGCCTCATCACCTGTGGAGTTAAGTGCATGGGTTAACATATCCCTTCACCAGCTAGACCCTTGTGAATGTGTAGCCCTCTTAGTTCATCTAAGGACTGGGGTCTTTTACTGGGCAGTTATGTGCCAGAAGGATTGCTCTCCTGAATCTAAAATAAATCCCAGTGAAAGATTTAATAAGGGAAGACCACATGCACAACTATAGCTTCAGACAGAATGTGCCTTCCACTTGCATGACAGGCAACATAGCTACAATACTCATGCTTTTCAAGACCTTTGATTTATAGAGACAGTGTACCCTGATGAGGGCTTCTGCTCTGCCACTGCTGGCCAAATGACAAGATCAACATTGTCAGAAGAGCAAATTTTACATAACTGCCTCCCACACTGTAAGAATATTAGAGTGACCATTCTGGACTAGACCTTGTGTCTTCTCTCTGAATCTAACCAAGTGGATGACTCAGGCAGGGTGTGTTACATAGCAAGGCAAGGCCACCAGTACTCACCCCTCTGTAAAGGATTCCCTCATAGCTCTGCTTGGAGAAGATAGCTGTTGATTTGGAGAAGATTCCCGCTGCTGATACAGAACCATGGGAAAGCACAGACTTCACAAAGCACTTTTTCCTGATCCCTGAAGACTGAACTCAGTTTTTGTTGAGATGTGCCACTCAGCTCCTCCCTCTCAGGAGTCTTCTAGAAAGATTTAGCACATCAGCAAAATAACTGAACACAGGAACATCCTAGGATTAGTATCACTCCCTGCCAGAGATTAGGAAAAGCTGGGCCCCAAGCTCAGCAGAAGTTTCTACCTTGTGTTGGACACAATACAACACTTCAGGGGTTTGCTTTCCTGCTCTCAGGGATCAAGTTGCTCCCTGACTCTCCAGAGTTCTCTGGGATCACAGTAAAAAGCCATGAAGGAAAGTGAGAAAGACAGTGCATACTCCTGTATTTCATAGACAGGACCTTCTACTGGTCCTGACACCTTCTTCCCATGGATGTAGGAGGTCCAGCCATGCCAGGCCTTGCAGAGGACATAAAAAGGGCTGGTATGGGCATCCATCCTCTGTCCTCTGTTTGGCCTTGTTCCCTTTTCCCTCAGAGGCGTGTGCATGACCAGCCACAGGTCAGTACCCCTGCCTTATGCCACCAGTTCAGCCCAGTCCACACCAGTTGTCATTATGTAGCAGCAAGAATATTGAGTCATACTCCGCTCTGGATCTAGCTGGTTTTCCTCATTTTTCTATATAATGGAAATTTTGGTGGAGATGTTAAAAAATAGTAAACCTTCTAAATGATGTGGAAGCCTGTGTTGTCTTTGGGTTATTAAAGGCCAAGGGACAAACTGCTGATTTGTGAAAGGGAACAAATATTATTTTTAATTATAAATATATTTTAAATATACTTTTAAAAATATAAATTCTGCCCCCCCCCCCTTTTTTTTTTTTTTGATCAACAAGATAATAAAATGATCTGAAATACCATGATTTAATTCTGGAAAAAAACCTCACAAATATTAAGTAAAGGCAAGCTTGTGATAAATAATAAATTTCAGCTTGCTGTTCTTTTCTTTTTCCTGAAGAACCCATTCATTATACCAGGTGGGAATACAATATGGTAGAATTAAAACTACACGAGACGCCAAAAATCATGGCTGTTCTTAACCTTTGTGTTCTTGAATATACAGCCTCAATATCTTTTTGTTTTAGGAGATTTTTGTAAGTGTACAGAGAACTATTTATTTGCATTACAGTAATGCCCACAAGACCCAGTTTGGCTCAAGCTTATTTATCGAGCTGTAGATCAAAATCAGTTTTTGGTATTGGAGTGAAAATTACTTGATCTAGCACAGAGAAAGTCCACTGAAGTCAGAGGAGAGACAGGGCAACAAGAGATATGCCACTGCCCGTCCCAACTGAAGGCACATCTACATCTGCAACTCCAGCCTGCTGACCTCCAGCACAACAAGCCCTGCAAACCATTTCTTTGCCCCACATAGTAATATGAGGTTACCGATCTCGAATAATTCATTCGGACCACAGAGACTCCTGAAACCAACAACCAGTTCACAATGCTTTAGAGCCCCCGACTCCTCCATGTATTGAGTACGTGCAGTATTACAGATAGGAGCTGGACAACTTTATGCATTAAGTTTTAAATCACATTTTTATGATTAATATTTCACATTCTCTACTTTATGAGAGTAGCTCCTCACTGCTGCTGAATCACTGCTAGTCATGCAGTGCTATTTCCCACCACTCTCCCCTTTCTCACTACCCATTTGCAAAAAGCAGAACAGCAAGTTTTTTCCATAGCCTCTAAGTATACTTGTTCCCTAATCTTCACTGTATGCCACTGATTGCACTTGCCTGCTTGTGATGTGAGGTGAGAATAAGAGATGCATCCTGAGTTAAAAGAAGGTAAGAGCTCAGCAGAGTAGGCAAGTAAAAGAGGATTTTTATTTTAAAAAAAACCCACCTGTTCTCATTTTTCAGAATGTCTTGCTGAGAAACACGTTCAGTTAATTAGATCAATCCTCTTCCCCATTTTAAACTTTAAACATAATTTGAAGTAGATGCCAAGAAAGTCCAACTAACTGCGTGCATGTTCAAAGTAGCGTTATATTGTATGGGGAAAAATGAAATACCCGTACTCATAATGTCTACATTGTACGAGTTAATCAGTGCCATCTCTAACACCCTGTCCAGTAAGAACTACCATTGCACCTGGATCAAGTGCTTATCCTCTGAGTTTTACTCAGTCATGCTGCTTAGTATCCCTGGAGAGGCAAATGGTTCCCCTCATGCAGCAGCAGATCTTCTAATCAACCTTCTATGAGATCTCTGGTTTCTTTTTTACAGATATGTTTAATTTTTTTTTTCCTCTACATAATTACCATTTCCCAGGATCCTATCTGATCACAACATAAGCACATTCATCCCTTAGGTACATTTCTGCAGTGTTATAAACCCCAAGTAAGGACACTAGATTTAGACTTTTGAAGGTATACTGAGAACACCCGTCTCTACGGTGAGAATTTGTACTTTCAAAATAGTATTTAAGAAGTAATTATACTACAAATAAACAAACAAACACTTGACAAAAATAAGGGGTATACTTGTGTAGTTAATTAGCCACTTGGCAGCCATCAGAAATCATAATTTTTATTTCTGTAAACAACGACTGGTATTTTAGAAGGCATCCGAGCATCCTAGCAATGAAATGGATGAACAGATACTAAAATGCAAATTTGTTTTCTGGAGTGTAACAAAATGACAAGTTGCAGAGAAGCAGAATAATCGGTTGGTTAGTTACAATACATTGCCCAACAATTCCCATTATCAAAAACATCTTAACCATGTTTGAAAGCATACACTAGATCCAAACTAGCCACACGTAGTATTTCTTTTATATATAAAATATATCTCAGGTCTCCTTGCAATGAAATTACGACTTTCCTCTCTGCTTGCTTTGTATAGTCTTATTTACAAATCAATGTCAATTATCTTATAAGCTGCAGAGAGTCAGATTTACTACCTGAATTTGGCTTTATAAAGGAATAATTAACACTCAAATCAATATCTGAGTCAGGACCAGAATCTAGGTACAGCCATATGCACAAGAGAATATCCAGTGTGTAAACAACTGCTCTGCCATAGACATGTCATGAACTTTACTTAGAAGATTTGATTCACTTCAAGCCAATTCAAAGATGGAATTAGCTCCTCAATAGTATGTCATAAACTGTGTAGGAAAGGTGCATTTTCAGTACCAGCCACCCACTCTCAGCGTTCATGTTTTTATTTGTTTGTTTTCTTGTGTGCTTTTGTTGTTTGTTTTCTTTTTTTAATAAGAGATTTACTTGAAGATTTAGAATGAAAACTGCCAGTGCAGTTATACAGTCCTAAGGGGGAAGTTGGGTGTGGGTGGTTGGGCTTTCCTGAATTCTATTTATTTAAAGAGGACACCCAAGATTTCTCACTGTTTTGATGGTCTACCTTCTTGTTCAAGTTCCTGTATAGTGGGAACATTATCCTGCAATCCTTTAGTGCTCTGGTCATTGTGAGCAGCGAAATTTCTGTACAAAAATCTACATATGCTTAAGCAACATTGCAAGTCTGAAAAAGTGATTAAGGAAATTACAAATAAACTGAATTATCATTTTATCACAGTTATTGGAAAGTCATAACTCTTAGTTGTTACTGAGCAGATCCGGAGCATGGGAGATGGCTTCTACTCCCAGCTTTTCTGTTTTTACAGAGACCCTGATTTCAAGTTCCAGTTCTTACAGACCCATTTATTCATCTCGTAGTATCATTATTCACTGTGCATCAGAGCAAGATGTTATCCTAAGGAAAATTAGTTTTATTTTTCTTTTTAGCTTGAATAGTTATTCTGTTAACTCAGTGTAGTCTGTCTTCAATGTCAAATATTAATAGGCTGAAACAAAATACCCAACTATTTTTCTTGAAGACTCTTCAGGTTATCTTACAGTGGAATAAGGAATTATGTCTCTAAGGTGTCATTCAGAAGCAAAACAAACTGATGGAGAGTGCAGTTCTTCTTTCCTATATGAGAGAAGTCTCTTTTGAGGGCAATTCTAAAGCATGTTTTGGACAACTGGCTTACAACACCAATACAAAACCTCAATAAAACAAAGAAAAGCAGGACAGAAAATATAAATGATGTTTTTTAAGCTCAAAAATTTCTTTTGAGGGATAAGGTACAGCTAACTGGAAGGAATGGAGAGAATTCTCATTTCTTCTTTGTCCTTTTCAACATGTATATAAGGTATTTGTCGGATTCTTGGCTATTACAATGAAGTAGGTATTCCAGAGGCTATATCAAATGTACTCTGCTTCACGATGCTTCATTAAGCTGCTGAGGCAAACAACACCGTACTCTGGTGTTTGCTGAAAGGGGCTTTCCTAAAAAAAGAGCACCATTGATTAGGACAGGGGATACATAGGAAGATTTGGGAGGAAACTGCTGACTACCTCTGAAAGCAGCACTCCTGTTCACAATGCCAGCTGCTGAGGGATGGGACTGTGTAGCTATGGGCAGGTTCCCAGAGCAGAGTGACCTCCTTAAATTTAGAACATTAAGGTTTCAAGTTGTGCTCTTCACTGAAATACAAAAGAACTGGATGAAAACCAATGAAAGACACTCATCTACCCCAGACTGTCTAACAGTCTCATGATCGCCCTAGGACTTCGGTACGAAGGGTTCAATGACAGACTGCCAGATCAGTATCCCAGTGGTAAAGCTACAGAGATCGAATGTTGAAGGAGAGTGATCTGTAAGCTTTCTTGGTTTTCTAAGTATGAAGACACTGGAGTGTTTTCTAAGAATGTAGACACATTTTTAGGTGGAATGTCAGTGAAGGAGTCAAACAAGGGAAAAGTCTATGCTAATTGAGAGAGTCTGGTTCCTAAACTGACTGGCTTTGAGATAAGATCCTCAGCATAGTAAAGTAATCAACTTACTGGGTTCTAAGAGGAAATACCCCAACAAGAAGCATTTATTTAGAAAAGTCTCCATGGTTTGGCATTTTGTGGAGAGTAATGATACACAGTATCTTACCTGAATGATAAATAAGCATATAAAACCAAACAGCAATTGACAGAAATGGTTAAAGTGTTCTGTGAAAAAAAACATTAAAAAAATAAATCTGATCCATTGTAGCCTATTATAACACCCATATCCCCACAGAACAGAACAGATTTGCACTCTCGCTGCCATCTGGAATGGAATTATGTTAGGAGCTGCTAAAAAAATACCAATTAACTATTTCATGCATTTCCGTAGTGTGATCCTTCCTCTTTCTATTCATGTCCCCTGTTTAGTTAAGAAGGACAATTTTAAAGTCAATGTGTGAATGTCACCTATGCTTGATGTTCAGATCAGAAAGAGTAATAGTGTGTGGAACAGATACATGAAACATGAAAGATAATTTAAAAGGAGTCTCTCTCATTGAATTTATGGCTTTTAGTAAGATATAGCTGTAACAGATGCTGCTTAAACTTCCTAGATTATATATTCTTACAAGTAAAATGAACATCAGGTACGTATGATCTGTCTTTTACAGGTGTTTAAAATAACACATTTAACATGCAAATCATGAAAAAGTCAGTTAAAATATAAGAATATCTTTTTTACTGCTGGAAGGGAGCCCACAGTAGATTCATGTGGCAGCTCAAAGTGCTTATTACAATTAACATTCAGTTTTTAAGGAGCCCTGCATCTCATTTGAAATTAGAAAACTGAGGTTTTGTCCTTCTCAACTATTTGTTATTCACAAGAAGTTGTGGGACAGTTTTGCGTAAATAAATTTCAGACTCAAGGCTGTTTGGGAAATGCTTAATTCAATGATTCGGTAATTGTGATTCCTGTTTTCTAGCTGATCACTAAAAGCACATGGTATCCTTCCCCTTGTATTGGAGGAAGACATGCAGTGACAAGTGTATGGGTGGAAGAAACAGAACTAAAATTTACGAAAACAAAGTTTCATCAACTTTTAAAAATTATCTGATGTATGTTTGCATATTAATAGAAAACAAGCAAGACTGACAAAACAAGATCATAAATATTCATCGTTAGTCCACAAACAATCCAGACATGACACATTTTGCTCTGGGTGGTCTCAAAGTTTGCAGTGTTGAGTCCTCTTCATTCTTTAAGCCTTTTAGATTTTTGTCTGGTTTATCCCAAGAATGCCTCCACCTGGAAGACATGAGCTACATGGAACTGGAGTTAAAAAGGTGTCGTGTAATGCATATAAAAATAATTATGCCCAGATTCATTCCACCAAAGTTCAGGCATTTCTTTCTTGGATTTACTTGCACTGAGGGAAGGGAGCAATAAGAGATCTGAAGTAGCATTTCTGACTGATTCACTGAGCAAAAGAAGGAAAAAAAAAATTTCATTATTGTTTCCCATTTAGTAAATCTTTGCAGAAAGAACTACCTTTCAAGCTCTAGCTGCAGCCCGATTAGTTTGGTTCAAAGCACTCCTATGTGGATCCAGAGTGAAGAACTTTCCTGAAATCTGTGTGTTGAATGCTTAGACAATAAACTTGCTGGTGCCAAAAAGGGCTCTAGAGGAATGATTCATCTGTCCATGATTTTGAGTTCTAAGATTTAAGTGTATAAACTGGAGGTAGTCATTCTAGAGGTCCCTTCAGAAAAATGGAGAATAATAGAAAATACTATTTTAGACATCCGGTTTTAGATGAAATGACTCCAAAGAGCCAGTAAGATGGCCTGTTTCACTGTAAGGTTTTCTATACTGTGCTTATCTAGGGAGTTAGATGACTCTCACTCCTGGTCATAATACAGCTCATCCATACTGGGTGTTCTGCTGAGAGCTATAAGGCAGCAGCTTAGACCCCCAACTTTTGAGGGTTTTTTTTTTTCATCAGCACTGTGCAGCTGCCTCAGGTATATCAATGTCCTGCAGGAGACAATGCCAAAATAAATCTTTGTTTTAAAGCACAGTTTGATTGTATTATTCTGGATTTAGTGATCTTGCTCTACAAAGATGGCTTCATTAGATTTATCTAGTTTCTAGGGTGCAGGTGAGTTAAATATTTCTTTACTGCAGTATTTAACAGGTAGGTAACAGAATCAAATGATAGTTTTGTCTTACTTCAGAAGGAACAGGAACCAAGCAGGTTAGTAACTGGTCTGTCATTGTGCTGACAGTATGCATTGGTAATGCACAAGTCAGATGTCAGATTGCAACAATGAGATATAAAGGAGAAGTAGCCAGGTGACCTGATGGAACACTGCAGCTTAGCCTTCTTCTCTGATCTTACATCAGACAGACTAGTATGCTTTAAAGCAAAGCCCTTGAACTAGCATTTCTTTCCACCAGGAAGCCTGATCTTAAGGGTCTTTTCCAACCTAAATGATTCTATGAAAAAAGTGCAGTCTGACAAGGTTTTTTCTTTTTTTCTAATTGATAAGCCAAGTACTGATGTGTTATCTGTGACCACCAGTATTGATTACAGGCTTGGTTGCTGTAGTGATAGCATCATATGAATACTGCAATTGAGTCTGAATCCTTCTGGCAGCAGAACTGTTTTTCTGAGCAGCTTTTAATTTCTTGTTTACAAAATCCTCTATAGTTTTCTGAGCACACAGCTCAACAAATTAGGAATAGACCTATAGGAACCCTCCAGCACTGTCTTTCTGGATAGAACAGAGAAACTGATTCCAGATTGCAGAACAAAATAAAATAAAATAAAATTTTAAAAGCCAGGTCAAGCAGATGCTTACTGGAATGGCTACTCCTGTCCCACAGCTGCACAGACAGGACCTGGAGAGTTGCCTTTCCACTGCTGGGACCCAGATCAGCCTTGAGACACCATATGAGAGGAGACAGCAGATCACAGACCTGAAGCCCATTACTGAGCCAGGGTTCGGTGTGACTCCAGAAACCCCACAAAGTAAGGAATAACACACTTTGCGGCATCCGAAACAGAGATCCACCAACAACAATACCTTCTACAGCACCTCCTGCAGCTGCTAGAAGGGTCTATAGACTCACCTGCTAGACATCCTGCTCATTAGTGCATCCCACTGACTTAGGTCACTTGCAGCAGTTAAGTGCTGCCACTCCACAGCCATGTTGAACACCAGCACTGACCACTGCAAGCCTCCTCCTTGGAAGGGCAGAAATATGCATGTCAATTTTTTATAGAGCTTGAATAAACGTAGGAGATTTATTTTATATGCTACTGTCCCTATCCTTAGTTTGGTTGCTGGAGATGAGGAGTGCAACTGATGGAGAAAACAGATTTCCACTCTTTTGTGGTTTCCCTGTCCTTTCTGTCTGGATTGTACTGTGTTATGCTCAGGTTAGAAACAACCACCAGGTTCATGAAGATGATTATTTGTTTTCTTTGTCTCTCATCCCCGTAATTGAAGTGCTGGGACTGCGCTGCAGATACTGAAGCACTACCACTAGCCTTTGGCCGAAAGTGACATTTGTCCCAAACGTGCAGTGACAAACTTAAGGCATTCTTTCCACAAAATCTCCAAGGTTTTTCAGGAGCCCTTCCCTGGAAAAGCCTGTTCTGTGTATGCTGCAATGGGAATGGAGGAAGTGAATGTGGCAGAGCATTACCCTTTTTCTACAATGCTATGAGTGCTCAGCTGTTTTCCATTAAAAAAAATGCTCCACATCTCTTTTGTTCAAAAAAAAAAAAAAGTATGAAGGATTAATAGCTATTCAGTTTCCAAAAGGAACATATACATCCAGCTATGGTGCTTTTTCCCTCATTCAAAACCAGATTGTGTCCAGATCTATTAAACAAACCTGTGAGTCTTTGAATTCACATACCTAACCTGGTAAACCAGAATCCTACATGAGAAGTTTCTAATCTTTGCCCCGAGTACAGGATGAGGTGCATTTCAAAAGAGTCAGCAGTTTGCATGGGACTTGCTGTATGCTAGATGGCTGGAAATACTTAGTATCTGAAGCCAGATCTTATATTCTGGACATGTCTTACCTCTTCCACTACTTTCTGACTTTCCTGCTTTTCTTTGCCCAGGTTTAAAACATAATTCAGGCTTTTAAGATTTTCTTTTTATTTTAATTATTTCTACAATTAGCAAGCTATCATGCATTTTCAGCTTGCCTGGCTTACTTAGATTCCTAATTGTTTTTGCTCAAATCTTCCCTTTAATTAGCAGATTATATTTTACCTTGCTAATGGAACACCTCGACGCAGGAAGGTTAGGTGAGGAAATGAAACTGCCTGGGGAAAAAGAAAACAAACAAGCACAGTGCACTGGCTAGAATCAAATGTGCAAATAATGCTATATCACTCAACACATCCACATTCTGGAATATTTGTTCCCTGGGTGAGCTCAGTGGCACTGAATACATCTTTCTGCATGTAGCTGGCCTACTGGGGCCTCTTCAACAGTTTTAGGAGGCTGGCTGGGAAAAATACGAGGAATAAGCAAGCTGGAGAGGGAGCTGAGGCTCTGTAGAGCAGCACTTTCTGCCTGCTCACATTATGGGTATGCATTCCACTGGGCTCATTTAATGACCACTTAGTTTTGCCTCAGAGTCTGAACTTGGGTTGCAGGGTGCCATGTGAAAAGCTGTGGGTTACTGCATCCCATATACCACCTTCTGCTTCTGAAACAGGCACTTGTGTGACTTTTCATCCTGCTATTGCACTTGTACTGTGTTAGGATCCTTACTAGTGTTACTACTGCCTGCAGCATGGACCACATCGTTCTGGCATGAATCACCTAAGGATCATGTCTCTTTGGCAAACGTAGCTCTGATCTGAGACTGATGAAAAACTGCAGGTGAGAACAGCACACTTGTCTTAAGAAACAGAAAAGATAATGGAAATGGAAGCCCACCATGAATAAATGAAACTGTCTCTATCCACCAGCTGGAGATAGGTCTGCAGTTTGTGGTGACATATTGTGATAGGCAAAGTAAGCAATGATTACTGGAGTACTGAACTGTCATTGGACATTCTTGATACAGAAAGATACTGCATAAATAACATCCATCATTTTTGCACCAAATATCTTGCTTACTCTAGTGTTGAACTCAAGAACATTAAGTAATTGGTAATGAAGTATACTGGCTTTGAACCAGGCTGAAATCCTGGTAATAGGTGAGGACAAGAGCTTTCCCTTTTCTTGTCTTTTCTTTTTTTGGCCTGTGTGCTGTCACATCTGTTCTGATGAAGTCCCCTGCTGGACAGCTGAAGGGAGCATTTGCAGCATAATGCAGCCTCTGTATTATAATGATGGCCAGTGGCGGTTTTTTAGCTCAGTCTGCCAGTATTTCCATTGTGATGCTTGGCACAAGCAAACTGGATTCATCTCCATATGGAAGGAGGCAGTCTGCCTAACAGAGGCCATAATTTGGATGTTGGTTTTGGTGCCTGTTGTCGCCCAACTACATATCCCGCTGTCACACAACGAAGCCTCTTATAAAGAGTGTTTTCTGGAAAGTGGTCCAAATTCATCCTGGTGTAATTCCATTACATCAGTAGATTTGCCATGGGGAACATGTCGCATTATTTCTACAACAAACCCATATGAAAGCTTTTTGGACAAGCTTCACTGCTTTACACTGTCAAATGGAATATAGGATTTGGCCTGTCCTACACATTTAGATGGAAGGTCTTTAGGAAAGGGCTGTATTTTCATTTAGTGCAACGCTTGCACAATGGGATCTTGCCTCTTGGGTGTGTTTTCAGTACCAATTATATTAACTCACTAAACTCAGAATCATAGAATCATAGAATAGTCTGGGTTGGAACAGACCCCAGGGATCAGAGAGTTCCAAACCCCCTGCCACAGGCAGGGCCAGCAACCTCCAGGCATGATCTAGACAAAGTTGCTCAGGGCCACATCTAACCTGGCCTTGAACACCCCCAGGGATGAGGTATCCTCTGGGCAGCCCATTCCAGCACCTTACCACTCTCTCTGTAAAGAACTTCCCCCTAATATCTAATCTAAACCTTCCCTCTTTTAGCTTCAACCCATTCCCCCTTGTCCTGCCACTGTCTACCCTTTTAAAAAGTTGAATCCCCTCCTGCTTATAAGCTCCCTTCAGGTACTGGAAGGCTGCAATGAGGTCCCCCCGCAGCCTTCTCTTCTCCAGGCTGAACAAGCCCAGCTCCCTCAGCCTCTCTTCGTAGGGGAGGTGCTCCAGCCCTCTAATCATCAGAAGATAGATAGTTTCTCATAATGTATTCCTTCTTTAGTTGTTGCAGAAGTCTGGGTTTCCTAGTGATATAAATAGATGTGTTACATGACAGGTCGGTTTTGACCAAACATAAGCCTGTAGCTTCCAGTGATTTGGAGAACTGTGGTTCCTAATCAATGCTGTTCTTGTAGACGTGAGAGAAACATCACATTTGTTTCTTTTGACTTGGATTTTGTTTCTAACACAGGAAAGCAGAACATGGGCTTGTGGGGCAGGTTTCTCTACATTTTGACACCGAAATACTGTGATTGGCAAATCTTTCATCTGTTATCCAGCAATTCCTGCCAAGGAAGACAAGATGGGAGGGTTAAATGAGGACTGGCAGCAGAAACAACAAATAGCAGGAACTGGAAATAGATTAAACCTGATCTCATTCCTTTAACGTGAAGTTTACTTCTAACAAAAATTGGGGTTTTTTTGGTGTTGATCTACAGAAGAACAATGCAAATATGAAGCCACACACCTTCCCATGGTTTGGGGAGAGGCGTGTCTGTTATACAGGGCTGAATAGGATAAGCTATGAATTATTAGCATGTGATCTAATTTGTGGTAGGGACATATGATGCATGCCAGTTAATGAGCTGAAAAAAATTTCTTCCTCTGCACCGAACCATGTGTTGTTCATTTCTTATGAGAAGATATGAGGAGTAAAATACACAAGGCCGGTCACAAAAAAGTCACTGGTAAATCTCAGCTGAAGAATGTCAACTTCTTATTTTAAATTAAAATTAATTTAAATTTAAATTAATTTTCTCTTTCCTGTTCTACCTTCATTACTTTTCTTCTCATATACTCAGCATTAATAATGGCTTAATGTGTCTGTTTAGGGCTTCAGTAATAACAATTTTTATCACTGCAGCATCTAACACACTTCACAAAAGCTATGGAAGGATTCCATGGAGCCTGCAGTTCTGGCATTTTCTGACATCACGTTCTAAAGGCCTTAATGATGTTGCAAGTTTATGAAAAAAGAGCTATGAGCTTATGAATGTTGCTTCACTGGACAGCAGCTGTTAAGCAGAGACACATTCATCTTGGAATATTTTTCCATATTTCAAGATTATTGGATTGTATAATATATTTCATACCTCAGGCTGAACTCTGCTGTTCAGAAATCTGTAACACAGGGCCAGCAGCAAAGAGTGACATCAGTTGTTATATTTTAACTATTTTCAAGCCAATTGCCTTTTTTGATCGTGTGTAAAAAAAAGTGCATAGAATGAGTCAATTCACTGTGCTTGGGTTTTGTTATGGCAGTTGCAAGACGCCATTATGAACTCTCAGAATTCCAAGTTTTCCTGATAAACTGGTTCATGCGTTAGGTAGTGAAGTCATGCACACCTCAGCCTTTTCCCAGGATCTCTCTCTGCTGCAGAGTTGGAAATACGACTGCAATTTTGGATCAAGCTATTGGAAATGAAATGTGTGTATCAGCTTACAGGACTACACTGTAATGCCCCATGACTTACAGGCACTTTTAGTTCTACTGACAAATTCTATTTGTAAGTAAAACAAGACGTTGTTTGTTCAAAATCAGGTATAATTAGAGAAAATCTTACATCTGTAGGAGTCTTGCCTTACTTGATAAGGAAGATGAATTTATTTTAGGAAGTTGTTACAAAGGCATGTTTTTCTCACACAATAGTACATTAATTAGATGAACATTTTTTAAGACCCAATCTGACTTCAGCCTGCTCTGGGTTCCTCACCCTTTGGCGTAAGTCCATCTCACAGGCAACTTCTTGGGGGTCTGAGACAGACTGGTAGCAACTGATGTTTACATCAGTTAGTGTTTTACTTTCTTTTGTGGATTAGGTGGGATGCTTCCTTATTCTTGTCCCAGCTGTAAAGGGTTGCTGATGTCTGCAGAGGCAAACCAGCATAAATAAAGGGGATCATAGTACCTCAAATAGGCTTTCTTGTTATGCTACATTATTGGTTTTGCTTCACATAGAAATCCTGTAATGGGGCAGTCTGCAATATCTACCTGCACCAAACTTCCATCCTGGTTGTTTGTGAGGAGGGATGCGTATGCTCACATTTTCCAAGTACACCTCCAGCTGACAATGCCATCTTCTAGCAGAAGTACCATTCCAATACAGGGTTTTGTGAGAAAAGAATCTATTTCATATATCTAAACCAACAAAAATGTTAATTAGAACTGAATTATTCAGTTCAGTCTTCCATAAAAATCCATTTTATCAAGGAATGACTTTAGTTACCGACTGTTCATCAAGTCAAGCTCACTATTTACACCAAACTTAAAACTGAAGAGTGAGTGCATGGCAGCTCTGTATGTGCTTTCTAGTATTTATATTTAAATAAAAGGCAAAGCTGCAATAATTACAGCACTCACTAAAACTCTCAAGAAACCTGATGAGGTTATAATTGAAAAATGCATCTCTGTCCTAGAGACTTTATTGACTCCAGCCCTCCTCTTCAGTGAATGACGTTTTTAAGAGCCCAGAGCCCTGGAGACCCCTTGTCTGCAGTCAGAGGTGTGACTGTAGCCTGAGCTGCTCAGCCCTTTATGCAGTGACGCTTTGTGATAAGAGCCCAGACAACCAAGTACCAGAGGCGTGGGCAACAACTGCTCTAGCAGTTTAGATAATGGGTGTCTCACCCCTGTATGCAGGCCTGGGGAGGCTGCACCTCAAGTACTGTGTGCAGTTTTGGGCTCTACAGTATAGGAAGGACATCGATGTGCTGAGAGGGTACAGAGAAGTGTAACTAGGCTGATTAGGGGTCTGGAGAGCAGGTCTTGTGAAGAGAGACTGAGGGAGCTGGGGCTATTTGGCCTGGAGAAGAGGAGGTTGAGGGGAGACTTTATTGCTCTCTACAGCTACCTGAAAGGAAGTGAGGCAGGGGTTGGCCTTTTCTCCCTAATAACTAGTGTCAGGACAAGAGGGAACTGGTCCAAGTTGTGCCAGGGGAGGTTCAGATTGGATATTAGGAAAAATTTCTTCACTGAAAGACTGGTGAAGCATTGGAACAGGCTGCCCAGGGAGGTGGTGGAATTGTCATCCCTGGGGCTGATCAAATAATGGGTAGACATAGTGCTCTGGGAGATGGTCTAGAGGTTTCAGTGGTGTAGGGCTGATGATCTTGAAGGTCTTTTCCAACCACGATAACTCCATGATTCAACAGAGTATGTTCTGGCAGAGCTGTGTGTATGCCTGTATACCTTAATGGAGGTTGAGAAGATAATACTGTAGAGAATAAGAAAAACATGTCACACATTATTGAAATAATTATAACAAGATGCAAATACTTTGTTCTGTCAGAAAACAACAGCAAATGGGCATTACTTTGGAAAAGACCTCATAAGTTTCTCCTATTTGTGCTCGACTGGATTTGTCACATGGCAATCCCAAAGGTTCAGAGTTGTCCAGCCAAACTCCTGTCTTGGGGGGAATTGTTCAACTTACACAGTTTATATCAAATCAGGATTGAAGTGGTTTATCGACTGATACCACATAATTAAACAGTGATCAGTAAACTATGAATTCAGGATCAGTATCAGCAATACAACCGGCAAATCACAATGTTAGACACTTCTAAAATATTAGCAAACATGAATTTCTAAATACCTTTGTATAACAGCCTCAGAAGTGATAAGTCCCTCCACAGCTACCAGCAGACCCACCTCTCCTGGACCCAGGTGTACCCCAATGTGCTGGTTTCGGCAACCTGGCACTTTGATATTTTGCTGAATTATTTCCAGTGTGTCCCTGTCTTTCTTGTACTAGGGAGCCCAGCACTGGACACATTACCCAGATGTGTCTCACGAGGGCTGAACAAAGGAGCAGGACTACCTCCATTGTCTTGCAGGCAACACTCAGCCTGATGCACCCCAGGAGGCTTTCTTCAAACTAAGAATAACCAAGAACAATTTTAGTGATATTCTGGTGGGGTTGGGCCACACTGTCCCCAGCTAAAAGCTTCCCCTCAGTATCTATAAACAAATATACAGATTCTGCAAATTGTTAGTCTGCAGTGTAGTCTCTCCTTTTTCACTGTTATCATTTGGTGTACTAGGGAACCTAGTACTGCTGCAGATAGATAGACTCTTTGATGGCAGTTTTTAAAAGTACTTAGTGTTTTAAGCTAAAAAGCTGAACTTTTAACTAGTGTTAATGATGTACTATCAGTGTTACTGATCCTGCCAATTCAGCTGTGGGATGGAAACGGCAGAACAGATGTGAGGACAAGTGGTAGTTTCTTATCTTCTGTGTGATAACCCAAAGATAGCACAGCAACATTCTTGGTGCCTTAGTGGTGACTGAGCTATTTTCCAAGCCTGTGGTTTAAAGTTCACAGTGTAGTTTCATGTTTTAGAGTTGTAATGTCCTGTATTCTGTTGCTTAGTACAAATGCTCTGGTTCTTCCAACTGTATGAGCTGAAAGCAGAGCTGGCCTTCACCTGCACAATGACTTGCTACTCTCAGCCCATATGTGATAGATAACCTTGCTGCATAAACAACGTGATTGACAAACACTTCTTGGGAAGACTGAATTTCAAATCAAGAGGTCTGAAAATAGAAAGCCGAAGCAGCTACCGTGTAACATCTCAACCCTATTTCCCCATGGGCATTTCTAGGAAACTTTTATCTCCAGAGATGGTGAAAGAAGTGAATTGACTGATACATCCCAGAACATTTCTCTCATTCTTTTGAGTCCTTCATAAAAAGCACAGGATGCAGTAAAAGCAACTTTCCCTAAAGAGAATCAATCAGCTATCTAACTGCATTTCCTTTCTCAAACAGAGATCAGATGCTGTACAAGAAAGCACAAAAGACATTACAAAACAGCCTTCCCACAAAGAAAGCGTCTTCCTAATTCTCTATAATTAGAATGACTTTTGAATGAGAAACAGCCTGTACAATTTATGCAGCCTGAGAGACTTCCTGCTCGAAGGAGCTATGAAATAATAACCTGGAGTGGGCTGCATCAAACCTTCCCCTGCAGAATTAATTTTATCTCCTGGACACCAACGGGAGTTTTGTGGTGGATGAGTATTTGGGCAGAGGGGAACACTGTGATAACACAGTTTTCTCCATGTGTAACACAGGCCAGGACGTTGACCTATAAATTTTGACACCTAGGCAGTTTCTGGTAGAGCAAGACACACTCTTTTGGTCTCCAGTGTTTCCCTTTGGCTTTCTTCTGACCCTGGTGACAGCTGCATGTATGCATTGGTCCCAAAACCAAATGCTGACTGACACCTGCTGACAAATCAGAAGTTGTTTCGTGCTGAAATGCTACTCAGGCTGCATCAAGGGTTGAGCCTTTGAAAATTTTGCTTACTGTGCTACGTTTACAACACCCTTTATAAGAGATGGGAGGAAAACATGTTTCAAAACAAATATTATTTGATGTTGATTAAAACCAGGTTATTACACCCATTCAGTTTACTTCAAGGCAGTTCAAGCCTTCTGTATAGATAAATACCTTATAAAATTAAATAATCCACAATTTAGAGATGTTTCTTTTTAGTATGTTGAATTAATGTCTAATGTCTAATGTCTAATGAGGCTGAGGGGAGACCTTATCACCACACAACTGTCTGAAGGGAGGTTATAGAGAGGTAGGTGATGGTCTCTTCAGCCAGGTGACAGGTGATAGGACAAGGGGGAATGGCATGAAGCTGTGCCAGGGCAGGTTTAGATTGGATGTTAGGAAAAAATTTTTTACTGAAAGAGTTGTCAGGGCCTGGAACAGGCTGCCCAGGGAGGTGGTCGAGTCACCTTCCCTGGATGTGTTCAAAATCAGAGTAGATGAGGTACTTAGGGATATGGTTTAGTTTAGGATGGAAATGGTTGGACTTGATGATCTTATATGTCTTTTCCAACCTTGTTATTCTGTGATTCTGTGATTCTGAAAATAATGATTGCATTTACATTGCCCAAAAGAAATGCTAAATGAGAGAAGGTTTTGATCCTTTTATTTAACCTACTAGTTCACTTATGTGCATACTGGGTCAATGTCATGGTCTTGGATAGTGAAATCATATTAAAGAAAAACTTTATTTGCTTATAATTATATTGGATCATTGGAGAGGCAAGTGGTGGGAAACGTGACTAAAAATGCCTTTAATTATTTTAAGTTTTTACCTTGGTTCTTGCATTAGACTAAATATCCAGTCCAAAAAGTGCTCTTTTTTCCTTTTGAAAAAAAAAAAGGAGGGGTTGATGAAGGGCTTTTCTAATAATGTGTCAGTGAAGATTATTAATTTTTGGAATTTAACAATAGTCAGAGAAATTAGTAGCTTGCTATCTTTCAAAATTTCTGTTTCTTCTGATATCCACTGATTTGACTCGAGCACAAAAGCTGCCTAGCTACACAAATAAGTTATAGGAATCAAAACACAGCAAAGGCATGATTCAAACTAAGTTTGTAAAGGACTTCTACTTTGCTGTATTAGTTTCTTTAACTTCCATAGCAACTGCAGGGGATGATCTATGTTATGGCACCTATTTCATGACTGTTTTATACTCTGCTGCAAATCTTGCATGAGCTTAATACTTTCACCTACCTCCATGTACCCAACATGTAACTAGTAGCCCTTTGCTTCTTTTCAAATGAGGGAATTCTACCCCCAGAGTCTACTAACCTCTTTTTCATGAAAATGGGAGTAGAAGATGGGGATAAGAGAGGTGGTCAATATGAAACTCGTTATAGGTATGTCATCATAAATTTCTTCAATATTTCACTCCCTTAAACTTTCCTTTTCATTGTTTCTTAATGTCTTTGTCTTTTGTTCTTCCCATGCAAATACAAACCTTCTAGATCTTTAAAATTCAAAACACCATGGCAGTTTTCTCTAAGACTTTATTATTATACATTAGCAAGGACATAAGACTCATAGACAAGTGTTCGCATCACTGTTTTACTTTGATGGACCCATAATTTCCCACCTCATCCACCACAATCCAGTTCTGAAAGCAGGTTTCATAGCTCCTTGAGAGACTCCATATTATGAGTTCTGCCTTTCATACACAACAGTTATCTCAGCCTGTCCGAGTAAATAAAACTCCAGTTGGAAAAGCAAATACATTATGTGGTGAATAATAAAAAGTGAGATGCTTAATACTACATTTTTGAAGTAGTCTATTTGCTGTACAAAGCTAAATAACTTAAAAGTCAAAACCAAAAATCATCTGCTCCACTGCTCCTTGTGCTGGCTCTCTCTCTGCTTTTTAACCGTAACATGTCCATCACACTGCGTGCATAGATGTCTCGCAAGTTAACATTGATATTAGAGTCGCTGGATGAGTTCTTCGTGAGCCTCTTCAGAGCTTCACGCTGCCGAAGAGCAGCTTCTTTTATCTTCAGTGTAAAGTAACAGGCGGAGAATCGGTCATTTATTATAGCTATTGGCAACGCCAAAACCAGTATTCCTGATAGGATACAGATAAAGGCCACTACCTTACCGATGGTAGTGTCTGGTCTGATGTCACCATAACCAACTGTTGTCATGGAAGTTGTTGCCCACCACCAAGCACCAGGTACGCTCGTGAAAGTTGTGCCTGGCATGCCTTGCTCAACAAAGTACTCCACAGTGGAGAAGATTGAGATTCCTACAGAGAGGAAAAGCAGCAAAAGGCCGACCTCCTCATAGCACTGTGCGATAGTCATCCCAAGAGACCGCAAACCTGAAAGACAAGAAATGCTGTCAGTGGGCTGATTCATGTAGCTGCCACCATAACTTTGTGAAACATCCCTTATTTGAAAGCTGGCTGTCCTGTGGCTTTGCTTTGCCTGCTAGTGAACATTCCTGAGAAAAAGGGGTGCTACTCCCAACTCGACTGGGAAAACATGACGTAAAGAAATAAAGTGCTACACTGAGCCACAGACATTGTCTTTGTTTCCTTAGCACAGGACGCAAGAAATTCACCTCATTACTTAGTGTTTGAACTATATATGCATATAATTTAGAAAAAAACCTAACCAATCTTGGTTTATTAATTGGCTATAACAGAAGATCTATCACAATTTGTAATACGTTATGCAAGGAGCCATTAAAAAGCACACTAAAACCACCTGCTCCCTACTCTCAGGCTTAATGTGCTGAGCTCCTAGTTTCCAGTCATTGTCGTACTTATCTCTTGCACCAAGCAACACTTCCTACCAAATTTGTGTTCCCCGGTGCAGCCTTTGAGTCCAAATCAGCCAGTAACTTTCCCTTTGCTAAGGACAACTTTCAATCTTTTTACAGCCTCTCCTTGACCCCTCTTTCTCAAAAAACCTGTCAATACCTTTACCTGTAGACATCGAAAGACAGTATCAAGCAGCAGCCACACTTCTGGCAAAACTGGAGACAGCAAAGCCTCAGCAGCAAACATGGAATTCTCCTGTTAGCTCACCAGTGTGCTGCATCAGTCCTAGTGCCCGTGAGCTGCACGGGGAGTTTGTGTGCAGCCGAGCTCTCTGCAAACATCCCCCCCCCCTCCCCGCCCCTTCCTTTCAGAGCTGCTGCCTCATGGCTGGGCTGACCGACAAAGCAATCAGGAAAGCAAATCCAGTAACAGCACAAGGGAGAAACGGTGCATACATAAGCAAAGAAGAAAAATAGCAATGGTCAACTGAGCTGAGACACACTGGAGACTGAAGTTATCTTTTAAATCACAAGTGAATTTACTTTTTAGTACTGGTCTTTAAAAACGTGCTACGCTTTCCTTAATAAATGAGAAAAACACAATGCTTATGAATTATCCATCATGGGGTACACTCCTGACTAATCCAGAGTTTGCAAAATAGCTTATTGGAGCTCTTCCTCTTCTTGCAGACTTCATGCGCTCATTAGGGTAATAAGCAATTTGATTTGCTTTTCTTTTCTCAGTCTCAAACTGCAAGATGTTAAAATTCCTTCTTGCTTCTGGCTCTTTCTTTTCTCCTTCAGGTCTAATAGGTTTTAAAGTTTTTGTTTATGGTTATGGATAGCAAACAGTGGAAGTACATACTAGAGTTTGTAGGGAATGTTTTCTTTTCTAATGTTTTTTTTCTGCCAGCAAACAATTTACCCATATCCAGGTTTTGTGTTTCTATAACTACAATCTGTTGGTTAGAATGTTTATTATAACTATATAGTTTAAATCTGAAACAAAAGGAGAATAAGATAAGTTTTGAAAATGAACTAGTATCAGCAGTACAAAAGCTGTGTGAGACAATTACAGTGATCCAGATTGGAATCTCATTTTTCAAGGAAGTTACCATCATCTACTGCCCTGTAAAACTTCCTGCTGAATAAGGTAGAAGAGTAAATCATTTCAGGCGACCTAGGAAGAAGGCACTGCAATTTAAAACTAACTCTTTAACAGTTCTTTTCAAAGCATAAATGAGTGCTATGAAAGTCAGAGTTTGCCCCCTACGATGGATCCTGAGAATACTATAGCTAAGAAACAGTGCAACCCTAGCACAAACCAGGTCCCTAAGGAGGAACAAGTCAGTGACTGCTAACTCTTTGTATCAAATTGATGACACCTTCTGAAAAATATTTTTACTGTGGTTAATTATTCTGACTGTTTGGGAGTCTGATTTTTTTCTAAATTATTCTTAGTCCTATTATCTTAATGTAAACCAAAGATACATTTCTTCGTCTTCAGCTGAAGTCAAGCTAGGGCTGTTCCAGCACATACCTCAGCAAGTCTTACGACTTCTCATGAAAACTCCTTGCCAAGAGCTGCAACAGCTTGCTAACTCCTGCTGGAAGGTGCTAAGGTGCTGTGACAGAGCTGGCACGGGGCAGGTGAGAAGCCCCAGCCTTGGGGACAGCAGGAGGAAGGGGAAGGTGTTTCTGCCAAGCAGGTCAAGCTCCATCTCTCCATTGCCCAAAGAGACATGGCAATACATCATGTTTGGGAGCTTTAGTTCACACACAGTGTTTAAATAATTCCTAAATTTTTGGCACTAAAAATGTTGAAGATTTGCTTTCTCATGTCTTTAGAGGCATCTCATCCTGATAGACACTACAGCCTTCCCTCAAACATATGTCCATTGCCATCACAAGTAGGATGCTCACATCCTACTTCTCCTCAAGGAGTCAATCCGTAAGTGCTTCCCCGAGGAGGGCCAGCAAGGCTTCACACAAAACGGGGCCCCAGAAGGAAGCCAAAAGCTGAGGAGCATCAGAAAATGTGAGTAATGCAGGTTCATTTCTCATCTATTCTTGAAGCTGCTGAAATCCATAATTTTGGTATCTCAGAACAGTGGTCTCACCCTCTTACTACACATTTTCTGGATAGAGGTATTACTGACTTCTTAGTTGTCAGATAAATAGTTACACACTCACAGCAGTCTAGCTTAGGTGCTTCTAGGCACCACAGCTATCAGCCATGTTCAGCTAACCAGCTTTCAAAGGGCGAGAAGGGATTCTCTCGTTTCTTTTTCTGTCCCTTCCCCACAAAAAGGGTTAAATTGCCGTTTCTTTAAAGTTAAGAAAATAACTGATTTTTTTTTTCATAACTCATTTCTTCCTGACAGCAGAGCCAGGCTGCTGTTGTGAACCCAGCTTTGCTATGGGTCTGCACAGTAAAAAAGCGAACGGAAGAGGAGTCACCGCCCGCAGCCACAGATTTTCTCCTCTCTTCTGATGTCGTGCTCCTCTTGCCACACCAAGCACGTGAGTAGTGCATAAAGTTTTGCCTGGTCTGAGGGTGCAGGAGCCAGAGAGAAGCTTCACCAGGAGGCAGTTTACAGCTGCCAGATCCAGGGCAAGAGAGCAGAAGAGTTGTGAGTGCCGTCTCTAAACACTCAGACCTTTCAGGACTGCCTAGGTACGTGCAAGGAGGATGGTCTCTGCGTACAGCACTTAAGGTGTTCATCCCATATTAGCAGCTGTGGTTAAGGATGTGTTTAGAAGCACGTTAACAGAACTCTTTCACCTCATACCTCTAGTGGTAAAAAACAGGGTTTCAGATCTCCTCACATATGTATCTATTTTGATTTATTAGGGCTATGTTTTGTCTTAGTAGCAGCATTTCCTCTGACAGAAGATTGAAACAATGACTTTCTACATTTAAATTACACAGATTTGACTTAGTATTCTGGGTCTAAGCAGACAGCAACTCTGAACTACCACAGAAGCAAGCACAGCGACAGTAGTGCTGCTCTGGATGGTTTAAGCAGATACACACATTGCTGATTATATTTTGAAACTTGTTCTTTGGTTCTAATAGAAATATGATAGCTCACTTCCAGACATCCAGATTAGGAGACTAGGCTAGATGTTGATATAATTAATTCACTTCTACCTAAAATGGAATTGGTACACTCTTAATGGCATTCAATGCTGTGATAGAAACAGAAAATATTTTAATGATTTTAAGAATAAATTGACACAAAAGTTTAGACCATTCCTGACGTTATTATAACATTAAGTTATAAAGAATGATAGAATTGTCTTGTTTGGAAGGGACCCTTTAGATCATGAAGTTCAACCATCACCCTAACCTGCCATCCACTACTAAACCATGTCTCTCAGCACCACATCTAACTATCTTTTAAATACCTCCAGTGATGGAGACTCCACCACTTCCCTGGGCAGCCCATTCCAATGCCTAACAACCCTCTATGTGAAGAAGTTCTTCCTAATATCCAATCTAAACCTCCCCTTAACTTGAGGACATTTCCTCTTGTCCTATAACTTGTCACTAGGGAGAAAAGGTCAGTCCCCACATCTCCACAAGCCCCTTTCAGGTAGATGTAGAGAGCAATTAGGTCTCCCCCCAACCTCCTCTTCTCCAGACTAAACAACCCCAGTTCCCTCAGCCTCTTCTCATAACATTTATTCTCCACTTCCCTCACCAGCTTCATCACCCTTCTCTGGACACAATGTCTTTTGTGTAGTGAAGGGAGCAAACTTAATGCAGTACTCAAGGTGTGGCCTCACCAGTGCTGAGTACAGGGGGACAGTTACTTCCCTAGTCCTGCTCACCACACTGTTCTTGATACAAGAGGTCTGAAACACCTGGTTTCACGTTGATCAGAAGGGCCTAAGAGCTGAGTTTCATGGATTCACTCTGTAACAGAAAAATGTGATAAACTGGAAACTGCAACTAGACTCAACAAACTTTTGGATCACGATTTTGTTATTCAGCACAGTTCAGCCTTGTTGAGCTCAGATCTTGTACTTATTTTCAAAACACAATTAGAGAAGAACGCATTCACATTACAGCTGCCATTAAAAGTGGGTGTCAGCCTTTCTTGCAAAAAAAACCCCACCAAACCCTGCAAAACTTACAGTGAAACAAAACAAACTCATTGGCAGACTGAATCACTGTAAATTTCCTTTCAATTGCTGTCTAAGGGACAGTTATGCATCAGCATAGGCATAATCTGAGGTAGGCAAGTAAGATTAAGATACTTCCCAAACCACTATGATGATGCTCAGTAGCATTAAAGCTATTCCCTGCCACTGGTAGGCAGGTTCACTGCTCTTCAGTGGGAACAAAAATAGAGATATATTTGGGTGCTGCAAGCTCACTCTAATGCCTGCTGGAGTAGGGCCAGATCACAAAGAGGGTGGAGATGGCTCTCCAAATAAAGAGAAGCATCAACCCATTCCTGCTGTATGAGCAGGAAATCCTGAAAGGGTGTGTTGAGTGCCATGTAAGAGTGATCATTGCCATCTTCAGAACAGGCTAATATTGCAGGACAGACACTTATTACTAGGATTTGAATTTGCAAAGCTGCAAGTGTCAGCAGAACATTTCTCCTGTCAAGTTCAGTGCCATATTCAGCACTGATTTAAGAAGGAACATAATTAAATCACTTTGAAAATGCCAAGCACTGGACAGCATTGTGGCATGGAGGGGTTGTTGTGGGAGTACAGCTTTTACTGTTTCATATATCCTGGCATGCCATGAAGTAGTAAACACAAGGGGAAATGCAACACCTTCCAATCAGTTCCAGCCTCCTTTGATAAATTCCTGATGGAAAACATTACCTTTTATGCCTTCCCTTCATTAATCAGAAAGAGCGAGCAAAAATGTTCTCAGGAATGCATTCCACCTTCCACCCTACCCTGCTGTTCATCCAACGGTCTGCTGACCTGCCAGAGGAGCTTGGACACGAAGGGCCCACACTGATGGGTGCTGACTTAACCTGGCACTGCTGCTCTGAGCTGCTCCTAGGTCCATGCAGTAACCCTCTCCCAGCTGTGCTCAATGTAGAACATAGATATATCAGAGCGTTCAACGGGGCCAGAGAGCCCCTCAACCCACTGCCTGGTATGGTTCAGTTTTAACAGTGTTCTTGCAACATTCTCTATCCTGGATAATTTCAGGATCTGTGATGTAGACAAAATTATAATATATTTCTTTGTATATAGTTCTTAAGAAAACAAATTATGGCAGGTAATTATAGCTGTCATTAATGGGCTTTAGATAATAAAAAAGATTGAACTAATGATTTCTGCTACTTCCCTTTCTTCATCCCTAGCCAATCAAATCAAATATACATTGTACATTGATGACTTTGTGACTGACTGATGGATGATTTATACTATGCAACTTTGGGGCTTGCTTTTGTAAATATTCTGTGCAAGCAATATATGCTGGCTTTACGAAGAACTAACATTTATTGGAGAAGGCCTCTGCCACTCAATTACCAACATCCAAAAAGAAGATTTTTGCAAGCCTTTAGTACCAACATTAGATTGGGTAAAAAGAAATGCACAGAAAATGGGGGCCTGTGCCAAGAAACAACCACTGTAGGCAGCAAAAACTGAAAAGTACCACTGCCATGGCCAAAAGTACCTGTTGAATGTCTTCCCAGCTTCAGCATCCGCAGGGCTCTGAGCAGTCTCAGCACTTGGACAATGCGCCCCACGTTCTCAAGCTCCTGTGAGCTCTCCCCACCACACAGGCTCTCCACCAGCAGGGTGATGTAGAAAGGTAAAATAGCAAGGAGGTCTATGATGTTTGCCACACTCCTTAGGAAGTGGCACTGATCCCGTGCACACAGGAACCTCAGAACAAACTCCACAGTGAACCACGCAATGCACAGGTACTCTAGTGCATCCAGCAGCGGTGGTGCCAGCCAGCTTAGCTCTACCGAAATCAAAGCCATGTTGGCAATGGACACAACAACAAAAGCCATGGATAGAGTGCCGAAAGTTCTGGCAGCTGCAGAGGAGCCAGGCTTTTCCAAAACTTCCCAAAGTTTCTGTCTCACACTGGGGCAGAGGCTACCAGAGAAGTCTTCTTCCTCATCTTGGGCATCCAGTTCTTCTGCATCTTTCTTGATGTCTAAGGCTTCACTCAGCTCCTTCCTCCTGAAGTACCTGCCCAGAAATCCCCCCAAGAGATTTGTTACACCAATATGCATATGCTTTCCTTATCCTCTACCACGTGATGCATAAGAACATGCATTAAAGTATACTTTATGTGAGCTCAGAAAACCCTGATGTCAAGCATATGGTTGATGATTTTATTAATTGAGCCCCTGCAGCATGTTTCCATTGACCTGACATTTCTATAACGTCATTTCACATCAGTGACAGTTTGTATATGCAGAGTAATTTTATTCTGATAGTGTGTTATTTATGTGGATCATGTTGACTACAGTAGGATCTGCTGTGTGACTAACATGCATTCTTGTAAGCAATCCCAGTAGAACCAGGCTCTGTTTCTAAATTGTTCTCAATTTTATTAATTATGTTGCATTTTTATTACATTGGTGTATATCTGCAATATTTAAGAGGAAGACATGATAAAAGCTGTGCAGTTCATGGATGAAGTTCTGATCAACACATACTAAGATGATGAGTTATCTTACTTTCTTTAAATACACGGGTCCTCCCACAACAAAGTGCACAAGCATCTGTGCCAACTAAAACTTACAGATTGTAAACGCCTAGTTGAGTGTTTTGTTAGACCAAGAGGATATTTACAGAATAATGTAACAAAACAAAAACATTCCTTAAGTACACAAAAGAAACCCTCTTATTTCGTGACTGTATTTCCTGACTGCTGCAAATCTCCAGCCTTAGACAAAGGGGCAATGCAATTTTGCCTTCATTTGACACCGTCACTCCTCCATAAACCAAATTGCTGTGCAGCTCCCTGCACCACCCGAGAACTGAGAGCTTTCTGTTACACGTACCAGGGAAGGGAGGAAGAAAGGGATGGGAACTAGGCTCCAACAGTCTCAGCTGGAGAACTGAACCATGCTAGGGTAGGATAACTCTAGTATCCTTTTGGGGTGGGGTTGCTTCTTTGTTTCTAATAATTTTGCTTTAGATGAATAGCAGTTATACTCTTTAGATAATTAATTTCTTCAGCATTAACAAACAAAACAGTAACACTAAAAATGGTGGAAAAAAAAGTTAACTACAAATAGAATTAGCAGAAATGTCCTGGGGGTGGTTCAGTCAAAACCCACCTCGTTCCCAAGCTGCCTGTTACAATTTGTCTCCACCGAGCCACGTTCCCACTGTTGCTGCCCCCTCCCTCTAAGCTGCTACATCCATGTGCAATGCTTCGCATCACAGCTTCTCCTGGAGCCATGCCACCCACACTCAGCCTGGCAGGTGACCACCCCCTCCCTCTTCTGCCTCTCCAGCTTGGATCTGGAAATCCTCCAGAATGGCAAGTGTGGGGAGACTCCAAACCATCCCTCCACATCCAATCCCTCTAACTAGGATAACCTCAAACTGGATGACTGAAGGAACATCTATCCTTTCACAACCTTTTTCAACTCTGACTTTGTCCCTTTCAAACATTTTGAGCTTCCAGGGCCAGTCCAAAGCCAGTAGAGGACAACCCAGACCTTGCTCCTGTTAGGGTCTTGCTATCTTGACTCCACCAACAACCTGTCCCTCACCAAAGGTCAACAGTGACCTCACCCTTCCTCTAGAGTAGGATTTAGGATTAAACTCATCCAGCTTTGAGCATCCTTCTCCCAATGCTCTTCTACCTCACCTACCTGTGCTATTGGATCTCTCACCTGAGCATCCCAACACTCAAGTCAATGCTGAGCTCACCCAACCCTCAATTCTGCATGCCACATCTTCCCACAACTCACCGGTCTCTGCAACAGGAATCGATGCTGAGCTCATCCAATCCCCAGTACTGGATCTCTTGCAGGAAGGAGAGTGCACAAAGCTGTTCCATCACATGCAGCCTCCCTGTCTGATAGTAATTCAGAATGTAGTGAAATGCCTGTGAGCTCCGGTCAAAGAAATACTCATTCTCCACAAGGTTGGCATCATCACAAAGCTCAAGGAGGCCAGAGGCCACATCTCGGGCAGCGGAGACCACTACAGCCAGTTTGCCAAGACGGGTGTCAGGGTAGCAAGACAAAATTTGCTGGGACATCAGAAAGCGGCTGCCCCCTACATTGATAGTAAAGCAGTCCAAGGAGGGAATGACCTTCTGGAGCAGGGGCCCCTGCTCTTCCTCACTGGAGAAAACACTGGAGTCCAAGGAGCCCAGGGATGTGCTACTCCCTGGATCCTCCAGGGATGCTTGGGAAGAAAGAGACACGCAGCAGGGAGGCGACTTCATCCTGTAGCTGCCAGCAGCAGCCCACACTCTCCTGGATCGAAAACACAACAAAGCTGCAGCGATGACTGCCCCCGCCGGGGGGTGGGTGGCCGGCCAGCCTAAAAATGCATCGCTTTGCGTTGGCTACAGTCCCAGGGACACCTCTCCGTCCCCACAGCCTCTGAGCTATGCCTCCATCTGAGGCGGAGGTCAGGCGGGGTGTCGAGCAGCCCAGCGCTGCCTACACCTGTGAGGATACAGAAGGAACGACGGTACCTGAGACGGCTTCACCCCCACGCCGGCAGCCGTCGGGAAGCGCCCGGCACCATCTACCAGCGGCGGCCCCTCCGCTTCGGCTCTCACCTCCAGCCGCTGTCTCGGAGGAAACCAGCCCGGACGACACAACGCGGAACGCCGGCTTCAGCGAGTCTCCGGGCAGCCAAGGGCCGCCCCGCCGCGCCCCGACAGCATCCCGAGGGGCCGACCCGCCGCCTGGCCAAGCCCCCCGCCCGGCCCGGCCCTACAGCTCCGACCTCGGCGCCGGGGCACCCTCCTCCGCCCGCCCGGCGATCGCACTTCGCCCGGCGACGCTGATGAAGTTTCCTTCTGCGACCCCCGCCGCGGACCGGGCGCCTCGGCGCGGCTGCCTCCTCGGCCGGTCCGGCCGCCCGCCGCCGCCACCGCCCCGCCTTACCTGCCTGCCTCCGTCCCCTCGCAGGCGGCCTCTGCCCGCTCCCCCGGCTCCAAACTTCTGGGCAGCGCCGGCGCGCCTCCATGGCGGGTCATGTGCCGCGGGGGGCAGGCGGGAGAGGGGGAGCTGCGCGGATGCGGGGCGGGCCGGGCCGGGCCACCGCCCTCCCCACCGCGGAGCCGAGCCGCCACCGCCCCGTCCCGGGAGCCGCTGGACCCACCCCGGGGCGGCGGGCGCGGTGCCGGGGCCGGAGCCGGAGCGCGGGGCCGGCTGCTTGCCGGCCGGCCGCACCTGCAGGCTCCGGCGGCTCCCTCCAGGGAGAGAGCAGAGCTGCAAACTTCTCCGAGCGACTTCACGGGGCGATGTTGAAGCCGCCTCTTCTTTAATATACGTAAAATCAAACGTGTTCCTAAATAGATAATGTGTCCGCCTTTACGTTACTCCCACGACCACGAATCTGAAGTCACTCAAGTAAAGCAGTCATTGTAAAGGCCACTCGAGGTACGTGACGGAGCCTATTTTAACTTGGCTACCGTCAGCCTGCTTTACGAAATGCTCTTGAGTATCTTTGGCACGGTCCTGCGCTGGCTTTGTAGCCCCTCTGTAAACCAGTGCAAGAGTTAGGATCACTCTCCTTGCTGCTTTTCCTTTTCTCCTATGAAACAGGTATTTGTGACAAATCTAAAATACTCGCTACTGTCTCCTCTTGCTCCCCGCCAGGGCGGGCAGTGGAGCCTGACAGGAGGAGAAATCCTGTAGCACACACATCATGGCTTTGTGTGTTGTGCCACCAGCTTTTGATCCCCCACCACTTGTTCGTACAACTGTGTCTGGTTCTGTCCCTTTCTCACGTTTATTTCCCCGAGGTCTCCTAACGATTCATCTTTTGGGTAATGGTCATCTCCAGGTGCCTGTTGGCAAAGCGCTCACCGATCAGAAGAGGTGAGAACACCAACAGACCAGATCTGGAGGAGAACAGCAATGGTGGGGTCTGGAAGCTGTGGCCCAAGAAAAGTGTGAGACAGATATGGCGGAGGGGGGCTGACATGATAACAATCTTCAGATACAGGAAAGGCTGCTTGCAAAGATGAAGGGTATGCATTCAACAGGTGTAGGAGTAATAGGGTTGAAGGACAGGAAGGGAGTTCTCAGTGCTGGCCAGCAATAAGACAAGGGTCAGTGGGTGCAAGCCGGAGCATAGGAAGTTCCATGATTGTAAGGAGGAACTTTTTCACTGTGAGGGTGACAGAGTACTGGGACAGGCTGCCCAGAGAGGGTGTGGAATCTCCTTCTCTGGAGACATTCAAAACCCTCCTGGATGCATTCCTGTGTGATTTAGTCTAGGTGATCCTGCTCTGGAAGATGGGTTGGACTAGTTGATCTTTCGAGGTCTCTTCCAACTCCTAATGTTCTGTGATTTAGTAGCCATTAAGAAGACTTTGGTGAAGCAGCAGAGGGAAGTTGGAATTATCCACCTGAGGGTACAAAGGGAGCTGGCAGATGTGATTGCTGAGCCACTTTCCATCATCTATCAGTGGCCATGGGCAACCAGAGAGGTACCAGGTGACTGGAGACTTGCTAATGTG
This sequence comes from Porphyrio hochstetteri, assembly GCA_020800305.1. Lineage (NCBI taxonomy): Eukaryota > Metazoa > Chordata > Aves > Gruiformes > Rallidae > Porphyrio > Porphyrio hochstetteri. Next base: position 20,193,804 of record CM036906.1, on the reverse strand, counting down.
ACACCCATCTATAAGGAGGGTCTTAGGGAAGATCTGGGGAACTACAGGCCTGTTAGCCTGACCTCAGTGCCAGGGAAGATTATGGAGCAAGTCATCCTGCAGGCAATCACAGAGCAAATAATTGACAATCAGGGGATCAGACCCAGCCAGCATGGGTTCATGAAGGGCAAGTCCTGCCTGACCAACCTCATCTCTTTCTATGATCAGGTGACCTGCCTGGTGGATGAGGGAAAGGCTGTTGACGTAGTCTACCTCGACTTCAGCAAAGCCTTTGATGCAGTCTCCCACAGTATTCTCCTGGAGAATCTGGCAGCCCACAGCTCGGAAAGATAGACTCTTCACTGGGCTAAAAACTGGCTGGATGGCTGAGCCCAGAGAGTCATGGTGAATGGAGTTAAATTCAACTGGTGACCGGTCACAAGTGGTGTTATCCAGGGATTGGTACTGGGGTCCATCCTTTTTTAATATCTTTAGTGATGATTTGGGTGAAGGAATTGAGTGTGGTCTCAGTAAGTTTGCAGATGACACCAATTTGGGGGAAGTTTCAATCTGCCAGAGGGTTGGAAAGCCCTCCAGAGGGACCTGGACAGGTTGAATCAATGGGCAGAGGCCAGTGGGATGAAGTTCAACATGGTGAAGTGGGTCTTGCACTTCGGTCATAACAGCCCCAGGCAACGCTGCACAGAGGAAAAGGACCTGGGGGTGTTGTTTGACACTAACCTGAACATGAGCCAGCTGTGTGGCCTAGGTGGCCAATGGCATCCTGGCCTGTATCTGGAATAGCGTAGTCAGCAGGACCAGGGAGGTTATCATCCCCCTATACTCAGGACTGGTGAGGACACAGCTCGAATACTGTGTTCAGTTTTGGGTCCCTCACTATAGGAAAGACATCGAGGCCCTGGAGGAGGGCAACGAAGCTGGTGAAGGGTCTGAAACACAAGTCTTATGAGGAGCAGCTGAGAGAACTGGGACTGTTTAGTCTGGAGAAGAGGAGGCTCAGGGGAGACCTTATTACTCTCTACAACTACCAGAAAGGAGGTTGTGGTGAGTTGGGGGTCAGCCTCTTCTCATAGATAAGCAGTGATAGGACAAGAGGGAATAGCTGCAAGTTGTGCCAGTGGAGGTTCAGGTTGGAAATTGGGAGAAATTTCTTCTCAGAAAGAGTGGCTGGGCTTTGGAACGAGTTGCCCAGGGAGGTGGTGGAGTCACTGCCCCTCGGGGTATTCAAGGAAAGGTTGGATGAGGTACTTAGGGCCATGGTTTAGTTAGTAATACATGTAGTAGGGGGACAGTTGGCCTAAATGATCTTTTCCAACCTTGATTCTGTGATTCTGTGATGTTGGTCTCTGTCACTGGTCACCAAACAACTGACTGGACAAGGATCTGTCAGGAATAGTGGAGGTGTGGTACTCCCTTACCTGAGGCAGGCTGGTAGGGTTAGATGTGCCCTGAAACCCCTTCCAGCTGTATTTCAAATGTGTCATAAGGAAAAATAATTTCTTATTTGCATAGACATTCTACTTTTTATTGTTTAAAATAATCAAATTTAAAAATACTTTAAGTGAATTTTACCCAAACTACAACTGCTGTTACTGAAGCCAGCTTGCATTTTCAGTCGAGGATTTCCATTCAGGAGCACTGTCACTCTGATGGATAGCACTTAAGCTAGCACTTAATTAAAAGTAATAGTGAAAAAAATTAATTAAGGCCATCAGAAAGACCAATTCATTTAGACCACCAATGAGAACTAGGTACTTCAGAACAGCAAGGTGCCTTGCAGAGTGTAATAGTTGAAACACCTCTTTTCCGTTGTCATTCTTTCTGTCATCCAGGAAGACTTTCTCTGGGATAGTTTCTCCGTGAGAATGGAGATCTGAAAACAGTCTCCTCCCACCACCACAATTTAAAGGAAAGGTACTTTCCCTCTCAGTCCAGATCCACTGATGTTTCTAAGAACTTTACCAAAATTGTTGAGTTTGTCTAGTCCAAGCAAGTATCTCATCCACAGCATCATTAAAACTATAGATCACTTGTTCTGAAAATACTGTGATTTATCATTTTCAGCACATGTATAACACTTTGAGACACTGGGTACAGTTTTTGTGTTTACCTGTGTCCTTCCTGGAATAATGACTGCATACCCGTATATTTATGTCACTTCAAAGTCTTTGGGGTTTTTTTTCCAATTATCAAGTGTTCCACCTAAAGGATTTTCTTCAAAGCTCTAGCTGAAAGCCATGTGTTAAAGTTATGCTCTCCATTAGTTTTGTGCACTTAATATGCATCCTTCATTCTCACTTCTCACTTCAGGAAAGTGACATCACCAAAACCTTCCATTGTGTACCTAACTTCCACATTGTCAATTCACCTCACTACAGTTAGAGAGGACATCCAGGTGTGATATAGTATCTTACTCCTGAGTTCTTTTTCTCTGCTACTTCCAAGTGTAAATTTCATGAAAAAAAATAAAAAGAACTTTTGGAAAATTGTTCAGAAATTATTTTCAAATGTACCAGTAGAATGAAGTTGGAATGTTTCAAGGAAATGAGAAAAACGTTTTAAGTGTAGAAGGGCTCAAAAATAGGGGATTTCTTTTTCTACCACTAAAGACACAAGAAACAGGGACTACTGGCACATTTTTCATTTTCTGGGGAACCCCTAAAGGATCAGCAATTCCTTGTGCCTGCTCATTGGTACATGAAGAACCAAAGCAACAGCTATCATAATTCTATCATTCCCTTGGCAGACCTACTCAGGCAACCATATTCTTATGCCACTGGTGTAGTGGCAAAAGCTACTACATCAGTACAAAGAGAGAGAGAGAGCACCTTTGGTTTGGTCTTACTCACTCTGCCAGTGATGTGCTGCTGCTCACATGAGCCACAGGCATTTCCAAGGTGCTTTGGCACATGGAATGTGTAACGCTGGTTAGACCCATGCCTGTGTGGTTCAGACCAGAGGGGTTACATGGTGCTGCTTTGTCATGTCTGGAATAGCTTTAAGAACAGAGTATTAGTGACATCTGCCTGAACTACTGTCTTTACCAATGCTCCAGCTGATATTTCCCTGGTATGATGCTGCTGACTGAAGAAACAGATTTCATTATTTCAAGAGGCAGTATGGAACATTTTTTTGCTGGAATGCTGAAATATGAGTTGCAACCCAGTATGTCTGTTGTGGGAGTTGAAAAATTTGCTTCAGCAGAAAGCCAGCTGTTACAAAAAAACTCTTCTATAATATATTTTCCTGATCTTCTCTACTCCTCGTGTTGAAAGCTATGATTTTATAACAATTGTGCAGTGACTTTTTCCAGCTGGAATATATTGATATATTGGAAAAAGCCAGGATGTGCAGATCCCAAAATTTGCCCTTTACCTTTTGAAATAGCCTTGATTCTTTTCTCATAGGACTAGTGCTTCACAATCGACTGTAAGTCGATTGTAAGTTACTGGGATTGCTGAAACCTATTTAAAAATTTTTACAGTGTTTTGATCTCATTTATTAGTTTGGAACATAAAATCAGAGTCTCTCCTGGACCTCATGTGGTAGAATAGAGGGAAAAGCTTCAGAAAAGGGTTTGACAGGTAAGACATACTTAGGGAAAGCTTTCTGCAGAAACACCTTCATAGTTTCCATCAGCACAAGGACTTCATGAGCTTGTGTGGACCTTAAGATGTTAAATAACCTTTCATGATGCTGCAGATCCTTTATTAACTCATTTCTGTTTTGGTGTTGATAATTTGTGCAAGGTTCTCCACAATTTAACTGTTCACAGAGTGAAAGACACCTCACAAATCTGTTAAATCTTCCTTTGTTCTTGTGCTGTGACTACTGAATAGTGGGGTTCTGCTCATGTTGCCACCATCATTCATGATTTCACTGGCATCTGCCATACTGTAGTTTCTACAGAAGCAAACATTTTCAATAATACGTATATACATATAGCCACCCAAGCTTCATAAGTGATACATCATATCAAAGGTTAATCAATTTTGACAGTTCTAGTGTTTCAGCATTTGTCTGTTGCAAGTTTTGAACTGCAAACCATTGAGCCCTGACCTCCACTGCATTCAACACTAGACATAATCTGTATCTTAAACTAAAATTCCCTCGACATAGATCATAGACTTTATGAAAATGACAGTGGTACTAGCTAGATCCTCTGCTGAATCTTCCCTTTTGGTTAGTGTGAAGCAGCATTCTTAGGGAGCAGTTGTGGTTCCTTTGCAGTCCAGTTATCTGAAGCTTCTCCTTCTTTCGTACAGTGTGGGAGCTGCTGTAACCTTGCTCTTGCAATAATAGGTGAGAAAAGATGAACCCTAGAAATGCTCTAGACAACTTTCTGCTGTTTCCTTTGGCAAGAGAAATAAGAGCCTATTAGAACAGCTTTATTCCCTCCAGGGATATTGCTTTTCTTGTGGAAATGGTCCAGCCAAAACCAGTCAGATCTCACTTTCTTCGAGCTAGCTGCATAGAACAGACAGATCAGAAGAAGACACACAGTTTGGTCCACATTGTGTGAAAACAGTTTAAGGGAGTATGGAATCAGGGCTATGTTAAGAAAGCTGTTTTCAGTATCTTTGAACACTACCCACTTTCAGACCCTATTTATTTTCTTGCCTTTTACAATGTGGTAGGAAGTAAAAAAAGTGTAGCTGGGGAGGTAGCTCTGTAGAGCAACCTACACATATGAGCAATTTTGTTTTCTAAGAACTAACTTTACATCCACCAACAGCACAGGAAAGAAGTTGTTGATTTTTTTTCTGAAATTGTATTGGAAATGGGCTTTAATAGATCAAACAGAGTTTAGGAAATGGTGTGTGTGATGCTAGGCTGAATGCTACTTTTGTTTTTATTATACTGGTGAAGGGGATTCTTAAGAATTTTTTGAATTTTAATTTTTGCTGCATTATTCCAAATGTCCTAAAGTTCTCAGAGATGAATAAAAGATATGCAATACACCTGATTGTTGACCTACCTAATGCATTTTTTAGGAGCTAATACTTCATTCTCATATCACTGAACAGGTACAACCCAGCAATGCCAAGAAACATTACATACAAATATCAAGAGGAAGAATACTTCTTTTTAAAAAGGGACGTGGTTTGTTACTTTGAAAGAAAGCTCCAATGACTTACCATCCAAAATGATGCCTTGTTCAAAAGAAATTTTAAAATAGATCAAAGAGAGTGAAGTCATTCACCACAGGATGAAATTTAAATCAATCAATCTGAGATTTGAATCCATATTATCAAAGACAGAATCAACTTCTCTGCAGAAAAGAAACTTCTCAGTCCCCAGAAAAAGTCTGAAGTTCTGGATATGAAATGCATGCATCATTCTATGTACTGTTCCTGCTACTGTTCCTGCCCAGGATTACTTGTTTTATTCAGCAGCTAAGCTCACTGCTCTATCACTCAACTAGCAAAGCTTTTGGTCTTCTCCTTAAATAAACTTGAAATGACTTATCCTTCAGATTAAATCTTCTAATTTGGCAAATGTCAGTTCCTTTCTGCTAGCAAATCATGTAAACTTTGTGGGTTTTACATACATTTTCTTTTCTTTCTTTCCCGTGGTCTGTTCCAGTGACTATTTTTTGTTTGTATTTCTTTTCTGATTTGTTCTGTACTAATTTACTACACAAACTTTTTCTTTCCTTCAGCACCACTCACATCTTACTGAGTTATTTCTTTAGCTGTATCTAAGCAGGTCCTGCTGGATGCAGTTCTCCAGGAAAGGTCTCACAAGATCTCAGTAGAGGGTCAGAATCACCTCCTTTGACCTGCTGGCCACTCTTAGTAATGCAGGCAAAGAATACCACTAGCTTTCTGGGCTGCAAGTACACATTGCCATGTCCTGCATAATTTTTTACCCACCAGTATCCCCAAGTTCTTCTCTGCAGGGCTGATCTTAATATATTCATTACCCAGCCTGCACTGGTACTGGACAGGGTATTGCCCCAGTCCAGGTCCAGGACCCTACATCTGACTTTTTTGAGCCTCCTGAATTTCACCTGGGCATGGTTCTCAAGTCCGTCATGGTCCCTCTGGATGGCATCCCTTCCCTCTATCAGATATATCCACTGCACCACACAGCTTGGTGTCATCTGCAGACTTGCTGAGAGTACACTCAATCCCACTGTCTGTGCCATAAACGAAGATATTGAACCCATCTCAGTGGTGCCCTGTGACAGAACCAGAGGAAATGGGCACAAGCTGAAATGCAGGCCGTTCTGTCTGAACATCAGGAAACACTTTTTCTACTGTGAGGTTGGAATAGGTTGCCTAGGGAAGTTGTGGTGTCTCCTTCCTTAGAAATATTAAAAATAAATCTTGACACACCCCTGAGCAACTGACCCTGCTTGAGCCCAGAGGATGGAGCAGATACCCTTCAGAGGTCCCTTCCAATCTCAGCTGTTCTGTGTGTAATTTTGAGTATAGTAGATAAATAACTTACAGTGAAATTACTACTACAAATATATTACAATACCATAGTAAAGTGTGCAACAGAACTTCTAATTTTTACATGAGATATGCGGTTGACCCTTCACTTTTAAGTGAAGAATCTTTGAAGTTTCTCAAAAGTAAAGGCTCTTTGAGGAATTTCTTTTAATCTTTATTTTCTCAACTGCACATCTCAGCAGATATGAAAGACAATGCTCTGTTAAACATTAAACATCTCTCAGTCAAAAAAACCCATAACCTGAAAATAAATTTGCTCCTGAATCTGTAAATGTTCATTGTTATGCAACATTCATAACATTCATCTTCTGGTGGCATACTGGATAACTAAATTGTCCTTCTTTTTTTAGCTGTAATTTTGTCTTTATTTATCTTACTTATAACATGATAGAAAGTATAACAGCCAACAGTAATAATATCTTCTCTAAAACTGATACGATCGACTCCAGCCTATTAAAAATAGTAATTCAGCCTATCCAAAATATTAATTATACATCTAAATTAGTAGCAATCTCTGAGAAATAGTTATTATGGAAAATAATTATTTTCAGCCAAAGTAATCATTATTTTTAAAGAATTTGTATAACACCAGAAAAGTATCAAGATTGCAGTTATCTCTGCAACTTTTAAATATTGAATCAGTCATACAACTTGTTTATTGTAATAACTTATATATCTGCAGTAAAATAAAAAGATCTGGTTCATCTATCTATGTATTTACTAATTCCATCTACAGCACCGAACAGACACAATAGCTGAGTATGCTAAAACATACAGGAGAACCAGAACAGGCATGTCTTCATACAGAAAAAAAGCCACCATAATGGAAACAACTTTAGATGATTTCATGCAGTGCGAAAGAGAAACGTGTTCAGGCAATTGCATCTCTGCTGCCATTCTCTGCTGACTTTAACTGGGGTCTCCTTGCCCCCACAGTCCTGCAGTATACATTTTATGTATTCAATAATTTCCTTCAATTAGCAATGCGAAACAAAAAAAATAAGTACTTGGAGAAGTAGGCAAGGTGAGTGTTCACCATCTTTTCATTCATTCAAAGTAGCTTAAGAGCCTTTAAATTTACAAAGTTAATTTGTGTATATTGGCTAAGCTCACAAATATCATATAGCAAGAATAATTCATTTTTGTAAGAGGAACTATGGTTCTTAAGTGTCTATTATGTGTAAATTGGCTTCCTGTGTTTGTGACTGGCTGCATAATTTACCAACTTTTTCTGCCTATGAAGAGATTTCTTTGCCCTGCCAGTCAGCTTTAGTATCTTAAGTCAAAGAAGAGAAACAGGAGCTTCAAAGAAGCAATTCATTATTTATTTTATACACATCTGCTTTAGGATGGGATGAATCACACCTTACACAGGTCCATTTGTCTCCCCTTATGTCAAGGAAAGGCAAGACAACAGCTGAGATAAGGTATCAACGTTGCAGATGTTTGGTTTCCCAGATGAGTTTTTTACTTTATTGCATTTCTAATGTTTTTTTTTAAACCAAAATAACTATTTACTACTTAAGTCAGTATAGTTGATAGCTCTTGCTTACCAACATAAGCATTTGTTGCCAGTGTATCACATACTTATTTTGATAACTGTGAAAAAGCTTTCGGTTTTTTGATATAACATAATTTGTTCTGGATGTCAGAAATAATTTTAGAAATGCAATATTTGGTTAATCCTCACAGCATCACTGTGAAATAGGTAAGTACCACTTTGATTAAATTATGATAGCAAATTTCAGCTCTGTGCAATCCATCTGTACTATCCCAGGACACCTCATGCTTCTGGGTGAGTGAATGTTTAGAGGGATTGGGGTCAGACAGGACTGCATGATCAAGTGTTGGACTTCTCAGTGGAGACATTCATCACTGCTTCTGGGTGCACAGTAAGGAAAGTGTGTTGTCTTCTTAGCTCATGCGCCAGAGTTTATTTTTTGGCTGGGCATGAGTCTCTGTCCTCTGGAGAGCTTTGGGAATGCAATTCTGAGAAAACTGCAGACAGAAAAAGACTTTGTTTCTCAATTTCAGCTTGTCACGTTTGCATAAATAGTTCCTCTATAGCCATAATAGTTCTTCCAAGGTTTTCAAATAGACCAAGGAAATGACCTCAGCACTCACTGGAACAGTTCCCTTTTTTCATACACTGTGACATGTGTACATGGCTGTGGATGTAGGGACTAATGAAGCTTCATGACTTTTTCTTTTTGGGTACGAGAAAACTGGATTTTAAATACATTTTATAACACCTGAACAGTAATAAGCAATCATGATAATTTATGTTCAATAGTTAAAATCCCCCTTCTGTATCATAGGCTTTACCATGACAAACAAATCATCTCACAGATGATTCCCACACAGCATTAGTAATTTCTACTTGATTTGGTTGAATGCATGTAGCGAGTTAGCAACCTTAATAATGGCATATAAGCAAACGTATGAAAGTAATCACCTCAAACAACAACAAAGCTGGTATTGATTCCCCTCATACACAGTATTCCAATTACAGTTGCTTCAGTGTCAATATCTTTAGCATTCACTTATTAAAACTCTAACAGGCAATGTTTTTATAGATGTCAGTAGGTGTGTGCTGATGAGTATGAGCCTGTAAGAAAAACTCTGTTTCGTGTCTCCATTTTTTTTTTTTACAGCCTTCATTTTTGTCAGACAACGTTTCCTAGGGGTGGTGCTGGTTGATTTCACTCCTCTCTTCAGGCTGCATGAGACTTGGTAAGCCTTTGATCAAACATGTAATATTTGAAAATAGGAGAGAATTCATAATCTCTCAGACACAGGGAAGTCTCCTTAGGTGGTGCTAATAATGTACAGGCAATAGTCTTAAATGGCTATGTGCTCAAATTGTGGGTTCCAAAAGTTTCCAAAGGAATTTTGCAACACTAATTCCTCATCTGAAGTTGACTTTTAGGGTTCTAAGGCCTGTGGACTATTAGAGGATCTGTGAGGAGAAGAGGGCTGGAGAAGGAGGTAGAAGGAAATTTGATTTCAAGAGTTTGGGCAGGGCCCAGATACTGGTAAGAATCATAGAATCATAGAATGTTCTGGACTGGAAGAGACCCCAAGGATCACAGAGTTCCAATCCCCTGCCACAGGCAGGGCCACCAACATCCAGGCATGATCTAGAGAAGGTTGCCCAGGGCCCCATCCAATCTGGCCTTGAACACCTCTCTGGGCAACCCGTTCCAGCACCTCACCAATCTCTCTGTAAAGAACTTCCCCCTAATATCTAATTTAAACCTTCCTTCCTTTAGTTTTAATCCATTCCCCCTTGTCCTGCCATTATCTACTTCTTAAGAAGCTGATTCCCCTCCTGTTTGTATGCTCCCTTCAGGTACTGGAAGGCTGCAATGAGGTCCCCCTACAGCTTTCTCTTCTCTAGGGGAGGTGTTCCAGTTGTGTGAGCACATACTCCTGTCACTGCCATAAAGAGGAGGTCCTCTCTCCTTCCCTTGGTCCTTCTTGAACTAAGGTTAGTATTTAGAGCATTGAAAATGAAACCTTGTTCTCAGCTTGTCTGGGAGCAAATACAGTTTGTATAACAAAGTTCCCCTTGAGACAGTACTGTAATATAAACCATTAGTAATGAAATATATTATAGCAGTAATAACCTTAAATGTCAATAACACCATAAATATCCATGAGTAACTATAAAAGGCTACAGTCACATTGACATCTGAAAGGGAATTAGAATCCAGAAAGAGGGTAATCGAATTGAAGTATCCAAATGTGTTCTTCAGCAACCCTGTTTGTGCTGCTCCAAGGTTTTGCCTAAATGGAATGGTGGAGATCTCACATGGCTCGTGGCCATATTGTTCCCTTCTCTTTCCTATACTTCTGCTTTGTCTCCATAATTTATTTCCTTTCCACTGTGGTTTGATTTCCATTTGCCTTAATCGTGCTGCTGCTCTCAACTTCTGACTCAGTGGAAAAATTCCTGAAAAAAAGAACCTTAATCTAAGAATTCTCAAGAATTTTTCAAGGAAAAAAACGTGTAACAATGTGCAAATAATAGTCATTTCAGGGAGAACCCTTAAACTCAAGCACACAGATATGTTTTTCTGTAACTGAATATATATAATAATCCTAATCAAAGAGATCATATAATCAATGAATAATTGGTGTGTGATTCTGCAAAATAATCCCTTTTGATTTGTCTTTGAATTTATAATTAAATTTATGTGCCTTTATTAGTGTTTTACTTGGCCATTTATAGCAGGAATAATTTTTGTTAATGAGTAAAATGCTTTAACAGTAAATGACAGAAATATAGAGCAAAGGCTACGGGACTATGAATTCTCTGTGAATTCATAGAGACTGTGAATTGCTCTTCTCTATACATTGTTCCTTGACACAAGGCACAGTCTCACCTGGATTTCATTAGCTTTAAATTCCACTCATGCAACTAACAACATTTTTTTGACCCACTTAATCAGTTGTAACTATGATTATGTGATTTGTGGAACAAGTATTGTCTTAAGGAATTCTTTCAGATTTATTTTTATTTTCACTTGAATCCCTGCTGCTTGAGGCTGCACCTTATGTCAGTATTTGTGTCCTCTTCCCTGTGTCAGCTTTTGCCTGCCTTGCCTTGCCTTGCCTTGTGGCCCCTCCCTTCTCTTCCCTTCTTTCCGTATTTTTGTATTGAGATCATTACATTTAATAGCCATGCTTAACTGTATAAATCAACTCTTTCCTGTCCCTTCCTTGCTGCTATTTTAATGACTTCCAGAACTTTGGTGACTCAGGTCTCAATTCATTCATGGAAGCTGACTCCTGCGAGGTTCTTCAGCAATTCAATTACGAGTGCCAGCCCCTTTAAGCTGCTCCAGAATAGAGTCTGCTTCTGCATGAGGGAAACCTCTGCTGCTTATTTGCTTTGCAATCATTCCATTTTCATGGCTCCAGTTAGGATATAAAGCTAAATCCTAGCTGCCAGCCTGGAGTCTCTAGATTGGATGTCATTAGTTAAATCTAAGAAATGGCATTTTTTCTATGATTTACAGGAAAAATTGTCTGGCCCTTTGCTTATGGTATCGTACAGAATCACAGAATTGTAGGGGTTGGAAGGGACCTCCAGAGATCATTGGGTCCAACCCCCTTGCCAAATCAGGGTCCCTAGGACAGGTCGCACAGGTAGGAGTCCAGATGGGTCTTAAATATCTCCAGAGAAGGAGACTCCACAACCCCCCTGAGCAGCCTGTCTCAGTGCTCTGTCACCCTCACTGTGTAAAAGTTCTTCTGCATATTGGTGCATGACTTTTAAAAAAGGATCTCCCTCCGCATTTTCAAAATCATCTTTCAAATTGTCCAGATGAGGATTTATAGTCCAGATAACTTGGAGAAGGACTGTTCTCAAATTATTTTCCCCTGCTGCTTTCCTGCACATACATCATATTCAGCTCAGCTGCTTTTTGCCATAATGTTACTTACCTGTGTGCATCTCATACCACCTTACATGTTCAAACATGCTTCTGCTTCTTGGCCTCCTCTTGCTTCCTTGAGGGAAGCATGGATCTTTCATAGGTCTGCTAGTCAAAAGCAGACATCTCATGTACCCTTAGGAATATCAAATGTAGTACACACCTGCACTTAAAAAAGACAGATAAGCCCAGAATATACATGTTGAAAGAATCCAAATAGTTTATAGTTAAATGAGTAGAATTTAAAATATAGAAAGTAAAACCTCAGAAAAATCTCATCTATGGCTAATTATTAGTTTTATCCTCTTCAAAGACTTTTCTTTAAAGCATAACTTTTGCTGAAGCAATTCTTTCCAGCTGCTTTCAGTCCTTTTCTTTGTTGTGATGTATTGGCCCCACCTAGTGAATCATTAATGAATTCTTAAAATTCTGTATACCAAGAGAGACATAAGCAAATGCGCTTTTTTTTTTTTTCCCTTTTTTCTTTTGTGGTCTTTATCTTTTGTTTCTCCTCCTAAAGACCTCAGTGACTCTTGATTTCACTGGGATCGTATATAAAATATGCTGGTGGATGTCAAATCAGAAACAGGCCCCATGGCTGTTCTCACATGTCTCAAGATTAGCTATAACCCTCAGCAGTTTTAGCAGTGGGGAATGATTCAGCGTACAGGGAGCATCACAACAGTACAAGTTATGGAGCACAGAAGAGAGAAAGAATATTCCTGTGTTTTCCAAAGTTGTCAAAGTGAAAAATATGGTAATGTGTTAAATGTATCACATAACTAGGTAGTTATGCCATCATCAGTGCACTGAAATACTGTTGAGAGGCAAAGTAGTATGAGCAAGCTTAACGGCACTGGTCTGGGTTCTTGGTTGGAATAAATCGGAACAAGTTTGAATGAGTTAGAATAAGCTGCTTTGGCTTGAGGCATTACTTTTATGCATCTGGGAACACTGCTTGCTAATACTCGAAGGAAAGGTCTTGCTGATAGCAAATAATTGTTTCTGCTGTTCCACCCAAACAGTTTATATGTTCTTTGAACAGTTTAAAACAGCATGGGCTTGAATTTAATTTAACTTAAATTTAAACTGAACAATTGATCGTTTTTTACTCTGATTTAATTTTGTGTTGTACTAGAATAGCTTAGAACATATCCTAAAAATCAAACTCCTGAAAACACATGAAGTTGCTTTTAAGGGATGTAGCTTTACAGACTGAAGTACTTAGGTTAGAAAGCTTGTTTTCTTGGCTTGTCTGTGTGGTCCTTTAGGAGGAGGTTGGTACAAAGTAAGTTTTGAAATCACTAGTGAGTTGACCCTCACTAAAAGATGAAGAGCAGGGGTCTGCAGCTGTGAGCTACATATCTCAGCAGTGTAGGTGAGATTTGGCCTTCCCCTGGGAGATTCAGCAAGGACATGTCTACTTGTGTACCACTTGTGTGTCAAACTGCATATCACTAATGGCATGTTCACTCTGTATCTTACAAATGGGCAGAGTTTTGCCTGCACTGCTTTTCCACAGGCAGCATGTTCATATGGGATGCTGAACAGCTCAGAAATGGAGGCAATTGCTAAGGAACCCTGTGTCGTGTCCTTGCACCCTCACAGCTTGCTTGAGCAACGTCTCTCTAGATTTCTTAGACAGGGAGGACAAATAGCACACTGACTATGGAGAGAGCCCAGGGAAATTAATCACAGAATCACAGAATCACAGAATCGTAGGGGTTGGAAGGGACCTCGAGAGATCATCGGGTCCAACCCCCCTGCTAAAGCGCCTGCTGTCATACCTGCTGCCACCAGTATCTGTTCATTTCATTTAGGAAATCATGATTAGGCAAGACTTGGAATGACAGGATGATTGGAGTTGTGAGAGACCTCTGGAGGTCATCTGGTCCAACACACCTGCTCGGCCTCAGTTTGTTGCACTTCATTCCATGTTCTGGCTGCTAGTGGAACTATGAAAATGAACACGTGGATGCAGCTGAAGAGAGCTAGGCCTAGCTTGGAGACATCCAGTAACAAGAAGAAGGATTCCTGGTGGGAGAATGCCACAAGGATTTATGTAAATGAGAGTTCCTTACCTTCCCCTCACTGTCCTACACGGGGGTGGAGTTGCCTCAAAGCAGAGGGGAGTTATGCTGCCCTACTTTAGTCTTGTGAGACATATAGAATGTTCTGCTGAACAGGGGCCCCAGTCCAGGCTGGGACTGGATCTGGCCTAATCTTTTGTAATGTGGTCCCTGCAATGTAACTGTAAGATAATATACCAAAAAGTTAAGGTAAGTCACAAACTTGGCTTTTTGGTTATAAACACAAACATATTTTTAAATTACAAAATTCAGATACTTCAGTAAGACTCTTCCAGTGTTTCAATAATTAAATAGTTTTGAATTTTATTTTATTAATTTATATTTTCCAGTGCAGGCCAAAGATAATGTTTATATATCAAATTTTCCTCTGGGATGAGATTCACTCTAATTCCATTTATGGATAATCACCCATTTATTATGAATCACTACTTCAAATTCTACAACATTCTTTAGAATCTCTTATTTCCAGAAATGTGATCTTAGACAGAAATCTCATTTTTTACTGTACTACAAAGTAAAATAGAAGACTTGGCTTTCATGTTTGTTAAGAAAGTGTTAATCTCTTGTTCATAATCCAAACCCAAAGAGAGAATGAAAATAAACTATTTAGTATTCAAAGACATCTTAAAATATCTTGTGGGATATGAATGCCTTAGTTAGTAGTTTAGCCCATGTCTGGCCTTGCAGGAGACAGGGTTGCAGGATGAGGTGTGAGGAGGTGTGTGACAGGTTTCTTCAGCTGCTCACCAACCAAGTGACAGTCCACACATTGCCTCAAAGAGGAGAATAAGGTGGCGTGCCTTGGGCTTTCTGCTTTGAAATTTTGAATTGGGGCCTACTGTGCTGTTTGCACAGTGCCTTGTGGTGGGGGAATTGGTGGAGTGGTGCTCTGATGGTCACGCCTTGTGGTGAAGGATGTGGCATTTGGTGCCCTGCGCCAGGGGTCCTCATGGTGGAGGGCAACATATCCTCCATTCCTAACCAGGAATCTCATACTTTTGATTTGGAAAAACATTTTGAGCGTATGCTTCACTGGGTAAAAATCTGGCTGCATGGCTGGGCCCAAAGAGGTGAATGGAGTTAAATCCAGCTGGTGGACGGTCACAAGTGGTGTGCCTCAGGGTTCAGTATTGGGGCCAGTTCTCTTTAATATCTTTATCAATGATCTGGATGAGGGCCAGTTCTCTTAAATATCTTTATCAATGATCTGGATGAGGGTTTGAATGCACCCTCAGTAAGTTGACACATGACACAAAGTTGGGTAGGAGTATTGGTCTGTCTGAGGGTAAGAAGGATCTACAGAGGGATGTAGACAGGCTTGATTAATGGGTCAATGCCAGCTGTATGAGGTTCAGCAACAGTCAGTGCTGGGTACTGCACCTGAGTCACAACAACCCCATGCAACACTACAGACTTTGGGAACTGTGGCTGGAAGCCTGGCAGGAAAGGACCTGAGGGTATCGGTCAATAGCCAGCTGAACATGAGCCAGCAGTGTGCCCAAGTGGCCAAGAAGGCCAATGGCACCCTGGCTTGTATCAGAAATTGTGTGGCCAGCAGAAATAGGGAGGTGATGGTGCCCCTATAGTCAGGACTGGTGAAGTTGCTCACCTCAAGTTCTGTGTTCAGTTCACTACAAAAAAAGACTTTAGGTACTGGAGCATGTCCAGTGAAGGTCAATGGAGATGGAGAAGGGTTTAGGGCACAAGTCTTCTGAGGAGCAGCTGAGGCAACTGGGGTTGTTTAGCCTGGAGAAAAGGAGGCTGAGGGGAGACCTTATGTCTCTCTACAACTGCCTGAAAAGAATTTGTAGCCAGGTGGGTGTTGGTCTCCTCTTTCAGGTAACAAGTGATAGAACAATAGGAAAAGTCCTTAAGTTGCATCAGGGGAAGTTTAGATTGGATATTAGGAAATACTTCTTCATTGTAAGGACTGTCAATCATTGGAACAGGCTGCCCAGGGAAGTGGTTGAATCATCATCCCTGGATGGATTTAAAAGCCATGTAGAAGTGGTGCTTAGCGACATGGTTTATTGGTTGGGCTTGGCAGTGTTAGGTTAACAGATTAACTCTATCATCATAAAGTTCTTTTCCAACAATCATAATTCTATGATTCTATGATATGAAAACCTTCCCTGGGGACAGGAGGGCTTTTTGGATGGATATCTGTTATCTCTAGCAGTCTGGTTTTGTCTTCAAGATTACAGTCCAAGTCACCTACTCTGAGAAAGCAGAGAGTCTGTGTTTGAAACCCATCTTGTGATTAATGGAAATGGAATGTTTTTTCATGGCAGAGAGGAACTGGTAGTTAAACAGTTGCTCCTCTGATAGCTGGCTTAGGCTTCATAATCATGACCTGTAGTTAGCTATCCATCACATGGCCCACTGACTTGTAAGTGTTTGTGTTTCAGAAACTTGGCCTCAGTGCGGGAATAAGGGACTTCAAAAGCACGTATCAGCTTACATTACAAATGTAAACGGCAGAAGTACTTAGAAGTATATCATAGATGCCAAACAGGGAACATGTGTTTTGGGACCTTTTCCAGAGGTGGTTATAGCTGACACTTCTACATGTGAACTGTTATGGCTGTAGCTATCGGTGCTTCAGAATGTCCAGATTCTCCTGCTCCTCATTCATGAAGTGTCTGATTATTTGCAGCCATTTTATAAATCTTTCACTAAGAAGACTTTGCTTCTAAGATATAAAACTGTGTTTCCTTTGTCATTACAATGTTCATAGTACTCTATGTGATAGGAGAGGAAATTTCAGTTTTGTTGTCTTATTAGCTATGTGATGACGAACAGTTTTAGAAGAAATAATTCTGTGTGCTTTGGCTTATTTTTACTGGGAATGTAGAACTGCTGTGATGGCTGAACAGTGCAAAAGAAATCAGCACTAGTGCATTGTCAAACGTAACATTTCAAATCCAGGATTGGAACATTGCAGATTCAAATGGTTAATCAGAGACGAATAAGTATATCTAGCAAATCATATTTAATTATTCTGTGCAAATTTGCATGTCACTCACTTTTCCATTCCATTATCTCTGAATAAAACCTGATGAAATATGAACACGAGATGATTGTACGAGTTTTGACATGACAGTGCCACCTGCTGTTACATTATGCAGTTTGTATATAATTTTCTGAGTATTTTAGGGGCTTACTCCCACTTCAAGAGACAGACACAGGAAAGCTTAGGAGCTATGGCACTAAGCTGGTAGCCTCAGGCTGGTATTCTGTGCTGTTAATTTGGGAGAAAGGTGTAACTTCATTGGAAGGGACTGAAACACATTAATTCCTCTGAGAGATGGCCAATGAACATCCATATCTCTTCATGACTGGTTGAACGTGAAGTTCACTGGCAGAATGTATGGAAGCTATACCATTTCCTTCTCATTTCGTTCAGGACTTCAGCTGGTGCATGTGCTCTCTGAGTGCCCATAGAGTTTGATGTGTGTGCAAAGTCTGCAGAAGCACGACTGTGACTCCTTGTAGAGCCTTGGTAACGTGGCTTCCTTAACAGAGCACCCTTAGACAGCTCTGGACAGACCAGGAGCAGATCTGTTGGCAGGCAGGACACCTTACCAGGTTAAAACTTAGGCATCTGTAGACTTTAAGAATCTCTATGAATCGACACTTTTTGAACGGGAATACTAGAGTTTGAATTAAAGCATCTACAGGAGCAGTTAAGCATCTAGTTTTCCACCCTTCATCGTCCATTCCAACCTTCTCTAATTCTGCTGTATACATTTTGAAGAGAAGAGTGGGGAGGGACCAAAACAGCATACGATATTCACATTGTGGATGCACCTTGGATTTATAATGATCTGTTCTATTTTATTTTCTATTTCTAGTTTTTCACTTTTTAACATTCAATGTGGTTTTGTCCTCTACTGAGCTCAGGTTTTCATAAGTACTGCTAAAAACCAAGGATCCTTTTCTTGAGTAGAAGGTAATTAAAAATCTTACAATGAAAGCCTAAAGGTAAGATTGTTTTTTCCCTGTGTGCACTAGTGTATTTTATCTGGACTGATTTGGATGTGTTATTGCTTACTATCATAATGTCCTTCTGTTATTTCTCCAACCCCATTCATGGGACTGTTAGTGTTAGAGCCCTGAATAACTTAGTGGCCTAAGAAAAATTTATCACTTACCTGTTCCATTTTCCAGATCATTCTTGAGCATGATGAATAGTACAAACTTCAACAGATATCTACAGGATCCCTTTGTTATTCTCCTTCCACTGAGAAAAAAAAATGTAGCTTATTCTTCTGCCTTACCTTTGTTTTATAGCTTTAGAGTAGATCTTTATTTGTCTGAGGATGCTCACTCTTCTCAACAGGTTATTGTCTGTAACTGGCTTTGGTGAACAGCCCTGTTGAATGCTTTCCAGGGACCCTAGCAGATTATACCAAATAGATTTTTCTCCAATTGATTTGTGAGGTATGGCTTCTCTTTACAACGCTATATTGATTGTTCCTCAATACATTTTTATCCATGTATCAACTCTTTAATTCTACTGTTTATTATACTTTCTAGGAAATTGCCTGGTACAATTTTAAATTTACTTCTCTGACATTCCCAGAGCCCTTTTTAAAAATTGTCATCACGTTTACTACTTTCTGCACTTGAAACTGAGATGGTTCTAAGTGCGTGGTTGCACATGGCAGTGAATTGATTTCCTTTAGAACTTGTCGGGAATGGTATTGCTTCTCTTTGGCTGTCTTCTCAGACTAGCTGCTCCATTTGCAGTGTCTAAAAATGGAGTCTCAGAGTTGTGTCTCAGACATTTATGAAGTGATGTCTCATAATTATATATTTGAGCAATTGCACATATTCTGTCTCCTAGTTCTGCAACTTTTTA
Source organism: Porphyrio hochstetteri (assembly GCA_020800305.1). Classification (NCBI taxonomy): domain Eukaryota; kingdom Metazoa; phylum Chordata; class Aves; order Gruiformes; family Rallidae; genus Porphyrio; species Porphyrio hochstetteri. The sequence goes on along the minus strand of CM036906.1, from coordinate 20,174,948 downwards.
GACCTATCTCAGCATGTCACAGCATGGCACCTGATGATCTCTTGGTCAAGCAGTGACACTGCAGTGATATTATTACCTGTAACAGATACTCTGTGCTATAAGTTGATATAGACAATTCATTTATCTGCTTTGACTCCAAGTAATCTTTTATAAACTACTGTTGTGTTAGTAGTACCACAGTGTCTGTCTATCCCATATATTTTATGTCCTGGAACAGCAACATCTCTGCAAAAATAATATGTACCAATAGTGAGATTTTTTCAATCAGTGGGTTTTAGTGATTAATCACGTCTGCCTTTTCAGACAACTTTCTAGACACTTTTAAATTAAGAAACTAAAAAAGCCTTTTTTTTCCTTTATCAAATAAAATTTTGGTAGTAATTACCAAATTTACTGTTATTAGAACCATAGTTATGGATAATAACATTTTTTCTCAATGCACGACCAGTCAAATAGTTCTACTGTTATGTAAGAGATTAATGATAGACATTGAGAAAACCACAGAGACCCACAGAGAAACTCATGTGCTCAATTTCCCCATGGTTGTTCCCTTAATTGTGGACATCTCCAAGCACAAATTAGCTGATTTCCCTCCTTTCACTGTCTCCTTTCAAACTAAGGCAAGCATTGTGCTATCTTCTTATGTCTATATTTCTCTGTTCCTAGGATTCTGTAGACAAACTCTTTTCAGTCAATTGTTTATCAGTATGTACAATCTTCAGAATTCCTCACTCATGTTTTGCATGCCTATGCCTCCGATGGCATTAAAAACTCTCAGAATTCATGGTGTTAAAAAGTCTCAGAGTTTATGCATACTTGCCTTAGTACTCACAGATTTTATATTACTCAAGTTTCATTAGCAGTGTTTTAATTCTCCTTAGCAGCTATAGAGGGCTTTGGGTAAAATTCTCAGATTTGAGCACACAGACTACCTGAGATTACATTTTAATCTAATTCCATTTATATGCATTCTGATGACAGGATAAAGCAATATGTGGTGGTTTGACCCTGGCTGGAGGCCAGACGCCCACCAAAGCCACTCTGTCACTCCCCTTTTCAGCTGAATAGGTGAGAAAATATATATTGAGAGGCTTAGGAGTCAAGATAAGGACAGGTTTATAGTTTCTATAAAATCATAGCACGCAATACAGTCTTGTTAGACTCACTGATTTCCACAACATTAGGTGCTAAGGACACTTTTGAAAATGAAAACTAATTATCCTGTCATTCATTCCCTTTGCTTATTTGTACCCGTGCCTTGTCTCTGGTTTAGCAGGTTGACCCTTAACTGAATCACTCCCCTGTGTGGACATAAACTGTAGCAAGAGCACCAAATCATGAGAAAACCAAAGTGTGCCTAGACAAGCCCTAGCCAGTCTCTTAGGGTGAAGTGGGACATCATTTTGTTTTTCTTTAGTCGTGTTGTTTGCTGTTGATTTTTGCCAAAATTTCTCTGGAGAGAGACAAGATGATGAATAAATCGCTGCTTGTTTGGCATGTTAAGATGGATAGATTTTTCTGATACCATCCAAAGAAGATGAAAGTGATACCAAACAACAGTTCTCCTCAACCTAGTAATTAATTTTTAGATTAGTGTACTTCAGCCTTCTGCCTCACAGAAGAGGAATTATTTTATGGTTTCATACATTAGGACGAAGAAGAAATGTGATAACAAGGTAGAGCATCTGCATGCTGAACACTATCTCGTTTGGCACACAAGCAGGTCTGGGAGAAAATAGATGTATAGTTGTGTAGTAATTTCTCCCTCTGAAAGGGGCAGATTCAAGGTTAGACGCTCCCGTTACCTACAGTAAATTTTGGATCATACCTAGTGGAGCTGATTATTTCCCACAAACCTAAAACATTCATCATCCCACAGCTTCATCTGCAGAGGCAAAGGGAGGATTCGGGATTTCAGCAAAAAAAATAAAAGAGAATTGAACAGACTTAATAATTTTAGAACACAGGCAGCTGTTGCCATTTGAAAAGCCTGTTCCACAAACTGTGTGCTGCCCATATGTGAACTGGTGCAGGGATACAATAGCCACAACATTTGTTACTGGCTCAGATGTGTGAACAAGCACTAGCTTGATAGCTCAAGTGAGGTGAGTGACATACACCTGTGGTACTACAGCAAATAAAGAAGAGAAAATGGAGATGGCAGACAAATGCAGCAGAAGAGATAGCACAGAGCAGAGAGAAATTTCTGTAGAACAGTGGGTGGCACTGTGCACATGTGCTAAAAAAAATGCAGCCTGCTGCCTAATATGTGCAGTGCTGGAAAAGGAAAATGAAGGTGACACTATATATAGTTCAACATTTTATACATAAAGAGCAGGACTTACACACATTTAATGCTAGGTCTTCATCCTAGGCAAATAACGATGATGGTAATGATTATACTTTACAGCTCCATTCAACCTCCTTTTGGGGGATACCAAAGCACCCTGCAGACGTTAGTGAAATCAGCATAATGTATTTAAGATAGGTAAACATCGTTCCTTCTCTGAAAGGGGGAGATACGGAGTCGTTTGTTATTGCGGGTCCCTCCCTCGAGGGCTGGTGGGAGTGCCCTGGCAGCACGCCCAGCCACCACAATTTGGTGTGGTGCTGGCCAGGCCCTGGACAGGGCTGCAGGGTGATGGGTGGGCGGGAGGAGGGCAGCAGACAAGGAGGGGGAACAGGGTTATGGCACACAGTAACAAGCCATGCCTGCTCTCTGCTATCCCTCAGTGCTTTCTGTGTTGCTGCAGGAAGCGTTGCGATTGCCTCTGCCCTTCTTAGACGGGAGGCTCACGTTTGGGTATCAAAGTGACAAAACACCCTGCCTAATTTTCCAGTGTGGACTAAAGTACACTACAGATATCTGTGTCAATAAATAACGTCCCTACAGAACAGAACCTCTATTCTATTATGCAGCATAATGTGCTGAGTTATATATGGAGAAATGTTCTGTGGGAGATCTTCAAATACTAGAAGAAAAAGCTGTATTTGCATAGATTTCTTCCTGATTCGTATGTATACATTATCTCTTGTGCAGATCTAATAGAAACTGCAGTTCCCATGTGAATATATTGAAAATTCTGGTGATATTCCTTTGTAAGGGCACAATGAAGCTGACCACAACTGGTGAGAAATCCAGACTTGAAGTACATGCAGTTATTAGAAATATTTTTTATTACTTTTTTCCTAAAAATACACACGCATCACAAAAAGATTAATAATTCTAACTAATCTTAGTCAAATAATGAAAGGGTGAGCAACCTAAAACCCACATCTGTTAGTTGAACTGTGCCAGATATTTAATGCATAACGTGCACAACACATAAAAAGAGACAATTAACAATTCAAATGGGTTTCCAGACTACTACACAATGATCTGATAGAAGTACTTATTCAGATCATGCATCCTTTTCTGCAGCTCTCTTCAGCAAAACTACATGCCATCAATAATGTGAAACATGGCCAGAGCTAATGGGATAAAGATGAACAAATTAAATCTTTCAGTAATTTAAGGAACTGATTCTTCACAGCTGAGAACTATTCCAAGCAATTTTCCCATTGGTGAAACTACATTAATGAGGTTGAAACTGGTAACCTAATACTAATAAAACTTGAGTGAGGTGTAATTTTCTCCTGTGTACAGGTGGAAATCCTGATGTACATCAGTGTAGTGTATTTACAGTAAGCATTTGTAGTGTCAGTAATTACTGACAGTGGTGAACTACCAGTGTTCTCAACAGACATCAGAGAATTTGAGTTACAAGGAAGGAAATTACAGAAATGCCCAGTAGTGGAGCCACAGCCCAGAAGATACATTAAAGGAAGCCAAATCCAGTGGACTTTCAGAGAAGCTCTGTCCTGTGCAGATACACACACACAGACACTGTGCAAATATCTGTCTGCAGAGGTCAGCCCAGAAAGCAGCACTGACACTAAATGCACTCACACAGACATCACCACCAGCATCAGCAGCTGCTCTTCTCTCCAGCTCACCCGGGCAGGGGTTCCCAATGTACCCTCCCTCCGTGTCTCACTCCCCACTCTCTTTGTCCACCAGCTCAAGCATATCAATGGGTCCCTCCAGCCCAAGAGCAGTCTGCGCCAGTCACATCTGCCCAGAGTCCCTGCCCCTGCCCTGTGCACCATTTGTCTACTCTCCAGCACTGTCCTTGACTGTCTGAAGTTTGGTAGCCAGTCAAGTCCCCAACACACAGCAAAGGAAGAGCACTGCAACAGCTGTTACATCCATGTTTCAGTTACATCCATTGAGAATATAGGGAACTGATACTATATGTCACATGCCTCTATCCATTTGGGATTCAGTATACTTCATTTTCTCCTGAGAAGAAAAAAGACATGATGGTGCAGCTTCCTAGTTTCTTGCATGGCTGTCCAGCTCATCTTTTGTCCCCTTGTAAAGTAAAAACTAACTAAATAAATCAGGATCAGGCAATAATTAATGGCAAACTCAAGTAAGCTTGCAGCTGACCTGTGTCTTATGAGTGTTCCTTCAATAAGAACTGACTAAACGACATTCTTCTGAATAAATTTTCTAACCAGAAAATGATTACAAGGAAGGGAAATATCACCACCATGTCAAATGAAATTAGCAGAAGACACGACAAATCTAAAATTTTGTGGATTTCCAGGAGTGCAAACGAAGCTTCTGTGCTTTTGTCCCAAGCCTGGATTGTGATGAATGTTCTTATCTTACTGGAGAAGGTCTCTCTACGAATGCTGGGTGGTGTGTGGCAGATAGACTCAAGGGCTTTCCAAGATAATGAGAAGGGGGGTTTGGTAAGGTTTGTATGTAAAGAACAAATTATCCTGGAAAGTAGGCAGACTAGCCTGCTGCTTCAAGTAATAAGTGGGTCTTGGATATATAACTGCAAATTTAAACACGATGTAGGTTGACGAGATCTCATTTTTTATTAACTTCTTAGGAAATTCAATTGTTGTTCTTTCACGAGTGACATTGACATTAATTTTATTTTGCTAGCTGCAGTCTTTGACATATATTCCAAGAAGATTACACTTCCCTGAAGTTTTCTGCCTAGTTTCTTTTAAAACTGAATTTCATTTCAACCAAATAATTCATTATCCACGTCTCTGATATGTCTGGGTTAGAAAATAACAAGTATATTCTAGGAAATTTGCATTAAGAGGAAAGAAAAAAAATATTTTTATTTGACTACACTGCTGCTTTTGTATTCTAAAAGCTCTCTGAAAGTTGTCAGGAAGTTCTCTAAGATCATTGGTTGAAGAGTGCATAAAAACACAGAAATACATCATAGTTACACAATGTAGCCCCCTCTCCTGCTTTCTCCCAGCTTCACAGAAAACTACTTTGTGATTGATTAAATATTTCAGCATTGGTTTAACATTTAATCTGTCTCAGCTGTCAGTAGTTGAGAGTGCAGTTGAAAGAACTTTTCTCACTTAATTTAACAACTTTCTATGTAACAACTAAAATCACCTGAAAAGGAAAATTCTGTAGCCTGATTGAATGTGAGGATACAGCTAATCAGGAAGCACTATGCATAATGGTGCCTCTTAAGGGACGAGGAAGAGCAGCATTAGATAAATATTTTTTAGAGGAGATATTCTAAGCAAGGGGCAATGACTATGAAACCTCAGAGACCTGTGGTAGACATCCAAACCCAGGTAACATTCCTCCAGTTTAAAATCTCATTTGCCTCATTTGTCTTAAAAGTAGCCTTCAATTCAGGTGGCCTCAGAGATACATTGTAAATATCCTAAATATGTTTACATATAAAAGAGAACAAATAACTTGCAATCTCTGGGAGGGGTTCTACTTGTGCAGTGGCAGCTGTTGGAGGTACCTAGTCTTAGCTGTTCCTGTTGGCTGCTCTGATAGTCGGTGAAGACTGATGGCAACCACCTAGCTTGAACAATCATCTTAAACCAAGGTTATCTTCCAGAAGCATTTCCCTCACTCTGTTACCCTTAGAGGAAGGCTAAAGGACAGCCATAAATTAGATTCCTTACTTTCCACATATAAGTGAGATGGAAAGGCTTAAGTGGTAAATGTTGATTTAGTTTAAAAGCTTTTTGAAAATAATGGTCTTCAGTTGTGCAGCGTCAGACAACTTTAGTAATGCTACAAGCACTATGTGTAATATATCTTTAATCTATCCTGCAAATTAGTTACACTCCAGATTTCATCATCTGGAGGCTTTTTGACCTAGAAGCTGTGTGACTTCCTGATGCACCATTTCAAATTGATATACCAGCATGTAGCATGGCTTTGTACTTGGAGAGCTCTACATAGTTTGCTTTAGAATATATTAGTCTTATTTTGTTCTTGCTGTTGAAAGAAACTTAGACTTGCAATCACTGTAAGTGTTTTGCATCATATAAATTCATGAAAAACGGGGCTTCAAAATGACCTGGAATCATAGTTTCCATCAGCAAAACCAAAATTTTGTATTCTTAGAGCATTCATAATAGAGGTGTCTTTTACTTGTGCTTAAAATTCAGCTGTAAGGACTACATGTTATCCTTAAGCAATACATCCCATTGCATCTATTGTCTGTGCTAAAAGGTTTTTTCCAAACACATAACTTAAACTCTCTTGCTATAATAGTAAAATTAATTTTGTGTGTAGACACGTAAACATATTGCTTTCTTCCTCTTTCTGCTGTCTCCTTCTTATCAGAATATTATCAAATATGAGGGGAAAATATCTGTGTCACAGTTCTGCGTAGCTGTGCTGCCGAGACGGCTTCTGCAAGAAGCAGTTAGAAGTTCTCTGCAGGCCTCAAAGTAAACATTGGCTGATTCAAGGCCAGAGTTGCTGCTGCTCCGGGCCCAGCCAATTGGCTGTGGTCACAGCGCCTCTGTGAATCACATATAGGAGAAAAAAAACCTGCAGGCAGACTCATTTTGCCACTGGAGAAGGGAGTGAGAAGATATAACAAGCCATGTGGACGCCATGGCCAGGCCCAAAAGAGGGAGGGAGGGGGAAGAATGAGGCACTCTAGGTGCCAGAGAGAGTGATTCCCTAGCAGCCTGTGAAGACCATGGTGGAGCAGGTGTCCCCTTTGCAGCCCATGGATAAGGACGGGGAGCAGAGACATCTACAGCTTGTGAAGAGATTGATCCACGCCACGGCAGGTTTGCCGCGGGACTTGTGACTCTGTGGGGGACCAGGCTGGAGGAGTCTGGGCCCAAAGGTCAGCACTCCAGGGAAGGGAGTCCTGCTGAGGCATGTCATGAGGAGATGACCCCCTGATAGAGAGGACTCACTCTGGAGAAGTTCGTGGAGGACTGTCTCCCATTGATGGGACCCCACAGTGCCGCAGGGGAAGGGGGTGTGTGTGTGGAATGTCCCTGCTAGCTAAGAAGGAAAACAACTCGGGAAGAACGGACTGAAAAACTCCCATTCCCTGCCCCTCCCTGCACCGCGATGGGGGGAAGAAGGGAGTAAAATCCTGAATGAAGTTTGTCTGCTAAGAAGGGAGGGGTGGGGGGAAGGTGCTTTAGGACCTGGCCACATTTCTCAGTACCCAACTCTGGTTCACTGGGTGTGTAGTTATAGTGTAATAAATTTCTTTTCTTTACTCTGTGTTGAGTCTGTTTTGCCCATTGCGCTAATTGGAGAGTGATATCTCTCTCTTTATCTTGAATAAGGACTCCTGATATATATTTTCTCCTTTTTTCATCTGAAAAGGGGAGTGAGCAAGTGGCTCTGGTGGGCATTTGGCCTCTAGTCAGGGCCAAACCACCACAACCTGTATAAAGATATTAATCTCAGTTGTTATATCCACCCTATACTGAACATTTTCTTTGACTTCTGGAGTTAGTTTCCATAGCTATATTATGGATTCTGTTGTGAAACACAGGCATCTGTCAGGAAGATCGATTTTATTTTAGAAAGGAAAATTCACTCTGCTTTCCACATGGGTCAGTGTGAAATTTCACTCAGAGAACAATTAAATTCAATTATGTTTATTGCAGTAGCTACTTCAGTTTATTCTGGATGGTGACTGATGTCTAAGTGAACTCCGTAAAAACAATCATCAGTGTACTCCCATAGCAAATTAATATGAGTTCTTGAACATTAAATCTAAACTTGATTTCATAAACTCTTAACACCTCTCTTGCTCAAAAGTACGTATTTTTGGCTAACACATCTTTTTATGTGTAATTTGCTAAATGGCAAACAGTGCTAGAATCCACACATTGTTAAGGGTAGTTGAAGCAAACCTATCACCATCAAAAATGTGTGTTTTGCTTCCATGTGTATTTATGTAACCTTTCCAGTACAAAGAATTGTGTAAGCTATAGTCAGGAGATTTGAGTACTGAGGCTTGATGCTTCCTGATCGTGGAGGACATGTTTTCAAGTAAAGGCAATTGAATTCCTCAAGCAAAATTCTGGCTAGAATGACCTAATGACATTTCTAACATTGTCTTCAGTGTGTGGAATTTCAGCTCCTAACTGAAGGCATTCAGAAACTGTAACATTGAATCGAGACATAATTTAGGAAGCCATTATTGTTCGATTCTACTATGGGAATTAGCACACTATATGCCAAGATGCTTAAGTAGCTTTGACGTTCCATCAAATCATGACATAGCTAAGCCTACAGCTCATTGAGGTCACCAGCATGTGTGAGTTCCACTAATATGCACTTAAAAGTGATTCTGGGCCCTCATCTTTAAACAGACTCTATAGTATTTTTCAGTAAGTACTACTGTAGAGTGATGCAATAGTGTCAATTATTACATTGAGGCTTAATTATAAATTTTCTGAGCTTCTTGAAATAGACATTTGTTACATTACCTGAAGGGAAAATTGTGATAGAACTTACTGTAACTCACATTAGGACTGCATGAAACTGCTGTAGATGGATTGCAGTCTGTACCATTATCAAGTGTTTAAATTGGTCTCTTCTAATTCAAACTACGTTTATCTTTCAGCATTCCAGAAAAAAAAAAAATTGAGAATTACAAAAGGGGCGTTTTCTAGTAGAAATTCCTGCAGATATCAGTAAGTATCTGTCCTGGTTTCAGCTAAGATGGAGTGAATTTCTTTTCTAGCAATGGATGGAATGCCATTTTTGGGAGTTAGGATGAGAGCAGTGCTGAAAACATACTGATGTTTCTAGTTGTTGCCAAGCAATCAAGGACTTTTTCAGCTCTTCATATTTCCCTACTAACGAGAAAGGAGGGGACACAGCCAGGACAGGTGACCTGAACTGGCCAAAGAGGGTATTCCATGGCAATTACATCATGCTCAGTATAAAGGGGGACTAGGGAGAGGAGGAGGTGACTCCAGGACCCGGGGTTTTTGGGGATGGTCCGGTTCCGGGACAGCTCTGGGCTGCACAGCCTGAGTTGTGTGGTTCAGTGAGAAACTGCATTGTGTATCACCAGTTTCATATATTTTGTGCTCTAAACTCCTGTTATCATTGTTATATCTATTTTTTCTGCTATTTCATTAAACTATCCTTATCCCAACCCGCGGGGTTTTGGTTTCTAGGTTTGGGGTTTTTTTTTCCTCCCTCTCCTTTCCCTTCCCCCCTCCACAACTTTCCCTCCCTCTTCCTTTTAAAGAACAAGCAACTGTGTGGGGCTCAGCCCTCAGCTGAGTATCACAACAGTATCAGTGGAATGTAGTTATGATAACAAAACTAAATAAAACTATTCATGCTGTTAGTAAAATAATATGCATTCTCTTATTCAAGTAACTAAGGGAGAGGAGTGCAATGGTATCAAACACACTTAAGCACAGAAAATAGTGTCCTAACTGGGCTAACTGACACTACATGCCTGTTTTAGGTGAAGCATTTGATGTGGGGTTGCCTGATTTCCTGTAGGTAGTTGGGATGCAATCAGTTGCAAACAGGTAACTGCTCACAAAGTGAAGAAAAGCTGCTTTAAGAGGTTTAATTTTTGGAACCTGCCCCCAAATCTCTAAAAAATGCTGAGTAATATTTACATAAACACACTGACATTGCCTTTGGCATACTTGGGATAATTTCTCCTTAACTAGAATCAAATAGTTTAAACAATAGCAGAAGTGGTGGGTTTACTTGGTGTGTTGCTTCCTGCAGGTAACTTAATAGGCTTTTGTATATCCTCAGGCCTGTCTTTTTCTAAAATTGTTAGTTTGAAATCTGTGGTGTTACTATTGAATATACTGTAAGGGCTTGGCCTAAAAGCTGTCCTGTAAGCATGTTCCAGATAAATAATGCTGTGAATATAGGTTGATGAAATAAGCTTTCCGTGCAGAAACTTACTTAGTGCAAAGCTTTGATCTGTGGGGCCAGGGACCAAGCACTTTCCTTCAAATTTATTTGTAGCTAGCAGTGAAATGGCATCAAATATATGAGATGAATTGCAGAATGACTTTTTTATCATTAGTCAAAATGCATTAAGAGCTTTAAAAAGAGAATGAAAAGGACTGCAACATGAAAGCTAAGTTTCCATGCTGCTGTACGTTGCCATGGCTCTTGATTCAAAAGCATTTGCTTGAGTGTGTTTTCTCCTATTCTTAGGTGAATAGTTTTCTCCTCCCTAGGAAGATTCAACATCTTCTTAAGGATCACTTAAGGATCAAAATCATTAACTCAGACTATTTTTTTGTTTTGTTAATACCTCAGTTTTGTGCCATTTCTATTCTATGGATGTAAAGATAGAGCTTTGTTTTGGGTTTAAATGGCAAGATTTTGGTAGTGGGGAGGGCTGCAGGGGTGGCTTCTCCAGGAAGCTGCCAGAAGCTTCCCCTAGGTCTGATAGAGTCAATGCCATCATGCTCCAAAAAGAATCTGTCACTGGCAAAGCCTAATTTTGTCAGCAGTGGTGGTAATGGCTCTGTTGTAACATATTTAAGTAGGAAAACCAAAACTTAAAGGCAGCTTTTGTAGCCATAGAGAGGAATGAGATGTGAGAAACTCTGTAAACACCAAGGTCAGTGAACAATGAGGGCTAGGAGGTACTCCAGGTTCCAGAGGAGAGATTCCCCTGCAATCCGTGGTGATGACCATGTTGAGGCAGACTGTCCCTCTGCACCCCATGGGAGATGATGATGAGTAGAGCGTTAACCTGCAGCCCATGGAGGACCCCACAGTGGAGCAGGTGGAGACACCTGAAGAAGGCTGTGACTTGATGGAAAGGCTATGCTGGAACAAGCTCCTAGTAGGACCTGTAGGCCTGTAAAGAGAAGAGTCCACACTGGAGCAGGTTTGCTGGGGGGGACTTGTGACCCCATGGGGGATCTTGCTGGAGCAGTCTGGTCCTTAAGGTCTGCACCCTGTGTAAGTGACTCACACTGGAGCAGTTAGCGAAGAAATGCAGCCCATGGGAAGGGCTCACACTTAAGAAGTTTGTGGAGGACTGTCTCCTATGAGAGAAACCCCATGCTGGAGCAGGGGCAGAGTGTGAGGAGTCCCACGCACTGAGAGGAGAAAGAAGAGGCAGAGACAATGTGTGATGAACTGATGCCAAACCCCATTCCCCATACCCCTGTGCTGCTGGGGGGCAAGGAGAAAAATGGGGAGTGAAAGTGAGCCCAAGAAGAAGGGAGGGGTGTGGGAGAGTGTTTTAAGATTTGGTTTTATTTCTCACTGCTCTATCCTGTTTTGCTTGGTAAAAAGTAGAATTTAATTTTTTTTTTTTTTACCAGATTGAGTCTGTTTTACTCATGATGGTAGATGGTAATGATCCCCCTGTCCTCATTTCGGCCCACAAGCCTTTTGTTACATTTTATTTCACCTGTCAGGCCGAGGATGGAAAGTGATAGAGTAGCTTTGGTGGGTACCTTGCCTCCAGCCAGGGTCAACCCACCACAATTTCTTTGTAATGCTTTTAATAGCCATTACTTTTTCTAATGAAGTCTACAGTAAAGAGATAGTGTTTTCTGCTAGTCATACTCCTTATTTTAGAGTTGTTAGAGAATTTAAAGGATCATTATTGTTCCTGAGTGAGTGTTATTGATATTCTCTGATGCACTGAACACATATCAGGAAGACATAACTTTTACAGAAAGTTGATAATATAGATATATAATCTGTTAGAAGGAGAAAATAAGAGATAGTGAGACTTTTTTTAATCTCCATTCTAGAAAAGGATAGCAGCAGCAGCTACAGATTAAAGATTTTGTCTTATGTCAAAGTTCACAGCACAGCTACATGAGTCAGAGCATAGGCATCTGTCTTTACTGTAAAATCAAGACTAATTTATATTTAAATTATTCTGTCTTTTAATTTAAAAAGCTTGAAATTTCTTTAGTTAAAACTTGTTTTTTAGATGAGACTGTCCCAGGGTTTTCCTAGTGATATATAAATTGTGAGAATCACTAACCTTAGAGAATTAAAGAATTGAATTATTTATACATTGGTAGCAACTTAGTTCTGCTCCATTAAGGAGTTAGTTTGTGTCTTTCTATTGCAAATTGCAAATAATTTGAATTTAGTTTGATGTACATTGGGAATTAGGAAGTTAAAAATAGCTGTGATTTATGGAGGTAGTCTGTTGTAGTTTTGTGTGTCTGGGTTCTGGTGGAGGAGGGGCGGCTGCACAAGTGGCTTCTGCAAGAAGCAGCCAGGAGCTCTCTACAGGCCCAACAGAGAAAACACCAGCCAGCTCAAGGCCAGAGTTGCTGCTGACCAAGGCCGAGCCCATCAGCAATGGTCAGAGCACCTCTGGGAGTCACATTTAGGAGAAAAAACCCACAAACAGCTGCTTTTTGCCATCAGAGAAGGGAGTGAGAAGATGTAAGGAACTGTGCAGACACCAGGTCAGTGAAGGGTGGGAGGATGCACCCCAGGTGCTGGAGAGAAGGATGCCCCTGCAGCCCATGGAGAAACCCATGGTGGAGTGGATGTCCCCCCACAGCCCATGGAAAAGGCCGAGACCCCACCTGCAGCCTGTGGAGAGGCCCCACACTGGAGCAGATGGAGACATATGGAAGATGCCGTGACCTGTGTTGGGGCAAGCCTCTGCCAGCACTTGTAGACCATGTCCAGCTGAAAAGGGGAGTGATGGAGCGACATTTGTGGCCAAACCACCACATAGTGTATCATTTGCCAAAACAATCATTGCATGGCACAATGCCTACACTACATGTAAACGGAGTAGAAATGATACTGTAATGTAAAATTCACAATTTAGAAAATGCAAAAGCACAATACTTATATATGGACAGTTCCACATTGATGGGTTATTTTCTTTCCTGAATTTAAGAATTGGATTTTGTTTCCAATTTATACTATAAAAATTCTTGTACTGTAGTATGTAGGTCAAGGGCAGTGCAATTTGCTTTCATCATTGACTTTCCCAAGAAAACAGGAAAAAAGTAAAAAATATTTAAAAAATGCAGACCTCTGGAGATAATTTTAAGTGATGCAAATGCCTGTTTCTTTAAATGCTTAATTGATTATATTGATGCTTCTCAACCTGCCATTATCAAAACACATGGTTTGAAAACGAGTACATTCTTGGCTGAGTTTAGTGTAGTATGCTCTGAAAATGGTCTAAGCTCCTTTCCAGAGGCAAAAGCATCTGAGAGTGGGCAGAGAAGTCTTTGCAGTGAACCCAGTGAAGACATCAGATCAGAGTCTAGTAGCAGGTTTGGATTTGTTGGGGTTTTTTTCATTGGTGCTGTTATTTTTATAAGAACAAAGCAAACTGGTGTATTATGAAAGTTTACAAAATGTAATGACAATGTATTAAATAGTGAGTGTCGTGACCTCTGCCTAATTTCAGGCAGTCACCAAGATAAAGCACAGATTTAAAAAGATGAGAACAGGGAAAATATGTTGTCTGGTAATTCAGAGCTTGCCCAGAACAAAAGATGACAAAAGGTTATCTATATTGAAAAGTGGCATGATTAGAAGAAACTAACTTAGATTTAGTAGATGAACGTTATTCTCTCGTAATACTCTCTCCCTTTCTTTTAGGTGTTATAATGTGATTTAAAGTTTTCAAGATTAAGCAGTGATCAGGAAAAAATACCAATGAAAGTAAACCCTTTATTTCAATTTTAATAGAACTTTGGGAGATGATAGCATTTTACCCTTAGTGCAACAATACTTTATGTCTTTTTGTGAGTTCAGCTGCCTATTCATTAGGTGAAATGTTCACTTGTCCTGGCAACTAAGTGGATTTCATACTGCCATTAAAAAGTTTTTGATGGAAACATGTCTTTGCATGGTTTCCATTGCAGAGTCAATTTTCCATCCTGGTACGATGTGCAAATTATAGCTTTTTACTGGAGTCTTTTTGCATTACTGTCTGCCTATGCACCATTTTTTCATGTGGTTTTGTTGCCCATTGAATAGGATTTTTGCCCCATTCTTAATAAAATAACTTTGTTGACAGTGCAGGGTCTTAGGAAATGTCTGGGTTTGTTGTAACCTCAGTTGCTTTTTCCCTGTTTCAGTAACTGTCTAGTGTTCCAGTGTTTATTGCCTAACTTATCTGGGTTTAACCTCTGGAAATATCTTACAGGCCTGACAAACACACTTAGCCAATGTGTAGCAAACAACAACTTTTATGTCATTTGGGGCTGGAGAAGGCTATTGTGCAATTTTCAAAGTAGCTGGAAAAGTGTAGTAAGGAAGCAGGCTGTGATATGAATGCACAACATTCCTTTCCAAGTGGATCCATAGACTCCCATGTACATCATTGTCCTCCTAAACAAGGACTCAAGATGTTGCTGAAACACCATAACCTTCAAATTCCCCCTCATCCCTCCCCCAATCTGTTGGAGGAAGGCCGAAACTCCTGATGTTTTATTTCTAGAAGCACTAAAAGGGTAAACATAACACCAGAAAAAATAGGTGGCTCATAGGAAGATGGGTTTTTTTGTACAAAAATCTGCAGTATGTTAGATGGTTGGGAATAGTCAGCAGAGATATACCATGTGTAACTCAGGCCTGACTGACCTGACTGCATTCTGTGGCCAAGTGCCTGATTTTCAGATTATAGGACATAAGTGGATGTGATTTTCTTTGGTTTTAGAGTCATAGAATCATTTTGGTTGGAAAAGACTTTTAATATCATCAGGTCCAACCGTGTATCAAGGCTTTCAACATCGTCTCCCACTAAACTCTCACATCCAAGTTGAGATATTACAGTCTGGGTGGGTGGACAACTGAGGTGTGAAAAACCAGGTTGGATGGTTGGGTTCAGGGTTAGTAGATTGTAGTCTACCTGATAAAGAACTGATAAGTGGGGTACCAGAGTGGTATGTCTGGAACATTCCCCATTTAATATGTACCAATGACTGGGAGGATACGACAATGTGTGGCCTCATCAAGTTCTACATGATACTAAACTGGGAGGATCAACCAATACACTCAATATCCAGGCTGTTTTCTAGAAGGACATAGGCTGGAGGTTAGGGCCAGCTAGGAACATTTTGAAAGTCAAGGACAAATGCAAAGTCCTGTACCTGGGAAATAAAGTAGAGCCCCTGGCGACAGGAAAGGCTGGAGACAGGATGGTCAGTTCTGCAGAAAAGGAGCTGGGGCATGGCAAACTGAACAGGAATGAGTCAGCAAAAGAGAAAGTCAGCAGCATCCTGGGCTGTATTCCCTTCTAATCAGCACTGTCTAGACAACAGCTAGAGTACTGCATACAGGATTTTGTACCTCCTGTATGAGAATGATATTGATAAACTGGAGCAAGTTTAACCAAGGGCCACATGCTGGTCAGGGCTGGAGCACTTGTCATATGAGGAGTCACTGAGGAAAATGAGCTTGGAAAGCAGCTACAGGGGACCTAAAACATCTCGTCACTACATACAAGAAGGCCATAAAGACGATGTAGCCAAGCTCTTCACAGCTTTTCCTGGTTGGAGGAGGAGATACAGTGGACATACATGTAGGAGAGGCTCCAGCTGGGAATGAGATGCCTTTCCCTCATCAGGACAGTCAATCAGTGGAACAGGTTGTCAGACAGGTAATGCAATGTGCATTGGAGAATTTCAAGACCTGACTGGATAAACCCTGAGGAACCTGGACTAATCTCGTAGCTCACTCTGCTTGCAGGGAGTTGGATGAGAGACCCTGAGTTTCATTCTGCTCAGAGCTAGCTATAATTAGCAGCAATGCACAATTTACTGTTATTTGCTGAAGAATATTTTTGTTTTCCTTTGCATCATGTCTGTGGGACTAGTTTTCCCATTCTTAATAATTAAGAGACTTGCAGGGCATCCTTCTGAAACCTCACAGATAAACCTGACCAACTAATGAAACATAACATTCTTAGGAGCTTTTAATGATGATCACTTGTATAAAAATATTTAATTTTCTATTTCTAATTTGATGTATTTTCATGCTGAAAGTCTCAGGATGGACATATAATTAGATATTCGATGATTTCAGTACCTTAATTAGCTATTAAATTTAATTTTACTTACATAAAGCTCAACAAATTACTCAAGACAAACAAACCTTCTCTAATAGGTAAGGGGATGTTGACATAATTGTGCATTAATAATGTTAATTATATTTTGCACAACAGTTAGCATCCCTGGACACCAGTCAAGATAAAGGTTTATATTGTGTTAGGCAGCAAACAGAATGCTTCTTATCCTGCATGTGTTTGGCATTGTGGGAGATGTAGTTTCACTGAAGGACAATGCTGGAGGCTTAAAACATGGATTCTTATGCACTTAGTCTTCAACTCCCATAAGGGGATATCAAAAAATACCAAAGGATGGTTTAAAGGTTTAAAAGGGAATTGATGTCTGACAAAAAAGCCAGATGATATTTCAGTGGAGGAGGGCCAATTACTTAAAGCAGGAAATTTGCTACAGAAAAAAAAGTTTTGAAAAGAATTCTTTCTTTGCTTTTGCCTTATAACTATATTCTGGAAGGAGAAATGGGATATGTGAGGTGTAAGAATTGCACTAATCCTCAGCATGAAGCTCCTGATGTTTGTGTGTACAAGAAGAGAGAAACACTGACAAATAAAATGAAAAATATTGTTGCAACTATAATCTACAAAATCATGTGGAACTGTCATCTTCCCTTTCTTCATGGATCTAAGGGGCAGATCCTATCTATTCCGGATGCAGTTTATTCTGCTAGCACAGGATAAGAATAAGGAATTGTGTTTTGTGCAGCCTTAAAAAGCAACATGGGAATGTGGCAAGGGTTACACATAGAATAACAGATGAGTACTTAGCTGAATGTGAATAATGTCTCTTCCAAATAAAAAATTGTTTCTAGAGGCCAGAAGTCAGTCAAATGATCCCTAAGAGTGTCTGTTGTTCTTACCTTCGCTATGTTTCATAGCCATCCTTCTATTATACCTTATAATTATCACCCTCTAAATATTTGGAAAAGGTGGCAAAGACAAATGAAAAACATGCTATGTTCAGCAAGCACTGTAAAGCACTCTGTGAGGTGTAAAGCTGTACTAACACAGAGTGAAAAAGATGATTTTTCTTACACAGAGATGGAAGAAAAAATTATTGCCTGTAATTAGTTTCTGAGGCTGTACTTTGACATGCACATAAATCAGCATATTCACTGGAAATAGATGTCTATTCTTTCCTCCTTTATGCCTCCAACTATTTATTCTCACTCTCTCACAATGTATTTAATACAACGTTATACTTGGTTATTTTTCAGAAGGGCCAGTGCTTGAGCTGATTTACTGCATGCCTCCATAAGTGCTTGTGCTGGCCTGGTGTGAGGAGGAGGGACACAAGATGGTGAAGGCAAGATGAAGGCAGAGCTTCTTTTTACCAGGCAGAGCTGAAAAATAAATACACATCAGAACTACAGACCAGCAGTCAAAACTCAGAGGTATGTGTCAATTCTGGAGCAAATAGTATGTACGTCAGAGGAGTTTGGTGTGTCAGTGTGGTAGTTTTATATATGATGATACTGTGCAGTGAGACTGGCCCCTAGAACTACTGCTCCTTCCCTTCCTTCCCTACAGCTGTACCCACTACCATACCATGGGAAGCAGATAGGAGTTACAGCCGTATGACAGCAAAAGGCAGAGTGGCTCTGGCCAGATCGGTTCCTCACTGTGTGCTGCAAGGTGGACTGACAAAGGGCTGTGTTGGCATAACTGTGGGACCTTTATTGGCCCACAGAATGGGCAAGCACCATCTGATAGGCCTAAAATGCATCTTTTGAGAAGTAAGTTCACCACAAAAAAAATATTTTCTCCCCATATGTGAATCTCTTGTTTTCTCATCAGCTGAAAGGGGCTGGGAATGAATGTGTGAAAAGAAGCCGGATTTATGGAAGGTGTTACAAGAAGCAAGCAAATGTGCTCAGATGGCAGGGCTTGTGTGGTGTTTTAATAGATCTACAATGTCAGACTTGTAAATTGAAATCTCCTCCACTGGATTTTATATTAGGATTAAAAAGAAAAAGAAATGCATTCATAACAGTCTTAATAACAGTTTGAAAAAGTACATTTCATTGCAACTAACTTATATATTTCAGTCAATGCTAAAATGATGGAAAATGTGTATTTTATTTCACATTTATCTTCTAATTTTAAAGATTAATTTCAATTACTCTTGCATGAACATGTGGAAGCAATTAAAATATTGATATTCAATAATTTATTGTAAGGCTCTGCTATCTTAAAGTCTCCCAGATAATGTCAAGATAAATATTCCACTTGCGTGTGGAATGTGTGAATATGTTTTGATCAAGAGTTGATCCACAGCTACTCCGGAGGTTTCTTGCAAAATAAAAGTAATTTGAGTGGAAGATTGTAATTTATATGTACTGCTCAATTTTACCCACTTGAAACAGAATTCTTGGTCTATGTTTTTTCCTGTTGGATGCTTATGTACAATCAATTTCTCTGTTTCTTTTTCATCAATGCAAATCTAAGAAAACTAAATCTGAGATGCATCCTTGACTTCATAGCCTTCCAGCAGTCAGCCTGGAGCAGAGTACATCATCCCACTCCCCAAAGGCAAACTCTTCTCTCTTTGCCCAAATCATGCTTGGGAGAAAGATATTCTCCAGTAGGAGGACATCTGTCTGCGCATTAACTTTCCCAAAAATGAGCTTCTAAACTTATTTGAGAACTAGTAGCAGCTATAGGAAGCATATTTCCCTGATGGCTGAAGTGTTATGTGAGCCAGGGAGATGCACACAAGTGCTGTAGGTCCCTATCCCATCCTTCAAATACCCTACAGAGGTTTTGTAGGTGGTAATGAGTACCACAGCAGTGGGTGTGGATGACACAACTAAGCAGGAATGTTGTCTGGGGTATTGGGTAACATGCTTGAATCACAATTGTACCTAGGAGTTTAGCATAGTTATTGTCCCACGGCACTGGAATTAGTCAGAATAAACCACACTTGAATTTATTATAATGTAGCTATGAAGTTTCCTAGTTTATCTATTTAGATTTTCTCATGAATTAACAGATTTTTAAAGCCAGAAGACATCATTAAAATTCACTTAGTTTGTTCCCTTGTATGTCACCCACTATGGAAATTTCCTCTGTTACTCTTCTGCTGAGACCAGTAGCGTGTTACTGGCTTCTGGGAAGGATCTAGTCATCAGTTTCCTGGAACAAATAGTGGACAATTGAACCACTTCCATTACCTGTAAAGGTAAGAGAAAATTTTAATCTGAATTTCTTGGGCTTCAGCAAGCAAGCCCTTTTTCTCTGGATCAAAATTAATTTAAAATGTAGTATGTACTTTCTAAGAAATTGCTTACTTGATGAAATCAAATAGAATAATCAGATTAAGGTACATGGTGGCTTAATTGAAATGCTTTTTATCTTTTCTGTGACTTCCTTTTATATCTTTCCTATTTTTTCCACCTCTTTTTTTTCCACCTCTTTTTTTTCCAGATATGGTGAACAGAACTGTAATACTAGCTTCATCAATGATTGCCACTTTTACTGAAGATGAATTATTATCCCCTTTCTTTTTCCACCTGCTGGATGGGGCTGAACCATGATGAATTTATACATCATCTCAAAGTTAGAAAACATCTTAATATCTACATTTTAGTCATTCATTGTATAACGTTGAGGTTTGTTGCATTAAGGTGACTTAACTGGACCTATGCGACAAAGATATTCAGATTATTCTGAGTAACTTCTCTGTCATCATTATTTGCCACTCCTAGTTCCTCAGACATATTGATACCTCATTATGGAACATGTTGCAGGGATTTTCCATCTATTCTCAAATGGCTTGCTTCAAAATAAGAATCTAAAGAGCCATTCTCAGATTGACTGTATGCCCAAATTAATAATCGCTGCTGAGATGCAAGATCATTAGTTTAAGAAAAAAATACGAGAATCCAGATATGCTGCTTCTAGTATTTGAGCTAGTATTTTTGATGGCATTTAATTCTGCTGTGCAGATATATCTTTAATGTCCTGTGAAAATTCTTAGATAAATTTACATTTCATTCTAGATCATGGATCGCTGGGCCTGCAGCCATCCAATTGGAAATTTGTATAGGAAAATAATATTTGACAATGATTCCCCACTTGAAAAATATATTTTTTCTGAGATACACTAGTTAGTCCATTCTTAATCCATATAATCTTTAAAATATTTTTTTTTTACCTTTTAAACTGGCAGTGGTTCAATTCATTAGTCCTCCAATTAATTCTTTATGGAATGCTCTTAACTGAAACAGTTTAAGTTACTTTTAAATCATATGAGGATAGATTTCACTAATATAATCTCTAAAGATAGAGAATGTTGCCAGTAACATGACAAGTATTAATGAGACACTGTCCAGTTGCTGGAAAAAAATCCTTTGAAGCAAAAAGTGCTTAGCTGCTTTACAAATACGTAGAAATGGATATATTGCTGCACAATCCTGTGCATTAACTGTATTAGTGCACAAAGCTGTGCTCTAACTCTCAGTATGACCTTGAAATTTGCTGGAATTAATCAAGAAAGGGAGAGAATAAAGAACATTGAGAGAACACATCTTTTGTGCTTGTTTTTATAAGAACAGCACTAAAATCTTATGAATAGGTATAAAATCCTGTAGTTTTAAAGTCCATTTTATGTGTTCATAAATGAAGTAGTAATTTTGCTGTAAAAGAACATTTGCATTTTAACTGTGCCTCATAATAGCAAGATCTAGAACATTTTCCCTGAACAAATATAGCTAAATATTTTTCCATCTTCTGAAATGGATCAAGATCACCATACTTTTGCTATTTTTCTTTATTTGATAGGTAAAATATAACTTAAGGGAGACGAGAAGGAAATTATAAAGTCCTGCAAAAATAATAGAGGGGTTTTCTTCCTAGATACACTAAAATGTTTTATAGAGTTTTAGAAAGCTACAGAAAATTGGATGAGCTGAACTGCTCTTTCTAGAGCCAATCAAGATTAGGAAATAATTGCCTCCAGGTTCTTGTTGCTTGCCCACTATGCTTTCCCATTGCTCATTGCAGTCTACGGTCAGGGCTTCTCCTTAATCTCATGTTTGGTGTCTCAGAGGTTTGTTAATTTGGACACAGAATCACTCTGAGAATAGCTGATTAACTTCTGATTTTGAAGCAAGTCATTCATTGCTTGCTTATGAATCTCTGCACCAAATTCCGCTACCCAGTGTAAATATACTTCAAGGTTGAACAGAGGCAGATGTTGATGAAGATGGAGAGGTCATGTGCAGTGCTGTACTGCTGGTTCAATTATATGTCTTTTCTGAGCACAGAATTTTGATAGAACCATGGTGCACCTGCACACACTGACATGCTGTAGTTTTCAGGAGATAGGAGCGTTGGATTGTCACAGAGAAGCAGTAGTAGAGAAGCAGTAGCAAGCAGCTGGGGCAGAAATATCTTAATTGATATCGTTAATGACCAGAACCGGATGCCCTTAAGCACTGCTTATATTGAGATCCATTTCTTTTCATACTCATGCTGGTGTAACTAAGCTGACGCACTGATAATCTGGTAGCAGTTATTGCAGTGAAAAACATTTTCTTATGCCAGTTTCAGAGATCAAGATGACAAATAACAGCAGAAGTACAGGTATGTTTATGCAATCACATATACATTAGGGCAATTATGGAGTCAGTTAAGTTGTTTAGAAAATAATATCTTTAGCAAAGAAAGCTATACTGAAAGAAATGCTGGTAAAACGTTTAAAGATATACCCAGGGTACCTAGTAAATTAGAGAAGCTGAGGAAAGAACCCACTAGGTAAAAATCAGCTGGGAAAAAAACCAAATCAAACCAAATCAAACCAAATCAAACCAAACTGCAGAAGACTCTGCAACTCTAAAGTTCAAATAAAACTCTTAAAATGAGGCTTTAATAGATATTACGTAGTGAAAGCTTTGTGAGTTTCCTCTGATACTCATTCATTTTAAACAGAAGAGGATGAATCTTTTATCATATGCTTGTGGAGGACAAGAAGAAAGTTCTGCACTAATGAAGAAATCTGCTGAGAGGTAATAACTGAGGGACTGCTTTTCTGCAGTACACCAGTAAATGATGATGAGTCAATTATTTCGAGTTACTGCCAAAACACCCAAATATGAATCAAGGGCATGTAAACAGATAAGAGATGGCAATTCAACCACTTCTCTACTCAACATTGGTAAGGCATAATATTTAAACATTTCTGGGCTTTGTGCATTAAGAAGCTATGAACCATAACTATCTCACATAAAGCATTCAGAGTGAGAAGAAACACAAATGAATGGCAATGTTTTGGTCTTGATAAAATGAGAAAGGTGGTCTAAAAGCATGGAAACAGGCAAAGAAGTTTAGAATAAGCTGTTTCCCATATCTTCTGTGGAAGAATAAGGAGGAATGATCAGCTCTGTACCAATGAGGATTCAGGCAAGACATTAGGAAAAGCTTTCTAACACTAAGTTTTGTGGAGCACTAAGATCTGAGGTGTCTCCAATTGTCGTACTGATGAAGTTGCAGAATAGAGACAAGTGTCTGTCCAACATTACAGATGTACATCTGCCTCTGCCTCAGAGCAGACAGTTGGACCGGATGATTTGTGGAAGGATCTTCCATCCCTGTTTTCCTGAGGTTTCCACTATTCAATACAATTATTATGGTCTTCAGTTGCTTATGTCTTGTATCTTCCTATTTGTCTGGGTTTGTGTGATGGAAAGACACTCGAATGCAGGGTTTTAAAAATAAAAAATAAGAATAATTTATTTTTGAACCACGTGCATTCAATACATCACTACTGCAGGTTTGATGGATACAATGGAGAAATGCACTATTGCAGTTTACAATACGACTACACTTATTACAACCACAAGAGAGTCACAAAATACACTGCTGCCAACACAGCAGTCACGGAACGCAGTATTACCGCCCGCAACAGTCACCTCACTCGCTGTTACCCACCCCAGGCAATTCACAAGGTTCAGTGTTACAACCACAGCTGATTCGTGGAACACACTATCACAAGCACACTAAATGCTACACGTGTGTTAGTTAATTACCCGAGACTACAAACTTAAAGCATATCAAATATTCACTTACCCGTCTCTCTGGTAAGGGTTCTCAGTATGTTTCCTCAGTCAATACCCTGGCCAAGGGGGAAGGGTCTCCTCTCAGAGTTGGAGAAGCTGCTCCCCCATCTCAAACTAAATCCAAGGGGTTTTAGTTGATTTTTTGTCAGATGTACCTGACAGTGGGCAGGGCTGTGGCCTAGTGGACAATGCCACCTTCCATGTTTGTCATTAGCAGTGACCCCCTTATCTTATGCCCTATCTGTTGCATCTCTTTGCATTGTCTGGGTTCATTAAGGCCAAATGGAGACCTTCTGGCTTGCCTTTATCTTACTGCTAGGCAGATGAATAGTGGCTTGATTGGAACTCAGGGCATATTGTTTGTTGAAGGAATTCCAAGGCTCAACACAGGTTTTGAATTATGCAGCACTGCCCATTTAGTCTTGTTTTTCAGGACAACTCAAGACTGAGCTATCTACACAGCTCCCTATGGGCTGCTCTGCTGAGATGGGGCCTCAAGGCAATCCAAGGCTGAGTCACTTTACAACCCCCCACGAGTCACCTAATGGGCTAGACATTGCCGAAACCTGTTTGTGGAACTCTGAGCCAGATGATCCTTACAGTTTGTTTCATTTATCGTCCCTGGACTTTGCACAGTCCTTACACTGAGATCCGTGGATGCGGTCAGAGCAATGGTCTCCAGATGGACCAGGCTTAGCCATGCACAGGCAGAGACACTGTCACAGCATGGTCTCAGGGCTCTGTCTACCCACTCACCTCGACAAGTTTGGATATTAATCTCTGAAAGTCAAAGAGTCGTATGGCATAAAGGAGAGCAGATGAACTCAAAGACATCTCCAGTGTACCTATGTGTAGGAGACCTCAACGGAACCACACTGCACTAAGTGGAAATGAAGTTCAGTACGGCTGGGCCAAGTCCATAATGCCTTTTACGGTGATGTAAGAAGGAAGCCATCCTTCTCTTTGTCTTGGTGAGGCACTTTTCAATACAGCTGTTTTTCTAGAATATGGAAACTCAGCACAGAATCAAGCCTTTCTCATCCTTAGCCAAAACTCAGTACAGATGTGCCAGGAAAGCTCAGTACTGTGCATATTTTTTAATTTTTGTTGTTGTTGTTGTTCTTGTTTTCTGGGTACCTTTTACCTTAACAGCAAAGAGTTAAATTAGCCTGATCTGATGCTAAGGTATGATTAAATAGATTCCCAGTCGCTCGGTTCCTTTCTGTGAGCCTATCTGCTACCAACAGCACAATATAAATAAACTCAGAGCCGGTCTCTAAAGCAGAAGCCTGAAGGGGATCATGCCTAACATATTGTTGCATAGTTAGTAAAACACCTGGGATCGAAAATGTCTTCTTGGGCTGCATGAAGCAGTCTAGACAGTGGTGTTCTGCATAAAATAGTCTGGACAGTAGTCTCAAAAGATGTTTTTCAATGCAGCTGTGTCTACTGATAAAATGCCTTTAGAAATTGATGTGCTCTGTAGTTCCTGTCATGATAATATTGATTTTACACACACCTTCTTCATTAGGTTGAAAAAGAAAATATTCCTGCATTTAAGAATAGAAGAGGGAAAAGAAATGTTAACCTATACTTCTCTTTAAGGCTCTGTGCCTCTTCTTTGAGTTAACATACCTCTCAAAGTACAGCAGTTTCCCAATGGTTTGATTGAATACAACTGATATTTCCCTCTCAGTTCCCCTTTATTCCATCATTTATTCCCTTAATGTTTCACAAAATTTTTACGTGTCTGCAATTTTATATGAATGCTATTTATAATAATTACATGCCAAATGGGTGATATTAGAACTTAAATAGTGGATTTGTTCTGTGTGCATTATCATGAGGTGGTACCCAGTGGGATTGAAGAGAAAACTCTATATTGAAGTAACATTAAGTACCTAAAAGATGGAGAATATATATTAGATAGCTGCATGGCTTCCTGTGCATCACAAGCCAGTTGTGCTTTTCCTCTTACGCACATGCACACCAAGCCTTTTTCTTTTTCTGTAAAGTTCATAATTATTTCATTGAGTGCCAATAACTTCCACTGCATTTTTCTTTTGGAGGTAAGAAATCCTGGCATTCCGTAAAAGTAAATTAATATTTCAGTCCAACTGATATGAAAGTATAACAAGGTAGAATTTGTTTCTCTTGTGGAAAAAAATATGACTTTCACATTATTTGGAGATTGCCTTTGAGGAACTTCTGCAGTTAGAGTTTACGTTGCCAATGTGAAAAAGACAGTTATGCTTAAAACAATAGAATAAAACTTGTTCCTAGATTCAGGATCAGATTTGTCAAGAGGCAAGTTTGCTTAAGTGTGCATAACAAAGCTCCGATCTTTATCTTCTCCTTTATCTTTGCAGAGGCATGTAAATAAATATGCACACTGAAATGTGTGTATGTTGTGAAATTTGGCTGATGGCATCTGTATTCTGCATACTATGGAGAGATTCCAATGGCCTGTTTGGGTCTGATGGTACATGGCTTAAATATGCTGAAGGATCCTATTTATTTCTTTTGAGTTTGTTAAGATTATGCTGAGAGCTCAGATAAGCAGCCAGTGATATTTAAAAGACTGACAATGGTTTGGCACCTTCATTGCCAACAGCAGCCTGCCACTCTGACCTCTCTTTTCTCATTGAGTGATCACATGGCTGAACTGCTTCTACTTTGTTTCCCCAAAAGCTACTGGGAAACATACAGGTTTCTTTTCCAGCCTTGATGATTCTGTGATTCTCAAAGGCCAATTCAGAGATGAATCCAAACATGAGATGCCTATGTAGAATGTGCTATTAATTAAGCAACCCAGGGAGATTTTAGGTACACATTACTTAGCTCCAGGTATTTCCATTCTGTCTCTATCCTTTTTTGTTTCTTTTTCTTTTACTCACATTATTCACTTGACAAACATGGATGGGTTTGTTTCCTTATTTTGTTTGTTCTTTTAATGCATGCTGGGATTCCTGTCCACACATAACTAGTCTTCTACATACTGTAAGAGTATGCATGCGTCATAAAAGCTGAATGGAAGATAATGGTTGTGGGACTGGTCAGTCCATGAGGAATATTGTAAGTTGACAAAGACTGTTAGAGCAAAGATACATATTTTGATATAATGTTCCATCACATTTAATTTTTTCATTTGTCCCAAGCTATGTGCTCACTTGCACAAGTTTTAAGACCAAACACTAGGCTTAGAAGGTTTATAAGACTTACCGTACTTTTCCACACCTACAACCTACCAACTTCCATATCCAAAGCAGGCATCAGTGCCCAACATTCCATGATAGAGAAAAGCATCTAGAACATGAAATTATAGCTTTAATTACAGCCTTGGAATGTGTGCATCTGAAGTAGAGTGTGAGCGGTTTGTAATGCCACAAACAAGCCATGTAGTGTATATTGGCTCAGAGAAAGGGTGGAATTGCCCCTCTATTTGCACTCTAGGTTTAGGTAAGAGAAATGACTGGTGAGCTAGCAGCTGTGAAGGATCTTGGGTTTGCATTAGAATGCCAACCAAATATGAGTCAAGTAAATACGAGTTGGAAAACTAGTAAAATATCACCTGAAATGCTGTGTCCAGTTTCTGTGTATCATGCATTAATTTCTAAGAAACAACTTGGACAACCCAAAAGACATCAATAAAAAAATAAAATTGTTAGTCAAAACATGACCTCTGAAGATGTCTTGAAGGAATTTCAGTAGTTTAAGCAAGAGAAAACATGTGAAGGAATGAAACTATAATATTCTAATGCATAACACACAGTTATTAAAAGAACAATGATTAAATGTTTTTCATTATCACCAGAGAAAAAAACCCAACAACATTTGTCTTGGTAATCAGCCTGCTCCTGTCTGTGGCTTGAATGATTTATTGAAATTTCCCTGAGTCCTAATTTTCTGTATCTCTGTGCTGGGGGTATAGGGGCTAGATGCTGGAAGAGGAGTTTAAGGACTTTATTTGTCATAGGGATTTGTCCTTCCTGCAAGGTACTTTTTTTTTTCCCCATTAGTGTTACCATTGAACCATGAAGTAAAAGCTCAAAATACATGTTTTGGGTTTCTAAGTTCACTGGAAGATTAATCTCTAACTGAAGAATTTTATTATTACCATGGTTTTATCTTAGAGATTAACCAACTTTAAGTAATGTTTTTTGCATAGAGTTTACCATGATAGGAGTGACCAATGCTTCGTCCACATGTGGGATTGCTTTACTGTTCTGCAGAGAAATACTGACCCCAGCATTTAGGTAAATGGATAACTAAGAGTAAGCACCTTCATGCATATTTTAAATACACAACCTGACTTTCAAATATGATTCACAGAATTGTAGGGGTTGGGAAGGACCTCAAGAGATCATTGAGCCCAACCCCCCTGCCAAAGCAGGTTCCCTAGGACATATAGCACAGGTAGGCATTCAGAGGGGTCTTGAATATCTCCAGAGAAGGAGACTCCACCACCTCCCTGGGCAGCCTGTCCCAGTGCTCTGTCACCCTCATTGTGAAAAAGTTCTTCCACATATTGGTGCGGAACTTCCTGTGCTCCAACTTGAAGCCATTGCCCCTTGTTCTGTCTCCACAGACCATTGAAAAGAGGCTGGCCATTTCCCCTCTGTGTCCCACATTTCAGATATTTATAAACATTGATCAGATCCCCTCTCAGTCTCCTTTTCTCAAGGCTGAACAGACACAGTTCACTCAAATATGCTGCTGATGTGCAGGGGTTTTTGAAACTGACTTGATACTTAAAATCATAAAGGAATCTAGTGACTATTTTTAGTACTTGATTATTTGTTTTAGGTGTTTTAAGTTTAGCCTTATAGCAAGGAATTTAAAATAGAAATGCTATTGAGCTAAGCTCCTGTTCCTAATGAATGCCACAGTTACATTTGCATTTCATTTAATGCACATGCTGAAGGTCTGAAGCTAAGACACTATGTCTATGTTTTCTTGAATCTGAGACATAGCAGGTGATATTTCCAAGCACACTGATGGGGAAATTACATGTCTGGTATCTCTCGCCGTTTTCCTCAGAACCAGGTCAAGCTTTCTCAGCATTACAATGAAGAGGGGAACATGATAATGTTAGTTGGCCAGCAACATAAAGGATGTGCAAAGTTTTGCCTAAAGGACCAGAATGTTAGCACATTATGTGCATTGTAATACCTGGGGAGAAACAAGTTATCTCAGAGAAGGGAGTGATAAAGAGGAAGAGGGAAAGAAGAACAGGAGGGGGCCTCAAGTCTGCCTCCAGTCTGAAGAACCAGCTCAGCTTTGTTCACAAGACAAAAGCTAAAGCTCACCAAAAGGATGTGTAATGAAGAGGAGTAAATTAAGTAAACGGCCATCAAGTGTCTTTGAAGCCCACCAAGATAATATCGGAGTGGAGTAGGTGGGTGGGGGATAATGAGCTCTCATAATAGAAAAATTAATTATCCCTTGAAAACTAGGAATATGCATATCTCGTGAATATGCATATATGCCTTGTATAAAAGCTGTGTAACTGACCCTTCACATTGGGAGGAGCGATGCCCTGTGCTGCAATAAAGAATAGTCACCAAGGCTATTGAGTTTTGATTTCGGTTTTTCACGGCATCAACAGGCAAACCTGACTTTTGCAATGCTTACGGCACAGAGGAGTAATCCTGACCCTGGTCTGCCCCCCCTGTCACAGGTAATGAAACTTTAGGGCCTTTGGATATGGGGTAGAAGATAGCTTTAGGGAGATAAATTTGTTGCCCATTCTGTTATAAAGAGAACAATGATAATCCCTTTTCCTGCTGATGGCCGACCACTCCATCCTACAATAGCTGCCAACCTGTGCTCTCTGACTTCCTTTCTTTTTTGACCACAGCAGTGGCAGCGGAAAAACACCTTTAGCAAAAAAGGGGCAATGGAGTAATTCTGTTACCTCTGTCGCCTTGTACTTAATTGCTGTTGTGGTTTAACCCCAACAGGTAACCACGCAGCGGCTCACTCACCCCTTGCTCTGCCAGGGGAATGGGGAGTTGAACCGAAAAAAAACACCTCATGGGTTGAGATAAAGTTAGTCTGTTAGGACAACACAAGGATGATGATGGTGATGATAATAATAATAAACAAGTGATGCACAAATGCAATTGCTCGTCACATGTAGAAAGAAAGAAACCACAACCAACAATCCAATGCACAGTCTGTTTCTGAGCAGCGCGTGTGCCTCCAGTTACATGTGGAGCATGACACTCTGTGGCAGGGAATATCCTTTTGGGTCAGTCTGGATCAGTTGCCCTGGCTGAGCTTCTGGCAGGGTGTGTGAAGCTTAAGTTCTTGTCTTAATATAGGAACTACAACTACCTAGCGGCAACTAAAGACATCAATGTGTTATCACTTTCATACTAAACCCCAAACACAGCATTACACCAGCTACTAGAAAGCAAATTAACTAGATCCCAGATCCTGAAACCAGGATAATCACATAACTAGTTTGCCTATGCCTAGAGTCAGTTTTTGTTTCCCCATTGGCTTCTACTATGACATATGTGAGTATCAGAAATTTCTCTGTACCCTAGATAAACATGAAGATTTCAAGTAGTCTAGACTAAATTTCTGTAAAGTTAGCCTAACACAGTCTTCAGGAACAGACATCTGAGATCCATCCAAGGGTTTCATACTTTTATACAGACTTCAGTGAAGAAACTTGTGGGCAATAAAATACTTATCCTCCAAAGTGCGTGCTACATTTGTGATAAAATTTGGATTGGAAAATTCCATTCCATCAAAAGTGCTTTTTATCACTACTTTTAGAAATATTTAAAAATTTCTTAGAGGTGAATTTTAGAATAGATTTAGTCCAAGACTTTATGAAAGTCGTACAAATTTAAGTTACTTCATGTACATTCCATTGAATATTTTCATTGAGTCCTCAGGGTTACATATATTCTGGAAACTGCTGAGTTTACATTTCTACAAGCTGGACAACAGTATGGAAACCTGGAAAATTGAGTTCTACAGACACAGAGTGCACTACTCTAGACACATTGTTCTATCATATAATCACCAGTTATCATGGGAATACTTCAAAGCACTTTGCAATGATAGTTCAATTTTTCTATCTCCAGTGGTTGCACTGCAACCTCCACTTTAAAAGATGGAGGTTTAGCTGAATGATAAACATTGTGATCATAACGTCAAAGATAAATTCTCTTGAACTAAGGCTGGAATTGTTTCTCTTTTCTCTCTTGTTATAGAAAGCTGAATGTATGATAGTGAAATGGAAAAGAATTTTCAAAGCCAACCATTCTGGCTTTTAGGACTATTTTCTTGTGAAAATGAAACTTATTTCAGATAAGAGTCCTTTTGTTTTTCTATCAGTGGTAGTTTTTGTTTTCGCAGCAGGGTGAGATAGCTCACTCTCGTTTCTTAAATAATTTAGAAGGAAATTTAATCTCTGCAAAGGATAATTTGAGAAAGAACATACTTCCAAAGAATATTACAACATCCCCTGTGTTCTTAAATAACTATAGGCTGATCTATTTTCTTCTGTACTTACTTAACCCTTTTCATTTCTGAAGGCAGGTTTCGTTGTGTTTTTCCCCACTCATGAGGTGGGTGATTTACATTTTCTAAATAACTATCCCTTATTAACAGGATAGTTACTTTTAGCCTAAATTTTTCATGTCTATGAGAATAACTTCCTTGCTATCTGTTTTAAAACCCCATCATACTTGTTAGGTTTCTTTCACTTTGAGTCTCTGTCACGAGACTCTGATCTGAAGCGTTTCCTTTCTTTGTATTTATCCATAAATTAATCTGGCAGAACCCAGTGATGTAATTTGGCAATTTCATATATTGGTACTTAAGTCACAGAAATAGTTTAATTTAAACTTTTAAATGCTTCATTTGTCAGGGGTGCCCTGCAGAACTTTCTGGCCATTACAGCTGTACTGTAGCTTCTACATATCTTTCTCAAGCAATTGAATTCAATAAAAGATATTAGAGGACCACTTTCCTTTCAGTGTAATTGTGATGTAAAATAGCATCTCACAAAATTGTTCATTATGTAAGATTGTTCTGGAGTGAATACAGCTGCAAGGTACTTTGCAGCTCCAGGTTACAAGCTCTAAACTTCCTTGACTTCATCAGTGGAGGTGCATCCAGTTGCCTCGTTACAGCTGCTTCCGTATATGCAGACTTGCAGAGTGCTCCAAAAAGTGGTGATCAATATTCAACCCACTTAGTAGGAGATGCCTGTCCTTAGGGAGGAAGGGCTGAGAGGAAAGTGATTTCCTGAAGTGCTCACTGTATGTCACTTCTAATTATTAATGATTGTGTCAGGGTTTCATTGAAGTAATCTAGGGAGCAGTCTCATTGCATCTGTCCACGGAAACATTAGATGATGATTTCAAAGATACAGTTTTTTAGTTTCTCAAACTTCAAAAATATTCTGTCACCTGCTTTCTGACTACTTTTATATGCCAAATTTTTCTTTCTCTTATGACACGTACTCTAGGAAATTATGTCAGGGCCCTGAGTGCATCGATGAGCACTGCAACACCCACCTCTGAGGAGTTTTGCTGCCTGTGCTCAAAGTGCAGCTGTAACCCATATCATCCTTTTGGGAGATAAGCGGGAATCTACAGAAGTGTTTGGCTGTCACTGGGCTGCTGATTAACTCTGGTTTCTGTCAGTGGTCTGCTCTGTTCTTTCTGCTTGAGTGCTGTGTTGGCGGTGACGATGCCCTGCCTGTCTCATTGTCACCTTTGCCTTCTGTTGGAGAGCACTCCACTCTAACAGCAGTTTATTAATTTATTTCCATCATTACAATTCCACTGAGGTCAATAGAGATACTCAAGGTAACAGAAGCAGTTCAGGGTAGCTCAAGGTTAAATCTGGACGTGCTTGTCCATCCACAGTGAGGTAAATTAAATCAGTATTCCAGAAGACTGAATGGCACATGGTGAGTTGAAAGTAAAATGACCATTGGCTTGGGTCAGTCTCAGCTCTCCTATGTGTGAGTGTGGACAGCAGTTACTTTTGTCTTGAAAAGGAATCGATAGTCAAAATTCCTGCAAGTCAGTCTTCTTGTTATGTGCCTTTCTGACTTTAAAACATGATGAGAGAACTGCTAATGTATTGTCAACGATATCTTGAATTCTACTTTTGTTTAACTTTTTATTGTATTCAGTAAAACGCAAAAGTGGCATTAACTTCAACAATATGCAAATAGTAAGTGATCCTTCTTACCTGGTATTCCTGATGTGCTAACAACTTTCATTATTCTATTCATTTATTATTGGAGAATAATTAAAAGTGAATGACTGTTAAAAGTTATTTTCTTTTGCAAAAATGAGGCTTCATCTTTTTTGCCACATTCATTTTCAACAGTAGGTATCTGCCTTTGTAACTTTCTCTCACACACTTTCCCTCCACCATTACTGATACTGGAGTTTAAACATTAGAAATTTAAGAAAAATGTAAGAAAAGTATTTTGAAATTCTTTCTGCTCATTGTCCAATGCCTTTGATACAAGTAACTGTATGCTCTGAGACCTGGAGCTAGAAGAAAATGGAAAAATAACTTTATTGGAATTGTAAAGCATAATTTTGCCTCCATTTTGTGCTCTGTGACCTGCAGTTTGGTCAGTAGCATGCTGAAGGTCAACTGCATAACACATTTTTCCATGGGCCTTATAATATATTTATATGATCTGATTAGTATCAATCATCCTTCTATGAGTCATGTCTATTCTTCTATTTTTCTGTAATCTAACAAGGAGAAAAATATCCTGGGTGGATGTTTGCAGACGATATGGCGTATGAAAGAATACAGTCCAGTTACTCTTAACTTGTGCGTTTAACTTAATTTATTTTATGATCATAAAATGCACTACCTATGGAAATATATGTAGATTTGAAGTAGTTGCCAGAGCATGGATGCCTAATTGCTCAGATATTCTTTTTGTCTCACAGTTTCTCATCCAGGCAGACAAGGCATCTCCCATGGGTTCTGTGCCATTTGTGCCAGTCCTGCTGGGTATCTTGGATTTTTTGCACTATTTCACATGACAATAGGCACATATGTTTGCATGCCTGAATTGAACACAGCTCTTTACTGACAGTAATGGGATATTGACTCTTGCAACTACATGTAGACACCTAAATGTAAATGTCTTAATTTGGAGCTTAATTTCATCCTCAAACTCACCTATTCAGAGTTGCATTTAGATCTCCTGAAAGATCTGTTTCTTCCTATTTACTATAGAAAGCTTCACTTTTACCTTAGTTAGTGATGTGAAACTGAGGCATAAAAGATTGCTTGCACACATTCATGTCTAGTCATGAGGCAGGGCAGCACCTACACTCCATCTGGATAACAAGGGGACCAACAGAAACTAATGTACCTGATGTCTTAGGCATACTGGAAGGCACCTCCATGTATGATAGATTTGTCAACTAAAATCTAATCAACCACATATATGAATTATACCTGTCTGGGATGATTAGAGGCAGCATCAGGGTGGCTACAATCAAACTGTGTGGACCTTCAATGGTCAAAATCACAAACAGCATCCATAGCCAAATACTTTTTATTGTTTCTGTGGGTAAGCAATTGACTTATGATGATTTTTCACTGTTACATTGTGCATGGCTATTGACTAAAATGATCACTTGATGCTAAGATGATGCTTGTGCTGGGAGATACACAAAGCCAGGGCACTACCTCAGATTTTGAGACCAGCTGGTAATGTCTGGCTGCCTCCTCATTATTAAACTCTCCTTGCTTCAAATTCATGGTGGCTACACCCAAACTGTGTATTGGAAGTGGACCTTCAATGGTCAAAATTGTGAACTGAGCCTGTGAATTTTTTGAAGAGAGTGCTAATTCACCTAGGCTAAGTGTGCCAGGAACCACTGTAAACACTTAATGGTACTAAAAACTATAGTCTTATCACTGCCATCTCTGTCTTGATGTATTTAATTTACTAGTGTAGATGTCTCAGGAGCATTAAGAATAATATTGGAAGGACTGTATGGAATGTATAAGCATTTCTCATAAGGAAGATTTTGCCAACCAGAAGTTAAGGCATTCACTACAGAAAATTATCAAAGTTCTTTTCAGGTGCAAATATTCTGTTTGATGTTTTGTCTCTATGTATCTCATTTCACCCTAGAGAATCCTACTGCAGTCAGAAAACTTCGTATGGAAATAGCATGGTGTCCATCAAAGAGGGGTAGTCTGGTAGTGGAATGTGACAGATATTTGCCAGGGAAAACAGCATTGCAGATCTGTATAGGAGTGGGACTGGGGAAGAATCCTGCATATCTCTGAAAATACAGAGAGACTGTAAGGAGGTAAAGGAGATCAGCAGAACTGAGGTCATTTGGGTTGTGGAAAGTTAGGTTAAAAAAAAAGAAATATTACTTTGTCTGTTTTTCTTCTATCTCTTGTCTTCAATAAAAGCTGGTTACCTGAATACAGCATCTTCAAGAACACCATACCCTGAAACATCATTTTAAGGCTTAGCTGATGTAGAAATCCACTTGGTGAATTAATCCCTGATGCAAGTGTTGTCAGTGCTCGCTCACATATCCTATCCAAGTACTAGTCAGGCCAGAGCTTTGCATAAGCTTCCATCTTGCAGAGGGCTTTGTGTGGGCACAGTGTTTTCCTGTACACCGCAATTACCGAGACTCTTCAAATTGTAAACTGCAGGTCTTGCTCTCACAAGAAATTGCACTGATTTAAGGATTTAATTATATTCCCCTGTGAACAATTTTCCTTTAGAAGTAGTTTATTTCAAATTTTTAGGGGTGAAAGGAAGCGTTCATATGGGTAATATTAATTAGACATTGGTGGGAGTAGAGTGCTGACAGTAGGGTAGCAGATTGTTACTCTGAAAAGGAGACAGACAGACTTTGACAATCCATGAGAGATGACCGTGTCAGATAAATTGAAAAATGTATTTTCAATGTAAAGTTAGTAGCATGCAGGATGCAAGAGTTACTTTTGGTCTGATGACAAGACAGAAAGTAGAAAATTACTCAGATGGCTGCTTCTCAACGACATGAAGGCATTGCTGCCAAGTGCTACTTAATTTCTATTCTATAATGGATGCATATGTTATAGCTCTCACTGATTCAAATGAAATAGAATTTTATCCACATTTTTAAACACTTTTCTTTCTTTCTGTTGAGAGAAATCATAAGGCATGAAGATAAACGGAGCCGTATGCATCCATGTGTCTGCACTGCTATGATAATGCAGTCCCCAAAAACCAGCTGCCAAGCATAGCTGCCACTATTGTACAGGAAAGTTAAAATAATTGTTTTCTCCTTTAGCACTCCTTTCATTGGCTTCTGCAGTTCAAATTTCAAAAGCTGAATAACCTTTCTAGCACATTGCCATATTTTATTTTCTTTAAATAAGAATGTACGCGTTGATCCATGGCTGTTTTAGTTATTTCTTTAGAAAATATGCTTCTCTAGAAATCCCTGGGATGCCTTTGCCCACACAGAATTTCCTTTATAACTGAAGATGGGCATGTTTGGAGACCTAGGTAGAATACTTTTGAGATGTATGGTAGAAGAGAATGGAGGAGGAATGGGAAAGCATCAGCTTTCCATAAAAAGAATCAGTAGAGTCTTCTGCTAGGGAGATTTTACTTTTTCTTTATTCCATATGCAAAGTAGCTGTGTGACATGGGGGAAAAGTCTGGAGTTGACTGAAATGAAACCATTCCAATAGTTAGAAACGCTTCTTGACAAATCAAATGAAAAAAATTGTTCTAGCACATAAAATAGCTTTACAGGAGAGTACAAATATCTCAGATGTTACATAACCATGATATTGCATAAGACACATTACAACTATGTGGTCTAATGTCACATTATGGATCCCTCTGGTTACTGGCCTTATACTTTCATATTTCACCAGCAGCTTGGCCCCGGGTGCCCTGGCCCCCTTGCTTCATGCTCACACACGCATAAATGGATCTCTTATTTGACCCCAAGGCTACACGGTCTCCCCAAGACCTGTCTGGGACCTCCTGGCCCATCCAGTAGCCAACTCACAGACCCTCTTGTGTCTTGTCGTGGTTTTGCCCCAGCCGGGGGCCGCACCCCACACAGTCGCTTGTACTTTTAAAAGGAAGGGGGAAGGAAAGTTGGGGGAAGGGGAAAAGGGAAGGAAGAAAGGAGGAAAAGAAACCACAACCTAGAAACCAGAACCACGCAGGTTGGGATAAGGATAGTTTACTAAACAATAACAGAAAACTAGATATAACAATAACAGGAGTTTAAAGCACAAAATAGATGAAACTGGTGATACACAATGCAATTTCTCACCAAACCACACAACTCAGGCCGCACAGCTTAGAGCCCGTCCCGGACAACCCGACCGCCCCAGAAACTGCACGTCCTGGCGTTGTCTCCCCCTCTTCCCCCCAGTCCCCCCTTAAACTGAGCATGACGTAACTGGCATGGAATATCCTCTTTGGCCAATTCGAGTCACCTGTCCTGGCTGCATCCCCTCCTTTCTCATTAGTAAGGAAGTATGCAGAGCTGAGAAAGGTACTTGATTGCCCGGCAACAAATCGGAAACATCAGGGTGCTATCAGCACTATTCTCATGCTAACACCCAAACATGGCATTCCATCCACTGCTAAAAAAAAGTTTAACTCCATCATAGCTGAAACCAGGACATGTCTCCACTATCCAGGTTTGATACCTGTTTCCCAAGCTTTTATCCTACTCACAGGGTAGTTCTGCTTTTATTATTAAAAAATTAGTGTCATTTTCAACCTACTCACACATAACTAAACCATATTTTTGTCAATTATTTTTATATTAAGACTAAAGTTCAACAAAGATCTTCCACAGAACCACACAAATTTAGGTGGGGAATTGGCAAATGTTAAATCTTGCCTCACAAGATAACAAACTAGAATTTTTCTCCAGCCAGAAAACAGCTGTAATGAAAATTAGATGAAAATTCTCCTCTGGATGAAGTTTTTTTTGGAGAAGCTCATTTTAGGGAATTTTTATGGTACCCCTTGAGGCAAATTAAACACACATATGTACTTAAATAGAAAAGAAAAATGTAAAGAACAATGCATTGGTCAGAGCCCTACCAAAATACATGTCTGCACAGATAGGTTGCAAGCATATTCCATATATACACTTGTACCAGCATCAGTCCCAAGAGCAGTTGCATGGGGCACCTCAGCCTGACTGTGGGTCCATTATCTGGTCCAGCTCTGCTGCCCAAGGGTGGTCCCTGAGCTTGGGCAACTGAGTGCTCCTTCTCCAGGATGGCTGCAAGTCAATGTTGAGGCTGTTTCTTATCTCATCACTAAGGGAAACTTCACTCCCTCAACAGGAGTCTCTTCTGTCTCTGGCTATTCCTGTTTCCAACCAATTTAGCCTCTTAGTGTAGTCAGGCCTTTTTGCCCTCCATGCAGACCAGTCCTTGGTCACAAGTTACCCCTGCTGAGCAGTTACAATTTTCACTTCACTTGTCTTTTCGCTTTATCGTTAGAGGAAGCCTAGACAGATTCTGTCTTGGTGAGACTTAGTGAATATTCATCAATTTGCGTGGTGAATATCATATCTCTAACATTTGTTCATCATTTTGAGAGACCCAAGTCCCACGGTGGTAAAAATATATTAATATTAGGTCCATAAATACCTACAAAGATAAAGATTTTTATCAGAAAGAATGAATCAAAGACTTCCTGGTGTTCATCAATAATGAATAAAAATACTCTTGAGTTTTGAAGTATTTCTCCAGCCTCAAGTACAGAGTACTCAAATGTAGACTTTTTTTTTATCTATCCGCTGCAAATCTTGTGACTTTGGAAGCATTTCTTAGGAAAAGAAAGAAGGAACATTAGATTTTAAGAATCACATATTTAAAAAAAAATGAAACTACATTTGTGCTACATGAGACTATTAATAGATGTCTCCTGATGACCTGTGCTTCATGCCACATTCTGAAATTATTATGGCCATTTAAAATTTTTAATAAAGTTCTTTTGATGGCTCATGT
Organism: Porphyrio hochstetteri; assembly: GCA_020800305.1. Lineage (NCBI taxonomy): Eukaryota > Metazoa > Chordata > Aves > Gruiformes > Rallidae > Porphyrio > Porphyrio hochstetteri. The sequence goes on along the minus strand of CM036906.1, from coordinate 20,136,463 downwards.
GTTCATAGGAATTAATCTTGTGGAAATATGAGCAATCTCAACTAGAATGGGAGTGGAACACAGAGCTTCTGATCACCTAAGTGTGGACACAGAAGCGTGGACATTCCACCACCAGCTGAGGAGATTGGTTACCTTTCATGCACAACGGAGAAACACGGGCATCACTAACAGGCCACAAGTGAATGGAACTCCACTGGTTGTCTAGGGAGTTTAGAGAAAAGTTTCGTAATACAAGCAGTTTAGTTAACAACCTTGTTGTGTGGGGTAAATGTGGGCTAAAAGGGTTTGAATAATAAAACATTTGGGTTTAGTATTTAAAAAAAACCCCCAAACAACCCACATTTTAAAGATACATATTTTAGAAGAAGATTCTTCATCTTCTTTATTCCAGTTACCAGAAAAGTTAGTGCACTGGTGTCCACACTGTGGTCAGGGCATAGGGCAGTTACAAGGACCACAGGTGTACCTTTGTCAGTTTGCTCAGTCTGGTGGATTGACCCTGGCTGGAGGGTGGGTGCCCACCAAAGCTGCTCTGTCACTGTCCATTCTCAGCTGAACAGGGGAGAGAAAGTATAATGAAAGGCTTGTGGGTCGAGATAAGGACAGGGAGGGATCACTCAGCAATTATCATCACAGCACAAGCAGACTTGGGAAATTTAATTTAACTTATAACCCAATCATATCAGAGTAATGAAAAATAAATCCCAATTTTAAAACACCTCACCCACCCTTCCCTTCTTCCTGGGCTCAACTTCATTCCCATTTCTCTCCATCTTCTCCCAGAGGCACAGAGGGATGGGGAATGTGGTTTGGGATCAGTTCATCACACACTGTCTCTGCTGCTCCTTTCTTCTCTGGGGGGAACCCCTCCCCAGTGTTCCCCTGCTCCAGCATGGGGTTTTTCTCAAAGGAGACAGTCTTCCACAAACTTCTCCAACATGAGCCCTTCCCATGGGCTGCAGTTCTTCACCAACTATTACAACGAGGGTCCCTTCCACAGGGTGCAGACTTTCAGGACCAGACTGTTCCAGCACGGGTTCCCCACGAGGTCACAAGTCCTGCCAGCAAACCTGCTGCAGCATGGGCTCCTCTCTTCACAGGCCTACAGGTCCCATTAGGAGCTTGTTCCAGCACAGGCTTCCCGTGGGATCACAGCCTCTTTTGGGTGCATTGACCTGCTCCAATGTGGGGTCCTTCATGGGCAGCAGGTGGATACCTGCTCTGCCATCAGCCTCCATGGGCTGCAGGGGGACAGCCTGCCTCACCATGGTCTTCACCACGGACTGCAGGGGAATCTCTGCTCTGGTGCCTGAAGCACATCTTCCCCTTCCTTCCTCACTGACCTTGGTGTCTGCAGAGCTGTTCCTCTTACATATTTTCATTCCTCTCTGTCTGCAATTGCACAGGTTTATTTTTTCATTCTTAAATACATTATCTTAGAGGTGCTACCACCACCACTGATGGGCTTGACTTTGGCACTAATGGCAGGTCCTTCTTGGAGCTTGCTGACTCTATCAGACATAATGGAATCTTCTAGCAGCTTCTCACAGAAGCCTCCTCGGAAACCTCCCTGCTACAAAAACCTTGCAAGCAAACCCAGTACACTCAGGAATATGCTGTGACCTTGAGTGATGGTTATCATTATAGCATTTATAATTAGCAGTTCTGCACATGGCTGTTTTCAACTTATTCTCAAAAAGCATGTAAAGTAAAATGCCTGTGGCATATTGGCTATTTGAACTCGTGGTGGTGAGGGCAGCCTGAATGAGCGTCCCAGTAAATTAACTAACTGCACTTGTGGAAAATGCTGATAGTGGGGAAAAGCACATTACTGCTTGACCTCTAACTCCAAGCCTATTGCAAAAGCTTCATTTCAGTTGCAGCACCACCTCTCCCATAGCAAGGCTTTTATAAACCCCTGTGCTGGGTTTAGCTAGCACTGTGTGTAATCAGCATTTCCAGGGCACTTTGTCCCCTTTTTCTTGGCTTCTGGTAATTATTTGTTGCCACCTTCCACATTTTGTCCTCTCCTTGTGACAGCCAAGTTGACCTATGCATTCTTTTTCAGCTCAGCTTCAGGTTTCTCACGTTTCACCTTCTTCTGAGGTGAAAATGAATTTCTTCATTTCTTCAAATCTCAATTTCTTTCTTTTCTACTCCATTCCTTCCCCCACCCCCTGTCCTTTCGCTCTGCTGCTTTCCTTCTCCTGGAGGCACTCAGTGTCGTCTGCACTGTTTCTTATAAGGGCAGTACAATGTCCTGGGTTTTGTACCTGCCTGCCACTGCCCTCTGCAACAGAATCACAGATATTTGGACTTAGAATTTGTCAAAACACAACATTTGTGCTTGATGGGAATTTTTACATTCCAAATCCTAGCTTTCTGAAAGAAAGAGGAAAAACCAACAGATTTTAAAGAATGCAATTTTACGTAATAATACTGCTCTAAAAGCATACATGATTTATTGTTGACAACATCCAATTTCTTAATCATCTTGATGATGCAAATATTATATATCAAGAAAATGTTAAACTTCAAAGACAACAGAGAGCTTGAAATAAAATGAATATCTACTAAAAAATAAACCTGTTTAAGTTTACTTTAAAGTGCATTTCAATATACTTAGCCATTCAAGGAATTGAAAAATCCCAGTATTCCCAAATGATGTCAAAAAGGTTGCAAACCTGAAAGCAAGTTCTAATTTTTCCTTTTGATTGCCAAATGATGGTTTCATACCAATTTCATCTAGTTCTCTGTGATATATGTCAAACACCTCTGTACTTCTAAACTCAGGAACCTCTCGTACCCCAAGCAAGGAGAGGTGGTTTGCTCTGCTGCAAAGATGACCAGGAGATAGTAAATAGGAAATATTCTGTTCCAATATGAGACAGGTTTGGGGTTTTTTTCTTCTTTTTAAATTTTTTTTTTCCTATCAAACAACTTTGAGCCAAATATTCATCATATTTCTCTCAGCAGAACAAGAAGAGAAAGATCCCAATAGTCTCTCTTATATGTATGGCTTTTCAATTTTTAAATGTTAACACAGAGGTTTCTGGGAGCTGCGTCTTCAATTTCCAAATGGAAATGCACATAATGAATGCTTGATTTTGTGTTGCTTAGGATAGTGAAAATATAAATAAAACATATGAAGAGCTTTTAGGTAAAAGAACAGAAAAAAATAAAAACCCACAAGCCCCGACCAAAACCCCCAACTGTTCTGGTATTATTTTATTGTTTTGTTGGCAGGAAAATATTGCACTTTGGGAACTGTGGGAGAATAACTTATTCAGAAGCTCAAAAAATAGAGAAAGGAATTTGGGTACATACTAGAACAGACTTAGTTTTTTGCTTTGTTTTGATTTTTTGTTTTAAAAAATAAATAACACTTTATGGATAAACTTAGTATTTGTTCCCCATAAACTGAGAACTGGTGGGTGCAATTTGCTACATTTTACACCATGTTTATGCTCAGGAGAATTCCTGATGACCATTAATATGAGTGTCAAATTCAGCATGTTTTCCTGATGAAACGAGATTAATTTGAACTCTGTTCTACTTGATTTGTATGTCAGTCCCTTCTTCATAACTTTGAAAGACATTGGCTAATTTTAGTCTCATTGAGAGGTGAGTAGAATTCTTGAAGATAATTATGTGCCTATAAATTTACTGAAAGTATGACTGACTAAAGGAGAAAGACCCAAAATACAGACTCTCTTGAGGCGAAAGGAGAGTGAAATTAGCCATTACACATTCTCTTTGGTAGCAGACGGATATTTCATATACATGTAGTTCAAGACAAGTGTATATTTTTCTCTTCTTGTATGTGTGTTTCATAAGGGATCATCCGGTAAGCAGCACAGGTAATGTTATTGGGGTGATGTGGGTGACATAAAGGAGATAGGACTCATATATATATATATAAAAAAAATCAGGTTTCTGATAGGCTCTACTCCCTACAGGACACTGTGATGCTTCTCTCTTTAGGAGGCCAACCAGTAGGCATCTATCTCCAATTACCTAAATGAATTTTAAAAACATTAGACCTACAGACAGTTTGGCATTGTATGCAGGGCCATGAGGGGGATTCAAGTGCTGTAAGAATCAAACATTGCTCATCTGTGAATTTCATTTTGTGTGAAAATTTTGTATGCACAAAGAGAATTGCTCCTGTCAAAGGACATTTAGATCTCAGCTCTTTGAAAACATTACCTCTTAAATGTGAGAAGAAAAGAATTTGCGCAGAATGTACTTCTAAGTTTCTCTGACCATAACATCTATTCCAGCCTATTACAGATGAAGAGTCATATGCACTTTAGACTGTAAATGCAATATAAGCATGAACAGGTATAAACAGTTAAACCACAGCAGCATGGTGGTCTACAAAGACTAGCCTAATGGATGGGGATTAAATGAACCTTGCTGGGTGTCTGTGCAGCTTTTGGGGTGTGAATGGTTCATCTGCAGTATAGACATTTAATAAGTGACTCTGGAGCTTGTGCTGCATTTTTAAATCTGCTGCAGGCACTTCAGCAACTCAGTCTAATTGCAAGACAATGGAATTTGATATTGCAAGTGCTGAAGTACTTTAAAAAATGAATCTGATACATATTTCAATTTTACCCTTAACAAAACCTCCTCAGAATACTAAAAAATGTAAAAACTTTCTCTAATAGTTTTTGGCTTACTGTTAATAGCTTCTAACGAAGAGAGTTTTTAGCCTTTGGCATAAAAATATGAACATGAATATCAAGGCTGAAAATCAAAAGAAAGAAAAAAAGAAGTGAAATTGAACTAGTCACAGTAAAAAAGCCTAACTGAAAATACACAAAACACAGACAGTGTAAAGAGTAGACATGCAAGAAACAAATAGTGTGTATAAATTAATAATCAAAAGAAACTGTAAAGGAATGATTACTTGAACCTCAATATACCTCAGATGATTTTCAGTATCCAGAGTATCCTGAGGAATAAAACTTGTGAAACCTCCGGCTATAAGATTAGAAACAGAATTTTTAATATGTTGTTGATTTTTCTATATCTGCCTAATGGTCTATCAGTAACAGTTTTATGGATGCAGACAGAAAACTCCTAGAAAATCCCATACCAGAGAACTTTGGTGGCATTACCATGAGAAGTGAAGGGGGTGGGGAGGGAATGAAGAAGAAATCTCTGTATTTCCAGCCACAATGAAGCATAAGAAAAAATTCTAAATAACTTCAAAAAAGTTCATGTCACACAGAGTACTATTATAAACCTATCTAGTACTAGCTATAGCATAGTACTATATAGTACTATAATATTACTATAATAACATATACTACTACTACTATAGTACTATAGTATATTATATACAATATACTATATACTATACACTATACTTCTATATAGAACTATACTATAGCTACTATGCTATATTGTAGCACTATATAGTATATAGTACTATATAGTATATAGTATTATATAGTACTATAAACCTATCTAGTACTAGCTATCTAGTACCGTAAACCTTGACAGCGAGAAAATTATGGTTGAGTGTTACAGTACAGGCAGAACACTGAAATGGAGAACATACAGGATTGAGTAAAGGAGTAATGGAAGGAAACTGTCTGTGTGAGTAAAGACTCGGAAAATTTTAAACTTGAATTAGACTAGGGACAAATGGACTATTTAGATATGGAGCATTACAAGAGGCAGAAGGACAATTTTTATCTGCAAGCCCTTTAAGAACTTACGAAACATTTCAAAGATTGTCCTGTTACCTGTGAGAGAAATGAGTCATCTTGAGTGCTATCACACAGCATGACAACCAGGTGATCAGGCCCAGTCAACATCAGCTTACGAAAGGTAGGTCCTGACAAACAAACCTGATCACCTTCTATGACAAAGTAATTCATTTAGTGGATGAGGGAAAGGCTGTGGATGTAGTGTACCTTGATTTCAGCAAAGCCTTTGACACCATTTCTCATACTATTCTGCTTGAGAAACTGGCTACCTTTGGCCTGGACAGGCACAGCCTCTGCTGGGTTAAAAACTGGGTGGATAGACAGGGCCAAAGAGCTGTGGTAAATGGAGCTAGATTGAGCTGGAGGCCAGTCACAAGTGGTGTTCCCAAGGGCTCAGTCCTGGGTCCAGTCCTGTTCAATATCTTTATCAATGACTTGGATGAAGGGATCAAATGTTTACTCAGTAAGTTCACGGATGACACTAAGCTGGCAGGATGTGTCAGTCTGCTTGAGGGTAGGGAGGCTCTTCAAAGGGATTTGAACAGGCTGGATCGGCTGAGACTAGTGGGGTGAGGTTCAACAAGGCCAAGTGCAGAGTGCTGCACCTGGGACATAACAACCCTGTGCAGCACTACAGACTTGGGGAAGAGTAACTAGAAAGCTGCCTGCCGGAGAAGGACCTGGGGGTGTTGGTTGACTGCAGGCTGAATATGTCAGCAGTGTGCCCAGGTGGCCAAGAAGGCTAATGGCATCTTGCCTTGTATCTGCAAATAGTGTTGCCAGCTGGTCTAGGGAAATGATTGTGCCTCTGTACTTGTCATTGGTAAGGCCACAACTTGAGTACTGTGTTCAGTTTTGGGCCCCTCACTACAAGAAAGACATTGAGGTCCTGGAGTGTGTCCAGAAAAGGGCAACCAGGCTGGTGAAGAGGCTGGAGAACAAACCTTAGGAGGAGCAGCTGAGGGAACTGGGCTTGTTTAGCTTGGAGAAGAGAAGGCTGAGGGGAGACCTTATCACTACCTACAATTACCTGAAAGGAGTTGTAGAGAGATGGATGTTGGTCTCTGCCCAAGTGACAGGTGATAGGATGAGGGGGAATGTGCTCAAGCTGTGCCAGGGCAGGTTCAGATTAGAGATCAGGAAAAAGTTCTTCACCGAAAGGGTTATCGGGCACTGGAAAAGGATGCCCAGGGAGGTGGTTGAGTCACCAACCTTGGATGTATTTAAAAGATGGGTAGATGAGGTGCTCAGGGATATTGTTTAGTAGAGGACAGTTATGGTTGGACTCGGTGATCTCAAAGGTCTTTTCCAACCTAGTGATTCTGTCAGCCTATCTTGGCCAGGAGAAAGAAGCTCACCTAGAGACATGAATCAAAAGACCGACTGACTTCTGAGGGAGGAATATGGAAAATTGAAAGTGGTTAAAAATTATGTAGTTGGGATTTTACCAAAAATGATTGCCCAAACATGACTCACAGGGCAATGTGAGGTCAATGGTGACTTACAAGGCAAGCTCTGATCTCACCAAATGGAAGACCAAGTACTAAGAAATATTCTTGGGCACTACAATAAGTCACTTTAAATTGATATGCCACTTTTTTGTGTAAATTTACCAGGGTTAAACCTTCTTCCACACAAATAACTACGGTGTAATAAAGAGTCTCAAACTTGGAGCCTATAGACTGTAATGGTTTATTTTTATCATTTCCATTTAAGCAGGACTAAGGGTCCTGCAGTATGGGCAGACATGGACCCTTTCCTCCAACCTTGTTGTCCAAATCCTTATTATATTTTCAAAGGCTAGATGGTCACAATTTTTGCTATGAACAAAAATGATGCAAACCAAAATTTGAATATACTTACGCTTTAGTTTGATGCAAGACTTTTTGATATTGTCACAGTACCCAGAAAATGAGAAAAACGCCATGAACCATCTTGCTTTGATTCAACATATATGAATACATGAGATGGGAACAAGTTAGCTGTTCTCTAACAGTTTTAGATCAAGAATTACAGCTGACATATAACTACATTCTTATGTCAGCAACAAAATCAAAGTGACTGATGCTGAACACTAATCAATTCACAATAGTCTTGGTTTTGTGCTGAAAAAATATACCATGGTGTAGGATAAGCTAATGTTTTACTGGAATCACAAATGCAGATTTCTGAACTCTCAGTGGAGGTCCTGGAAATCTCTTTAGTGTGGCTTTCTTCAAAGGAACTGTATTTACTTTCATAATGCTACAAAGGAATCTGTAAAGAGATTCAGAGAGTAAGATCTGCAATGAATACTCAAGTCTGGATTCTTTCTTGTTTTTCCTTTCTTTTCCTTTTTTTTTCTTTTTTTTTCTTTTTTTTTTTCCCTGATACAAGTTTCTAAGGTTCTGTTAAATACATAAGTTATCCCAGAGTCTTAAGGCATTATTCTGGTCTTTCTCACTATTTAGAGAAGAGCAAGAAGAGCATTTTATGCACACATATCACCCAGTTTTAGAGACAAAGTGTGGTAACTCCCACCAAAGGGATGAAAGCAGGAATAAAGGAGATTGAACTGAATTTCCTGGAATCTTCACAAAAGGGAGAGGAGAGGAGAGGAGAGGAGAGGAGGTCTCCAAATCAGTTTGAGCACCTTTTGTGATTTATTCATACATCGTTTTCAACCAGCTGCATATTCAAGAAGAAAGATTTCTCATCTGAAGATATTTTAATATATTGGGCTACTGGTGTAATTATCACACTTATTCTAGATGTTATGTTTAAAGAGAAAGCCTATTGCTGTAAAGCTAAGGGGATGACAGAAATAGCAAGAGCTCCTGAAACCATGCACTTGTTCTTCAAAATGTCTTTCCACATGTATGTATATGGCATCTAGATTGAGACTACTGTTCAGAAATTAAAACTTCTGTATCACTGCACAGATAAGTCTCTACTCAAAAGTTTAATATTGCCAGGTGTGGATCTGGGCTTTGTCATATGACTGAATTTTCTGTTAAGCTGTTAGAGGGGACTGACTCTGAAACACTTTTGGACATAAGCTCATGATCATTTCCCTAAACAATACCTACATACAGTGTGGGAGTTTGCAGGGCTTAAAGATTTTTCTTGATGAAAAGATTGATTTTTGCCATAGTTCTGGAGGGTAAATCTAAGAATGTAGCTATGCCATGCCAGTTCATCTGGGGCAGAGAAAAGGTGTAAGCAATACAAGTATAAGTGTAGTGATTGTATTCTTTGCCTCAGATCCTGGTATCACCCCATAAACCTTGCTTTTTTGTCCTCAGAACATCATGGCTAAAATAGCTTTATGTTTCTAATTGACATCTTTGTGATATCTGGAAAGATAATCTTGACTTTGCAAGTAAAATACATTCTTCATAATTAGTAGGTTAGGAACAAGATATAATTTTTTTAGTCTTACAAGGTCTTTTCTAGGTCTATAGGCTGAGTTCAAGCAATCAAGCATTACTGTGCATTTCGAGACATTTGAAACACACTACTGCCAACTAAAAAGCATTAGATCTATAGAACACAAACTTGTTGCTATATATTATTCTTATGAATATTGTGGAGTATTTTGCATTTGGAAAGAAGTAGGCAAAGGGTTTTTTGAAAAGTATACCCAGTTTGTGAAACTGGCAGTGCCCATTATAGAAGTTCATCATATTTTTTAGCTGAAATTGTATGTAACATCATAAAGCAAAAAGAAAATTAATAAATAATGTTACTTATGCTCTGTAATGTTAATAGTCATCTAACAGCTTTAAAGGCAGATATTACAAGTCCTGTTTTTAACATTTCAAATCACTTTAAAAAAATGAAGTTGGAAAAAGAACAGATGCACATAAGATCTTTAACTTTTCTATAGGAATACCCTGTGCAAAACAAAGATATTGTATAATACACATACACAGAGGTGGATGTTATTTTTAGAATTTAATCTTGATTCTAAGAAGTTGTTTGAATAGCTGTGTGAATGAACTAAGAGGAATGTCATAGTTCTGTAAATTTTGATGGCTCCCAAAAGTTCTATCAGCAACTTAAAGACAAAATGTAAGAACACCCATGAAACATCAAGTGCATCCTCATTAGTATTTATTCAGTCCAGAGCAGGAACAAATCTCCTATTCATCATCCTCTTCTTCTCTTTGGTTTGCATTGCAGAGCAGTTTGCAATGGAGAGTTTGCACTGGGGTACTAAAACTGGATTAAGCTAGGCTTGAGAAAGTGTGCCAGTAGCACAGCTAATGCAGTCTGGCCACTGATGGTCATTCAGTTTGTGGGGCCAGACAGGCGCTAGATAGAGGTAAAACTTTATGAAGTCCATATTATAAGAACTTTGAGGCCCCATGACCAGCTATTTCATCCTATAGATCCATGCTGTTTGCTGCACTAATGCAGACATGGCATCTAGATTTTCATCCTAAGAAAGAAGAAAATGGTGTTGTCATTGCTGTTTAGAAGACAACCACAAACTGTCAAGTAGATGTTCAAGATTCCAACAGACTAAAGATACAAAAGGAATTGTCTCATTAGCTCAGAGTCACCACTGTCATTGCACTGAGCACAAGAGAAGCCTGAAGTTTCCAGATATCTAGCTCATAGCTGGATAAAATGGTAAGATGAGTCTTGTCCCATCTCTCTTCTGGCTTAATTAAAAGTGTATTGACATAAAGCAATGAAGATCTAACACAATCTTATTATTACTCTTACAAAGGGATGAGAATAACATGAAAACAAAGACAACCTGCTTCTTTTCCCTTATGTTTTAAGTGTATATAATCAGAAAAAAATGTATAAGATTCTCTGCAGTTCTTTAGCTGAAAGTCCTCCAGGGATTTATTTCTCACTAAAATGTAAAACAAATTACACTGGATACCTCTAATAACTTTCATGATTAATTAGAGTCATAGGTTTACATTTTTCATGAACATAATGGATCACTAGTTTTGCAAATAAACCTTTGCTACTACTGATGTGATTTAGCCAAGAAATGCTTTCAGTTTTCATAAGTCTGTGTTTTTACAGCAGTGTCAAAAAAAGAGCCATGGGAATTTCAAGAAGAGCTATGTGTATAAAACAATTAGCCTTGTAAAACATGTTTCATTAAGAAAAGGGAAAAAATCCTTAAAGTGAAAATGTGAATATTATGTGTAGAAGGTAATCCTACTAATCACTTGAAGAAAAGTAGGTAAAGTTTAGAAAATAAAGGAGACCACAATTACCTGTTTTATGACTAAAACAGTTCCTTCCTTTCATCACTGGAGAGCACTGTTCCTCTATGAAACAATTTGTTTTAAGAACACTGCTAGGCATTCTGCTGCAGAAGTGGTTTGATGTAGCAAATTATATAACATATATTATGAATTCAGAGTTATGGAAGGAGAGATGTTAGTCTCAAAAAAGAAGAAATAATGTTTTATGGGATTCCATTCTTCTATCCCCCAATTTATACTGATAATATCATATTTTTTATTACTTCTACAGTAAGAACACCTATAACTTCATCAGGTCCAGAATTCCATTGTGTTAGTTATGGAACATGTGCTGTTTCTTTTATGTCTGTTTATTGTAAAAGTGACACGAACTGTGTGAAATCTGAAGTCAACACACACAAGAGGTTGCTGCTGGGCAGATGATAATAAAATCACCTTTATTATTTGCTGCCTGAGTTGGAAGGGCTAACATTGTATCTGTCCAGACCTTGAATAATTTTAGATAAGTATAAAATTAGATTTCTGGAAAAGGATGCAAAAATAGCTACCATGAAGTAGCTCAGAACGAGAAGTATCTTGTGATGAAGACGGAGACTTGTTCAGTAATGCTGAGCCTTCTCTGTCTGTTTTGAGTGTCTGGGTATAAACAAAGCTTTGCAAATCCTTGGATAATTTTCTGTGCCTCAGATTTCAAATTCTAGCCAGGGGTTAATAGTAATCCCTTCCAGCATCTCTTTGTTGCTCCTGCCTTTGAGATTTAGTGCTCTGCGCCACTTGTTTCTTATTGTTGAATTCGACTTAGCGGAGTAGGACCTTAGGTCAGAGTTCTCTGCCCTGCTTGTGTAAAAACAAAGATGGCAGCATTCAGTTTGCATGTTAAATCATTGGACATTTAATTGGAATGCAATTAAATGTACTTACTTTTTATCTTTATTTAAAGGAATTATATTTATTGTTTCAAAGCAGAAACAAGGAGAGAAAATAATACCTTGCTATCAGCTTTACCCTTTTACTGGTGTAATTAATGCTTTGGTTAGTTGTTAGGCAATCATGTACATAAAAAGAGATCTGTTAATCCTACATGTTATTCTGTGACATATAGAACATATTAATTATGAACACAGAGGGAGGGCTTTCAGGGGGCTGATCCAAGGAGAACAGTGAGGTCTGCTGGAGATCATAATCTACAATGTAAGCTGGAGCTTTACGTACCGAGGAGGATATGAGCCTGTAGGTCACCTACCAAATCTCATCTGCAGCTCTATGACCATGTCAAACATCTTGTTCACTGGTTATGTATAATTCATTGTACTGTTTTAATTAAATTGCACGCAGAAAAGACCTGATTTGTCAAGATAGCCTCTCCATTTCACAGCAGTGAAGCTCCATCGATTTCCAGTCAAAGAAAAGGCTGTCACGAACAGAATGTTTAATATTTAAATCAACTGAGCATAGCACTGACCTCTCTCAGCTTCCCATCCCACATAAGGACCTCTGTTAATAAGCAGCAGACACTCACACGTCAGGAGCCCATCCTGCAGAGGATCACTGATCACATTAGTTCAAAATCGATTATGGGGCCATATGCAAGAGGAGATTATGACTGACAACATGCAGGATGTGAAGCTGACAGGAAGTGTTCTTCAAAGTGTGGAAGCAGGAATTAGTGCTGCATGTATTAGCACTACCTTTATTTGATTGCTCTGACCTTTGGCTCAGTGAGTACCTTGAGCGATAGACTGAGGTATAGCTTTTATATAATTAGCTGAGAACATCTCTAACTTGCATATCTGAACAGCAAAGAGAATGCAGATGTAGTGGGAACCTGCTTTAGCTTATTAACATTATGGTATGCCATGATTTCCTCTTTACCTGGCTCTGTAATGAGATTCAAGGCAGCTATCACAGATATGAGGTGATTATGTATGCAGTGGCACAGATGGGGAAATGGGAAGAGAGGAATAAAATGTAGAGACTTCAGATATTAAAGTGGGATCCAGTAAGCCTAAAACCTGTCCCAGGACAGAGCTCTAGTGTGATTGGCACCCAAACTGTAGCATGGAGCTTATGTGAATGTAAGAAAACAGATGCTTTAGAAGCTTTGGAGCAGTCCATGTTTACACAGAAAAGTACCAGAATTTCTCTTCAAGTATCATCTGAATCCTCAGTGGAGCATGATCCAAATTTGATGAGCTCCGTTATGTCAAATGGATGTTGACTCCTACCTTCAGGACTCTTTAGATCCAGGAGGTTACCCACATAGTTGCAGTGTGTAACTGAAGCCCTGAGATGGTGTCTGATTCTTATTGACCAGTTATTATCCTGAACTCAGATGAACAGCCTACCTGAGTTTCAGCTGGTGGCTTACCAAACCTATGTCAAATTTTATCACCTAGTAAATGTCATCAGATATCATGAATGATGACATGGATGATGAGAAATGTCATCATCCTTGATTTGCTGTTGACTGAAACATAAACCTAGTTCTGATATGCTCAAAAATGTGGCTTTCATGATTTATGATGCTAGCCTTCTATATGCTGATAACTTTCTAAAGGGCCACAATAAATCTCAAAGTTCCTCCTCCAGACTCTCACTCATCTTCCTGTCTGGCAAATGAGGGGGGGATGAGATGCTGGAGGCCGGCCATGCTGAGAGGGATTTGGGGATCTTGGTTGACAGCAAGTTAAACCTGAGCCAGCAGCGTGCCCAGGCAGCCAGGAGGTCCAACTGTATCCTGGGGTGCATCAAGCATGGCATGGCCAGCTGGTCCAGAGAGGTGATTGTCCCGCTCTACACTGCACTGCTGAGGCTTCACCTTGAGTATCATGTGCAATTTTGGGCACCACAGTACAAGAGGGTCATAAAAATATTGGAGAGTGTCCAGAGGAGGACAATGAGGATGGGGAAGGGTCTGGAGGGGAAGCCTTATGAGGAGGTGCTGAAGTCCTTTGGTTTGTACAGCCTGGAAAAGAAGAGGCTGAGGGGAGACCTCATCACAGTCCATGGCTTCCTGACGAGGGGGAGTGAAGGGGCAGGTGCTGATCTCCTCTCTATGCTGACCAGTCATAGAACTCGAGGGAACAGCATGAACCTGTGACAGGGGAGGTTTAGTCTGGATATTAGGAAGAGGTTCTTTCCTGAGAGGTTGTCTGGGCACTGGAACAGTCTCCTCAGGGAAGAGGTCACAGTACCGAGCTTGCCTGAGTTCAAGAAGCATCTGGATGATGCACTCAGTCCCGTGCTCTGATGTGTTTGGCCCCATGTGGAGCCAGGAGTTTGACTCGATGATCCGTATGGATCCTTTCCAACTCAGGATATTCTATTCTATTCTATTCTATTCTATTCTATTCTATTCTATTCTATTCTATTCTATTCTATTCTATTCTATTCTATTCTATTCTATTCTATTCTATTCTATTCTATTCTACTCTATTCTATTCTATTCTACTCTACTCTACTCTACTCTATCCTATTCTATTCTATTCTATTCTGGGCTAGGCTAGGCTAGGCTATTCCTGATGACAACAACGCTCCTGATTTTCTTGACATTTTCCAGGCCTATTCTTTCCAATTCCAAAGCACTGCATGCTGGGATACTGTTTAAGTAACTCAAGTAATTTGATGAAGATTTGAAGGATCTGAGCTCTCTGTTCTGCTCTTTCACCAAAGTGGCTAGTTGAAAATGTCCCTTACTTCATTCTTGCATTTCTAGTAGAAGATAGGAAGATTGTCTGTTTTCTTTTTCCTTAAAAAGCTTCTTTACTTTTTGATTATTCCCCTCTTCTTCTTTATTATGATAGTCCGGTATACAAACAAAACAGTAGGCTGTAAAATTAGGATTTCTTATCAGATACCAGATAGTCTCATCTCACTTCTATCCAATCTTATCCTTTCATATCTAATGAGAATAAAGCACTCTTTGGATCATCATTTTAATGAAAAAAGGCAAAATTAAATTTAACTTCCACATTTAAAAATAGATTAAATCTTTACTGATTAGGCTCTGAATTTATTAGATTATTGATATGCAGATGGCACATATTCGTGTCCTGTAGGAAACAATAAATAATAGCACCACAAGGGAGAATAATAATAGATAATAGTAATAGACACATGTTGATAAAACTTTTATTTAATAAAAAAAAATCACTTATGTATGATCTGGAGGAAAAAAAGTGTCATTGTAATTTTGGTGCCTTCCTGATTGATTAAAAATATGTTGAGTTTTTTTTTAGCTTTAAAAATCCATTTTTCCCTTTTGAGAAGTCTCCCTGGTGGTATAAAATAATCAATGAGAAAATATTATTTTCAACGTCTAATTAAAATAGCAGAAAAGATCTTTAATATACACAATCTTTTTACTAAGCAGATTGAACATGTAGGTTAAACAAAATAAATAGAAATAAATAAAATATCACTCTGAAACTTAGTGTTGTATGTCTGCTTGTATTTGCCCTAAATATTTTTCTTTTATTTTCTTTTACTGTATAGTCAAAATCATACTATATTTAAGGGAGGATAAAATGATGAAGGCAAAACTTGTATATGTAGTGGAAAAAAAAATTTAAAAATTAATTGCTATGAAATTCTCTGTAAAAAGCAACATATCATGACCTAACCTAAAACTCTGTATCTGAGTGGTTTTTCATGCATCATTAAGAAGGATATATACACATCAAAGCTTTTATTTTGTATTCCAGTCCTCACTGAAGACATGTTTGGGTTTTGGTTTTTTTTTAAATTGTTTCACTATAAAGGTTGTTGTTATATTTCATTTTTCCTCTCCCTCATGGCTTTTTCCATCATATTTTTTAATTCCCAGCAAAAACACTGAAGCATACCTTTAAAGGGTCTATTTTTGATGATAAACAGACTTTGGCGAAAGAGCTAGTTCAGCATAAGCTTTCCATCTGAAAAGTTTTCTACTGGGAAAAATCACATTGTGCTCTCAAATGATCTAAATATAATTTAAAAAAATATCAGAAATGGACACATATTACCAGACAGATTGTCCTTTGAATCACCTAGCCTTTTGCTCATGGTGCCCATGTCACCTGCTAACCCATTCATGAGGGCCAATATGTTCTTTTCCATTTACGGCTGTATAATAACCTGGTGTCAATTACAGTAACAGCTAACATGGGAAACTACCATCAGGGAACTACAGATATATTGTTATATAGAAAAAGAGAAAAATGCACTTTTTTTTTCTTTTCCCTGACATTTTACCTTACTTTTTCACTGGTCTGTTTCTCTCCTGGAAACAAGGATACGGCATTTTACCTTATGCCATCTGTACACCTAATAATTTTACTGAAAAACACTAATGAGTCTTGGGATCTCTGACCCAGCAGGTCATGACTATCTGTAAACTAACTGATCATCCTTAAATATACTAGGGATTAATCCAAAACCAACTAAGGTCAGCAGGTGCCTTTC
Organism: Porphyrio hochstetteri; assembly: GCA_020800305.1. Taxonomy (NCBI): domain Eukaryota; kingdom Metazoa; phylum Chordata; class Aves; order Gruiformes; family Rallidae; genus Porphyrio; species Porphyrio hochstetteri. The sequence goes on along the minus strand of CM036906.1, from coordinate 20,120,082 downwards.
AATATACTTTGTATCAGACGCTGAAAATGCAGAAATTCATGGTCCGTTTTGAAATGGAGGGACTGATTAGAAAAAGAATCCCCTGACAGTCACATTGCTATTTTAATGAGCAATCTGTAAGCAGAGCAGAGTGTTAAAAATGACCTTCCAGTGCTTTTCATAAGTTCAGAGCATTCAACAACTTTGGGTACCCTTAGAATCAGGTACTTCCCTTCTGTTGTTCCTTATTTGGTCTTTTAATTTTTTACATGTCTGAAGTTAACCGATACTGGACTTTCTTCTGTGGTATAAGGGGATTATGTAAAGTGGCTTTAAGCCTAAAAGGGAATTTCTTTATCCTAAGTGCCACCACCTTTGTCAGTGCAGACTGTGTAAGGAGAAAATGTTGAAAACGCTAGTTCTCCACTGAGGATGGACATTTTAGGGCAGTAGTTTAAAAAATCATTTAGTATCTAGTTGCCAGTGGACCACAACTAACTACTAATTGGTCCCTTTAGATGCTTCTCCAGTTTATTTTTCACTTCAGCTCTTATTCCCATTTTTTTTCCCTAAATCCAACAATCTAAAAATCTTGTGACAAAGCTCTTGCTAATTTACATAGCAGAGGTTGCTATAGCAACCTGGCAGAACATTTCCAGAGGCAACATACTAGAGGTAACCTTTATCTTTATGTGAGAAATATGCTTTAAAGGTTTGTGATAGTCCTGTATAACTCTGTTTTTTTTCCTCAAGATGTTTAATCATGCAGTAAAGTCAAAATATTTCAACTTTGATATCACAATCCTCAGCTCAGTAAGCACTGTTGTCATAAGCACATATTATGACCTCATTGCATATCAAAGCATGTAGAACAGGAGAAGCTCAGAGTTCAAAGCTGTAAGATGTGCTGCTGTGTTGGACATGTACAGCTGAGGCTTTTGAAAATTGTCAAAACGGTCTCCCAAACACAGTTTACAGCACCTCAGGTTATTGAGAATTGTCTGTCTTTTATTGGGCAGTAGCAGTAGTGAATGTCAGTCGTGAGCACACGGCCAGCTGTCTCCTGGATTTGGAGTCCTCACACTCAGCAACATAGAATTTGCACAGACCAAAGGGTTCGAGCAAAATATGGTCAAATTTCAGGTATCATGATAACATCAACCAGTAGTTCCGTCATCCACTTCTGATAAGAAAATGGGTCCCTAATGGATCCATTAAAAAGTCTAAAAAATGTTGTCTATAATTTGCTTTAGTGCTATATTTTTGGAGATACAACAGCAATATTACATTCCCATAAATGTAGGGCTGTGTGAGTGATACAACATAATGAAGCAAATGGAGAGTTTCCATCTTTCCATTGCTGTCAAACTCTTTCTGTGACCTTCAGAGTTGAGTTGTGTGTTCAACCACATGTCCCAGGGAGCCTTCTGTGTCACTGACAGGGGAGAGTGCCCTACCTTCTCTCACCCTGTGAGGGCTGGCCCATCCATGGCAGATGAGGACACACACTATTGCTCTTGGACTGTAGTGGAGGAGGTACTGAGGACCTGTGCTACACCTTGAGGTGTCCATGGACCGTGTTTTATAGATTTGCCAGGTGCTTGGCTGGTTATTACTCAGTTATACAAATCTCACTTGACCCAAGCTGCGGTAAGCATCATGGACAATACAGGGTACAGAACAGCCTACAGTGGATCTGGGTACTGGGGTTTATTCAAGTACCAATAAAATTAGAGCTTTTACCCTACTTGGTTATCATCGCTCACGCTCGCATCTTCCCACCATTACATTCATTAGGTCTTGGCTTTTCTTCCCAGTAGGGAGGTTGCTGTCAGCCCAGGACAAAGTTGTCTTTGTTCATGCTGTGCTGCTGCTAGCAGTTATCAGCACTGGGTGTTACTGGCCAAGGTCCTGGAACCTGGGACACCACCCTGCATATGTCTCATTTAGGTTCTTCCCCAACTTCCAGGATCTTTCCTTCAGCCAGCAACTTCACCACCTTTCCTCTGGGCCTCTTTCTTCTTTCCTAGCCCACGTCATCTTTTCAGGAACCCTTCTTTCAGTACCAAGATCCTGGGTTTCCCAGTCTAACTAGCTTATGTGCAGAACTTAAATGCCTGATCAGCTTCTTAATTGGTGCTTAAGTCTCATTTGTGTTAATATGAGGATTCAGGATGTGCCACTTTTCTTTAGTCCAGACATTATCAAAATTTAGAGCCAGGCTCATTGCATCTAGCAGGTAGCAGGTTTCTGCTTGGCAGTGCAAAAGTTCACTTTCAAACATCGACTTGCAGACAGATGTACACCCAATTATCTCCAGCCTGTTAGCACTCACATTTTAAGCTATTTTTTGTCTACAACAGCCAGGTAAAATCTAAATACAACACTTAATTTGTGGCATCCAAAGCAGTTAAAAATTCTGCTGACTTCCTCTCTTCTGACAAAGACCTATGGCTTCGTGCTTGCCATATAGTTCAAGATGCATCTAAGGCATAAAGAGAGATTTTTCACCAAGGAGTTCACCTGTATAAAAGAGCTTCCATCAGAGCTCTGCAATCACACCATCAGACAGATTTAGAGTCTGCATCACCCTTTCTCTTCAGAAGCCATTTATTTCCTCCTGAGCTGAAAGGCTGTCAGACCTCACTCTGCTTTAGACCAAGAATCTTATTCCAACTTACTTGGCTGGTGAACAATTATTTTCTTTAAAAGGTAGAAGCTGCTTTGCCATGTGCTTGGTTGCTGTTTGCCTTGGATCATTGTGCCATAAGTCTCTGAGTGGACCCTGCATTATCCTTCTAGCTGGATGTAAAAGCACACCTGAAATAATCACATGAATATGCTTATTATTATGTAGTTTACTATGATTTCCTGAGTGATATGAACTCTTGGAGGTGGGAATGAGTTTAAGGTGATTGATCTCTATCATTTCCTTCCTGAGTTTATGGTAACAATTAGAGTAGCCAAAGAAACAGGAAAACAGTAAAATCCTACAAACAGGGAGATTGTTAGCAATCAGGCTGAGACCCTAAGATAAATCTAGTTTGAAATATGTGAGTAATCTAAGGCAATGTAATAAGCTACATAAGGAAGAGTGCTTGGTTAAATTTCTTAGCACTACATTAAATTTAGTGCCAGTAGGACAGTATTTGCAAAGGAGACAACCTGCTAAGTTTGTTCTTGTGACCACATCCTATACACTGTCACACAGCTGCTGCACCTCACCCATAGGGAGAGGTGGAGGAAGGCCATTGCTGAGGCAGAACAGTGAGACCACATTTTACTGCTTCATAGATCACCAAGAGTTTGGTTTGCCAAATGCCACAGGCCATACCGCATCCCCTCAGCTCTGTAAGCACATTCAGTGGCTTGTCCTTGACGAATGCGTAACTTGCTTCTGGGTGAGTCTTCTGAAACCGTCCCATCTTACTCTGAAGATACTAGGTCAAAAATCCACCTTTTTCTATGGCAGACATCTCACCTGATGGTCAGCTTCCCTGTTAAAGGCCCAGGTTTATCTGACTCCTTTTAGTCAGGTAAATTGATGTGATGAAGCTGAGAGGTCATTAATTAACAGGCAAACACAGACCACACTCAGTGTGTAACTCAAGTCCCTCCCTAGAGAGACTCTAGACACTTCCTAGAGACACCTGTCTCCTGGCACTGCCTATAGGAAGGCTAAGAGACAAATTTTACATTTTGACATCTCAGATAAAAGGTCTAAAGCTACAAAGGATAAATCTGGGCCTTAATCTCACCCTTTTGTCAGAACAGCATTCCCAAAGTTCACGTTCAGATAGTTTTTAATTTAGATGGCAGCACCTCTATGGATTCAATCATTCCAGGATGTACTTGTCAATTTTGTAGGTATTCCTTACTCCTAAGTATGAGAATTTGCATTTAAAAGCCATTTTGTTTGAAAGAACCCAGCTAACCAGGTGATCAAGCTCGTTGTACTTTCCACTGAATAGCCTTTGTTTGAGTTATGTAGCTCCAATCTCCCAATTTAAATTACATCTTTTTCTTTGTACAGTATTTGAACCAATTCTTGAATTCAACAGAAGCATACTGAAAATTATTGCACAAGGAAAAACTTAATTAAAACCTGAAGATCAGGGCTATATAATTCAAGAAAAGGTTGTAGCTAATTTAACAGCTGTAAATTCCTAGGGGTTGTTATTTATATAAAGCACTTAAAACTTTTATTGCACCTTTGGTGTGGCATTTAATTAATTAATTTGGCATTTCCACAGCACATGTTCTGGGTGGTAGATGCTTCATCTTTCATCTGAAAACAGAGAGATTTGTGGTTATCCAAATGGAGTAATTCCAAAATTTACAAAAAGGCTCCTTTGCTTTCAGACTGGATGTTGAAAGAAGCACATGCCACGTTAAAGGCAGAATCTGTAATACTGGCAAGATCTGAATGCTTGATGGCCTCCATAAAATTCAACCTTATGTGTCAGTGCTTTGTGTGCCACTCCCACATGTGTCTCCTGCTGCTGAAGGGAGAGATGTATCACAGAAAATCTTGTAGATCAACACCAAAATAGGAGTATTTTCACATGTTTATAGTTCTCTTCAGGGTATAGCAAACATGAAGGTTAATAAACAAGAAGCCAGTGTGTTCCGCTCAAGCAGGAAGAATAGGATGTGAAAATGAAGATCCAGGGTGTGCAATGCACATTTTTCAAAATGCTGGTACAGGGATAGCAAAAAATCACCCATTCTATCCCTTCAGCTGGTTTAATGCTGACTGATACATAGTTCTGAAGATCAATATGAAAAATGCATACAAAAAAGTTTCCATTCTGATTATCTCATGCTTTTGTGCATGGTATTTAAGAGCATAAAGACTTATTACCATATCTCATTAAAAAATATTTTTTTTCAACATAAACTGAACTTGCACTATTGTCAGCACACATTTTTTATTTATTTGCCTGAAGCCACACATTTTAATCATTGTTACATATATATTTTTAATAAAAGACTGCATAAGTTATTAACAGTATAAATTCTTTTCTTCTAAGTAATTTGGGTTTATTTGTTTTACTGTTAATTTTTAATTGTATTATACTGAATCAGTAATGCTAAGGATGACACATAAAACTATGTCAATGAATATTTAACTCTGATGTTCTGTATATACATTGTTCAGAAAAGACCAACATGCTACTTTTTAGTTCTAAACTAATTTTCCTTTATGCTGATTTATCCTTTATTTTTTTCCTTTATACTGATATATCCTGTGTTACATTTCTATGAGTAGGAAGCCAATAATTTATTCTAATAAATGGAAGTAAATCAACTTCAAATTGTGGATTTTTACATGTACTTCAAAATGTAGGATTCAAAACTGAGACTTGTTCTAGGCATATAGACCACTGCCTAGCAAAATATACCATAATTCTTCCTTTCTCACATAGAAGTTAAACCAAAAGTGTTTCCTTTTTTTTTTTTTTTTTAATTCCCACTGGGAACAATGACTGCAGGCATAACTGCATAACTTCCAGAACAAGCAGTGGCAACACACTTGCGTCATTTCTTTGTAGCCAGACAGTAGTGTCTAGCTCTTGCTTGTATCTACATATAATTTCTAGATTTTATAATCTTTGAGATGGGCATTTGCTTAACTTGGTGCATTCCTGTGTAAAGGCTTCTAATGCCATAAAAAATTCCCTAAAATCACCTTCCTGGTCTACAGGTACTGCTGTAGAAGAAGGCATATGAACTGCAGGTGTTTTGCTTGCCTGATGCAAATATTTTGGAGACTTTAGGGCATCTCATGTAACACTACAGTATTGATCTCCAGGTAAGCTAATCACAGCCTGCTTCATCTGATTTTTTGCGTTGTAATATTGATAGGATGGGTTGATTGCAATGTTGCAAAACAGAAAGACATAGCGGTTAGCTTTTTGAGATTGAAAACAAGAAAAAAGTCCCAAATTACAGTTTGACTGAAGGGTATTTTCTTTTACTGCATTTGTCTTTAAACTAAGCAGTGGGATTTTGATTGCATGAAAACTTATGAAATAGAATTTTGTAGGAAAAACCTGCAACTATTAAAGCTAAATGAAAAGAGCAGTAGGAGCTTGAACAATGTGCTCTAATTCAGAAGTCAATGCATTTCCTAAGCCCAATGCATTTAGGAATTCTGATTTTCATATGAACAATAGATTAATCCACCATTTAAAAATAACTGTTTCAGTTAGGGATAATACTGAATGATGAGGGTGACGACTTTAAAATATTTCATCCTCTTTTAGCTTCTGTGGATAATGGAAGAAGAAGAAAACAGGGGCATTATTTTATGGGAGTAGTTATATAATAAAATCTCAATGCTTATGTTTTCATTTTAGCAATATACCAAAAAAAATTAGGAAAATAGTACATTGAGCAACACAAATTACTCTTGTCCCCCAGGAGAAGGTACATTTCAAAGTCACCGTGCACCTCTGCAGTACAGTGGAGCAAGGTGCCAAGAGAGGTAGGTACTCTGTGGATGACTGGGCAACAGCTGCCGTTCTCAAGGGTCTGAGGATCTGGAAAATTGTCCTAGTTGTCTTCTCCTGGATCCTCTGGCCTGCCCCTGTGCCTGTCTGCTTTCCTACTTCTCCTCTCTTTCCCAGTCTTCTGTTGCCTCCCCCTGTCTTCTCCCTGCTGCTGCACAGCTAGTTAGTCTGGGGCAAGACTGCATCACCTACACCACTGCTGTCCTCATCTTTGTGCTGTGGGAATGAACCACGTACTGTTCTCAAGCAGCCCTCTGAAGGTACAGAATTTGTTCCATACTAAGCTTATTACCATGAAGTAAAATGCACATGTACAATGTTCCACTTGAGCATTTCAAGATTAATGTTTCATCACTATCTCTTGGATATCTGGCTTTTATTCAAAGACAAGATTAATAGTCTACAAGGGATTGCTCTGATGTGAAAAGGTGCAGAAAGAAAGAGAAAAAATCAAAATCTAATCTAAAATCCAAAGTTGCTTATAACCAAGTAAGCTACCTGATTTTCAATGTCAACTAATATGAATGGATACAGTGTCTGATATTAATGCTTTAATGAATTATGTTTCATGCTGTACTGTGACCTATGCTTTTTGTATACTAGATCCACTCATAATTTGGAAATTCAGACAAATCCTGAGAATTTATACTTATGTAGCATCTGCTTTACCAGGTCTATCTTTTTCTTTTAACAACATAGAGTTAATCAAAACTATTTAACGACTGTTTTGACTTGAACCATATATTTTACAGATCATTTGCAAATCTAGAAATGCTACCACCTATGATAATACTCCATACAGGTACATTATGATCTTTTCACTTCCTTTTACACCTCCTGACCTATTTATGTTTCTCTGAAATTTTGCATCCTTTCCACCTGCCTTGCCTGTGATGACTGAGGTTTCATGCTATTCCTAAGAAAATGTTTAATTGAGTTTGGGTAAAATGTGTACTTTACCCACACCTGTCCAAAATGTTAACATTTTCTATTCTGTTAATGAGAAACTAGCAGCAAATGTGGAAGTTTCAGCCTTCATGGGGAGTAATGAATACTGTTAGTATAGTAAAAGCCACAGAAGTTCCTTGATCAGCTACTGACTATAGCAGTTTAAGTCTATCCCACAAAGGCATTAAATGGTGTTTACAGTCAAAAACCATTAGTGAGATTTTTAGTCATGTTATTACTTGGCTGATCCCTCTCTGATTAACTATAAATGAGGAAGATTAGTTCCATTAATGTTGAAATGAGTAACAGCTATGGGAGCTCAGTGGGCTCCAAACCTGAAAAGAAAAAATACTCAGAGAAGAAACAACATTTTATTTACATGCAGTGGTTATATACTATCTGGAGGACTGGCTAAGTACCTTTTGCTGCCAGTGGTACAGCTCCTACTGTCTCCAGTGTAAGGCTGTAGCCCCATGCGTATGGGCAAGAGCAATGCAAAATTCTCTGTAAGGAATATGGTCTGAAGCACAGTGATGGGTGGGTTGGAGCAAGTGGATGATGGACTCTTCCCAGGCTTAAAGCACCTTTCTTCTTGCCCTTTTACAGGGAAAGTTCTCCCAGCTACATCCAGTTGTTTTTCACTAGTGCTGAAATGTGGGTAAGATGCTGGCTAATTAAGAAAAAGTATGCATTTACATTCTATCAAATGACATTATCCTGTAGTTTGAGAGTGTAATGGAGAAAAATTTAAATCGGTTTTGTTCCTATCTCCAAAGCTGAGGATTTTAGAGAATCTGTCTTCCTTCAGCCTGACATGTCTTCCCTTTGTGACTTTACTGAGAACTTGAGAGCTCCATAGAGAGCTGAAATGATCTGGAGGGTGCCTGGTACAAAAAATGGTTCTCTGGGAAGGAGACACTGGGGTCACTGTGGTGTGTCTGAAAAACAGCAAGTGTGCAAAGAGAAATGGAGCTAGGAAAATTATGAAGGTTATGAAAATACACAGCAGATGAGTGGTGAGATCATGAGTGCTTATTATTATAAGCCATGAAAGAACAAAGTAAAAATATAAGCAGAGCTTGAAGGAAGGTTGAAGAGATCAGGGACCAAACAGAGAACGTATTAGACATGAAGTAAGGGGCATTGAGTGGAACTCTGATTATTGCTGTCAGTTCCCATGCTTTCTACAAGCTCAATCACATGAACTAAGAAAATACAGATATCAAATGAAAGTATAGAAAACCACATTCATTACAGGAAAAAATAACATAACTGAAATAAGAGTCAATGCAAATTATTCCAGATTTAAGAGGAAGAAACAATTGTGAATAGAAACTAGTTGTGGAGCAGAAGAGAGTGAAAAAAAAAAAAAGAGTCTATTTAAAAACCTTATTTTGTCTGGTGAGCCATGACTTTGGCTCCACGACACACAGACAACTGAATTTAAAATCTGTGTTACATAATTTTTTTACCAGAGAATACTTGCCCATTCTGCCCCTAGTGCCCAAATACAGCTCATTATAATCTAAAGAAGCAGAAAAAACATACAAAATGCAAAGCAGAACTGTTTTTTGAGGGTGAGTAACCTGAAGGATGCCTTCTATTAAATGCCAAGTGCTATGAATTTAGGAGGTCCCATCTCTGTCATGCAGTGGGAAGGAGGGTGCAAAGGAGAAGACAGGTATTTGTGGTCTTGTTTTTCTGGAGATATTAAAGATTTGCACTTCACATGGCAAGTCTTTTAACAAGTGTGATTACATTCCCAGTTCCATTTATTTAAGGAGAGAATTACATTCATGTTTGTCATATTTCCACGCTAATAGTGTGCGATATTTTTGGACTTTATGCAGTACAGTTTTAAATTTATTTTACTTGTGACTAAAGGTAGTTTCTATGGTTACAAACACAGTTTCAATTTTTGCTTTAAAAAGATAATGATTTTTCATTTTGAAACAAAAGGAAGGCAAAAGCAATTTAGCAGGAATAGCAATTTCATGTCTATTTTTTGTAGTTCACTTAATTTATGTACCTTACAGTATTGGTCAAAAAAGTTCTTATTGGAAGAGTTTTCTTGTCATTAAATGCTTATTTATTGAAATCTTGCAGAATACTCTAAGTTTTGTAGAGTTTTACTTTTCTGGAAAGGAAGATTTATTGCTAACTTTAAACTGTAAAAAGCCACTACACTGCGAGCATGGGTAGTGATAAGGGGTAATTACACTGTGGCTCGTTAAGCAAAATGAAAGCTGTGCTTCAGCTGTCAGCTGGGATGACAATATTGACCACAAAGCAATGGCAGGGGATCAGTCTGGGATATGTACTACAGGAACTGCTAACTATTCACCCCTTTTTCTTTGTGGTTTGATGCCCTTGAGTATGGAGGAACTGAGTCAAATTGCTACCCAGTTGATATCCCCCACAGGAGTTGTTCTGCATTTCCTTTCACACCTTCCACCTTCTTGAATTTAATCAGGAGTAACAAAGTCTTGAGTCAATGGTGCTGAAAGCAATGCAGAGAATATTTCAGGTATGATTATAAATAAAATATTATGAAAGAATGTCTATTAATACAATATATTCATTTTTTAATGATAAATCAGAAATTAGATGCAAACTTCCAAAAGACTATATCTGATGCACATGGGCATCTTGTACTGCGGGAGAAAGAGCGTACTTGCACTGCTGGAGCTGGTGTGAGAAGGAAGAAATTCATTCTCCTCAATCTCCATCACCTGACACATTCTTTCAGTGTTAAAATTGTGAAAATCACAGTTACATGCTCTGATATGAGCTACAGGCACTTTAAACTTGTAGGAGAATGAGGCTTTCTTTCATATAGTCAAGATTTGCTGCTTTTGCCAGGCACAGACTACATTTTTGATCACTTGGCTTCTTTAGTTGGTATTGCTGTAGGCTGTGAGCACAGATACAGAGTCAATATTCACTTTAATAAGTAAATTTCCTAGCAGCAAAAAAATCATATTATAACCTCACCTGAACTGACCTCTGCTCTCTAAGCCCTTTTTGCAATAGTTGTGTATCCACAAATTCTTTGACCTTTCAGTACTGCACAAATATATGGATCACCTGTAAATACCACTCAAATGTTGTGCTGTGATTTAACTGCTCAAAAATTTGTGCTTAGAGTCTAATGGTTTGGATCTGTTGTGAGTAAAAATAGTAATAATAATCTTCATCTATAAGATGTACAATGCAGCACAAATGATGGGAAAATGCATATTTCCTGCGGACACAGAAACTGTTGACTTTTATGTCATTACGTTGATTGTGTGAGCTGAACAGCTGTAAATTTTAGCTAGTCTTCACAATAAGAAATATGTAAGGACACTTATCAATTCACACAGCACTGTCCTGTATATAGTGTAACTGTGTTGCATGTACTGCATCCTGTGCAGCCTCAGTGATTTTATCCAGCTTATGAACCATCATGTTAATGACAGTGGTTTAAATTCTTGGGGCAAAAGTGTGATAGAATATTATAGTGTGATAGTATTATTATACTCAGTACTAAGTGGAAAAAACAAAAATAAAGAGATGTTTACTTCGTACTTTATCTTACTTTGTCTTTCGACAGGCTTGATCAATGGGCTGAGGGCAATTGTATGAGCTTTAACAAAGCCAAGTGCCAAGTATTGCACTTGTGTCCCAACAACCTTGTGCAATACTACAGGCTTAGGGAAGAGTGGCTAGAATGCTGCCCGGCAGAAAAGGATCTGGGGGTGTTGGTCGACAGCCGGCTGAACACGAGCCAGCAGTGTCCCCGGGTGGCCAAGAAGGCCGATGGCATCCTGACCTGTATCAGGAATAGCGTGGCCAGCAGGACCAGGGCAGTGATCATCCCCCTGTACATGTCACTGGTGAGGCTGCACCTTGAATGCTGTTCAGTTTTGGGCCCCTCAGGACAAGGTCATTGAGGTGCTGCAGTGTTCCTAGAGAAGGGCAAGGAAGCTGGTAAAGGGTGTTTTATGAAGAGTGGCTGAGGGAACTGGGGGTGTTTAGCCTGGAGAAAACAAGGCTGAGGAGAGACCTTATCACTCTGTACAGTTACCTGAAAGGAGGTTGTAGTGATGCAGGTGTTGGTCCATTCTCCCAAGTAACTAGCAATAGGACAAGATGAAATGGTCTCAAGTTCTGGCAGGGAAGGTTTAGATTGGATATTAGGAAAGATTTTTTTACTGAAAAAGTGGTCAGGCAATAGAACAGGATGCCCAAAGAGAGTAACCACCCCTAGAGGTGTTCAAAAAACATGTAGACATGGCACTCCAGGACATGGTTTAGTTGACATGATGGTATTGGACAGTTGGACTTGATGATCTTAGAGGTCTTTTCCAACCTTAGTGATTCTATGATTCAATTATTATATGATTCTATGATTTTTATGCCGTTTAATACAATATAATATTCTATTTTATAATCCTTTAAGGTTGTATGTGCTTTCATACTATCATTAAGTAATCAGCTGCTGCAAGGAAGCATAAAATGTAACATGGTAAGACAGTTTTTATAACATTTATTATTACTAAAACATATTGTAAAGTAAAATGTATACTGTGTAAGATACATATACTTCATGGTTGTTTTAGCATATAAAATATATGTACCATAGAAAATACAGAATAAGTGTTTATAGATTTTAATATTATGATCCTTGGTCCTGCTTTGTTATGTGATCTGTGCTAACAGTAGCTTTTGATGTTACTTCTGTAAAGTGCCTCTGGTAAGTATATGTCTCTTACAGCAATTTCATTAATCGTCTCTATATAGATTTTAAAGTAATGAGGGCCAGAGAATTGTGAATCTATGTGAATGGACATAGATTGAAATCTGTGACAAATCTGGTGACCTTTAGAATGTATTCTTTGAAAAGTATTTTCATTTTGCAATAATTCTACTAAATCTAATTAGTGCAATGTCAGGATGGCAGATTAAACTATTATGCCATGTTTGGCCTATCCACATTTCATTAACTTTTATAAATATTTGGCAATCTTTGTTCAGTATACAGGAAATAAAATAAATGTTCAAGCATATACTAATGAGAACCTCCACAAACTCCTCCTTCATCTTATGAACATTTAAATTGATCAAAAAGCTCATGTTTATATGTAATAAATATTGAAATATTACAAGGGCAAGCAAGAATGTTATATGTTGAGGCCCCAGAGCATGTCCAAAGAAGGGCAACAAAACTGATGAAGGGTTTGGAATACAGTCATATGAGGAGAGGCTGAAAGAACTGGGACTGTTTAGCCTGGAGGAGGCTCAGGGGAGACCTTAATGCTCACTACAACTAACTGAAAAAAGGTTGTGGTGAGCTGGGGGTCAGCCTCTTCTTACAGAAAAGTAGCAACAGGATGACAGGGAATGAATTCAAGTTGCACCAGGGGAGGTTCAGGTTAGAAATTAGGAGAAATTTCTTCTGAGAAAGAGTGGTTAGTCATTGGAATGAGTTGCCCAGGGAGGTGGTGGAGTCACCCCCTCAGGGTGTTCGAGGAAAGGTTGGATGTGGTTGCTGTAGTTTTGTGTGGCTGGGTTCTAGTGGAGAAGGTGGGGTGGGGTGGGGGGAGGGTAGCTGCAGGGGGATAGCCTGCTTCAGGGATGTGGCCTAGTTAGCAGTATAGGTGGTAGGGGGATGGTTGGATTAGATCGTGGAGGTCTTTTCCAACCTTAATGATTTTATGATTCTACATGCTTGCGTTATTGTCCTGGTTTTGGCAGGGATAGAGTTCATTTTCCTTCTAGGGGATGGTGTAGTATTGTGTTTGAGATACAGGATGAGGATCATGTTGATAACACACTGATGTTTTTACTGTTGTCAAGCTGTCAAGGACTTTTCAGCTTCTTATACTGCCCTGATAATGAGAAGGCTGGGGGTGCCCAAGAAGCGGGAGGAGACACAGCCAGGACAAGTGACCCAAACTGGCCAAAATGATATTTCATACCATATAATATCATGTTCCATTTATAACTGGGGGTGGGCTGAGTTGCAAAGTGGCAGCTGATCTCCTGGTGCAACAGTTGGGGTTGTTACGCAGCATCAACTTTGGTTTAACACCTGCCTGCTGATGGAAGTGGTGAATGAATTCTTTGTTTTGCTTTGCTTGCATGTATGGGCTGAGAGGCTGGGCAGTTTGGGCAGTTTGGGGGGGGGTCTTGCACAGCAGCTGAGGAGTCTTATGCAGCATCAACTTTTTCTGGAGAGAATCGTGCTGTTATCACTTGTGTATGGATTATTAATATATTATTATCTTCCTTTTTTTGTGTGTCTTATTAAACTCTTTTTATCTCAACCCACGAGGTCTCTCACTTTCACTCTTCCAATTCTCTCCCCCATCCTGCTGGGGGAAAGTGAGAGAGTGGGTGCGTGGTGCTTAGTTGCTGGCCAGGGCTAAACCACAACAGTTATTCTTACGTGATTTATCATTAGGAGCACAGATGAAATGTTTCCTGTAGGTACAAAGATACATACAATGAGTGGTAATGATCTGTCAATTGTAAGACCTGGTCAGTCCTGACCTGTGTTATACTGGAAATTGAACAAGGCCTGAAGGACCTTTTGGACCTGGAAGCTCTAAATATCTACAAGAGATAAAGTGTGCCTAATTGATAATAGCTTAAGCATGCAAATGCATGTATAATGCCATATGAATGCAAAGTACCTGCAGAACTTCCCACATACTGCAAGACTAGTCATGATAATGTCTTCTTGCAATTCTTGCCACAGAATAGCTTTTGAAAAAGAATGATAAAAAATTTGCATTGCTAATATTTTTATTAAAGTATAACCATCCATTTCCTATGTTATTGAACCACCCTGGAAATATGATTTGTTAAAATAAAAGCTTTGTAGACCTTAGAAATAGACTTAAGATCTGGGCATTCTGGCTCTGTGTCCCAGGTCTGCTACATACTTTCTCTGTGACTTTGGAGTAGTAACTTGAACTGCCATTCATAGCAATTTCTGTATGTGGAAGCAGACAAAACCAGTTTTGGTTTCGTTTGTTCCTTTTTTTTCCCCATAGAGATGAAGCAAAAACTTATCCAATGTAGATGAAGGTTTCAGGAAAAGCCATCATTTACCACACCGGTTAAGACAAAACCCTTGAAGTGATGTGGAAGTTTGAATAAAAAGTTTCACATTTGTTACTTTTAAAGTATTTCCGGGAGCAACAGCCAATGAATATAAGGAAAGGAATCACAGAATCACAGAATCAAAAGGTTGGAAAAGACCTTTGAAGATCATCAAGTCCAACCATTCTCATCCTAAACGAAACCATATCCCTAAGTACCTCATCTACCCTTTTTCTGAACACAGCCAGGGAAGGTGACTCAACCCCCTCCCTGGGCAGCCTGTTCCAGGCCCTGACAACTCTTTCAGGAAAAAATTTTTTTCTAATGTCCAATCTAAACCTGCCCTGGTGCAGCTTCATGCCATTTCCCCTTCTCCTACCACCTGTCACCTGGCTGAAGAGACCATCACCTACATCTCTACAACCTCCCCTCAGGTAGTTGTAGGTGGTGATAAGGTCTCCCCTCAGCCTCCTCTTCTCTAGGCTAAACAGCCCCAGCTCCCTCAGCCGCTCCTCATAGGATTTGACCTCTAGCCCCTTCACCAGCCTGGTTGCCCTTCTCTGGACTCACTCCAGGACCTCCATGTCCTTCTTGTGGTGAGGAGCCCAGAACTGGACACAGTACTCGAGGTGTGGCCTCACCAATGCCGAGTACAGGGGCACAATCACCTCCCCAGACCTACTGGCCACACTGGTTTTGATACAAGCCAAGATGCCATTGGCCTTCTTGGCTGCCTGAGCACACTGCTGACTCATATTCAGTCTGCAGTCAACCAACACCCCCAGGTCCTTCTCTGCCTGACAGCTCTCCAGCCAGTCTCCCCCAAGCCTGTAGCGCTGCATGGGGTTATTATGTCCCATGTGCAGCACTCTACACTTGGCCTTGTTAAACTTTATCCCATTGGACTCAGCCCATCAGTCCAGTCTGTTCAGATCCCTCTGAAGAGCCTCCCTACCCTCAGGCAGATCAACACTTCCTCCTAGTTCAGTGTCATCTGCAAACTTAGTGAGGGAGCATTCAATCCCTTCGTCGAGATCATTGATAAAGATGTTAAACGAGACTGGACCCAGGACTGAGCCCTGGGGGACGCCACTCGTGACCGACCTCCAGCTGGATTTTGTTCCATTTACCATCACACTTTGGGCTCGGCCATCCAGCCAGTTTTTAACCCAGCTGAGGGTCCACCTGTCCAGGCCAGTGGCAGCCATTTTCTCAGTCAGAATGCTGTGAGAAACTGTGTCAAAGGCTTTACCGAAGTCCAGGTAGATCACATCCACAGCCTTCCCCTCGTCCATTAAGCGGGTCACCTTGTCATAGAAGGTGATCAGGTTAGTTTGACAGGATCTACCTTTTGTAAACCCATGTTGACTAGGCCTGATCCCCTGGCCATCGTGCATGTGCTGCATGATAGCTCCCAAGATGACCCTCTCCATGATCTTCCCTGGGACTGAGGTGAGACTGACAGGCCTGTAGTTCCCCGGATCCTCCTTCCGACCCTTCTTGTATATGGGTGTAACGTGTGCCAGCCTCAAATTTCTCTATAATAATTATTTCGTATTCATGGAAGATCTTCAAACATAGAAAATGTTTACTCAGCTGAAAGGAGTACTTTTTTTGCTGCCTTAAAAAAAATTGGATTGATCTCAGGATTTCAGCCTAACTTTTAACACTTTCCTTAAGGAGATGAAATCAGGACTCAAACTGAGGCAGGACCATTTGCAGAGAATGTCAAGGCAAAGAGTCTGTATGTCCCTGACATCACATCAGACCTGAATTGCCTTTGGCTTTACTCCTTTTTTCCTACTTTAGCAATGTACAGCAAATAAGTAGTCTGAATCCAGACTTCAGGAGCCTCCGCTCATTCTAAAGCAGCTGTTAGAATTTTAACTAATTTTCACAGGATTTGATGAGTCCCATTTACTTCATACAATTTTTTTCCACACACTGCAAAGCCGATCAATGCATGACAGAAATAATTTCAGAAAAATGTAGATATCTCAGTCTTCTGATTGAAAAGAAAATCTTGATTTTTTTATGTTGTAGAAAAAGAGTTGTTTTTTTTCCACCATATTGATGGCTGGAAGGTTTCTCTCATTACAGATATACTACATAAAAATATGATACAGTAAGAAAATAGCTTTATTGGAATATCAGGCAGGTTATCAACTGTGCAAATACAGTCGTTCTGTCATTCATATAAGTATATTTCTGGTTGTTCTTAGAATCAGTGGTTCTTCACTGACTGCTGAGACATAGAAGACTCATAATGTACAGACCTGCATATAGACTTTGGCTCGTGTAAATGAATTGGGAAAATGTAACCAGGAAATACGTATGAAAGCAGTGTTTTCAATATTATGTTTTTTGAAGTCTTAATTCCCTTATTTCTGTGTATATCCCAGTATTCCCCTTTTCTGTCTCCTAGTCTGGGTACAGCTGTAAAACTACAAGAAGCAGTCATGCTAGTCATGTTCCCTGATAGCCAGTATAGGGAATTAATTGTTCCCTGCAAGCTACAACCCTCAAGAGAACTTATGCCCTGCTGCATTCCCTTTGCCTTTTTTTTTTTTTTTAAATCTCCAAACAAAACAAACAGAAACAATGCTAAAAAATCCCCAGAAAAACAAAAAGCTAAAATCTAGATATATTAAAATTACTTAATATTTATGTAGGGTGTAAGAAATATTTTCTGAAGTATCTACTCAGTTTATGGGATTTTGTTACAGCATATTAAATGAATTCTTATTCAGAAAATTCTGATTGCTCACCTCAAGTTAAAGGCCTCTTCTAAAGCATCTGCTGTAAATAGATCAGCATAATATTTTTTTTTGTTTTTAAATAATGCTTTTCTCACTCTCCTATTCAATCTTTTCCTAATTTTATCTTATCTTTTATTTAGAAGCTGTCATTTCTAAAGCTTTCCATTTTAGACTTCGCTCAGTTCCTCTGTTCATGCTCTCAGGCTGACTATGGGGAAGCAAGTAGGTCTCTGGGACTCTTTAGTCTCCAACCACTCTCAGTCCTCAGGCCAAAAGCTCTGTAGATCTGTTAATATCTTTTGCTTCTTCAATCACAGCCTGTTTGTCCTTAGTTCTGATGTATTACATCCTTGGAGCTATCTTGTCTCACTGAGGCAGAAATCTACCCATGTTCTTCTGAGAAATGGATACATTGAGAGGCTTTATCAATTAAAATTTGTTTTGTTTCAATTTACAGGGTCTGTAATATTATTTTGATTTCTAGATTTTTTAGGAAGCTACTTTAAGCAATAATCACCTCCAATTTAAGAAGAGAGTTAATTAGCAATACTACATTGTGGTTTCCCCATGGATTAAAGTGAGTGACATAAATAAGCTCTGTAACAGAGATATTTTTATTGAATCTCACATACCTTTCCTAATTTGCTTATTAGTCAGACATTTGTAATGATATGACTCAAAAGAGCAGACTTTCTGACTGAATGCTATATGTTGATACTTACTCCCTAGTCAACTCTAACAGTTTGGGTTTTTTTCTCCCCATCATCTATATTGTTCTTTGCATCCAAAACTTACATCAGTCTGTTAACAAGGTGTGGTGGTTTGTCCGTGGCTGATGGCCAGACACCCACCAAAGTCACTCTATCACTCCCCTTTCCAGCTGGACAGGGGAGAAAATAGATATTGAGAGGCTTAGGAGTCAAGATAAGGACAGGGAGAGATCATCATGCAATTAGCATCATGGGCAAAACAGACTCAACACAGATTAAAGGAAAGAAAACTCTCTAATTTATTACACTACGCTACACACCCAGTGAGACCAGAGTCGGACAATGAGAAGTGCGACCAGATCTTAAAGCACCTCCTCCCACCCCTCCCTTCTTAGCAGACTTCAATCTAGTCATGATTTTGCTCCCTTTCTTCCTCCTGCGCTGTGGCATGGGGAGGGGCAGGGAATGGGGGACCGGGGTTTTGGTCAGTTCCTCACCAGTTGTTTTCCTTCTTAGCTGGGGGGAGGGCTATTCCTCTTACCCTTCCCCTGCTGCACCATGGTGTCCCACCCAGAGGAAACAGTCCTTCATGAACTTCTCCAGCATGAGTCCTTTGCCACAGGGCTTCAGGTCTTCACCAGCTGCCCCAGTGTGGGCCTCTTCTATGGGGTGCAGTCATAAACCATAGAATGTCTTTGTCTCTCAGGCCCTTACTGCTCCAGCCTGGTCCTCCACGGGGTCACAAGCCTTCCCCCCAGCAAACCTGCTCTGGCATGGGTGTCTCTCATTCATCCCTGTATCTCTCTCTCCCTCTCTCCTTGGGCTGTAAGTGCTGGCAGAGACTTGCTCCAACAGTGTCTTCTGCATGTCTTCACCTGCTCCAGTGTGGGGCCTCTCCACGGGCTGCATGTGGGCTCTCGTCATTTTCCATGGGCTGTGGAGGGAATCTGGTACCATGGGTTTCTCCACAGACTGCAGGGGCATCTTTCTCTCCAGCACCTGGGGCACCTCCTCCCCTCCCCCATCCCTGGCCTTGGTGTCTGCAGAGTTTCTTACATTTTCTCACTCCCTTCTCTGGTGGCCTAAAGCAGCTGCTTGCATTTTTTTCTTCCTAAATGTGATTCCCAGAGGCGTTATGACCATTCCTGATGGGCTCGGCCTTGATCAGCAATGACTCTGGCCTTGCGCCGGGTGGTGTTTGCTCTGTTGGGCCTGCAGAGAGCTTCTAGCTGCTTCTTGCAGAAGCCACTCCTGCAGCCCCTGCTTCTCCACCAGAACCTTGCCTATAAAAGCATGACACAAGGTAATTTCTTTACTCTTTCTCCATCTTTCATGAAGTTACATATAGTTTCCTGCTCATCTGCAGTTGACTAGCAAGAAACATTCTTGGCCCCCAAATTCACACTCGCTCTTTAAATATCTCTATTGATTTCTATCTTTAAATTTCTTTCTCTCTCATTTGCATAATGGTAAGGAAAGAGTCCAAGAATTTGTCTTTTGTCAAGTGGTTCACCAGCCACATTCCTCAGAGCAAAGGCTACTGAAGAAATATATTTCAGTCCCAGCCCCTGGGACACTACCACAAGCCTGAGGAGTGGAAAGGGCTGCAGATCTGGGAACTGGATGGAATTTCTTTCTGGGTCCAGTAAATGTCATGGAAACTCTTTAAACAACTCAGGCACTTATTTTATTAAAGTAATTCTTTGGAAAGGAAAGGCAAAGCAATATTGACATTTTTGGCTGCTTTTTTCATGATGAAATTAAACCTTTATTTTGCTTCATGTTTTATAGCAGTATCAGTAACAAAAGAGAGTGCATTTACTGCTGCTGTCCACTCTGAAAGCATAACTATAATTTTGAAATATTCTGGCTCTAGCAAGTGCATATACTACTGTCAAATTGGACTACTTGTTTTTGTTTGACTGATTTTATTGAAGCTACAGTACTTTAGATAGGAATGATCTATACTGATTTACTTATGTGACTTAAGTATCCAATCTAATATGTGGCCCAAGTTAGATGCTCCTTTTAGATCTCTTTATCTGAATGTTTTGAATCAGATCACATTGCTTGCAAATCTTATAAAAGGACAGGGCCTGTCTGTTTTCAGTAAAATTAGGCCTTCGAATGGAAGCAGTATATGAACTGTTCAAGTTTCTATCCACCCTGTTTATAGGTTCACAGAAAACTTCTTTTTCCAGAACTGACAAAAGTATACCTCACCAAAAATAAATAAAAGCAGAGATAAAGTGAAAAGAAAATCTGCAGCTCTTTAAAGGAAAAAAAACACTTTTATTAATGCACTTTCTAATATTTTTATCTGAAGAATAAAATAACCTTTTTGCTTGTTTATTTCTACTTCAAAATAGGCTTAATCTACAATAAATTACCTACCTGGCGTGTGTTGTACATTTCTTTCTGCATGGAGGTAGATGTCTTTCACAAGGCCTAGAAGGTTTCCCTTTTGGCTTTAAGAAGGTAGAATGTGCCTGACATTCCCCACTCTACCCTGCAGTAGTATCACTGTCTGAAAAGAATTGTTTCGTATTCTTTTTCCTTCAGGGTACACACACATCTTTACTTTTCCTAAGACACTTTTGAGACATCTACAGCTGTTCTAATGCTTTAAGAACGTGCAACACTTTTTTAGAGGGGATAAACAAAATAAAAATTGTAAACACCCTGGAATTTTTAACTAGAGCTTTTGGTAATGCTGCGTGCCATTTGTTCATGAAAAGCCGCCCTTTCAAACCTTCCTGTGTAAATGATGATATTGAGTATTATAGGATTTTTTTTTTTCCTGAAGTAAACACTGCTTTAACAAATAAGAATTATGGAATCATAGAATCATTTAGGTTGGAAAAGATCAAAGTGCTATATTGTGGGAAAATATGCTTGGACATAGTTAAACTGAATAAAGGAAATGCTCCCTTTATGGAACCTATTTTTTTTTTTTCAATAAAAGATGTCCTAATCTCAGACATACAACACCCATTGTAAATGTGACCTTATTGAAGAAGAGAAAATACTGTTCAGTCCCAGGTGCAGCAATTTTAATAATGTAGCACTAAAACTAGTGAATGTAGCTGTTTGACAGCACTAGAAGCTGTTTTTCAGAGTGGATATAGGGCTAAACTAAAAAATAATGGGATGCTACTATCTAATTGTCCAAGTAGATAGTAAAGTTCACTCTGAGGCTACTTTGCACTCTTTCGTAACCAAAAAAAAACCCAAAAAACAAACCAAACAAAAAAAATCTCATTTTAGCATCATAATCCTTCAACTAAATCCGAAAGAAAACATTGGAATTTGGGGTTTAGTTCTTTGTTTATTTTTCTACAGTCTAGAATTCTAATTTCTGAGACATTTATTCAGCAATTTAACCAGAAAATAAATTTTAAGAGCAAACTATAAATAAAATAAATGGCACTGTTGTTTTTAGGGAAAAAAAATAGTAAATTTAGCATCATTCCTTTAAGGATTAAGAAGTTGTGTTTTAGAACAATTTCATCTTTTATTTTCCTGAAATAGAACGGGATCACTTAGCTAAAGAACATGACTCTGCTGTCACTGAATGATCAAGATTATTTAAAAAACTAAAATGAATTAATTTATAATTTTAAAGATGAAAAATTAATGGACAAAGAGCAGATGACTTTCATTTTTAATAACAGCAACAATAAGACCACTCATAAAATAAAATGCAACTGAATATCTTTTATAAATGATCTTAATTCAAAAACTATGAATGAGAGAAAATTAATTTATCCAGGAGACAGAACACATGATTTTGGAATATTGAGGAATTTAGGAATGTTTCACAGAGCTGAACTGATGAGGGTTTTAACACTACAGAGTTACTGACTTTTGAACTATCTTCTACTAAGAAGTAATTATAATTTTCCAAAAGTTAACTCATCAAAATTAGAGTGAAAAATAAGTGATTGCATTTTCACTGTATTTTCTCAAGACATATTAGTCATCTTTATGAAGTTTGTCTGCAGTCATCAGCTTTTAATATTTAAACTTTGCACAGTTGGAGTTGTACAAACTTAAGAATTTAGGAAATGGTCTGGGCCCACGGCTGGATTCTTCTAGCCCATTATTCTGTCTCTGATGATGGCAGAGGAAGATGCTGCTTAGGGAGAGCAAAAAAGCCTGACTGCTTCCTATGGGCTGTCTCCTCCTGCTGCTCCTGCAACCAGAAGGGAAGTAGCTGGGCTGGTGGTGGGTACAGCTCTCATTCAGACCTTCAACCCTGTGTTTATACATAGAACATGCATTCCCCTTATCCTTTTTGATCTGGCTGTTGCCCTTTGCTGCTCACAGCAGCAGATTACAGAGGTTACCCACTCATACTGTAAGGAAGTGTTCTCTTTGACCTCTTTTAAAATTACCTCCTTCTCATTTTCTCAAGTGCCCTCATGCTATGGCATTTGATAAGTAAGAGAGTAACAGTAGTCTTTATTTCAGCTTCTTATTTCAAGTCTTGACCATTTGTCCTCACAGCTGTGTCTTCTCCAAACTGAGTCATCCTAGAGCTTTCTGAGTCTCTCCTCTTAGGTAACTGCTCCATCTCTTTCATCATATTTGACTTTTTTTTTTCTCTCTCCCTGTCTTTTTTTTTTTTTGGGGTCATCCCTTCTCTAACACCAAGACATATGTTTGGTGATGCAGGAATGATTATTGAACACAACAGCAAAGATGTGGGAATACCAAGTTTTCCATAGTGGAAAAATAGCACTCTCTGCCTTGTTCGCAGTACCTTGCTTGAAAGCTCCGTATGTTTTTCTGTTGTTTTACCAGGGATGAAAAACAGAGTCATTGTGCTGTAGTTCCCAGGGTCCCCTCTTCATCCCTCTGTGTAGACTGGAATTACATAGGAAGCTCCCAGTACTGGCACAGAGTTAGTTTGCAACAGCAGGTTACACGCTTTGGCCAGCAGATTTGCAATTTCATACTTGAGTCACTTAGGTCTTAAATAAATGTCATCCAGTTATGGGGATTTATGAGCTTTTTGTTTTGTTTTGCAATTCCTGTGTTTTGCTTTATTTCATAATTGCAGGAGGAATCTGTCCAACAAATCAGTTAAAAACCTGGACATAGAAATCCTTAAGCTTCTGTTCTAAAGCCGTATCACACCTGAGCAAACCTTTAAAAAGTTTTTAATCAGGTATTGTCTTTAAAAAACATTTTTTACCTTTGGTGTATCTAAATAATTTATTACTCAGTTTGAGGATCCTTTTGAAGGAGTTTTTTCTCAGCTCCCTTAATTTCCTGTTTGTGTTTCACCTGATGTATTTTTGAGACATTCATTTTCTCATCCTTAGCAGTAGTCTATACTTTTTCTTGAACTCATGTCTATTTGGTTAGTACTCAAAATAAAACATTTGTGTGTGTGTCCAGAGGTTCACTGGCATGAAATGCTTATTACTGGGTGCAGTTTGAAGGTCCTGGATTAGGGACAGCAAGTTTCTGAGTTTGGGTTTGGATGTGAAGACACTATATGGGATATCATCACACTATTTCTCATCTCATCATCTGAAACATCCATTTAACACTTCCTCTGAAGGAAAAAGTTTGTGGGTTGTTAGTTCAGGGGCAGTGAGGGGTAAATACAAAATGTGGTGTTGTCTTTTTGGCCTTCCAAAGCTAGAAAAAAAGGGATATACAAATTTTTCTATTTCACGTCTTTTTCTACCTTAGAGATGACAGTTGGAGATGCTTTAATCAACCCTGTGAGTGATTTCGCATGCTTTATCTGTACATGCTGATACATCTGCTCCCTGCTTGGCTGCCCATCCACAGTCATTAGAGGAGTAAGTGCAGTTGCTAAACAGAATGACTCCGTGAAGTGAATGGCAGCTGGAGGCTTTGGAAAGTGTACCTGAGGCTACCAAAGGGAATCACAGAGCTATGAGACAGCTCAGCAAATGAACGGTAAATTAATTATTTTTCCTCTAGTCATCAACAAAAGCAATCAAAGCTGTGGGTTTGCATCTTATCAGAGCTAAAAGGAAGTTCAAAACTGCTTTGGTTAAAATGTGGGATATATTTAATTCAGATACGCTTCTGCACACACAGCTGTGTATTTTCTTTCCAGTGCCAGTCCAACTGTTGCCCTTTGGAGAATCATGGCCAAAGGCTTGGCTTCATCCCAAGCAATCTCTCCTGAATGTAAAGCAACATGGCCTTAGACGTTTGAGTGGTTAACAGAGGTAGGGTTAAGTGAAAAAGTTAAGCATCCCTTGGAAAGGATAAGGGGGTACATTGCCTTAAAGTTTACCTCCTTCCTCACTTTGAGAAAACATGAGCTGGGTTGTCTTCAGGGAAAACTCTGAATACCTTCCAGGGTATTTGTCTATCTAGAGTCAGCCCTAAGGGGAGCTACAAAGCTGACATGTCCCAGCAGTGGAGAATCACACCTTTTAACCTCTGCAGCTCAGCACAGTCAGCTGAGCATCATGAGTTAAATGAAGTAGATTTTCCTAGTGATACTTGAATGCCAGAGGAGTGCCAGAGTTCCACCAGGCACAGTGGTCCTTGTGGACAGAAGCATTTTGGAAATCTCACCTTCTGTGATACTTTAAGGGTTTCTGCTCAGTATCACACACTCAGACTACATTTCCACATAAAACTTTATTTCTGTTGTTTGATGTTTGGTTCAGTAGGCATGACATATTATGCTTTTAATATATGAGAAAAAGAAATTGCTGAAATTATCTAAAAGTAGAATAAAAAAATCACGAAATGAAAAAACCCAACAAACCAGCAAACAACCCACACTTTAATACTTTCCAAATTTTCAATTATGAACCTTTCCATATGGCTGGTGCAATAATTGTCCAAACCAGAGAAGGCAGTGACTGCTATTACTCACCATCTGTGATGCCTGTTAAAGAAGGTGGACAATATTAGCCAGCAATAACTTTGGGGGATGAATTGGCGAGTGAAATATTAATCTCTTATTTCCTGGGAAAGCAGGAAGACAACTCTTAGTTTAAAGAGATCAATATTGATAAATACTGATTTCACACTAAAGTTGTTTCAGAGTTTAGGAGATTAAAGACAAGATAAAATATATTCATTAAAAATACATTGTGAATCATATGAAACTACTGAAGATAGAAAACAGAACAATATACTAAATACAGGACAAGTAGCTAGTTATCCATTTGAAATACAGCGGGTTTTTTTCCCATTACCACATTCTCAATGGTTTAGCTTTCCTCAAAGGTTAACATGTGTAATATTTCAGTTTTGAAAATAAAATTGCTTTCCATCTTTTTTCATAACAGGCTTATAAAATATAGAGTGGAAAAAGGCAATTCTTCTTAAGCATTCCTGTAAATAATTTTATTTTGTACTGCAAGATTTGTTTTCATACGCAATAGACGTCATACCAAGTCTATGTTTTAATTGTGTTAAACTTTGTGGGTTATATTTAGTAGAATCTTGATCAAATTCTGTTTTCATTTACATTTTAAATTTGCTTTTATTGGGGTTCATCTAAGCCCAGTGGAGCTAAATACCTAATGAAATATGATTAAATGCCTGTATTAACATCTAAAATATAATGAATTCATAGTGCAACAAATTATGTTAATGTTAACAGGAGGATGATTTTGAGATATGGGCTGTCTCTAAATTATTTAATTTTCTAGGATTTTCATTTCCAGATGCCCTATGAATATTGGCTAGACCTTTCTTTAAAATGTGTCCCACAAATTGTATTATTTCCTTCTTGTCTCAAACTTTAACCAAAATTTATTTCAAAGGCATCTACAAAAGACTTTCCCTGGTTCACTGTTAAAAATGTTGAGTAGAGTTGTTTTTGGTAGAAAAGTAAATGTATATGATGGTATAGTATCAAATTCCTCCATTTTTGTAGACGTTTGAATTACAATGTTAGATTGAGCCAGTCTCCAGTTTGGTGATGTCCTAAAATGCAGCTCAGTGGAATATACAACAGTTTGGGTGTTTGTAGGATGTGAGATGTAGTGAGAGGAACAGAATTAAGTGTTCTTCAACAGCTGTAGATTTTGCTGCATAGCAGCAACACATGTAAAGGCTGTATTTTAATTACGAGGTTCAAAATTTATGTGCTAACTTGAACAATAGCTGTCAGAAATAATCTTAGGTAACTTGAATGAAGCTACTGAAAAAGGCATATTTTGGCAAGGTACCTGATAAAAATGTTGTAAAGTAAAATGAGAGGCAACGTTCAATACTTATTATTCTGGTTAACTATATAGAATCCTGGGTCTTCAATTAATTTTTAGAAAGCTGAACTACCATGAAGGAATAAAAATCCAGACAAAAAATGTATTATTCACAAACTGTTATATCTTATTAATGTACCACATTGAACTAATTACCCTACAGCATAATGCAAGGCCATCTCATCTGTGTACAGCATAATGGCAAAGATAATTTTGAATCATAGAATCGTTGAATCCTTGAGGTTGGAAAACACCTTCAAGACTATAAAGTCCCACCATCAGCTCTACACCACTGAACTGCTAAACCATATCCCAAAGCGTCAAGTCTACCCATTTTTTAAACACCCACCAGGGACAGAGACTCCACCACATCCCTGTTCCAATGCTTCACCACTCTTTCAGTGAAGACATTTTTCCTCATATCCAATCTGAACCTCCCTTGGTGCAACTTGATCCCATTTCCTCTTGTCCTATTGCTAGGACTAGGGAGAAGTTGCATTGCAATTAGTTGGAATCTGTTTTTTGAAATTTTTTTCTCTCTCCTACAGAAGAGATATTTTTGGACCTGATAAAATCATGCTTTTTTTTTTTTTCCTAAAAGTGACCCCACAAAAACATTGAAAACAGGATGACAAAATGTAGGTCTGTGATTTCTATCTGACAGGTCGTACTGTAAAGTCTACTTATGCATCACTGTTCAGGCAAACTGCCATGTTCAAATGGCAAAGACTGGAGTAGAGGCTTGAGTTTATGCCTACAGTGAAGGCACCAAAAGCACTATTTTTAGATAGCGGCAGTGAATGTAGACTTGCTTAATTCAGTCATGAAAAGCAGACTACACATAGCGAAAAGTAGGGTAGATTAGCTTGGTAGAACATCATGATTTTTTTCAGTTCCTGACTTGGCTGCAATATCTCAGAGATGATCCATCTCTGCTGCACTCTTGTACAGTAGCAAGTTAGAGGCTGCAAGCTGAAACTAAGGTTCACATATACTGAACTATTTGTATAGCATGTACTTGATACAATGTGTGACAATGTCAATTAATCATAGAACCACAGAATGGTTTGGTTTGGAAGGGACCTCAAAGCACATGTACTTCCAATCCCTGTGGGCAGTGACACCCTCCACTAGACCAGGTTGCCCAAAGCCCCATCCAACATGGTCTTGGACACTGCCAGGCAGGGGGCAGCCACAGCTTCTCTGTGCATCCTGTGCCAGTGCCTCACCGCCCTCACAGGGAAGAATTTTTTCCTTATACCTAATCTAAATCTACCTGAGTTTAAACAAATTGCTTCTTGTCCTATCACTCCACGTCCTTCTAAACAGTCCTTCTCCACCTTTTCTGTAGGCCCCTTCAGGTACTGAAAGGCTGCAATATGGTCTCCCTGGACCTTTCTCTTCTCCAGGCTGAAAAAAAACAACTCTCTGGGATTATCTTCATAAGACACCACTTGCTGTTTTTCTGATCATGTAACTTAAGAAACATCAGTTATGTATATAAGACACCTCTCTTGCTCTGAAACGTAGTCCTTGATGATGACAAGACAGCTTTTTCATAGGAAAACAAAAAGCTTACATTGACGATACTTGATTCATGTATTCTGTAGGAGACTACACTCCTTTGACTTTCTTGATAAGTGTTATCTCTAAATCACCTTTGTTTTCAAAGGAATTGAAAGTCTTAAAAACTCTCAGTGTAGCTCGTGACCTTTAAATCTCTTAAAAAACCCCATTGTATAAGTACTAGGAAAAATTTATAACTATTATTTTCCTGACTAAGATATTTAAATACAATTAGATGTAACAAAGCATTTAGTGATTGCAACACCGATGTCTAAATCATTATAAGCTCTATCCATAATATTAGAAATATTTTTATTTGAAAGAACAGGTTAATAAACAGAGGCACAGACATTTTTTCTTTATTTGAAGGTCATCAGAACCAGCTTTAAAAAGTGGTCTTGTAGCTGTGTGGAGGATGAAAACAGTCTAATGATCTAAATATAGTTGTAAAAAAAAATAATATTTTCTTCTATATATAATTGTGCTTATTTTCAGTTTACAGAAGCATGCTGAAAATAATTTGATGGAATGCTTACATTAATACAGTGGTTTAATCAGGACCATATTTAATAAATATTGTTTAGCAATTTACAGCATGTGAATTAAAAGGACCTGTGCTCTGGAGAAGAATACATGGACTTAGCTTTTGTAGTCATTAATATATTTGGAACATTCATCTTCTGGAGACAGTCTATGAAATAAAACTGGGAAATAGTTTTTAATTTTAGTACTATTTGTCATTCTCCTGCCTTTAAATTAATAGCCTGCTTGCCACCATCTAAGATTAACTGATTTTTTGATCTTTTTTCTTGAAGCATCCTACCTGGACTTGTATTTTTATTGTTCCCCTTTCAAAGCTTCCTATTTCTCTATTTTCTTTTTTTCCTTAAACAAAACTTATATATGAGCTGTTTTTTATTTGTCTGACTTAGTCTCTGACCTTTAAACAAGTTTTGTGAATGGAGAAAAGTCTTTTCATCTTCTCAGATTTATTCTGTCTAGAGCTGTCTACTAATCTGTTGGACTTCAGGTAGCAATTTGAAGATCTGCCTAAATAGAGAACATTCATAGTTTTGGTCCTGCATATATTTCAACCAACTGATGTACTAAGTGATATGTTGGGGATATTCTTAAGGTCAGTACTGACACCAATTTGCAGGATACCTGCTATCGTGTTCAGATGGCCACCAGCCCTGCTATAAGGATCCAAAGAATGCTGTCCCAGTGATTAATTAATTAATCCAACAGGGTCCCTTGTACTACTCTTTGATGTCCTTCCAGGTTTTTTTTGGTAAAGATATGTGCATAGTAAATGATTGTACTCTGCGATCTGCCAAGTTATAATATTCATGAACAGTCCACATCTCAGCTGTCTTTGCTGCTCTATCTCCTGAAGATTCTATTTGTTCACAGAGCTCTGAGAGCACGTGAGGACCTTTGCATATGGCTGCTTGTCAGAACCCTAACTCGATATCATCAGTTAGGTTATTTTCCAGCCAGTATGCCAGTTTTCATTTGCTATTTTGTCAAATTTTGCTGTTTGGATTAATTCTGCTCCAACTAGCAAATGCTTTTTTTTTTTTTTTTTTTTTTCTATTTTAAAGACATTTTCAACTAATACTAGCCCACTTTTCATTCTTTTCCAGACCTTGAATACTAAATAGGCAAGACAGGCCTTTATTCCAAATCTACCAGGCACGTTCTCCATTTGACCAGATTCATTACCACCTTTTTTTCCCCAGTCTTTGATCCATTTTTAATTCACTAAGTGCTGATGTTTGTGTCAATTTGAACTAATGCTGTGCATAAGATTTGTGAGTACCAGAACAGATATTATTCCAGACAAATACACACAAATCTGTATGTTCCCATAATTCTTTTTTCCATTCTTTCTTCTTTTTTTTTTGCCTAAGTATTCATTAGTCGCCTGTCTCAGAACAGAAAACAAAAATGTCTTAACCAAGCTTAGCATATAAAATAGTCTTCTGCAATTAGTATGAGAAGCTTTTTCAATTATTGAAGAAAATATAAAAAGTGACATTTGTGTTACAAGTAAATGTAAAAAGAATTTCTGTGCTTTTAAGACTGCCAATTGCTCAAATGAAGGAAAAGCTGCTAAAATATCTGCACACTTCAGAATAGATTTAATGGACAGGTAAAAATCCATCTAACTGTTCAGTGCAGAAGTTACAGGTGCCTTGGGGCAACTGTAATTTTTGCAACTTTATTTTACAATCTGCATTAACCTTTTAGTAATGAATACATATATCTAATTGTGTCCTGCAAATCCCCTGCCTGTGTAAGGCTTGTCAGTTTCCTAATAAGTCTTGTTTTCTTCCTCTTTCGAGTGAGACAAAAATGTGTGATGTACTATGGAAATAACCTGTGTAGAAAAAAAAATGCTTATTTGCCTATTTTATTTCGTATTGATCTTGAGTATTTGCAGTGTAAATTTACTTATGGTGTGTGTTAAGTTTATATATCTCTGGAACTACATTCATTAGACTTTTAAAAAATAACAAATTCAGTAATGAAACAATTGGTCGTTAATAGATTATAAAACAGATATTTACTTGCTCAGGACTAACATAATCAATGCTTACTTTAATATTTCATGTTATCGGATTTTTGACCTTTTATTTTAAAAAGAAATGTAATTTTTTTGGTGAGTTGATGAAAAGAAATTGAACTTGATGTAATTGGCATTGTTGTTGCTTCTGGGTTTTTTTTCCATACTGTTTCCTGAGAACTGTTGAATTCTATAGTAAAATTTCATACAAGAGTTTTGCAGTTCCATTTTTTTTCGATAAAACTATAAAAGCTCTTCAAAAGTGTATTTTCAGTCAGTAGAACATGCAAATATCTTAGACAAAAGTTCATATGTTCTATATTTGTATGTTGAAGAATGAATTAAAACAATCTTATATTCTAAAATTGGAGTGGTAAAATCTGTATGAAGGGCTTTAAACTATTTGGAAGCTGGAAACTATTTGAAAGCTGTGTCTGTTACCAGACTCATCAATAAATCCACTGTTATTCCTACAACATTTTTACCCAGTAAACAATTTGATTTTCAGGACCTTTAGGTATAATTAGGTTTTTAGATATTTAATTCCTTTGAATCATTAGGTACCTACCTTCAACTAGGATGTCATGTTTCTTACCTTTAACACTGAGACTCCAAAGTAAGAAATCAGAAACAATAGTCAAGAGTATGAATGAGTAAAACAGTACCTTTTGTTTCTTCCTTCATTTATTTATTTCCATTTCCTGTAAACCTTCTGCCTGATCTGAGCTGAAATAACTGTTCATTTCTTTCCTGGCTTCTTTTTTTGATACCACATTTTGAATACGGGCTAGTTCTGTATGAACATTGGCAACAACCCAGAGTTTGTGCAAATCTCTGAGGGAACAAAAGCTGAGGAATTTTCAAGGAGCATGATGCAGTTCAGAGCATCTTTTGGTTCCTGATCCCTACCAAGATACATTTTTATTTCTCTCTTTATCAATACAAGCATGCTGAGATTTAAATTAAATGTAATGTCATATATTTTCATTGTCATAGCAGATTTAGTCCCCACTAATGGTTGAGTATGTTTTCTATAAACCCAGAACAAAAAGGGTGACTAAGACTGTGTTAAAGATACAAAAATCTATTTCTTTTTTTTAAACTTCTGAACTAATCTTATGCAAAATTTTAAGAACATACAAATATGAGGCTAATGTTTTAGTTTTCAAGTATAAATATACCATGTCTGGCTTGGATGCAGTTAATTTTCTTTATAGCAGCCTGTTTGATGCTGTGTTTTGTATTTATGAACATAACAGCTTTAATAACATGAGTCCTGTGGATGTTTCTGAGCCATGCTTGCTCATGTCAAGGCTTTTTCCATACCTACCACCACAGAAAGTGGCCAGGGGGTGCACAAGAGGTTGGAAGGGGACACAGTCAGGACTGCTGACCCCAATGGCTGAAGGGAAATCCCAGACCATATGATACTGTGCTCATCAGTAAACGTTTAGAGAAAGGAAGATGAAGCATGATCATTCAGAGGTTATGGTCTGTCATTTCCCAAGCAACCATTATGGGTGCTGAGACCCTGCTTTCCTGGAGATGGAGAAGCATCTGCCCTGATGGTGGGAACTAGTCAGCAAATTCTTTGGTTTTGCTTTGCTTGTGGGGCTTATCTGCCAGCTGGTGTCAAACCATAACAATAACCTAATAAATTTTAATGAATGAAGCCGTAAGGCCCATGCAAAGAAATTAGATGATTTAATAGAATGCTTTAATTATGAACTCCATCATACCCAGACAGAACTTGCCTTCTGGCTTCCCTGACCAAATAAATAATACAAAATTATATAAAGCTAACAGAAAACTACGTCACCACCTATTGACAGAGATGATCTGCAATGAAAATTATAACAACTGCAAGAAAAATTGCCTATTTCCTAATGTGAGCAGAGATAAAAGCAAAATTTTCAGATTAAATTCACTTTTCTGATATCTTTTCAATGGAGAATATGACAGGTATTTTCTTCACAGTTTGATTTTTGCTGTCATTTGCACATTTTAAAATACCTTGCCTATTGAACTGGGTTTTTTTTTCCTTTGTTGCTTACTAATTTTACCTAAGATTTTACTATTCCTGAGTAGAAATACAGCAAAGTAGACAATAGAAAGTAAAGTTCGTGAAATAAAGTTAATGTTGCTTGCTAAAAAAAAAAAAAGAAAACCAATATTCCGCTGCCTAAAGCATTCCTCTGCAACTGTTTCCTACACAGCAGTTAGAATGCAACTTCTGTTTGTTGATATTGCAGGGTTGGTTGAATTGTAATTACAAAGATTTCCATAGCTGAAACACATGCATAGATAGATATCATAAAGAATTTATACATAGGTGTTAGAAGTGATTTGAGAATCCCATTAAAAGAAATAGCCTTAATCATCCACAATAACATTGTATTAATTATTAATAGCACTAATCAGTAGTCTGAAATTGCTCACATCAAATATTAATCATAGAGGTAGATGAATTCATATTATTTGTGACAGGCATACTGTCCCTACTTCTCAGTACCTTTATAGTGTTATTATTTACCTGCCAAAAGAACATTTCAATAGCTCTTTGTAAAAAGATGGTTGAAAAGATTAACTTCAGAGGTTGTGTTTTACTTACCAAATCTATTTATCAGCCATCAGGCAATATTTCAGGAAAGGCAGCAAACTGTTGGGAGGATACAAAAAAATCTCTTCTTTTAATAGAAGGATTTGTGATGCTCCAGACTCGGGCTTTATGCAAGCTGACAGACACAACTACCTTTCTGATAGTCAACACAGATTTGACACAGATGTTTTCTGTTCAGCTGAGGCTGATCTTGTGTTACATTGTGTGTATGTGGTACTCTTGTTTTATGTGACAAACTAGAAGCGTTCAGTCACCTGGGTTGAATTTTTCTAACCTGTAAGTGGCTTTTTTTATGTTTGGGAGAGCAACGCTTACCAATTTTCATGTGGATGTCCATGAAATGCAAGGCAAAGGTGTGGTACCACCTTGGAGTTGTCACTGAAGAAGCAAAGTCATAAGTCCCAGGGAAATTTTCATTATTGTGTGTTTTTTGAGACAGGTAGGACTAGTGAAGGAATATATCTTGATATCCACTTAGGAACTGATAGTCTTTTTCTCATTCTAATAAAAGCTGAAAGAATTTGCTGAAGCTGAAGCTTAACAAATATGTTAACAACATAAGGCAGTGAATTCTGTGGGTATCAAACATATATCCACATTAATATTTAAATATACAAAAAATATCCTTGTGGCATGCCTGTAATAGCAAATTTACCGTGTAGAACTCTGCTTATAAATTATAAACAAGGTATATATTAAATTGGAATTAACCATATGTATTAATTTCTGAGCAACAGCTTTTGTTCTTGTTGCTTTCTAGCTTAATTCTACAGAAGATAAATATAATGATTGTGAGTGTAATCAAATGACCACTGAAATGAACAGGAGTATATTCAATTATTTTAAATAGCTTTTGCAGACTGTAGGAATCCTGCAACTTAAGTGTGCCTGTGATCTCTTAGATATTGCAAACCTGTGCAAGTGTTTAAAGGATTAGATTTTAAATCCATGGACATATATTAAAAATAATAAAAAAAGAAGAGGTTAGAGATAGGAAAGCAATTTTTACTGCTAGCACACTTTCCTAATTTTTCAGACATCTGAACAGTTCAAGTGTTTTTTGTTCAACATTTTGTTCAAACACTTGAAAAAGTGTAGTGACTGAACACAAATAACAAGGTAATAACATTGGAATCTACATATTTCTAAAATCCATATTTTTTTTGTTCCAGAATTCTACATGAAGAAAAACAAAAAAATGAACAAGTTTGGTATACTACTGAAAATACTAATTTGTAAAATTTTTCATCAATTATATGATCTTTTAAAACCATATATGTGGCAGATGTCATTTCAGAAATAAAATTAATAGTGTTCACCTAATAAAGCAAAAATCCATAAGATTTGTGCTTAAGCTGACTCTACAAATGTCAAAACTATTAATATTGATCATATTTGATTTACAGAATGTTATCAATAGTCTGGTATTTTTGTTTGCATATACTTTAAATAGATCTGTTCCCTGTAATCCTGACTGGATAGGAGATATATATACAAACACACACACTATATATGTAGTATAAAACCAAATTATTAAACCAAATATAAGGCAACTGTGAATCTGAGGTTGCCTGAGGCACCGTGCTTTGTGTGACATCAGCACGGACTGCTGTGCAGCTTATGCATCAGGGGACAAAAAATGAGGTGCAGTGAATGAAGAATTGGCAAGCAGCCATGTAAGAGAACCTGAACAAATAATCAGAAGTTGAAAGGAATGGAGCAGTTGCTACTTATCCCCTTCCACTGTTTTCCTCTGCCTTTGTTTACGTGCATGTTCCTAAATAAAGCGCATCAGGGGTTTAGATGAATAATTCATGAAAGGTGATCTGGATGGCAACATATTTGTATTGCAAGTAATCATATAAAAATACGAATGAATTTCTACAGCTGTTCTCTATGTGTTGTGTCTGTATAATCAAATTTCATAATCAGAGAAAAAATGGAACAATTATGTAAAACATGCTGAGAAAAATGAGGGTAAAAATGAAAAAAAAAATCTTGGTAGCAGCAAAGCATCTGAGGTAGGATTAAAAAAGTAGCTGTCAAACCACTTACAGGTAACTATTGTAGAGCATTGAAAATGTTTTGTCAACTTTAAGACAACACTGAAACACAGCAAGAAGCTGAAAAGAAATCACTTTCGCTCTAGAACTCTAAGAGCAAAACTTTGGCTTTAAGGGTGGAGGTGGCAATTCAGCTTAACACAGAATGTTTGATTGCTAGAGTTCAGAGTATCATTCTGCAGTTAGCAGAAAATGTCTTGTTGGTTCTTCCTTTCATGAGAAATGTTGGTTCCATCCCTGACTGGCGTGTTGAAATGTTGGAACAGTTTCAAATTCACAACTGAACAGAAAAGGACTGTAACAGCCTAGGTCTAAACAGACGCTAGTCTGTAGCCACCATGGTGGCATCTGAGCACCTCTTCTTCATAGCTTTTTATTATGCAGAGAGCAGAAACCTGCCACTGGTGCCTTTGTAATACATCTGAAGAAGTATTCCAAAAAAAGAGCAGTAATTTTTCTGTATGTTATTGAATCAGTTACAGTACTTATGCATACCGGGAGTTATTATAGATGGTCTAACAGCTGAAATGAATACAATTTCAGAACAAAAGATTAATATTTCCATGAATCCTTATGTCAGTTTTATTTAAACACTAAATTCAAAACTGTAGATTTGCAAAAGTCTTCAAAGTACCTCTTTAAAATATGTACTCAAAAGCCTTGAACACTGTAAGAATAGTATTGGCCCCATGAAATATGACTTTTTTCAGATATTAAAAATCAAATTAATTTTAAGTTGGCAAAATGTAATCCATGAAGAAAATTACTACCGAGTGCCTTGTGAACATCTAGCATGAACTCCCAAAAAAGCAGTCTAGCTGGTGCTGAAGTATCAGCTCAGTCTAAGAGTAGCTGCTAAGGTTGGAGTATATGTTGAGACAAGTCTTGGATCTGTCCCACTCCAAGCAATAAATGATTGACAGATGCTTATGAGGAAAAGGGTGTACACACTGAACGAACCAAGAATTCTTCCATACCAAGCAGGCTGTCTTTGAAAAGACGTTTTGCTGTCTAAGGCAAACATTTTAAATGCACCTTTCTTAAACCATCAATGTTTCCTTATTAGTTCTGGGAACTGCTAATCAATGTTAAATTTACATAAATAGCATGGTGCAATGCAGAAGTCAAAGAAGCAAATATACTTCTAATGCTAAGACTTAGCAGTATGTCCTAGAGGTTTTCCAGATCATCACAGAAGTCATTCTTCGACAACCTTGGTCTCCTTACCATTTATGTTCCCTATCCACTGAACACAAATGTCTCTAAAAGCTGAAAATGAGCTGTCATAGCTGAACACATCCCATTTCATCACCTAGTCCCAGGCTGGATGTAGACTTTTGTGACACTTCAAAAGCTGTGTTAATCAGCTTTCACACCTCTTGACTCTTGCAGCTCTACCATTTTCCCAGGTTGCTCTGCAGCCCGTGCCAGAAGAGTAGGCTCCAGTGGGGACTGGTCTGAGCCAGTGAAAGGAACCTCAGCCATATGTGATTTCTTTAGACTGAGCTCAGAGAAGGCAAGTCTGTGCATGCAAGAGAAGTATCAGGAGCTGCAGACAGAGCTAAGTGCCTGCTGCTCCTTGTCTGGATTGTTCTTTGCAGAAATCTGCAGACTATCTGGATGGCTATGCATTGTAAATGATATCCCCAATGAGGAAGAACTTCTGCCAAATTGAAAAAATACCTTCTGTACACTCAAGGAGCAGGAAATTTTCAATGAGGAGCTAAGACCATGTGTTCTACAATAATAGAGTACCTTGAGCATCCGGCTATAGAAATGTTTGTACATTACATTAAATATTTGTATAATTTGCAGAATTAGAATGGCTCCACAAAGTGTGACTTACAGAGACACCCTCTTAGGGTAGAGTGTTATTTTGGTATTTGGAGCCTTTATTTCCTGAATCTTGTTTTTAAAAACAAAACAAAAAAGAACCTGACAAATCCTGAAAAATAGAAAAGATTTGATACCACAAGAGTTTTCTAATCGCTACGCAGCCATTAGTTCCTCTTGGCTTTCCTCTCTGTTCATAGATATCCTTTTTATTGAGGAAAACAACACTTCTTAAAGTCTAAAAGCCTTATTAAAAAAAAAAAAAAAGTGGTGTAAAACCAGAATTTTTAATAATGGCAAATCATTTTGTCATTCCCAGATATTGGAGATCTTGTGCTTGTTTATTTTTAATTTTACAGTATAATAAAAAATCAGTTCTTCCTACATTTCCATAACTGTGGCTCCAATGACTAGTGTAGCTATCAATAAACCTTTATTCTTTTCATAATGTGGTTTCTCAACATTCTACCCTGGTGACTATATATCCTGTTCACAGCAGATCACCCTCGCTCTCTCCGACATTTCACAGGACTGACTACTTAATTAATTCATTAATAATTCCTATCTGACTCATTTTATAATTTAATTAATTTTCTGCTAGTTTAATTAATCCATTCTTCAATGGTTTGTCTACTGATCAGATTAATTGCTGGGCTAATTTTGAGTCACTTTACCTACTGTCTAATTTTCCTCTATTAAAAATACTCTTAATTAATTTCTTAACCATGTAATCTGTGTAATTCACTCCTAAATTATTTCCTGGCTTCCCTGCATTTTACTCCACCAAACTGTACCTTAAACCCACTGGATTATTAAAAAAAAAAAGGTAAATAGCATCTACTTATAGCTCTAGTCACATTTTGCAGAATTCAGAAATAAAGAAAAATGGGACAGTAAAGACACTTTAGGAAGGGAAGAACCTTTTTCTTTGCTGACAACCAGACTAAACTCACTTGGTAGGCTCTGTGCAAACACACTTCCCATCACTGTCTAACGTGCTGCCCTACAGATGTGAACTGTGTGAATTGAAGTCACAAGCCCAAGGCAGGTCTGAGGTTGTAGGTGCACCACGGCTGGTCTAGTTTATCCTCAATACAAGAAGAAGGATCATGTTTTTACAGCTAAATGCGGAAGATCCAGTTTATTTTTAAATCAACAAAGGAAGAAAAATCTTTAACATTCCTACAAATTCTGCCTCTGCATTTCATCAGTGCAGCATTTTGACAGCTTTCCTTAATACTCAACCTGCATTTTCTGCAGATTAAGCTAACAACTTGTTTTTTCAGCATAGTCAGTAGAGGAAAAATGAATATCATCCTCTTTCTACTGGTATCTTACATGGTACAGTGCTTATCATATCTACACTCAATGGTCTCTTTTCCAAGAATAAAGGAACTCAGAAGCTTTAATCTTTCTTCACAGGCAGGCCATAATTTTTAATCTTTTAGCATTCTCTCTTATTTCTTGTGGATTCTTTCCATCTGGCTATTATCATTCCTAACATTTGTTCTATAAACTTTGTTATTTCAGCCAAGGTCTCACCAATGCTTAATAAACTATAGCAAGTAATTTCAGGCTGAAAGTTATCCTTTTAAAAATGTATCATACTACTATGTTTAGTTTGCAATCCAGCATAATCCCCTGACCATACTATACT
This sequence comes from Porphyrio hochstetteri, assembly GCA_020800305.1. Classification (NCBI taxonomy): domain Eukaryota; kingdom Metazoa; phylum Chordata; class Aves; order Gruiformes; family Rallidae; genus Porphyrio; species Porphyrio hochstetteri. The sequence goes on along the minus strand of CM036906.1, from coordinate 20,081,549 downwards.
GCTGTATAGCTATTTATTTACTTTTTTTGCCCTTTTTGTGTATCTGTATTTGTTAATGACATGCCAATGTAGGTCTTCTTACCTTTGCCTTTACTGAACTGTGTCTACTTGTGTTCTAACCATCTCTTCAGCTAAGATAATTTTGAATTTTGATTGTATTCTGCAGATTCCTTGCACTCTGCCCCTGCAGATTTTACAGCCATCTTCCACTTTCAAGATGCAAGTCCTTAATGAAAATACTAATGGGACGATGTTATGGTTTAACCCAGAAGGCAGCTAACCACCACACAGCTGTTAGCTCACTCCCCCTCCACAGTGGTGGTTTGGCCCTGGCTAGAGGCCAGATGGCCACCAAAGTCGGTCTCTCACTCCCCTCTTCAGGCTAGCAGCTCCTCAGCTAGCTTTTCCCCTGGTTTATATGCTTAGCATGATGTTGTATGGTATGGAATATTCCTTTGGTCATGTTGGATCAGCTGTCCTGGTTGTGTCCCCTCCCAGCTTTTTGTGCAATCCCAGCCTCCTTGCTAACAGGTCGATAAGAGAAGATGAAAAGTCTTTGTCTTAGTGTACACACTACTTAGCAACAAATAAAATATTAGTGTGTCATCAACACTGTTCTCACACTAAATCCAAAACACAGCAGTATACTAGCTACTAGGAAGAAAATAACTACCAGCCAAAACCGTGACAGAGAAAGACAGACCTCTATGGGATGCCATGTCTGTGAATTCACAGTTTAGTGGTGAATAATTAAAAAACCTTCTTTGACTGTAGTTTTTAGATGTACACCTACCACTTCTATATCAGATTTCTTATTTTTCTAATGAGACTATTGCACAGAAGTCATCAAAGTTCTAAATTTATTATATCTACCACTTCTTCCTTTTGTCTAACACAGCAGTTATCTTGGTTCGAGGAAGAAAACAGACTTATTTAGAGATATGGTTTTGAACGCTTCAGGTTTTCTGTTTTATATAGCACATTTTTCTTCAAACTATTTGCAGACTCATTGTATTTAAATGTTTTCCAATACTTTCCCACGTTTTCTTGGATTGCTCAGGTTGGTGAAGAATTGTTTAGACAGCCTTGGTGCTGTGCCAGCACTGCTCAGCAGTAGACAAATCCCTGGTGCGTTACCAACACATTCCTATCTACCAATACACAGCACAGCACTATGGGGGCTCCTGTGGGGAAATTTAACTTCATTTTAGTCTGACCAAAGTGTCTAACAAAAGAGTTGTATAGAATTGACTCTCACTACACAAGATGGACTCCTTTCCTACTCAGTATCATGTGTTACTCAACCGGATCATTCAAAGAATTTCCTTCTTATTCTGTAAATTTCCAGGCCTGTTAACAATCGACCAGATTTTACTGTTCAGGCACTGTCACTGAAAACAGACCATTCTTATTTCAGACAGACTTTTTTATTTTACTGTTGTTAGACATGAAAATAAATTCAGTGGGACTCCCCTAGAAGTGTGGTCACCGTAAATAATTATGACAGAATATTGACCTGTTAATGACACATACTTTAGTATGCAGATTACCATAACAACACTTTGATGTCTGTTTTAAAGACATATTTGTCTGCCAGTAGCCCAAAACTTGGATATCTGTTCTCCAATGTGACAGGTTATGCCTGGTACGTTGAAATCTGTGTTTCTATTGAGTGGTATCTTGTTTACTTACTTGCTTTCAACTGTCTTGAAGCTTCCAATCTGCATTCTTTTTTTGTTTTATTCTTATTGTCAGGTCACTCTTGAGTCAAATGTTATCTTTTTATTCCATCTTCATGTAGTAGTAATACCAAGACAGTATGGAATGTGACTTGATTTCTAGATGCTGTGCAATGTAAGATGTGAGTGACTTGTTTACTCCTATCTCTCACAGAGTTGGAAAGGTGTGCATTCTGCACCATGTGTACATATACAAATAAATAGATTTTGGAAAAACATCTACCAAGGCAGCAAAAAGTACTTTTTCATATTTTCAGAGAATGACGTCAGACCGCAGGCTTTTTTCTATGGGCATTTTTAGATTACTTTGATTTAATTAAAGTCAACAAATCTAAGTTCTGCAATTGCTAAACTGATGTCTTGCAGAGTTTGACATTTATAGTACATAATGGTTTATATTTAATATAAAGATAGCCACAGAATGTCCCAAAATAATGAAATTACTTCTCCTTAACATGTAATACATTTTCCAGAGTAGGTAATTAATTATCAATGTTTTGCTTCTAGCTCTGCAATAAAAAATTACATGTGCTTCATTTTCTCTCCTATTAAATTGCTAAACGAATGGACAGCTCTCTGATTTTATCAAGCAGAATATATTTCAGTTGCCTTCTGAGTTCTTTTACTGACTTCCAGGTCTCAGACAGTTCTTTTCACTCTGTATTTCCATTCCGATACTGTAATGAGTTACAACTGGGCAGATACCATGCGAAGCCCACACATTTGATTTGCAGGAACAAAGCTGAATGAAAGATACGTGGGAATGATTCTTCTGTCTCATAGAAATTGCCAATATTCCTCATGTTTCTCACATGCCTTTTTGGGTAGATCATCTGAAATTGTTGGGGAGGAACAAAGAGCAGAGAAAGATCAGAGCAGATAAAACGACAGTGGCAAAGGCACTCTATGGGGGGCTAGGAGTGCACATTCAAATCAAAAATTGCTGTGGAATGAAGAGAAAATGCAGGCAAAAAAACCCCCAAACAAGAACAACAACCCTCCAAAACACACACAAACTAAAAGCCAGTCCTTCCATCTCCTTTAATTTTTTTCACAACTTCCCATGAAAAGATCAGTTCAGTGCAGAGGACTTTAGATATTTCATCCTCTTCTACATTATCTACAGATTAATGACTAGAATTTCCATAATGATTTTAAGCATCATATTGCATAAACACAAGAACAGAAGAGCAAGAAACTACAAATGTTTTAAATTAAAAATTATAATCAACAACATATTTTTTTTTGCTGTAATCAGAGACAGATGTCTGTGCTAGCTTAACTCCACATGTCTGAATTCTGTGGAGCAGCTGAACAGAGGCACAGTTGAATTTTCTCTTTCAAGCTTCGCTAACAGTTTTTGAATTTTCATGTCAAAACAGAGAAGGGAAGCTTCAAGTAATAGTTGCTGGTTTTCTCCTGTCAGAAAAAGTAATGATTTTAACATACACATAAACTTGAAATTTTACTGAGCTACTTTTAACTAATTACCTGAGGTGTGCAGCTGGCAAGGGTTATAAAGTAATGGTAATTACTGTGTAAGGCAGTTCTGTTTATGAGGAATCATTCAGATTACTTTAAGAGTATAGGCACACCAAGAGAGAGCAAAAAAGATTTGGATAGATTAGACAGAGAAAAACATAGTCAAAAGCTTAGGAAAAACTCAAGATAAACATAGGAAATTTTAAAAAAACCCAAACAAACCATCCTTACAGATCCTGCATTGCCTTATATGATAGCATGGTCCTAAATTAGAAATTTTAGTAACTATTATTACAGAGGAATCTAGACATTTCAGCCAGTCTGGGTACTGATGATGATAGTCTCCTCTCAATATTTACAATGTAGTCCAAGCCTAGCTATAGGTGTAGACGCCTTCCCTCAAGCCTATAATTCAGTGGAGAAACTCAGCAACCTCCAGAGGTTAATTTTTTCTACAAGTCTTCAGACTAAACCTTAGGATGAGCTGAAGGTGTTGATCCTAGAATAGATGCTTGTATTTTAGAAAAGGGAAGGAAAAAAGACTATTTCAGTTGGAAGAGAGCTACAGTGATCATCTAGTCCAACTGCCTGACCATTTCAGGGCTACTGCAAAGTTAAAGCTTGCCTGAATGCCTCTGAAACACTGACAGGCTTGGGGCATCACCCAACTCTCCAGCAAGACTGGTCCGGTGTGTGTTCACCCTCTCAGTAAAGAAATGTGTCTTTCAAATGTCCAGTCTGAACCTCCTCTGGTGCAGCTTTGAACTCTCTCTGTGTGTCCTGTCACTAGGATCCAGTGAGAAGCACCTCCCTCTCCACCTCCCCTCCTCAGGAAGCTGTAGGAAGCAATGAGGTCACCCCTCAGCCTCCTTCTCTCCAGACTAGGTAAATCCAAAGTCTTCAGCTGCTCATTGGAGGACATGCCTTACAGCCTTCCTCTAGATGCATTCAAGGACCTTCAAATCCTTCTTAAATTGTGGGACCCAGAACTGCATGCAGTATAACCCAGAGGAGGCTGCACCAACGCTGAATACAGTGGGATAATCCCCTCTTTTGATTTATAGCATGTTTAATGCCCCCAGGATACGTTTTGCCTTCTTGGCTGCCAGGGTGCACCCCTGACTCCTGCTGAGCTGCTGCTGACCAGCACCTCCAGATCCCTTCCTGCAGAGCTGCTCTCCAGTCACTCCCTTCCCGGTTTACACTTGGGCCCAGTGTTACTCCCTCCTGGGTGCAGAATCCGACATTTGTTCATCTCAAATTTCATGCCACTGATGGATGATTGCCCAACACTCCTAGCTATCTAGATCGCTCTGCAGGGCCTCTTGTCCCAAGAAGAATTCCCCTCCACTAGAATAAGTGAACAGTGGGACTGTCTTACCCATATGAGTTTGTAATCTAAATGAACAAGATAAATAACACATGAAAGTGGAAGGGAACGTTATCCTCCCTGCATGAATATTAGCCGCTGATTGATAATGAAAATTCTGCCCTGCTGTGGCAGGTGTTGTTACGAGTTCTGTGTAACGTCTCAGTAGAGCCACTAACACCGAGACTGGAGAGAGATTTTAAACTTACATCTTTGCTATCTCAAAACACAGCCAGGCATACATTTGAAGAATATTTTATTGTCATATTAGCATTGTTAAAAAAAAATAAATATTCACTGTATGGAAGAGAATGCTGTGAGCTGAGCAAAATCGTTAATTGGATTTGTTTTGCCATTTCATGTCAACAATATTCAGAAGGGCTTTTCTGAGGGGGCAAAATACCAGATCTACTATTTTTAATCATCACTTTAAGAAGGGAATTACTGAAATAGGTGGCTGTACTCAATGTTATTATCTACATGTGAAAATGGGGTTATAGTAACACCTCAGAGAGAAAAGGTGGTTGTTAAGATGTCTACAATGCAGATCAGGATGGAGATCTTTACTGTGCTACCTGACTCTCTACTTAACAGACACTTCCAAGGGCTAAGGGAGAAACAAGTAAAATTACCCCAGGGCATTGTGTTATCATCGCTCTCCTGCTGGCTAATTTAAAGCTGTCCTGGTGTATGTCTGTGTGTCACTACTGTGCCTGCAGAGCAGAATACCCTAAATGGGTATGCAATGGGTGCCACGTTACAATGTGCTCCTCTGGGCAGTAGTCAGGCAGTATAATAGAGCATACCTCGACTGATTTACAGAATTGTGTATCATTGGATAAGGTATAAAGTGAGATTAAATTACCAAGCCTAAAGGCTAAACCCATTATGCCTTAGTACAGACCACGCTAGAGCTGAATGCATATAATGAGTAGGTGTGTGAGTGTGTTTTTCAGGACAGTGTCTGGAAAGGGCTGCTTGATTTCTGCAACCAAGAGACAGACAGCAGCTAAATGATACAGCATGCTGCAAGAAACATACAGCTGGTCAATCTGTGCTATGAGAAATTAATTTATTCCAAAGTCAGAATATGAGACTGGAATTTCTGATGACTTTATATAATTGCAGAGCAGGATGGTTCAAGTATTACCCTTCAGAATGACTAAAGACCACCATTGCTATTATTCCTGTGGATTCTTGAATTAAGGACTTTTTTTTAGACTAACAGAGAAGTTCATATACCTAAGGTGCATATGCTTTTTCATGTGTCCTGGGCTGCAGAGCCTGAGATCTTACAGGCTGTTAGTTAACAGGCTATTCTTTAAAGTGAGTGTATCATCCAAATGCTTCTCATGACATGGTAGTGTGGTATATTTACAATATCTTGATACTTTTGCTGAATTATTGAGGCTTATACACTTTAAAGCTTTTATAAACATCTGTCCTGTAAAGAAATAGGTTATTATTAAAAAATACCAACCAATAAACCAAACCCCATCAAATGTACATATTAATATCTATTAACTTAATATTTCTGTAATTTATCATTTGTTGATTCAGTATTAGCAAAGGTATACTACTGTCTTAAAGATATACATTTCTTCAAATAGTGTTTCTGATTTTTTTAATCTCCTCTGTCAGCTGCTAATATAATGATTGTCAGTGCAGAATGCACTTTCTATTTTCTAAAACTGACATTTGAGCATTCAAATGGGAAGGAGCTGGGGAGTACACAGACTAGATATAGTCTCCAATATGCTCGTCAGCCTTTTTGGTAAGCTGAAAAGAAATGTGCTTGCATAGATAGACTGTAGTGTGGAAACAGCCTTGACCAGCAGGAATTTTTACTTAATTTATTTTATTGCAAATTAACAGAAATTCTGATCACTAATTCACATACCCAGAAAAAGAAAATAAACTGTGAACACTTTTTTTTTCTCCTTATGTTCCCTGAATATTATGTACACTGCATTATTCTTGAAAACCCACAAAATCCTTAATGTTACATGCTTGTAGAGAAACAATAGTAAACAACAGACCTAATTTGTGTAGACAGACTTTAGTTGGATTCCTGAGAATCTCTTTAAATCCTATTGGAGCCATAAAAAACATGTTTCTTAAGAATGGGGCTTGAAAAATATTTGTGAAATGGAACATGGAACAGAAAATGATTAAGGAATCTTCTTTAGGCATTTTATTAAAATCATTTCAGTGTACTAAAGTTAGACCAAATACTTAGACATTGATTTTGGTGAATATTTATAGCTACAGCCATACTCTAAACCAGATCCAGTTTCTCCTGGAGAAAATGTTTTCATTTAACTTTCTTAAACACAGCAAGCAAATTCCATAAGGAAGCTATAACAAGAGGGTGATATAAGAGTATAAAATGCGTTAATAAAAACACTGTAAAATTAAAACCACTGAATACTGAAAAAGCAAATTTCCAGAGTGGGTATAACATTCCTATTATACCAGTGAACAAGATCTAATAAACACACTGATCTCATTTAACTTCCTAGATTTATATCAATTTAAAATCATGACCTCAATAATGACACATTCTAATGTAAATTGAAAATGTATTCCAAATCTAAAATAAATATAAGATTTATATCCTTTTTAAAAGTCCAGTCTGTTCACAGGGGGTTGCAGGCTACCCAGCTGTAGTGGATAATTGTGTTCCTAGGGTTTTCAGATCCCAGAAGAATAAATATGTATTTTAATCAATTATAGACCTGTGCACAAAATAAATACTAATACCAAAAAGACAAATACCAGTAGCAATGCAAACACGATTTCCCTTGGATATCACAGCTGATTTCATTTAAGATAAAATTCAAGTTAAAATATAAATCTGCTAATTAATCAACAGGTTTTTTTTTCTTGTCTCATAATATTAGAAAGTAATGTTGGGCATTTTGTGGATTTATTCATATTCATTCTCTAATATAGAATTTTTACTCCAGTATGTGAGAAGACAAATCAGAGAACTGGAGGCAAGATGACAGTTTTCTTTCTTTTTATCACAACAGCAAAAATGTCTGGAAAAATAACAAATACTTCTGAAATTAAAACATTTTTTCACTGCTTTTTATTTAATAAGTATGTACGATGTACTTTTAGTTTTTCATGCAAACAAAACTATATTCACTATCTCTCTTGCTCACTCTTGCTCTCTCATTTCTCATTTTACGTTTTTCTTGCAAATATTAAACCCAAGGAATAGTTGTTTAATGACAAGCTCCTACTCATTTTAATGGGATCGATGCCTGGTGCTGTGTTTTTGCTGATCAATTTACTGATAGCTGTGTTTCAAGACATAAACAGTCTGGTAGAACAACATTGGAAGAGCTTCTCCTCTCTGATGAAGAGAAAGATTGTATTATCTCCAGTATATTTTATCTCTATATCCTCCTTTAAGACAATGAACTTGCACTTAGAGCAATGGCAGGTAAGGCTTGATTTAGTGGGGAGATTTATTGTTCAATTATTAAGACAACTGCTTGCAGTTGTCTTAAGATCTCATGTGCTCTTTGTCTATTGAAAGGAAAAAAAACCCCCAACAACCTGATTAAGAGTTCAGAGAGTGACAAATTCATGTGCTCCAAGCAGGAGGAAATGAGGAAGAGGTAAAATGTTTTTTCACTGGAAGTTTTGGTGTGTTACCCCAGCTGTCAGTCAAGCACCCATTCAGCTACTCATTCACTCCTGCCCTGCAACAGAGTGGGGAAGACAATAGGAAGAACGAGGGTAATAAAACTCGTGGGTCAAGATAAGAGATAGGGAAATAATTTTGCAGCTATCACAGGCTTGTGGGTAAAACAGACTTCACTCAGGGAATTTAACTTAATACATTGCCAATTGGCAGAAATATTTAATTACTGATTTGGGTTTTAGGAAACTAACTAAAAGCCCAAATGTTTAAAACACTTAAGGAAAAACACCTTTCCTCCCACTTTCTTGGCCTCCATTTCAGACTCCTTCCCCCTTCCCAATACCCATCCAGTTCACTACTTCACTTCAGACACCTCTCCTTCCCCTTGTTATAATCACAGGTTAAATCAGTCCCTTCAGAGAGGTAACAGTAGCACAGAAAGTTGGGGTCAACAGCTTCTCTCTGCTGCTTCTTCCTTCTCATTCTTTTCCTTTGCTTGGGCATTGGTCCTTCATGGGCCACCTCAGTCCCTGCCGGGAAGTGTCTGCTCCAGTGTTGGCTTTTACATAGATTTCAGTTCCCTCATGGGGTACCTGCTCCATCATGGAGCAGCGCATTCTCCTTTGATCTTGGTGTTCCCTTGGTGCTTCTCACTCTTATTGTTCTCTCTTCCTCCCACCATGGTCTTTCCCTCCGTTTTAAAAATAACTTTTCCCAGAGGTACTACCAGTTTTGCTGATAAGCTCAGTTGTGTCCTGTGGTGGGTTCAATGGAGAACCAGCTGGAATTGGCTGTGTCCAGCATGGGGCAAGCCCTGGTTTCTTCTCAGAGAGGCCACCCCTGCAGGAACCCATTACCAAAATGTTTTCATGGACATTCAGTACAGAAGTTTATAAGAAATGTCATGTTAGAAAGACATGATCTTATGATTTACAAAAAAGAAATAAAAATTGACTATTACTTTTATGCAAAAGCTGCTTTTTAAATTGAAGCAAAAAAATGGCACTTTATGTGTCATATAATGCTTGATGAGTAAGGAAAGGAAATAAAGTTTTATGGGGACTGCTGTACTGTCAACAACTTGTAAATGAAAAATGGGTGGTCACTGTCATGGTTTAACCCCAGCTGGCAATTAAGCATCACAGACACTCATTCATTCCCCATGGTGGGATGGAAGACAAAATCGAAAAGTAAAAGTTTGAAAACTTGTGGATTGAGATAAAGAGAGTTTAAAAGGTAAAGCAAAAGGTGCACACACAAACAAAGTAAGACAAGGAAGTCATTCCCCACTTCCCGTGAGCAGGCAGGTGTTCAGACCTCTTTGCTGGTGGGGTGGGATGAGAAGCAAAAAAGCCCTTGGCTCTGTGTAAGCCCTGCTCAGCAGGAACAAAACCATCCCTGTGTTATCAGCACTGTTTCCAGCACAAATCCAAAATACAGCCCCATACTAGCTACTATGAAGAAAAGTAACTATCCCAGCCCAAACCAGCACATTCACATAAATAAGATGGAGAAATACAATTTATTTTATTTTTTAGAGCATTTTCTGTAGTGTTAAGATGTTCTATCATATCATACATCTGAGGAGGTGGCAGAGGAGGAATGAGAAAATCATATTAATTATATTCAGACTGAGAGAGGTACTAATTATTTCTAGATGGTCAGCCATTTACTACACTCGGGATCTTTGCCAAAGCATGGAATAATTTGGGATGTATATTTAGAACCAGATAAAGGGTTTTGAATATTGCCATTTAATGACTTCTTAAATCCACTTTTTATAGCTGTAAGTAGTATACATCTTTCTACTACTGTGAGTTAGTAATTCTTTTTATTTATTACCTTGACGTTTTATTGCAGTTTTTAAAGCAAAATTTAGACATCAGTTACGTATAATATACCTACATAATCCCAGGATATATGTACAAATTGGTATTTATGAACACTTTATAGTGCATTATAATTTTTTCTGTGGTTAATCATACCCATTTTATATAAACTTTCTTATCTGAAATCCCAATATTTTGGTATCAATGTCAGTGCAAATCTAGGGATGTGAAATTTGTCCCTTCAAACTTTCAAACACTTTACCAAAGCTAGAAGTCTAACCCTCACTTCTATGACAAAGAGGGCTAATAAGCACAGAAAGTTTAAGCTTTAAAAGGTTGAACTGAAACATTATTTCTGTGAAAATTCCAATTAAAGCAAATATAGTGGTCTTAAGTCCATTGCAACTTTAACTGTGGGTTTGGGGGAATTGGGTAAAATGCGTAAGAAAGAAAGCTTCTGAATAACAAAATATTGACACATCTTTGTTTCCCACTCTTGCGTTTTGATTCTCCCTTGGAAGAGAACCAACTCCCCAGATCGTTACCTTCAACTATTGTTATCTGCTCAAAGGATTCTATCTCACCAGGAACCATAAGAAAATGATAAATTAAAATTTGTAGTATCAGTTTTGTTCCGGGATAAAAGCTTGGGGAACAAAGGGTAGTGCTACAAAGTGGATATAAGCTAGCATTCTGAGTATGTGCGTGGGTTGACTAAGGTAAATGAAGCATTATGCTGAAATTCAATAGCACAGAGGTAGGTCAGTGACCTACTATCACATACAATGTGTAACAGAGCAAATGGATATTTTAAAATGAAATAATTTGATTAGTGAAGCAGTAACCTGTAGATAAACGGGGTACAAGAAGGCTTTATGGGACTTTTCAATTTGCAAGTATTCTTCATTACAAAACCATCTTGCTATTCAATAACAAAAACAAAATTTTAGGAGAAAAATCTCTTTTTCATTTTTAGACTACTTGTGCTTTATTTTATTGTATTTTTTGCACAAGTGTATAGTGTTGGTGAAACTATGAAGCCAGTTTTATGGGATTTAATGTGTGGAAGTACCAGGAAACTTCACTACAAAGCTCTGCACAAAACCCTATAATCTGACCCACAATGTGGCCTCCCTTCCAATCACCATTCACATTCACTGTAGTGCAAAAGCCTACATGTACTTCAGGCCCACATGCTATACACAGATTTGACTCATTCAACAGTTCTATTGACTGACATTGATCCAAAACTCAGTGAAATCAACGGAAAGAGATGCACTTACTTCAAGGGACATTTAGTTATCTCCTGTGGTGCTGACTGCTGCCTTCCAAGCAAGGAGGCTGTTTGGTGCTGATGGTAACCCAGTGTTTCTCTGTGTGAAGAGGAGGTTATGATCCTCAGCATTCTGTCTTGAAATGTGTGTAGTCAGGCCAGAGAATGGGTGTGAGCTAGCTGGAGTGGTGTAGGGTGTCCCTGGGACAGTGCCCCTTCTCCAATGTCTGAAGTTTGCCACGTATTATTTCTGTGTGGCATGCTAAATATTGTGTAATTTGGGCACCCAAAGAGAGTACTTGCTGTTATCCCTTTATCCTCATGAACTATCATTTTCTAGCTGCTGTTCGAGAGAAGATAGTGCATCAGTCTGAGCTCCTGTGTAATTCCTCATGTTCCTAACATTTTGCACAGAATGGTAAATGCTTGTCATCCTCATCCTCAGAAAACTGAGTCCCAGTCCCACAAAACCATGTAGATGTCTCCACTCACATTAATCTTGGAGGAATTTAGGCACTAAGACATCTTTGTAGACCATGCCATAAACTGATAGGAACACTTCATATCTCACTGGAATCAGAAAACAGCACCCTAAGAACTTCATAAATGTTTCATGGGATTTTTGTTCTCCCTGTAACACCAAGGTGCTAAGGAGAGAAAGTTAACCTTCTGTAGAAATTTCGCCCTGAAATGCCAGCAGCCTGGATTATTTTTACTGAGGTGTGAGCAATAACTACAAAATATTATGTATAAGTTGTACAGAAAATTTCAGTAAATAACACATAAAGAGTAAATTGTAAACACAAAAATATTATAGACAATGAAATGACTTAAGTAAGTTGATTCAGATAAAATGTTTCTTTACCTTCTAGGATCTTTCCATTAGGTCTTTCCTTTCCATAGCTCTTAACCCTACCTAATTTCTAGTCTGCTGAGAGGCTCTTTGCCTCATTTCAAGCTTCAGCTTCAGATATGTTTTCTACAGGGGGCTTCAATAGAGATGTGAATTGGGCTCTTATCTGTACAAGCAATCACTTGAAAAAAATAGCTTAACTGTTTAAAAAAATCTAGTGGTAACAAAAGGATACAGCTAAAGCAAGGAACTGTCTGCTTGTTCTCTAAGAGTTAATAGATGTTCAGAGCTGGTGAAAGGAGAAAAAAGAAGCCCTGGTTTTCTCAGTCCTTTAAGTAGGAATTCCATCTGTGATACAGTAAAATGGTCACTGTCAACATGGATACTAGTTTTCTAGTTGTGCTAATGCTGCTTTAGTAATAGGTCTTGAATCTTGAGTTGGCAGTAAAGTGCCAGTTATTTTCTAAAGGATCTAAAAAATTGAATTTTGGGGATTTTTTTTTCCTCTTCCTCAAAATAGCATTTTAAAGAGTGACAATTTCTGATAAAAGAAAGCACACTTCAAAAAATAACCCTGACATTAAAAATCAAATTAAAATGCATTATTTATTACTGATTTTAATTTTAAAATATGTAAGAAAGACTTTTCAGTTAACTCCTTTTGACTTTCTTCTACAGTGTTCCAATAAAGAAAGGGAAGTGAAGGTATGATTTTGCAGAGACTTTGAGTTATGTATCTTTGAAAGCAGGGAAATTATATCATCATTCCTGCCTCCTACTTTTTTAATGCCTTAAAGTGATATTCACCAGAGCTCAGGGAAAGATGTTCTGCCGACCCTCCTGTAAGCTACAAAAATGTAGCTTGCACCTTTCCCACTGGCTTCCAAATTCTAATTTAAAGTCTGAAGAAATAGAGTTGTAATAGACAGAGCAAGTAAGAGGTGAAAGCTGGCCCATGAGGTCCATGCACAAGCACCACATAGCATTTCTCTGAGAAAATTATTTTAATATTATGTCCAATATGGTCAGAAAAAAAATCCCATCTGTGTTTAATTACTACTGAAGTTGTAGCCTCAGTGTTTCTGGAACTGTGCTCTGGCACTGAGGCTAAGTGGTGTGGAGCAGCTGTTTATATGGTAACAAATTCCCTAACACCAATTCCCACAACGTGCCCACTGAGAACAGTTCCTGGTTCAGGCTGACTCCCAAACCCTGCCTGAGATGTTGCTTCACAAGATTATCAGTTAAGTTGGGTCAAACTGTGTCAGGAATCATTCCAGCAGTTTAAAAGTACAAAACATCAAATACCAGTGTCTGAAAACATCCCCTGACATGGTTTAATCTAAAAGAATAGACATATCCTGTTGGGCTATGTAAAAATATTTTCACCTGTTTAATAAACATTATTGGGTGAAGCATTTACTTTTCATGTTTCTATTAAGTAGCACAGTGCCACTGAAGTAATAGGGTTCTTGCAACATTGATTTTAATTTCATATTGGAAAATAAGAATACTGTATGGGAAAATACTGTGCAATATTTTCCAGAGAAAGGATAATTGAGTATTTGCTGCTGTGTTTTATGTAATAAGTTTATAATTTTCTGATTAATTCTTAAAGATGTAAAATAAAACTAATGATGTATATGATGATATTTTGCAGGATAGCAATATTATACTGTTGTCCTGTGTAAACATCCCTGCTGCAGAACATCAAAATTATGTTTCTGCAGGTTTGACTTAGGTGAAAATAATCTCTTTCTGCAAGGAATTACACAGAAGCTTAAAGAAGACATTATGAGATTGAGTTCAGCCGAAAACGTAGGCTGCTTTTCGGCTGGTAAGTATCTACAGTGCCTGTGACCATTACAAAATTCTTTCTTTGTTTTGATTTATTTTAATAGTCCTGTTAGACACATAAGTGCCCTCCAAGACTAACTCCAATGTTGTGCTAGTACTTGGCTGTTTGAAAACAGAAACCCAAACCAGAAATGGACTGAAACTCTAACATTAAAACTGAAAACATTAAAACTGATCAGTCAGACTAAGGCCATGCAGTTGAGTAGGAAAGGAAAAGTCTAAAAGTTTATTCTCTTTATAAGAAATAAACATTATTCATGCTGCCACAGCTCTGCTCCATGCTTTCTGGTTGAGAGAATCAAAAATCTAACATCATAATCATCCTCTCCATTTTTTTTATGAATACATATATTTTCAGTGGGAAAATATTATATTTGTAACAGAGACAGTCACAATAATATTGTATTCTACATTTACTTTAATTAATACTTCCAGGCTAAAACTGACTTTCTACAGCTGTTATGCACAAGTACTGTCTATTTTTGCTTCCTTGATCATGACTTCCAAATATTGTTTTATCATCTAATTTGGAGTGACAGAATTATAAGTGTTCATTTTTAGAAGAGCAGGGCTAGCCTCTCACATTAAGGGAGTTTGATTTTAACTAAAGCTTCTGTCTTTTCTAACAAACTACCAAAACAGTGCTGGCCACCTGAAATCTAGTGTAGTGAGCAGATGTAATCATTGGAGGCCACCTTGCAAGAGTAACTCCCAGGCTGACGTGTTTCCCAGGGAAAACTGGCCACGGCAGAAGGGTTGCTGCTGGGGGTGGGCTAGGAATGGAGCTCTTGGTGGTGAGCAAATTGCATTGTATATATTCACTCATTTTGTATATTCTTTGATAGGTATTGTTGTTATTTTCCCTTTCCTTTGCCATCCCAGTGACCTGCCCTTACCCCAGCCTACAAGTTTTACCTTTTTCTTCCGATTTTCCTCCCCATTCCACTGGCAGGTAGAGGGGTGAGCAAGTGGCCACATGGTGCTTACACGCTATCTTGGTTTCAGCCATGCCAAGACCCTTATCCATTATGAATAGACAGAGATAAAAAAAACCCCTGAGTTGTACAAAAGTTCAGTCTACTACTTTCCCTTCTTGAGCCTTCTCATCTTAATAATCATGCCATCTCCCGTTCAGTGTGACTCAACAGTTCTGCTCTCTACACATCTGCAGTGCTGAGGTACCTGTGAGCCCTAGTGATGGACGTTGCCATCGGTACTTCTATTTGCTGCAGAGTATGAACGGGAAGTTCTCCTGTGATATACAATATCACAAATGCGTATGTCTCAATGTCCATGAATGTCTGTTGATTTCGTAAAAGCTGCTAGTGTGTCTGGTAGAAAAAAAAATGTAGGCTTTAGAAGTTTCATGCTTTAAAGGTTAAATTATTTTAGCATACAGATGCCAAAAAGAGGCTTCCAGAACAAGAAGTCAAAGGAAGTGTTCATAGAAGAGAATTAGTATAAAATCAATGAAGTTTCCGTCTGCACTGCATGGTTCTGGTTTTAACAGCTAGCCACAAAATCACAGAATCACAGAATCAACCCGATTCAGGCAACACGCAGCACAGCAAAATAAAACCCGTGTTTAATCAAGTCAGCCTAAAGACAGGTGACATAATTATGGTTATTAACTTGCCATGTTTTTATTAATGCAGCTGTAGATCAGCAATTAGATGGTAAAAGCTCTCTCTTCCAGAGCGAGCCAAGTTTCCCTGGTGCTCAACTTCTCTTCGTGCTGAGGTTGCTACTTTCACGTGCTGTTTGAGAAGGTCAGATTAGATTGATTTTTCAAAATCTGCTAGAACAACAACAACAAAAAAAGTAGAATTTTGGCTTACGCATTATTTTCTTTGTTAAATTTTCACATACTCTAGTGAGTACATTTGTCCTATGTAGTATTTAATTTTCTGAATTTATTTGCTGCCTTCTCATATAGAATTTTCTGTCAGATTTTTAGCTCGATACGTGTTTATTTGGGGCAAACTGCTTGAAGTCCTCTTGGTCCACTGCTAACAACTGTTGTAATGCTGATGAAAGTGGGAATAATGCTACATTCCAAGACAATTCTGGCTTGTTAATACGTGGTGTAATATAGAATGCTCTAAAGGCTATTGTAATTTGTGCCTGTCAGGGGCCTACAGGAGTTGTTCTAGCTTCCAGACGGCAGTGGAAAGCAGAGTAATTAACACAGCTGCTTCACAGGAACTCTAGAAGTGCTAAACTCCTTCACATAGCAAATTCACATAGCAGCCAGTTAGGTCAATTTTAGGGTTTGTGTGTTGGTTTTTTTTTTTCTACCTGAGCCATAGAGCATATTCAATGCTGATCATAATTTAGCACTGGAGATCCTTTCCCTTAATATTCACAGTCAGGAATTTCTTTCTGAAACCAAAGAAAATGTCTCTGTGTGTGAGTTAGAGGAGGTTATGTTCCAAGCCACCTACTTCAATTATGATCTGAGTGTTTGTAACTGAACTTAGTCATCCATGGTATTGTAGTATTCTGGCATTCAGATCTTTCAGGGAAGTTTCAATGCCTAGGAATAGTTGTTAAATAAATAATCATGTCTTCACTTAGCTACAGCATTACATCATTATGAATTTGTGAATTTGGATTCTTCTTTCCCTTAATTTAAACATTTTAATTTTCCCCCCAGGCAAAAAGATGAAAACAAGTACCAAATCACTGAAACATAATTATTCTGTCAATGAAGTGAATGAAGGTTAATTAGACCTTCTTTTCACAAAATATACTGCAGTATCTCCTTACAAGACAGATGATGAGAGTCAGAGTGTCCGCTGTTTTAAATAAAATAGGACTTGACATGATATGGTTCTGTGTTGAAGAGATGAGAAAAACTACCTCATATTCACTAAATACTCTTCTTTCGGACTGCAATTTCCCTTGAAACCCACATGCAAGGAAATATTTCAGCCTGTAAAGCTGGGTGCCAGCTTCCCACCTAGGCTATGGTAAGATTGCCAACTGAGGCAGAGAGACATTTAAGATGTCCCTGTCCACTGGCTGCTGCTTCCACTTGTCTTTTTCTTTTTTATATAAAATACTGTTTTATCTAAATTATATTTATACAAAGCAGTTATAGTATCCCTCTAGGACTTCAGAGGTCTTGCTAATCTCTCTGCTTAAGTATTAGGCAATTCAAATCTGGAATGTCCTACTCAAAAGACCGGATAGCATTGTAGAAGGAGGACACATTGGGAGTGGAGTAGAGAAGAGGACCTGCCCTGTCAGTGTATGCTAGAGGATAAGCAGGAGCCTGGTTTTGTTATCTGATGATCAGAACATTCTTCTTAAACAGGGAAGCAGGTCACAGGCTCCCTGGGTCATACTGATTTTTTAGTTTTATTTTTCTTTTCTCTGTTCCATTTTACTTATTTACTTTTTCCAAAATAAAGTGTGCAGGCAGTCCTGTGAATGAGGACCAAATCCTAGATTTTTTTCTCCTTCCCTCTTGCTGGAGTTTTAACTCTTGTAGGCAGCTCAGCCCCAGCTCAGTAATTTTTAATGGGAAAATTTAATCAGAATATGCTTAGTCTAGGCCACTTTGGTAAATATTTTAGTTTTATATTTATGATTTATCAAACAATAAAATTATGTAGTTTGTTTGGTTGGGGTTTTTTTGACTACAGTAATTTTATTTACCACTCTAAGAAGCATGCTTTGAAAATGTCTATTACATTTGAAGACTGCTTTCCAAACACAATATACTGTTCTGAAACATAAATCACCCAGTGAAAGCAAAAAATTAAAGTCTGCAAGACAAACCAGAGAATTCTGCTAGTGCTCATGCTTCTTCTTTCTTCCCAACCATTCACACCAACAATACTGACCTGGAAGCTGAAGAATATATGTTTAAACACACATCCAATAGAGAATTAATATATCCAGATTGCAAGCATAATCAATCTTTTAGCAGTTTGTTCCACGAGTTAATCAATTTTACTGTTAAAATGTTGCATATACTCATTATATCTATAGTCAGCTTATCTATATATGTATATTATTAATCAATACAGCTTACATTTTTGCTTTTAAATGAGCACTACAAAAGCTTTTACAGAACCTCTGTAAGAATTCTGATATAGAAGTGAAAAATATTGAAAGCAGTTTTAGCACTAGTAAATCTTTGAGCATGAGAACTTTAAAAACAAATTTAAAACTGTTTTTTGGTTAAAAAAAACACTACAAGAAAGGATTATTTGTTGTATAGCCTTTTGATTTCTTCCCTTTTTTATTTGCTTTTGTAGGCTGACTAAAAGTTTTTTTTGTATTTCTGTGAGGTTTATTAATCATTATTTGACATTGTTATTTTCCTGCAGCTCTAAACAGAAAAATTCCTTCTCACCATGATTAAGTTCTTGCTGAAATGTTTATTTGCTGTGGGGTTGTGGAATGTCTTTTACAATTTTTCTGTTGTTTAACTAAAATTGTAACTTACTGTATGGAATGAAATAAAAGTAAACAAATAATGTCCAACCGGACCAAATGACTTTAAGTATGATAGAATCATAGAATGTTATGGGTTAGAAGACACCTTTTAACATCTAGTTCAAGACCTCTGCTATGGGAAGGGACACCTTCTCCTACATCAAGTTGCTCAAAGACTCATCCAATCCAGCCTTGAACACTTCCAATGACGGAGCATCCACAACTTCTTTGGGCAACCTTATCCACTGTCTCACCAAACTCATTGTAAAAACTTTCTTCCTAATATCTAATTTAAATCTATCTTCCTTCAGCCTAAAAACATTACTTCTTGTCCTTTCACTACAGGCTCTGGTAAAGCCTTTCTCTCCCTTTCTTACAAGCACCGTTTATGAGCAATAAGGTCTCCCCAGAACCTTCCCTTCTTCCAGGCTGAACAAGCCCAAGTCTCTTAGCCTGTCTTCACAGGTTTGATCCAGCTTTCTGATCATCTTCGTGTCCGTTCTCTGGACTCAGCCCAACAGGTCCATGCCCTTCTTAAGGTGGGGACCTCAGACCTGTATGCAATACTCCAGGTGTGGTCTGACAAGAGTAGAAGAGCAGAATCGCCTCCCTTGACCTGCTGGTCATACTTCTTTTGATGCAGACAGGATGTGTTTGGCTTTCTGGGCTGCAAGCACAGGTTTTTTGCTCATGTTTAATATTCTGTTCACCAAGATTAAATTTAAAATACTCAAATGTAATTTTAAATTTGCCTTATAAGTTTTTTATTTTGTTTATCTTTCCTTAGAAGGGAGATTCAAGATGCTTGTGAACAAGGAAGGAATCAGAAATTGTGGTGAGAAAATTATTTATAAAAGTGGGAAAGTATTCTTACTTGGAATTCCTTTCAAATAATTACATTTTATAGCAGAGAAAAAATCTTGACCTGTAGAGAATTGGAGAGAAGGAGATGTTTGATGCCAGTGCCTCTTTGGGGATTGTGTGACAGTACTGGTAGAAAAAATAATAGCAGAACGCTTCTATTTTTGTACATGTAAAGGGAAGCTGCATTTCAGGTCAATAGTTTTGAGTCAAGAAGATTGTAACTCACTGTCTTGAAAGAGAACCTCTGTATTTTTTTGTTTAAGCTTCTTTTAGGTCAGGCCTACTGAAGAACAAAGATATGCAATCACACATAGATGGGGATTAGATGCTAAATAAAGATGCAGAAAAGCATGCATCTGTGGAAGCATTTTGATGACTGTAAATTTTCTTATCCATTTCTTTTTCTACATCCACTGGAAGAATCTGACTATGATGTATTCTTCACACAGAGAAGAGCTATTGCACTGAGACAGTGTAATACTCAGTTACCAGGTCTTTTCAGGTACCTGATACCTTTATCAGACATAACTAATGAATCTCTCTCACATTTTCAGTTTTGATTGGTTCCTTCCTGTCATGTGCTTTAATCATGCACTCACACATACTAATTATAGTCGCATTAGCAGGGTTGATTGGGGTTTTTTTCTTCTTTTTTAAGTAGATGCATGTAGCATTTCAATGGCTGTATCATTGTATCTAATAAAGATACCTATAAATCAAGACTCACAATGTTTGAATTAATGTAGAAAGATGCTCACTGTTAGGTGCCATCAAGAAATAGCTTACTAGCTCATTTTTCCTCATGGATGGTACTGGCTGTACATTCCATTGCAAGGCCACATATCCAACGTCCTCTTCTTCCTCCCATGTTCTTTGGGTCTGCCTTCAGGCATATTCTAACACCTCCGCCTTGGTGTATCCCTAAAGAACACATACCAAAGCCCTTATTTGCTTCAGGCATCTTGCATCCATCAGTGATTACAATTGTGATGCATCTTGACTCCACATATGCCTTTCAACACTACTGACCATGGCTTATACGCATCAACAGAAACAAAACAAATTCTGGCATTGCTCTCATGTTAAATCAGAAAGCTTTCAAGAACATCTTCTGTTGAAATATCTCCTGGGCTATATCAGAGGGATATTTTAGATTCACTCATGTCCTCATACCCACAGTGCTGCTATGCTATTTCAAATATGAAGTGATATCCCCCAGTTTCAATACAATTTGGTGGATGAAAGGGTTGAGAGCAGCCATGGCAAGAAGGACTTAGAGCTACTGGTGGAAAAAAGGTTGGATATGAGTTGGTAATATCGACTCACAGCCCAGAAAACCAACTGTACCCTGGGCTGCATCAAAGCCAGCATGACCAGCACATTGAGGGATGTGATTCTGGCTGTCTTCTCCACTCTTGTGAGACCTCACCTCGAGTCTTTAGTACAGAAAAAACATGGACATGTTGGAGTGAATCCCAGGGAGGGTCACAAGGATGACCAAGAGGCTGGAGCACCTCTCCTGTGAGGACAGGCTGAGACAGTTGGGCTTGTCCAGCCTGGAGAAGAGAATGCACCAGGGAGACATTATTGCAGCTTTCTAGTACCTAAAAGGGGCCTAAAGGAAAGCTGGAGAGAGACTATTTACAAGTGATAGGACAAAGAGTAGTGGGTTTAAAGTAAAAGAGGGCAGATTTAGATTAGACATTAGAGATAAATTCTTCCCTATGAGGGAGGTGAGGCCCTGGCACAGGCTGCCCAGCAAAGCTGTGGCTGCCCCCTCCCTGGCAGTGTCCAAGGCCAGGTTGGATGGGTCTTTGGGCAACCTGCTCTACTGAAGGATGTGCCTGCCCATAACAGGGGGCTTGGAACTAGATGTGCTTTAAGGTTCCTTCCAACCCAAGACGTAGTATGATTCTATGATTTTATGAATCATCATTTCCTTTAAAACTTTAACTAGATTTAGTCTGCAGCTATTTATCTTTGGAAATGTTGTGTACTATAGGAAGTTATATAGTTTCTAATAATAATATAAATAAAAACAATTAAAGATTTGCTTTTGAACTACTATAAATGTGTGTTTATATGACTGGTGTGTCACAGTGTACCAACTTATGACTGATTTATAGCTAGATAATCTTGCATTGACAAGCTTTATGACAGCACATAATTTGATTATTTGTAAGTGTCAATGTAAATAAAATAGGTTCCCTATAGGTTTTAGAACAACATGAATTATTCACATGTTATAGTCTGAAAGCTAGGTAAAATGTTAGATTTTAAATAAAGCTAAATCAGCACTTTCCTTAAACCAGGTATGAAATTTTGTCTAAACAGAACAATCTCACTTTGTATGACAATTTAGCTCTAGATTTTGAATGATTTGTGTTTATAATTTTTGTTTGGAAAAAAACCCCAAAACACCCAAGTAGCATTCTGAGGAAGAAATTATGGATATATACTTACAGCGAACTATCTAGTCTGAGTTTTGATCCTTGTAGCTTCTACTGGTTAAAAAAAAATCCCTTTGGCATGCAACCAGTAGCTGCATGAAAATTTTAGATTAAACATAAATGATAATGGGAGAACCTGTCATTTTCCTACTTACATCCACTGAAGACATCTGGCTACAAATCATTAATAGAGTTTGCAGTCCTAGCAGCACTGTTGATTCCTTGCCACGTCTTGTTACCTACTGGTGTAGAGCCAGAAACAAAGCAGAACGTTTTTGAAATCAAATGACTTAATGAACTTATGTCATATCTGTCCTTTAACTAGTAGTTGGATGTGGAACACTGATCTCCAGCTTTCTGTAATGACACATATAGAAAGGTGGAGAAAGATAGAAACCATAACAAAGCTGCAAACTTGGTGATATCCTACTAATGTCATATTAGTTCCTCATAGCTGAGGGAATGGTGAAAAGTGGAAATAAGAGGAAAATATTTGAGATGGAGAAAAAGGGGAAAAAAGACATTGACCATGAAATATGGGAGAGAATGCAGAGAGAAACAAAGCTGATCTGACAAGTTAATGATGGAGGTTTCTGGAAAGTCTGGGAGGTAGCATTGAACTGAACTTTAATTTCGGTTTGTGGTTTACGAATCAGTTATTCTGTAGTATACTGCCCACACCTTAATCCAAAATTTGACCATTGTGGAACTATCCCAGAATGCTCAGCACTGGCTGAGAACTGTCCAGAGCACCTGCTGTATGAGGAGGCAGACTATAATTTTTGTCCTGAGAGGGCTCTCATAAGGTATGTCATGAATAGCACTTCAGGGTAGCTGTAGTAACTGTAGAAGTTGGACCTTGGCTGGATACCAGGTACTCACCAAAGCTGCTCTATCACTGTCCATCCTCCACTGGACAGGCTTGTGGGTTTAGATAAGGGAGATCACTCAGCAAATGCCATTATGAGCACAACAGACTCAGGGAGGGGAAATTAATTTAATTCATTGCAAATTAATAACAGTGAGATAGTGAGAAATAAGAAAAAATCTTAAAACAGTACCCCTCCCTACCTCCTGAGTTCGTCTTCACTCCTGATTTCTCTCCCTCTTAAGCTTGAGCAGCGCAGGGGAATGGGGAGTGGGGGATGTGCTCAAGCTCCTGTTCCCCAGACATGTGCAGCTTTTAGTTTTTGTTTTTAATTTGAGCTATTCGTGCTGGCATATATGCAGATAGGCAATGCCAGATCTTTTTGCTGTCTCTTCTTTTTTTTGCTGCTTCAAAAAATTCCTGTTGGGAAAGCTGTGGCTGTTCTTTCAGTTGTTGACCAGGTCACTGGTCTGTCAATTCCTCTGACATATTCTTTTGAGAGTGTATACAGACAGGGGAGAGGTAAAGAGAGCTAGTTAACCCAGCAGAGGTGACCCAGCAGTGTGTGACCCAACGTGCGTGTTGTGAGGACGATGAGAACTGAAACGCTGGTGGGAAAAGCCGAGAGTGTCAGTATGGGCAGCTGCGTCTGCTTTGTTCACTAAGGCTCTCTGCCATTGATTCAGCACTGCTGCGGGGCTTCAGACAGCTCAGTTTCATGAAAGTCATTGCCTGATATTGAAAGATTGGCGTATTATATTCTCCTACTGAAAGAATTCGATCCTGTGAGGTCTGTAAAGGACCTATTGTTCTGCTGAATATTCAAAACTGTAAGGGGAGTCTATGACCATTTTGATGTTTGTTGTTCCCTGAGCAGCAGAAGTAAAGAAATCCTGTGCTTCATAGATTTATGTTTTGCTTTATATTTCTAGTCCAACATGGTAATTAGTTGTTCCTTCTCCCGGTGTGTCCTGCATCTTAGCTTTTCCTCCTCTAGCACTTTATAAACCCCTCCTCATAATATCTTCCTAAATTTATTCCTGAATAGCAGATTACTCTGAACTGTCACCACAGACTTCTGCTTGCTAAAGACACCAAACAACATCCCTCTACTCCAACTATATGCAAACACCTATTGTGGGAAATTATCTGGTGTTTTCAGAAATCTTTTAGGATGAGATGTCTAGAGACAGACATGACTATTCCTCTTTAGTGAGAAGCCTGTTTCTCTTTATTGAGTATAAAGGGACTCTAGACCACCATCTTAGATTTCAATATACAATTTCTGATTTCTAAATTTGGTGAGATGAAACCCACTGTGGGTTGGAAATGCACATGCTACCTGCTAAATGCATTTGCTTTCATTAATTTTGTACATCCTGTTGTCTCCGGCAGGATCTTTCTGTGCTCTGCAAAGCAAGCAACCATCTCATTTGTTAGAAGCTGCTGTGGGTCTGGTTATGACTGAGCTTATGAGGCGCAGCTTGACTACCCAGGCACAGGTTTTTAAGGGGATGAGGGAGGTGATCGAGGGTTTCAATTCTGTCAGATGGTATATTTGTTGTTTGAAATAATAGCTGCAATAATTTTAATAGATTCCCTTTAACAAAGAAATAAAAAGAACATGGAACAGACATCTCATAATGGGATTTTTGAAATTAAAAGCACAGAAATATCCCAGTGTGCAGCAGAATGCTGTAAACTATATGAAACAGATGAAAAATTCCTGTGTATTGCAGAAGAATAACCTCTAATGAAGGGACTGTAGGTAATATTTCTATTTGGCTGACTGGATGAATAACATGGTAAAAGTCTAGTTGCCAGATGTAATTTTACCTGACACTTGTGTTTTGTTATAAAATCACCATTGTGGAGACCAGCTCCCTGTCTGCCAGCCAGATTTTTTTAAGTTAAATTGAAGTGACTGACTGTTGCAGATAGCTGTAGGGCTGCATTGCTACTTCCTCCTAAAGGGCTAAGTAAAGCACTGTCATGGCAAAGCAGCAGATTGATTGCACTCGCAAAGCGGTTGCGAGGTTTTAATTTGTACTTGAGACATTCTTAAGGAAGTAGAACGAGTTAATCTGAACTTCAGCTTCATTTGATGCTGTAGATTATCTAGCTGAAATTGCTGGAATGAATAACATTTCTTAACATCTCAATATTTAAAGCAGGTAATTAGTTTTTTTCTCCTGCATTTTCGACCTGGAGATCAAAGAGCAACAGTTTACAAATATCAGCAAGTGACCTACATCTCCATTAATGTGAAGTACGACGCGTGCTCATTAGGCCTATTACCATTATTGGCAATGAATTCTAATGCACCTATGATCAAGTACATGATTTTAATTATAAGATTTCTTTCTAATTTTGGCACCATGTGCAATGTCCTCACTTATTAACTCTGATATTGATCCAAAGCCCATTGCAGTAAGAAGTGGAGTATTTTCTCCGGAGTGATATATATCTGGTATCGACTGCCATGGCTCCACTGACTTCCGTGAAGTCAAAATGACTCACCCAGCAGAGGACATGCCCATTGACTTTCATAGGCACAGAATGAGGGACAGATTCTGCAGCTGACAATAAGCAGGTGGCTTCATATAGACAACATTAACTGTGAGATCATATGTTGGTACTTAGTGATTCAAAATGCTCCCAGTCTTTTCTCCGCCTGTTCCAGATTTCAGATGCTGTGAACATTCTTTTCACAACCTCTTTACATCAGAACAGGCCTGGAAATCTAAATTGTCTAAAAATACCCAGCTCTATCCATAAATTCAGAATAACTGTGTTAGTGAGCAGACGATCTAATCTACAAGAATTGCTGTGCAATTCAATTTTTCCTTGGAGCTCTTTTTTCTGCAATGCATTTAACAATTACGGATTATGAATGTATTATTCCATGGTACATCAATTATAGAAAAAACCCAATAATTATTAGCATATTATCAATAAATATTCTAGCTATATTTACTTGGCTGACAGTCATACCTTTTTTTTTAATTGTTCCTAAGGCTGAATGACTAAGTGATAAAGACTTTACTTCAGATCCCTAAAAACTCAAAGCTAATTCCTTATACCAAGTCAATCTGGTTGTAGCACATGTGGTAGCCTATTGTCATCCTAACAAGAGGGTTCCCCCTCTCCCAACAGAAGTCATACACTTTCCAGCTCCTGTAAAAGTGATGTGTCTGAACTGAGTAAACAGTATGGCTTTTAAAGAAAAAGATGGAGACAACTTGTACTTAACTTTTTAAAATACAGAATTAAAAAGCTTAGATAAAAGTAAAGTAATAGATGTAATAAATAATCAAAATAATGTATTTAGTAGAGCTTTCCATCTTAAACAATATTTAATTTTGATTACATATAGGTGGGCTTCTATGGGTTAAATACCATAAAAGTACACTACAGAATTTCCCAAATAGGCACTGAAGGAGTGATAAAAGCTATCTCATCAATGACACAACGAGAACAAAGAAAGACCAAAAAGAAAGTATAGATATGTTATCGCAGTGCTCGGCAAGGTAACCATCAATAGTAGCAAAAAATGCAGAGAATTGTTATGCAATAGAAGCAGGGAGGCTCAAATTAGTAGCTTTGGGAGAAAAATATGATCCAAGATACAGAGGAAACTAGGAACCATAGTGTCAGGAGAATTCCTGAAGCAATTGCAGCCATTCAAATTAGGTATACGGCCCAAGGAGCAGGGATCTTTAAAGGCAGAGAAATATTACCAGAACACGTTAAAAAAATTTCTTTCTTTGGACTTTTGGGTATTTATTATACTATCAACACATAGCATAATATCTGTATTACTGAAAGTATCTCAAGGCACCTAACTGGTATAAAATACAGATGGGCACAGGAATGTTCAGCGATAAGCAATAGTAGCAACAAGGGACTAGTTAATGAGAAAGGCTAAGTACTATAGCTTGGCTAAAGAATAGCTAGCAGGGAACATGCTAGCGGACTGTTACTGAAGGATGCAGTCAACCAGGAGCACAGTCAAATTTTATAGCATAATAAAAGAGGTGTAAAAAGGAGCAGAGGGATAAAATTATGAAAGGAAAAATTTAGACTGAGTAATCAAAGAAGAGTTCTTGACAGAGAGATTTATTTTTCCTGGGAATGAACTCACAAAAGAAGCCATAGAAGCTCTGTAACTAGGAAAAAAATAAATGAAAGTAGACAAAATATTAGCATACATACAATAGAGAACATTCTGGCAAAGATCACAGAATCACTGAATCACAGAATTACAAGGTTGGAAAAGACCTTTGAAGATCATCAAGTCCAACCATTCTCATCCTAAACTAAATCATATCCCTTAGTACTCCATCTACCCTTTATTTAAACATATCCAGGGATGGTGACTCAACCCCCTCCCTGGGCAGCCTGTTCCAGGCCCTGACAACTCTTTCAGTAAAAAATTTTTTCCTAACATCCAATCTAAACCTGCCCTGGCACAGCTTCATGCCATTCCCCCTTGTCCTATCTCCTGTCACCTGGCTGAAGAGACCATCACCTACCTCTCTATAACCTCCCTTCAGGTAGTTGTAGGTGGTGATAAGGTCTCCCCTCAGCCTCCTCTTCTCTAGGCTAAACAACCCCAGTTCCCTCAGCCGCTCCTCATAGGATTTGCCCTCCAGCCCCTTCACCAGCCTGGTTGCCCTTCTCTGGACTCGCTCCAGGACCTCCATGTCCTTCTTATGGTGAGGAGCCCAGAACTGGGCACAGTACTCGAGGTGTGGCCTCACCAATGCCGAGTACAGGGGCACAATCACCTCCCTAGACCTACTGGCCACACTGTTTTTGATACAAGCCAAGATGCCATTGGCCTTCTTGGCTGCCTGAGCACACTGCTGACTCATATTCAGTCTGCAGTCAACCAACACCCCCAGGTCCTTCTCTGCCTGACAGCTCTCCAGCCAGTCTCCCCCAGCCTGTAGCGCTGCATGGGGTTGTTGTGTCCCATGTGCAGCACTCTACACTTGGCCTTGTTAAACTTCATCCCATTGGTCTCAGCCCATCGGTCCAGTCTGTTCAGATCCCTCTGAAGAGCCTCCCTACCCTCAGGCAGATCACACTTCCTCCTAGTTCAGTGTCATCTGCAAACTTAGTGAGGGAGCATTCAATCCCTTCATCGAGATCATTGATAAAGATGTTGAACGAGACTGGACCCAGGACTGAGCCCTGGGGGACACCACTCATGACCGGCCTCCAGCTGGATTTTGTTCCATTCACCACCACCCTCTGGGCTCGGCCATCCAGCCAGTTTTTAACCCAGCTGAGGGTCCACCTGTCCAGGCCAGTGGCAGCCAGTTTCTCAGTCAGAATGCTGTGAGAAACTGTGTCAAAGGCTTTACCAAAGTCCATCCACAGCCTTACCCTCGTCCATTAAGTGGGTCACCTTGTCATAGAAGGTGATCAGGTTAGTTTGACAGGATCTACCTTTTGTAAACCCATGTTGACTAGGCCTGATCCCCTGGCCATCGTGCATGTGCTGCATGATAGCTCCCAAGATGACCCTCTCCATGATCTTCCCCGGGACTGAGGTCAGACTGACAGGCCTGTAGTTCCCTGGATCCTCCTTCCGACCCTTCTTGTATATGGGTGTAACATCTGCCAGCCTCCAGTCGACTGGAACTTCCCCAGTCTGCCAGGATTGCTGATAGATAATGGAAAGGGGTTTGGCAAGCACATCTGACAGCTCCCTCAGTTCCCTTGGGTGAATCCCATCTGGCCCCATTGACTTGTGGGTATCTAACTGGCCAAGTAGGTCACCAATCATTTCCTCCTGAACCATGGGAACTTTGTTATTCTTCCCCTCCCTGTCAGCCAGTTCCGGAGGATGAGTACTCACAGAATATCCTTCTTTACTGTTAAAGACTGTGGCAAAGAAGGAATTAAGGACCTCAGCCTTGTCCTCATCCCTTGTCACTAATGTGCCATCAGCATCCAATAAGGGCTGGAGATTCTCCTTGACCCTCCTTTTACTATTAATATACCTATAGAAGGACTTTTTATTATCTTTTATAGAACTGGCCAGCCTGAGTTCCAGATCAGCTTTAGCCCTTCTGACTTTCTCCCTACATATCTCACTAATTTCCTATAATCATCCCAAGACACCTGCCCCTTCTTCCAAAGCTCATATTTTTCCTTCTTTTCCTGTATATCAGCCTGAATCTCTCTACTCAGCCAGGCTGGCTTCCTTGCTCGCCGACCCCTCTTCAGACCGACTGGGACAGCCTGTTCTTGTGCCGCCAAGATTACCTTCTTGAGGAGCAACCAACCCTCTTGGGCTCCTTTGCCCTCAAGGGCAAACTGACCCCCCTCCCTGGCAGTGTCCAAGGCCAGGTTGGATGGGGCTTTGGGCAACCTGATCTAGTGGAGGGTGTGCTCTGCCCATGGCAGGGGGCTGAGTTTTGAGGTCCCTTCCAACCCAAACCATTATATGGTTCTATGTTTCCACAATAAATGTCTGTCCTATCTCAGTCTGCAAAATTACCTGTGTACAACAAGCTGATCAGAATCTATTCACAGACTGTATTGTTTAAACTAAAGCAGTTTTAACATTTTGATTAATATCTCTTACTCTTTCTTTTACTTTTCATAAAAATGACTCTAAATTCCTGCAGCAGAAACCTGGACAAGCAACATCAAAATTATCTTTCTGCACATTTGAATATCCCCACCCTTCCTCTGAGGGAGATATTCCTCACATAGGTTTTTGGGAGATAGAATATCTGATCTATGAGAAAACTATCAGGGTTTACAAAAATCTTCACTGTGACTATTTAAATGAAAATTTCTTTACCAATTTTGCACAACAGTCGTAGAGCTGTCATGTGCAAGGCATCTGATTGTGAGTCATATAGATATGCGTTGAAAAATAAAAACAGGTTTGGAGGAGGACTAGCTGAGCCATTAAATCTTGTCCACTTCCCACAATTGCTAGCAACTATAAAAGAGACATTTTGTTTAGGAAAATGAACCTAAAATCTGCTCCAGACTCCTTACTTGCCCCTCACAAAATACTTACCAAAACTCTGTGATAGACTTCTGGCCTGGATAAGATAAGAATGTGGTCAGAATGGAGAAGAAAGCAGCAAGGCATGGTCAGTCTGGTGCTGTAACTGAGCTTCCATTGGACTCATGTGAGGAGAGTACAAATTCACTGTTGCAGCTCTAAGTTTTCCTTGATAACAAAAATTGTAGATAGCCACAGTTAGGACAGGAACACATTTACTTTAACTAGCAATGCTAATCTCTTTCCCTCACAGTTCCTTTCACATCTCTTCATATTTTGCAAAGCAGTGCTGTATCTTCATTTTATATGTAAAGCTGCACTATCCAAGTTCATATGCAGTAGTACAAAAGTACTGCCAGTAACAAAATTAGGTCTCTTGGATCAGTTTTCTACCACTGTAAATTTGTGTAGTCCCACAGAGACATAAGGGTGTAATGGAGTTGCAATAATTTATATCGAGTGAGTATCAGCTTCAGGTCTTGCAGTCCCATGCTCCGTTCACTAGCACATGTTGCCTCACTTAACGACAGCTCTCCTGCTCTCTCCAGTATGCATGGTCTCTAAGGAAGCATGTAAAAAACATATGCTAGTGCTGCCTGTGCTATATTTGTTTTGTGGACAGAGAACTATAGTCTTCAGGGCTGCCAATGCTTATATAACATCAAAATTCAAAACAGTAAGTTCTCCCTCTTCTTCCACCATTTCACTCCTCATTTGGAAAAGCAATTCTATTAGTTTTTTTTTCTCATTCTAGATATGTAGAATGGTTGTGTGGACGTGGTGTGGTGCCAATCGTGTGCCCTGCATGGCTGAAAATTAAGGAGAACACACCTTAAACAGCTTCTGTTTCCTTTAGTATTTTTACATCAATATTTGGAACTACCCACAGCCAAAATGGTACAGCATGTCTGTTAACTGGCTGAAACCTTTAAAACCTCTTGGAAACACCCTACTTTCCCTGTTATTAATGTTAAAACCTTTGTTAAGTAGGAAGGTAGATGTTAATTGGTTAAAAAAAATACTTAGCAACTTGACTGGTTTTGACTTACTTGAAGAAATAGACACAAACCTGTTTTTCTTGCTGCGGCCAGTTATGGCACAAGGTTCTTAAGCAATGTCTGGGTAGCAAACAGAGCTTATCACTCACTGTTATTTCACCTTCTAACAACATGAAGTCTTTATGGAGATATTTATTTTTAATTCCTAGAGGATCCCTTAGTAAGACATAAAAAGATGCACAGAGTCACATTTTCAAAATAAAATGATGCTTTCTTTGGAAAAATGCCTTTGTAATCATTGAAAAGGAAGCACAAATACTGACTGCTGTCAAAATGGTACATTAAGATAATTTTCGTGTACTGCTCCACAGAAAAATGTTGCTTGTAAGTTTTCATAGCAGTAATAATAAAAAATGTAGACGATGGTACCAAAGAGGATGGACAGAACTGTATCTCCCAGCTAATCACCTCTAGGGACATGGCTTGATTTTACTAGAGTTCCTGACATCAAAATACATTGCATACCCTAGGGTATGATCTTTATCAAGCATTTTTATGTTAATAAAATAGAAATATTTAAAATTAGAACTATAAGGCTGTTCTTCCTTTTTACTATCACAACTTTCCCATTGTAGTTATCTGCAGTAAATCCTAAAAGTGAATTGTGCTGCTGTAGGAAAACAATTTATCCAGTGATAATGTCCCATCAAGCACAATTGGTTGGCAGCTTTTACGCTATTATTTCAAGGACAGCAAGTTGCCTTATTCTTGATGTGAATGGCATCCTGCCAAGTACTGTCTGAAAGAGACTGAGAAACTACAGATTGGTGTACTGTTTTCTTTATCACTCTATTCTGACCTGGTTGGGAAGAGATGTGGAGAGCAGGCACAGCAGGACAGAGAGATGCTAGGAATGAGCATCTGAGTGAACATGGGATGTAACTCAGCAGTAATTTGATGGGACCTGGTAACACAAATGATAAGAAAATGGGACATGGAACCATTTAGACTGATTAATTGGATCTTTAGTCATCAAAGATAATTGCAAAGGGATGACTGCTTCTTAAATGAAAAATATCTGGTAAACTTGGCAATATTTTCCACTGCACAGGTGGTTACCCAAAACCCTCACAAATATGGTGGAATTGGCATTAAAGTAGGATAAAAATAAAATGGTTTTGGAAAGTAACCCTATTTTTAGAACTGGGCTAATTCAAATCACCTTTAATTAATTGATTGGCTGGTGCTAGTGCTTAGAGGAAGGACAAAACTTAAATTTCTACCAATTTAGGATCATCAGAATAGAAGGAATTCAAGAAGTCAGATCCAGTGAGTGCTATCTTACACAACCATATTTAGACTTTCATAAATTTTCTAGTACTAAATTAAGTCTATAAAATCTTAATTTTAATTAGCAAATTAATGAACGGACATAATCTACACATCTTTTCCAGCACGGCAGGTCATGCAGGAATATCAATTGCACAAAAAAATATCAGGTGAGGAATCAAGTATACTTCAGGATCCTTTAAGCATTCCCCAGACACTTTTCATTTTTAATGCAAGCCCTCTTCTGCCTATACTGTAGTGCAGTAGGGGTGGATTAGAGGGCACAAATCAATCTCTGCCTGAAATGTTAGACAGCTACTTCTGCTAGACAATAAGTTCAACTTTTCAAGGAGACTAGATCTGTGCCTTGTTCTCATTTTCAATGGCTACCAAACATGAAAAGCTAGACTGACTGATCCAATACAAAGAAAGGTTTATTCTGTCCCTCTTTATGCCATTTATAATTTATATATGAAAGAAATCCATCAAAATATCTACAGAAGAGGGGTTTTATTTGCTGTCATGGGGATTTAATGGGTTATTCTGATGTGGAAAGAAAAATACCAAGGTTTATCTTAGGATCTGATGGTAGATGAGACACTGTGACAGAAGTGTCTCTAATTGTGGCACCAACTTAAACAAATCTGAAATGTGTATAAAATATGCTCTGCCTTTTCATCCCCTGCTTATAAAAATAACCAGCATTCCAGCTTTGGTAAACATATCTTTACTCTCAGAGAATGTAGTAATAAAAATACCTGGAATAGTGTACATTTTCACTAACTATTTTTTCAAGCTTAAATTCTATTTCTGTTTTTTTATAAACTCAAATAACTTCCACTATCAGTTTGCTAATCTGAGAGTCAAAAATCAATTTATAATAATAATTTATTTGAGGACCATTCATTAATAAAAAGACAAACTTTCAGAAAAAATCCTCATCAATCTACATCTAAATCTTTTTTTTTTTACATGTATTGTGAAATACTATGTCTTTATAAGTTTAAAGGCGGTGGGAAAAACAATTTTAGGATACTGGAATATCTCTAAATAGCAACTTGTTAAAAGCACAATCTGTTTAGCATATGGTTGAGGGTATTATATTTCTGTAGTGAATTTAAATCCCGTCACCAGAAGGTGCCAGTCTTGGTCCATAAAACCAAGAATGTAGTAATTGTGTTTCAGTAAATTCTATTATAAGGATTTCAGTGGGAACTAAAAGCGCAGAGTTCTGGCGTCAAAGAAGGCAGCCCTAATGAACTCTGAAGGTAGAACACAAAACAAATTCCAAATACTCCATAACAAATCTAGGGAAAAGATTAATCATTCTTTACTGATTTTTACATTGATATAAGAACAATACTGTCTTCGTGAGGGAAAAGACAGATCAAACGGTAGTTTGTAGGCTGTACTTACAGAAGGTATTTCTCTCTTCAGCTTATATGAATTTGGGTTTCATTTTTATATTTTTATTCTTACTTTTTGTTTGATGTTGCATAAACATGAATCATTACAGTTAAGAGGGTTTAGACTGTCAAGTAGTGAGTTTGGTTTGTTGAAATTGATTTAAATTCTTGAACATATATCCAGAAACATGCTTCCAACTATCCACAGCAGTGCGTATAAAATGAGTTTTCTTTCTAATGTTACATATCCTCCTTTTATTTTGCATCAGGTCAAAAAAAAAAGCCTAAAGTCTGGAAGTTCATAATGTGTACCTCTTGCACGCCATTTTATATATAGTACATGCTACAGCATTTGTAACATTCTATAGTGGTATAGCTTCAAGAGGAATTGTTTAGTTTGCCAGTAGCTTTCCTGCTTTTGCAGGACTCACACTTCTTCCTTGTTCAAAAATTTTTTCAGCTCCATGCATGATGAGAAAGCTGTCTGCTTAACGCACGTATCTCTAAGCTGTACATTGCACTGCTCTTTCAGTCAAATTGCTCTGCTACCTTAGTGATGCATGTAGTGAAAATACCTAGATACACAGAGAGATGTTGGAAATTTCCTGTGGTTTGGAGTCTATCACATAGGCTGTCAGAGAGTCTGAAAAAGGCTGAGAGTTGCAGCATGGAGTAACAGCTTCATCCTGAATTTATTCCAGTAATTAGACTATCACAGCTACCACATGTCATTTCCTTGATTAAGAAACAGGAGAACAAGGAGCTGTGAAGAGGAGAGAAAAATATATTCAGCCTGTTTCTTCAGAAACATTAACTAAACCATGACAAAATGGATCCATTTCTGTACTCCAGCAGTTTAAGAAATGAGATGCTGTGAAAATGGGTGGTAAACATTGAAAAAAGCCAAACACCAATGCCCATAAACAGAGGGGATGAACGTTGGTCTGGTAACTAGTTTAATTTGAGAACATAGTGACACTAAGAGAAATACAATTTTCCCCAGACTTTTGTGAAATCAAATGGTTAAATACTTTCCTGGATAAACATCCTGGGTCAGGTCATTTCACAACTTTGATATGAGACATCTAAAGAGCAGCAGGTGGCACTTGGCTTTGTTAGCACTGAACTAAAGGCCCCAGCATGGTATTAGGGGACATGAAATGACTGGAGGGGCTCTCGTTCAAATAAGATGTAAAACTGAAGTCCTTGGCAATTAGCTTTCTGAAAGGACCTTAAGAGTGGCCTAAACAAATTGCTTCCTACGGTTTCCCTTGATTTCCTATGTAAACGCACAAATGCATCTACGCTAAGCCCTGGGTCGGCTTGTTAGGTTATCCAAATAACTTCTGAAGAGTAACCCCCCAGGTAAATTTGACAGAGCAGGAGTGGTCTCAAAATCCCTGTGCTCTTTACATTGATGGGTGTCCATGTAAGGAAGAGAGATCCCATCAACACCTGAACAAAGCCAGAGCACAGGGGAAAATGTTTGTCTCTTGCTAGACACCAAAGAATCAACTTGAGAGGCAAAAGTTCTTTCCTACATGGCTGCTCCAGCATCAATAATGCATGTAGTCTCACTGAAGCATTTTGTCTGGTTGAGGTAGTCATAACAATTCTTGCCTGTGCAGAATCTCTTATGTCTAATAAGAAGCCAGTTTCAACAACAGCCTTATTAAAATTCCCTTATAAAATAAATCAATCATGGAACACGAATCCATAGGAACCTAAGCTTCATTAAGTTCACTTTCAGTAGAACTATTGTTTGCTTACTGTGATTTCTCTGCCGTTTCTCTGCAACAGTACATAGGCTTTTTCTTTCCCTACTTCCTGAAGCTTTGGAACACTTAATCAAAGTTTATATAACCCCTGTAAATTCTGCAGAAATAAGGGATCTGCACGTTAGTTTTTTTGTTTTGCTGCTTACCATTGATTTCAATGGGACAATTCAGGAAGGAAGATGCTACTCATTACCAGACTTGGGGTGGGATTCATCTCTCCAGTGTTTGTGCATTTACAGTGAAGACATCCACATCTGAGCTAATTATATAAACTCCCTTTATAGTCATAGGAAAGAAAGAGGCACTTCCAAAGCGTGATTCATCTCCTCTCAAGGTTGACATCTAAAACAGGCCAGATGAATCACCCTCTAGAAGTGCTCTTACTTTCCTCTGGCTATAAAGGGAGTTTGGACAGTTATGTCACATACAGATCTCTGCTCCTGCAGAACTCTGGAGGTAGGTGATGTGGCAGAATTTTACACATCTAATCCTGATCTGAATTATGCTACTATTATTGTGGAGTCCCTAACCTGGAAGTGATGGTATGGAGTAGCAATTATGGGTCTTAAACAGTTCCTAGCTTTCATAGGTACCATTTGAGAGAAATCTAAGTGTAAGTATGTGTGATTAAAGAAGTAACTCTGTTTTGTCTTAGAATAATAATTACTTCTCCTACATGAAATGCATCATGGTATTTCCTGTCTGAAGGAATAATTGGTTAACTGGGCCTTGGACCTCAAATTTTGGGGAAATGATGTTTAATTTTTTGATTTTCTCCTTTATGACTCATATGATTCAAGCCTGTGTGCTTATATAGAGCTGGAACTGGGGCACAAGTCTTTGGTGTGCTATGAATTACTTTGATTTTTTCCCCTTATTTTTTTCTATAAATAGAAGTTCACTATCTAAAGGAGACTGGAGATCCCTATATACACAGTTCCCTATGCATTATTTCCAGTACTCTAAAAAAGTACTAAAAGAAATATCACTCCCACTGGAACTCAGGGAAACAACCCATTTCAAGGTGCTAAAGTTCCAGTAAAAATTTTAAACTCTCATCTTCCATTTAACTGTCTAAGTGCCCATTTCACAGCAGTAAACAGGCAGATGGCTCTGTTCTCCTTCTGCCACAGCATTCATTTTCTGCTTTTATCCACGACGCTGAAACATTTTTTGCCTCAAAAGGCTTAATTAATGCAATGCATTGCATATACTTAAAAGTCTATTCAGTACGGTATTTTTTATTTTTTATTTAAAATTTTGGCTTTGCTTTCAGTGGTTGTCTTTGATTTACTCATGTTTTATATATTTAGGTTTATATTTATTTTTGATATATCTTTTGATTTATAGAACAGTATTACAGAATGTCTAATCTGATGAGGATAATTTACATGAAGTCTCTGAGAATTGTATGAAAATGTGGAGGGTATAACTGGCTCAGGGAGTATCATTCTTGTGATAAAATGGCAAGTACTTGAGATAATGTTCACATAGGTATTTTATTCTTCTCTTTGCTATTGTAGCTTGGAGAAATGAATGTGACTGCAGGTAGAATGTATGTCTCTTGAAACTTTTTGCACTATATAGCATAACTTTGTGCCAGAATAACACATCAGTGCACTTTTGATCTCCCAGGACTAATGAAACAAGCATATTTTACAGCAGCCTTCATTTACCTGAATATACGTATTCCTGAGTCCCCTTCTTTCAGCCTGACAGATTCCTGTAGACTGAGTATGTTTATGCAGACAGGAAACAAATCCTGTGTCTTATATGAAAGAATAAAAACCTGAAATACGGAGCATGATTCTGTAGTATAATACATGTGAGCAGACAGAAAAAGCAGCATACACATGAACATCTCTTTAGAAGACAACCCTAATGGTCTTCTAATGGACCATTCTAACACCCTGGCTAAACACATTACCCTGAGCATGATTGTGTGCAATCCTATTGACAGATATATACCTAGTGCATCATTCTAATTTCAAATGTAAACCAAAACAATGTTCATAAGCAAAGCGTAGCAATAGAACCCGATGCTGCAGTAGCTTTACCTCATTTACTCTTTGTGGCAGCAAGTACAGAGAATTAACTCTCTGAGTTCTCACATTTAACAGTGGTGAGGAGGCCAAGGATCCTGTTAGCCTTTGGTACTATTGTTTGATTGCTTACAGAACCAGATTCTGTCACTGGGCATGCTGAAGGTGTACCCTATGCTATGGCAAGCTAACTCATATCACAGAATTGTAGGGGGTGGAAGGGACCTCAAGAAATCATTGAGTCCAACACCCAACATGACTCAAATAGACAATAACTTCCTAATACAATTGGTAGATGAGCCTAGTAGAAAAGGAGCACTACTGGATCGTGTATTCACTAACAATGAGGGTCTGGTTGAAGTGGTGAAGGTTGAGGATAGACTTGGCTGCAGCGGCCATGAGATGGTGGAGTTCAGGATCTTATGCAGTAGGAGAAGAATATCAAGTAGGACTGCAACCCTGGACTTCAGAAGGGCCAACTTTGGCCTCTTCAAGCAATTACTGGAGGAAACCCCATGGAACAGGGTACTGGAAAGAAAAGAAGCACAAGATAATTGGTGCATATTCAAGGATGAGTTCTTCCAAGCTCAAGATCAGAGCATCCCAATAGGAAAGAAGTCAAGAATGAGAGGCAGAAGACCTGAATGGGTAAACAGGGCACTGCTTGGCAAACTCAAGTGGAAGAAGAGAGTCTACAGGTCATGGAAGGAGGGGATGGCCACTTGGGAGGAATATTAGCCTGTTTTCAGGGCATGTAGGGTGGAAACTAGGAAAGCTAAGGCCTCTTTGGAATTAGACTTTGCAAGGGACAACAGAAAGGGGTTCTTCAAATACACTGCAGACAAAACTAACACTAGAAGCAATGTAAGACCTCTGTTAAATGAGGTGGGTGCCCTGGTGACTGAGGATAGTAAGAAGGCAGAGGTACTGAATGTCCTTTTTGCCTCTGTACTGTTGGAGACTGTTTGCAGGAGCCCCAGATGGCTGAAGCCCTGGAGGAAATCAGGATAAAAAATTAGTCTGCCTTGGTTGATGAGGATTGGGTCAGGGATGAATTAAGTCATCTGGACATCCATAAACCCATGGGTCCAGATGAGATGCACCCAAGGAGTCTGAGGGAGCTGGTGGAAGTCATTATCCATCATCTTTGCTAAATCCTGGGAAATGGGAGATGTGCCTGTGGACTGGAGGAAAGAAAATGTTACTCCAGTCTTCAAAAAGGGCAAGAAGGAGGACCCAGGTAGCTACAGACCAGTCAGCCTCACTTCCATCCCTGGAAAGGTGATGGAATGACTTATCCTTGGTGCTGTCTCTAGGCACATCAAGGACAAGAGGGTTATAAGGAGCAGTTAACATGGTTTTACCAAGGGGAAGTCATGTTTGACTAACCTAATAGACTTTTATGAGGATATAACCAGGTACACAGATGATGGTAGGGCAGTGTGTATGGTCTACCTTAACCTCAGAAAAGCATTTGACACCGTCTCCCACAGCATCCTCATGGCTAAACTGAGGAAGTGTGGTCTGGAAAGTCAAGTAGTGACGTGGATTGAGAGCTGGTGGAAGGGAAGAAGCCAGTGAGTTTTGATCAATGGGAGAGAGTCTAGCTGGAGGCCTGTATCTAGTGAAGTCCCTCAGGGGTTGGTACTGGGACCAGTACTATTTAATATATTTGTCAGTGACCTGGATGAGGGAATAGAGTGTACACTCAAGAAGTTTGCTGATGACACCAAAGTGGGAGGGGTGGCTGACACACCAGAGGGCTGTGCTGCCATTCAGCAAGACTTAGACAGGCTGGAGAGTTGGGCAGGGAGAAGTGTAATGAGATTTAACCAGAGCAAGAGTAGGGTCTTGCATCTAGGGAAGAAGAACCCCAGGTACCAGTATAGTTTGGAGACTGGCCAGGTGAGAGGGACCTGGGGGTCCTGGTAGACAGCAGGAAGATCATGAGCTGGCAATGTGCCCTCCTGGCTAAGAAGGCCAATGGCGTGTTGGGGTGTATTAGAAGGAGTGTGGTTAATAGGTCAAGAGAGGTCCTTCTTCCCCTCTACTCTGCCCTGGTGAGACAGCACCTGGAATATTGTGTCCAGTTCTGGGCCCCTCGGTTCAAGAAGGACATAGAATTCCTCAAAAGAGTCCAGCGCAGGGCCACCAAGATGATTAAAGGAGTTGAACGCCTTCCTTATGAGGAGAGGCTGAGGGAGCTGGGTCTCTTTAGCTTGGAGGAGACTGAGGGGTGAATTTATAAATGTTTATAAATATGTAAAGGATAAGAGTCAGGAGGACAGAGCCAGACTCAGTGCTGGCCAGCAATAGGACAAGGGGCAACAGGTACAAGCTGGAGCATAGGAAGTTCCATGTGAATGTAAGGAGAAACTTTCTCGCTGTAAGGGTGACAGAGCACTGGGACAGGCTGCCCAGAGAGGTTGTGGAATCTCCTTCTCTGGAGACATTCAAAACCCACCTGGATGTATTCCTGTGTGATTTAGTCTAGATGATGTTTTGAGGTCCCTTCCAACTCCTGATGGTCTGGATTCTGAGATTCTTTGAGTCATATCCACTGATTAGGACCTAGAGATTTCACAAAGGTGATAATCTCAATCCTTCAGGTGGGGGATGTCAGATTTATTGTATGTACAAGGTGGATGCCTCTAGCAGCTGGACTTACCAGACTGCCCAGTAGCAACCCCTAGATCTCAATCTCCCCATTTACTGACACTGCACCACAGTCCCCTGGGACTGCAGCCCCACTCTTGCTGCTGGTAGAGACCAGACCCCTTTGCACAGAGCAGCACAGGCACAAACACACTCACACGGATCCCCAAGCAATTGGGCTCATATGCTGACACTCCCCCAGCAGTGATGGCCTAGCCACCCCTGCCTGATGCACACATGCACACATGCACACATACACACATGGAAAAATGTACTTTGAATCAACGCCTGGACCCCACTGTCTCTCTGGGAGTTAGTTGAGATGTCCTGGCCCAGTCTGGTCTCTCCAGCATCCAACTTTGATACCTACTTCCAAAGCTCTTACCCTACTTACTGGCTAGGAAACGGGTACTGCTTGCTATTCACTGCCCATCACATGCAGACTCCAAGCACAGACTCCACTCAGACCCCAAACACACACATGCACACACCCATGAAAAGAGTTAGAAATGGAGCTTAACAAGAAGATAGGACAGACTGCTGACCAGGCACAGGACAAGGACAGATCAGCATGTTGACTAGCAAACTGTTTACAGGCAACTGACACCTTTTTTCCTCTTATCCCTCTGTTTTCGCCCTTTCTGTGCCTCATTTCACCTCAATACCTCTCTTTCCCCACCTTTGATTTTTCTTTTAAGCATTGCATAATAAGTCTTGCACAATCCCAGGATTCTCTTCCCCTGCATCCTATAATGATTTCCATCTCACAGGGCCTGTGGGGCTGATGGGCACGTGGCTTGTGTCTCTGACTGGGGCACTGGGGCTCCCCTGCTGCCCTCTGTCTCCATGCTCTTCTTTGTGTGTGTGAAGAGCTTCAACACCCTAAGAATATTATTCATATGTTTTTAAACACAGGGTGAGAAACAATATCTTTAAAACAAATCCAGATAGAAACTATGTTCCAGAGCTGTCAGTGTAGGATTAATTTATTCTCCTTCTACTTTGCTCATCATCTCTTCTGTAGTTGGCAGATATTGCAAGGACACAAAGGTCAAGAGCAGCATTTCAAAATATAAAGGACAAATATAAGATAAGACAGTAAGACACTCCAGCCACCCAAAGGAAAGGTGTCACCAAGTACTTAAGGAGGTAGGTGTCACTGCTCATTGTGATTCACACGTTTCCAGCCGTGCATGATTACTGCTTTCACCTCACTCACATTTCCTGCAAATGCTGGGTTCACACTGCATAAAAGGTGTAGTGTTAAACACAGATGAAGAGGGCTATAAACTGAACTATAAAACAGATAGTCTTTAACAACGGTAGGGGCAGCACCACTGAGTCACATCTAAAGCCGTGATTACAGGTTGACAAAGAGCCTGAATGTTGTGTGAGTATCTTCATCTAGTTCCAGGTAGATACAGATTACAGTCTAGGAGGAAAATAGTCAGTCCTGGTACCCTGATAGTGAAATAGGAAAACAAAGAATTACAGAAAAGAAAGGTTAACCTTTGCAGGAAGCATTGAACCTAGTCTGTGCCACTCTCCACTCAGCCTGCACTGTGGTCATGGAGAAGGTTAATCCAGACATTTTTTTGTGTTCATCTTTCACTGTTCAGTGCTGAACTTTTGGGGATCAAACACTACATCAAATTGAACTAATAAAAGATAAAAGCACATGTAGAAATGTCTAAATACAATTAAAGAGAAGGCAGCTAACCCATGCATTAATTTCCATGGCTATTGTAATTTTTTTGGAAGATGTTCTGGATGCCAATGCAAATGCTCAATTATAAAATAATCTGATTCCCTATTCTAGTAATTAAATGCAATCTAATAATTAAAAATGAGCAGTGATAGTCTGCTGGCAAACATTCTAAGAGAGGTTGAGAGATACATCTATTTTGATGATGGTGGTTTTACATTCAGTTTGAAGAGTATTTTAGGCTGTCAGGAAATATGCCATAATTACCTTGAAAAATTGCAATATTTCTCTAAAGCCAGCAGCACTGGTAAGACATCAAGATCGTCACTGAAATTCCATGTACATAAATCACTGCATGTTTTCAAACTTTTAATAGCTCAGGTAAATTTGTTTGAACATTAAACATTTATTTATAGCTGCTGAATGATAGTGGTATAAATTATATTGATTATAACATATAGACTTTACAACGAGAGATTCATGCCTTGAAGGACATTATGCAGATAGGTATTGGTGGATGGGACTGTACATAGAGCTTTCTGATGGATAAGCCTGGGGGCACACAGGTCATGAGCATACATACAAAGTGTTAGGATGCTGCCAGAGATTTTACTTCTGCTGATTGGTTTCCTTTCCTTCTGTTGCAAATGACATACTCCAGGCTGCCTTTTACTTCAAGTACCGTGTAAGGAAACATGAGGCAGAGGCCCAGAAAATGTCCTCAGTCTATCACTTGACAAGTCTGCAAATTGTGTGAACAGAGCTAGACGTTTAACTACCTCTTCCACTCTGTAAATCCCCCTGAATTTAGAAGTGCATACTTCTTTTACGTTTGCTGTGTTAAAATCAACTTGATGCTCAGTGTTGTGAAACTAGTGATGGCTCATTGCTCTTGTGCCTACACTTACAGCCTTGACATAATTGTGTCTTTCAGAAAACTACATCTATTGCATTTTTCTGAGTATAGAGATGCTTCAGAGTACCTTTTATGAATGCTGAGCCCCTACTTAACGCTGCTTGTGTTCTTCTGATTTAATTTATTTAGGTACCTGGAAATGTCTGCAGAAATGACTGTGAATAAACCTTGTTTCATTGTAAAATTGTGGTTCTTTTGGAGCTCAAAAAGCAACTTATGTTTACACTAATGTCAACATATTAATTACAGGAGGTCTAGTTAATGTTGAAGACATTATTACTCACAATTCAAGAGTGTTCTTTGACATAATACAGACTTTTAACATTGTTGCAATATAAGGATTTAGTACTATTGGATTTGTGGCTAATTCTGTCTATAATATAAAAATAACCTTTGGGAAAGGGTGAATAATAATTTCTCCTGGTAACACCACAGAGGCTTTTCTTCTGAGGTACTCTGGGCTCCCTTGTTTAAGACAAATCAGAGCATTGCATGTACAAGGCATGTAGGACTGGGGCTAAGTAGCACTTAGCAGCAAAATAAGGCACAAAAATTGAGGTCAGTTACAGTGCTTTTTTTGTCATTATCCAAGTAAGTGTCTTTACCACTGATTTTCCCGTAAGGTTTTATGCATGTAGCTTGGATAATGGGTAGAAGTATTTCTCTATGTGCCATGTAGCATTCTCTCTAATGTGACTCATTAGTCTACTGTGCAGAGCAACAGCTCAACCAGGTTGATATTTTTAAAGCTAATGAGCCACTGATTAGTATCTGAGTGACTGAAGCTAACAAGATATGTTCTCTTCCAGTGATTTATAGTGATGAATTAATTAATATGATCCCAAATTCCATCTCCAGTGAAATACGTGCTTTTCCTGCTTCCTAACACTGAACAACCACTGGATGTGTGGACTGAATACAAAGCTTTGCTAATGGGATGCCAATTTTCAGATGTCACTCTGCAAATGTGTTCATACATGAACTTTAAATGAAAAAGTGCATGACATATAGAAGAGACTAAAATAATATATTTCTCTTAAGGTTTCTCTAAAGAAAGAATGTGTCTTTCAACACTAGCGAACAGTGACAATTTCTAACTTCCTCTTTCCTTCAGAAATGCTGTTTTATGAATTTCAACCACTACCACTTTGAACATTAGTGTTAAGCTTTCCTCTGTCTCATTGAATGAATCATGTCATACCCTTTTATAGTGACCTGTACAAGGCAGGTCTTGAGACTGTTACAGTGACACAGAAACTGGGTGTATCCCAGCAATGATACCTGTCCATTACTCATTCACTGCTGCTTCCTTGCATATACACTGTATGACCTGAAAGCCACACAGCTTTACCACCAGTGTGAGTCACACTCAGAAGGTGAAAAAGAAGGAAGGTTCTTGCTTTGAAAAGTGTAAGTTTAGCTCATCCACACATTTCCTTTTCTTTTCCCTTTTCCCTTTTTTCCCTTTTCCCTTCCCTCCCCTCCAACTACAATAATTTATATCCTTTAAAATCTTTTGGTTTATTTACTTTTTTTTCCCAGAAAGGTAAAACCTGGTTTCACAGGTCACAGATAACATTTTATATTCTCAGCATGATTCTGAAAAGATCTGTGTTTTCATAACTTCAAACTGATGTTCATACTGTATTGCTAATTTGATTAAGCTATACTTCCACACTGCTCTGAACATAATGCCGAAATATCACAAAAACTACTGAGCAACACTGATTATTTTGGGGTTTTTTATTAGTTATACAATTTCCCCCAAGCCTTTGATTTCCTCTATTATTTATTTTACTGCAGTACCTTGAAAACTGCATTTACTATAGTTATGATACTAGAGAATATATTACCATGAACTACTCGGTATTAAGCATCTGATTAAGGTGGTTCCATTTCTGTCTCCTCTGTTTCTAAGATTAACTGAAGCATTATGGATGATTGATTATGGTATTTTTCAAAGAGAACTTGACAGCATCCCAATCAAATTGGATGTCCTTTATTAAAAGCCATTTTGAGCAACTACAGAATTTTTCTAAGCAAACATCATGAGGAATTATGTAATCAAAACTTTTCTCATAATTTGAATTTAAATTCTAAGGCTAAGAGTATTTTCTTGCTTGCTTTTACTAAAGAGCTTTCTGATTGTGATTTTAGAAAACAGTTTTTAAATTGATGATTAA
Organism: Porphyrio hochstetteri; assembly: GCA_020800305.1. Taxonomy (NCBI): domain Eukaryota; kingdom Metazoa; phylum Chordata; class Aves; order Gruiformes; family Rallidae; genus Porphyrio; species Porphyrio hochstetteri. The sequence goes on along the minus strand of CM036906.1, from coordinate 20,036,810 downwards.
TACAAAAATAATAATGAATTTAATGAATGGTGGAGATTTTCAGTATTTTCTTTTAAAAATTGATATTTTAAAATGAAATCCCTTTTGATTTGGAGCACAGTATTTGGATGATTGAACTTTTTCTTTCACTGTGTCCACTAAAATATTTGTTAAGATAAACAGAATTTGTGGAAAAAGATACGTTAAGGACATACATTTCCATATTTAAAGAATAGCTACCTCTTAGCAAAATTTTGAAGCAAGTAAATACTCATGTATACACAAACAACTACACATTCCCTCTTCTTTCAGAAAATTAACAAAGCCAGTCTCAGCAATTGCTACTCTGGGAACAGATACTGAAATAAAAGTCTGCTTCACATTATGTTCAAGAAGGTGAGAAATAAAAAAATAATTTGGTAGGTATGTTCCATGATCTTGAACACTATTGGTACTGAAATAATGCCACAAACTGTGTCATGTGTTGTTGAGAATTACCCTTTTTTGAGAACATTGTAACAGAGAATTGATTTTACTCAATAACTTTAATGAAAAAAAAAATCATTGAATATAGGCATAGTTATGAAATGCTAAAAAGCTAGTTGTTCCTTAAATGGCAATAATTAAATATTAATCTTATTATTTAAGCTCACTGAAAAGTAAATGAACACACGTTACTTAACCTTCTGTAACACAGTTTAGCTTAATTCCTTCCCTCTTCTCTCTTTTCAGATCAGTCATTAAGATACTTTTTCTAAGTAAAAAGTGTACTTTAAATGTGATTATGTTAATTAAATTTACAATGCAGAAAACAAAAATTAATAAGACTGCTAAGAAACCTGCAATAACTTATTTTCTTCTTAATTCTTTCCCCTCTCCCAATACGCCTTTAATATTTTCCACTTTCCTCCTAATAAGTTCTCGTCTGAATTGTTTTTAAGATCCATGGCTTTTTGTTTTCTTGGGGAAAAAAGAAAAAAGAAAATGATCCCTATTGCTCATTAGAAAATGCATCTAATTAAGTTAAGCCTAACATTTTATTGTGCAAATTTATCCCCTGAAGATTTTTCATGTCCATAGCCTCAGTTTACAATTCATTTGAACCAGAGAGAATAGAAGATGCCTCACAAAGGTCAGATATCTGAATGCAATACATAAATAATATGTATCAGCGTTGCTTAGTGTGCTGGACCTGGCTGGGATGGAGTTAACTTTTCCTTGCAGCAGCCCACACAGCCCTGTTCTTTGCCTCTGTAGCTAAAACAGAGTTGGTAACACACGGGTGTTTTGGCTGTTGCTGAGCAGGGCTCCCACTGCATCAAGGCTGCCAGCCGGCTGTGTGTGTGTAAGAGCCTGGCAGGGGACACAGTCAGGACAGCTGGCCAGAACCCAGCAAGGGGATATCCCTTATCATATGACCTTGTGCTCATCAATAAAATCTGTGGAGGGGGAGCATTTGGGATTATGGCATTTGTCTTCTGCAGCAACCGATACACGTGCTGTGGCCCGGCTTCCCAGGAAGTGTCTCAACACATGCCTGTCATGGGACATAATGTAAAAATTCCTCTTTTTGCTCTGCTTCTACATACAGCTATTGCTCTACTTTGTAAACCATCTTTATCCTGACTCATGAGTGCTTTCAAGCTATTTCTTCCCCCTGTTCTGTTAATAAGGGCAAATGGGGGAGCAGCTAGGTAGAGGTCTGATAGGCAGCCAAGGTCAACCCACCACACCTGGAAATAAATAATTTCCTGAGAAGATAACCCCTGATTTAACAACATCTGCCAAATATATGAACTCAATGGATTTAGTCTGAAATTGCCCCATGAGTTCTATGCCCCATGGATATCACTAACCTTTTGGGCCGATCTGTGCCACGGTAGAATACCAACTTCCAAAAAAAAAAGAAATGTAAAGACAAACTAGCAAATTGAAAACTTCTTGACTTAAGGAGTAAAATTAAATCTTTGCACAAATTAGAAAGAGGGAATTTCACTGGAGATTTCAATAGATGCATCTGCTCAGAAGCAATTATTAAAATGAAGCAAAAGAAGTTTGATTTTGTAATTCTACTTAAGTACAAGTTAAGAATTTCACTGTCACCAGAATTTCATTGGATTGATGTTGAATGTGTAAAGAGATAGAAAAAGCAGAGTGAGATTAAGTTTGTGATCTGTGCATGTGTCAAGTTAATATTAAAACCAAAACATTCTGGGATAAATTTGTCTCTAAACTAATAAATAGGATAAGAAAAAGAGTTGTTATGGATGTCTGTGCCTTAAATTAAGGCACCACATCCGGTTTTGTTTCAGATTTTCAATTAAAAAAAAGAAGCTGATTCATACTTATCTTCAAAGGAAAGAATATATGAGTTAGATAAACATAATACTGGCGGGGTTTTTTTGTACAACATGATTAAAATGACCTTCAACAGTACCACAAGGAGCTATGGTGTTTTTTTCAAAAGGAGCAATAACTGAAATCAGTTTATTTTTTTTCTGAAACTCCCGAGTCTTTGAAGAATCTGCCATCTTGAACGTATAATGAAAACATAGGGATGGGTCCTGCTTTTCTTTTGTTCCTCTACTGTGATAATGTAGTCAACATTGGCCAAAAGGTGCTCTTCATCATCTGCAGTGTTGGAGCAGCTAGTTTGTGTCAGATACAAAGAAGCAGTATGTCAGATTGTCACAGCAATCTTGGTATAAAACTATTAAAGCACTGCCGATCCTATTTCTTAAAAAAGAATAAAAAAAAAGAACCCAAAACAAAGCAAAAAAAAAAAATCCTGAAAAACACCCCTATGTGTTCCATATTTATTTTAAAAAGGAAATGAGCAAAGAATCTACACACCAGAATATTATAAACCAGAGAGATAATCTAATTATCTTCCATTAAAACGGTCTTTCCACATGTTATAAAAATATTTTTATGATCAAAACACAAGTAGTACTGATAATCTGAAAGAAACAATCTTGGGAAAATCCAAATATATTAACTTTATTTAAATACTGAGCACACTTCATGTGGGGGAAAGGGCTGTTTCCTTTTCAGTAGACTGACTTAGTATGTGGCACTTCAAAAGGACAGGAATGGTGCTGAGGAGGGCTGCTCCAGTGCATGAGGTTGTTAACTACCAAGATTTTACAGGCAGGCAAAACAAATTATTTCAGCAACCTCTGTACTACTTTGTGTCTTCTCATGCCTTGGGGCAGCGAACACAGGGAGGATGGGTAAGTTTTTTTGACCTGTGTCTGATGTATTCAGCTCTTCTAAAAGATACCAACCTATAGCTAGCATAAATTACTGAGTAAATATTTTGGTATACTTAAAAACATGAAACTGAAAAGGACTTCTAGCCTGTTCCTCTGATTTTGCAGTAGTTACCACAGATATACTGAGAAATTACAAACTGATAACTTGATAGAACATTTTGTCCCATTGCCTTTGGGCTACACATATTTCTGCAATTTTCACATGCAGCTAAGTACCTTTCCAACTTGCAGAGTTGAGATCTTTTATGAATCCCTGGTACACTCAAACCCTGTTTCCATTATGTATCACCCATTAGAGCGAGTAGTTAGAATTCACTGGTTTTTTTCAGAAGGTTTGAGACAAAACAGAAAAATCCTCAAGAAATGTTGTGGGGACTTAGAATGTGAAAATCACCAGTCTGAGCTCTGAGCAGGTCTAAGCCTGTGTTGCAGTAGCTGTCATTCCATCAGTATTTTTGAATTTAACTGCTGTATTTAACTGACTTTGTGTTTTTTTCCCTACACTCAGTGAGTCAGTAGCTGTATCACTTTATGTCATTATTCGATCCTGTTTCCACACTGCTTTCTTAAGGATTGAATCTGAAACTTTGCATTCTGCCACCACCATAACTAATTTCTTTCCCATTCTCCATCCGTAAACACTGAGCAACTGCAATTTTAATTTCAAGCTCTAGTTGCATTTTACTTTCCAAAAAGCTTGAAACACGTTATCTTGAAAATGTGGCATATTTTCAGCTTCCTTTTTTATGGTGAAAACACACTTCTCCAAATTCTTATGTGTTGAACTATTTCATAATTTGCCACAGTGGGAAGATGGTGAGCTATGCCCTAAAATACCAGTAACAAACAATGCTTTGTTCATTCTTTTTTCCCCCCTTCAGATTTTCTTTTGCACAGAATGTCCTCCACTGCGTATAGCACAAAAAGCAACATTATCGCAGCGATGTTCAATATCAGCCTTTATAGGAAGTCAAGAGATCTACAAAATATATTTTTGGGTGGGTTTTTTTTACACTTTCTGGGTGATAAAAGGTACATGAGTCTATGACCCACACAGTCAACAAAACTTGAAAGGATTTTGAAAAGCTAGTGGATCTTAAACATGGAGTTAAATCCAGCTGGCGACCGGTCATGAGTGGTGTTCCCCAGGGGTCGGTGCTGGGGCCTGTCCTCTTCAATATCTTTATTGATGACCTAGATGAGGGCATTGAGTGCACCCTCAGTAAGTTTGCAGATGACACTAAATTGGCTGGGAGTGTGGATCTGCCTGGGGGTAGCGAGGCCCTACAGAGGGATCTGGACAGGCTGGAGAGCTGGGCTGAAGCCAATGGCATGAGGTTCAACAAGAGCAAATGCCGAGTCCTGCACTTTGGCCACAACAACCCCAGGCAGCGCTATAGGCTTGGGGCGGAGTGGCTGGAGGACTGTGTGGAGGAAATGGACCTGGGGGTACTGATTGATGCACGGCTGAACATGAGCCGACAGTGTGCGCGGGTGGCCAAGGCGGCCAACGGCATCCTGGCTTGCATCAAAAATAGTGTTACTAGTAGGAGCAGGGAGGTAATTGTCCCCCTGTACTCAGCACTTGTGAGGCCGCATCTCGAGTACTGTGTTCAGTTTTGGGCCCCTCACTACAGGAAAGACATTGAGGCTCTGGAACGCGTTCAGAGGAGGGCTACTAAGCTGGTGAGGGGTCTGGAACACAGGCCTTACGAGGAGCGTCTGAGGAAGCTGGGATTGTTCAGCCTGGAGAAGAGGAGGCTTAGGGGAGACCTTATAGCTCTCTATAACTTCCTGAAGGGAGGTTGTGGTGAGCTGGGGGTCGGCCTCTTCTCCCGTGTAGGCAGTGACAGAACTAGAGGGAATGGTAGCAAGCTGCGCCAGGGGAGATTCAGGCTCGACATTAGGAAGCACTACTTCTCAGAAAGGGTAGTCAGGCACTGGAATGCACTGCCCAGGGAGGTGGTGGAGTCACCAACCCTGGGGGTGTTCAAGGAAAGACTGCATGTTGTATTGAGGGATATGGTTTAGTGGGAGCTAGTAGTAATAGGTGAATGGTTGGACTGGATGATCTTCTAGGTCTTTTCCAACCTTGATAATTCTGTGATTCTGTGATTCTGTGATATGAATGTGTTCTGTTAACCAGGGCATCTCACTGGAACGTACCTCTTAAATTACATGTCTTACTAGGTGATGTAATAATAAAAAGAAGTCAAACTAAATTTATAAGCTTAGGAAACAAAGAATTATTAAAAATAATACTATTATTTATTATTGCAAGCACTTAGAATAACAGAGGCAAATATTGACAGAACTTTTTTTTTTCTTAAATACATTTCAAGAAAGATAACACATACAGAAAGAAAGAAACATACAGAAAAGTAAATGCATACACAGTGCTAACAGGTGTTTTTGTCTCTATCTTAAGAATTGAATAGGAATATTTTCTTAATGTGCTATTTCATGCAGACTGCAGTTAAAATTTACTCTTGCAAATTAAATAACTGTACTCATCCATGTAAAGAACTAATGTATCTTTACTACATATATGTTGTTAAAGATGAGGCTTATGTTTATAAGGAAAAAAATCTTTATTTTGCAAATTACACTTTTATCTTCTTTTTTGTTATAATATCCTAATTCACACTGTAAATTATGCCATTGAAAAGGTTGTGCTGATTTTACTTGTGTTTCAATTTTTCATTTTTTTTTTTCCCCTTAGTGATAGGGGTTGGAAGGGACCTCTGGAGATCACCTAGTCCAACCCCTCCTGACAGAGAAGGATCATATACAGCAGGCTGCACAGGATAGAGTCTAGACTGGTTTTAAGTATCTCCAGAGAAGACTCCACAACCTCTCTGGGCAGGTTTGAGTGCTCAGAACAAACACCAAGAGATGACAGCATAAAAAGCTGTGAATGTCTAGTACTATTTTACACTATATTAACTGCCAGAGGGAGAATAATATATTCTGCAAATTAACTTACTGTGATCCAATCTCCAGCATCTAGCCTTTATTAACAGAAATACTGTTTTTTGCTGTAAAAAAATATATATTTGGGATTTGTTTGAGTTTTTTTATTCTTCTCACTTGCCAAGAAGAACAGGAACAACTAACTAGTTAGCATGTTAAGACTGGTTGGCTGAACAACAACATATTTATAATTAAATGGTCTGCTTGAAAAATTATTTTTAAAAGCTCAAAATCTGCCAAAACAGTGCTGTAACCAAATATATTGTTTTGTTTAAGTCCTTACAGAACCCAAGGCAAGTTCTGTAAACAAGGAAATGAAAATTCATCTTTGGGAAAGGGAAAAAAGCATGTAGTAGTGCATGTATCTTTTTTAGGTACTTCTATTTTCTGTAATAGTTCCCAGGAAACATACCCACATTTTGAGGGTACAGAGATCAGGTGACAAAATGACCTATTAGAATTTACACAATCTTTGTTTACAGAACACGTAGTTCTGAGTTCAAATGCCATCAATATTCTATTAACTTATGTCCTGAAGCAAAAGGAACTAAAATGTAGATTCAAATAACAATCATTAATCTGCCAAATATTCTGTCACTAGAAAAAAATTGTTGTTACTATTTTTTGTCTACTGTTGTGTAACAATCAGAAAAAGCGTGAGGTTTCTATGAGTTTTCTTTTTTTTTTTTTAATACCTCAGTTTTATGCATATGTCAAACTGATAAAGCTATGAACTTTCCATTTAATAAGCAAAGTAAGCGCATCGAAGTGCAATTGATCTTTTTAAGCAAATCTTTAATGCCTTTCCTCCCTGGTTGTTTTATATTTCCAGCTGGAAGGAAAAAACCCAGAAATGCAAGATGAATGAACAGATAAACCATAAATGACAAATTGCTCTCTGCCATGACAAATCATGGAATGTCCTACAAAGCCACCACTTCTTCCTGGAGTACCTAATCCAAAATTTAACACATTTGGCAGCTTCATATTATAATGGAACCATTATTTTTCCCATCCTGGAATTTCAGCCTTTTCTACTGCATTCTTCTGCAAATTAAGGAGGGACTGATGAGTTAAAACTCTGAAACATTAGAAGACAGAAAATAAGATGTTCTGGTAGAACTGCATAAAAGATACTTGAAAGCCATAAATTTCTCCTTGCTCTCCCCATTTTCTTGCTCATTATTGTAGCACATGAAGTTTGTGAACTGGCAGCTCTGCAGGTGGTTAATCACAGAATCAGAACTGAAGAGGTTGGAAGGGACCTCAAGGGATCATTGAATCCAACCCCTCAAAGTGCATATGTCTTTCAAACCATGAATACCCAGGGAGTGTCTCTAGAGAGCTGCAAACCTCATGAAAATGGTTGGAACAAAAGTTTCAAACTAATAAAAGTACCAACATCTGTGGTACAATCAGGGAATGTCTTAAGGATTTATTAGAAATCATACTAATGTCATAAAAATTAAAGATACTCATAGACTTATAGAATCATAGAATATCCTGAGTTGGAAGGGACCCATAAGGATCATTGAGTCCAACTCCTGGCTCCACACAGGGCCAGCCAAGTCAGAGCATGGGACTGAGTGCATCCTCCAGACGCTTCTTGAACTCAGACAAGCTCGATGCGGTGACCCCTTCCCTGGGGGTCAGAAAAACAAATAAGCACACATTTGCACTGCTGTGATATCTTTCTGGTCTTTTTAGGGTGACTGGAAGTTTTAGCTAATATTCTGCACTGCATTCTTTCCTCTAACATTATTAATTATTTTTCTGTTTTCCCGGATCAGTTCATACACTTGCATTTGAAATCACAATCTGGCATTTTCTATGTTGAAAAGCATATTCCATACACTCAGGAATATGTTAGCATCCTAGAGTTCAGCCACCTAAACATTTGTTCCTATACTTGAGCCATCCTAACCAACAGCGATGAAATTCAAATTGCTTCACTGTTGCATCACATCACATCACTACTACCTGCAATGGTTGGAAACTACACTGTGAAAACAGCTGTGTCTCACTGATAAGCATCGAAAGCAGATCAGAAAGATTTGATCATACATAGATACATGAGAATGCCCTAAATATCAAATTTCCATTTTGCTGCAGACTGCACAGAGTTGTTCCTTGTACAGTAGCTAAGGATTTCTCTCATATTTGCTCTACCAGGAAAGTTGAAACATGGATTTAGGCTGCTGTAACTCTAAAGAAATTAAACATTTGTGCATGGGAACTGTACTAGGATTGAGGGAAAGTCACCTCTGAACATGCAGTTCTGTCCTCCAAGGAAAATGGCTTTGACCCCAGGATTTGACCCACAGACGATGTCCAGGTCTTTGTCACTGTATTGTAACTAATCATGGCATTTGGCAGTCTTTTGGCAGACTCTGTTTGACTCTTTTAGTTAGTGTTTCTGTCCAGATGACTGCTTGTCACAAATGGACATGATTTTTCTCTCTCTAAACAGTTTTAAGTAGTTTGAAGTAATTGTGTACTCTTCAAGGTCGGTTAAGCAAGAATAGATCAGTAATGCTGCAGCAGATTGTCCAACTGAACAGCTGTACACAGTTCAGGAGCTTATATATTTAAAATGTATAGGCATTTTTCAGTGGCATTTTTTAGGAATATACTATAGTACTCCCTTTTAGTCCAATCAGTATATTCCCAAAAATATTTAAAGACTATATTCTTTCTGTGGGGAACACTTACCACACACCATATTTCTGTGGTGAAATGTCATACAGGGCACAAAATACTCAGTACTTATTTATTGCAAAACTGATGTTTTGTGATAACAAAATTCTCAGAACAAGAGGCAGTGGTAGAGACACAGTATTTTGCATTATTATTATATTGCAATACCTGAATGAGATTAGGATTACTAATTTTTTTTTCTTTGTGCTGATAGCATTTTCTTTTTCTATTTTTGAAAGCCTAATAAAGTCCTCATAAAAAATATGCCTTTCTGTCTCTGTGTTATTACAAACTATCCAGGTGTTTTGCCTGGGAAAATCTGAGACAGATTGTCTGGAAGTTAGTTTATTAGATAGAGAGCAATATAGCATCAATTCAACTCTTGAATAATGGTCGGAATATATTGCAATGGTGCTATAAACCTGGGCTTTCCATGTAAACTGTTTTCCACTTTTGCATGTTTCTAGTGTAGGTAATTAATTGATGACTGTCTGCATGGAATGTATGTTAGGTTCTATTTCTTTATTCTGTAACCCCTAAAATCAGGTTTCTCCACTTCCAGGTTTGCCTTTCTTTAAATTACCATGGTTGAATTATTTATAGCCAGGTGATCTCCAGTGCTGAGGCTGTGCCCCAATACTTATTATCCCATGCCTGTATGGCTCTCGATTACATCCCATTTCTACTTCTCAGTGTCTCTGCTATCACGCCAGGCCTGGTGTTTCTTTATACCTCATCATTATCTAAGGGTTGAAAATATCTCATTCTACATTGAATAAAAGCTTGTTACTGTGATTCTACCATCAACAAAAGGAAATTGAAGTGGACTTAACTGGTGAATTAGAAAAATTGCTGTCATAGCTGAAGTAGGTAAGATGAAGCTGTTGTAGGGTCAGGAAAAAGTTCAGAGGGCAAGCCTGGCAATGCTGTATCCTGAGGCACTGCAAACTGCATAACTGATGACGTATTACTAGCAATGGCTGCGTGGTTTTAATATCTACACTTGGAGTATAAAATCCCACCAGTATAAGCAATGAAATCTTGAAGACAATTCTCAATTCTGAAGTAGACCTCGTATCAGTGGTTCAGCCTAGGTCCTTTCTAGGTCATGACACTTAGATCACACATACACATAGGTAGGAGGCTAAAGTTAGGTTTAAATTTCGGTTTAGCTTAGTCAACTCTTCTGATGAAGTTGAAAAATCTGACTCCTAGATTAATGTTGGGTTCACATTTTCACATTCTCTTTCTGGCCTAAGGCTTCTGCATGGCTTGGGTTTAACAAGAACAGTGAGGAAATGAGCTACTTGGGATTTGTTAAAATGTAGGGAACCTTACTAGGACATGAGTAACGTAGAGCTAAACCCCTTCAGATTATTAGGTTCCCAAATGCTCTAATCAATAGAAGGGTAAAAGAAGGAAGGCTTCAACATACATTTTCAGTTGAAATTAGGTATCAAAACCCAAGAGGAAAATTTACTTCTTAAGCTCTCCGTTGCAAGACTAGACGTGGTCAGTGAAATGACTAATATGCCTCTGGAGATGCCCTAACTTCATCTTATACAGTGCTGAACGGTCCTGAGAAGTAAGCAGATGTGTTCGCTGATAGGGACTTTCAGTACATAAATCACAGGTAAACTTGCTTCAGTCTTAGATACGTTGCCCAAGTTCATACAGGAATTCAGCCCTGGAACAGAGGCTTGCCAACTGGAGAGTTTTGTGAATATTATTAAATTTGAAGTATATAGTGTTAGAGAGAGAGGGTTAGTCATGGATTTTGAGTCAGATTTCTTCTCAAACTAGTCTTTCTATTAACAATTGCTTACGAGGGTCATCTTCCGAGTGCCCTAATTGAAAGTCTGAAACTAAGGAGAGTAAATCCCTCCTTTGACCTATGTTCCTTGCTGGTGTTTATAGAGCAAATCCCAGATTTTATAATTGTTGCACACTTGTTATATACATGTTAGCTTATATATATTTTATTTATTAGTCTTAAAAAGTGCTGTGCTTTACAGTCTGTGGTTTTTAAAGCTCTAACTTCTTAAAACATAAACCAGAAAATTGCTCTGGAAAAAAACCCAACACATTTAGTTGTTTTAGGCACTGTAAAACTGATAGAGACAACAGATTTAAAAGCTTACTGTTACCTCTGATAGAATTGTTTACTTAAATACTGTAAGTTTTCAAATGAAAAAAGAAATAAATATTAGAGCTCATATATTATCCCACAAAGTCAAGAGGAATTTTATTTCATCCCTATAGCCATATGAGAATATTAAATAGCTCATGAAAGCAAAGAGCTTTAACAACAGAAAAGAAGAAAAACAATGTGAAGAGCTTATTTCAGCAAGACAGAAGGATAAAGAAATTGTTATTGTAAACCAACTAGTTCAGTTTATAAAAAATTATGAAACTTTGTGAACAATATTGAACCTTAGGAGAGTAAGTTAAGAGACATCAAGGCATGACTGAGCATTTTTTAAGGAACAAACTTGTTTTGATATTGCTTAAGGTTTTGGCAAGGTAGGTAGGTTAATCACCAAATTAAACAGAACTCAGATTCAAATGAGAAGGTTCCCTGAGATTATCTCTAAATCACAATTCCTGTTTCAACAAACCACTCAAAATTTTGTATCCACCTAATTTCCCATGCAAGTTAAATTTCATTTTTCCCTGTCATAATGATGGTATAGCTTTCTTTGCTTAAAAATCAAGTTTGTCATGATTACCTTAATTAAAGCAATGTTTCATTTTGTCCCATTGTCCATGTACCTGTTTTTGTGGAGTTATTCTTAGTCTTACTGATCGCTGATAATCTCTTTCAAACATAGTTTTGTTTTCTTAAGAATATATTTTATGTCATATAGGTTATATAACTGCATATAGAACCTGAAATTATATAATTTGAAAAAAAAAGCAGGAAGTAAAAGAATTTTTTCCTTTACTAAACTTAAGAACAGAAACACATGAATAAATTTGATTTTATTTGGAATACATCAGAATTTTTAGGTGGAGAAAAATTAGATTTCAATGAGTTTTAAATATCATTCAATCTAGCAATGTTGTAAACCTTTGGAAATATCTTAAAAGGTAAATCTGCATTCACATTTTCTGAAGATTCTCATTTTCCTGGAGCAAGGTGGGGAACAATCATATAGAATATTGATGAAATATGTATCAATTGATTAGAAATCCAAGAAAAAGGACTATCACTTTGTGATTTATCAGAAATTAACACAGTAAGAAGGTATTACTGAATAATCTCTTTATCAAGAAATTTATCTACAATTAATGCTTTTTTTCATCAAGTAACATTTGATTTTACATGGAATATTTTCAAAAGGAGGAAAATGTAAAAAATCCCCAAACAAACAAAAGAAAATGTTAATATTGTAGGGGCATAGTCAGCCAATATGTTCAAGTGCATTTTGCAAATCAAATTCTAAGTTCTGTTTCAGTTTCTCCGGGTTATGTGAAAGTCAGCTCGAGAAGTTTGTTACATTTCACCTAAGTATGTCTGGCAAGACAAGCAAAATAGGGTTAAGCAGCATACATTTTCAAATCTTATCCTGGGTATATTTAAAGCATTTAAAGTTTTTTCTTAAGTAAGGATTACACAATTCCAGCCACAAAGTTTTATTTTTTGTGTGGTTTGTTTATGGGTTTTTTTGTTTCCATTTTGAAAGTGTCCTGTCCCTCCCAAGCCTTTTTTTCCTACAGATATTAAGCAACATACTAATGTTGTCAGAAAGATGGAAGATCTCTTTGATGAGAAATAAGTATCAATTTTTAGTTTCAAACCTGCTCAGGCAGGGAAAGAAGTGTTTTTCCATGCTGTGTCTGTGATTTGTACCTCTCTACAAGACCTTTACCTCCTTTTGTAAGTTATGGAAATGACAAATGAGAAAGCTGATCTATCTGCATTTTTTTTTCTCATTTTTCTTTGTGTTTCTACACCAGGTACAAAAATCACTTAATCCTTGAATAGAATGAATCCATCTACTGAGCATCCTTGCTCATTCACATGAGAAATCTGCCTTTTGACTGGAATATAATTATATGCAGGATCAAAGGCAGTTTGTGATCAAAAGAAAGATAATCATGACTCATTCATATGGTTAACCACGTATGAGAGATCACAGAAACCCTCTGTATTTACTCCTTCAATATTGTCTAGTTTAACTTAGATAAATCTATTCTTTCTTTTTGACTTTTAGGGTTTTAATGTTTTTGGGGTGGATTCCTGATATTTGCCAGACTATCATATTAAACTGTGTCCTATTACAATAATGTCTACCAGCTAACTGTAAAGTCCCCTCTATTCTGCAGTTTGTAAGCCCCATAAGTTGACATAAAATTTCAGAAATGTTCTTTACGAGTTAAACATTTTTGAACAAGTGTAGCAATCCTTAGCCTTTATTTTCTGCCTGGATTATACCTGGAATTAAGAAGGTAAAATAAAATTTATAAAGATAAAATTTCAGATGAAAGTTAATTTTAGCAAAAAAGTAAACTATCCGGAAAATATCTCTGGAACATTATAGTAATTCCGTGTGTAAGAACAATTGTGAACCTGGTTTTCAATGGTTCCTTCATAATGAGTAAATAGATTTTTCTCTCTTTGGAGTGTAAGCTGCGTCTTTTCTGACATCACTCATCTCCTCTGACTTTTATTTTTAATGTGTTGTGTGTTCTTGGTCATGCGTGACACACACCAGCAGAGTGTGCAGCGCGTCTCTACAGCAATCCTTGCCCTCAAGAACACTTACAACACTGAGTGCTAGCATTTATGGAGGAATTACCCTGTTAATTCAATGACCACTTATAGGTTGTACCTAGACACCACTTTTGTCATGTAACTCCGATGTAAATGGTCTGGGAATTCTCTTCAGAAAAATATTAGTATTTCGTAAAACAAAGTGTTTTTTTTTCTTCACACAACAGTACTTTCAAGAAGTAAAAATGTTTATGTAAAGAGGAAAATGACGTGAGAGGAACTTTCAAGGGATAAACGATATTTTATTTTAGAAAGAATAAAGAGTTATGAAGAGAGAGACATGAAATTTCTGCTCAATAAAGCATCTCTTCTGGCTCAACAAATAGTGTTGAGATTTTGTTAGATTTAAGATTATAACAGAATGTTTTCAAAGAAAAAAGCATTTTAATTTTTGGGGCAATTGGGGTTTGGAGGATATTTTAAAAAATGGTATAAATCACATTTTTAAAACATGAGGCTGCTTTTTCTCTCAGAATTTGACATTTGATAACATTTGAGGTTTGCTTGATATATTTTAGGCTTGCCCTAGAAGCTTGTTATCTTTGCTCAAATCTAGTTTAAGCCAAAGAAACCTAAACACTGCCTAGCTTTAATTGTCTCTTAAAGTTAATATAATTTATTGTGTCTACTGTGAAATGGCTAACTTACACATAAGAGTGCTCTATTAAATGCACTTTTATTGTCAAAGTCAACTGCTTCTGGCAGTGCCATTCCTGAGGAACTGCTGATCAAAAGGCAATGAGAACTGACAGGCAACATCACAAATGCTCCATTGTAAACAGAGTGTTAGACTAGGAATTAAGTGAGCGGTACTGATTGATTGTTTCTACATTAGTGAAATCTAGCAGAAAGAACAAGGGTTTCTTGACATTCACTTGCACATTATGATGACTAAACCTGCACATTAAAGCATATTGGAAATAGCCAGAGACTCTGAAATACATTAAAGTGGGTACATAAAAGTATTTAAAAATAAATCTGAATATCACGGGACCCTAAACCACAGAGTTTTTATGAGTGATTCCTTTGCTGCACAGTTATTGCTGTATCTGTATCAGTTAAAGAACCTCTAAAGAATAAAATAAGGGAAATAATAAAAAAATCTCACAGATGAGACAAGATCTCACCTCAGTGTAATTCTTTCCACACTTTCAGTACATTGGTTTATCTAATGGATACAGGCCCAGTTTATGGGTGCTGTGCTAGATTCCTCAATCATAGAGTCATAGAATCACAGAATCGTAGGGGTTGGAAGGGACCTCGAGAGATCATCGGGTCCAACCCCCCTGCCAAAGCAGGCTCCCTAGCACATATTGCACAGATAGGCGTCCAGACGAGTCTTGAATATCTCCAGAGAAGGAGACTCCACCACCTCCCTGGGCAGCCTATTCCAGTGCTCTGTTACCCTCACTGTGTAAAAGTTCTTCTGCATGTTGGTGCGGAACTTCCTGTGCTCTAACTTGCAGCCATTGCCCCTTGTCCTGTCCCCACAGACCACTGAAAAGGGGCTGGCCATTTCCCCCTGCATCCCATACTTAAGATATTTATAAACATTATTAGTGAGAAAAAGATAGAACTCTAAATTCTGGCAGTGCATGTCTGTAACTGCAGGGATCAATAGAATCATTTGAAGTGTATGTGCTTGGATCGGTCTGTGACCATTACTTTTTGTCCTATTCCTTGTGGACACAGTAGTCTATTTGCTTCCTAGTGACAGCCTTTAACATACCTGACTATCATTATCATGATATCGTCTCAGTTTTCTCATATGTTTTAAACAATCCCAATTCAATATTTTCTCATTTCTTTGAACAGCCCTGTTACTCTCCACTGGACTGTGTCCAACTCATTTACTGTACTCAAAGTCCCAGTGCTTCTTGAATTTTCATATCCTTTACAAACTGGTTAACATGTTTTCATCCAGAGTCTAAATATTTAATTGCAAAACTAAGTATTAGGAAACCTGGAACAGAACCCTTGACTTCTTCTTGTAGTTTTGTGTGTTGGGGTTCTGGTGGAGAAGGGGGAGCTGCAAGGGGAACTTCTGAAAGAAGCTCTCTGCAGGCCCAACAGAGCAAACACCAGCTGGCCCAAGGCCGGAGTCATTGTTGACCAAGGCCGAGCCCATCAGCGGTGGTCACAGCACCTCTGGGAATCACATTTAAGAGAAAAAAAAATGCAAGCTGACACTTTTTGCTGCCAGAGAAAGGAGTGAGAAGCTGTAAGAAACTGGAGACACCAAGGTCAGAGAAGAAGGGGGCAGAAAGCACCTCAGGGGCTGGAGAGAAAGATGCCCCTCCAGCCCCTGGAGAAGACCATAATGAAGCGGGTGTGCCCCCGCAGCCCATGGAAGATGACAGGGAGCAAAGACTGCACCTGCAGCCTGTGGAGATGCCCCACACTGGAGTGGGTGGCGGCATTCAGAAGATGTTGTGACCTGCAAGGAGTAAGGACCACAAGGAGCAAGCCTCTGCCAGTACTTGCAGCCTATGGAGAGATATAAGCCCATGCTGGAGCAGGTTTGCTGGGGACACACATGGGACTCTGTAGGGGAACAGGCTGGAGCAGTCTGGGCCTGAGAGACTGAGAGACATTCTATGATTTATGACTGCACCCCATAGCAGTGACCCACTCTGGGCAACTGGTGAACTGAAGCCCCATGGGAAAGGACTCACATTGGAGAAGTTTGTGAAGGACTGTCTCCTGTGGGTGGGGACCCATGCTGGAGCAGGAGAAGGGTGTGAGGAATGTCCCCCTTCCCCCCAGCCAGGAAGGAAAATAACTTGTGAGGAACTGTCTTATGAGGAAACCCCCATTCCACACACCACTCCCACCCCAACCCCCCTGCTCCCTGGCCCTATGTGTACTGAAGAGAGAATTGAAAGAAATTAATAAAGTTAAGGGCTAAGAAGGGAAAGGAACACTTCTCATTACCCAACTCTGGTTTTACTGGGCGTGCAGTGTAGTGTCATAAATTAGAGAGTATTCTTTCCTTTATTCTGTGCTGAGTCTGTGTGGAATGGTCCCTCCCTGTCCTTATCTTGACTCCTAAGCCTCTCAATATCTATTTTCTCTCCTGTTCACCTGAAAAGGGAAGTGGTAGAGTGACTTTGGTGGTCATCTGACCTTTAGCCAGGGTTGAACCACCACACTTCCTTGCTTGATACAGCTTTCAGTTTGAGGACTCTCTCTTCAACATTGTTTAACCATCTACATACTGTGCAGCAAAGGAATCACTCATAAGTAGTTTAGGGTTCCATGAACATAAATGTACCCATTTTATGGTTTAATCTAGACAATGTTTGTCTGACTTGTCCATCAAAATGTTAAATGTGTTCTGATTTCTGATTCTGTATTAAATTGTGAAAGTTTCTGCTCTTCTCTCACAAGAACTTTTGTTGTGTCATAAAATGACAATAATCTGTTTTGATTTGTTTTACCCTTGACAGATGCATGTTGACTGTTAAAAATAGATAAAAATAGATGGTTTACTTTTTTGTTCCAGGTTTTCTGGGTATTTTTCTTTATACCAAGCTTAGGCTGAATTAGCTTTAATTCCCAGATTGTCTTTTTTTTTTTTTCCTCTCTTTAAAGACAGCATATACAATTGTCACTTTGGTGACATCCTCCTGTCCTTCAAAAAAAATCTGATTTTATTTTTTCTTTTGCTTAAATATGCAAGATTGAACAGTTCTGGAGACAAGGAGGCTGAGGGGAGACCTTATTGCTCTCTACAATTACCTGAAAAGAGGTTGTAGTAGTTTGGGGTTGATCTCTTGATATCTTCTCCCAAGTAACAAGCAATAGGATAAGAGGAAATAGTTTCAAGTTGTGCCAGGAGACGTTTAAATTGGATATTAGTGTTGTGAAGCAGTGGAACAGGCTGTCCAGGGAAGTAGTTAAATCAACATCCCCAGAGATATTTAAAAGTCGTGTAGATGTGGTAGTAAGGGACATGGCTTAGTGGTAGAATTGGCAGTGTTACTTAATGGTTGGACTTGATAATTGTAAAGGTTTTTTCCAACACAAACTATTATATGACTCTATAGTATCTATAGGTCCACTACATCTGAGTGCTTTTAACCAATCTAAGCATTATCAGAGAATCACTATTATCTTCATTTATCTTGATTATCTTCACTTTAGCTTCCACATTTATACATGCCATTAGTTGTACTCAGCTTTTAAAGTTATCTGGTTTAAAAATACTGTATTGGCTTGTGTATGTATTCATTCTTCAGTTTAAAGAAAAAACCGAAACAAACCTGTGCATAAATAATCATACAGAAGAAGAGCGTTTTTTCAGACTCCATCCGTTTCTTACTGATTATTTAGTAAGAGTACAGGCAGTACAGACTGAGAAAGATCAGAGGAGGCTGTGCTCCTCAGGGCTGTTACACTGTATACCTAATTTATAAAGCCAGGCAAAATATTTCCATCCTCTTTGCATTTGTTTGTGCTAATCATCACTCTGTAAAAGACAATATTATAAAAGCAGCTAACTGCTGAATATCCTTTGCCTATGTAAATAGTAGAAATCTGAAATTCATTCTTACATTCTAAGAACGCAGATTATGAATTTGAACGTAGTCCTGTAAATCAAAATGCTCCTGTAAATAACTAAACTTACCCAGGACTACTTCAGGAATGGGCATTTAGTTTTTCTGTCACCGAAACCGATTTAATTACAGTACATGTTACAGGTGATTGTCCTATTTAATCCTACCCTGAGTACACAGCCAGAGAAATAGTGGATTTCAGTTCGTCTTATCTGATAGCAAAGACTTAGGTTTCCTAGCCTTTTCTGATGAGAATAAAGCATCCCAATAAAGAGCACAGATATTTACTGGTAAGTGAAGACCAATGGGACTCGTACTGCAGCAGCAGCATTATTATTATTTGATATAGACTGATAATACAGTGACACAGACTTTCACAAGAGTCCATATGCAGAAAAATACAGTATATCTATCTTCTAAACAGATCCTAAAGAAATACCACAGGAAGACTTGCTTTTACTGTCCCAGGGATATTGTAGAAAGGCTGCATATTTAAGAAGTCAGGTCTTCTTTCCAGACTTTTTTTCTAGTAATTTTGCTTCAAGATTTTTTAAATAAGGAACTTCCAGCAAAATAATTTTTTTACTATGATTATTTTTAAAAGCCTTTTTTTTAATGGTAAACCCCCCGTTTTCCTTAGAATTTGATTTAGTATCAGAGTATAGAGATTTTCAAAGCAACAACAAAGTAAGAGGTTTAGACAATATTGAAGCAATATTCTCTGCAACTTCTCAGTGATGTTCCCTTGTGGTTTTGTTTAGTTGCTGAAATTCATTCTTTTCTTGCTATTTCTTTTTTTTTTGGTGGACATAAATCAAATGTTGTGGTCATAGATATGCAGGGATTTTTGTCAAAATAGGTGAAGATATTTTCTCCTTACTTTGAAAATGCTAGGAGAAGCACAAGTTAATATCTGCAGAAGAAATAAATTAAATTTTATGCTTCCTTTTGAATATCATTAATCCTTGGTTAATAGTTACAGAAGCTTACTAATAGAAATAAAGTAAGAGGTGAGCAAAAATTGTAGTTTACAATAAACCTACATTAATTTGCTTGTTCCCTTTTGCACAGAACAGAAGGGAACATACCATCAATTGCTTGACTTTTCAATATTTTAAACCTTTTTTCCTTTCATTTTGAATTTATTTATTTACTTACTTACTTACTTAGGAATTAATAACAGAGTTTAAGTTATATTTAAATTTATTGAAATATTGAATTAGTGGCCACTCACTTGCTTCAACTTCAGTCTGAAAGGAATTCATATAGAAGTTGCTGTTCACATCAGCATACAAAGTACCTACTATTTTATAAAAAGAAAGTATGAAATGTTCCTTAACTTATTAAACTATATTTACTCTCTGAGACATGTGCAGAAAATGTCATTTTCCATCAGTTGCGTGTTCAGAAAACCTCTATCTGTCTGATCGTTACACTAAATTCTTTTCTCTGTACTTACAATGTTTTGAATTTATTTCTCAAGTGTGATTAGATGCAGTCTCGCTCTTGTGTAAAGGCATAAAAACTCCATTCTCAGAGGAAGGATTTTGTTCCCTAAAGCATACTATGGTTACATTTCCCACTTAAGCAGTTGCTTATCTTGGGTGAATTCATGTCAGTTATGAACACACCCAGCTTTTCTTCTTTGCTCACAATTTCTTATTTATTCTTGCATGTCTCTTGATTTTCTATTTCTACTAAATCACTTCTTAAACTTTCTACATATTTCATAAATAAATGGATTGTGTGAGAATTTTCAACTTTTTGACATATACATAGGATATACCTTCCATCTTCTTGATAATATTATGCTATCTTCCACTAGAATAAGGTATCAGCTAAGACCAGAAGTCTTCTCCGTCGACACATGTATGTGAACAACTCCTACTTTTTTTCTATTATTGGGTAAATACTATTGATCTGTTTTATATTTTCAGAACTAGACGTGTTTCTAAGTGTCTGGTTATACTTGTGTTGTTCTCTGAAACTCTAATAGTTTTCCAACATCCTTTGTCAAATATGAATGACAGACATCATGTCAGTATAAGTGTTATTAATTATATTATATGCAAGAGAAAGGCCAGTCCTCTGCTCCTGTTAGTTTTCCTTTTCTGATACAAGAAAGTAGATAACTAAATTTTGTAACTGGAGTAGACGAACAAGGGACTTCATTTCAGTGTGTTAATTCCCATTATCCCCAAGTTATTTTCAGTATCTGTACTTTCACAGTACAGTTTACCATCTTGAAAGTGTGCTTACAGATTTTTTCCTACGATGTTTGACCTTTCAACCTAGGTGAAAAAAACTCCAAATTTGCAGTCTTCAAGCACACATTATTAATACAAACTTATTTTAATGATCACTTCAAAACAATTTCTAAACTGACCTATCATTTATTAACCAAACTGGTTTTCTGAAGTTCTTAATCACAGTTCTGTTATTTCCAAGTCATTATAAATATAAATGGGATCAAAAAGAGATTTCTCTATGATATAATTATTTCCTGTTTATCATTGCTTGTTGTCATCTATTGGACATGGAGTTTTAATGATCCGGTTTAGTGCTCCTTCCTGTGATATTTAAAAATGGGGTAAATGAAACAAAAAGTGCTATGCTTAGAATTTCTTTCCTGATTAGGACCTTTAGCATATAAAAAGTATGCATATGATAGCGACAGTGAGAACAACTATACATCAGTGTTTCTCTAATATGGGAAAGATGATGATTGCTGGATCGTAGATGCCAAGAAAATCAGAAAACTAAAAGTACAGCAATACTGGAAGGAAATTTAATATAGAAAAAATAATCAACATGCTGGGAGAAAGGGAATATAAAAAATTCCTTTAAAATTAGATTGGACAAAGATACTATTTCCCCTTCATTTCTTCTTTTCAGCAATATTATATTGTGTTCATGCAGGGGTGAAAAAACCAATAAAATCTGAAAAAAAAATTAGAATAGAAGTTAATACAATGAGTCTAAAACAGATTATTGGGGGTGAGTGGGGTGTGGAGTGTAGAATAAGGCCAAGAAAGCAGTATTTTCTTGCTACATTCTTTCTACTATGAAACAACAGGAATGTTCTTGAGTTGGGAATTTTGCAGAAATACAGGAGTTTCTGGAAGGCAACTGATTTATGACCTAAAGAAGAATAACTCATAAATAGCAACAGCTAGTGTGTTCATAATTATAAACAAAAATAAACCAGAAGAAAGTGTATTATGAAGTGAGTAGTTGAGTTTAGAGGGTAGGAGAATTATCATGAAAAGTCTGCTTCAAAATGTGTTGCATCACTTGCTGGTGTATTTCAGTTATAACAAAAGAAAAAAACTAACAAGTTGAAGCAGGCAGTCATACAAAGTGTAATCCCTTTAGCATCAAAATATTCAGCTAGGACCCTATTGATATGTCATTTTTTATATATTTGGTTGCTGAATGTCTGACAAAAAGGGATTTTTTTTTAGAATTCAGCACATCAAACGTTTAATTGCAACATTTCACTCAACTCAAAATAGTATTTTTAAAGTATTTTAATAAAAATAGAGCTGGACTTATGTTGGAGTTAAAAGCTTTGCAAATGAGACTGTTGATCCTCCTCATGTGCTTGTAGTTTTCTTGATAGTTTTTCACCTTCTGAAATGAAAATCTACATTCTATAAATACATATAGAGAAAATGAAAGTTTAAGGAGTTCAGATACACTTGCTGCAGAATAATCTTTTAGTTCAACAGACTATGGATATCTCCTGAGAAGCAGCAGAAAAGGTATTTGAAATAAGACATCCAAAGCAAAAAAATAACAGCATGAACTTTTTTTGTCACCAGCCAGAAGATCCTGGCCTTTCCAGTCAGGAGGCCAAGTTGAACTGAAATTGTTACTGGCAAGTAGTAGAGCACCGAGGTATTTCTGGCTAAACTGTGACCAGAAGAAGTATTTACCGGCTACAAGATTATGAGTCCTGATTTTCAGCATGCAATCTATCAAAATATATTAATCACTTCCTCTCCCCATACATACTTTTCTTGGATATATGCTTATCATGCTAGTGATGTTTTGAGACAAGACCTTGAGTTTGTTAGAGATAAACATACAACGCCTGCACATTCGCCTCAGAACGGGACATAGCGAAAAGCCAAAGTTCTTTGAAATTTAAAAGATATATTTTATTGAAGCTTTATCTTCAAAATTAATTAAAATAGATTTGGTAAGGTAGAGAAGAACTCACAGGTATGCAAACAAATATCTCCTCTCTGGAGAAGTCTTTCAGGTCGGATACTTTCAAGACAGCAACCCTCAGTGGGTTTCTTGGTTACAGCAAAGATTATGCAGTACCTAAAGATTTTTTCTTTGCTCCTCTTGTATCATGGTTGCCTGTCTTCTATCTGCTTTTCTTAGTCTTCTCATTCTGTGCTTTTGCAGTCCACTTCTGAGCCATGAGTATCATCCCACTCTCTGGTTGTATAGCACAACAAACCACATCACAACACAACATAACCTGCCAGTAACTAGAAGGAATATGAGTCAAATATAATTATCACTTTCATAGCTGTCCTCACCATTAAGATAAATCCAGTTAGTTGTTCTACAAATAGCTGGAATTTGCTGCTCATTGACTTTATAATTCAATCCTAATGCTATTTAAAGTGTCAGCATACCTCATTTACCAGGACAATATAATCAACCACACAGATTCTTTTCTCTGTTTTAAAGACACTGATTGATATATCCACACTGTGATAATTAATAGAAAGAAAAAAAAAAAAACAAAGAAAGCAACAAAACTAGATGTTGGTGGTGTAAAAGAAATCTTATTAGCAAAAAGAATTGTTCAACTGAGCTACTGACTTGAAGTGTTGAACCAAGTGGGGTGAGGATGACTGAAACTACAATGTACATGCCTTGCTGTCTTGTGGGGAAAGTGATATATCATCAACACATGAGACTAAGTCACTAATTAATAAAAATAAAATGAGCTCCAGATAATAACCTCTCCATTGAAAACAAGACTGTGTTTTTTTAGCTTAGGGACAGACCAGTAGTAGAAGGTAATTTGAGTTCAACAGTAAACATAGCTGCACAGAATATCAAGTCAGTGACTGCAGCAGGCTTAGAAAGAAATTAAAATATTAATGTCAAGAGTAATTCCTCCTCTGATATGACTCTTTCTGCATGGCTTAAAAGTCTAATATTTCTAACGTCATTCTTGTTTATTATCTTTTGTAAAAAATAATCCTTCTGGCACTACTCAGCTGGCTTTCAAATGTAAATCAGACTTTATCAAGGTATTCTATGTCAAATATATTATTTCTCCTTTTACAGGTATGCTTCTAATTCTGCTTCAGCAGCTTGTACCAGATTGTATAATTAACAGCCTTTCCCTGCACTTCATTATAATACTCAGTACTATCAGTGCTTTAAGCAGTGGCAGCCCCTGTTCGTATGCACAAAAAAAAAGACACCAAATTTTTAAACTACATATTAAATCTGAGCTATCTTAAGACCACTTTCAGATTTTTTTTCTTGCTCTAATGGAATTACAGTCTTTAGTGGAAGCAGATACTTTAGTTTTAAAAATAAGGCTTGGCTCTGAGGTTTGTACGAAATTCATAGTTTCTCCGGTTTAGGGTGATTTTGGTCTGATGTAGCTGGAATGAGTCTTCCATACACAACTATTAGATATCTGCTCTCTTAAAGATTTTTCTGGACAGATCCATCAGGATATATTAGTGTCAGAGAGGTACTAAAAATTACTCTTTGCCTTCTGATAGATTCATTTTATACAAAACCACACATTCAATTTTTAAAGTCATATTTATCCTCAAAAAATAATTTGAACTTAGTAGGGTATACCTGTCTGTATACTCTGTGGTCTCACTGCAGTATATAGCTTCACAGCTTTGAACATCGGATAAAACTTCTGAGATTCCTTGGCAGGCATTTCTTCCACTTTCTTGTATTTGAAATATTTATTTCACCTTAGAAAAAGTTTTAGTAAGAGCTCACAACCTTCTTATTCCCCCACCTCATTATTAGCTATTGAACAGGCACTGTCTCCAAATCATGCATTTCTCTACAAGCACAGCAATGTGACTATGTAGCTGTGCAGATTGTGGATTGATTTGCCTGCATTGATAAGGAGCTTAAGAAAGTAAAGCCTTTCAAAAAACAACTTAAATTGCAACATTTTAAAGTGTTATTGTTTCCTGAATGTTTTTAATTTCAGTTTTTGGAAACATTTTTAAAGAGTGCTATGAATACAACTGTCAGTAAAGCTGGTTACACAATACTTTGTTTATGTATATGCATACAAACATAGAAACCTATACAACCACAAAATTATTTTGACTTCCCCCTGAGAGAAGAAGTATTTGAAAATAATTTACTTTTGAAACTTGACTGTTTAGCTAGAGAAGATAACTGGCAGCTGCTGAGGATGCTGGACTAATTAGCCAAAATACTAATTCTTTCAGATATTTCTGAAGTTATTATAATGCATTATGACTAAAATGGTTAAATTACCTTCATCTTCTTTTTTGACAGAAATTCATGACAAATCGTGTTAATGATCACATATCTATGTTAAGATAGCTACTGAAAATCTTGGGGTTTTGTTTTTGTGATGACAGACAGTAGTCTGTAGCACAGACTACACAATTACTTAAAACTTTCTCCTTTATTCTAAAAGCAATGTTATTGCAAAGCTGATTACTGGGGAAAAATAAGCAATCCTTGCCATTAAAATATGTGCTTCAGCAGACTGGATTCTCAATTTAACCGAGGCCACTGTACATTTTGCTGAGCTAACTTCTACAACAAGGAAAATATTTGATGCTCAAACATACTGTCACTTGTTTCCATGGAAACCATAACCCTTCAAACAATTTGGAGAGAAAGCTACGTATTGTATTCCAGCTGAAGAGCATGATTAGAATATGTTTTGTTCACATGCATATTTGAATCCCCTGTCTTTATAGAAATGGGTGTTAACCTGATTAAAATATTGTCTCAGTTGAAATTAGTAAAATATAGCATATGATACTATAACTATGAGTCAGCCTTCATATCCCTAATATGCAAAATAAGCTAATGGAGTTATGAGGACACAAAACTTAAAGAATCAGAAAAAGAAGTCTGTGAAAGGTCCAAGACATAAACTGTATTCAGGAAAAAGTTGAGGGAGTACATAAAGAACATTAAATAAGCTTATAAGGACACTTAGGACAGGAGAAAAAAAAAGTGAACATATATTTAGAAGAGAGAAATGTGAATTGTGGGAAGAGTGGGAGAGAGAGATATAGCCATGAGATTTGGGGAATTGCTTTCAAAGGGTATTAGATATTGACATTTATTTTCCACTGTGAACTAAAATAACAACATATTAGTGAGAAGAAATAGAAATCTCTATGTATGTTACATAAAACCTGTTGGAAATATATTTTCTGTTTTCTTTTTTTTCTTTTTTCTTTTTTTTTTTAACAGCTGTTTTGTACAGATTATTGTTGCATAGGTGATTTCACACAGATTTAAACTGAAAAGTATTTTCTGATCCACAGTGGCACAGTGGCATAATGGGTCTTGTTTGAGATTGTCTATACATACTTCCACATGGTCACCTCCTTCTTTAAAAAATAGGTCCTTATTTTGGATACCTAGACCTCTGTCATGTATGGTCTAAGGGTGTGACAAAGCTGTTCAAACCAAAGGAATCATTGCTGTCACACCACAGCAATCAAACATAGCTGAGAAGTCAGGAGACAAAGACAGCTGTAAAAATGAGTATTAGCATCAGTGAGAAGACTGATCTGCTCACTACAAATAGGGTTTTTTTTTCTGTTTCTGCCTTTTCAATTGGCTGTTTGAGAAAAGGAAGGCATTAGGATTTTTTTCCCAGCAAATTTATGTGTGTCTCTATTTTGCCACTGTATGTAGGAATATCTGGCTGGATGGGAAACACTGATTCTCTTGGAAAAATGGTTTGGGAATACTTTTGGAATCATAGAAAAATTCTTTTATGGTAGAAATAGCTAAAAACTACTGCTGTCTTCAATGTCAAAACTCAAACTGTATATATGCACCTTAAATTAGAACAAAACTGTAAGCTTTCTTAGCTTATCAGGTAAATGTTCTTTCTTTTATGTTAAGGTATTACAAATTGAATATTTGCTAACATGCTGGGAAATTATAGATTAAATTCTTCTACATTCTATTTGAATGGCCTAATTTGATCTTTTTAGAGTGGTGGTGGCATAACTCTCACTCCCTATTCCTCATGAGAAGTTCCAATAGATTTGTTGCTTTAACTGTTCAATTTTCATAAGTATGTGCATTTTCACCTTTGCTATTTTATTACTTTTCTGGAGTGATATACTTCTGTGGTTAATTATTCAAATATTCCTTAATGAAGATAATCTAAGAAACCACTTTATCTAGATGTCTGAAAGAAGAAGGTCTAGTCTATTTCCCATCCCACATCTAGCTAACATTTAACAGCCAGTGACATGAAAAAAGCAGAGGAATAAAATACGTATACTGAATGAGATCTTAGTATGATACATGATTTCCAGGCCAGGGAAATAAGATCTGAGATATTCATGAAGAGCAGGAGGTCTTGGGGAGACTAGTGATGGCAACCAGAGTGCTATTTATCTCATAGCAGATGCAACAATACCAACACAAAAAGATGATCTCTGTACACAGTGTGTTTAATGCTCTTCTTAAAACTGCCAGTAAAAAGCATGAAAATAAAATAGCCAGTATAGGGCCTTCCAGATTCAATAGCTGTTTATGCTGGTTTTAGCTGGAACAGAGTTAATTTTCTTTCTAGTAGCTGGTGTAGTGCTGTGATTGGGGTTTAGTACGAAAGTGATGTTGGTAACACACTGATGTTTTTAGTTGTCACTAGATAGTTGTAGTGCCTACACTAACTCAAGGACTTTTCATCTTCCTCATGCCCTGCCAGCTGCACAAGAAAATGGGAGAGCACAGCCAGCACAGCTGATCCAGACTGGCCAAAGGGATATTCCCTGCCACAGAAAGCCATGCTCTGTGTGCAACTCGGGAAGCTCGCTGGGAGGCAAATTCACTGTTCAGAAACATGTTGGGAATTGGATTGAAGTTTTTTTCCCTTCTGCATGTGATGAGTGGTTTCATTTGTGCATGACTTGTTTAGTATTACTTCTCCTTCTTCCTTTGTTATCCTATTAAACATGTCTTTACCTCAACCCATTAGTTTTTTTTTTTCATTCTGCTCCATATTCCTTTGTAGGGGAAAGGCGTGAGCAAGGAGTTGAATGGTGGTTATTTGCCATCTGGGTTTAAGCCACAAAGTTCTTTGCATATAAAGATATTAAAAGAATCATACATAAAATAAAAGAATATAATTTAAAAATATTTAATTGACAGAAGAATTAACAAAGACTGTTTTTTTCTATCTACCAAGTCTTTATTCAGCCAGATCTCTAAACACTACTCAGGCCTTGCAGATACAAGGAATGGAATAACTGCTAAGAATGTTACATTACCTGAATGCAGATGAACTAACAAGCAAAAATAAACCAAACCTGTTTACGAGATCTTAGAAATATATTGTGCAGAATGAGTACATCGGCTAGAAAAATACAAAATGGGCAATGTAAAACTGGAAAATACTAAAGGTAGGTTTTCTATGGGAAGCTAATAACTATTACATCTGAAATAGTGTGTGAGGGAGATTGTAGACAACCCATCTGAAAGATTAAAAAAGACATGTTCATTATTTTCAAAGACAATATCCTAAGGTGAAAAAGGAACTATTCACAGGAATATAAGCTTTTAAAATGAAAAGAGGAGTTCTATGCAAATTACAGGAAGCTAGACCTGAATCTTCATTTTTGCATTTCCAAGAATTGTGGTGATATAAGTCAAAAGATATACCTAGCTCTTTCTCTTGAGAATTACTTAAATATTACCAATAATTTTTCACAGAAAGAAAAACAAATGCAAGGCTTAAAAAGAACTGAGAACTTCTCTGCTGAATCTACACTTATGTGTCCTTCTTTGGCCCCTTTACTAAGGAAATGGAAAGGCAGAGATGTTTTCTGTTTCTGTTTTTAACCCTTCTCTCCCTTGTTGCCATCAGTTAGGAGTTATTGTAGCAATTTTCCTATCATTAATTTGTTTGATAAACCAACTGGACAGCTCCTTGGATTTTGAAATACCAAGCCAAGTTCTTTAAGAGAAACCAAGTTTTCAAGTTTCCAATTGATTCACTGTGCAAGGACAAAAGATATGCCATACCCTCCAAAATTTCCTTCATTTCTCTTTTTTAAACCTGAGGAAGAGGAGAAAATGTATAACAAAAATCTCAAATTTCTGAGAACTGTTGGTACTCATATCTTTCATACTTTTCTGCTTTGGTGTTTTAATCATATCCTGAACATGCATTCTCATAACATTACAAAATAAACCATTCTATTTTTGTGTCTGACTGCACTCTGACTGTATTGAAAGTATATTTTAAGTAGAAAAAAATCTGATTTTTCCCTTTCTTAATTAGAACTGGGGAGAGCAGAATAAAATAGACAAATGAGAGACCCAAGAGCACTATCACTATTTCACACTTCTGACACATAAGTATTTTAAGGCAGATATTTACATAAGAACATATAAAAATCCTATGCATAAGTAATAACACAATGATTACTTTTCTTTAAAGGCTAGTGCTGTCATACATTACATATAGGAACATAACGATCCATGGTTCTCAGTTTTGCCATTTGATTCACTTGCTAAACAAAATGTGTGGGCTTTGTACATCCCATCAGCTTCGAAAACGTATTTATTGATGGGACCATAGGTTTAACAGTGATTTTGTGCAACTGTTTTTCTTAAGAAGAAGAGAATTAAAATGTTTTTTCTACTTACAGCCTTGTGTTTTGAAGACAAACTTTACACTTTACAGCTCTACTTTTTGTGAAGCTTTCACACACTCATACATACATTCCCCAACACTCTTTAGCAGTACATGATGGAAGCTGCACTGCACCATGATATTTACAGTATTTAGCAGTTCTTCAGGCATTTCTAGTGTTCTTGAATGTAAATGAAAAAGAAGGTCCCATGGAATATGAGCTTGCAATTTGTCCTCTGCCGACTCTGATGAGGTGCGGGAAAGGTTCATGGTGTGGGGCTTCAGATGATGAGATGCATCTTCTTTCCACACCTGAGAGGGTACAGAGGGCTGAAAGGCTGGGAGCAACGCTGGTCTTCAATTGTTAAATGCAGTTTGTCCATCCAGAAGAGGCGTTTTTGCCTTTCTGCCAATGTCTGAAATCCAGCAGTAAATATGTGTCTGTTCAATGATGAGCGGAGGTCAAAGTCTCATTGTTTCAATAAGGTCTAGCATAGCTTATAAATATCAACATTTACATAAGTGGCAACAGATCTGACATTTTGATGTTTACTTATTTCACTTACTCAAGAGAGGATTCTTTTTTCATTCTTTTTCTGGATCACTCATGATTTTTGCAACTGACACAATGGGAACATGTTCTGATTTTATGTGAAGATGTCGGGGAGATTTGTACTGCTACTCATTTGTTGAAAAACCTGCTAGCTATTTCTAGCCCAGTGCATTTCCTTCTCTTCAGAGTTAAAATTCAAAATAATACAGTTCATCCTGTCAAACAATCCTTCCTGTCAAACAACTTAAAACATATCTTTGAGACCAGGCAGCTGCGGAACAGCAGTAGAAAAAGAAATCATTTCAATTATGCTCAAACAGTTCAAGTCAGCAGTGCTTAATGTTATACCTAAATATTTCTGCCTGTTTGCTTACATGGAAAATATCTGTTCAGTATTTCTGATTTGCTTTAATGATTCAGCTGGACTCCAAAAGTTGCCACTGGCCAACACCACACCTGCTATGTCTGCTGCCCAAATGCTTTCCGATGTACAGCAGTTAGTAAAACAAACAACCCAAGTCATGCCGTGTTTCTGGCACCTATATGAATCTCCATATTTTGTTTTTTCTTTACATTTATATCCTCACATGCCATCAGTGCAATGTGCAGATAGAGTATGCTGAAGAGGAACTCGGATAGTTAAAGGGAAATTTGCAGTTAGGTTTACTGTACAGTCTTGAAAATTAATTTTCACTGAATTAAGAAAGAAATATATTAGAGTATCACAATGACAAAGATCCCTCCTAGTCTTTGGAAGTAAGGGTGAACAAGCAGATTCTACCATTCTTTGTTTTAAAAAGAAGGCATTTAGTGAAGAATGGTGAAGATGAGACAACTTAAGGAAACAAGAAATCAGAAAACATATGGGAGACTGAATAATGCTATAGGTTCAAGACACTGACTCAAAGAGATGCAAAGATACTTTAAAGTGTAAATCTCCACTGTCTGAATTTATGACAAACAAGACAGTATTCTGACAATATTTGGTTTGGGTTTTTTTGTTTTATTTCTTTTTTATTATTTTTTTTATGTGTGTGTTCTGAGCTTTTTTGAGGGGTTTTTTGTGTTTTGTTTTGGGAGTTTACTTGTTTGCTTGTTTTTCCTTATGAGAATAAGCAAAAACAATAGTGCTTTTTAATAACAGCAATCCCATGTTTTAGGAACAAACTCTTTGAAAGATGGGAGAACATTTGGGAGGACAGCAGAAAATTAATAGTCTGACAAAAAAAATGTGTTATTGGAACAAAGCTAGGAGTTTCCCTTAAAGGACCAAAAGCTGGATATTATCACTTATATCTTTGTTGGACCAGCAGCTACAAAATGTTCATTTTACAGAGTTATTTTGTGAAACTCTTATTTTCTCACAGTGAAAGATATCAAAGCAATGAAAGGTTGACTTAAACCAAAGGTTTTCCTACAAAACCGGTAAGAGACATGGGAAACTTTTTCCTGTTGGGAGCCTTCCAACAGAGGTGATCTGTACCAAAGATTAAAAGAACTCTAAAGGAATATAAGGTCACAAAACCCAGTGGAATTGAATTATCAAGATGATGAACAGATTAGAAATTAGAGTTTAAATAATTTATCAGAATTGTTCATCTATGGCAATTATATGAAATATATTCTCCAAAAAGATAATTTTAACAAGACTTGTAAAGTAATCGTGCATTCATTTAGAAGCCTATTATTAGTCAGATGAACAGAACAAAGCAAAGATATCAAAGAGAACTCACCTTGTTTCTCCTGGTAAAACTGACTGTGGAGGAGTGTGTAGAGGTGTCCAAACCCCACATTTACCACAGGACTGGGGATGTTTTCATGAAGGATTTCCTTAAAAGGTGAAGTTTTCACAGAGTAGAGGAGGGGGGAAAGTAATTACAATGAGATTTATAGTAATTACCTTCGTCTAATTAAGAAGCTGTGAATTGCTGAGTAACACTCTGAATAGGTGATACATATATTATCTGGATGACAGAAATTGCCGATACTGTATAAAGTTATGAGAAACTGTTCTATTAAATGCTGATCCTGTGAAAAACTGCCCTATCCAAAACTGTTATCCATGGAAAAACTATTGTACAGGACATGAAAATGTCACCTGGCAAAATGTAAAGGTCATTTAGCTAAGGTCGTCATTGTGTAACATTTTGTGAGGGTTATGTTCACAGAATCACTGAATCACAGAATCACAAGTTTGGAAAAGACCTCTGAAGATCAAGTCCAACCATTCGCATCCTAAACTAAACCATATCCCTAAGTACTTCATCTACCTTTTTTTAAAACACATCCAGGGAAGGTGACTCAACCACCTCCCTGGGCAGCCTGTTCCAGGCCCTCACAACTCTTTCAGTAAAAATTTTTTTCTAATGTCCAATCTAAACCTGCCCTGGCACAGCCTCATGCCATTCCCCCTTGTCCTATCACCTGTCACCTGACTGAAGAGACCATCACCTATCTCTCTATAACCTCCCTTCAGATAGTTGTAGGCAGTGATAAGGTCTCCCCTCAGCCTCCCCTTCTCCAAGCTAAACAGTCCCAGCTCCCTCAGCCGCTCCTCATAGGATTTGACCTCCAGCCCCTTCACCAGCCTGGTTGCCCTTCTCTGGACTCGCTCCAGGACCTCCATGTCCTTCTTGTGGTGAGGAGCCCAGAACTGGACACAGTACTCGAGGTGTGGCCTCACCAATGCCGAGTACAGGGGCACAATCACTTACCTAGACCTACTGGCCACACTGGTTTTGACACAAGCCAAGATGCCATTGGCCTTCTTGGCCGCCTGGACACACTGTTAACTCATATTCAGTTTACAGTCAACTAACACCCCCAGGTCCTTCTCTGCCTGACAGCTCTCCAGCCAGTCGCCCCCAAGCCTGTAGCACTGCATGGGGTTGTTATGTCCCATGTGCTGCACTCTACACTTGGCCTTGTTAAACTTCATCCCATTGGTCTCAGCCCATTGGTCCAGTCTGTTCAGATCCCTCTGAAGAGCCTCCCTACCCTCAGGTAGATCAACACTTCCCCCCAGCTTAGTGTCATCTGCAAACTTAGTGAGGGAGCATTCAATCCCTTCGTCGAGATCATTGATAAAGATGTTAAACAAGACTGGACCCAGGACTGAGCCCTGGGGGACGCCACTCGTGACCGGCCTCCGTTTTAGGTTTAAATAATTCCTAACACCACAAGTCCCAGTCTAGAGCAACTACTTTACATTATAGCCTAGACTGATAGCTCTTAAAGCTACAGTTGTCCTGGCAAGGTTTGCAACCTGATCTTAAAAGATGGAGAATTATCTGGTAGCCAGTTGTGCTGCAGACACCCTCCCTTACACTGCTACTTACATACACTTAATATTTGCTTAACAGCCTTTTGACTAGAGCATTTATCTTGGCAATAGAAGACTTGAGTTCTAAGCATGCCTGGCTATAAATTTCAATGCACATACCAATTAATCTCTAACTGAGTCTATAGGACATTCTGAAAGGCTATATTTGGACATACACAAAAGCAGCATTCGAGAGATTGTAAATGAGCTGTGAAAGAGGATAACACAAAATTCCCCAGAAAATTTGATGTTCTGTAAACCAAATATGATATTTATCACACAATTTTGAGACATTTTGGGAAGGAAAGTCTACACCTGTGTAAACACTTTGGATAGATGATGTCTTCAGAGGCATTTGATGGTTGGACTAGATGATCTTGGATGTCTTTTCCAACCTTAATGACTCAGTGATTCTGTGATCGGCTTCTTAATATGGGAAATAAAGCAGTTAATTTAGGAAGATAAGCAATTATTTTAGGAGTATTGTTCTGTCCCTGTAATAATATTACTTTTAAAACTTAGATGAAGATATCTTTGTGTTGAACAAACTAATTAGAATTTTCTAGTTTTAGGAGTAATAGCTCAGATTTTTATTACAGTGAAATCCTGGCATATTTCCTCTTCTACAACAGCCTCCACCTTAAGTGTGAGCAGAATTTTATTTGGCTTACTTTTTACTCCTGTTATACTGTCAGCAGACATCTACTGGTTAAAAACTTTTCTTAATTTTTAATTTTACTTTGTCAGGGAGAAATGTTTAATTGTGTGAACAGTGTCTGAAATAGAAGGGATTCTGGACAAACATAAAGAGCCTTTCAGGTCAGGACAGTAGAAGGAAGAAGTTTAGAACCATGGCCAGGCAAGGAAAAAATATTAACTTGTTCCATAGGAAAAAACTGTAAGAATCTAAGTATACATCCTACCATACATATCAAGATTCCATTGTCAATTACTTCTCCCAGATGGAACATCATCAGAAAAAAACACATTGTCCAGTAATTTAGGCCAACATGTTAGCAATATGTTAACTATGAAATTATTTCAGTAACTACGTAAAAGCACTTAACTGATTTTGACTGATTTTCTAGCCCATATTAAACAACAGCAAAAATATTATTAAATTAATAGTATGAGTGAAAAGTCAGAGTTTTCAAGGCAGTCCCAAAGAGCCAGCAAAACCCTAGTGAAGGGAATTAAAAAATCACAAATACATGAGCATATGGAATTCTTTATAGAGATAAGGTATTAAAGCTACATGAGGGTTTATTAGGGCAATAATAACTACTATTTTATCTTGTTACTTTAAAGACACTTTCATTTTACTTTACATACACCACAGGAGACCTAATTCAATATTTATTGGAAATGTCACAAATAATTTATGAAACAACAGTTCCTAAGGATTTGTGTAATGTTTAGTGACAACTCTAGGTTGTAATCAAGGTCAGTTGTCTACCTTTTGTGTTCTGCTTTGTCATTCACTATTTGGACATTCTTTTTCCCTTCAATGACATTCAAATTAGCCTATAATTAGAAGTGCCAAGAGCACTCACTATTCAGTTGGATTTCATGCACAATGCTGGAAAAGTTGAGAGGATTAGGCAGCCTCTTGTAGCAACAAGTAACAGCAGAATTTATTATATTTAGATAAAGAAACAACTGGAAAAATATTTGCACTTATATAAAAATGAAAATAAGTTTTAGATACAGTCCTTCATCTAATTTGTAACACATTTCAGCAACCCTAGTTATCTGGAATCATTCAAACATGCCTATGCTAAGACCTGAGACAATTTTGTCATTACGTGTTCTTCAAGAAGAATAACAGTTTTGAGAGGCGGTTTCCTAACTTATGGTAAATTATTAGAATTTGTCCATGCTAGTTGAGAAAAATCTTTTTATCTGTGCTTTTCTACCAAGAAGTATGCTGATTAAACTGAAGAAAAAAAAGAAAAGAATCTGAGCCTTATTTGCTTTATTTCCCACATTTTAGACATTTTCTCCACATCAAGAGTTTACATTTTCTGTGACTGGTTTTTGAAGACCTAATGATCACTTCAAGTTCTACTTCATTTACATGCATACTATTTCAAATCACAGCATCCTAATAGTGATTGTCTCCATAAATGGCCTTCATGGTCCAATAGTCCTTAAACTTGTGTTTTGGCTCCCACTACACAAAAAAAGTGGTGGACAAGACAGAGAGGGTCCAAAGAAAGGCCACCAGGATGATCAAAGGACTGAGAAGCCTGCCATATGAGGACAGGCTGAGAATTGGTTTTGTTCAGCCTTGAGACGAGAAAGCTTAGGGGAGACCTAAACATGATGTTGTAGTACTTAGTAGTCACATGGAAGAGACAAGGGCTACTGGGGAGATTTTGATCAGACTCTAGAGGAAAACCTTTCATAGTAAGGACAATCAGCTATTGGAATCATGTAGTAACATGATTGTTGGCAATTTGTTTTTACTATATGCCTGTGGACTGACAATTATCAATCACCTAAACACAGAAATTCAAAAGTGTCCTGCTGTCCTTTCAAAGGAAAAATGCACAAAGGATCAGCAGAGAAGGTGCCTTATGGACTATCCCAGAAGTGTATTCCCCTCTGAAGCACCACTACAGTTTTAGTTGTTAATGTTGATGCACAGAGACCATTGTCTAGGTCAAGATGACAGTGATTCAGGTTGTTTTTAAGAAAGCACCATGTGCACCATGCAGAAATAGTAAATACAAATCAAATTAAGGGGAAATAATTGTAGTGTTTTTTTAGTGTTTTAAAATTTTTTTGTTTTGTTTTTGCTTTTTTTTTTTTTTCTTTAAAATGTCTTTGGGAATTCAAGTCATAATTGCTTTTAGGGAGATGTTAACTCAGTGCTATGAGCGTGTCATAACTACATAACACCCTTCAGTCCTTTTAGCCCATGGGACAAGGATGTACCTCTTTATGTTATAAAGTTTTGTCTTTTATGTTTCCTTTGGTAACAGAAAGTGACTAAGAGTTATGGGCAAAAGCAATATAGAATTATGTAAATGAAGTAAATTCCATAATTATTCTCCTTATGCTCACCATTCTACTAGTGCATTGGATAACTTCTGGCACAATGAGTTATCAATATTGTGACTGTGATGTGTGCTAGGATTTGTGCAACGTTGGCAACTCTTTTGAAGGGAAATACAAAGGGTGATAGGGAAATGGTAATTTTCATAAGATTATATTTTACCAGAGAATAGATTGTTTTTTATATTAGAAGGAAAAAAAAAATGTTGTCTGTAAGACACTCCTTTTCCAAATAGCAGAGGTCTGCTCCAAGCAGAAGGGCAAAAGCATTTATCATAATGAAAAGTATTAAGCAATAGAAATGCGGGGGTTGTTGTTAGCTTGCTTTCTAACAGAGAAAATGATTCTTCAGGCAATCCTGTCTCAGTGAAGCAGTTCAGGCTGGAGGGTTCCCGCTGAACCTCCATCCTATGGTATTTCTACCAAACAACTGAACAAATAGCTTACCCATACCAATCATGGACCTATATTTAAGTGCAAATATCTAGCAATAATTTTCATGTGTTGGAATTTGCTATGGGATTTCTATAGAAAAGATCCATTCAAAGTATATTTGCAAAGAAGATTTTACATAAGATGATGGCACAAATCCATATACTTAGCATTTGAAGTATGCTGCGTTGGCCTAACCACTAGATTTTTCATCTACTGCAATTTTAGATTCTATAAATTCTTTTATCATTTTTGTACTTTAAATGTTCTTATGATATCTTCACAATTTATATTGATAATACATCTTTGCTTTCAGTATGCTTAATATGCATGTATATATATGAATATTTACAGACAGTTTATGTTTTCTCTTTGGCATAATTAGACTGTATTTTCCAGATAAACACATTTGCTCAATTTATTTTCTTAATGTTTCCTTAG
This sequence comes from Porphyrio hochstetteri, assembly GCA_020800305.1. NCBI lineage: Eukaryota > Metazoa > Chordata > Aves > Gruiformes > Rallidae > Porphyrio > Porphyrio hochstetteri. The sequence goes on along the minus strand of CM036906.1, from coordinate 19,999,854 downwards.
CCTTGAATTTTTATATTAATTTTCCTGTACTTTTTCAATGTGTATTGTTTCACATGATATTTTTCAAGAATAAGGAAAATACAGCACTACCTAACTTAAAAAAAAAGGATAGGTTTTGTTATCTTACTTTGACAAATTAATAATTTTCAGCACTGCCACCGCTCCTTGTATGATCAACACTGCAAATTAATATTTGTTGTGACTTTAAGAACATTTATTTTTCCTGCCTTATTTTACATAATATTTTCCTAGACCATGTAGCTTCATGATAAAATATGACTCTTGAAATCAAAAGGCTAAGTACATATAGAAACAAGGACATAATGTGCAGCTTTGATTTTCCAGAAAATCACTGTTGTATGATCCACTATGAAGAAATATTGACTTGCAGTCTTCATGGTTATAGACTTTATAGACTTTATTTCTATATTTGATTCAATATTGTGTGTTGAAAAAAGCATCTAATTATTCTGGCTGACAGAAATAATTCTAGAGAGCAAGTATAAGAAGAATTTCTGCTGTTACAATATTATTTTTTGTCATTTTTATACGTGAATATGTAATGCTTATTTGCAAACAGAACTGTATAACAAAGAGAGTGAGATTCAACCAAGAATCTGAACTATTCTAAGTTAATAGTCTCATTTACAATTGATGAATTGCTTTTGAACAGATTATGCCAGTCACCATTTTTTTCTATTCAAACTTTCCTTAGAGCTTTTCAATGAGCATATTCGTTGTAATAATTACATGTCTGCAAACTCATTGCAGGAAAAATTCATTATGTTGCTTGCCACCAACATCTGCTATTCATGTAGTCAGTGGTTATCTAAGTCATATTATCTATTGGTTGACAGAATGACCTTACTTATATATAATTTCACCGCTGAAATATAATTTAATCAACTAACCTTGTTTCAGGAAAAAAATTAAAAGTACTATTAGCCTAAAACTCATTTTCTATGAACATCATTTGAAACAAGACTTAGGTCTCATAAATTATTGATGAGAAAGAATAACTGCTGACATAAAAGGCCACCTAGTTCATTGAAATGTTTGTGAGGGAGGTTTTATTCCTGTAATAATTTTAATTGAAAAGAAATTCAAAAAAATATGGAGACATTAAAAAAAAAGTAATGAAAGGCTCTAATATCCCCCAGTGAAATTATTTAGATTCTGTGTTGAGTCTACTTGCTTTTTTCCAAAAGTGATATCAATTTTTCAGTGATTAGAAATTATTTTTATTAGGGCTATGGAATTAAACAAAGTAGCAATATTATTAAGTTAAATTTAGTATCCTGTGACAACATATTCCCCAACCTATGACAATAGTCCCTCAACTAACCTTCCTACTTAAGCCCCTCAAAGCAGCATATGCTTTTTCTGTTCTCCTCCTTTGTACAGAAATATTTATCTTCTCACTTTCAAAATTCTCTGCCTTGTGCTTTCCTTCCTCAAAAACAAGAAACCAGTATTAAATGTGCACAGTAACTGGCACAGTTGCAACTTCCTTCCTCTGTTTTGTGAAATAAAAGTGGAGCGACTTACTGGTTTTCCTGTGAGCAACTTAGAAGCAGGGTTAATCTACCAGCTGTAACACATTTGTTGGCAGAATTTGGCAGGGCTGGCTGGTGTAGTGAAGTTCATCCTTTACCAATAGCCTTTTTGCTCAGCCAGTTGAGAAGCACACACAGTCCTTTGGGAAATCAGATGGAACCCTGTATTTTAGATGGTAGCTTAAAGAAAATTACTTTGGTGAGTGTGGTTTGTTAGTGCACTCCAGAGAATGGAAGAGAAGAATAAATAAAACAATTTAACAGGTTTCATATTGCCTCCTGACTGTGTACCTGCTTTCAGGTATGCTGGGAATTTTCCACTTTCCATAAATTCTCTCAACATTTAAAGAAAGAAACTTGAAGCTCCCCAGATCAGCCTCCTTCGTCATCTGGACACAGGAGATTGGAATAAATAGTCCTTGATGTATTTTTTCTTCCCTGATTTTTATTGACTTCTTTTCAAGCACTGACAATCTTTCAAGATTCACAGTCTTCCGTGGCTTAGTTCTCAGTATGGAAAGAAATACTTAATTTTTTTTTTTTTTTTAACTTGTCACCTCTTAGAATTATCTGTTTACTAATTATTTTGTGTCTCCATGTGACAATGTTTCCTTCATATCAGCAACACTTTACCTAGCTGTTTCTGAGAAGCAGCAATATACTTGATCATCCCAACTCTCCTTCTATTTTTCTAATTTCATTATATTATTTCTGATAAGTGCACCATATGAGTAGACAGTATTCAAGAAGTGGACTCCTGTGGACTTACATAATATTCTAGTGGTCTTCAAAATTTCAATATGTAGAATTAAAACAGCTTGCACAACTGGCTCCATATTTTCTGTACCAATAGTTCTGGTATGGACAACAAAATACATAGAAACTAGTCAGAAGCTTGTGAAACAGAGATAGCAATTTGAATAGAGACTACAAGTACTAATAAAAAAACCAAGCACATCTGCATGCTACACAAATGACAACAATCCTAAAAGCAGAGGGAAGGCTGATGTATTTTTTTAGAGAAAGTTCAGTGAACATGTAAAGAGTTCACATGTCAAGACTAAGAAATAAATACACCCAGCCTTTTAAAACACAGGATTAGATTAACATTGCATGGTGCTCTGTTTAATGATAAAAAATGGCAACCTGGTCTAGTGAGAGGTGTCCCTGCCCATGACAGGGGGTTTGAAACTAGATGATCTTTAATGTCCCTTCCAACCCATACCAGATTGAGATTCTATGATTCTAAAAGGACACAGTAACTACTTATAGATACTTGACTAAAATAAGGAAGAAATACAATTTAGTTTTGTATAAAGAGAAATTTTGCTTCATTTCTTGTTTGACAAATTAAAGCCTCTTCTGCATTGTTCCTTAATTATTCCATTGTTCATCCAAGATCTAAATTGCTGTGTGACCTTCTGGTATCTATAGAGGGAGATTGGCATGCCTTGACTGACACTTATATCTAGCACTCAGAATATCCTAGACTGTGTTAGTTATCTGTCTGTTTCACCAATAAAGCAGCCAAGGAAACAAATTCCATATATAGAAGTACTCAATATAGGGTTCAGTCAGAGACTTCCCAGCTTCTTGTCCTAAAATATATACTTTTCTGCTCCTTTTAGACTCAAAAATCTAAATACAGGGTAGTTTTTTTTCTTCCTAAACCACATCTGGAAAAATTAGAGAAACCTCCTTCCCCTCTTCATGTGACAGACTTGTAGCTATTCCTACTTCCAATGACATCCAGTGTCAGGAGTGCAGCTGTAATCCTGCAAAGAAGTGGAATTTAGCCTAAGATAGGTCTTTAAGGATGGAGTAGCAGTGGCATGAGTAAATTTATCTCTGACAAATTAATATATAAAGTGTTTTTTGTGGGAGAATGTGGCCTAAATTTTTAGGATAAATTAGTATAGGAGAGCATTTACAGTGGGAGTTGTAGGAGAAAATAAAGACATACAGAAAAAAGCAGCAGAAAACTAATAGGGATGTTTCTCCAGACAAACTTCTTAGCTGGAGAAAATAATTTTAATTCAGTGTAATTAATTTTCTGCTTGTCTCCCCTGTAGTATGTTCCCAGAACTCAGAAAAAATATGTAAAAACAAGGGACCATGCCAGGCTTTGCTAAAGGTGAGATATAGATCAGTTTATTCTTAGTTTAGAATCTTAGAGCTCTTTCTTGTTTTCTGTTGCTAAACCTAAGCCAAACCCTGTGCAACATCTGACCTTGGCATAAGTTTCTAGACTATGTAAGGCTTTAATTCTATCAGTACAAACTGAAATGAAGTTTGGGTACTCAGTTTGAACAAGAAAAAATATGTTATGTTCCTTCCCTTTCATGTGTGTGCTTTTCCAAACTTCCATCAGGGATTCTAATTTCTGTTAATTGACGCAGTTTTTTTCTGGCCATGATAACACTCATTGTGAATCTCCTTGCCAAACAAAAATGTCGTGATAGACCATAATGGGAACTTTACTAAGAATAACCAGCCACTGCTGCAGTTAATACCAGTAACATTTTCCTATCACATATTCTTTCTCATGGTGAACTAAAAGCTACAAAAACAAATTTAAAAAATGCTAGGAGCATCAATATAAAGACGGATTTCACAAGTTCAGAGAGTAAAAGAAGCAGCATATTGTAAATGTTTATAACACAATACTGAAATGGCATCAAAAAACCCCAAAACATAAGAGAGAATTTGTTAATTTGGGCTACTTTATATCAAGAAAAAAGAGCCATTGAAACTCTTTTCAAGTGAATGAATAACACAGTAAAACCTAAGTTTACAGCTCAAAGAAATAGAAAGGTTGATAGAAACTGGTAACATTTCATGTTTGCTCTTTCCCTCTTTCCTGTGTTTTAGTGCTTTGTGCCGGAGAGTAAACACATTTCCTTCACTTTCTGGCAATTTGTCTGCCATGAAATGGTAATTTCTAGAAGATTAATACCTTCCTGAAAAGTTTTTAATGAACCCATGGTACATGTATCCTCTGTCTGAATGGTATTGACATGGATGCTAATGTGATATTGTAAAGTTTTACAATTCCTGCCTCGACTGCATGGGTGAAAGGTACTGCTCTGTATCCCACTATGTGTGATATAAAATCTTTCGTCCAGTTTTGGCATGTGGTGCTTTGAAACAAGAACAAAACCCCACCTGATGGAAAATATGCTCTTGATCACAAGTCCAGATTTATATTCCTGCTCTATCATCTACAGCATGGCTCTACCACCTCTGATTATACTTGGCCTACTCAGTCCAAGTTTTTAGTCAAAAATCATACCCTTTCCCTGAGCAAAAAAATCTATTCCAGAGTTTCCCTGTATGTAGCACTGCTATTTCCCACTTGAATTACCTGAGCTCTTAGGCCATGAATTTAGGAATGACATAATATTTTCCGAGACTCACACTCAAAAGGCATTTACAATGCATCTTGTAGAATCCTAAAATAACAATTCACTGTGAACAAGTATCTTTAAAACATACTAGTCATTCCAAAAACAGAGGTTAAGGTTACAGTATGGTATGCAACCCATCACCTCTACTCAACTCCATAGAGAAACTAAGAGGCAATCATCGAAGAATGTAGGTGAGTGAAACAACACAATACCGCGTTCCAGTCACTGACCTACTGCATCTCTAAACCCATGCAAATAAACAAACAAACAAACAAATAATTCCAATAGAATTTAAGCAAGAGACTCTGACTTGGTTTTTTAGTTACCAAAGCTACAAGGGCTTGGAAATACTTTGGTATTTTTTGACTTTGACCTGTGTACATACTGGACTCAAGAAGTGTTTCATATAGCAGCATGACAATATCAGATGATACAGACTAATGATCTGACAACATAAGTCAGAGCATTTTTTTATGTATAAAATTGTACATACAGACATAACAGTTCTGCTCTAGAAATGATTGAGGGTGCACAGACACCCAAGCCCTCTTGGAACAGCTGTTACAGGAGAAAAGATTTTGAACTCCCCAACCCTGATTAGTTTACAAGGTTAGAGGAGGAGCATGTGAAAGAGCAGGGAGCATGAGAGAACAACAGAGGACTGGATGAGGTCAAAGAAGCTGCCCTCACTGTTGGAAACTTTTTCAGCTGCTAGGAGCAAGGAAAATAACTAATCAGCTGTCTATTCCCTTCATAAGTCCCAGAGCAGCCTGTGGGGCTGCCATCTGTGCAAAGAAGATGATAGGTTGAGCACCCTCTCATTAACCATCAAAAAAAGGTGTGAAGTAGAAGTGGCTGAAAGTCTTCCACTGAAACACCTTTTTATTAAAAGCTCCTGATCTGACAATATTCTATGTTTCAGAGGAACATGAATATTTGACAAAAAAATGACAAAGCTTAAGAAGAATGTGCCATCAGTGCCGACCCCTATTTTCCTGCCTTGGTCTTTGGGCAGTACTGAGAGGCAAGTGTTCAACAGCTCTCTAATTACACTGTTCTGTGTGAGGAGAAACTCCCAGTGAAGTGTGTTGAACTGTCAGTGCAATTAGTTATATGTGAGTCACAAAAGCACCTTTCATAAGACCCCAATCTTATTCCAAGTGTCTGAAACACAGGAGATACTGCTGTTAAAAAGAAAACCAGTAAATACAGTCCATCTAAGAAAAGGATGTATGCAGAATTGTTTGCTTAGGGCAAAATAAGGAAAATTACAGGAGGGAGAAAAGAAAGAACATGGTTAAATAGAACAACACTATAAAAAGAAAAGAACAAATTAAAAAAAAAAACAAACCAGTTTGCAAGCCACCATTTAAATGTACTTGCCCTTTCAAGAGACCTGCAGACTGCGACGTCTAAAGACATTCTCTGGAGTGTATTGGTGTTCTCCATTTTATAATTCTTGCTTGCCAATGTCAGCAGCTATGAATAAAGGTCAATGAAGTCTGCTGTAGTTTTTTGCTGACTTGGTTATATCTCAGACTTCAGATAGCTAGAAGATGTGCCAAATTGGAGTTTATATATTCACCATAAAAATCTATAAGTCAATCCTTACTTGACAGTCTTCTCGGTAGTGGAAGTTTCTAATTCTGTACAGAAAGTACAGGGATTTTGAGTGGGCACTGTCCAAAAGTATAGCCAGATGTAGCTGACCAGTAAATATTGAAGCTGCACTGAAACCTAGAGAGTCAAATGAGAGAATGTGAAAGTGGGGAAACAGCAAGTTGAATACAGGTATTCATCTAGATAGAGCAGCCCTATATGTATGCAGGTCAACATGTCCTTATACACCTTTTGATAAGCATTCACCAGGGCACTGAGGTGCTTCCTCCCTGTAGAGGCTATTAGAAATGTTTAGGAAGCAAAAAAGGTTTTGTGTCATCTCAGGATTGACAACACTTCCCAACCAGGGAAGGACCATGAGATGATGAGGAGTAGCAAACAAATAAAGAAAATAAAGAGAAAACTTTGCATTTTCAAATAGAATATGCCAGTAGTCAGTGAGGTCTGAGGGTTGGTTGTGGCATGTCAGTCCAGGAATACGGGTAAGCATTTTAAAGGTCACATCCATCCATCAAGAGATGAGATAAGGAGAAGGGAAAAGAAGTAAAAATACTGTCTCTTTGGGAAATGAGTATTCCATTCAGGGGTAAAAGTAAGTTTACTCATACTTCATGCTCTACAAAGCCTCATACCAGGACAGAGAAAAAGTAACGATGTACAAATCAAATACTGACAAAGTAGCATAAAATCTTACACAAGGCAGTAAACAAAGCTGAATTTGGAGGAGCTATCAGCTCATATCAATTAGGATAAAATGGTTAAACTAAGAACCAATTTGGAGAAACTGCACATATACTTGTAGAAACATGTCAGTCCTTGATTTGCTGTCCTTTGCAATCAAGCATCACAAATGCAGAAATTAGTTTGCCATTTTCCTGTGTAAAGAGATACATTTTTTAAGGGCAATGTCACAAAGTTCTAGCTGGACCTTAATATGATCAACTCAATATACATACACAGTCATATTTAGTAATGAGTTAAATAAAAATACCTGATCCCATCTAAATAAAGGAATGTGGTACAGCTTGTGTAGCAGATGTAATTTTTAAAGATCAAACTCACTTAATATATGTAGAAACAAGAATTTCCATTCAGTTCTTTGTTGTTAGTACAATTAACTGTTAAGCAGGTGAGCAGTGGATTCTGTGGTAAGCAGATGAGCAAAGATATAAAACGATATTTAGATTTTTCTGTTTCATAGAGAGTTTAGTAGGTTTTTAAGATAGAACTAATTTATTGCTACAATATTATAGATAAGAAAGAACAATATTGAGAAGCCAGAGTATATGAGAAGCCATTTGAAAGCAAATTTTCAAGACACTGTAAGGCAAATTATAAGTGTAATAATCTGTCTCCATTTTTGCACAAGGTCAGAAAAGAATGATTTGCAGCACAATAATGGAATCTGTGAAATTTAATGTGCACTCCTGTAACATTTGAAGACCTGAAAGAATAACATCAGTTCAGAAAGAATATGGTCAGTCACTAAAGAAAGTGATTACATAGCTCCTGCAGAAAATATCAAAAAAACAGTCCAGATACAATCTGATTTATGGTGGAAGAAAAATATGGATTTGAGCCAGGTGACAGAAAACACTGAAGCCTCTGTCATCAATGTAACCTCCACAGGACAAGAAGCATTATAGAAGGTTCAGGATAAGATTAAATTTTGTGCAGAGCACATGTTTTGAGAAGCATCTCTGATTGATCCATTGAGACAACTGCTACATAGGAACATTGTTTGGCAATGTTCATGGCATGACTCTGTAAACCATAAGTGCTTAGATTTTCTGACATAACATGCCAGTCACTGTTCGAGTATATACATCCAGAGAAGATTTTAAAGCTTGTCTATAAGATACAAGTCATCTTATATGCAAGACAACTTCTGATTTAATTATGTCCAGACTGAGAACTACTTACTATGTTGTCTGTCACAAAAAAGTGTGCAATGGCTTCATGTTGGAGCTCAGGAAGTTCCGCACCAATATGTGAAAGAACTGTTTCACAGTGAGGGTGACAGAGCACTGGAACAGGCTGCCCAGGGGGGTTGTGGAGTCTCCTTTTCTGGAGATATTCAAGACCCATCTGGACACCTACCTGTGTGACCAGGTGACAGGTGATAGGACAAGGGGGAATGGCATGAAGCTGTGCCAGGGCAGGTTTAGATTGGACATTAGAAAAAAAGTTTTTACTGAAAGAGTTGTCAGGGCCTGGAACAGGCTGCCCAGGGAGGTGGTAGAGTCACCTTCCCTGGATGTGTTCAAAAAAAGGGTAGATGAGGTACTTAGGGATATGGTTTAGTTTAGGATGCGACGGGTTGGACTTGATGATCTTAAAGGTCTTTTCCAACCTTGTGATTCTGTGATTCTGTGACCTGTCCTAAGGAACCTGCTTTGGCAGGGAGGTTGGAACTGATGATCTCTTGAGGTCCCTTCCAACCCCTATGATTCTGTGATTCTGTGGAATGGAGAAGACTGCAGTACAGTCACAATCTCTGCAAAGCTATGCTATTTAAAATTCTCAGATAAATTGTGTCATAATTTGATTTAGCTGCAAAAATATTTGTAAATGTATGTTGCCTCCAAGTGTTTAGATCCTTCATAGAACTGCAGTGAAATGTATCTCAAAACCGGGGGATGGAATTTTACCTCTAATGTGATTTAACTCCATATGATTTAATGAAACGTGGAAAGAAAGATAATGTATTCAGTTTAACATAAAGTTTTTTATGAGAGTTGTCTTCACAGAACATGATGGGCCACAGAACATAGTGGGCTACAGAAAATGCAATGGCATTCTGATAGTATAGAATATTTATTGATGGTAAATGGAAAAAAAACCACCTCCTGACAATATAGAAAAAAAAAGCATCACCAATACCAAATCAAAGTGGCTTTTTGTCTTGTATCGAAGGTATTCAGAAAACAAGATCTTGGGGGTGTGAAAAAAATGTAGAAACTAGGTTTGAGACTACAAAGATCAAATAACCAAAAGGAAATGTATTCCAAGACTGATGAAGTGTAAGAAACCTATTGACAGTTTGGTGACCACTTTCGTGGTTATTTTTTTCAAACCTCATTGCTTCTGTATGACAATTCAGCACCACTGTCAATTCCTGAACTAAAGGCTTTTTTTGCAATATTATGTCTTTAAATAATCATGCATTAGACTTAAAGAAGGCTTTGCTGCCACCTATGAAATTTGTCAATTGGACCTATTAAAAATGGTGATAATGTTGCTATTCCCCTTTGTAAAGAGACTTGAGGTATGTTGATGACAAATGTCACATTACACCCAAATGTAGTCAGCGTTTCAGTGATCAGAAAATTATCCTCCATGATATGAAATTAATTTCTTTTTGTTGGCTTTTTTTTTTTTGATCCTTGAATTTCCTGTTCAGAAAGTTTAGAACTACATCCTTTCACTCTAGCCCTTAGAGAATATAGACTTGCATTTAGATGGCAAATACCTGCAGAAGTAAAGACCAGAGAGACCTACTAATAATTAGAATTTAAAAAAAATGCAAAAGCCAGAGTGACTGGGAGATCCGTCACAGCTATAAAAAAAAAATGGGGCCAGAAAAAACCTGACTAACATTTTTTCCCAATTTTGTGTGGGAAAATATATGAGATTGTCATGGTAATGCTGTTATGGTTCCATATTCTCTATTAAAATAAAACAGCTGATATGAGAGCTGATATGAGATTTGCATTCCGAAATAATGCTGAAATAGGAGTATACAGGAACTATTTAGACATGTAATTATACACAGGTTTATTTTATCCCTGTCTCCAGGGAACAGGCACTACTACATGTTAAGAAAAACCCCAAACATACTAAAATAATGTCAGGGGAATGAATGATGCAGCACAGAAATAAGTGGATCAGGACCTACTTGTTCATGTCAATTAAATGTATTTAATGCACAGCTCAAGCTACTGAATAGTCTACTTGTATCTAAAAATGAAATAATTTTCTCAAAAAAGCTGTTTTTCTACCAGATTTTGGTTGCCAACTTCTTGCAGTTCATACAGTTTATTTCACCCCAGGTCTTCCTTCAGAAGCAGCACAACTAATGGTAAAAGCAATTTTAGCTAGGCTAATACATTTTTTTTTCTCCATATTTATATATATATATATACAGCATTTTTCCCGTTTTCATGTGCTGTTTTGAATGCAATAGATTGAAAACTGAATATATTTTCAGACTTTTGCTTGTCATACAGATAGGAAAGAAAATCTATGTGTTACTTTTGTAAGGAGGGATCATCATGGCTGTTGAAAAATTGTCTCTGTTAATTGCTCATTGGCTGTGAGAACACTCCTTGAATTTGAATCATACAATCAGAATAATTTAGGTTGGAAGGGACCTCTCAAAGTCACTCATTCCCATTTTTTTCTCAGTTGCACCAGGGAGCTCAGGTTCTTGTTCAGCCTAGGTTTAAGGTCCCGCAATGGGAATTCTGCATCTTCTCTATTCTAACTTTCCTTTTGGTTATTTTTTTCAAAATATTTAACTGGAATTTCCCTTGTTGCAACTTTTCCTTATTGACTCTTCTCTTTTTACTTTGCATCTCTTCAAAAACTCTAGATCCATCTTCTCTAGAACATTCTCTTCTGTGATTGAAGACAAAGGTAACATCTCCCTTGAGCCTTTTCTTCCTCTTCTTATGCATAAATGCAATTGATCACCACAAGCAGGAGGGAAAAAAAGCCCACAATCCAATGCCCAGTTATCTCCCTCAGTTTTACCCGGAACATGACACCATAGAATCATAGAGTCATAGAATGGTCTGGGTTGGAAGGGACCCCAAGGATCAGAGAGTTCCACCCCCTCTGCCACAGGCAGGGCCACCAACCTCCAGGCCTGGATCTACATAAGGTTAACCAGGGCCCCATCCAACCTGACCTTGAACACCTCCAGGGATGGGGCATCCACCACTTCTCTGGGCAGCCTGTTCCAGCACCTCACCACTCTCTCTATAAAGAACTTCCCCCTAATATCTAATCTAAACCTTCCTTCCTTTAGCTTTAATCCATTTGTCCTTGTCCTGCCATTGTCTACCCTTTTAAAAAGTTGATTCCTCTCCTGTTTATATGCTTCCTTTGAGTACTGCAATGATGTTCTCCCTCAGCCTTCTCTTCTCTAGGCTGAACAAGCCCAGCTCCCTCAGCCTCTCTTCATAGGGAAGATGCTCCAGCCCTCTAATCATCTTCGTGGCCCTAAGGAAGGGAATATCCTATTCCCTATAATAGGGTAGGGGATATCCCTTTGGCCAGTCCGGGTCAGATGTTCTGGATATGTTCTCCCAGCTTCTTGTGCACTTGGCTGAAATTTCTTGATTTAGTGTAAGCACTAAACTACCTGGCAACAACTAAAACCATCACTGTAATATCAACATTAATCTCATGCTAAATCTGAAACATGGCACTATACCAGCTACTAGAAAGAAAACTAACCCTATCTCAGTCGAAACTAGGAGAGTATCCACCCTTTACTCCATACCATGTACATCATGCCCAGTTCCTATACTTCCCACTCCATTCCAATTAATCTAATTCCAATAAGGCTTTTCCTCTCTTTTCATATCTACACAGAGATTCCCTCAGTCTATGGGTCATCCCTCAAAAATGTCTGTTGAGTTAATTTAGCCCATGACTTTGGGCTCCAACTGTCATAACAGTCTCAGAGCAGGAGAGATGGTCTGTGATTTTGGACTATTGCATGATGCATCTGGAGGTTGAAGTCGATATTTCTGGTGCAGCTCATGCCCACAGTCTGTAGGGCTGAAGTTGTCAATCTCAAAAAAGCTGCTGGGCACCAGTTGCTGCTACCTGTTCCGGATTCATCATATCTGTACCTTACTTGGTTTCATCAAAATTCATTCTTTATTAGTCTGGGTGATTCTTACTGTAATACTATTGTTATGGCATACAACATACATAGTAGTGATAACATACAGTATATGTACCAATTAACCTTATACAATTTGTCTGCTGTTTGAACCCAATATTAAATCCTTTTGGGGTACACATTGGACTTCCCCATCCTTCCACATAACCCACCAAGTGAACTCAGGTCCTTGAGCAAAAGCAATCCCAAAGATGGGTTTGCCTTTGTCTAAAGCAGGGATAACCCACACTGTCTTCCCTAACATATTCTTAATGTGTGTTACGAGGTCATTACCTCCTCCTACAATATATATGTGATTTTATTGTGCAGGGACAGCTTGACAAGCCCATCTATACATAGCATCCTTTACTTGATGGCCTTAGATGTCATGGGCCTACTAGCTATCAGTAAATTAGCTAAACTAGAACTGCAGAAATATTTAAAAGGATAAAAGAATTTGCAAGCAGAACCAGAAAAGAGTTTTACTTTCTGCATCCCTACATATTTAGTCTTTGCCTGTGGTGCAGAGTGACTGAAATGACTCCCTTGACCCAAAGCAAACTATATAAACCCTTCTAGATTCCTGAAAAACTTTTTTAGTTAAATTCTTGTATTTCCTTCATTTTGTGTCTAAGAATTTAGCATGAATTATCTTTTAGTCTTCACAGATGCTGTACATAGCAAACCTCCACTGAGCATGCTCAACTATGGCAAAAAACTCCTGTCATAAACCTTATTCAATCTTTTTAACAGGCTGCCCAGTATTTATCCAAAACGTGAAAATAAAATCCAAGGTTCTATCATCTATCATTCTGTATTTCAAAAGAAAGAAAGAAATGAGTTTTTCTCAGGTGCTTAGAAAAGAGAAAGAATCGTAAAAGGTTACTTTACAGACAGTTTTAGACTGTGGGTAGAAGTATTGTATTTAGCCTTGAAAAGCTCTTTTCACCTCAAAGATGAGTCACTCTCCTCAGTGTCTCTTTTCAACTGCCTTTAACTGTGTTGCTGTCTTGTAGATCTTACTGCAAGGTCCTACTTCTCCCCTGCACTGCAGAGGGGTTTTGGTGCATAAAATAGTGTTCCAAACTGCACTGTGGCTAAGCTGATGCTGTGACTTACAATGCTCACTACTCCTAGTCCAAGATTTAAAACCTGTCAGCACTGTTACATTTCTTGCAGCTCCAAGCACTGCTGATAAAGGTATTCTTGGGATCACTTTTATTTAGAAAGTTTAAATTACCTGTATATTCCTCTCAGAGTGAAATATAGAATTACTCCTCAAAGGCTCAAATTCTAGTCTCAGATTGACTGTATATATTTCCAAAATAATGTCCCAGTATTTAGGGGTTTGACTATGGATAGGCAAATCTCTGCTTTTCTGCTTTTGTATTTCAATTTTATGCAGCTTCATCAGCCCATATCACATTAAAAATGTGTATGCTATCTTGTTCTGTTGGTCTTCATACTCTTTTTCCCCTTTCTCACTCTGTCTTTTTCTTTCTTTCTTTTTTAAGATAATAATACTTCTGTGATTTTATGTGATAGATAGTCAAGTTTTCAAAAAGCTTTTGCATGTATTAATCCTTTATTAGGAACTTCTTTATTTTAAAATAATGTTTGCAGAATTTATTGTTTTAGAGAAGCAACAATTCTTTTGTGGCACAGGATGACAAGCCAGGTAAACATAAAAGAGCTTCTGAATGTACTCATATTTTTAAGACGCTGTGCCTGACTTTAAAAAGTCATGTTCAAGGGACTTTTGCTTGCTTGCTTTATATTATCTCCTTCTTAATATTAATGACATAGGTTTAACAGTAACTCTGTTAATTCAGAAGACTGCTGGATTAGGTATCAAGGGAAAGTACAGTTAATATGAAGGAGTCAGACTGTGATACAGAAAATCTTGGTTAACCTTGTAAATTGGGAAAAGAGGAGTTGTCCTGAGTACTGATAAGCCTTCAGTTGAGCTGAAAACAGTCTATTAAAACCTGGGTGTGTTACTTACCATAGGATATTTATGCATCTCTCCAGCCTGTGACTGGAGTAATGTAAATGAGATTTAAGATTTTGCTATTGCAAAAGCTGAAATATTATTGGGATATTGCATAGATAAAATCTACTGACAGACGCAGGGAAGGACAGTGAAAATGAGAATAGAAATGTAGAACCCCTCCTATTAAAAAAAATAATAAAGGCCTTGGATTACTTAGGCAGAAGAAAGAGGAGAGGGAATATCAATACTGTTTGTTTAGACACTGAAACATCAGGAAAGAGGAGACCTATCAAAGCTAAAGGATAAAATTATCAAAAGAAGGAAAAAAAATAATGTGAGCATGAATAAATTTCTGTTGCTAATTAGTAATTTATAACCATCCATCAGAACAATCAAGTATTGGAGGAGTAGTGAAGGACAAAAATACAACCACCTTCTAAGATGAACATTAAGAAATGTACAAAAATCATTATGTGATGTGTCTGCCTTCAGTGGAAGGGAGATCAAGTCACTGACCCAGGAGCATTCTAGCCTTGAGTTACCAAGTGCAAACATATTTTTTTAATTTTAAAGTTATTACAAAAGAAATTACATTTTACTCCAGGTCCTATAAATCAAATTTTAATATTTAGCTACTTTATATCAACATAAAGTTCCTTTAGAAGAGTCATTACTCCATAAGATATTTAAAGTCCCTTGCAGCAACTGTTGATAAAATTAACTTCCCTTGATTGATACACTGAAAATGGCCACATAGTACATACTAGTTGGAGCCATTTTCATCCAATTATCGCTATGGCATTTTTCAGAATAGTACTACTTGACATTTACAGTGAGATGTGCTATTGTTTCCTTATGTTCATTCTCTTATAGTCATTTTAGTTTGCCATCACAGTAAGAAAGACATTGTACATGAACTTTCACTTTTCCAGTAATTTCCTTTAAATTTCAGAACTTTTGCAGTAATCTTTGGTATTAGGAAGGACAGACCTTTTATTAAACCTAGCCCCCTGTGAAGTACTGTTTTAGTTTCTCAGTATGTGCACAAAATTTTTGTTTATGTGAATTATTGCTATTTCACTGAAGATGCTACACTAAAAGGATAAGAAGGAGAAGCAGTTTTAGAATCCTGCCAAGAATTGCAGATAGAAAAACAGAACTAATTTTAATTTTTTAAAGCTGTATGAACTTTAAGTTCATCAATCTTTCTAGAAAGTATATAATTTAATCTGTTCTTCCTTAGTTTTAAGGACCAAAAATAGATTCTGTCTGGATATAGTGGATTGAGGGACTGCAGAGGTATGACTAGTGCTTTTGGATTTTTTTTCCATATTGCTGTTTTTATTTTTTTGGTGAATAACTTCAATTTACAGTTTAGCAAAGAGTAAATATTTATAAATATACAAGTAAATCACAAATGTTCTTATCTTAGCAATTATGTCTACTTAATTTGAAATAATCAAATACATAGCATATCTTCATGTGCAATAGAATTCCTGTGCTAACCTTATAAAAATAGGTTTGGTGTGGGAATTGCACTGAGGAGATTAAAATCACAGGTGCCTGCTTAACTCTTATGCAAATGTTGTGGATGGAGATCTGGAATGTTGGTGTGAGAAGCAGCTGAAGGAGAGAGTCTTACGGCATCAGGACACCCCTGTTTTGACCAGAGACTGCAGAATAAACAGATTGATCTTTTCTACACAAAATTCTGAAGGCCACGGTGCTCAGAGTGAGACTTTAGTTTAATGGGTGTTTGAAGGAGTGAATTATTTTATATTGAAGCAAATTATCATTTCAACAGATATTTTCTGAAGTATCTTGATTTATTTTTTTCCCTGGAGTAAACATTATTAACATTAATATCCGTGAAGCTCCGCTGCTTTAGATGATGCTTTTACTTAATTAATTAGAAATTCATTGTGCAGGTTAACACTCTCATAATTTTATTCTTTCCTAGCTAATTAGTTGAATTCCATTACAATAAAAAATTACCTCATTTCTGGCAATATCTCACTTTGTTGTCACGCCTTCCTCCTTTCTTCTCTCACTGCCATTTCACAGCCATTTCCCAACTATCTTCTATTCACTTCTTATCCTTTGCTTGCCAGCTACTCTTTGTAATTGAGGACATCCTACGTCAGTATTTAAATATTACAGCTCGATATAAATCCCTGTTAACTTCTTCTGGAAGGGTCTCTTAATCTTAACTTTGAATACATGGTGGGAACAGTACAGTAGTCTCGTGAGCACGGACTGTAAGTAGTTGCCAAATCTGATAGTCCATCAGAGGTGAGGATGTTGCAGGTCCGTGTCTCCAGGTCCAACCTGTAGTGAGGATGAGCGTGTGTTCTCAGTAGGCACACATACACACAGCCCCACAATGCACACATGGGCATGCACACAAATGGCCACATAGAGCAACACAAGCAAAACAAAAGCAGCAAAATTGTCCTGATCCTGTTCTCCTCTCTGACTGATCAAGATAAAAATCAATAATGGAACACATATATGTATAGATAATATGGATTCCTCCAGTAGCTGGCCTTAGATTTTTGCCCAGCAGCTGACCCCTGGATATACCACCTGTCTGCTGTGGTCTCATGCACAGACATACAAGTGGGTCTTTCCAGTATCTGGTCCAGACCAATGTACCCACCAGGAGATGACTGTCAGACTCCTATTTTCTCTGTTAATCTGTGGTCCCTCCAGAAGTCGAGTCTCACATCCCTGGTCTTTCAAGGAGCTATGGCCCCTCCGATACCTTGCTCCTAAACTTACTATTCTACTCTCTGGATAGTCTGGCATGATGCTCAGTAGCAAAGTGCATACACGCAGAGACAGGCACACACAAACTCTGGTGTCTCCATTTGCCACACCATGGACATACAGGCTCTGACCCAAGGTCTGACTCCAGGGGCAGCACTTAGACCCAAAATAACACCCACACGCAGAGAAATCCCTCATACTGTTAGACATTGAGTTTAATAAGAAGGCAAGACAGATTGCAGCATTGCCAGACAAGAGTGCTGGTCTTTCTATGTGCAACCGGCTCTTTTTATTCCCCTTTCCCTCCATTTTACCATGCTTGTTCCTTCTCAAAGTGCCTTAATTCTTCTCTTTACCCACCTCTGATTCCTTCTTTAAATGTCCTGTAAGAAGTTTTGCACAATCACAGAATGCTCTTCCCATCATCCTGTAATGGACCACATCCCCCAGGCTGGGGACCACGCAGACTGTGCAGTGCCCCTGAGAATGGTTTCATGGCCAGGGTCTCATCCAGATGGTGGGGCCGATGGTCCCTGAGACAGCCCTGGGGGTCTGGACCAGGGGCTCATGTCTCTGACTGGGACATTGGGGTTTCCTCACTGTCCCCTGCCTCTGTTCTTCTCTGTGTACAGGGGGAAAAGGCAAGTCTTTTATCATATCTACCATGTAACAGCAAATATTCATTAACAGCTTCTCCACCATCCATATCATAGAGTCATAGGGGTTGGAAGGGACCTCGAGAGATCATCGGGTCCAACCCCCCTGCCAAAGCAGGCTCCCTAGCTCATATTGCACAGATAGGCGTCCAGATGGCTCTTGAATATCTCCAGAGAAGGAGACTCCACCACCTCCCTGGGCAGCCTGTCCTAGTGCTCTGTCACCCTCACTGTGTAAAAGTTCTTCCGCATGTTGGTGCGGAACTTCCTGTGCTCCAGTTTACAGCCATTGCCCCTTGTCCTGTCCCCATAGACCACTGAAAAGGGGCTGGCCATTTCCCCCTGCATCCCATACTTAAGATATTTATAAACATTAATAAGGTCTCCCCTTAGTCTCCTTTTCTCAAGGCTGAACAGTCCCAGCTCACTCAGCCTTTCCTCATAGGGGAGATGTTCCAGGCTCTTAATCATCTTCGTAGCCCTTCTCTGGACTCTCTCCAGGAGATCCCTGTCTCTTTTATACCAGGGAGCCCAGAACTGGACACAATACTCCAGGTGGGGCTTGACCAGGGCAGAGTAGAGGGGGGGGATCACCTCCTTCAACTTCCTGGCCACACTCTTCCTGATGCATCCCAGGATCCCATTGACTCAGCCACCAGGGCACACTGCTGGCTCATGGCCAACCTGTCATCCACCAGGACCCCCAGATATGCAGATTCCAGGTCAGTCAAAGACTACTGAAATGTCTAGAAGTATGGCTTTCTGTACAAGGCATGTGCTAAATTCAATCCTGTTCCGAGATCTTGGGCTTTGTTGTATTTCACTTCACTGGGTTATTCAGACATCACACATAGTACAGAAATATATTTCACCTGTCGAGGGTGATTTTTAGGTTATAATTTCTGGAGATAGCTTTCTTTTTATTGTGTATATACTACACACTGTTGAATATATGATCTAAAAAATGTAATATACCACAACCAGATCCACAATAGGATCTGTTCCTAATTAGACTATGGATGAATAGGTACATGTGATCCTTTTCATCTGCATATATGTGGTTTTAAACCTTCATGAATATGCGAGGATGTTCTACAAAAACAGAAGCATTCTTGCAAATACCTCTCTTAGAATTTAGACATTTAGTGCTATTTTACTATGGCAACAAAAACAATGCCTTTTACAAATATATATCTATATATTTTATACATGCAGTTAAGTGTTTCTCTTTGAAAGAAAGTATTCCATTAAAAAAAGTTGACATTTTATATTGTTGAATTACAACTGCTGGCTTCTGTTTTTCTACTTTGACCTGTATTTAGCAAGGAAAATGCAATATCCAATGTAAGGTTATAACAAAAAATACATATTTTTAAATTATCTGAGTAAATAGTCACCCAACTGTTGTGCAAAGTATTTAGATAGTTGAATTTTCTTATATTCTGTTTACTTCAAGCATGTAGACTTTCTCCAAATGTTATAGCCAAGATCTTCATTTGCTCTCTCTACATTCTCTTATGGGTAATACAATTAATGTGGTGATACATGTGAAAACAAAATTTGAGCTAACATGTTGAAATAGAAAGGTAGTATGTGTATTCACTGTTCATAAAACCTAATCAGCATAATTGTGGTTCTGAAGTTTCACTAGCAAAATAGCACATGCATAACATGAATAGAATCCAATCCCCTCTGAGAGGTTTGGATTTCTGCTTTTTCTAATTTCCACATGTGGTTTACTAACTGAGTCAACTGATGCTGGTATAGAAATCTCAAAAAGTAATTAAAATTATGAATAAAACTGAAACTGCAAACTTGATTAAATAAAAGGTGCTAAAAACCAATTGCTGTATTAGTTATACAGTACTGAAAGCTGCTTAATATTTGATGGTTAAGAAAACTGTTCAGAAAGGAAATAGTGTTAAAGATTTCTAAAATCAAAAGAAGAAAAAAAAAAAAGCAACTTTTATCCTCACGAAATTACATGATTATGCTCACAGAAAATGATTTAAGGCAAATTCCAGCAAATAGTGTCTGCGTGCATGGGAGTGTTATTTTTGTTTTCTTTACCCAGTGTGAAACTGCACTTGTGGGACCACCTGCAATCACACCATCTAATGGCTTTACAGTAAACTTCCAATAAGTGTTTTCTGATGTCAATGGATCATGAAGTTTCTGCAGTAATTGACTGAGAGCTTCTTTTTGAGAAAGGGTGTAAATCTTGTAAGGTACCTTTCAAATGTAGGGTTAAGAACAATTGGAACATGAGATAGCTGTGGAAATCGATGTTTTCCATTCATTAACTTTAAAAGAGTTTCAGGACTGATAATTCAATGACTGATATACTTTGATCATAATATTTACAGCGTTTGGCTTCACTTCTATTTGAAATATTTTACCTTTCTATTTTATAAAAGTTTTGATACTGTTCCAGTGATGCTTATGAAATTGATATTAATCATAGTTGTGAAAGTCTAAGTCAAAACCCACCTAACTGCTCATGATGGTTAAATTAAATCCTATCATAGGCTTAATTAATGCCTTTTTACCTGCATGCCTACACTAGGTTAATTCAGTCGATACTGATCAACCTAGCTGCTGGGTGCTGCTGACAGCCTGATAGCATATCAGCTGTGAGGGTTTTAGTATCATCCTCTTGATGAGCTCATTGATGGGACCAGGTTTTGCCAGCTGCTTTTGTGCAATTGCTAAACATATGTTAGGAAGTAGTCAAGAAGATGATGCTCAGCCAGAGCCTGGCCAAGTGGTCACATCGTGCACGCACAGCATAACAGTGTGCTCCCATGATCTTCTACATGAAGTACATTACATATTACTCTACTATTACTTTATATGTAAATATAATGGTTTAAGATGCAATTTAAGTGCTGAAGATAAAAACCTGTGATGCTTTGCTTTCCTCTGGTGGATTTAATTCCTGTTGTTAATCACAAATTACCCTTTGCTTTTGTTCAGTAATGCGTTTGAGGGTGAGCCAGTGCACTATTCCACTGTGTTCTAAAAATCCCACAAACAGCAATTGCTATATTCCATACTGTGTCTTGAAACACCACCTCCCTTGAGAGCATGGTCACGTGCTGGAGTGCTCTATATCTTTGACACTGAGACCCCAGAAACCTCTCTTGGGATATGTATTTCAAAGCAGGAGTCTTTTCTTTTAAAACAGGTAATAAAGTTGTTACTTTTTATATAATGGCCTACTGGTACAAACCCTCTGCAGGGAGAAGTGTTTCATTCATCGTAAGGGAGTTAAAATCCACATATATTGCCAACAAGACAGAAGCCCCAATCTCAAAGGCTTTAAACTGTGCTGTGGTTGCTTTTGTGTCAGTTTTGTAGAAAAGAAGTCAAGTTTTACAGGGCTTGGTAGGTAGGTTGGTAGAACTGATTGACTTTATTTTACTGTTTCAGACACTTATTGTTCACAGCACATAGGACTAAATATCTGGTTACTTTGAATACTACCTGGATAACATGCAGATATAGTGCAGGGAGGTGGGTTGTCTTCCTCCCTCTCCTTCATTTCACCAAGGCTTCATGAGGGCATTGTGCTTGAAGGGCATTTTTCTCTTAATCTGTTTCTTCATTGCTAGTTGTTTGGAAAGTGTGTGTTTTGGAAATGCAGGTGAAGGAAAGTTTGAAAATCAGTGTGGAATTTCATAGGAAAGTCTTAGAATCACTAGGTTACCACTTCTGAAAGATGAATGTCAGCTGCTCTCCCTCTAGTCATTTCAGAATAGACAGTGGTGATAACAATATTTTATGAGAGGTTTAATTTTCTACATTTGTATGTGAAAGTATGTGTGTTTTGAGCATGTTCTGAGAAATGCCTGGGTTCCTCTGAGTCCAGTGAAATTTGGAAAGGAGATAATCACCAGTAGGCTCAGGCTGGAGTACTTCTGAGTTAATACATAGTTAAAACTCCAGGGAGCAATAGCTTCAAGCAAGCAGGCATCCATCTACTTAGATGCATCTTGTATTATACAACACAGCTAAGCAAGAGCTTTTGGTAGTGAAGTAATTAGTTTAAGGACCTCAATTCTACCTAATCTCTGTTTGGAAACTGAATTAATTTATTTAAGTCTGTCCAGTATGTCTATTAAAACGTCTGATTTGCTATCAACATTTCTGAGATTTCTGTCAAGGCACAAAACAAAAGCAAAGATTATGATATATGATATAAAAATGTATAAACTTTGCTGCTAATGACTGAGAAAGGCACTGGCAAGGAAAAAAATGACTTCTACTTAGAACAGTTAAAATGTTTTTTCTGATATTTGGTGCATGAATATCCAAAGTGCATTAAAAATATAAAGCCCACTGCCAGCATTATATCATAGCTGTGTGAGTAAAGTTTTGCTTTGTCCACTAATTACTAATGTGAAAAAAGAGAGGAGAAAATGTAGACTGAACTAATCAGGAACATATGGAACTGTGTGCCAGGAACTGGTATTAGTAACAAAATGTTCTGGAATGGTTCTAAGTGTTAGAAAATTAGAGAGCAGGATTATACGTCACGCCTTACAATGATCAGAGAACATTTAATGGGAACTCTTTTAACAGATGAAGTCCTTAGAGGAGTAGTGAACCTGAGAGGATTCACTGGAATACCTTATTGCTATGCTTTTCTGTAGCACATGATTTCACACATCACTGTAGTACAGCAATAATGCTAATTACTTTATTTACTGAGGTAAGTGAAGATCATCAGTATGCAGTTCCTGCAGTGCACAAGAAATCTTACTTTCCATACCCAGTCTTGAGATGTTTTTTGATTACAGTTCACTGTAGTAGGAGAGAGCAAGTAGTTTGCTGACAGGATGATGCATTTCTTCATCCTTTTGCCTGAAGAACTTCTAATGAAGCCCATTTTATTACCTCACTGGAATAACTAGCTCTTGATAGAAACTTTTTTTATATAGTTGTGGAATATATCTGTGCTCGACAATATCGTCTATAGAGGCATTTAACTTAAAAGTTTTCAGTGCTGTTCTTGTCCTAACTCAAACTGCTCTGCTGTGTTTGGGGACTGTTTAAATGATGGCAACCCATAATCACCATAACCTACAATGCAGCAAGCTGCAGATCTTTAAAAATTCTTTTTCTGGTACAGTGTTTGCACTCTGGTTTGCATATCTCCTGAGAATATTTTTCTCTAGGGTAGCTAATGTTAAGGTGTCAAGGGTAACATTTATGGCCAAATGGCATTTTGGTCTGAGGGAAATTTCTAACCACATTATATGGTTGTGAGTTGTTTATTTCTTGTCACAATATGTCCCAACTAGTACCTTTTCCTTGGGCAATGGAACTGTTCTGGAATATATAAAGTGAGGCCAGTGTGGTACAAGACAAATATCTTAGAATAATACCCTACACATTCCTGTCCTATTCAAAAATTGACATTTTTTCTAGATTATTTTTTATATTTTATTTTAATATTGTTTTCCATTTATTATCTTCATTTCCATAATTGTATTCTTTAATTATAGACTTCTTTAAGAGAAAATTTCTGAAATTCAGAAGGAATCACAATTTTATTGTTGCTGTTTTAGTAAAACTGTTAATCAAACTCCAAACTTTCTATCTATACATTTTCATTAATTTAGGAATTAAGGATAAGAGTTATGGGTGAGGTGATTCATTTTAACACTTTTGCCTAAAGTGCTGGTTTATGAACAGATTATATCCCAGGGAAATCATGACTCCAGTCCTTCAAGGATGGTTAGCAACAAAGGGATGGTGGTTCCTAGACTAAGAAAAGCTTAAAATTTACATATCCTGTATAGCGATTTGCTGAGGTAGTGGCTCCGGCTGACAGTTTCCTGACACTTTTTCATGTTATGCCAAAGCTAAGCACTTCCACAGCACAAAATGAAATGTTTCCATTCAGGGATATAGAAAAGTTTTCACTGAAAATGCTGTAAATTATATTTAACATCTGATCAAAAAAATGTTACTGGCTCAGTTCTCACAAGCCAGTTGTGCAGTACTAGACGACAAAACACTGCATTATGAGCAGAGATTAATAGAGGTGAAAAATGGACATAAATAATAACAATGATAATTTTATATTTCAGCTCATAAAAGATCAGGACAAATCAAACACAAAGTTAAAATACTCCCAGTTATTTTGTGTTACTTTTCATAGTAAATTCTTAATTTTTTAATTGAAATGCATCTAAAAAAAAAAAAAAAAGAAGGGCTAGAGGATCACCTCTGAATTAGTAGAAGAAGCTGGGTGGAAACTCATGAGTTCAAAAGCCATGAGTTTGAGGCACTGTTGCCAAATAATTGAGACTTTTTTTGAGACTGTTTGCTGTAAGGGTGAGCAAACTCTTGCACCAGGTGTCTATGTGAAATGACAGCAATTAAAAATTTTACATTAAATGTGTTGTACATTCCACAGGTTATATAGATAGTTATCCATCCAGAAAGGTGTCTTTCTATTCAGGGAAAAAATATCAAATTCAATGTTGTTCATTCCTCCCTTCCCCCTCCCCCTTTCTTTCTAGATTCCATCTAACTTCATTATCACTAACAGCAAAGGATTCTGAATATGTCAGAAAAATATTTTGGATATTTTTTTAAATTTTACCATTTTCATTACAGTGAAAACTACTAATCAATTCAAAGGATATTTGGTTTATCCAAAATTGCATTTTCTCAATGATTAATGACTCACTGAAATAAAGTTCATTTAGCTTTAAAGGCAAGTACTAGTTCTAAAATATGTTTTGAAATATGTATTACCAGATGTCTACACAGGTGTGTAGAAAAGAAATAGCAGTGTGAAATCAGTTGTGCATTAAGGACCTGCATTGGAGAAACACAGTTACACCATCTGTGAGGCTGTTCTACTTCAGATTGCACATCTGAAGATGCTGAGATAAACGTAAAACTGAGAAACTTTAAAAGTCACAAACTTTTTTCTCCTTCAACTTTTTACCTGCTCATAAATCCTTTAAGTTATGGATGAAAAACTAGGGTCTTTTTATGCATTCTTCTAGAATGTTAACATTATAACATAGGATATTGAAAGTAAGAGAAAATGTTTACTTTTCTGTATTGTGCTTAGCTTCTTGTATTGAAAAAATAAAACAATTAATGAGATTGTCAAAGTATCAGGTAGGTTTGTGTTGACTTAATATCAGATCAAGAGGAAACTCCTTTCATTGGTTAAAATTTATGAAACAAATTTAATATGTAAAAAGAGTTTCAGTTCTGCTGTGAGAGTCAAAGGGACTTTACAAATTTCAGAAGATTTATTACTCTATTTAGTGGATTCCCTCCCAATGACACATCTGCTTATAGCTGTACCTTCCTTGCTATTTAAAGGCTGTACAATTTCAAACTCTGAAAGGCTTTTGATTTGGGCTGCATACCAGCACAGAAGCTCTATAGATAATACCAGGAAAGTCCTGTTGTTAAAGCAAACGTTGTTAAATTAGAGTTCTTTTAGTTTTAAGATTTTTTTTTAATATTCCCAAGTTCACAGTTTTCATGGGATACTAAAAAGAAAGATAGGAAAAAGTAAAACCAACCACAAAAGGAAACAGGATTTTTACATTTCTCTGAATAACTATAGGAGGAAGGTAAGTGAGAGTTTTTATGAGTCATTATGGATGATGATCTTAAAGGTCTTTTCCAACCTAGTAATTCTGTGATTCTGTGATAATCAACATAGCAGTGAATCAAAACTAAACGAACAAATTAGAGCTCTTTGTCTTGTCATAATGCATCTTGTACACATGACACCGTTTTTATAAGTTTTTTTATGGGAAACAAGAACTGTGAGAAATTCTTTGACCCCTTATGTTGCCTCATGAGTCTAAAAGATCACCACAGTCTCTTAATTCAAGGGATTTTGTTAGTAAAAGGTAGAACAGTCATTATGGGGGAAAGACATGGTCACAATTGCAGTCTTATTGTATTGAAGTCATACATGTCACAGTTTATGTCTTGAAATTACTTTAATGTTAAGAAAAACATGCAGTGTAGGTGTGCATGGTACATCAAACACTGGTTTGCGATAGTAGAAGTGTTTCTTTCTGATAGTGCAAATTTATTGCAAAGATTAATGAAAAAACAGTACCGTTGAGTTGATGCGCTGATGTTAATCCAAATGCTCATCTCACACCCTGAAGTCCCTCTTACTTCCTATGAATTGCCCTTCCTAGTACAAGCATCCCATACTGATAAAATCATTGTAATTAATATTTATGGGTCATGTAGTACTTAATCTGTTCCTGGAATATAGCTGCTCCTAATTCTAAGGTCTGCATTTATTAACCTGAAGCAGATATATCTAGGTTAGAGGAAGTTTACTGAGATTTCATTTAATTGAAAAAAAACCCCAAACCCTCCATAGAATGCAGTAGAAAATAGTTATTTTTCAGTACCTAGAAGTTAAAAATAACCAGGGAGAGAGAATCACAGCCACATTCTTTTACAGATTCTTTGATATCTTTGAAACGTTGTTAAGTTGGGGAAAGTGAGATGGAGAGGATATTTTTCTTTCCAACTGAGGTAGTCATACTTTGATGTTTGGTTTTTTTTTCCTCTTCTTGCTTAATTTTTTCCTTTCCCATTTGTCAAGCGCACATTCAAAATGTCAGCTGGAAATCTGCAGTGTTGTTTGAGATTAGTCTGCGCTAAGCAAAGTGAATACTGAATTCTCTTCCAAGTACACCAGAATCTGAAGTTTAGGGAAAGTGATATAATACTCAATTGAACATGTACTATGTATTTTGCTAAGCAAACGTAACTCATAATCTTCTTTATCAAACACTTTTATGCAGGAGCACTTATGTTGACAGCTGGAGATCCATGTGTGTATTAACAATATGGTTTTATTTCCTTTCCAATGGGGAACACTGTGTTCTAGCAGATCCTAAACTTACTTTCATAAATATAAAGCAATTGATTTTTTAACATACACACTGAAACTTTTCTTGGCAACCTGTTCCAATGCTTAACTGCTTTCATACTGAAGAAAATTTTCCCTAATCTAAACCTTCCTTGTTTCAAGTTTTACCTATTGCCTCTTCCTCCCACCTGGCACCACTATGAATAGCCCAGCCTCACCTTCTCAGTTACCTCTTCATAGATGCTGAAAGATGCTATCACATTTCTCTGAAATTGTCTCTTCTCTAGTCTAAAAATCCTCTCTGTCTTCAGCCTCTGTTCACAGGGTACGTGGTTCAGCCCCCTGGTGAACTCTCTGATAAACTTCTTCCATCTGATCAATGTCTTCCTGGCATTGTAGTGCCTGAAACTGAGTAAAGTATTGTAGATGATGTCTAAGAAGTGCTTAGCAGAGGCAGCATAATGCATCTGTCAATTTGATGTTTGTGTCCTGCTCATACAGCCTAGGTTACTGTTGGCTTTGTTCCCTGCCAGGGCATACTGCTGGCTTAAGATCCTCTTGTCATCTACTAGGGTCCCCAGGGTCTTTTCTGCAAAGCTCCTCCTCCTTAGTTAGTCAGTCAGTCCCTAGCCTGTACTGGTGCCTGGGACTGTTCTTCTCAAATGTGGTATATTGTATTTGTTATTAAGTGTCACAAAGTTCCTGTTGGACTATTCCTCCAGCCTATTAAGGTCCCTCTGAATAGCAGGGCTGCCTTCAAGTATATTGACTGGACTTCCCAGTTTTGTGAAATCTGCAAGCTTGAGAAGACACTACTGCATAAATGGTCATTGGCAAAGATGAATGGGACACATGCCAGGATAGACCCCTGCACTAATTTACCACCCTCCATGTAGAGTCTGACCTGATCAGATTTTTACCTATCTGGTAGCCCAGATATCCAACCTGTAATGTCTGAAATTGACTGCAAGAATACTGCAGGATACATTGTCCAAAGGCTTGATAAAGTTAAGGAAAATTATGTTCCCTACTCACCTTCATCTATAAATCCAGAAATTTTATCATGTGATGCAGTCAGGTTGATCAGGCTGGTATATTGCCACTCATCATTCCAAATCTTCTCATTCATTTGGGGGTTGGACTCAATGATCTCTTGAGGTCCCTTCCAACCCCTATGATTCTGTGATTCATGGATCCAGAAATGGCTTTCCCAGAGACTGGAGGGAATTTATGCTGTTCTCCAGAACTTTCCAGAGATGCAAGAATAGACAAGCACATCAGCTTGGAAGCCCATCTGGTCCTGTGCTTATAAGAAATTATAAGAACTCAGCCCACTGATGCAGTGGATGAAGATTCTTGTTGGCCCTGAAGTCCCTTGAAAGTCTTAACACTAGATAAGCTTTGGTTTTCCTGACACTACCTCTATACTCTTGGACAATACTTCTAAATTCCTCCTCTGTAGCCTGTCACTGCTTCCAGGCCCTGTATACCACAATGAGTTCCTCCTTAGCCAGGCCAGTATCCTGATATATCAGTTTGTTGTCTGAGTAACAGCACGAACTGTTTAATTCTGTCTAGTGCCTGGACTTTGGGTTTGTTTGCTTCCCATCATGGAACAATTAATTTGGTCACATATTTGCTTAAATTGGCTAGATTTTTATTGTAGATTTCATTCTTGGCTACGAATTGTATTTTAACATTTAAAATAGTTTAAGTTTCATTTTTTGCTTTTTCCAAATTTTTGAAGAAATTTTTCTAAGCCTTTCTGAATGTAAGATTTTGTAATTTTTGGAAGAAGCATTTCAATGAAGAGAAGGGATTAAGGATATGCTTTTCTTTTTGAAGGGAAAATACTTTGTAGCCTCTGAACAGTTCACAAAATCCAAACAAATACTGTTTGTAAATTGCTATTTGACATTGCAATTAATAATATACAAACAGATTTGTAAACAGATCATTTATTCACCTGGAAGAATGAAAGATGTGACAAGAACTTCACAATTCACTTATAATTTTAAACATTTAACTCATAAGGCTAGTAGAAAAGGAACAGTTCTTCTAGAGCATGATTTGTCTATGTTAAGACCTTGAGAAGCCTGTCTCTATTCATTGACTACAGAAGAACATTAAAATTACTATCTTGCCTGGTTACCTACTATTACTTAATGTGAATTTCTTTCAGTCACATTCATAGTTTAACATATGGTAGAGTAGATACCTGATTCTTTCTAATCAAGAAAGCAAAATTGCAATTTAGTCCTGAAAATTCTGGCCTAAATTTACTAAGAAGAAAACTTCAAGATCTAAGAATGTGTTTTATATCAATACATTATATACAAGGACCTATATTTGTGTCTTTTACTTCAGAGGGGATGAAACCCAAAAAAAGGGTTTTTCACAGTGGGGTAGAAACAGCTCAGTTCCTCATGAGTTGTTTTCCTTTTTGGGGGGGGAGGGGGCGTGGGGGTGGGGGAAGGGAGACATTCCTCACACCCTTTCCCTGATGCAGCGTGGGGTCCCACCCATGGGAGACAGTCCACCTTGAGCCAGGGATTCAGCTTTTCACCAGCTGCCCCAGTGTGGGTCACTGCTATGGGGCATAGTCATAAATCACACAATGTCTCTCAGTCTCTCAGGCCCAGACTGCTCCAGCCTGGT
Source organism: Porphyrio hochstetteri (assembly GCA_020800305.1). Lineage (NCBI taxonomy): Eukaryota > Metazoa > Chordata > Aves > Gruiformes > Rallidae > Porphyrio > Porphyrio hochstetteri. The sequence goes on along the minus strand of CM036906.1, from coordinate 19,970,412 downwards.
CCTCCATGGAGTCACAAGCCTCCTCCCCAGCAAATCTGCTCTGGTGTGGATCAATCTCTCTCTCTCTCTCTCCATGGGCTGCAAGTGCTGACAGAGGCTTGCTCCAATGCAGATCACAGCATCTTCTGTATGTCTCCACCTGCTCCAGCATGGGGCTTCTCCATGGGCTGCAGGTGGGGTCTCTGCTCCCCATCATCTTCCATGGGCTGCGAGCAGGTGGGGCTCTGCTCCCCACTCCACCATGGTCTTCTCCAGGGGCTGCAAAGGAATATCTCTCTCCGGTGCCTGGGGCACCTCCTACCTCCCTTCTTCACGGACCTTGGTGTCTGCACAGTTTCTTACATCTTCCCACTCCTTTCTCTGCTGGCAAAAAGTGTCTGCTTGCATTTTTTTCCTCCTAAATGTGATTCCCAGAGGCGCTGTGACCATCACTGATGGGCTCAGCCCTGGCCAGCAGCGACTCCGGCCTTGAGCCATCTGGTGTTTGCTCTGTCGGGCCTGCAGAGAGCTTCTAGCTGCTTCTTGCAGTGCCCCCCACAGAACCCTGACACACAAAACTACAACATAAGTTCAGTCATATCTAGTTTACCAAATAGACTTTTTGTCTCAAGTGGGAGTCTAGATGTATATATACTTTAGAGGATTCTTAATCACAGATAGTCCATTTGCCAGTTCACTGCTCTTTCTGTTGTAAATATAATTGTTTCTCTTGTATTTCTCATTACCAGCATTAAAGAAATTTAATTAGCAGCAATTTTTCAAAAATACATGCAAAAGCATGCACTAATTTATTGATGTCTTTGAATGATGTAATGAGTGAAGAAGATAAATTAAATGCTAACAGACAAATACAACCTAACCCTTTGGCTTGATTCTTTCCTTGATGAGGGAATTTGTATTATGTAATGTTTTTAGTAAATTCAAAATTTCCATTATATAATACAATTGCTTAAGATTTATTTTCAAATAGATTAGTTTACTTCAATGTAGTAATGACTTCTGATTTACAAGGTTAAGATAATGTCTGCTTTTACGCTTTTCATGAATATCTAGAAATGTGTAAAGGATGTAGAAATTACTGAGTCCTGACCCTTTATTGTTATATTACATGCTTTATACTCAGAGAAAGGTTAGGTTATTGAGGAAAAAACTAAGAGAAAAATAATTCTACTTTCTTTAGCTTTAAATACTTAGTTACATTTCATTATTTTAAAAACTTATGCTTTCTAGATTGCTTACCTTTGCATTCACTCTGTTTCTAATAAGCATAACAATTAAATTTGGATGGACTTGAACAGAATAACAATACAAGCTCTGAAAATCTCTCTACTTGGTTGTAATTATTTTTGTCCTTTGGTCAGATATACCATACAAAGCAGTATTTGTTAATTATTAAGGATTTTCAAATTTGTGTTGTATTTAGATACCCGATTACCAGTTTTGGAAAAGGCAATATAAAAATGAGGCACCTAAGTTTAGTTTTCAAATTTGGAAAAATCACTTTTTTTTTTTTTTAAATTGAAGCCTTTCTGTGAGGGTGGTTGTGTGGAAAATAGGTAAGGTACTCTTTTCTATGTATTCATTTATTTATTAGTAAACTTTCTTTATAAATGCATAGAACAGAGATAAAACATTTCTTATTAAGACTGAAATTTTTAATGAGACAGGAAAAGTGATCTTGAGTCTGAAATTCAGGAGGCAATAATCTTGTCTTCCTTCTTTCAGAACTCCACAGGTTTCCAATCTCTGTCTTTAACAATCTTAGACACACAAAGGGAATGACAGGGACTGAAGTACATCAGAATGTGGACAACATGCAAGCAACATATTTAATTGGCCTCTTATGGTCCATTTATTATTTAGAGTAGACATAGACAGTAGAAATTAACTATATGCTGATGCATCATTTGCAACTAAGCATTTTCAGGAATGCTTAGTAGTGGAATGCACACGATTTACTTCATGTGGAGGCCCGTAGAACTGTAAATATCTCATCCTTTATGGCCACTTGCCTCATTTGTACAATCACCCAAGCACCATTACAAGAAGTGCCACAGCCTTCACAGTTGTCACTGTTCTGGAACCACCACAGATGGTGTGTTAGGGACTCATGCTTCAAGCTGTGGTGCACACATCTTTGATTATCAGAATATATTCCCTCTCTCTTGGCTTCTAGGACATATCTTACACATTAACTATCTTTTATGACTTCATGACTACAAGGCATTGCTGCACTTCCTCTTCATATAGGGAATTTTAATAGAGATCTCCTAAGAAAATTCCTTTGCTTAACCTTGGACATGCTCTGAGTTATATTTCACCTCAAGAAGTTTGTCTTTCATATTCTTATAAGTTCTCCAATCCTCAGCAGTTAAGATAGATGTAGAATTATCATTTGCTAATTTGTAAGACAGATGAAATTTCAGTCAGTTAGAAGAGTAGTCTTTGTCTGCTGACCCTTCCTAATCTGAGAAGACTCTAGTCTTGCCATCTGAGCAACAATATTAATCATTACCTGCACTTCTTCACAGTCTTCTTTAATAAATCTTGTTAATAATAATGTCACTCTTTCAATAACTCTAAGATAAGCTAGGAAAGATTTAATAACTTTTCTCAAAATGACCTACTGAGGTCTCAAAATGTAATAATATTTAGCTGTGAAGTTGAACATATTTTACATACTTTTTTAAATGTGTGATTCTGATAAATATTGTTTACAATACCAGTGATTAATCAGAGTTATAACTGCTTGTCTATATGCATAAAAGAGAAGCTCCCCAAGTGAATTTGAATTTTGCTATTACTGGAGCTAGACTAGAGAAGCCATGAGCTGTATGTGCAGTAAAGGGCAAGAACACTTGGCTGAACTGCCTCCAAAGCAAAACTGACATCATCACAGTGATGTATTTGTACCTTTAGGGCTTAGTTTCACCATTATGATGACATAGGATGCACTCCGGGGCTGTATGCATAGAAATGCATGTGATATGGTTTTCCAAACAGAGCTTCTTTCAGTGATGCTGCTCATCATATTGTTAATATAGTTGTCTCCTGAATATAATTCCTAAACTAATATTATGTAGTTGTGCCACCCAAGAAAGGGCATATATTCTAATTCTCCTTGTAGGTACATACATCTCTGGGACACTTACCCTTCATATCTAGCATAAAATTGATTTTAATCACTTATGGAGTTTTCTCAATGTAAAAAGAAATCAGAAAATAAGAAATATACTACAAATATCATTAAAAACACATCGCCATTCATGAAAACTATGGATGTGACCGGCTTTAAAAGGCTTATGGATAGTTATTATCTTGTCAAAGAATCGTCCTTTTCTTTTAGCTATTATGTATTATGGTAGATTTTCAGATGTTGAGGCTAGAACTGCCTTAATATTCCTCACAATTTTCCTATGATTTAGCTTCCAGAATTTAATTCCAGTTTTTGATCTTTGTTTTAAGGTATAAAGTAAAATAAAATATTACCTGTAGAAAGATTTCAAATATACATCTCTGTCTCTGAGGAAACTGAATGCCTTCGGGACTATCACTTCAGAATCTACATCCAACTACAAGGGAGAATATGGCTTCAAACAAATTCATAATGCCATCATGTAGCAATTTTCCTTTCGCAGAAGATAAAAACATGAATTTTAGTAATGGAATTATTTGTCAATAAATCTCTTCCTGGAAATTCTTAACCTAAAGAAAAGGCCACTTACAAAACTTGTGCTACACATTCAAATGATCTAAAACAAATACTTTTGTGGTCTTATTATAAAGCACAAAAATTTGAAAAAGATTAAAGATTTTTAAGATTTTATTTTGAGATCTATTATTCCAAAGGGTTGTGGACTCTGGGATGGTTTTCATAGTGCCCGTCATAATCCATCAGTAAACCTCCAGCACAACTGAGTAATAATACTGTTAAGATTCACACTGTCACATTAACCACAGGTGAAACAATAAAGTGAAAAAGATGCAGGTGTTGCTTTATTATTATTTTTTTTAATTTCTAAAAGCAAAAAAAAAAATAGAAGGCACTATAATAATAGTTTATGCATTCTTTCCTGTTCTTTTTCTTCCTGAATTTTCTTATATGTAATTTTATCCTTCTGCATTTGTTGCATGTGGTGTTACTCAGATGATATCCAACCATAATCATGCTTTTAAGGCCTAAAAGCTGCTGTTTATTTTTCAGCCTGAAATGCTGTAGGTATTTAAATTTGGATATTTTTCTATTTTCAGTAGTTCTTTAGGAAGAAACTCAGCCAGTATGCCATGTTCTGTGTCTTAAGGCTTGTGTGTCCTTGATAAATCTTACAAGTGGGAAGTGGGGTGTCTGTAAAGCATTGCAAATTCTAAGCAGTAATTTTTAATATTCTTTAACTTGCAGTTTAAATTATAAAAGTAAGGATGAGGTATAGTATGTGCTAAACATATATTTCTGATGTTGTTCTGATCGGCTGGTGGTATTGTTCCCTTTCAAGAAATAAAGCAAAAAAATGTGATTAAATTGTAACTTGAAGTGTTATAAGACAAAAAAAGACTAATTTTCCTCTTTTCATCCTGAAGTGGTAAGGTAGCTCGAGAGAGGATCTTATCTACTAAACTTTATTTTGAAGAGAGACAGCATCCCTCAATCAATAGTGAGCTAAGATTATCCATTTTTAAATTTCTCTATACCAAAGAGAGAAAGTTCTTAGCAAGAATTCTATTTTTATTTATAGGGTTGCGGATTTTTTCTTTCCTTTGTTATATCATCCATTTCTTTACTCTAACCAAATAGCTTTTTTCTCCCTCTTATTTCTTTCCTTAGCATCCCAGAAGTCACAGGAAAATTTGATAAGTAATGTAAGCAACCATGATTAGCAATCCTTTAGGGACTGCAAATTTTCCCTTACGACAGAGATTCTGTGATGGTTTTTAGAAGTGTCTTATTTGTTAGTGATTTGCCATAGATATTTGGAACTATAGTGTACTGGAATAAAAGATTTTGTGGCAAAGATATTAGTGGTCAGCACCCTTTTTGGGAAAAAAAGCGTGTCTAGTCTTCTGAGATGTCTACCTACTGCAGTAAACTAGCAGAATACAGCAGTATGATTGCACTTTTGAATTGTGTAGAGAGTATGGTGTATGACAGGTACATCACATATGACCATGTACATTAGAAGAATGCATTGAAAAAGTATTTTCATCTTCTTATCTAAGGAATACCAAAAACTGAATACCTGTGTTCTGTTCATGGCCAAATACAGATGACATGCTTATTATTAACTGATTTTTCATTCCTCCCACCCATATCCATTTACCATGTGAAATACTCTCTTGTTTCAGTGTTAATGTTTTTTTTAGGTGACATTCTCTGTCCTTCCTTTCACATGATTGATGTGCCATGGTATTAGGAAAACAAAGAGAACAGTGTCTGCTCAAAATAGTTTTGCATTAAATTCAGTCTGTTTCAGTAAACTTCTGATCAAAGCTTCTGGCTAAGGAAAGGATAACAGTAATTTATAACAACAAATCACTTTTATAGACTTATGAAGGGTGTGTATCAGTTGTTGGGTACACCTTCAAAACTATCTTGAATTCAGAAAATGTGTTGTCTCCTACAAGCAGAAGGGAAAGGACAAGGCATGGTAGTTGTGTTAATCTATTAATTTACAGCCCTGTAACTAAAAATAGAGACAACACAGTTTATGCATCGTATTACTGCATATGTTACTGTTTAGTCATGTTGCTGCCCATCTTCATCTGTTGCATATAGAAATAGCTGATCTCCATAGCTGCACAGGATCCACATATCTAACAAATTAAGCTAATTTTAAGCACCCAAACTTTTGATATTAAGGTGCTATGGGGTGTTTGTTTTGTTTGTTTAAGACTGGTACATCCACAAAATATTTGTGTCCTTGATAATTTACCGGGGTGTCAAGAAGGAGTCGTGTGCTTCCAAATTAACTATATTAATTCTGACAGTTGCAGCAGGAACATAAATTCCAATTTAAGACTTAAGGTGAGTGGAAGGGAAATGATCACTGAATAATGTTAATGCCCAATAGATCCAAGGAGAAGGTGCAGTTATAGAAGGAGCTGGGTTTGTAAGATGCAGTTTTTAATATGTGGTTGTACTGCAATTAGTCACTTTCAGGACAGTGTCAGCTAGGAAATGTATTACTTGATCTGCTTTGTACTGTAGGCATGAGTTCATCACTACACTGATCTTTTGTTCTTGCATTGAATCCATAAAGCCATAACATATCAGGATCAATTTTCTGAACATGTTTAGCTACTGTTGGACATCTTGGAACTGCTATAAACATAGAATCACAGAATGTGTAAGGTTGGGAAGGGGCTTTGGAGGTCATCTAGTCCGACCCCCTGCAGTAAGCAGGGAAATCTTCACTAGATCAGGTTGCTCAGAGTACCTTCAAGCCTGACCTTGAATATCTCCAGGGGTGGGGCCTCCACTACCTCTCTGGGCAACATGTTCCAGTGGTTTATCACCCTCATATTGAAGAATTTTTTTCTAATATCCAAGCTAAATGTCTCCTTTTTGAGTATAAAACCATTACCCCTTGTCCTACTGCTACATGCCCTTGTAAGCAGTTCTTCTCCAGCTTTCTTAGAGGCATCTTTCAGGTACTAGAAGGCTGCTCTAAGGTGCCTCCAGAGTCTTCTCTTCTCCAAGCTGAACAAACCCAACTCTCTCAGCCTGTCTTCATAGGAGAGGTGCTACAGCCCTTTGATCATTTTTGTGGCCCTCCTTGGGATGCACTCCAACAGGTTCATGTCCTTTTTGTGTTGATGGTTCCAAAGCTGAACACAGTACTCCAGGTGAGGTCTCACCAGAACAGAGCAGAGGGGCAGAAGCACCTCTCCCAATCTGCTGGCCACACTTTTGATGCAGCCCAGGATGCGGTTGGCCTTCTGTGGTGCAGATGCACATTGGTGGCTCATGTCCAGCTTCTCATCCACAAGTTCTCCCAAGTCCTTTTCCTTAGGGTTTCCTTCAAGCACATTATCTCCTAACCTGTATAGATAACAGGGGATTGTACCGACCTAGGTGCAAGATCCTGCACTTGGCTTTGTTGAATGTCATGAGGTTCACCTGGGACCACTTCTCCAGACTGTCCAGGTCCCTCTGGATGGCATCCTGTCCCTCCAGCACATTAACTTCACCACTCAGCTTGGTGTCATCAGCAAATCTGCTGAGGGTGCACTCAATACCACTGCCAACATAATTAATGAAGATATTAAACAGCACCAGTCCCAGCACAGACCCTTGAGGAACACTGTTTGTCACTGTCTTCCCTCTGGACTTGGAGCCATTGATCACCACCCTCTGGATGTCAGACCATCAAATCCATATCTCTCCAACTTAGAGAGAAAGATGTTGTGGAGGACCGTGTTCTCTTGAAGAGAATATTTGAAATGCAGTTTTGTGTCTATATCAACCAACCTGTTTGGAAAGTCCATTTTGTCAAAAACTCATGTTTGACAAGCTGAATGTACGTGCTTATGTGTAAGTACATTTTGTTCTATATAATTAATTGAGCAGCTCAACAGTATCTGTTCTCCACAACAATAGAACCCCTGGTCAGCATTCTGACTGCCTGTGTTCAGATGCATAGCATTTTGGAGTAGACACCTCCTTTGCCTTTGTAATTCATCAAAGACCCTTTGAAAAGGGACAATCTACTTTAGGGTCTGTGTTTTCTCTTATTCTTGATGTTATTAGCTTTTTTTTCTGAATCTGTTCAAGAGATCTGGTTACTTTTCTGCAATATAGATGGCAATAAAGAAAGGGTATTGTAGGGAGAATGAACATAAGCATCTTATCTATGGATTTTAGTGACAAAGAAATGCAGTAGTGAATATACATGCTTGGAATGCATTATCTTTGATGTAAATGTAAGAATCCATATAGCTGGTGAATAGTTATTATTAATAATAACAGTAATGTTTTTTTTTTTTAAATGGACAGTATAATAAATCTATTAGTGCTGTTTCCTTTGGTGTTTCTTCTAAGCTAGCATATCATTTTGAATTTGTGGTGCAGATTGATTAAATGAGCTTTATTTACATTCTGCCTAGGAGTGCATGTTAATTACTGGTGTAGCTTGTCTGCTGTATTTCTTTAGTGGGGACTGTTAGTTTTTTCCTAGGAGAGGCTGTGCTTCTGTGATTATTACTATGTATTCATTCTATAACACTGGGTTTCTGTGCTCCCTCCCACTGAAGAGGAAAGCAGAGACTTTGAGCTCTCTTTCACCTTCAGAGAAACGAGGTTAAAAGATCTAAGAGAATCTATGTTTCTTAACAAAAAACCTTTTATTGTGATTGGGATTTTTAAAAAATATAGTTGTTTCACATTTTTTCTTTTTTTCTCTTAGTAACAAAACCAAGAATTCAAACAAATGACAAATAAAAAAGTAACGGTGATAAAGACTAAAGGGTGAAAAGTGCTTTTCTTTGGAGAATGTTTCCTTTCAGATTTCCCCAAAGATCAGTGACTTTTTAATATCTTGATTGTGAGTTATAAATTTAATAACTCTAGAGAGAACTTGTAGCAGCCTTCTAGCACCTGAAGGGGCCCTACGGGAGAGATGGAAAGGGACGGTTTACAAGGACATGTAGTGAAAGGACAAGGTGTAATGGCTTTAAGCTGAAGGACGTTAGATACAGATTAGATATCATAAAGAAATTCCTCACTCCGAGGGTGGTGAGGCACTGGCACACGTTGCCCAGGGAAGCTGTGGATGTGTCCTCCCTCTCAGTGTTCAAGGTCACATTGGATGGGGTTTTGGGCAACTTGTTCCAGTGGTTGGTGTCCCTGTCTATGGCAGGGGGCTTGCAAATAGTTGATCTTTGAGGTCCCTTCCAACCCAAACCATTCTGTGATTTTATCATTCCATGACATTTAATTTCATAAATATATTAATATGTCTATAAATAGGCAAGACAGACAGTATGCTTTCACAAACGGGGTCTGAAATCACTGCTTTTTATTTATGCTCTGTAAATGTGGCAAATATGTTGAAAGATGGGCTGAAAAGTAGTAGCAATACCTAAATAAAGATACAGAAGTATCCAGATTCTTTTACATTTTATTGTGATTCTACTGTGGTGGAATAGTTAAGAAACATTTTCATTGGAGTTTCATCCCACTTGAAGCAGCACTTTAATATTCTCTATTTTCTACTAATTTTCTGTGTTGTAATACCAGCTAATCGAATTCTTGCCTTCCAAGAACAGTTAACATTCCCTGTTAACAATCACTGTAGTAGACAAAGGTATATTAAATGGTTTCACATAAAAAGGAATGTGCACAATTTGGACAACTGCACAATTTGCATTTTCTGTAATCAAGATTAAATCTGGTTTATTTTTTTCGGCTACCTGAGCATTTTTTGCAGCAGAAAAACAGTTCCACCTTAAGCAGAAAGCAGAAAGTGTTAATTATTTAGTTTTATCATCAGATTATACTGTTGTAGCCTAGTGAAGTTAGTGAGTGCAAACTCATCACTAGAATAAAAAGAACTGGTTTTGAAGTAATGTTAAAACCATTATTAAAATCCAGTACTTTTAAAGTTATGCTATTACTTGTAGGAATTGATATTTTCTTTAATTTTGTATCAGAATTTACTACTAAACTCTTTTTTCTTAATAATTAATGTTGGAACACTGCTCTTCCAGATAAGGAAAAACCTTATTCTCCCACAGAAGAGGACAATATAAAGGAAATATTATCAAAGGAATAAAGTATTCTTTCTAAAAATGAGTTATGTGGTAAAGTTATTTTTATACTTATTCAAAAAAAGGGCAGAGAGCGGTATTAATCTCTGAAAGTGTGGTTTTACTTCTGCTTTTATATCAGGGTGATCAATGATAGTAATTTCATTGTAAAACTTTAACAGAAATGTTTCATTATGGCAATGGAAGCCCAATTCTGGGAAAGGAGAAGTACAGGAATATAATATGGAACCTGATTACTTGAGCTGTGATAAATCTCCTAAGCTTCATCACTTTTAGCATGTTATAGTTACTTCAGTTATGTGCATTTTCAATATCACCTTAAAAAACAACCCACTTTAGAAGTACCCTTTACTCTGTTGGGGGTTCTGTTGGTCTAATACATTGACTTTTTCAGTTAAATAACAAAACATTATTAATATTTAATTTACAATAGCATATTTTTTTCTTGTGGTGGGATACTTTTTATGCAATTAGTTCTGTCACTAATCAAATTTTAATCAAATTTGAAGTAGAATCAAAGATTGTCCCAATATTTTATTGATGAGAATAGAGAAGCAATGTTCTCAAACTGGTCAGGTCTCATGGCATTGACTGAGGAAATACAGACGTGGGTTTAGACTGCTGTTATAGAGGATGCTGAGTAGGGATTCAAAACATTCTCATCTCTGAAGTTTAACCACTGTCAGCTACCAGAGCTTCTTCTTCCTTTTTTTCCTTTATCCAAAATTGCTGAATTTGAAAAATCTTTCAGATAAATGTTAACACCAGTAAATCTGAATTGTAGGTCAACTTAGCTCTGGTTCTTCAATGACACTTTGCTACAGGTTAATAATACCTGTTCTGCACTATAATATATTGTCTAGGTGATCCTGCTCTGGCAGGGGGGTTGGACTAGATGATCTTTCAAGGTCCCTTACAAATCCTAATATTCTGTGATTCTGTGATACTGTTTAACCATATATAAAGGTCTAAGAAACTAAGCATTAATTTTGTAACTAACACATGGGTCACTAAGAAAAGAAAGAGTAACTGAACAGGCTCATTAAAACCAAAGAAAATAATACCAAGTGGACCCAAGACTGGCGAAAGGAGTCTCCCCACTTCATAGATATTATATTCAGCTAAGCAGGGAATTATAAATGCTGATAATACATTTCAGCCCCTTCTTCAGGTACTAGCAACTTTGGCAATGGGGTATAGAAGGGCATTGGAAAAGTGAGTACAACAAAAGGGGTGGATATGAGGTTTATGTATAATGATATGACCACTGTACAATTAAGGTTTGTTTTTTAAATAATTAGATAATTTACACTGTGCTACCATCATTGTCGCTGGACAAACAATAACAATTCAGCCTGTGAAGAACTTAATTAGTCAAATGCTAAACACTTGGCTCAATATACAAGGTGTGTTATCCTTTTGGCCATAATAAGATTTTGGGCCCAACAAAGTATTTTTATCAGCTATTAAAGTCTTTTGTTCCTGCTTAGATGTTGGTATTTCTTCTGAGTATATCCATTTGTGATTATTTGATGTTTGATTAATATTTTTGCCCAGTCAGATAGAGATCCCTTATTTTCTGCCATGCACTGGTTAGCAGGGCAACTGCATGAGAGACAAGCCAATAAATGTCTGTAATACTAATTGGGATTAAATTGTTGAGTGAAGCTTTATGAAAATTTGTGGCCAAATCTATAGGAATCTTGTGTAAGTAGATTAGAGTTTAAGTTGAAACCTTTAATTATTTTGTCTATTATTGTCAATATTTTTTAATGGGAGAGTTAACACCAAACCATTTAAAGTTCTTAATGTCCCTTTTTCCTTGAAATAAAAGAAATATTCATAAAACTAGCACAAGAAATACACAAATAAATCAACACACATCCACTTTGCATTCATCTTTGAATATCAGCCAATATCAAAGACACAACAAACATTGTTCATTAAAGCAATTAGAATGCATTCCTAAAAAGATTATGAGGCCTAATCATTTCTGGGAAATATTGATGCTGATGTACCAGAAAAATTTCCACTATGAAGAAAAAAAATAACAATCTGCATCAAAATCACAAATATTTACTACTTTATTTCATACAATGGATTAAAAAGCAGTAGCAACTACTGATTTGGGCGGGGGGGTTTTAATGGGTTTGTGTTGTGGGCTGTTGGATTTTTCAAAAAAAAATGTATGTTATAAAAAGTGCAGAGATTTTAACTTAGAAACTGTTACTTTGTATACCATAATAGTTTTGAGTGGGGATTTTTACAATTTTTATTAGTTATAAAATAAATTGTATCTCAATTGTGACTTAATACATTTGAATACTAAGTAGTCTTGGAGTAGAAACCTCCTGAAGTTAAACTTCCATGCTTGTGTACATAATTCATGCTCCACTGAATTTTACAGTTCTCTGAAGAATTGCTACATGCAAGGTATTCATGAAGGCCTTTTTTTTATAATGTCAGTTGTGGGCCATGCAATGTAAAACAAAATTTTCAATAATAGCACCAACAGACATTTTCCTAACTCAAATTAATGCATTTAGTGATGCTATGCATTGAAATCAGATTATATAAAAAAAAAAAGTTAAAAAACCAAAGAAATACATGACATAGTGTACATGAATGTTCATCTTCTAGAGCTGTCTGGAGTAGACAGGATATATGGAGGGCACATTTTTTTATTGGTAATTAAGGGTTTTTATTAGATGGTGTTCTTTGGAAAAAAAAAAAAAAGGCTTCCCCAGTTACAGCCAGAGCATGGCATCACAGGGTAGGGAATATCCCTTTGGCCAGGCTGGGTCAACTGTCCTGGCTGTGCTCTGCAGCTTTTTGTGCACCTGACAGGGCATGAGGAGCTGAAAAGTCCTTGAGGTAGTGCAGGCACTACAACTACCTAGTGACAACTAAAAACATCAGTGTATTATCAACATTATTCTCCTAGTAAATTAAAAATACAGCATTATACCAGCTACTAGATTCTACTAGAAAGAAAATTAATGAAAAAATAATAAAATAGAAATATTTCTTTAAGGAAGTTTCACACAGCTGTGTACCAGGGTCTGACTTTCTGAGACTTTGTACCAGCTCTAGGCAGCTAAATTCCTCTTTTCAGTTAATTGCCTACATTTACTGTTTTCTGACTTGGTGATTATATTTTTTTCATTCAAATGAGTTCTATATTGTTTATGCATAGAATTTCTCCCTTCCTATCCTCTTTTTCTTAAGCAAAAAAATAGTGCAGACCAAAAATTAACCTTGAGAGAAGCAGTGGCAGAAGTGGTGTGCAAGTATCTGTGTTAATATTGTCCAAGAATATGTTTTTATATAAAAATAGAGAAAGAAAGTCACCTTGGACAACATTAAAACTAAATGGGTTAATTTTTTGTGGAAATATATATTTTTGTCTTCCCTCCCCCGCAATCTTGAGAGGGTAAGGAAATGTATTAAGATTACTCTGTATCTCAATTGAGGAAATCTGATATTAAGAATCATTTTAGTATAGACCTTAGTCTTAAAAATGTTGTAGATTCTTAGGGACCATTGTCTGCTATTAATTTTTAACAAGTGCGTTCTTATGTATGATTGAATATTCGTAACAGAATATATGAAGCTACAATATGACCTCTGGAAGAACAAATCAGGCTTCATAAAATGTTGGAATTGTAGCACTCTTCTGTGAGGTTGTATCAGACCTTCTCTGGCTTATGCTGGGGCTTCAAATGAGGTCTGAGTTTTTGGACCCTTGTAATCATCAAAGGTAGCATGCTGTTTTTTCATTAGGCTGATCCTGGTGACTGCTAAATTCTCAGTTAGTACCTGTCATTAACCTGAATCCTGGAATTTCTAGTCAGTAGCAATATATTTAGATGTATTTAATCTACTGATAAACTCTAGAAGATGAAATTTATACTCCTCCATGCCCATGAACATTGCTGAATATATTGGTTTGCTCCAGTCAAGACACGTTTTAATAAGGAAAAATTAATATTCAGTTAGCAAAACACCCCGTGATTCTTTCTGATATATTCAGGAGTTGCTACTATGGTACAGTCTCTCTGTACCTTCAGCTGTCAGGGTGGTCCTGAAGTGGGGTTTCTTGTTTGTGATAAATTGCTGCAGTGAAAATCACATCTAATCTCAAAAATACTATGTTTCCTTTTCTACTAATGTTGACATAGTGGTGAGTTTCATAGGAAAATTGTAACAATATGACTCTGCAATATCCAGAATTTCTAAATTGTTATGCCCTTATATGACAAAAGTCTGATGCTCCCACTTGTTGCTCTTGCTTTTTTACCCTGCACAGACATATCTGACTCTTGGCTGCACTTCCTGCACCTACCATGCTTCTGTGTAGAGACAGCCACCTCTTTTCCTTCCATGTCCATCTACATCATCACTGCCTGCCAGATGAATGTATCTTTTTCTTTTCTACCCAAAGATATTCTCTGTATATAATTATTATGCTCTATCAGGAAGCGTGGTAAGGTTTTGGTAATGGGGGGCTACATGGGTGGCCTCTGTGAGAAGATGTTAGAAGTTTCCTCTATGTCCAACAGAGCCAATGCCAGCTGGCTCCAAGACAGATCCACCACTGGACAAGACCAAGCCCATCAGCAATTGTGGTAGCACCTCTGGAATAATATATTTAAGAAAAGGGGAAAAAAACTCCACACTAACCCTGTACAACTGCAGCTGAAGAGAAGATTAAGAATGTGCAAGAACAGCCTTGCAGACATCAAGGTCAGTGAAGATGGAGGAAGAGGAAAGAAATTCTGCTCCAGGTGCCAGACGAGAGATTCCCCTGCAGCCCATGATGAAGACCATGGTGAGGCAGGCTGTCTTCCTGCAGCCCATGGAGGTTAATGGTGGAGCTGGCAGGACTTGTGACCCTGTGGGGAACCACCCTGGAGCAGCTGTTTCATGAAGGTCTGCACTCTGTGGAAGGGACCTATTCTGGGACAGTTGGTGAAGAACTGAAGCCCGTGGGAAGGACTCACATTGGAGAAGTTGGTGGAAGACTACACCCTGTAGTAGGACCCACATTTGAGCAGGAGAAGAGTGTGAGGTGTGTGTTCCCCTGAAGTGGAAGAAACAGCAGACAACTTGTGATGAGCTGACCCCATTCCCCATCTCCCTTTGCTACTGGGGAAGGATGGAAAGAAATGTGGAGTGAAGTTGAGCCTGGGAAGAAGGGAGGGGTGGGGGGAGGTGTTGTACCGTTTTATTTTATTTCTCATCCTCAACTCTGATTTCATTGGTAGTAAAGTAAGCTGCTTTCCACAAGTTGAATCTGTTTTGCCCATGATGGTAATTGGTGAATGATCTCCCTGTCCTTATCTCCACTTACAAGCCTTTCGTTACAACTTCTCTCCCCTGTCCAGCTGAGGAAGGGAGTGATAAAGTGGCTTTGGTGGGCATCTGGCCTCCAGCCAGGGTCAAGTCACCACATACTCACAGCATATTATCAGGGCAGAGCTGCCATACATGTGAATCATTAAGAACAGAACACTGTAATTTTGATTTGAAATCATTTTACACCTGCTGCACACTCATGTAATACTTTGTCTGGAGAAGATGTCTCTGGACCCTTGTTCGGGGCCACTGAGTCTGAATCCCACTCTTTCCTTTCCAAGTGGTCAGGCTGTGTCTCTGCTACTGTTGCGGGTAGGACACTGTGATGTAATGTGACTGCAGCTAGACTCACGCACTGCAGCTCTTACTCCCTGACTGCCAACCAAAAACCAGACTGGACATGGAAAGAATTTTGCTTTTGGAGCCTGTTGGCAGTTAGAATGTGCAATGACAGGGGAGTGATTTATGATTTATTTGTTTGAGGGAGAATGGCATTCAGTATGGTTATGACAAACTGTATTAACCACATCTGGCATTTCAGTGAAGCCTGTAGGTAGCTGTGATGTAGCCTTGCTAAATCCTTTAATTTGCAGTGTCTTTTTGGGAACAAATTGCCCCCAAAGTAAAATTTCCCTCGCTCTTTCAATATGTCAGATTCTATGAGGTAGATCTCTCAGCTGGTAAGTATGGATTCTCTTTTTAAGTCTCTGTAATTCTGGGCATTCCAGGTCAAGAAAGACATGAAACAGAAAAATTCTGATGGACAATAACAAGAATGATCAAAGGTAGCAAAAATTAGATCTGTGAGGAAAGATGGAACGAATAGTATATATTTATCTATACTAACAAACACACATATATACATGTGTGCTTGTGAAAGAGAAGAGGAAATACTTATGATGTTCAAGTTTATAAAAAATTTCTGGAAATGGAGAATGATCTGCATATTCTTGGTGACTACAGAAGGATGTAATGGACAAATATTTTGGTGATGGCAGATATTTTTCTGATGGTGGGGAGCAGTGAAGCAGTAGAACGAAGGCAGAGAGAGGTTGTGGAGCCTCCAGATGTGGCACTTTTTGAAAACAAATTGGCTAAACATCTTTCAGGAGTGGCACAAGTACAGTCCTGTCCAAAGAGCTGGGCATAATCTTTTTTTCTTGTTTTGATCTTTCTTCAAGTCTAATACTTCTGTATTTCTCGCATGTATGAGTAGCCTCAGTATTTTATAGTTTGTGAAAGCAACTCCTTTTCAGATTTAAGCCAAATCTAATGAATGTTGCATTATATAAAAGCAGCATTTGTAAGCAGGACAGAATGATTTCTGCCTACATACAACTAACTTTGGACTGAAATAGTAGGAAACTTTAGACATAGGTATAGAAGAGCTATCCATAGGGGTATTCCATCCATGGTTTTAACAGGAAAAGGTCTTACAGTCTATCTGTTTTTACCTCACTAGAGGTATAACTCTTCTCCAAACACTGACAATTTTCTCATGAGAAATTATTACAGGCCACAAGAAATCTTCTTAAAGATTTATTTTATGTTGCATAAGGATAAAAGATCTGCACTGAAGATTTTAGAAGACAGATGAATCCTTTAAAGGCTAGTACCAGGTGACTGCCAGTCTGAAGGTAAGCGTGATTGTGCTGTTTGTGCCATCATTGTCATCACTGAATCATTGTTCCCAGAAAGTTGATGTTTTTGCTTGCACAGTCCACAGTTTAATAATGGCTTGAGACTAAAATGGCATTGCAAGCAACATTAAAACTCTATGTTTTAGCAATGTGTCAAATAGCTCTTGTCAAAAAGGTTATTTTCTCCAACCTGCAAATATCATGACATTTTTTGTTGAGTTAAAGGGCAGATTTCCTGTGCATTTTCTTGCAGAATTATGACTTTTTTTTTTGTATTTACAGATAGTGTATGTTTCAGTTTGGCATTTTTCCCTTTATTTTAAGTTCCAAGAACAACACTGAGATTAATGCTTTTTTAGTTTTTATTCTTTTGTCTGTGGCAATAATTCCTGTTTTAAATTATGAAAAAATAACCTATGTAGTTTATTTCTTATTACAGATGTCAGTTCTCTGCAGAAAATTACCTATCTCTGAAAAAGCTCATAAATATTAAGCCTGTGTATAGATCTTCTTGTGTTCAGATTTTACTGAGAGGCTAGAGACTTTCATTATATTTCAGAGACTTCTCAGAGTTTTGTTTTTTTCTACATAAAAGGTGACCACTTCCTGGCAATGTTCAGTTATTATGATCATTTATTAAGTGCAAATACTTCCTTCATATAATTATAGTACATGTTCTGCACTGATTAGTTCAAACATATTTATTATTCCCCCATTATTATTTTTTAGTATATGATTGGACATTTGAGAACAAATAGGCTGTTACACATAACTCAGCATTAAATAATCAAATGAAATTATCTCTGATTTTGAGAGCCTTTCAGGTCCCATGAACTGCAGGTGCATTTTCCTTACTTATTTTTCCAGTGATGTACTTGCATGACACATAGTAAAAATATATTGATGAAAGACTAGAGGGTAAAATAACTTATGATTTAGATTTTCATATTAATTTTCTGATTTACTGCAATCAGTTTTCAAGTGTATCCCAGCGTGATAGATGTGATATTTCATTAAAAATATTTTGAAAAGCACAACAGTTTTGTTTTGATGAAAGAAAATTTGCAAACCTTTTAAACGAAGCATCCATTTCTGTGTTCATAAAATATTTTCATTACTAGTTATTACAAATAATGTCAAAAAAGAAGCATGTTCTTTAGAATAGCAGAGAAACACCACTGCAGCATGGTTAAACACTGCAGCATGGTTAAGTAGACCACATGAACTGTGGTCCTTGTGTATTGGCCATTACAATTTATATATCTCTCTATATAGATAGATACATAAAGTTGTAAGCTAAAGTGATTTTGCTTAGTAGACACTGAGAAAGTACTCTTGTATTTGACTACAACTATGCAGTAGCCATTACAAACTGCTGCTGTTTTTAATACTTCTTGGTTATTGTATATAGGCAGACAAATAGAAGAATCTATGTGATCTGGTTGAGCACAAAGCTAGATCACACACTTAGTGTTGTTTTTCACAAAGCAATTTTTAGTTCTGTAAGAATATAACATCTATTTGGAAAGAGTTTATTACAAGCACAATAAATTTTATATTACCTGATGTTACTTCCCCCCAAAAAAACCCCATAACTTTTTTTGTCAGCTTTACTTAGGTCACTTGAGAGACAAGCTTGGTTTAGAAAGTAACTACAAAATGAATCTATAATACTGATATAACCATTACAACAGTATAATATGTGGTAATAAAATTTTATATGTTTGGGTACTTTTTAGGGATTATCATAAAATATAAAAAACATCTTTAGAGAAACTATTTTAAACAAACAAGGTAAGACATGAAAATATATTTACAAGGATGGATCTCTTTGTGTTCTTTCCCTTGCCTGATTCTTACTGTCACAATTTACCTTTTTTACCCTTTTTACCCTTGTAAATGAGGCTGTAAATTGAATACAGTATATATATTTGTCCAGCTGCTTTTCTCCTGTTTTTGATAAGGTGTATACACTTTCATATACACTAATAAAGTAAAAAATTATGGTAGAAGTCCAAGGTGGCCATTCTACTGTCCCCTCCTCCCCTGCCCCCCAGCCCCTGCCACCTTTTCCTAGAACTGAGAATTCTGTTATCTCATAATCACTATGCCCCAGACATCCTCCAACCATCACATCTCCCACAAGGCTTTCTCTGTTCACAAACAACAGGTCCAGTGGGGCTCCTTCCCTAGCCAGTTCACTCATCAGTTGTGTCAGTAAGTTGTCTTCCACATATTCCAGGAACTGTTTCCTTTCTGCTGTATTATACTTTCAGCAGACATCCAGTAAGTTGTCTCCCACAAGAATAAGGACTAGTGATCGTGAGGCTTCTTGCAGCTGTTTGTAAAATACCTCATCAGCCTCTTCCTCCTGTTTGGGTGGTCTATACCAGACTCCCACCACAATATCTTGACCCTTGTGCACCCCATCCTTTGATAGTAAACCTGGTGATGCTCTGGTCAACCTGTGGACAAAGAAGTTCCTCACACCAGGTTTGAAGCCAGGTATTTATTTCCTGGTTCTTAAATAAAGATACAATAATAGGTAGGTGGCTCCTGATACACTGACAAATTGCGATATTTTTGTCTCTAGGCCACTTGTTTCTGTTCATTCTACACTAATATTGGCTGAAAGCCCTGGCATCCAGGTGTCCTTGTGTGGAGTACGCTGTTCAAAATGAACGGATGTGAAGGCTCAAGCAGTCTCAGCAAAGGCAGTCCACCATGTACCAATATATCAGTGTCATCAGCCTATTGTGGCACCAACAGTCCCACTCTCCAATGGGATGATGATGGGATGGTCCCTCTGGTGCAATTTATTGATTTTCGTATGTATGTTCCTGAATATATAAAAGATAAGAAACTTCTAATTAATAATGTGACCAATGTAAACAATAGGGGTGATGAAATGAATTTGTTCAACAGCTCTAAAAACTGTATTGTTGCTTTTGTTCAACAAAAGAAAGCCAAGATGGAAGTTCTCAAAAAATTAATATAATACTATTAATTTTGTTTTTTTCTTTCTGCTCAGCAGAAATGTTTCACTGGAAAATGTTGACCTACTCTACTAGAGGAGAATTTTACTCATAACAGAACTAAAAAAAAAAAATAATGGTTTTATGGAGGAACTTACATTTTCTTTCCAAAAATATAAAAATCTTTCCTCTCTGCAGATTCTTCAATCTGGCATTTTTATTATGTATTAAATTAACATAAAAAATAAAGGATTAATATTATATAAATCTATAAGGAACATAATCTTTCTCTTAAAATGCCCTAAAGACTATATAAAAAATAAATAATGGTATAGTAGTTACCTTTACCCCAGTAAGATTTCATAAAAAACAATTTCTTGCAAACATACGGTTAATCATGCAACAGCTAAGAAATCAGCAGATTTAGAATTTCCTGAGTTGTCATAGCTCACTAGCAATTGATTGTATGAATGTCATATCTTAAATATGTTTCCCAGTTATGAATTAATATTATGACTTTAAGAGCTTTTACCACTGAGTAAATATACCCATAAAGTTCTGTTAAGTCAATATTTGTGACTGTAATTGTCCTTAAAGTGCTAGGGAAATGTCCATCATTTCCCCCTCGCTGACATTTGTCTTCATATATATATATTATAGAAACATTGAAAGAAAAACACTTAACACCCACAGAAGGTCTATGAGAGCCATGTAGAGCCCACTGAAATCAATAGCAGCTTACAGAAGATTTTTATTTGGACTGTGTCTCTCCACTGCAGTTCTGAATGGCCTGTTTCTGGTGTCCAGGAACCAGTGAGAAGGAATTAAGAATCACACTGATCTGCTACAATGAATGATGTTCTTGATGTTGTTCAGCCCTGAGGCTGAAGCCACCTGCATTGCACTTAATGTAATATTGCCATTCTAGGGACTATTTTTACCAAATAATTCAAGGTGCAACGCTGTGCACCTTTTATGCTAATACAGTACAATGGAATCACACTCAAGGTAAACCAGAACTCTTTCAACTGTGCATTCGGCATTAAGCCATCAGTTAGTATCACAGATCTGTATGCTGTTGCACAGTACATTTATACAGCTGTGGTGGTGAAGTGCCAAGGCACCGTCTCTGACTCAGTTTTCTGTCCTTCCATGTCAAACAGCATGTGCACACCACCACATAGGTCTGCAGCACTCCTGTGGTGAGAAACAAGGTTCTGAAGAGACATAATACATAAATGCTTGTGTTGTTCAACTTTACTTCTAAAATAATTTACTATTTTCTCAGTCTGCTCGTGGCAGTGTAGGCATTTTGCTGCTAAAGAAAGATTTCTGCTCTTGGGGAAATTGGTATTGACTGCAAGGCAGATGTTGCAGACATCTGAAAGATAGTTAAAGCTTGATTATTTCTTCCAAGATCTGAACACAGTGGCAGCCAGGGAATGTTTCTAGTTCTTCCCTTTTAGCTGTCCATTACTCAGGGGAATTATTCTGGTTTTCCTGTTCTCCCTTTGAAGATTAGTTGGCTTTGGCACAGCTGTAGGGAGCACTGTGAATCACTGTGTTATATGAATTCTTCTTTTTCCTTTCATGTAGAAGGTGAATGTTCACAGTTATTTATACAGTGAAATCAGTCAAGCAGTCCACCGTTACAAGTGATCCAGGGTAA
The DNA here is from genome assembly GCA_020800305.1 of Porphyrio hochstetteri. NCBI lineage: Eukaryota > Metazoa > Chordata > Aves > Gruiformes > Rallidae > Porphyrio > Porphyrio hochstetteri. The sequence goes on along the minus strand of CM036906.1, from coordinate 19,949,008 downwards.
ACATTATAAGCATTAATGTGTAACATTAAAGTGTAATATTATAAGCAGAAACAGTGAACACTGAATTTTGCAAGTCTCTCAAAATTTCAGAAGCATCTGCTGAACACCTTGGTATTAATAATTTTTAACAGTGCTTAATATTACTTGCTGAATTTTATTTCCAACTGTTATTTAGCAATTATCACAGTGCTGCACAGAATAATGGTTAGACTAGTTCAGGATAATTTTAATGACATATTTACAACTCAAGATATTAGCTGAAGAAGAATGGCTAAATATAGTAATATCTAGGTTAGAATTTATTTTACAAAGGACAATAAATTCAGTTTTTGTCCATTTTGGAGTTTGGGATCTACAACTAATTTTGCAATAGTGATCAAATTTTATTCTTTGGAATTTTATGTGAAATAATGTTTTCTATAATTTTGTAATATGTGATCACTTTGTTAATTTAATTTTTCTACTTTTGAAAAAGCTTCTTCCCCTGCCAGTTTCCAGAATGTCATTCTCTCTTTCAAAGTTCGTTTTTATCTTTCACTTTTCTCACACTTCCTTAGGGATTCATGAGATTAGAGAAATGAGACCACAGACATTGCCATTCCTAGTTTTCCTTTGGTTGGATATTGTCAGGAAATGTCTCAAATATCTAATGTGTTTTACAGAAAGGGCAGACTGCTTGTCCCACTGAATTCAGTTTTCCATTATTCACTTTACCTTACTGACATATAATACTTTTTATTGGAACTCTTTGATTAGTGTGTCTGTGTTTAATCCAGAAAAGTTGTTTGCTGCTTAACCACAGTTATTTATTTCCCTTGATAATATCTTATGAAGAACCTTATAAAAAAGTTCCAGGGTATCACAAATAAATGATCTATACAGGGTTACCTTTATCTCATCTTATTTTTGTTCCTTCTTACTGGAAACCTTTATATCCTGCCTAGAATCTCTCAGCATCACTAATCTTGTTTGAATTTGTGATGGTTGTGTGAAAGGTGGACATTATTGGAATAGACATTAAGTCTGTATGTGGACATTAGTAAAAAATATTCTTTACAGGATTTACTCTATATATTCATACATATAAAAAATAAAATTATGCATATCTTAATGCTGCTTTTCTTTTTTAGAAAGATGTCCAAGCCTTTATATTTTTTCCAGTGGTTGTTATAATTTTAAGATTGTGAATGCTTCAAAAGGGAAAAGGTAGAATAAAATCAGTGAATCATTCAGAAAAATGGAAAATAACAGATTTTATGAATATCTGTTCATAACATTGAGATTTTTTTGTAAGTGCATTAAAAAATGGAGGGATATGTATATATGCTGCATTTTGTAAATATTGACAGTACACAACAGTGAAGAGAAATAACAAGAGTCAGGGATTAAACTTTGAAAAAGACAAGAACCTAAAGATTATAGAATTAATACAAAATACTTGCTGACAATTTGCAAAGAATACATTTACTTTAATCTACAACCTTTCATTCCATTTTTAATTTTCCTAGCACCTGTTTGGGTCACAATGGATGGCACCTACCAAGAAGTACTGCATATTTAATACATAGTGTCTTAACACTTTGCTTGGCCTTATTGTCATATAAATGCTTACATAGGGGGGAAAAAGTTCAAAATTTATGCCTTCTTTCCTGGATAGAATTATGTCCATATTGGCTGTACAGATGAAGCTCCTTTTGACCATATGATTATGACACTCAAATTTCCTCTGTTAAAGACATGTTTAAACTGGTGCCACTAATCTGTAGAAGTGGGTGGAAAACTATTCTGTTATTGTATAAATGTTTTCCATCTGTCAGTGTTTTTTTGCTCTATGAGCTTAACCATTAAATCATACGAAAATAAACAAATAGTCAGAGAAGGTTCCTTTGAAAGAAGCAACTCTTTTTACTTTAGCCTGAGGATTCAGACCTTATTTCCCATTTGGAATGCCAGCTTTAACTCTAGAGAGACATGTCTGAAGTTTCCACCATAGACATAGTAGATGCTTATTGATAAATATGTCATCAAAATATTTTAATTTGGAAAACTTCGGACTCAACAAACATAACTTCAGACCACTCCTTCCTAGGCTCTGTCATATAAGGTTTTCTAATTAATCTGCTGCATGAAAGACTTGTATCCATGGTCTCCAACTCAGTGCTCTCACTAATCACCAGCTAAGAACATTGATCTAAAAGAATATGAATGTAGGAATGGCCAGGAATTGTTCTGTAGTGTAGTATCAATAATATAGCTAGTAACATTGCGTAAAAACAGTCCAGAACTGGATAGAAAAAGAATACCAGCTGTATAAAAATAAACTTACACTTATTCTCATCTTGCAGTCTGGAAAACACAGAAACTATTACAGTCCTGCTCATACATTTTAGAAGAATGCACTTTGTCATTTGAATGTTCTTCTTCAGGAGATAGAGTAACTCATGAACTTGTTTCTTTCCTCTAAAAGGCTACATTTTAAAATAGATTATTGCTACAGAAGTTCTGTTTGGAAAGGTTAACAATTATGGAGAGAGAGACATGCCATTAAGCTATTGAACTTTTTCCACTTTGAATAGTTTGCCTCACCAAGTCAGTCTGCCTTTGACTGGAGTGCATTGCACTCTTACATGCTAAAGAGGCAGTGGTACCAACTGAATTCCTGCTTTAGAAAGAATTCACATTGTGAATGGGTCTAATTTTGAATGGCTCAGTCTCACATGTTTTGATGGATAAGCTGGTGATGACTGAACTAGATTGCATCTCAGGTATAAAGGCTTAAAATTTAAGTCTTGTGGCAACTTATACAGATACTAGAGGTACATCACACAGGTTAGTATTTAAGCATATCTGTAATTGTAGCTAGGAGATATTTTGATCTGTCTATAAGCTGTCTAAATTAAAGCCTTGTTTTCCCTGTACACTATTTTTTTCATCTGCTCAGATCTGTTTGTATATATCAGTCTTGTGGTCTGTGTAGATGGTGGTTTCATTTAAACTCATCATATAAAGTTTGGAACTGATCTTCTAGAGAAATAAATAATTTCACAGCCAAAACATAGTGATTTTATAAACATTTGTTTAGAATATTATTACCAACTGTCCTAAGAATAGCTGCTTTGAAAGTATGATTTTACTATCACAGAAGAACTTTCTGTATTTTCTATTTGTTTTCTTCTATTTTGTTTTCTATAAATTTCTGTAGAGTAAGTGTCAAATCCAAACACTAGTAACAGCTGTTTACATAAGGCACAAATTAAATCGTGTAGTTAAATCCTACAGGCATAAGAAAATTACAAGAGACTAATTTGCCTGAAATTAATCTTTTACTTTGTCATCTATCCCACTTGACCCCAGTGCAATGGAAATTAAATCACATATAGGTGATTTGTTTTAAATAAATGGAAAAAAAAGTATTTCCATTTTTTTATTGTATGTTTTTCTGAGACAAACTGATTTTTGTTTATTTTTGCTTGAACTATAGTCTCTAAGTAGTTATAGAAAATGAGTTAATGTAAATCAAAGTGGGTGTATAGTTTATAGAATTCTTTTATCTTCAGTGCTTCACAAAACTAGCTAATTGTCCAGTTGTGAAGTAAAGATAGTTTGGATGCATAATTATATACTACATTCATAAAATATGAATATAGCATTTATTAGAATGAGTCAATCATTTATATTCATAATGTATTCATAATGAAACCTGTTTATCTACCTAGAAAATAGTTCTTATTTGTTAATGAATATATTTTTTCTCCTTGCCTTACCAATTACCTTATTACAGTTCTTAATGAATAAGGAACTAGTTGTTGCAAGCATTGTATGTGTAACTCAAGAATCCTACATAAAGTTAATATAGCGTTCTTTTGTCAGGTTTTATTTATCTAAATACAATTACTATTTTTTAATAATTTATGTCTTAAATCAGACAGTCTTTCTTAAGCATTGTTGTATTAAAACAATATTAATGTATGTACTAAGTAATATGACTAATGGCTAGCAAGAATATTTGAGTTATCAGTTGCTTCTAGAATGTAACATATCTGAGTATGAAGGCCAAAAAACAGTATGATTTGAAATAATCTTGTGCTTAGTCCTTATTTATCTCCAGAAAGACTTTCTCAGACACTGCAGGGATTTATTTCTGGGTTATGATGGGAGTCAGAAGTTCAAGGTTTCCAATGTCAAGTCACAAGGCACTGGTGGGTTTGCTTACTCTGTTCTATAGACCACCATGCACTCATTCAGCCCACACTACATTGGCTGGCCCTGTGTGGAGCCAGGAGTTAGATTTGATGAACCATATGGGACCCTTCCAACTCAGGATATTCTATGAATGACTTTCTATCCCAAAAGCAGAAGCAAAAGCACAGCAAATATATGCTGCTTGTCAGGAAGACTGAATGACTCAAACCCAAGGCTGTGCTAAGAACATCCACAGAACTTCCGTTTTGGAGATAGTTGAGTACAGTGTCAACATACATCTGCCTGCAAAAGATACTGTAGACATACCCTTTCTTCCTACATGGATCTAGCATTAGGTTTCGCTATGTTCTGAGAAAAAATTCTGGAAAACAAGGATTGCATATGTCTGCTTTTTTTGTATGCATTGTTCTACATTATTCTCTACATTGTTCAGCTTTGATTGTAGAGCCTATCACAACTGCTTTGTGCATGTGTGTGAGAGAAAATTCAATTCTAAGTGTCTTGGTCCCTTTCTTAGCTGAGGTATTTTTGCAGATTTTGTATTTTCAGACGTTCAGTGCTAGGAAACACATTTTAGAGATGTTTGGTGTTTCTTTATATCTTTAGAAACTAAAGTAAATGCAACACCATGCTGACATGAATCTGCACTACAGGAAGTAAAGGTTCTGAACTTTGCACATTGCTGGGAAGAACTTCACTAGTCATGTAACTTATAGGGGAAAAAATAAACCAACACATTTTGACAGCTTTTTCAGACTCAAAGCAATCTTTTAGTTTCTTGCTTAGCAATTACTTTTGCATTAAATATGTATCTTTATGAACAGTCAGAAATCAATAACAAGTGTTACACATCGGTCATAATCATGCTGGTTGTTACCTATTTGTTTAGCACCAGGCTTCTCTCAGGTTCCACAATCATGTTGCTAATAAATGCAGGTTTATCAATAACTTTACATACAGTGTTCTCTTTGCTTCCTTTCTTTGTTTAAAGCTAACTTGTGCCTCACTCTAACCCAGTGTTTGAATGTCTGGAAACAATTCTTTCATGCATACCTGTTCAGTTGGCCTTAGAGCAAACTGTAGTTTCTGCTCTAATATGTGGGAAAATAGCTCAAGGTAAAGTTAACAAGTATTAAATGGAACATAAGGCCTTAAGTAGTACAGGTGACTCAAAGTTTCCAGGTCTGAGACCAAGAGACTACTGTTACATTTTTTACAGTTATTTTTCTAATTCATTTCACTGACTGGTAAATTTTAAAAAGACACTTCACTGCACATGGTATAATAAGGTTTTTACCTCAGTTGATGATTACAAGGTAAAAATATTAGTATTAGCTTTTATTTTTTGTGCTTTTCTTATTTTTTTCCTCAGTGGAGGGGAGGGGGGTGGAAAGTATGAAACTTTGAAAATAAAGATCAAATAATATGCAAAAGAAGGATGAACTGTATTACTTTTCAGGTTTGCTCATTAAATGTTAGAGGGAGGAGTGACTGATATGCTATTCTAGAAACTTGGACTGAAGAGTGGTGAAGAAAAAGAAATTTAAATGAGATGTCAGCTTGCTGGAAGACAAAAATGGAGAAACCTAAAGAAATCCTAAGAATGTTTAAAGGGAAAACCTTTCCAAACCACAGCTTCAAACAAATAGATGCATTAAAAGAACTCTCCAGAAATCATCTGCATATCTTCCTTTTTGATGTTGCTTGCAATGAACCAGAGTACTGAAAAACACTACCAAACAAACATTAAAATGCACTTACTCCTACTTTTTCAATATTAAGAATTTGAATTGAAACACAATTGGTAAAGGTTCCTAATTAAGTTACCCATTAAATGTGGTACTTTGTGGTGGTTTGACTGTGGCAGGAGGCCAGATACCCCCCCCCCCCAACGTCACTGTATCACTCCCCTTTTCAGCTAGGACATGGGAGAAAATATATATTGAGAGGCTTATGAGTCGAGATAAGGACAGGGAGAGATCATTCCACAACTAGTGTAACTGGCAAAGCAGACTCAACACAGAATAAAGGAAAGAAAACTCTCTAATTTTTAAAAGTGCACTGTACACCCAGTGACACCAGAGTCGGGTAATGGGAAGTGCAACCAGATCTTAAAGCACCTTCCCCCCAACCCTCCCTTCTTAGCAGACTTCACTTTGGTCATGATTTCGCTCCCTTCTTCCCCTGCATTGTGGCATGGGGAGGGGTAGGGAATGGGGGTTTAAGTCAGTTCCTCACCAATTGTTTTCCTTCTTAGATGGTGGTGGGGGGACACATTCCTCACACCCTTCGCCTGCTCTAGTGTGGGGTCCCACCCAGAGGAAACAGTCCTCCACGAACTTCTCCAACGTGAGTCCTTTTCCATGGGGCTTCAGCTCTTCCCCTGCTGCCCCAGCGTGGGTCACTGCTATGGGGTGCAGTCATAAGTCATAGAATGTCTCTCAATCTCTCAAGTCCTGTCTGCTCCAACCTAGTCCCCTACGGAATCACAGTTGTGTTCCCTCAGCAAATCTGCTCTGGCTCAGATCTCTCTCTCTCTCTCTCATTCATCTCTGTGGGTCTATCTCTTTTCACAGGCTGCAAGTGCTGGCAGGGGCTTGCTCCAATGCAGGTTACTGTGTCTTCTGTATGTCTCCACCTGCTCCACCATGGGTTTCTCCACAGACTGCAGGGGCATCTTTCTCTCTGGCACTCCAGGCGCCTCCTCCCCACCCCCTTCCCTGGCCTTGGTGTCTGCAGTTTCTAACATCTTCTCACTCCCTTCTCTGGTGGCAAAAAGTGTCTGCTTGCATATTTTTTCTCCCAAACGTGATTCCCAGTGGCGCTGTGACACTGATGGGCTCAGTCCTGGTCGACAATGACTCTGACCTTGGGCTGGCTGGTGTTTAATCTCTGGGGCCCACAGAGAACTTCTGTCTGCTTCTTGCCACCCCAGCGGCCCCCCCTTTCTCCACCAGAACCCAGCCACACAAAACAACATAGTTTCAGGATATTTATGCTGATTTTTTTTTTTTAAACACTTACTTTGCAAATAAGTAAAATAACTCTTGATGAATTCATAATGCTTCATCAATCAGTTTTGTTATTCAGCTTTATTAAGGCAAGAGCTTAAGAGTATTTTGATACAGACTATTTAGTATACAATACATACTAATTTTAGGGTGGTAATTCCTGCATTTAGTAACAGACATCTTTTAAGTGAAGCATACAGATGAAACTATCTAAGCCTGTTCTCTTTACAGGAAATCAAGACATACAGGAATGTTCAGGGAATAATTTACCCCCACTTAATTTAAATATTTATCTAGAAATAGGATATATTATATTTTAGAGATACTTCATTGCTTTTATTGAGTTTAAAGAGAGACTAGAAAATAAACCATGTAGCTAACTTCAAGCTGGCTTTAGTTAGATGAGATGAATCTTATACTTTAACTTTATGAATTGCTGCTTTTGAAGGTATTGACTGTGGCCTATAAACACCATCTGAAAACATCAGTATTTACGCCTCTTTCTTTTTAGGGGTGGTAGTGAATTATTAAATCATTCAGTCTAAGCTGCTGTAGCTCAACCTCCTGCTGAAAACAAGTACCACAACAAATTCAGGCCAGGATGCTCAATTCTTTATCCAATAGAGTCCTGAAAACATCCAAGCATTGAGACTCTGGAACTCCTCTGCACAGCCTGACCCACAGATTTACTGCCAGGCCAGCTTCCTCAGCCTCTTTTCATAGTGAACATGTTCAAACCTGACCATTCTGGCGGCCCCTCACTGGGCTTGCTCCCAATTGTTCACAACTTACTAGAACTGGGAGGCCCAAGGCTGGATGACATGATCTATATGTGGTCTAGCCAGTGCCAAGTCAAAAGGGACTTTTCATTTCCCTTGCTCTCCTGACTGTGCTGTTCAGTGCTATAGTTAGGATACTATTTGTCTCTACCATTGAAAGGACACACTGTGGACTTATAGTTAATTTACTGTCTTCTAAGACTGACAGAACCCTTTCAGCACCCCAGCCAGTGAGCACTCAGCCTCATGATATTCCTTTACAGATGCAGGAATACGTGTACACCACTGTTGAATTTCCTACCTGATCATACAGCTTGTCTGGGTCCTCCTGAATGGAATCCCAGCCCCTGAATGTGTCAACTGATGTCATTAACCCATGTTTGGTGTAACCCTCAGATATGATGATGCATTTTGAGTTGCTCTTTATGTTAGAGAGCAGCTTGAATGTATTGAGCTCCACCTGGGGAAAGATGACCCATCAGTTGAGTGCTTGTCGGTAAGAATCAAGGGTCACACTAGTATGAGTGACACTGTTGTGGGTGTGTGCTATAGGCCCCCTGATCAAGAGGAGCAGGTTGATAGTGCTTTCTATGAGCAGCTAGAAGTAGCCTCGAGATCCCAGGCCCTGGTCCTTATGGGGGACTTCAACTACCCAGATATTTGTTGGGCAAGCAATACGGCCAGTCGTATGCAGTCCAGACAATTTCTGCAGTGTGTTGAGGACAATTTCCTGCTACAGATGGTGCAGGAACCTACAAGGGGAGGGCGGGTGCTGGACCTTGTTCTTACTAACAAGGACGGGCTCATCAAGTAGGTGAAGGTCGGGGGCAGCTTAGGACAAAGCGACCACGAAATGATCCAGTTCAAGATCCTAAGTGGAAGAAGCAAGCCAAAAAGCAGGATGGCTACCTTGAATTTTGGAAGAGCTGACTTTGATCTCTTCCGCAACATTTTAGGAGCTATCCCGTGGGCTACGCTGTTAGAAGGCAAGGGAGCCTGTGAGAGCTGGTTAGCATTTAAACAGCACTTCTTCCAAGCACAGGATAGGTGCATCCCTTTGAGTAAGAAATCGGGAAAGAGAGGCAGAAGACCTGTGTGGATGAGCAGGGAGCTAATGTGTAAACTCAAAGGGAAGCAGAGGGTTTATGAACTATGGAAACAGGGTCTGTGCACCTGGGAGGATTATAGGGATGTTGTCAGGGCCTGTAGGGACGCGACTAGAAAGGCTAAAGCCCGCTTGGAGATGAAACTGGCAAGGTATATAAAGGATAATAAAAAGAGTTTTTTCAGATACGTGAATACTAAGAGGATGACCAGGGATAATGTAGGTCCCTTGATGAATGAGGCGGGTGTCCTGGTAACAGGTGATGATGAGAAGGTGGAAATACTGAATGCCTTCTTTGCCTCAGTCTTCACTCCAAAGGCCCCTCGGGACCCGCAGATCCTGGATGAAAGTAGGAGTGTTTGGGGAATGAAGAGCTTCCCTCTAGTTGAGGTAGGGGTGGTCCAGGAGCGGCTCAAAGGGATTAATGCAAACAAATCCATGGGCCCGGATGGGATACATCCACGTGTGCTGAGGGAGCTGGCGGAAGTGATTGCGGAGCCGCTTGCTATCATCTTCGACAGCTCTTGGAGAACAGGAGAAGTACCTGAGGATTGGAGGATAGCCAATATCACTCCAGTCTTCAAAAAGGGCAAGAAGGAGGACCCTAACAATTATAGGCCAGTCAGCCTCACTTCTGTCCCTGGAAAGGTGATGGAACAGCTTGTTCTGGATGCCATTACCAAGCAACTGGAAGAGAAGAAGGTCATGAGGAGTAGTCAGCATGGATTCACCAAGGGGAGATCGTGCTTGACCAATCTCATAGCCTTCTATGATCTCATCACCAGCTGGGTGGATGGAGGGAGAGCAGTGGATGTCATCTACCTTGACTTCAGCAAGGCTTTCAATACTGTCTCCCATGACATCCTGATAGAAATGCTGAGAGATCATGGGATAGATGAGTGGACAGTGAGGTGGGTTGAGAACTGGCTGTCGGACCGGGCTCAGGGGGTCGTGATCAGTGGAGCAGAATCTGAATGGAGGCCTGTGACTAGCGGTGTTCCCCAGGGCTCAGTGTTGGGTCCAGTCCTGTTTAATATCTTCATTGACGACTTTGATGAGGGAATAGCATCCACCCTCAGCAAGTACCCGATGATACAAAGCTGGGAGGGGTGGCTGACACGCAGGAACACTGCGCTGCCATCCAGTGAGACCTGGACAGGCTGGAAAGCTGGGCAGGGAGAAACCAGATGAGGTTTAATAAAAGCAAGTGTAAAGTCTTGCACCTGGGGAGGAATAACCGTCTGTATCAGTGCAGGCTGGGGGATGACCTGCTGGAGAGGAGCTCTGTGGAGAAGGACCTGGGGGTCCTGGTTGATGACAGGTTGGCTATGAGCCAGCAGTGTGCCCTGGTGGCTAAGAGGGCCAATGGGATCCTGGGATGCATCAGGAAGAGTGTGGCCAGCAGGTCGAAGGAGGTGATCCTCCCCCTCTACTCTGCCCTGGTCAGGCCCCACCTGGAGGATTGTGTCCAGTTCTGGGCTCCCTGGTATAAAAAAGACAGGGATCTCCTTGAGAGAGTCCAGAGGAGGGCTACAAAGATGATTAAGGGCCTGGAACATCTCCCGTAAGAGGAAAGGCTGAGTGAGTTGAGGCTGTTCAGCCTGGGGAAAAGAAGACTGAGGGGGAACCTAATTAATGTTTATAAATATCTTAAGTATGGGATGCAGGGGGAATTGGCCAACCCCTTTTCAGTGGTCTGTGGAGATGGGACAAGGGGCAATGGCTGTAAACTGGAGCACAGGAAGTTCCGCACCAACATGCGGAAGAACTTTTACACAGTGAGGGTGACAGAGCACTGGGACAGGTTGCCCAGGGAGGTGGTGGAGTCTCCTTCTCTGGAGATATTCAAGACTTGTCTGGACGCCTATCTGTGCAATATGTGCTAGGGAGCCTGCTTTGGCAGGGGGGTTGGACCCGATGATCTCTGGAGGTCCCTTCCAACCCCTACGATTCTGTGATTCTGTGATTCTGTGATTTTTTTCTCCTCTTCTAAGTCACTTGTTAGAGATCTTATACAGGACAGGTGCCAGGATAGATGCCTGGAGAAATCTTGTTTTAAATGATCTCCAGATATAGTACAAAACAATAACTTCTACCTATAGTCTGAAATTTTTACTCTCTTGGTAGTCCAGACATCTCAGCTTGGCTACAAGAATGTTGTAGGAGACAGTGTTGAACGCCAAAGTAAAGAATTTCAAGCGTTCACTGTTCAGTCATGGCTCTAATAATTTTATCATAGCTCTATGATCTTACTCTTGGTAAATCCATGATGGCTGTTTCCAGTATCTTACTTCTTCATGTGACTTGAATGGCCTGGAATAGCATTTTCTAGGGACTGAAGTCTGGCTAACCACTCTCTTGTGCCTTTACTCATCCTTCCTGTCACTGGAGGTGGTTGAGTCACCATCCCTGTATGTGTTTAAAAAAAGGGTAGATCAAGTACTTAGGGATATGGTTTAGCATAGGATAAGAATGGTTGGACCTGAGGATCTTAAAGGTCTTTTCCAACCTTGTGATTCTGTGATTCTGTGAAGTACAAGTTATTTGAAGCATATATTTTAAAGGGAATCTATAGATTGTTGTTGCTCTATATTCATAGATCATGAGGGCAGCAGGGGAAGAGAAAGCATTTCCACCTTAACTGAATATCTTCTGATCCATTTGAAAAAGGAATTTTTTTTTTTACCATGTGTGGAGAGTAATGTATTATTATAATCTTTTCACAATAAGTTGTTAGATTGGATATTAGGTGGATTTTTTTGCTTGATATAGCTTTGTTAATTGTTACAATAAAGCTTTCATAAATATAATCAGAATTTGAGTTATTGCATTTTTTCCAGTATTGTGTTTGCTAATTCCAGCTCACTTGCAACAAAGCCTGTTAGCATCAGGGAGTGATTCAGATGTTCATACTGTGAATGAAGTCAGTGTTCATATTCAGCATGACTAAATCTACTCTTGCATTTTATTCAAAACAGACCAAAAGGATAGTTTAGATACTGAATATCAGCAATCAGTTACACAAAACCTTTTCTCCTCAAACTTTCTATGGTCTCTAATTGTTAATCTACACAGATACCAGGGAGCCAAACCAACACATGCCAAAGAAACAAATGCAGCAAAAGGGTATTTCTGGTCCTAATTCTCTATTATCCTTAATTTTGTATAAACACTGTCAGTCTCAGAAAAAAACTGCATAGCAAAGCCACAGAGGAAGGCTCAGAGTATTACAAAACTGGGACACTGTCACAGAATGTCCATAGTTACTGTTTTATCATTCTACATGCCATAGTCCTAGGGAGCTTGATTACACTGGGGCGGATCAGTGAACAGTTACTAGGAAAAACGTACCTGTTGTTGTTCCTCCAATTTCTCTGGAGGCTGGCCACCCCTGAGCTAGGTCTATTTGGACCAGGAACAAGAGGCTCTTGAGAATCCTGGAGAACAGGGTAGGGTACATTGCCTAATTCGATGTGCTTGTTTGCCATCTGCCTATTACTGGCCTAGCTAAGAATGTATTGTACAGAAATGTTGCTTTCAGTACCCAGACTAGTAATTTAAACTAGTTGAAATTTTCTGTGCTGGCTGTGGATTTTACAAGTGCAAATCTAGTCTTTTTTCCATGACAAACACTTTTGAAACCTTAAATGCTAATTTGATGGAATCATAATCATATAATCATTTAGGTTGGAAAAGACCTTTAAGATCAAGTCCAACCATCAAGCTAGCTCTTCCAAGTCTACCAATAAACCATGTGCTTAAGCACCACATCTACACATGTTTTAAATACCTCCTTGGATGGTGACTCAACCACTTTCCTGGGCAGCCTGTTTCGGTGCTTGGCAACCCTTTTGGTGAAGAAATTTTTTCTAATATCCAATCTAACCTCACCTGGCATTTTCTCTTGCCCCATCACTTGTTACTTTCTTAATTTTATTATTATCCTTAGTTGCTGAAGTATTTATGCATAATATTCTGCCAAGGATTCAGTGCTCACAGATCTAGTACGTTTTGTTTCATCTGTGCCCTTTGTGACACTGTGTGACAAATAACAGTGTATACAATACAGCCTACATACAATATATACTCAACAATGTGAACATTCACCACAACACAGCTAATGTGTGACTTTGGCTGAGGAAAAATCTGCCAGGAGACAGTGACGTAAGGATGGAAATAATAAATATTTTAAGCTGTGCAGAAGCGAATAATCAGTTCAGAGCAGTAGTAATAATTGCTTTATTTAAGAGGCAGTGGATAACTCAGTATCATTACTGGTGTCAAGTGAAGTCTGTGTGATCTGTCAGCAACTGGCAGCTGAATAGCTGCAGTGTCCAAGAGATCAGGCATATCATGGTGCTTGTGTCAGAGCAGGGCATGTAGCTCTTTCAACAAGCCTTCAGGTATTCAGTGAGTTAGGCAAGTGGTTTCCTTCATCTCAGCTGAACAAGGTAGATGAACTCAAGGCACACTGTTAATTAACAGTAAAATTGGTGTAAGTTTTGTCACTTGCAATACAATTAAGCTATGCTAGAATGGCTTTGAAATATTTCGTGTGTCAGTGAAAGACTTTCAAATTCCAGAAAAAAGTTATCTAGTTTTGACAATACTATTATGGAGTAAAAGCGGGAGGTTTATTCAAAAATGTATTCTTCGCTGAAGGTAATTTTCTTTATTCTCCTCTTTTTGATAGAAATATTTGAAATCATATTAGGAAACATGCTAGGAAGCCTGCCTCAAATATCTGCAATAAACTGTTCTGTAAAATACAGAATTCTATTTTTGGAAGGCCAAGTAAAGCTTCATGTTACTCTCCATAGCAAGCACCTCCACAGTGATATGGTTAGAAATAATAGCAACTTTATGATCGAATAATGCGTGAATCTGAGTAATTTCTACAAGCAGTTTGCTCAAATTGACTGTCTCCTTTCAAACAACATTAATAGTAATTTTGAAATGGACAATTAAAATATATATTTCTTGATTTTTTTTTAAAAAATAAAATGTTCTGTAATAATGAGATTCCTGTGTTACCAATAAATATCTTTAAAAGTAGGAAAATAAGATTATATAAATCTCATAAAGCATCTTTAAAATATAGTTGACTCTCAATGAAGTTGATAAATACAGGTAATTATGTCAGTATTTATCAGTATTTGTTGCATTTGATGTTAATGTGTTTTCCAAAATGTATTACCTTAGTAAAGAGTTGTAATTAAGTTAAAACTTAATCCTGCACTTGCTTTCTCAGACTGACTTCAAAGTCAAAGCATACCATAGATGGGTGTCTTCAAATCATATCAAGGATATCAGCAATGTCCCAAATCACTAGCAGTTTCCTATCTCTCACAATAATGAGACAAAGACCTTTCCTGTGAAAAGCCAATTTTGTATTTTTATTCCTAAGCAGAAGCTAGTTTGGTTAGAGGTGATAAAAATATGTTATTCCTATGACATTGTGCAGGATGAGATATTAGTGAATACACCAAGGAAAGACAATGCACAATCACACTATTGTGTACATCTTTGTACTGAAGAATATTCTTGGTATTTTAGCGGTCATAAAGAGGTAAACTTGAAACTTTGATTGATGTATTTGTCAGAGTAATAAATTTCCTATTCATTAAGGCGAAAGATGAAGTTTCATTAGTCACGGAAGTTGACCTAGTGACACTGTTACTCAGACTAAACCAGTTTTATTTTTTACAGGAAGAATAAAAAATGTAAAATAGAGACAATGACTTTCTGGATTGTTACTGAATCTAATGAAGGATCCATTTATTACTCCTGATGAAGGACTAGGAAAAGCTGTCCTTTTAACTATGCTGAGTCATATCAGCTTTGTCAACACTGACATGAAAAGGGTATGCCTGCAAATATTCTGTACAGTAGTCTCAGTGATGCAATGTATGGAACAGCACTACAAGGTGGTAGGGGGAGTCCCTTGGCATTCAGTCTTAGCGAACAAAGGGGTACAAGAGAGCTGGTTGCTCTTCAAGAAGGAAGTCTTAAGGGCGCAGGAGCAGGCAGTCCCCCTGAGCCGCAAAATGAGCCGGCGGGGAAGAAGACCAGCGTGGATGAATAGGGAGTTACTCTTGAGGCTCCGTGAGAAAAAGAGAATCTACCGCCTGTGGAAGGAGGGACGGGTAACTGAGAATGAATTCAAGGAAGTTGTCAGGATGTGTAGAGGTGAAATCAGAAAGGCAAAAGCCCAGCTTGAATTTAACCTGGCCGCTGGGGTGAAAAAGAATAATAAACTATTTTATAAGTACATTAACAGTAAGAGGAGGACAAAGGAGAATATCCACTCTTTACTGGATGAGGCTGGGAATGTGATCACTGAGGATAAGGAAAAGGCGGAGGTTCTGAATGCCTTCTTTACGTCTGTCTTTAAAGGTCAAACAGATCCTCAGGGTACCCCTCTCTCTGACCTGGTAGTCTCAGCTGGGGAGCATGCTAACTCCCCTGTGATTCTGGAAGAAACAGTCAGAGACTTCCTACTCCAACTGGACTGCCACAAGTCCATGGGGCCGGATGAGATCCACCCGAGAGTGCTGAGGGAACTGGCAGAGGTGGTAGCCAAGCCGCTTTCCATTATCTATCAGTCCTCCTTGCTGACTGGTGAGGTCCCAGAAGACTGGAGGCTTGCCAATGTGACTCCCATTTACAAGAAAGGTTGTAAGGAGGATGCGGGGAACTACAGGCCTGTTAGCCTGACCTCGGTTCCAGGGAAGGTTATGGAACAGATAGTCTTGAGGGAGATCATGCGGTATGTGCGGGATGGCCGGGGGATCAGGTCTAGCCAGCATGGGTTCATGAAGGGCAGGTCCTGTTTGACCAACCTGATCTCCTTCTATGATCTAGTGACCCATCTGCTGGATGAGGGAAAGGCTGTTGATGTGGTCTACCTAGACTTCAGCAAAGCCTTTGACACTGTCTCCCACAGTATTCTCCTGCAGAAGCTGGCAGCCCGTGGCTTGGATGGGTACACCCTCGGCTGGGTAAGGAGCTGGCTGGAGGGCTGGGCTCAGAGAGTGGTAGTAAATGGAGTTAAATCCAGCTGGCGACCGGTCACGAGTGGTGTTCCCCAGGGGTCGGTGCTGGGGCCTGTCCTCTTCAATATCTTTATTGATGACCTAGATGAGGGCATTGAGTGCACCCTCAGTAAGTTTGCAGATGACACTAAATTGGCTGGGAGTGTGGATCTGCCTGGGGGTAGCGAGGCCCTACAGAGGGATCTGGACAGGCTGGAGAGCTGGGCTGAAGCCAATGGCATGAGGTTCAACAAGAGCAAATGCCGAGTCCTGCACTTTGGCCACAACAACCCCAGGCAGCGCTATAGGCTTGGGGCGGAGTGGCTGGAGGACTGTGTGGAGGAAATGGACCTGGGGGTACTGATTGATGCACGGCTGAACATGAGCCGACAGTGTGCGCGGGTGGCCAAGAAGGCCAACGGCATCCTGGCTTGCATCAAAAATAGTGTTACTAGTAGGAGCAGGGAGGTAATTGTCCCCCTGTACTCAGCACTTGTGAGGCCGCATCTCGAGTACTGTGTTCAGTTTTGGGCCCCTCACTACAGGAAAGACATTGAGGCTCTGGAACGCGTTCAGAGGAGGGCTACTAAGCTGGTGAGGGGTCTGGAACACAGGCCTTACGAGGAGCGTCTGAGGAAGCTGGGATTGTTCAGCCTGGAGAAGAGGAGGCTTAGGGGAGACCTTATAGCTCTCTATAACTTCCTGAAGGGAGGTTGTGGTGAGCTGGGGGTCGGCCTCTTCTCCCGTGTAGGCAGTGACAGAACTAGAGGGAATGGTAGCAAGCTGCGCCAGGGGAGATTCAGGCTCGACATTAGGAAGCACTACTTCTCAGAAAGGGTAGTCAGGCACTGGAATGCACTGCCCAGGGAGGTGGTGGAGTCACCGGCCCTGGGGGTGTTCAAGGAAAGACTGCATGTTGTATTGAGGGATATGGTTTAGTGGGAGCTAGTAGTAATAGGTGAATGGTTGGACTGGATGATCTTCTAGGTCTTTTCCAACCTTGATAATTCTGTGATTCTGTGATTCTGTGATTGCTGGCAGTAGTGATGGGGAAAACAATGAACGTATTCTATCCCAAATAGCTAGGACTCTTAGATTATTTGTGAAAGACAGTGAAAATAAATGAAAAGTACTATACAGTCTAGTCCTACATGTCATTGAATTACTAATTCCCGCTGTGTTGCTGAGGCAATATAGAGATGTCCTTTTATAATGACATTTTATACTTGATTCATAAATCATATCTATTCCTGTAATGTGTAAAAAAGAGATAGTATTAGGAATAACATATTACAATTTTTGAATAAAAGGATCAGATACATTGAATGAAATAACTAGAAGTTGCACAATGATGATGATAACCTGTAGTAATTATGGATTTAATTCTTTGCTTCGTCATTAATATAAAATACTGGAAACTTGCTTTAAGTGCTGAAATATAGTTAAGAAATCAAATTTCTACAGAAAAAATAATCAAACCCATTACAGCATCACATTTTTATGATACAATAATGATGGTATCAAATTGTATTATTTCAAGGGTCTCCAAAGTAGAAATGCTAAGCAAGCTATATGCCTACTGCTGTGACAAATTAAATGCTGTTAACATCAGTCTAACAATCCTGTCATATCAGCTTCACTAATTATCTTAAGTGGAGCTGCAATGACTTAAAAGAGCTGAGGATTCATCCCTGCATGTTGCTACTGGGATGACAAAGAGTATAAGACATGTAGTTTTAGGACAATATTGCTTCTTCTTTTGGTAGGCTGGAAAGGAATAAGCTCTAATATAGTAAATTGTTTCTCACTCCAAGTAACCACAGCAAGGATACCAGCAGAAATATCCTGTGCAATGGAGTAAATTCAAATGTAATTCATTAAGCAGCTTGTCATCTCTAGTTTTATTATTATTTTTCCCAACTCAGATTATTGTACTCTGGAAACTGTGCTGTGCTGTTTCTGTTTTTTCCTTTTATTAATTTGATGGAAAGGCACTGCCTGCCAAATAAGAGGTCGCTTAAAACGGGCCAATTTAATAGACTAGTGATCCTACACTGCACCAAATATCTTCACTGCTAAAGTTGTGCATGATTTCATAAACGCTTATATTATTGTAATTCTGGCCACACAGTTAATACTCAGAATTATAAATTCAAATGAGAAAAATGAGGCAGTGCAGTATAAGAATAGTCTAGAAGATAAATATTATAAAATACTCTGCACACTTGCTCTTGCTCCTATCTCCATTAAATATATGCAGCAAAATTGAAATATAGATAGTATTTGGACTTTTCAAGTAACAGCACTTCCTAGATTTGATTTATTTTTTTCTCTATAGCTGGATCTAAACCATAATAGACACAAAGATCCCTAATGGTTGCACTGTGCTTTGAATGAAACCTTTATCCAAAAGAAAAATATGTTTTCAAATATGTTTTATGTAAACAGGTACCACTGAACAGTAGTATTGCTTATGTTCTATTTCTCACTCCCTACTTTTATCTGTTGCTTTCACTTCCTGTTGTTGAGCAGAGGATAGGTGTTACATTAAAAAAAAGGTGAAAATTTATTCCATTTTCGTTGTTTTGCGCCTATTCCAATCTCCAAAGTATGAATAAATGAAATCATATGCTGTAATTTCTCTCATTTAATATTGGGCCTTTGAGGAAAATACCATCAGATAATAGAAGAATTTGATACAGTCTATGAAAGGGTGACACAGCCCAAACAATAATGTGTCCAGATGTACCACTTACTTGTTTGCTTTATAGTTCTGACTTTGGGTACTAAAGCAGAAAGCACATAGGAAGGATGACACCAAGCTGTGCGGTGCAGTTGGAGGGAAGATATGGAAGCCAGAGGGACCTTGACAGGTGGGCCCATACAAACTCCATGAAGCTGAACAGGGACAAGTGCAAAGTCCTGCAAAGTAAGGGAAATCTCAAGGACAAATGAAGGCTGGGTGAAGAATGGGATGATTGCAGCCCTGAGGAGAACTTGGGCACTGGTTGACAAGAAGCTTAACATGACCCAGTAATATGCACTCGCAACCCAGAAAGCCAACCCAAGCATCAAAAGAACCAATGAAGACAGGCTGTGAGAGTTGGGCTTGTTCAGCCTGGAGAAGAGAAGGCTCTGGGGAGACCTTATTGCAGCCTTCCAGTACAAAAAAGGGCCTACAGGAGAGATGGACTTTTTACAAGGGCTTGTAGCTATAGGACAGGGAGTAATGGCTTTAAACAGAAGAAGGTTAGATTTAGATTAGATATAACAGAAATTCTTCCCTGTGAGGTTGGTGAGGAACTGGAAAACATTGCCCAGACTATTCTATGACTATATGACTCTAGGTTTCTATGAATCCAGTGGATGTTTCTGTTCATATAGCCTCCAGTCTATTTGATTTCTTGCACAATACTACTTATAGTATTTGGAGCTTTAGAGAAAACTGAGAAAAGGTAAGTTATAACCTATAAAAGAGTATCGAGTAAGGAAGGTCCAAATTGATAGCAATACACTAACTTTAAAGTAATTAATATTTTTCTTCCTACTACAGCTGCTGTCTACATGTCCCTATACATCTCCAAATATACATTTGAAAAGGTTGATTTACTTTTTGTGCCACTGTGTTAGAAACCTTTAGAATTATACAGATGAGAAACATTTTCATATCTAGAGGTGCACCTACAACTCATATTTTTCATTATAAGTTTATCAAACAATTATTTTCCTTCCTCTAAACATCTTTCCACTGAAATGCAGTATGGCAGCGTGGAAATATAAATCAGCATTTTTCAGTCACTGACATTCAAAGAACTAATTAGAGCCTTACAAACATATAACATACATAATTCTCCTTCTCTCTTCATGTCTCAATGAGAGATAAAAACATGAACAATATGACATTTCAATGAATCAGATTGTGCTTTCCTTCCACCTATCCTTTACAAAGTATAAATCCTTATGCTGTGAGTTTTAAGGAAAGGGAATTTAACTTATTCTGCTGAAATGAGAAAATCACAATCCTTTCTGTCATGTGTCTTGATACATATTTCTATGGGGAGAAATTTAATACGATGATATATAAATCCCCTTTAAATGTGAAAAATACACATGTGAATAATCCTAAAACCCTAAAATATCAGTTGTATTTCTTTAAAGGACTGGAATGGATGTTGAAAGACTATATGACATTGATTTATTACTTCTATGTTTTCCATATCATGTACCAAGGTGTTTTTACATTGCAAATTCATTCTATTTTTTGGTTTGTTTTAATTAAAAGGCCTAAATATATGCTTTTTTCCCCTTTAATTCAGTTGAAAACTCCTCATGCCATCTCATTACCAATACTTACAAAATTTGTTTTCCAGTAAATCAAAAAGTATACATCTTACAGAATTTTTGCTCCTACTAACTGCATAGCAAAGTTTTTTGCTTTTTTGAATCGTCAAATGTAAAATGAGAATTAATGTTATATTTTATAGGGTTAATACAGGCACCAGAAAAATAGAGTAGAAATGAAATGGAGGAGCTCATTGTCAAAGAATGGTCTAGAAACTAAAAATACAAATAGATTTGAAGGACAATTCATTATCTCCTAAACACAATAGTCCAAATATAATCTTTGGCTCCGAAAGTCTGTAATTGTCAAGCATTGGCCACTCATGACTTGTCCATCAGATAATTCTACATTTTCTGCTCTTTTTAAGATTCAGTGTTTCATTCAGCAACACTTTGTACACATGGTGAATCAACACTTGCATTCTGTTATAAAAAATTGTGAAAAAAATACTATAGTAAAAAAGAATCTGATCATAAGTGAACTAAATATTCATGAAACAAGCCTATTATTAGTATTATTATTATTGTTGTTGTTAGATTGTCTTAATGGGAATGCTACTGGTGATCTAAATGATTTAAAATACTGAGCAATTGAAGACAGAAAATCTTACAAGCAACTAGAAAGAATTCTACAATTATTTGCAATGTACTTATTTAATTTGTTCTTGACTAAAAGTACCTAGCAAAAAACATATAATAACTATTAAAAAACTTTTTTTTTATATTTATGACCTATTGAATCTCATAAAATTCTTACATTTCAGTTAACTCTGCAATACTTAAGCACTTCAGCAATTAGTAGGCAATGACATAACATGTAGAAAATTTCAGTTCCAACGAAAGCAGCAGTCTCCTAAAATCTGCAACTTTTTTTCAGAAAGTCTGATACATGTAAACATAAAATGGGTTGGAGACAAAGAGCTACTTAAAAATGTTATTTGGAATATTTTTTGCCAATCGCTATTTATTTTTTAGAAAATACTTGTAGATATTTTATTATTACATAGATTATCTGACTTCCCTAATCTGATCTAATTCAACATGTTGAGCCATAATGTGGCATTAAACCCATACCCAGTACAGCAGAATACTCCTTTCACAGGAAGGTGTGACACTGACAGCAAAGCTGGCCACAAATTTTTAGGCAAAATTTTTTTTTTTTAATTTAATTTTAATGTTTCATTAGAAACGTCAGGTTTTTTTCCAAAGCTTCATTGATTCCAAAGCAAGTTTTTTTAGATTTTAGTTAGATTTTATTTCTGCAGAAGTGAATGCATGCAAATAATTAACAGAGAAATAAGTTAGTACTTAATAAATTGACTAGATATGCCATGAAACCTTCCATGGTAATGTTTCTTTTAAGTACATTTTCTAATGTAAAATTGCTTGTTAACAGAATGAAATCTTTTGGATATATGTATTTTTCCATCTTTTATACGGGAAAAGAAGGAAAAATATGAGCTTTGGAAGAAGGGGCAGGTGTCTTGGGATGATTATAGGAATTTAGTAAGATCATGTAGGGAGAAAGTCAGAAGGGCTAAAGCTGATCTGGAACTCAGGCTGGCCAGTTCTATAAAAGATAAGAAAAAGTCCTTCTATAGGTATATTAACAGTAAAAGGAGGGTCAAGGAGAATCTCCAGCCCTTATTGGATGCTGATGGCACATTAGTGACAAGGGATGAGGACAAGGCTGAGGTCCTTAATTCCTTCTTTGCTTCAGTCTTTAACAGTAAAGAAGGATATTCCCTGAGTACTCATCCTCAGGAACTGGCTGACAGGGAGGGGAAGAATAACAAAGTTCCCATGGTTCAGGAGGAAATGATTAGTGACCTACTGGCCAGTTAGATACCCACAAGTCAATGGGGCCAGATGGGATTCACCCAAGGGTACTGAGGGAGCTGTCAGATGTGCTTGCCAAACCCCTTTCCATCATCTATCAGCAATCCTGGCAGACTGGGGAAGTTCCAGTCGACTGGAGGCTCGCAGATGTTACACCCATATACAAGAAGGGTCGGAAGGAGGATCCAGGGAACTACAGGCCTGTCAGTCTGACCTCAGTCCCAGGGAAGATCATGGAGAGGGTCATCTTGGGAGCTATCATGCAGCACATGCACGATGGCCAGGGGATCAGGCCTAGTCAACATGGGTTTACAAAAGGTAGATCCTGTCAAACTAACCTGATCACCTTCTATGACCCGCTTAATGGACGAGGGGAAGGCTGTGGATGTGATCTACCTGGACTTTCGTAAAGCCTTTGAGACAGTTTCTCACAGCATTCTGAGTGAGAAACTGGCTACCACAGGCCTGGACAGGTGGACCCCCAGCTGGGTTAAAAACTGGCTGGATGGCCGAGCCCAAAGAGTGGTGGTAAATGGAACAAAATCCAGCTGGAGGCCGGTCACGAGTGGCATCCCCCAGGGCTCAGTCCTGGGTCCAGTCTTGTTCAACATCCTTATCAATGATCTCGACGAAGGGATTGAATGCTCCCTCACTAAGTTTGCAGATGACACTAAACTAGGAGGAAGTGTTGATCTACCTGAGGATAGGGAGGCTCTTCAGAGGGATCTGAACAGACTGGACCGATGGGCTGAGACCAATGGGATGAAGTTTAACAAGGCCAAGTGTAGAGTGCTGCACATGGGACATAATAACCCCATGCAGCACTACAGGCTTGGGGGAGACTGGCTGGAGAGCTGGCATGCAGAGAAGGACCTGAGGGTGTTGGTTGACTGCAGGCTGGATATGAGTCAGCAGTGTGCCCAGGTGGCCAAGAAAGCCAATGGCATCTTGGCTTGTATCAAAAACAGTGTGGCCAGTAGGTCTAGGGAGGTGATTGTGCCCCTGTACTCGGCATTGGTGAGGCCACACCTCGAGTACTGTGTCCAGTTCTGGGCTCCTCACCATAAGAAGGACATGGAGGTCCTGGAGCGAGTCCAGAGAAGGGCAACCAGGCTGGTGAAGGGGCTGGAGGGCAAATCATATGAGGAGCAGCTGAGGGAGCTGGGCTGTTTAGCTTGGAGAAGAGGAGGCTGAGGGGAGACCTTATCACCACCTACAACTATCTGAAGGGAGGTTATAGATTGGATGTTAGAAAAAAATTTTTTACTGAAAGAGTTGTCAGGGCCTGGAACAGGCTGCCCAGGGAGGTGGTCGAGTCACCTTCCCTGGATGTGTTTAAAAAAAGGGTAGATGAAGTACTTAGGGATATGGTTTAGTTTAGGATGCGAATGGTTGGACTTGATGATCTTAAAGGCCTTTTCCAACCTTGTTATTCTGTGATTCTGTGATTCTGTGATTTCAAATTCTTTTTTAATCTAGTGGACCAAATTCGCTACATCTTTTTTTGGCAGATGTATGTCAACATTTTTTCTAGAGAACTCTTTGAATGAAATAATATAGCCCATTTTTGTTTAATCAAGTTAAAGATAAAGCAGAAAAATAGCAACATGAGTTTAAGAAGCTGAGAAATTGTAGTTCTGTGTCATCAGAGGAAATGCTCTTGATTTTGACTGACATAGAACTAGCTGACAGGTCAGGTAGATAACAAAGGAATAAAGTACAGAAATACACCATGCATGAGAGATTCAGAAATGAATGAAAGAAAGTATAGGGGCAGACAGTGCTGATATGATAACACTGGAGACTGGATGAGGAAATACTCAGTACCGTAAATAATATTAATGAAGATTACAATTTTTTGTGGTGTCTTACAGAATTCATTTTTGGAGTGAGGGTGAAGCTGACTGACATAAAATATGATTTGTTTTGGTCTGATTTGGGATGGTTGTCTTTAGTTTTGATCTGTTTTGATTTGTAGCACCTAGGAATTTTAGAAACACAATTGTCTGTGGTATTCCACAAAAGTTGATTCTCTAAGCACTTGTGGGGTTTCATATGTGTCTGCATTAATTCAGATACAGCTAGTGAATTTTAGGATATATATGAAAGAAAAGAGAAATAATGCTGGACTCCTCAGCTGCAACACCTTGTGCATTGCTCACAAAATTTGGATTGTGGCTTTTTCCCAGGTATACTGTTATTTTTCTTGTGATACTCTCCATGGTCTAGAGCATTTATGAACAGAATACTTCTGCAGTCAGGTGCCTATTTTATCAAACACAGAAACACTACCAGTCCCTGCTATAACGCATAGGTAACTGGAGATACCATAAAAAGAAGAACCATCATAGAATCATAGAATGGTCTGGGTTGGAAGGGACCCCAAGAATCAGAGAGTTCCAACCCCCTGCCACAGGCAGCGCCACCAACCTCTAGGCATGATCTAGACAACGTTACCCAGGGACCCATCCAACTTGGCCTTGAACACCCCCAGGGATGGGGTATCTACCACCAATCTGGGCAGCCCGTTCCAGCACCTCACCACTCTCTCTGTAAAGAACTTCCCCCTAATATCTAATCTAAACCTTCCTTCCTTTAGCTTTAATCCATTTGCCCTTGTCCTGCCATTGTCTACCCTTTTAAAAAGTTAATTGCCCTCCTGTTTATATGCTCCCTTCAGGTAGTGGAAGGCTGTACTGATAATATTCAATTGACAGCTAGCTGTTGAATTAGTCTTGGCAGAAAATACTATTATTATTGCTTGTGGAAGAGAAATAATTTTATTTATTTAATAACTGGGAAGGCATTGTAGTTTTGCATGTCTGGGTTTGGGTGGAGAAATGGGGGACTGCAAGGGTGGCTTCTGCAAGAAGCAGCTAGAAGCTCTCTGCAGGCCTGACAGAGGAAACACCAAGCCCACTCAAGGCTGGAGCCGTTGTTGACCAAGGCCGAGCCAATCAGCAGTGGTCATGGTGCCTCTGGGAATCACATTTAAGAAGTAAAAAATCCAAAAGTGGCCACTTTTTACCACCAAAGAAGGGAGGAGAAGATGTAAGAAACTGTGCAGACACAAAGGTCAGTGAAAAGGGCAAGGAGGAGGCACCTGGAATGCTGGAGAGAAAGATGCCCCTGCAGCCTGTGGAGAAATCCATGGTGGAGCGGGTGCCCCCCCCCAGCCCATGGAAAAGGCTGAGACCCCACCTGCAGCCCGTGGAGAGGCCCCATGCTGGAGCAGGTGGAGACATACAGAAGACACAGTGATCCATGTTGGAGCAAACCTCTGCCAGCACTTGCAGCCCCTGGAGAGAAACAGAGACACAGAAATCAATGAGTGAGGGAGAGATCCAAGCCAGATCAGGTTTGCTGGGGAGGGGTGGCGGCAGGGCTTGTGACCCTGTGGAGGAACAAGCTGATGCAGACTGGGCTTGAGATACTGAGAGACATTCTATGGTTTATGACTACACCCCAAAGAAGTGATCCACATTGGGGCAGCTGATGAAGAGCTGAAGCCCTGTGGGAAAGGACTCCCATTGGAGAAGTTCATGGAGGACTGTCTCCTGTAGGTGGGACCCCACGCTGGTGTTAGGAATCTGTATCCCTGGGCTAAGAAGGAAACCAACTCATGAGGAACTGACTGAAACCCCCATTCTCTGCCCCTCCCCATGCCAGAATGAGGAGTGGGAGGAAGGGAGTGGAATCATGACTAAAGTGAAGTCTGCTAAGAGTGGAAGGGTGCTTTAAGATCTGGCTCAATCTGATCTTTTAAGTTCTGGTCTCATTATCCAACTCTGGCTTCACTGGGTGTGTAGTATAGTGTAATAAACTAGAGAGCTTTCTTTCCTTTATTCTGTGTTGAGTCTGTTTTGTCTGTGATGCTAATTGAAGAATAATCTCTCCCTGTCCTTATCTTGACTCCTAAGCCTCTCAATATATATTTTCTCTATTGTCCAGCTGAAAAGGGGAGTGATAGAGTGACTCTGGTGAGCATTTAGCCTCCAGCTGTGGTCAAACCACCACAGTGTTTTAGTAGGTTCTTTTGGTGCTTCAGATGGTAGTGTTCTACTGACCAGCATCCCATATACAGGAACAAATGTAGTGATAAGCTCTACATCAAGGACCTTCGAAATTAGTTAAGGAGAATGCTGGAGTTTTACTCAGGAAATCTCCATGGAATTGGCATTAACCTTAGGTAAGAAAATTTATGTACATATTTTATATATCTTGAAAAAGGGGAAAAAATCCTTCTCCTCTATTTTTAGATATTATTTTAAAGCATAAGCAATTAGATCTATAATCAAATAAATATATCTTAAGGCATAAATAAATGTGAAAGCCTTGCTTCATGTTGCAAAATAAACACAGAGAAAGGCTAACTAGATCATTCTTTTTATCTCCCTGTGAGGAAAAGATGTCACATAAAATCTTTCAAATACTTTTTGAGATCCAAAATTCAGGAAAGAGTTTAATTTAGCTTAACCTCTTCCTGCTGGTAAATAGAGGTCCTAACCACTAGAGTAAGCAGTTACGAACATACTATATTCCTAAAAATCATGTTTCAAAGGAATGCAATGATATTAAGCAAAGTATTTCAGGCTGTGTAGTTCAAAGCAAAAACAGATACATAAATAGATCAAATAAGGGAAGTTCAGCTTAAAACACAGTAATGAAGTAGAAAACAAGGAATGTTATTTTAATTCTGAATAAAAATGTGCAAAGCTCTCAAGTGTATTAAGTAACCCTCCAAATTTCTAGTTATTGCAAATTAACACTATATTGAAAATTGAAATTGTATATCAAATACGGAAATCAATAGAGTCTACTAGTACTGCTAAGGTACAGGTCTAAATTAAATTGCTGGTAACTGACACATAAGCCTGCACGGTCAAAGTAAGAGTTCTAGTGATTTTGAAACCTTCACTTATGAAAGGCTACAATATTTATATAAAAAGAAATCCCATCTAAGAAAAATGTGCCAGTAAACACATGCCATATATGGTTTTGCTCCTTCTTATCCCTTTAAGAACTGGAAGTAAACTCTACAGTCTCACCCGTGTTATAAGAAGAATGAGATTCTTCACACTGCATTTTTGACACCAGATGGAAAGGGATTGTAGAGGGCAATAAAAACAGATTTGAAATATTTAATAATAAAAAGAAAATATCTCTGCATCTATTCATTAATGTTAGCATTGCCATTGTTGAAGCAAGTGGTAAAACTGTATTCAACTGCTATGTGGTACTGTTTGAACTCCATTGCCTTGTTTGACTGTACTTAAAGATGCTTTTAGGGCTGCCACCATTAACATAAAACAAACCTGCCAAAATATAAGGCAAATCAAGCAGATCTAATTGTGATTAAGGAGAAGACACGATCCTCTTTTCATAGAGTCTTTTCCCCCTTTTCATTTCTGAAGCGTCTTCTCTGCCCCCACACTGAAGGAAATCACATAGCTTCCTTTCCCCTAAATATATTATTTTCAGCCTAGGAGTCTTGTTTAGGCAAAATTTTGAGTTTTTAAATTTTGCTGGCTTCCCCGGCTACCTGATAAACTTATTCTTATGAGAAGTCAAATGATGTTTCAGATAGCCTATTCACCTAACAGTATTTTTACAGTTGCTTGGGCACAGAAGTTTTGTCATACACTTAATGGCTGGGCTGTCCATTCCCAGGACCCATGGGAAGGCTCAGCACATACACAGTGATGTGCTACTTTGAAAATATGTAGTGATCTGAGATATTAAAGAAGTGTTGAAGGTTTTGAATGTGGACAATATAGCACATGTATGCCATGTATGAAAAGTCAATTCCAAGGGCAAGCATTACATTGTCATTTTGCATTTTGTTCCCCCCATAGTGTCCTTCTCTTCTGATTTCCATGAGGAGTCTAGTTGAGAGAATGTGTATGGTGTCTTTAAAAAGTAGAAAAAATAACAATAATATGTTGTTTCAGTTGGGATGAATGTTCATTGGCTGCTAGACCTTTACCTCTTTCCTCTCTTGGCATGAGGAATGATGGGGTGTTTCTTCTATATCTCAATATCCTTGTAAAATAGGGAGTGGTACTGCAATAAACCTGTTGCAGTTTTACCAGCACACTATCTGTAACCTAAAATAATACAGTTCCAAATGTCATTTAACTAAAAGTGAAGAAGGAGGATGGCAGAATACTCATGGAGGAATGAAGCTATGTAATCATCCTCTAATATTAGATAGCTCCAGCTTCTGCTTTTTCATGTGAATTTTAGAGTATTCCACAATCTCTGTAAAAGCTGTACGAAAGACATGATTTTGTTGTATTACCACCAAGGACATACAGTGTCTATGGCACTGCAAAGGACAGCACATCTCTGCTTCCTTCTGGCTGTAACCAACAAGGTAACATGCACTGCAGTAATTTCTTCTCAATTTACCATGAATCAAGTAGTGGCATGATGTGCAAATGGGTCATTAACATGAAATACAGTTCTAAGTGTCTGGCAGACTTGTTTTCAGCTAGCTGGCAGGCAATTGCTGGTAGCATTTTCCTCCATTATTTGATACACTGACAGATCTGTCTGTACACTTTAGTTTTAATTGTAACATCTGTCCTAGAAAACATGCTCAAATTCCAAGCCAGAGTAACTGTTAATATCTTTTTCATTCTCTTTCCCTCCTCTCTGTTACAAAAGGTCCTCTATTATTCTCTGCAAAGCCACCACGTGTTTGATTAACAGCTGAAGTTTGGCAGGATTGTTCCATCATTGTTTCACCCTGCCCTATTTGATGACTTGCTGTTACAGAACAGGTTCATGACCCTTGTATATGATGAGGGGCTGGGAGTGCTGTCAAGCAGAGCATCTCACTGGTGACTAAGTCTGAGTTACTCAGAACCATAAAGAGGAAATGGTGAGTCATGGTTGTAGGAGAATCACATTTACTGACCAGGCTTTTCAGGACTTTGTGGAGAGGTGTCTGAGGTAAGTCTATTGGTTGCTATTGCTTTTCCACATAGACATCAATAACATGGACAGGGTTGACCTGGAAATTACACAGTGCATCTACAAGACTCCTGGGGGAGCGTTCAGTGGCATGGGGACCCAGACAGTGATCCTACCAGGGAAGAGGAAAGGTATTAGAAGCATTAAGAAAATCTTATAGGTCCACAACTTTATGCATGGTGTTTGCAGTAGGTTTTCAGGTTTTATAAATATCTGACTCTTAGTCAGCAGTAGCATGGAAGTTTTAGATGGGGTAGGAAAGCCAAAAGCTCAGGGCGATAGGAACAGTAAGGACACAGTGACCAGCAAAACAGGGCTGAAGTGGAATTGATTAAAGCTTAAGCATATAAAGAAAGCAGTGCATAGCAAAACAGCTTTATGGGGGAAGCTCTCAAGGTTCTGCTGGGGAATTAGCATACTTGGATTCCTCTCTCAAATGCCTCCACACTAATATGTGCAGCATAGGGAATAAACAGGGATAGTTTTACAGACTTTACCCTTCAAGATTTTCAGGACCTGACTGGCTAAGGCCTTTTTGAATCCAGGCCTGAATTTGACATTGCACAAATTCTCAGCAGGAAGTTGAGCTAGAGATCTCCTTAGGCCACTTCCAAGCTGAATGATTTGATGATTCATGCCCACAGCTTGAATGATATTAAAAAGAAAGAGGATAAAATCCTGATTTTTTCAGATGATCTCTCTAGGCCTTCAAAAGGAACAATTCGTAATTGATAAATTGTAAGATTCACCTAACTTAACTAGAGCCTGCTAAAAAATAGGTTCTCAGTTTAAGCTTATTTTTTAATTAGTATGAGTTTCTTCACTTATATATAAATAATGAGGTATCTCTACAGGATATCCATCTTATTTTTAGGTAAATATCTAGTGTATATTTGGAATAATAACTCCCTGAAGTTGTCTGTCTCTTCACAGAGCTGAGAGCTAGCCTACCTATATTTGGCTGTAAGCCCAGCTTGAATATGTGTATTATTAAATGCAAGGTATACCTGAATTTAAGGTGTGCTGTACACTAAGTAGCCATAGAATGTCTTAGTGCACTTAATACAAGTGTTCCAAGGAGATTTTCAAGTACCAGCTGGACGATTTGGGCAACCTGGTCTGACCTCAGACCGGACTCGGCTTTGAGCGGAATTTGGGAATAAATGATCCTGTGAATGAGTGATCAATCAGATATTGGAGTAGTTTGTATTTCAGAGTATTCTCAAGTGCAGTCTTTTAAAATCTGATATCAGGCCATATCGTGGTATTTTCAAATACTACTTAACAATCCATAGCTTTGTTATTGAAAAAAAAAAGAAAAAAACCAAAAAAACCCTGAACCATTAGACATTACATTTTCATGTGTGGATACCAGATTTTCTCGAACAGTGATAATAAAATGAGTTTCTGAAAACTATTTCAATTTACTGCTTATAATATTTGATCTTTGTACTTCTGCCAACAGAAAATGCACAAATGAGCAGTGTAAGTAAAAACTTAGCACAGATTTGTATCTGAGAGTTGAAAAAAATATTCTCTCTGCCTGCAGAATTCATTTTTACAGACTTTTAAAAAGGAAACTTTTTGCAGTGGAGAAGGAATGTGGTTTACTGTAGTCCTGTATTATCGGAACATCATTTTACTTTTCTTCTAAATTTGATTCTGACTGCTACCTTAGTCATTCTTAGTATAATATCATATTTGATTTATTTAATAGATAATTACTATGATACTTTTATATCTGCTGTTTTAATGTTCAT
The DNA here is from genome assembly GCA_020800305.1 of Porphyrio hochstetteri. NCBI lineage: Eukaryota > Metazoa > Chordata > Aves > Gruiformes > Rallidae > Porphyrio > Porphyrio hochstetteri. The sequence continues at coordinate 19,917,958 of CM036906.1, read as the reverse complement.
TGGAGGAAAGAAGAATTCATTTTTGCAATGTGCATGTTTCACATTCAGGCAAAACTATTAAGCAGATAGTATCTTGAAAATGCCAGTTTTCTAAATGCTCATTGTTTTAAGCAATATTTTATAGACATATCATGAAATATTTGATTCAATTTGGGCTACAGGACCAAATCAGAGGAAAGAGACCAAGAGAATAAAAATAAAATGGAATTCTTCTCTTATGCAGAAAAAGATTTGATTTGAGGCAGTATTTTCAGGTACAAGCACCATAGAGAGTGCTGTGATAGGACAAAGGAGTCTTGAAAAACAATTTTTTTAGTGTTTTTACAAGAAGATCTTGTAACTGCTTACCAAGCCATTGAGAGATATCATCCTTCATAACTTGTGCTATAGCCTGTGAGAGTTATTATCCCACATGTCTAGGAAGGACACGTACAAACTTTTTTCCATATGAGTAATAACATCAGAATGACAATAGAACCCAAAATCCCAAGCGCAGACTCTGAACTGCCAGGATTTTGAGTATTTTCAGTTTCTGCTGTTTGAGTTTCTCTATTTTGTAGAAGGAATATTACAGCAGATAAGACTTCAGTGGTCTGGTCACCAAGTTGAAGCGTTATTGTTTATTTGCTTTAAATGTGCTCTTAATATATACCTATAGTATGAAGACATTTCTTTGCTTTTATTAAAACTACTCAAAAATAACATAGAAAGGAGACTATATAAAATTATTCCCCTGGGCAACTTAGTGTAGATCCAGGCCTGAGGTTGGTGGCCCTGCCTGTGGCAGGGGGGTTGGAGCTCTGTGATCCTAGGGGTCCCTTCCAACTCATTCCATTCTATGATTCTATGATTCTATGATTCCAGTCAAGAAAATATTGCAATTAATGAAAATATTTTTTAAAAACGCATTATATTAACGTAGTCTCTCCTCTTTGTTCATTTTAGAATCACAGAATCAGAGAATGTTTTGTGTGGAAGGGACCTTTAAAGGTCATCTAGTCCAACCCCCCTGCAATAAGCAGGGACATCTTCACTAGATCAGGTTGGTCAGAGCCTCATCAAGCCTGACCTTGAATATTTCTAGGGATGGGGCCTCCACTACCTCTCTAAGAGGTTTTGTGCAATATTAATCAGATTCGTGGTGACAGTGACTTCATCCTAAGAGGTGGAAGTGGAAGTTACCATATTGCCTCAGTTTAAGAGGTAAAAGTGTAAGCTTTATTACTGACTTAAGAAAAAAAAATAATTCTGAGCTCCAGACAAAAGTTATAAATTATTGATATTTTCAGTGAGGAAAATACAAAAAATTCTTAATCTCAAAAGTAGCTATTAAAATAACTTAATATTTTTCAAAGTTTCTTGAATTTGTCTTCATTATTCTACTCAGGTGTCTTAGTAGAGATTATAATGATTGCTTCCCAGCTACGTCTTTTGATTCAATTTCATGTCCACGCCCTAATTCATGGCTTGATCAATCACGTCTTCTTTGACACCTTGTCCTCATAGGCTTTTCTCACTTTCAGATTCTCCTTGTGTCTGTATCTGAGACATATCCACCATAACTCGTAATGGATTTTTAGTGGATTTATGTCTTCCCATTGAACAGCTCTGAAATATATCAGTTCTAATACAACGTGATTTGTTTTCATAAAAGGTTGTGCTGTCCTCAAATCACAGAATCCCAGAATGACTAGGTTGGAAAAGACCTTTAAGATCATTGAGTCCAACCATACCTGTCCTCTACTAAACCATATCTCTAAGTAACTCATCTATCTGTCTTTTAAATACATCTAGGGATGGTGACTCAACCACCTCTCTGGGTAGCCTGTTCCACATCCTGACAACTCTTTCAGTGAAGAATTTTTTCCTAACATCTAATCTGAACCTGCCCTGGTGCAGCTTAGTGACATTTCCCCTTGTCCTGTTACATGTCACCTGGATTAAGAGACCAATACCCACCTCTCTACAATCTCCTTTCAGGTAATTATAGGCTGTAATAAGGTGTCCCCTAAGCCTCCTCTTCTGCAGGCTAAACATCCCCAGCTCCCTCAGCTGCACCCATTAAGATTTTCTTCATACGATTTGCCCTCCAACCCCTTCACCAGCCTGGCTGCTCTTCTCTGGGTTTCTCGAGGACCTCCATGTCCTTATGGTGAGGAGCCCAGAACTGGACACAGTACTCGAGGTGTGGCCTCACCAATGCCGAGTACAGGGGTACGATCATCTCCCTAGACCTACTGGCCACGCTATTTCTGATACAAGCCAAGATGCTGTTGGCCTACTTGGCCTCCTGGGTACACTGCTGGCTCATATTCAGTCAGCAGTCAACCAACACCTACAGGTCCTTCTCCACCTGGCAGCGGTTTAGTCAGTGTTCCCCACACCTGCGCTGTTCCATGTGGTTGTTATGTCCCATGTGCAGCACTCTGCACTTGGCCTTGTTGAACCTCATCCTGTTGGTCTCAGCCCATCAGTCCAGTCTGTTCAGATCCTACTGAAGGGTCTCCCTACACTCAAGCAGATCAATGCTTCCTCCAGCTTAGTGTCATCTGCAAATTTACTGAGGGAACATTCAATCCCTTCATCCATGTAACTGATAAAGATATTGAACAGAACTGGACACAGAACTGAGCCCTGGGGGACACCACTCATGACTGGCCTCCAGATGGATTTGTGTCCATTAACCACCAGACTTTGGGCTCGGCCATCCAGCCAGTTTTTAACCCAGCAGAGGGTCTGCCTGTCCAGGCCACTGGTAGCCAGTTTCTCAATCAGAATGCTGTGAGAAACGGTGTAAAAGGCTTTACTAAAGTTCAAGTAGACCACATCCATAGCCTTTCCTAAATCACATCTTTACTCAGTGCCACCTACTTCAAACTAATATGGCACCTCAGACTGTTACACATCTCCTCATAGAAGTTGTATAGCAGGATCAAAAATCTTGAAAAAAAAATCTTTATGGTCTTGCATCTAGTTCTTAAATCACAGAACTGTGGTCTCTGTCCGCTGCTTGTAGTGGCTGAATAAAAGATTTCCTAGTGTTACTCCACATGATCATCTGTGTAGAAGTGCCAAAGCAAACATGGCTGTGAATAAAATAAATACGGTTGACCCCAAACCCTGCTGTTCTCAATCATCACTGAATGTTCTTCCTTTAAAAAAAAACAAAAGAAACAAAAGATCCTGCCACAGCTAAGGTACTCAAACCTAAACGATTTCAACACCTCCTAGTGCTAACATTTTGACAGAGGTCAGAAGATTACACAGCTACTGTGCCAGCAACATTTTCTGTGCAGTGGGATGAAAACAGTTTCTGAAATGTGGCATGCAAGTGACCTTCATAGTTTGTCTTTTCCATTGCAGTAAAGTAATATAGATGTTAGCTCTCCTACACAATGGCAAAAATAACTCCAAACAAAAAAGTATCTTCTTCATTACCTTATATATACATAACATATTTTTTGTCCATTGTTTCACTAGCCTTTTAAATTAATTGACAAAGAATTTAATTTAAAAGTTACTTAAACATAAACTTTTTATTAACTTAGACTCTCAAGTGAAGTTTCTTAAGCATCTTGGAACCTGGGGAGTGAAATTGAGGAAGCTGGAAACATCATATTCCATTTTCTTTGTGACAATAATTCTTATTCAGTTCATTACTAAAAACTGCACTGTATTCAGAAAGTATTCCAGTTTCAATTAGCTATTGGTAAATGGTCTTGTTCAGGAAAAATTTTGCCCTCAGTCTTCTTCATTACAACTTATATGGAAACTGAACAATAAAAAATTGTATGTGAGAAAATTATTCAATATAATAAAAAAATACATTATGAAAATTCTAGATTTTCTATTTCAAAATTATATTTTCACCTTTCAATAAAATTATAATATTGTCTATAACATGCTTGCAACTGTTATAAATAACTGATACATTTCATATATTTACCTAGCAGATTATTTTTTCTGTATGTAAGACTATTTGGTTCTGTTGAGAATGATTCAATATTTTTTGGTGTTCTTTCACATCTGACATTATGAGTCATTGAATAAAAAGCTGGTGAACAAAGGAAGACAGAAATTCCCAGCTGGCTTCATTGCCATCTGTCTTTATGAGGGTACAGTATAGTAGTTATGAATACACAGGCTCCATAGAAAACAGTGCAGGATGTAGAACTCAATGTTAGATAGCCTATGACACACCTACGAAAAGGAGACATTTAACAAGCCATTCTATAAAGTGACAAAAGAAATCTCAAAAGAGAAGCACTTGAATAAAGTTCCAGCTATATGTTTTAAGTATTAAATGTGTGAAAAATACTTTATGCAAAATTTCTAAACACCATCATCTCTGATAAATCAAACTAAAAGGGTAATTATAAACCTGAACAAATTTAAGTAATTTATTAAATGTTTGTGAAAAATTAGTACTCTTTGGACAAGAAATAAATATAAAAATTTATTCTCTAAAGATAACTTTTCCTTTAGAAGGACTTCTTGTCATGACCACAGGGAAAATGTATTCAAATCAGTTGTACAAGTTGATTACAGATCTCTCTTTTTAAGGAAAAGATTGGTCCAGTATTATAAGGAAAGATTATGTTTTCAGTATGAAAGCTTTTCAATTGTATTCAGTTATAACATTTTCTTGAATCCTGTGTAGTCCTCTACCTCTGTAGGTCAGAAGACCATTCCTTTTACATATGCTTATTCTACTCAGGAGGAGATAATTATAGGATTTTAAGAGCAGTATAATCTCTTAAAAAGGTATCTGTCATCTTTTTTCCCTTTTTTTTTAAATTGGACCACAATTAAGATACTCAAATTTACATCCAAGTGAATTTGTTCCATTTTGAACCCAGTATTTTTATTGCCTTACCTTATATAACCTATAGTAGATAACATATCCCTGTAATACAGAACACAATTAGATACTCTTCTCTAATTGCAAGTTGCACTGATACTATGTTTTAATGGCACAAAGAGGTATTGAAGGTTGGGCAGAACAGTATTATCAAAAAAGCAGAGCTGTATTCCCAGAGCAATGAGGGATCAAGAATGTCTCAGTAATACCCACATGGATGCTACCAAAAGCTATTCAGACTTAATAACTGTTGCTCAGCAGAGAATTCAGAATGTTGTTGTCCTTGAATCATTTTTAAAGGATGTTTAGTGGAAGGCTGAATGATGTCTTCAGACAATCTTGCTCTGTGAGGAGAAGGAAACATTTCCACTTCAGGAAATACTGCAGTTTGGGCCCAGACCACATCTCTGCACAGCTCTAGGAGTACTCTGTAGATTTTATCAGCTTGTCCACAGATGAGATAGCTATCTGTGTGTGTGTGTCCAATTCAGTGTTCACTTCTACAGACAAGAAGCTTCTCAAGCCAAATTTCTGACAATTGATTATAAACCTTTTGTTTGTTTTCTTTAAGTACTTAGAAAGTAATATATAACAAATGTCTTAAACAAACTTATTTGTGCAGTAACACTACACCATGCATCTCCAGGAATCGAAGAGAAAAAACTACAGGAAAAATGTAATTCTGCTGAATACATATAAAACAAAGTTGATCTCACTATTTTCCAGATACAAATATAAGTTGATCTTACTCTATGTTATTTTAAAAATAATCTTTAAGCTATAACACTGTGTTTAAACTACATTTTTTTTGATTTATAAAAGCTAAATATTCCAGATACACATCCTTGTTTCACATAGTATGATTAACTCTGTATGAACTACTGCATTTACTACAAATAAATATTTCTCATGTCTTTCCAGCAACTGTTAAATTACTTGCTAATAATATATTAAAAAAAAATTCTATTCACTGATGTCTAAAAGGACCCCCGAAGTTAATAATTGTTATTAATGGTTAGTAAATATTTGTGGCATTTTATATAATGGTACATATTTTCCTTATATATAAGATTGAAAACTTATATAGGACAGGTACTGCTGTCAGACTCATCAGATAAATATATGCTAATAGATATTTCAGTAAAGAAGAAAGAAAATCAGTTACTGCAAGCCCTCTCAAATAAGAGGTGATAATTCTGGGGGCTTTTTTCTGACATATTTAAGTTTTGCAAATAACAAAGTTGTCCCTCTTACAAAGTACTTGCATTGCAGAATTTACATTTTGATTTTGTCATACTCCCATGAATTCAGTGTGATTTTTGCCATCACATTCCAGAAAAGAAAGATATGAAATACTCTTGTGTGTCAGCTTTTACAACATATAATAGCTTGAGTTGAATATTCATAGCTTCTCTTTGAAGCATGAATATTTGCTTTATTTTCAATATATACACACATGGAAATATTTGTATTTTTTATGAGGATAAAAAAAAGGGAGATTATTTTCCAGTTATTAATTTATTTTAGAAGCCCTTGAAAAAATTAAACCAAGGGATTTACTCGTTATATGGTTAATTCAAACAGACAATATAGGAACAACAATGTATAACAAATACAAAGAAGTCACCAGAGCACATGCACACAAAGAAATATCCATAGAATTTTGAGAAATACCAGAGCTTAAAATCATCAAATATCCATGAGAGAACAAAGTCCAAATTTTGTGAAAAAGAAGTGCATCATGAGATACAAACACTAAACCCTAGCAGCAGTTCAGCACACAAATGTGGACATACATGAAAGTGTTCCCACTAATTCATTAAGGTTTGCGTTATTTATTGGTTTTCTTATTTTCATGGCTGGCACCAGTTGTAGAGGCTTCATTCGTGTGTAGTCCCAGGTGAAGCTCTTTCAGTTTGTCACCTTCTGGCCTTACATCCGCAAGAAGGAAAGTGAACAGTGTGGTTTTTTTTCTTTGTCCCCATGCTATAAGAAATTAACAGGGGGAAGAAGTAGTCCAGAACTTCCTGGCATGCCTCCCTGGCAGCTGTTATCTGAGCACTGTTTTCCCAGCAGACAATGGCGCAATGCAATGAGTTAGACCTGGTTGGATGTAGCTAAGGACTCATTTTCTCTCAGTGGTGCATCTGAGTAGGTTTCACCCTATGACACATAAAAGCATGCTCATTAGAGCTAGATGGATAGCTCTAATCTGTACTGCTATTAAGATAGTGGTCATTATGCCTTCAGAACAGAACAATTCAGCTAGATCAGCAGTACCCAGTATGCTTAGTGAAAGGAAGCAAGTTGAATGTTATTTTATAAACAATGTTTTCTGCCATGTCCAGAAAATTTCCCAGGAAAGTTCACAAAGCTTATACCTTTACACTTTGATTTTTGGTGTACTGCACAGGACATCAACCCTTTTGCCCGCCAGATGAGCATAAAAATGTCTTTGCTTAGTGCTGTCAATTGATAATTTTCATTCAGGTCCCCACAGTATACTCCAACAGATAATTCTGATAGAAGAGGTATAGTTGGACTTGATGATCTAAAAAGGCCTTTTCCAACCTAGTGATTCTGTGATTCTGTAATGTATTGATAATGTCAAATTTCAGTTCTGGGGAGCAATCTCCACTGAAATAGTGTCCCATATGTCCATCCCCATCGCGTCCTCTCCCCCTCCCCACCAGTTATAAAACCATAATAATAATTTCCAAAAAAAAGTTAAGTTGTCCACCTTTAAGTAAATAAGCATGCTCACTAAATTCTCAAGGGGATTTTATGACCCCTTTCACTTTCAAGAACTTCATTCCTCACTGCAAATCTTTCTTTGAAGAAGGAGGAAAAAGAAACTAGATTCTCCATTAACAGATTTTCAGGGTTGCAGTTTTAAAACATGGTAAAGCACTGCATTATGTGTTTAAAATATATGACAAAAAAGAAAGAAAGAAATTATTTTTTGTTTAAATATGAGATGTATTCAAATGCATTATGCTACTTTGATTTTGGACTTAAATATATGTTGAAAAAGTATCACCATTACTGGACTCACAGTTTTCACTCAACTGAAGTTATTTACAAAATATCAAAACTTGAAAAATAGTTCTGCTCTAAATCATCCTCATATTTGGATATCTTGCCATAATTTCCAATTATTATTTATTTCAGTAATTTAAAAATAAATATACTTTATCTAAACTAATCTAAATCTAAAATAAATCACCAGCTACAAAGTAAACTTTGAAAAGAAAAAAAAAGTTAATGGAACATATTCACTGTAATTATCTCTGTATGTAGTGTAAAATAACTGCTGAAATCCAATTCTGTGTGAAATATGATTATCTTAAATGAAAAAGTCTTAATAGCCTACTGAGAAATGGTAATGCTACCCTCCAACCTACGAGACATTGTCTTTTATAGTATTGGATTTCTTATTTTAATCAACTATATTTGTTGTAATTTAATTAAATTAAATTTATGTTCAAGGGGATGCATGGATTTATTTGGAATAAAACTGTGGATATTTCTCTTATTTATTTAAAAGTAGACCTCAGCAAACTTTTTTTTTTTGGGGCTGCCATTGGAATATTTTTGTAGGTGCATGGTTGCTCAAAATCAAATTTCTACTTTTTTAAGTCATGGATTGAACATATAAATGTTTCTGAATGTTGGATCAATGCAAACCTTTCTATTTCCTTCTAGATGCCTACTGATATTTACAGTAGCTTTAATCTTATTGTCGTTCCTTAGTTCATTGATTTTTTTATAAAAAATATTATGAAATAATATCCTTAGAGTAACTCTGTAGCAAATAAAATCACTTTCACCTGTAAGGCCATAATGTTATTCATTTTCTGTTTTCAGGATGTATTTCTTAAAGTAGCAAAACCTTCTTGCTTAAAAAGGAAAAATGATATATTCTTTTGCCAAAAAATCTGCCAGTTGTTGCTCAAAAGGAGGAAAAGACAAACTTCGAGGAAGGATAGCAAAATACTAGCCATTAACAAAACTACAAGGGAAAACCCAGTCGTTTTAGATTCCCAGGAATTCAGGGCAGTAGTTTCCTCACGGTCTGCTATGCTATGTTTATATTTTGTTTGTTTGTTTGTTTTGTTTAAAAAGTGCACCTTTCCTGCAGTGATTTCTCCCACCTTAATTTTAAATCCGAAATGCTCTATGCAATTTGGTAGAGCTACAAGCTTCATCTGTTTTCAGCTGGCAGTGTCATAGCCTGGAAGTTAGGAACCTACTCTTAAGGGAATAGTTATGAGTAAGAGAATATCCTACTTGCTCTGACTTGGCCTGAGCATTCATGTAATGGGACCTCTTATCTTGGAAGCATTCAAAAGAGAAAATGAGATGATGGATTTCAGTGCCATAAGCCTCTGGTAAAAGTAAGACCTTTTTCCTGAGACAAGAGGGCTTGAGGATATAACACCAAGCTATTATCCGTTAGAATTCAGGCTGGAGAAAAATGAAACCAAGTATCACACAGAGGGAAGAATCAGAGTGCACCAGTAAAGCATGCAAGCCAATTATTTGCCCACAGTCTTACCTGGCTAATCAGTTCCCACCTGATTGTCTTAGAGCTGCGCAGCAGAGATGCTCAATCCCATTGTCGTGGTTTTGCCCCGGCCGAGGGCTGCACCCCACACAGTCGCTTGTACTTTTAAAAGGAAGGGGGAAGGAAAGTTGGGGAAGGGGGAAAAAGGGAAGGAAGAAAAGAGGGAACGAAACCACAACCTAGAAACCAGAACCACGCAGGTTGGGATAAGGATAGTTTACTAAACAATAACAGAAAACTAGATATAACAATAACAGAAGTTTAAAGCACAAAATAGATGAAACTGGTGATACACAATGCAATTTCTCACCAAACCACACAACTCAGGCCGCACAGCTTAGAGCCCGTCCCGGACAACCCGACCGCCCCAGAAACTGCACGTCCTGGCGTTGTCTCCCCCTCTTCCCCCCAGTTCCCCCTTATACTGAACATGACGTAACTGGCATGGAATATCCTCTTTGGCCAGTTCGGGTCACCTGTCCTGGCTGCGTCCCCTCCTTTCTCGTTAGTAAGGAAGTATGAAGAACTGAGAAAGGTCCTTGATTGCCCGGCAACAACCAGAAACATCAGGGTGCTATCAGCACTGTTCTCATCCTAACACCCAAACATGGCATTCCATCCACTGCTAAAAATAATTAACTCCATCATAGCTGAAACCAGGACACCCATATTGCTGACTGCAGAGGGAAAGATGAGTACTGTCTGCTCATTAGAGGGGAGATAGAACTGATTATTTATCCAAAAGGGAGGGGAAAAAAACCCCTACAATTTGGCAATCACACTTCTAGATGCAAACACTTAGGCTAATATCTATACTCCAGTCTGGATATCCTATTTCCCACAGTGTTACAATGAATTATGGCTGATTATTGACAACAGTGGAATAATTCCTACCAGTGGAAGACTGATGTATGTAGGAGAGATCAGGCCATAATTCTTTTTTGTTGTAGAATCAAGACTGGAAATCTATAACTCTTCTATAGAAAAATATATATGGGAACTATAGCTTCTTTAAAAAAATAAAATCCTAATGTAAACCTGTTTTTCTGGTACACATAAAAGACGTAGTAGCAAAAGAAAACATTGCACATATTTAATTTTAGGATTAGATTTCCCTGACTGAAAAAGACTAGAGATAGATATCTCACAGAACATTAGAGATGATCGTAAAATTTTTCTCCTTCAGGAACTGTGATATCTAGCAAATTCCAGTGATTCTCAATGTACATGTTTAATGAAACATAAATGCAATTTGCAATATCCGACATATGAAAGCATCAAAATAGATTACTTAATTATGGATTGTATGTCACTTGTAGGTTCACTGTGGAAGATAAAAAAGTGAAATACTATACCTTTATCAATTATCTGTACTTGACAATGATGTGAAAATCCAATATGCTTGTTCTGATACTGTCATCTGATATCATCTTATATTGGCAAGGAAGTGTGAATAATATAGAGCCCATTCAGGTTACTGTAGGTTGGGGTATTTTTTTTGCTTTTGTTTTGTTTTGTTTGTTTTTTTTTTTTCTTTGACAGGTTTGATTCTTGTTCTTAATTTTACTTTTGGAACTATGTAATTAGGGGAATTTATCCAGTTTTGTTCTGACCATTTTGCGGCAGTCTCTCAGAAAAAGGATCTGTATTTGGTGAAAACAACCATAAAAGCTTCAATAATGAAGCCTTAGACTACTGTGGATCTACAAGTTATCATACTTAAAGTGCTGGCTTATGCTGGGCCAAAGATTATTTCCACAGCCTTGGGTCATCCAGAGACAGTTCTTTGGATATTTATGGTCTGAAGTCTACCATAGAGAGTAACTTACTGTGAATAGAATTTAGAACACCTTCATATAGGTATTGCTGTTTAGAATAGCTGTGAAAATACTATGTGTATTCCTAATTTTTTTTTCAATAGGCTACTCCTTTGTATTAAATATATGATTTTGATTCCCTCTTTGCTATGCCTCTTCACATTTTAATAATTCGACCTGTGAAAAAATAGATCAGGAAGGAATTGCCCTTGCAGAAGGCTCTATTAAACACATCAGGTGTATTATATGGAAACTGTCTGTTTATTTAGAGTTGAAACAAAATATTAGCATAAGAGAAAGTACGAGCACATCTTTGGTGTCTTTCATTTTCACCTTTGGTAGGCAAAAGCATTTCATGTTGTTGTTTACACTTTCTTTGTATCAAAATAAAAATAAAATAAAAATCTGACAGCATGCCCAAATAAAAATGTATGTGCAGGCTGTCAAAAATTATTTGGAAGACCTATTCATAAAAATTCAGCATTTATGTTTTGAACATTATTGACATTGAATTGTAACATGTCAAAAGTACAACATACCGTTTTTAAACCTAAATGGTTCCAAACATATTAAGCTATTCTTTAAAAAAAAGTCTGTAAAATTAGAGGAGTATTTTACTTTCAAGCTATTATATCCTCTATGACTCTTTTCCCTTTAAGGAACATTTTCAAAAGCTACATTTGAAAAGACTCATGCTGGCACATTGTTCCTGTGAAGTGCCACCCACTTACTGTTTTCTTACTGTGTGACAGGTGAAGCTTGCTGAATAAGTGAACTTTGGCAGGAGACAGAGCACAGGGGAAAAATAACCAACCAATATACATGCTTTACGTACACAGTGACACAATACATTCAATACCACAACTTTCTCTTTCTGAAGAAAGAAATGCTGAAGTGCAGCGTGAGGAGAGAGAATAGAAGATAATAAATGAGGTGAGGTCTGACAGGCCTTCAAGAACAGGCTGCAGAAGAAAGGAAGATTAAAAACAAAACAACACATACCAAAACAACATCTAATCCCCAAAAATCAGAATCTGTTCAAAAAGAGTCAGGGTCAGTTAAAAGGTTCACAGACTGTAGTAAAGAAATTAATCCTGCGAGTGCTAAACTCCTGGGAGCACAGTATGTATTTTTTTTATTAGGTACATTTAATGCTGCTGCTTCTTTCTAATGCTTTCAGTGAGAGAATATCACATTAACTAAGGAAAGGTATCGTCTGTCCTTTTGAAAGATCTTGCTTTCACTTGATTAGCTTCTGTAAACCAGATGCATTGAGTCTCTAACTGCTTTGCTGGGAAACAATTCTGGTTAATATGGAATTATTAGGTGTGGATGCATTTTCTGTTCTTCCATAGTTCATATATACATCAGTTTTTAAGCGGCTTTTAAAGCCTGAAAGCAACTGAATTTTTATACTAACATATGAGGTTTCAAAATGTGTTTATCTCACTAAAATGAAACTAAAAGTTCTTGAATATTTTTCAATGTACTATGTCAGATCATCCACTGAAAATAGTAAATTCTGAGGTTTCTCACTCCTTTTCCTCTCCTTCCTTTCTGAAAATAATGAGTTTCCACCCTGGTCTAAAGAAACCTTTTTCATTGAAAACACTTGAAATTGCAATATTTTTGGTGGAATGACTTATTCACCTTGTTAAAATAAAATTGGTGTCAGTTCACTTTGAAAGCTGATTGGGTTTTGGATAAGGAATTTGGCTTAATTTGAATCTTAGTTTTATTGTGAATCTGAATACGTATTTGTTTTTTTAATATTTGATATGGTGTTATACTAATATACAGATATAATTTTGTTCCTTGACATCAGGGTACACATCTATAATGCATCTACAGATGCAGGGGGTTTTTTATGTCATTTGCATGATCCTGGGATGCATGTTGTATATTCTGTTGCTCACTTGTGTCAGACAACTTTGTCTGTTATTGTTGTGTCCTGTCATTTTGAATACTGAAAATCCCCAAATATAATTCTGCATCTGCAAATTGTGGCCTAAGAAATCCTGTAACAGTTTTGGTTTCCAGAACTTCCCTGTCCACTGTATGATGTTCACCAAGCTCCACATCAGGAGCTTTACAGCCATCAATGATTATAGAGTACACATCATGCAATGCATTTACTCACTTCATAAAGAGTGAAAGTTCTTCACAAAGACTATGATGGAAGCTAAAAGCTTACACAGTTTCTAGGAAGTGTGGTAAGACCAGGGAAAAAGAAAAAATGAAAAAAGACTTTACTATGGAAACTCTATATGATTCATGAAGTCTGTGAAGCACAAATCCAAAGTGGGAGAGCATCCAGAAATGTATCACTCCATAATTGCCCTGTGTTAATGTTTTTCCTAAGGTACGTATTTTTGACCACTCTTATAATACTGTTCTACAGACATCTCTAGTCTCACTGCAGTCATTCTTACTTCTCATATGATTGTGAGCAAAGAAGTATCAGACACTTTCTGGACTTTGAATGCAGTCCCCTGCATTTACAAGTAACATGTTAACGACCTTTTTCACAGTCTCTGTTCCCAGTTCATTTTGGTTAGAATTTTTCTCTTCTCAGGTTCCCACATATGATCCGTTGCAGGCACAGTGGGGATGAATTTTGTGAATTGCTCTTACTTATGGCAGGTGCTGTGATGCATGAAGTAATTTATTGTAGCTAAAATCAGAGATTTGAAAAATCAGTCCACATTACTTTCACTTGTGGTTTAATGACGTCTTTCTCTTTTGCACGATCGGCTCTCCTCTCCTCTTATTCACTTCCTGATAGTCTTTTAAAACTAGCTGCCTGATTTTGATTGTTTATGTTTTTACTTTGAGCACATTTATCCATATATCCTCTATCAGCCTTCACCACTGATCCTAACTCTGTATTCAACATACAGTTTTTAGCAGTTTTCAAGGTGCCAGAATTGACACTAGAGAATATGTTTTTTACTTCACACACAGGCCATATCCATCTGAAAACTGAAATTCCGAAGCATTCACCTTAGCACATGTCCTGGTTTTGGCAGGGATAGAGTTAATTTTCTTTCCACTAGCTGGTATAGTGCTGTAGTTTGGATTTAGGATGAGAATAATGTTGATAACACACTGATATTTTTAGTTGTTGACAAGCAGTCAAAGATTTTTCAGCTTCTCATGCTGTCCTACCAATGAGAAGGTGGTGGGTGCCCAAGAAGTTGGGAAAGCACAGCCAGGACAGGTAAAACACACTGGCCAAAGGGACATTCCATATCATATGAGGTCATGTAATATATTTAACAGGGAGGCAGGGCAGCTTGGGAACAAGGAGAGCATTGGCTGCAGGTAGAGGGAAATGGTGCTATTCATCGCTTGTATTGTGTATTATTATTATTGTTAATATAATCATCATCATCAACAACAATCTTCCTTTTCTGTCCTAATAAACTGTCTTTATCTCAACCTATGAGTTCTTTTTATTTGGTTGGTTGGATTTGTTTTTTGTTTGTTTTTCCCATTTTCTGGTGTCTCCCCCATCCCACTGGGAAACAGATGAGCAAACAGCTCTGTGGCTGTTTTAGCTGCTAGCCAGGGTAAACCATGACTTCACTTATGTGATTTCTATGCTATTCTCAGCTTTCCTTCTATTTCGAGTTCCTTTACTCCAGGAAAAAAAAAAATCAAACAAACCAAACCGCAGACTAAATTGTTTCTCAGTAGATAAACTGTGTAAAAAATTCATAGTCATGTGGCACATACCTCCCTTGGAAAGGAAGTATGCAAATACAAATGTTCCCTATACGAACATTTGTGATTAATGAATCAATAATTTCTTTAATAAGAAGTATACAGCTAATTTTACTTCAACATTAGGCACTAAAATAACATATTTTGTATACATTTAAAAACTGCTCTATGATTTTACCTTTGTCTATTAAATAGCATTTTTCTGACATTTGCCATAGACAACACTAACCACAGACATAATATATATATATATCATTACAATTCTCTTGAAAAAAAACAATACATGCAACTCTGTAGAAAAAAAAAAAAAAGTAATGAGACCTCATTCAGGATAGAAAAATACGCTTCTTACATTGTCAGCAATAATTCAGATAAGGGACACATCAAAGCCTCTACTTCCTAAACCAGCAGTCTTTGAAAAACGTTCTGGAATAGTTCACACATCTGAAAAGTAAAAAGAACACAAATTGAAGATGGAAGTCAAATTTTCACTGGGAAATACAGAAAATGAGCCTGAGTCCTTCTGAAAAAAACCCAAAAAACAACCCAAAAGTGAACACTCTAAAGGTTAACAGGAACAAAATGAGTAAGGCCTTACAAAAGCAACATTAAAAGCTAAAGAGCACAATACAAAGTAAAATATTTAAATCTCATACTGTATTTTTATACAAGGATACTCAGTTCGATTAACTGATTTTTCCATTTGCAGCTGCTTTTGTTTTATTTCAGTTCATTAGAAGTCCCCATTTGCTTTCATTTGCCATTACACATTGCAAAAATATTTTGTCTATTAATAGAATTGTTCTGTGTACGGGTGTGCTGCTTTTGGCTGGGATAGATATAATTCTATGTATGACTCTTCGCAGGGTTAAAAACTGTCTGGACAGACAGGGTCAAAGAGTTGTGGTGAATTCAGCTGGCGACAGGTCACAAATGGTGCTCAGTATTGAGACCAGTCCTGTTTAACATCTTTATTAATGATCTGGATGAGGGAATCGAGTGCCCCTCAGTAAGTCTGCAGATGACACCAAATTGTGTGGGAGTGTCAATCTGCTGGAAGGCAGGAAGGCTCTGCAGAGCAACCTGGACAGGCTGGATCAATGGACAGAGGCCAACTTTACGGTGTTCAATAAGGCCAAGTGCTGGATCCTGCACTTTGGTCACAATAACCCCAGGCAATACTACAGGCTTGGGGCAGAGTGTCTGGGGAGCTCCCTGGAAGAAAAGGACTTGGGGGTTTTAGTTGACAGACAGCTGAACATAAGCTGGCAGTGTGCCCAGGTAGCCAAGAAGGCCAACAGCATCCTGGCCTGTACAAAGAATAATGTAACCAGCAGGAGTAGGGAAGTGATTGCTAGGTTATACTTAGGTCTGGTGAGGCTGCATCTGAGTACTGTGTCCAGTTTTGGGCCCCTTACTACAAGAAGGGTATTTTGATGCTAGAGCATGTCCAGAGAAGGCCAATTAAGGTGGTGAAGGGTTTGGAGCACAAGTCCTGTGAGTAGCTGCTGAGGGAACTGGGGCTTTTTAGTCTTAAGAAGAGGAGGGAAGGACATATCCCTCTCTACAACTACCTGCAAGGAGGGTATGGAGAGGTGGGGGTTAGTCTCTTCTCTCAGGTAACAAGTGGTAGGATGAGAGGAAATGGTTTCAAATTGCGCCAGGGGAAATTTAATTAGATATCAGGAAGAATTTCTTTACTGAATGGGTAGTCAAGTATTGGAACAGGCTGCCAGGGAGGTGGTGGAGTCATCATCCCTGGAAGAATTTAAAAGGAGTGTAGGTGTTGTGCTTGGGGACATGGTCTAGAAGTGGACTAGGCAGGGTTAGGCTGTGGTTGGACTCGGTGATCTTAAAGGTCTCTTTCAACCTAAGTGATTCTATGATTCTATGATTCTAATTCATTTCACATAGCTAGCAAGGGGCTGTATCTGGGATTTGTGCTAGAAAAAATGCTGATAGTTCAGGCATGTTTTCTTTCCTGCTGAGCAGGGCTTACACACAGCCAAGGCCTTTTCTGTTCCTCAACCCACCAGCGAGGAGGCTGGGGGTGCACAAGGAGTTGGGAGGGGACACAGGTGTGTCAGCTGACGCCAACTGACCAAAGGGATATTCCATACTGTATGACATCATGCACAGCGTATAAAGCTGGGGTAAGGAGAAGGAGACCGTGTGTGGGGGACATTCAGTGTGATGACGTTTTTCTTCCTTGTTATTGCATGATGGAGCCCTGCTTTCTTGGAGATGGCTGAACACCTGCCTGCCCATGGGAAGTGGGGAATGAATTCCTTGTCTTGATTTGCTTGCATGCATGGCTTTTGATTTATTTAATGAACTGTCTTTATATTAATCCACGTTTTCTGATTTTTACTCTTATGATTCTCTCCTTACCATCACACCATGGGGGTTGTGAGCCAGTGGCTGTATAGGGTGTAGTTCCTGATTGGTGTTAAACTACAATAATTGTTTAGCTAGATAATTGCTGTATTAATTACTATTCTATTATATGTTTTTAATAGTTTGGATTGAAGTCAATACTGTTTTCAGGTATTATTCATGGAATCCTTAAAAATCGATAGTTATCTAAAGTGTTCTACTGCGTATTTTTAGTATTTTCATACAAGCTAAGTAGAATGAACTGACTGTACTCATGTACTGTAACTGACCATAATAAAAAGATAACAGCTGAAATAATCATGAATTAATTGCATAAGTCATTCCATGTCAGATAAAGCATATATACTTTTAAGACCTGCTAAAGAGTTTCCTTTAAATCGATGGTTTTGTCCATCTGTATTAATTTTGGATTAAAGCATATAACTCAATATATTTTAAGGTTTAGCTTGTAATGAGTTTTGAAAGTTGGTCAAAATTAGTCTAACATCCTGAGTACATGCGGATTTACTATACACACACAATAAAAATGTGGAAGAAAAATTAATTATTCAAAATCTTGTATATTAAACTATGTAAGTCTGGTGCCTTTGGGTTCTATATGCTGTTCCTTATCAGCCAAAGCGCTCTGAGCTCAATGCAAGTAAGCAAGCATTTTGTACTGAATTTGTGGATGTGATTATACTGGATAATTGTAGTGTTGTTTTATTTGATTATTTAACTTTGAAATAACAGAAAGTGTCTTTTCAGTTTATTTGAACCATAACCATAGAAGTTTGGTGTTCAACATTTCCTTAATACTATGTTAGAAACATCTTGACTACCTGGGCTTTGTTCTTGAAAATGACATAAACTTAAAGAAACATTGGTAAATTACTATTAAAACCAGTTCAGTTTCTTCCCAAAAAAAACTTTTGAAACAGAGTTGAGTCAGTCACTGAGTATATATTTCTCAACTATGGTCATGTCTGGCATGATGAAACTATACCAATGAAATTGAAATTAATCTATTTTGTAACCCTATACTTAACACTACATTAATCTGAAAGGAAGATTTCTTCTCTGATTTTGTTCATGTGTTTGACATTTATTGATAAGAACTAACAGTTCTGCAATTAAACTGTGTGCATTAAAAAGGTTCATGTATTTTTATCCTTTATCCCATCCTTCCGTGTGTCTACACATTACAGTATCACATTCAGTGTAGCAGGATATTTACTGGAGATATCAGCTTATGAAGTCTTGGATCCTAATGTTAAATGTCTACTGTATTAGATATATATTTTTTTTTTTCTAGATAAGCAAATTTCTCATTTTATATATAAGCAGTTGATTTGTATGATGGGGAAAGGCCTAGTTTCATAACCAAAATTTGCTTTTTCTAATTCTTCACCTCTATGAGTTTTGTAGATCTGCTACAAGAACTTTTCAAGTAGTAATTTTGTAACACAGTTATCAGAAATGTAATAATTATTGAAAAAAAAAAACAAAACAAAGCAAATGTATTTCGTAACAGTCAGTTCTTGCCAGTAATGTAGAGGACTGTGTCTCAGGATCCTGATCCAGCCTGGGAGAATAGCTTCTATAATTTGTATTTTCCACTTCCTAGTGCCAGAATCATCCACTTATTCCAAGGCAGTCTACCATTTTCTGCTTTCAATTATTGAAAAGTTTTCTGTAATGGAAGGGTACCTCATAACTACAAGTCAAAAAATCAGATTTTGTTTTCTATTATTTAGCATTTTTTGAAGCGTCCCTCTGTTAGAATATGTGGTCAGGTTTTTGAGTAATGGATCTCTAGCAAAGAGTTTCTTTTAGGATAGAGGTAAATTGCTTAAGATAATCCTCTAGTCTCTGGCCAATCAAGAGAGACAGGCATCACAAAAAGGCAATGAATCTCATTTTTCTTAGAAATTTACTGAAGAATAGTCAAGTGTACTGATGCACTACCTTTTTTCAACTCATATTCATTACGAGCAGATTCATTTGTAGATTGGAGTACAATAGTATTTTATGCCAAAGTCATGTTACAAGGCTTAGTTAATTAATTAATTATTACAAAGCACTTTGAGAACCCTGGAGAGAAGACGTTAAAAAAGTATGTGATGTTATTTTAATAATTTCCTATTTAGCAGAGTGGAATGAATTACATTAGGGCCCTCAGGATCCTGGGACTGATTAAGGATTGTTGACTGCATTACAGAAAGTACAGTTTCCACTTCCCTTCTGCTTGGCAACCTTCCGACTTCCAGCTCTCTTTTAGTAAAAAGAGATTTCTGTAGACTTTTATACATGAATTTGGAAAGGTTAGAAAAACTTTTAGAAAAACAGACATCAGCTATTATAATGACATCGGAATCCCTGGGAAGATGCTATGGAGAGAAAAAGGTATTTGAGTTTTAATAAAAACAAAGAAATCTTGAGAAAAACATTCTGTTGTATAAAAAAAAGTGGATTTTCAGCAAGTCCTACCTGGCTAAGAAAAGAGCTTCTTGATGTAGTGGAATGCAAAAAGAAAGTACACAAGAAGTAGAAACAAGACAGAAAACATCAGAACAGTATGCTAGCATTATTAGGGACTTAGGAACAAAATCAGGAATGGCAAAACCCATTTGGAGTCAAAACTAGCTATAGATTTAAAAGATAACAAGAATGGATTCTATAGTAGTAAATGGATTCTGCCAGCAGTACATGGGTTCAGAGAAAATCTGGCTCTTGCATACCCAGTGAGACAAGTATCTCTGCAAGTATCATTACAGAAGGAGGGGTACAAGCAACATTGGTGAAGCTCTAGACAAGGGACT
The DNA here is from genome assembly GCA_020800305.1 of Porphyrio hochstetteri. Lineage (NCBI taxonomy): Eukaryota > Metazoa > Chordata > Aves > Gruiformes > Rallidae > Porphyrio > Porphyrio hochstetteri. Next base: position 19,897,789 of record CM036906.1, on the reverse strand, counting down.
AGTCAGAATAGGAGTATGTCTTAAACCCCAATAGGATTCACTTGGATATGAAGACTGTGAGCTTGTTGCAAGGCTCTTGTCTATTATCTATGAAAAGGCAATAATTACAGGAAGATATCCCTGACAAGAAGAACACTGTTAATGATGCATATTTCTTTAACAATAGAAAGAAGAACCTGGGAAATTGAGGCAAATAAGCCTTACTTCAGTTCCTGGACAGATCATGGAGTGATGGAATTAATCTATTTCTGTACATCTAAACGACAGGATAGAAACTGAGAGAAGTCAATATGAATTTCTTAAGGACAATGCTCACCCAGCCTGTTTGTCTTCTGAAATGAAATTACTGTCTGCGTGGATCGGGGGAGAGTGGTCATTGTGACACTGCTGGATGCTGATGTCACCATCTCTGCATTCTCATAGGAAGCAGGGGGTCTAAAAGAAAGCACTGTTTTGCATGTTGAAAACCAGATGCATTACCAAGGTCAAAGGCTCTGAATTAATAAACTCATGTACCAGAAGATACCAGGATCCCTATAGTCCAGTATTTTCATAGGTGATTTGGACAATGACACAAAGCATACACAGTACATTTTCAGAGATGTTACAGTAAAGGGAGTAATTAACATAATGAAAGAATAATCTTCAGTTCTGAGGGACACGGATAAACTTGATTAAGCAAACAGAAAATTTATTAAGTTTATTAAGGACAAGGCTCTAAATGTTCTACCAAATCTGAATCCACTTTGCACTCTGTCCACAAATAAAGCAAAGCACATAACGGATTTACTCAACAAAATTGTTGTCCTCCGCTATCTTTTACTATTAATGTTGCATCTAGTATATTTGCGTCCAGTTCAAGAGAGGTGTTAAGAAACTTGAGTGGTTCAAGTGTAGTGCTACTGTGGTGGTCAGAGGCCCCAAGCACATGAACTGCAAGGAGAGTCTGAGGGAATGGCATCTTTTTAATGGTTTTTTTGGGATTCCAAAGGGGTGCTCTAAGAATAGCACGCTACTACTTGAATGGCATTTAAAAAGCAACATTCTTTCTGGGAAATAAACTCCTCCTGATAGTATCAGAAGACAAAATAAGGGGAAATAAACATGAGTCATTGCCTCTTAATAACCTCTGTCACTACTAGGAACAGATTACCCAAAAAGATTGTGTGCTCTCTGCCCTCGGTTTTCAAGACAGAGCTAGTCCAAGTCTCTGCTTCTGTTTCAAGAGTCTGCATATTTCTGCCTGTATCCATTTGTGAGGTTGGCCTTGTCATTATGTGTCTTTTGTGTACATGTGTGTACACAGAATTGATGTGTATGTCTACCTGGAACGCATGCTTATCCTTGATACTGATTGGACTTGGGGACATGGAGATGCAGTGGCCTTACCTCTCTTGCAATACTGCTGGGATTCAGCAGATCCCAGCACATATGTCTGATTCATTCAATTTCAAGAGAGATTTATAATCCTCCAATCATGAAAATATGACCACTGGGACAAATAGCCTTTTTTTTCATTTCTTGCCAGTCCTAAAATTGGAAATAATGCTTTTAGCAAAACAAACATCCGAACATTATTTTGATTAAATAGAATATTTTGAACATGTAGAAGTAAAAGTCTTTATTTTGATGCTAAGGAAACTGAGAGTTTAATTTTTTTTAGTTTGTCAGAGTTTAAATTTTTTATACTTTAAAAAATATTCAGATTGAAAAGTTAAACATTTCATTTCTAAAGTGTTCAGGCACAATGAATTGTTCATATCGAGGGGAAAAAACCCTCAACTATAATCAAACATGAAACATATTTAAAAGTAATTTAATATTTAATCCCCTGGAACCTACATTTTTGGCAGGAAAAAAAAATCCATTACAATTGTTAATCTGAGAGATAGAGCCATCATGGATCAGATCAGGACAGCAGGAAGAATAGATTTGTGGAAAAAAATATGATTTTTAAAATTGAAAATCATCAAGATCATTTGTCCTGACATAAGCTTGTTGAGATGCTTTCTAAGTTTAGCAGTCCTCAATGGATAGATGCTCTTTATCCCTTCTCCCTTCCTCTTTTCTCTTGTTTTCCCTTTCATTGCACCTCTGCTTCTGCTTCCTTTTGCCTTCTGCTTTGCCTCCATCCTTTTCCTCCCCCTTTTTTTTCCTTTCCCCTTCCCTTTCCACTTTCTCTACCCATTCCCCTGCCACCTTCCCTTTCTCCTCCTATTTCTCTTTTCTTTTCCTCTATCTTCCCTTTCCCTTTCCTTTGTTTCTCAGGCATGGAAACCTATGTTCGTCATTTTACCAGAGTCCTTAATATTCAGGTAGCTTAGCAATTTAGCAGTTTAGCAACTTGGCACTAAATCTACCAGATTCATACGTGTGGTCCTACACTAACATTTTAGCTTGGCTCAGCAGTGTGCTTTTGATGCAAATATCACATTTTTTCCCCACTCTCTCTGCTTTAATTTTTTGTCATGCAGGTGTTTCGGATCTCATGAACAGTATTAACTTGATGAAATAAACATGAAAAATGAGAAAAGAAACACCATGGGCATATCTAATTAATGTAACTACTGGTGAGCATCCAGTCCACAGGACCAAACCAGAGTTGGTCTAAAGTAATCATCCTAAAATGTGCATAAGGTGGGTGCCATGCCTCCAGAACCAACTACACATACTCTCTTATCAGGCCATAATTCTTGCTAAAGTAGGTCAAGCCCAAAACAATCTCAGTCTAATTAGATTTCATTTTATCAGCCCAAATCCCATTTTACCATCCTTATTGCAACTCTTGCTTCAGTATGCAACTGTAAACTCTTCTAGAGCCTGAATATTTAGCACTTTGCCTGAGACAGAATTAACCCAGTAGAGAGAAAAGGAATGAAGAAGAACCAGAAGCACTATTCTGCAGTGTGGAGGTTCAGCTGCACTGCTGTGTTCACCTCCAAGATCTTCCACTTCCAAGGCAGCTTCTCTAAGCAATAGGTTTTTGTTTAAAATAGAGAAGTTTTCCTAGAAGAAGGAAAATTTCTCTCCTGTGGCTTCACTAGTTATAGAGGCAATATCTTTGTAAGCATGGATGTCCCTGTGGGACCGGCGTTGAAAAGCTAAATCTGTTCTCCTTGTTTCCCTATTGCTGATCAGTGAGCTGTTAGATTTCAGCATCCTTCAGAAGGGTCAGACTCTGCATGAGCTGTAATGGATCCTGGATGATTGATTTCAGGGAAAAGGCCACAAGTGTTTTATTTAGATACAGCCCATTGCTTCTTTTGCTAGAACTGCAATTTGAAAAGAATCTAAACCCAGATGTGGTTCTAAGATTTTTTAAAATTCTTTCATGAATCAGTGTTAAACTAATTCAGGGAATGAAGCAAACAGCAATTAAAAAATAAAATAAAAGAAAGGGAATAGTTTTCCTTTGGAGACCCTCATTCCTTATGCTGAATGCCATAAGAAAGAAATTAAATACAAGTGAGTCTTAAAGCCTCATCAGGTGTGATGACAAATCTGAAAATACTTTATCAGTATAAACCCACACAAATAAATGTTATCTTATTAAATGGCCGGGAAAGAAAAAATGTCTAATTAAAAATCATCAAATCAAAGCTGGAAGCGGGGAGGGGGGGGACACATGACACAACGGAGACGGACAGACACTCATAATACAAAAAAATCAATTTCTGTATTCCTAAAAGAGTTATTCTACCAGTAACATCTGCAGTATATTTTGCATATGACAATTCACAAGTAAAATCAAATGCAAATACAGAAGGAATACATTAATTCATATCTTCTCAAAAACTATCTTCAGAATTTGATATGTGATGATATGATATGATATGTTACCATATGCAGTTTTGCTCAGACTGCTGTGGACTCCAGAGTCAGTTTTCTGAATTTCTCATGGCATTTTTAGTATATTTGAATCCCCTATAGTGTTTTATCACAATCTTATACAAATACTTATACAAATACTATCTAAAGCAATGCAGTCAATTTATCAAAAAAAAAACAAATTGAAAATTTAGGTTTTGGTTTATGAACTTTCTATGAGTAAGGAAAGGTATCATAATACCCTTATACAGTGCATGTATTATTTGTAACTTTTCCATAAGCAATTGCTAGCACGTTTGAAATGGGAAGTTGGCAACATGCACGTTGTAGCTATGAAACAATCTTTATATGTTTCTTTTTGCTGAGATTCTGTTGTGGTTTAACAGCAGCTAGTAATTATACATACAGCTGCTCACTCACCCCACTCAGCCCAAAGAGATGGGGAGGAGAAGGAAAAAAATATTGTGGGTTAAAACAAAGACAGTTTAGTAGGATAAAAAAGGAAGAGAATAGCAACAACAGTAGCAATAGCAACAAAAATAGCAACAAAAGTGATGACAAATGCAATTTTTCACCACACACAGAAGGAAAAAAACACCACAACCCAATGCCCAGTCTGTTTTTGAGCAGTAAATCTGTCTCCCAGATAGCTTCCCCAGTCATACATACAGAACTTATGTGATGTTTCAGATACTATGACATCATATGGCAGGGCATACCCTTTGTCCAGGCTGGGTCAGCTGTCCTGGCTGTGCTCTCCCAGCTTCTTGTGCACCTGGCAGGGTGCGAGGAGCTAAGAAGTCCTTGACTTAGTGCAGGCACTACAACTACCCAGCAACAACTAAAAACATCAATGTGTTATCAACATTACTCTTATACTGCATCCAAACCACAGCACTATACCAGTGACTGGAAAGAAAATTAACTCCATCTCAGCTGAAACCAGGACAGATTCTCTCTTCAAAAGACTGCTGCTCTAACAATTTCATTAATCATTATGAAAATGAATGATCTGTGAACAAAACCTTCGAAATAAACTGTCTTAATTTCTGCTTCAGATGTGCATTTTTTGCATAATAACAGTAAGTATTTCACTTCACTGAAGTCCCTTTTTTACTTTTCACCTGAGATTTTGGTTTTTTTCCTTTGTAATCTCTGTGTATACACATGTGGAGGAAGAGGGTTGTTGCCTTTTGTATTCGCAGTTTAAGCCAACACTTGCTACTGGTTTTTTGAACATATTTCAAGACAAGAAAGGGTTTTTCTCTTATGGTCTGTTTCTCCAAGTAGATCTAAATAGCAATATAAGCTGTCAAAACCCCACAAAACAGCAAAAAACAAACCTTGAATAAAACCATAAGGAAGCAAAATGTAAAATATTTTTTTTCATTAACGAACTACAGGATGAAACAGAAAAATATTTTTATAGTGTTCCCATATTTTATTCTTTTAATTTTAAGGCTTACTATCACAAAGAATTTACTGAATTTTCAGTTCAGAAGATGATCCTGAAGTTGAGCAGCTCATGCATGCAATGAGAGGTTTCTAGAATACAAAATCATTATTACATCTTAAAAATCCATTTGCTATGAAAATTCCTTCATATTGACTTTAAAATAACCAGAAGATGAACACTTCTGCCACTTGAAATACCTGCTAAAAGTGCATGAAACTTGAATATACAATCCAGAACTGAACTGAAAAAAAAACCTTGGCATTGTAATTTTAAAAGAAATTCATATAAAAAACGCTCTGAGAGTCCTACACTGGTAAATATATTGGTTTTACAAAGGGCATATTCCTCTGTTCTAGATGAATCCCACCCTGTCTCACTTGCTTGTGTAAGGGAGCTGCAATGAAACACAATCAGCAACTTCTAGGGCAAGACATTACTCTTGTAATGGCAGTACAGTGGTCGGAACTGTAGAATAATGATGTCTACAACCATGATTCTCACATTTTTTATCTACATATTGAAGTTAGAATGTCAGTACATATTAATTCAGCATTTTACTCTGCATCCTGACAGGATATTTTGCTTGGAATAGCACTGCTATTTGAGGAGCAATAAAAAAGGCATTCCAATGAATTGAAAACACACTTACATTTTTTAAAAATAAATGGACCGTATATTTCTTCTTCATGGTAATCTTGAAGAGCCTTGCAATCAGCTGTCTTTTTTTCAGCTGCCATCTGCGTGTTCCTGAACTCATTCAGGATGTCATACAGTTCTGAATAGAAAGTCTCATAAGGTCATTTTCTGCCTTACAGCTTTACACTTAAAAGATTTGGCATATCTGCATTTGCTCAATGTGAAGCATTTCACCCAGAATAAATTTCCTGTCAAATGACAATTCATATCTATGCAAAGCATGGCTTTTGTTTATGTGTCACAGGACTGATTATGTGTAGATTAGCTGAAGACTAGGGAGATGTCTTAACTTTTCCGAACAGAGAACAGAAATAGGCAGTTGGAGCTAAAAACCATTTGGGAACCTGCCTGACAGACAGAATACTTTTTAAATTGACCCAAGAACTGAACTTTATATGTGTTTGCCTTTATTATCTCAAACTATCAGACAGTGGGACAGATTTAGAATAAGTCTGTGTTAAATTAAGAATTTGGCTGGACTTGGATTCACTAAGGAAGCATTGTTTTTAGCTTTTTAATCTTAATTCCTCTAAGAGTGTGCTATTTTTACTCTGAAAATAGGTTTTACCATTAGTTTTGATTTATGCAGTGCAGAACTTTGGACCATCAGGATATATAGAAACATATAATGAAAGTCAGGGCATGTCTTAAATATGTTCCAAGGTAAGGTAAGATGCTTAGGACAGCAGAAATAGAGATGAACAAAGAAGAAAAGTAACTGGTGACGATCTCATAGAAGGCATGAATATAATACAATTTCACATTTTAGGCAGTATTTATTCGCTCAGCAGGTTATTTTCTAGCTGCATGGAAGGTCAGACTTTTTTGTTTATATGATCAGATTGTTTGAGACTAGAAAAAATTTTGAGGGAGTACATTACACCTAGTAAGAAAGGATGCAAATATAATGGCATGCACTTGCTTGAATGCTGTCTTCTCTCAGCTGGACATGGACAGCATAGGAGAGCATTAGCTAGTTCAGTGATGCCAATAAGGTTTTATCAGGACAAGCAATCTACAGTCCTAGCTAAATAATAGAAGAAACCTTTAAATTTTTCGGTTTTTCTCTGAAAAAAAATCTATTATTTTCAAGGTTCTGAGTGCTTTTTTTTTGTTGCTAGTACTATACCCAAAGTGCCTGTGTGTTCAGCTTCCTTCCCTTGGTGAGGATCTTGGCAAGCAATCACAAGTTATTCCTACAATGTTAGATAATGCATGTTCATTATTCAACACCACTCACCAGATCACTGGCACTAGTCCATCTAGCAGTGCTAGTGCTCTACTCTATTTGTATAATAGCTCACACACAGGACATTGCAAATTAAATCCAGGTTGTCTAGAAGCCAAATCCTGGTTGCAGTTCTGAGGACAGACCACTCTAGGGACCAGCATCTGTAGGGTGTGTGTATAACTGCACCAAGTTAGGCTTTGTTTCCATACATATGCCTAGGTTATTATCTGAGCAGGTTTTGCACTTTCAGACACTCATAAGCACCTTCATACCACACCCTCTTTCTACATAATCCCATAACTTTATGTTATCATCTAATACCCAGAAATGTTCATTTTATATCTCTTTAGACTCTTTGTATTGGAAAAAGAACACTGAAAGAACCTTTTTTTAGATCTACAAGGGCAGCCCATCAGCCCTAGTGCCATGTGGGCAGAGTTTGTCCATCTGAGAACAAATCAGACCTAAGCAGTGTGACAGAATTTTCTTTGAGTCTGCAGTGTTACTGAGGGTGCACTCAATCCTCTTGTCCAGATAATTTGCAAGGATATTAAAAAGTACTGGTCCCAGTACCAAGCCTGGGGAACACCACCTGTAGCCATGTGCCAACTGCATTCAATTCATCACCACTCTTTGGGCACAACCATCCAGCCAGTTTTTTACCCAGCCAAGCATCTGCCTGTCCAAGCCACAGGCAACCAGTTTCTCCAGGAGAATGCGGTGGGAAATGGTGTCAAAGGCTTTACTACTCTCCAGGTACACAACATCCACAGCCTTTCTCTCATCCACTAAGTGGGTCGCCTTGTCATCAGTGACCTGAAAGAGGGCACAGAGTGTACCCTCCACAGTTCTGCTGATGATAGAAAACTGGGAGGAGTGGTCAACATACCAGGAGTCTGCACTGCCATTCAGAGAGATCTGGACAGACTAGAGAGCAGGGAGAAGAGAAACCTAACAAAAATCAACAAGGGTAAGTGTAGGGTCCTGCACCTAGGGAAGAATAAGCCGAAGCACCAGTACAGGTTAGGGGTTGACCTGCTGGGAAGCAGCTCTGCAGAGAAGTACCTGACAGTCCTGGTGGATAACAAGCTCTCCATCAGCCAACAGTGTACTCTCATGGCCAAGAAGGACAATCATATCCTGGGGTGCATTAGGAACAGCACGGCCAGCAGATCAAGGGATGTTCTATCCCCCCTCTCCTCTGCCCTCATGAGACCACATCTGGAATCCTGTGTCCAGTTCTGGGCTCCACAGTTCAAGAAAGACAAATAACTACTGGAGTCACTTGAAATATAAGAACATATGGAAAAAATAGCAGATGAAGATAAAAATGTCTCAAAGTATTAGTGCTTAAAAAAAAGTAAGAAGATTGGAAACGTTCTTGAAATTTAAGTCTATTGAGTTGATCTGGGCTGCTGAAAATGTGTGTTACCCTGTCCTTCAGTATAAAGAAATAATTTCTGCATTTACCTAGCTTGCATCATCAAAACAAGCATTGTACAGGTGAAAAGGTATAAAGATTTTATATTACACTTAAACTATGAATATAACAGAATAGCTATTGAAAGAAATATCTTTATGTGCACCAGGTGGAAAGAATATGAAAAAATGTGAAAATGGCAAATGACTGTAGAACTTAATATTATTTGTCAGAAATGTCTGTGAAAAGACAAGCTGTGTTCTGCACTTGCTTTTCAGCTGTGGCATAACACAAAGGAGTGATTGTAAAAGCCATACATGTGATATACTCATCCATTTCCTTAAATTAATGAGGCCTACCACATATACATGAGTCTAAGTTCCCTATTTTTTCAGAGTCTAAGCTTTTGAAAAGAAATTATGATCTTTGAGTCATCAGTGCTTTGACATTTATTGAATGTGTTGCTTTCTACAAAATTCAATACAGCTCAACGAGAGAAAAAAGAAAGAACAGAAAGTTAAGGATGTAAATACAGAGAGTAATCAAGTACTGTGATAAATCAAGGTAGTGCAGGGGAATGGAAAAGGGATATGACATACCATATGCTACATGTCTCTGTAGCAGAATTTCTCTGTTCAGATGATCCTTGAAAACAAATAATTGGTAAGATTTTCATAGAGCTCAGTACCATTTCCTCCCATTTAGTTATGTGTTAATATACTTGTGGATAAGGTGCTTTGGATAAAAGCACTGAAATAAGATTCCATGGACACAAAGAAACACCAGGAATTTTAACCTTATCATAGTACCAATGTGTGTCTGATTGCATACAAAATCTGTCCCTCTGCAATAAATTGTCTCTGCATTTGAAGACTGTTTGAGAGTATTTATCTCATTATAATAATTACACACTGCAGCCAAGTCAATTTATCAGAGAGTCACAGAAAAGACCTTCAAAATCATCTAGTCCAACCATCCTCTTACCACCTATATTGCTAACTAAGCTGTGTCCCTAAGAACCTCATCCAACCTTTCCTTGAACATCCCAAGAGGTGGTGGCTCCACCACCTCTCTGGGCAACCCATTCCATTGTCTTACCACTGTTTCTGAAAACCTCCCCTGGCTCAATTTGCAGCCATTCATTCACTCTCATCCTATTGCTCATTATCTGTGAGAAGGGGCTGACCCCCAACTCACCACAACTAGCATGTTTGCTATCCAGTGGGACAGTTTTCCTAGATTGTATAAGTATTCCAATAAACTGCATCAGCAAACCTTTCTTATTTTAAAAGAAACTGCTTTTCTATTTGTGGAAGTAGACCTAGAAGATAATGATATGAAGTTAAGAAGGGAGGTGGAATTTGGTATTAGATCCTTTCTCTTTATTCAACTACAAAAAAATTCTCCCCCTTATTTCTGATGGAGGCCTAACAAAGGAGTTCTAGGTAAACTTTTTGTAGTGTCTACTTACTGTGTGAGGCTAAGTTCACTACAGACCAGTGAGCCATTGACAAAAACCATCTATGCTTTCTCTTCAGTACAACATCAGCACAGTTCTCAAAGTCTTTACATAAAAAAAGCAAAAAAATCAATCAAGTATGCACTGGAGGTAATTTTTCTTGTCAACAGTGTATGGATTCAGGAAAAAGAGATGGAGAGATATAGTACAGCATTAGCTGGTGGGCTGGAGAGATAAGACCATTAACTGAGAAAATATGAACATAAACAAATGGTCCCATTTTGGGGATGGGCAGATAATTTTATTCTGGTAATAATTTTGTGCATAATGTGATGCATTGCATAGTCAAATGAAGTTTCCTTTCAGATCTTGTCAATAGCATTCTTTAGAGAAAAAAGAATCTGCCTGAAACAGTCATAGTCAGAAATTGTCACCTAAGCAAAGTAGATGAGAAAAAAAGTCTCTTTTATATAGAATCACACAAGGGATCAGGTTGAAAGGTAACTCAGCATGAGCTGTCAGATTGTACCTGGTTGCCTAAGGCTTTGCAAAGATTTATAAAGCCTCCAAGGATGGACACTGTACAGCCTTTCTCAATAATTTGATCCAATGCTTGGCTGTGCTTATGGGGGAAAAATGCCTCCTAATACATAGTAAAAATCTCTTTTGTTTCAATCTATGACCACTACTTGTCTCCCTCCTGCCATGCACTATTTTAAAGGGACTGTCTCAGTATTTGCTGTAACTTCCGCACAGATACTGGCAGACTCCTATGAGCTCAACTCTGTCAGCTTTTCCTTGCACAGCATGTCCTCTGATCCTGGCCATCCTGGTGGCCCCTCACTGAACTTAACCCCATTTATCATAGAATCATAGGATGCATTAGGTTGGAAGGGACCTTTAAAGGTCATCTAGTCCAACCCATCTTCACTAGATCAGGTCGCTCAGCCCCATCAAGCCTGACTTTAAATATCTCCAGGGAAAGGGACTCCACTCCCTCTCTGGGCAACCTGATAATTCCTTATCCACTGAATAGTCAAACCTTAAAATCCATATGTCTCCAACTTAAAGAGAAAGATGTTATGGGGGATGGTTTTCTAGCACAGGGAGGCACAAGCCTGGATGAAGTTTTCCAGATATGGTCTGGCCAGTTTTGTGTCAAAAGGAACTAGGTATTTCTCTTGATCTCCTGGCCATGCTCTTGTTCATACAGCCCAGGATGCTGTTGGCTCCTTTACTGCCAGGCTCACATTGGCTCATACTCAGTTTCGCCCAGAGCTCCCATGACCTTTTCAGCAGATGTGGTCCCCATGCAATCAGTCTCCAGCCTTCCCTGTTGCCAGAGGTTCTTTCTTCTCAGGTGCAGAACTTGTATTTGGTGTTGTTTGAAAGATTCCTGTTAGTACATTCTTCCATTCTAGGTGTCCTTGGATGGTGGTTTTTACCTGAGAGTACTGTTTGTTCCCTCTAGCTTGATGTCATCTCTTAACTTGATGAGATCACTCTGTCACATCCTCTGGTCACTGATGAAAATGTTTCAAGGAATAGGTCCCATAATACAACCCTGTAATACTCCACCATTTATTCCCCTCCAGGCAGAGTACAACAGCTACCTGCAGATCATAGCCAACTAAACAGTTTTTATCCACCTACTCACACTACAATGCCTCCATCTGTATACAAGAATACTGTATGAGATAGTGTTGAAAACCTTACTGTGTTTTGGATTGTGTACCTAGTGTGGTAGAGTGAATGTTCAGGAGGAGTTAAATTTCCATGTCCCCCTGTATGGACCTTTCTCTAGAACTGACTGTGTGAGCACGCATGCTGAACGCTCTTTCATTTTAAAAGAATTGTATGCATTTAGAGCTGTAATTCAGGCTGAATCCTCAACACATCATTCATAGTCTTTGAACTTTAATTTTAGTTTCTTTTTCTGTATTTGAATTGCTACTGATTTGGTGAAATTATAATACTATTGCTAATTTGTAGTTAGTATCATAGATACATTAATGATGTTGGAAAACTACAAATCTAAAATTTCTAAATCATGTTTTTTATGTTTTGAGTTTCTTTTTTCAAGTCATCACTGTTTTCCAGTTCTGCTTTAAACTGTTTAAATTTGTATCACATTTTGGTGTTGTTTCATCAACGTGTCTAGTAAAAATGCGCAAATGTAATCAAAGGAAGCCACGCTGCTTTTGGAATAAAACAAGGTGATATTTCAGTAGGCCTTAAGCATTAGAATTTATTTTTCTTAAGAACAGGAGTTTCAGAAAATATTTTTCAACTTTTTTTTTTTTATTTTGCAATTGTAAAGAGTCCTGATGAGGTTAAGGTACCTGCTCTAGTCAGGGAGGGCTATTTTAGGCTCTTGCTATTGTTTAGGTATCTTGTAATAACATTTAATGGTAAAGGCAACAAGTTAACATTTGTGGGCAACCAATGAAAAGAGAGGTTTTGTTTACATGTGGCATCTTGAATTCTGAAGAAGACTCAGCATTTTATTATTCTCAGAACTTCTGAAATAAAACTGTATCATTGCCCAGTGAGATAGAGAAAATATACTCTAGTTGCACACAGGCATTCAAATATATTTGTCTTTGATCTATTCATAGAGAGTGATTAAAACATGGAACCATTCAAACTGTTGAAAAAAAACCCCAACAACCACTTTATTAGAACATAGATAGAAAAAAAAAAAAAAAAAGAAGCACTTCTTAATGCAAATAAAACATAAGTTTAGGGTTTTTTTTGTCCTCACAGCAACAAAAATAAATTCTTGAATATAAAAACGCACATGTAGTTTAGTGGAGTCTTAGTTCTCAGTTCTCAGTCTCCAGAAAGAATGAAGACATAAAATACTAAAATATACTGCATACAACTAGAGAAAACACTGAAATATTTAATGGGACGCAAAACCTATTTTCCTTTTCATCCTTTGTCTTCAATGGTGCTCTCTCATCACTGACCTGCTTTGAGAAGGAAGATTTTATTAATAGACAGAGTCCAGGTCTTTGACCCTATATATGAGGTGAGTTTTTTATCAGTCTCATTCCTGTGTTTGAGAGACATCAGAAAGCCCACTTTTTTTTTTCCCTCAATAAAAATCCAATTTTTGTTCTTAAATGTCCAAAAATGAAGGTGCTTGCAAATAAGAATGTCTTTTCTTCTAAGTGGCATTAGTCCACAGGATAATGAAAAGAATGGTTATTGGGATGAATGTTTCATTTGTATCAACATTGTTCATGTTTGAAATTACGCTTATTGATCAAAGAAAGAAATTTTGTGTTGTACAAAGCACTTTTTCCCCCCTATATTTCAATATTTCTGTTTTTCAAGGACATGTAAGGAAGAAACAAAACTACATGATACAAAACATTCTTCATTCTCAGGGTTTCACAGTAACTGGATAAATTTCTATTTTCTCTTGTGGTTCAATGGATTGCATAGAAGGTGAAAGAAAACATAAATTATAATGCATTTTGTAATGCTGGACAGAAGACTACTACCCTGTTTCTGGTTTAATTCACTCAGCTTTTCTAAATATTCAATACAATACAGAGAGAATTTATGAAGGTAATGAAAGATTTAAAAATCTTACAATCTTAAAATATTGAACAGCTGGAGAAAACAAATTTGTCCTTCCAAGCTATATACTAGCTGGTTATTAAGGAATAGACCCCAAGAAGATGATTAATTTTAATGAAAGATTGCATCTTTGTTAAATGCCTACCAGTATGCATTGTGACAAGGCACAGTAACCACACACATTAAAGACATAAGCACTAATATACCTCACTACTTTACAGTCACTAACAGAGGAAAATCTACGTTAACTATTCATTAAGCAATTTGAAGTAGAGGCCAAAATGTCCTTTCAGTTACATCACATAAAATTAAGAGGAAATCTAAGGAAGTTATTACAAGTTTAAAACAAAAAATTGCAGAAATGGAAGAGTACCTGCTCACCCAACTGAATTAGTCCAAATCCAGGTTTCTTTTGTCAAGCTCTGTATTGTCCCATATGAAAAATTTCTATTTTTCTAATAATCAAGAATATTAAACAAAACATTCTCCAAATTACACAACAAGCATGGCTATCATTTACAGTTTGTTCTTTTATAATAAAATTCATTTTTCAACTATTTCATCCAAAATGTACATCCTTTTTTAAATTACGATGTGATTCTTTTCCCCTTCGATCAGTCTACATTTTTATTTGATGTGTCATTTTCAATTTCATATCACATGGATTAAGCTTTCTTTGAAAATTAGTCAATAATAGTCTACACTTTGCCAATAGCTTAGTTATGATCTGTCAATAATTACCAGACATCATAAAATGAAATTTACCTGATCTGGGTTTATTTTGGTTTATTTCAATAGCTGCTTGAGCTCTACTTTTATAATTTTCAGAGTCATGGGGATTTTCCTCAGTGGACACTTCTGTAAAATGTGGCAAAATTACATTAATTTATGTAGGACTGTTGGCTGATATGTTGGCTGAGATGTATTTAGAATTTTATATTTATTTTGATTGCTGTACTGCTTGATTCCAGAGAACCCTTTGTAAAGAAAATGTTTTATATTAGTTGTGTTCATGGTCTTCTAGAAAATTTGAATCAGTCACAGTTCTAGTGTCCCCAAATTCAGATATTAAATCCCCTCATATAATAAAGGTATTTACATTTCAGTTGTACCGAAAGCTTAAAAGCCAGAACTACTTATATCTATTTAGGAAATTAGTAATGTTTTACTGATTTTGGACTAAGTCTTCACTGTAGACTTCCATGCTGTTAGAAATCAGTTGAAAGCCTGTCTAAATAAATACATCTTATACTGTGTCCAATACTATTTGAACCAGTTTAGGACATATGTTTGTTAAATATCTGTGGTTTGCATGCAGCACTAAGTGCCATTCAGATACCTTTTTTATTTCCTCCCCAGTTACCACGATATTCAGTTAATAGAATACAATAATCCAATCACAAAAAGAACAAAACCTGAAAATTTAACCCTGACAGCAAACACATACACAAGGATACAAATACTTGATGACTATGTACACCTCATTGTTCAAATTTGAACAACCTTGGGGATGCATTCCTCATTCCAACAAGATCATTGTGAATTTTTAATTAGGTTGCAGTTTGAAACAAATATTTGTTAGCTTCAAACTGCCTATTTTAGCTATTAAATGAAAAATGTAATTATTCATTTAAAAAAGAGAGAAGTGTCTTAGAGACAAGTATCTGATACAGCCATGTTACCAGAGGATGTTGCATACTTGCATGGCTTTTTCACATGGCCCAAAACACAAATATTGTACTGTATGTTACTAGTGGAAAATGAGGAGGAGGCAGAAGTGTTTGACTTATTGCTAACTGGTAAATCCACATGGATTTTTAAAACAGCATGAAAAGTATGATAGGTATGTAATTTAAAAAAATTTATAAATTGAAATATTCTTTGAAAAAAAATAGGTAACATTATAAAGCGTTTAAAGCTGAGGGAAAAGAAAAAAAAAGGAGAAAAAAAGGAAAACATCAAACTGGTCTTTAAAAGGTTTAATGTAAGATGTTGGATCAAATTGTATAAAACCTCTAAGGTATGGATTCTAAATTCTCTAATCTTAGTATCACCAATTTAATACGTGTTAAAGTAAGTGGTTCATTTTTTTAGATCCTCAGAAATGCTGGGTGCACCCTTGTTTCAGATAAGCAGAGAAAGTGATAATTGGTTGGATTTTTCTCTGTGATACAGCTGATTAGTAGTAAAAGAATATGAAAAATCAGGTTTCTTTATAGTCGGGAGAAACGAACCATGAAACAATATATCTGTGTATAGTAAAAGTGTTTTCAGTAAGCTGTCACTTCCAAAAGCCATTTCTCTGGATATTTTCTGATGTACGTGTTCTTGGAAGACATTGTGACTGCATCACTTCTCTTTCTTTGTTTTCCCTGTGATGGCTGTGTTGGAATTTCTTTTTAGTTCACTCATTTATGTGGTTTCTCACTATGCATCATGTAACCTAAATGTAGGTCTCAGACAAATGCTGGCTGGCTGCTTTCCCCACCTCCTGGGCTTTCCTGTTTACTTCCCTGCCCCCAGCTCATGCTGGGATTGCAAAAGCACATTGTGCAAGAAGTCTCCTGAGTTTGCAGCCAAGATGTGGAAGGAGAAAGGAGGAGTAGAACTTCCCCTGTCTACTTTTAAATGCAGAGATTATGTCCAAAACACAACAATATCCTTCGAACCAAACAGTATTCCTCTTCCCACGTAGGTCAGAGGCATGAGTGAACTTGCATGTTCATAGCAGGACATACTCTTTTGGAGTCCCTGATTCTTCCAGCTACATACTATTGCAAACCAGCTTAATGACTTCTTACAACTATGATGTATCTTGTATGAGTTTCATTTAGATGTAATTGGATGCCTAATGACTTCTTGCTTTATGTACACTGTGTGTAAAACATACACTCCACTCTCCTTTAAATCCTGGTAAAGTTTTAAGCAGAACAACATGAAGGAAGCAGCAGATGTTCCAGGATATTTCACCAAGCTTAACGTGCTTAAAGGAGTAGCTGCTGAAAAAGAAGTTCAGAATTCAAGAAGAGTCTGGACGATATTCTTAGTCATATGGTTAGATTTTAGGAAGTCCTGTGAAGAGGAGGGATTTGTATTTGATAATTCTTATGATTACCTCCCAAATCAAGATATTCCATGACTCTATGATTTTAAAAATTATCATTCCATATCACATAATCACATATTTTCCTATGGATTTCTTTTAATCTGTGTGAGAAAAAAACCTCAAAAGATTTTTTTTTTGAGATCCTAACAGAGCATTTTGCTGAAGAGCAAAATACTGCTTGTGCAAGAACAATAGATTACTTACAATGAGACATTATAAGTATAAAACTAAGAGATAGTAATTGATATAAAGACAATAGAACCTGCTTTTCAAATTATCATACATTTAAAAGTATATCCCATATGTGCAATCTTCATATATTAAAAAAAATAGTGTTATAATCCACTAGCTAGGGAAAACTTTCTTTAATTTCAAATAGATATTTTAACATGAAGACTTGTAAATATTTTCATCTTTCCTAAACTACAAGAAGTGGGGTTGATACTGAAGATTTCTGTTAGCTGAAACTAACATGCAGCTCACTTCAAGTTATCAAATAACGTGAATTTCTATTTACCATGTAAAATAAAATACTTACATAGTTATATATGTAGACATATATACAATGTCTTTATGAAAACTGTCAAGAAACAATAAAAATGGTAATGACAGAAAAAATAAAGGAAAATTTAAATATAATATTTTTAGTTGGATATTGGTTTTCAACAGACATGTCTGTTCAAGCAATTTGTGGTCACTTTACTCTTTTTATTTATAGGGTAGGATTTTTTTTGAAAGCTATGTAGCAATGAATTAAAAAAAAACAAAGAAGGAAAAAGTAAATGAATCTGCATTAAAGTATCTGTGTAAGAAATTAATTCTAAACCTATCCTTCTAAAATATGTTTTGGAATGACATGATTAAAATGAGATTGAATGGAAGAAACCCTATAGTGTTTCAGTTCTCTCCTGACTTGACTCTAAATCTGTCTCTTCAGACATGCACATTGATTTTGAAGATGTTACTGCACTAAGCGTGAAACATTCTTGATTCCTTTCAGTGCTGTCACTGAGATTGATAAGGCACATTATGGTTTGGTGGCCATTTAACTCTTGTGAACTTGACAGTCTTTCCCTGGAGCAAGGGGTGGGGGGGAAGGGAAAGTAGAAAAAAGAAGACAAATATGCTGGACCTCAGCTGGGCTCTGAGTATGAAATGCAGAGGTTTTCTGACAGCAAAGCCATCTCTTTTCTTTGTTACTTCCCTGATAAAGAATAGAAAGCAGGTTTTTATTTTTCTTCTGGTTTTTTTTAAACTATGTGATTCAGACTTTGTCTGAATAAATAAATAATGTTGGAATAAAAAAATAATGTTTGGAATAAAGAAATAATGTTTTCAAAACTTCAGTGTCAGAAACTGATACGTGTTGATTCTAACACTCAAAATTTGGACAAGTTTGTCTGACCAGAAGACAATCACAGATGCCCAACTAACTTTATCCCTCTTCTAGGGGACTCTTAGGGTATAAGGAACTAGTAAGTAGGCCAAAAACCTCTAAATGCCCTTTAATCCTTCACTAGAGAGTTCTGGATGGTAGAGGTGAGTTTATATTTATTGTGAATGAAAAACAATGAAATTGTCTCTTTTTTCTTTTTTTCTTTTTTTTTTTTTTCTTTTTTTCCCCCTAGGTTTGTAATGAAACACATGCTCTGCTTCTGGGGCAGGATGACTACATGCTGGTTATTTCATATCTGAGCCTGTAGTAAAGGTTGAGGGTGAAGGTCAAGAGATGATCTGAACCAAGCACCAAATGGAACATAAACAAAATCAAGGAAAAAGTGCCAGAAACTAGCAGCTGCAAAATTAACTAGGCTTGTTTTGACAAACTTCTGCTAACATTTAAAACTCAGATCAGTTGCCCATAAAAAACCCTCCATGTCCTCTTTCATGCCGTCATCCATGGTGTAGGTTTTTTGTACAGCTATGGTTTAGGACCTGTGGGAGGCAAACACTTGCCTCACTCTGCAGCTTGAGATAGGGGGAGACAACTTCTGCACAGCAAATGACCCTGGAAGCCTATCCTTAGGGAACTGAATGAGTCCTGGGATTCTCAACAGACTACACCCACCACCTGAAGGGTAAGAACAAGAGTTCAGTCTCAGTTTTGTGGTCTGTGTTTATTTTTGACCAGGTTAAATGCATAGAAATGGACATGCATAGAGCCCTGGTGTGTTGAGGTCAACACGCTGCAAGGAAGGGATGTCATCCAGAGGGACCTTGACAGCCTGGAGAGGTGCCCATGCAAACTGCATGAAGTTCTACAAGGCCAGATGCAGGGTCCTGCATGTGGGTTGGTGCAGTCCCAAGCACAACTGCAGGCTGGGCAGAGAATGTATTGAGAGCAGCCCTAGGGAGAAGGACTTGGGGTGCTGACTGATGACAAACTCCACGTGAGCCAACAGTGTGCTAGCAGCTCAGAAGGCCTACCATGTATGTCCTGGGCTGCATCAAGACCAGTGTAGCCAACAGGTCAAGGGAGGTGATTCGGGGGGGTGGGGGGTGGGGTTGGAACTAGATGATCTTTGAGGTCCCTTCCAAACCAAAACATTTCAAAAGCCTGAAATCTGAATGTGCCTTTATTTTTGAAGTCCAAATCGTATACTTTGATGTGTTTGAGAGAGTTGCTGCTTTCAATTTATGAGAACCTCAGGATTATTTATCTTAAAGTTCTGTAAAACCCAGTATTTAATTTTTCAGTTTCATCTATCTTGAGTGGGAGAATTTATTGTCTTAGGATAGGGGCCTTCACAACCTAAATAAATTGGAATTTATTCTTCACAAATAAATTGGAATATAACTGTATTAAAAAAGAGATGCTACTATATCTGCATGTGCTACATAATTAATATTCTGTGTAATAGAAGTTGAAGAGCTAAAATTAAAGTGACATAATTCAGAAATTGTAAACAAAAGAAGTAAAATACATTAACTAAAACTGTGATGGTTTCTCTTTTCCTGATACTGGAGTGCTGCAAAGTAGAAACACTATTGTACCAGGATTACTTTATTTAAAACCTTTCTCAGCTGAGGTAATTATATTCAGCCAAGGTCTGTCAATACAATTTCCTATCAATTGCTGCTTTATATCAACTGTTGTGAGTACAGCTACATAGAAAGTTATTGTCATTTGAAAGATTTTTTTTTTTTCAGGAAGCAAGAAACCAACAATAATTGTTGATTATTTAACTTAGTTTAACTTATTGTAACTCTCTTTAATATTGTCTTCTCCTGAATCAAATATTTTAATGTGGTTCTGCTCTGCTGTATTTATGTTCTGATCTGTGATGTGGGAAAATGCTCTTTAATTTCACAACTTTATTACCTGAGGAAAAAAAAATCTACATACAAATGTAAGTTTCTACAGGAATGTATAAATGAAAGTCGGGCCCTCAGTGCTGAAGTTTAGGAGTACTTTGTAATCTTTAAAATTCCTGTAGAAGCTTGTGAAATAAAAAACACATTAATGGAGATCTTACAGTAAAGTGCCAAAGTTCCCCATGTCTATACACTACAGCAAGCCCTGAGCTATACAGAAGATTAAACTGGCTCATCACCTCCATTCAGTCACTGGGACAATCTCTGGTACAAAGGGAACACACTTTCCAGGCCACATGGAACATTGCATGTGTAAGTGTGATAAAATATTTCTTCACAGAGTCAAAACTGTACTTGTCATCTATAGGCAATATATGTAGTAATAATATACAGAGAAGGCAGCTCCAGGATCCAGATGTTTTCTTGCTGAACAAACAAAGGATTTGGCCAAAGTTGTATCAAAGATGACAGTATTGGTTAGAAGAAATTTGGTATACATCTCTGAAACTCCCAATAAGTATTATTTTATGCCATGGTATCACTCAGTTCTATGCATTATCTTTGGAAGATAGACTTGAAAAAAATGTGTATTTAGTTATTATAAATTACTCACAAATTCTGATGCAGTACACCAGGTAATTTAATTTGCAATGTCTTTTCATGGTTAACAGATTAGAATGGCATGGTTAACAATCCTTTTAACTAAATTAAATATGTAAAAAAATAAATGTCTTAGGCTTTGGTAGTCCCAGATTCAATTCTTTACCATGGTTGATGAACAGAAAACTACATTTCTCGTGAGTGTCCTAACTTTGAATTCTGGGTGGGTGGTTTTCACAGATTTTCACAACATGAAACAATGTCAGTAGTGTACTTGGATTTACACTGAAGCAGATACTCCAGATTTGTTTTTAAAATGAAAATGAAAGAGATTTTAAGGCTAATATACTGAAGGAAATACTGGACTAGGTAAGCCTACTTTTTATGAGCTGTTCATGTGTGCAGTCCTTTGGGGATGTGTTGGACATCTGGCACTTCTGAGAAGCATCAGACCAACTAATGGCAGAACAATTGTGTCATGCATTCATAATAAGTCCAGTGTTTCTGTATGCAGTGGAGGGACCATGCAGACATAGATCACCTGATGTATGACCATATCTTGAGGTTTGGTATTCCACTTAAAAACGTATACATAAAAGAAAGTCGCTTCTGATGGGTACACAGACATAGAAAAGATTTCTAATACCTACCATACAAGCTTCTGAGGCAGAAAAAAAGATGAAGTCTTTGAAACAAAGTGTTGTTTGCCGTTGGTATCATTTGCATTCTCTTCCACTAGGTTGATGAATATTTTGAGTATTTACTGTAAATGAAAAGAGCTCCAATAGAATTGAAATGTCATCTGAATACTTTACAATATGCTGATATTAGGAATTTCACATTGAGATACATGTGAAGGGATGAAAAAAAATGAATCCAGTCCTACCATACTTTCATACTCTCTGTGCCTTAATTATTTGGACATAAAGAACTCTACTTACTCAAACATATACTTTTGCTGTGAGCTGTGTTGGTACAACTATATTGACTTAGACAAAATGTAAGAAAAGTAATCAATAAATATATTTTTCTCTTGCTTTGATAGGCAAAGTGAAAAAAAAATCCACACAGTTATAGCTATGAACTTTCTACTGTTTCCATTTATTATTCATTACTGGCTGTGTTTGTCATCTACACAAACAGTATTGCTTTGGTTGTATTAAATATTTTATTTGACAAAATATAAAGTTTTAAAATCCTTGTATCTAAGTACAATCTTTTTAAAGTGTGGTTAAATATTTTTTATATGAAGGACATCAGGTTTGTCCCACCTTACCTGTTTACAATGCAGACATAAATGTAACAGCTACTATCCATTCAGTCAAGACAGCAAGGATTTGTATCGTCAATAAATTTAAGGGAGTGATTTATCTAACCAAAGTCAAGTGTGCACCTTGGCATTAAATGAGTTGGGCTCCCTAATTCAGGAAGTCCTGGGTATATTTCTGATTGCTACGCTGTCCTCCAATAAATATTGCACAAGTCTAACATGTAACATTGATTCAACTAGGAAATGATTTCCTACTAGAGAAATTTCATGTATGGTCCCAAGAGTACTTGAATGAGAAACAATAGACTACTTCCTCATCCATCAGATACATTAATATCAACAGCCAGTAAGAATAACTTCACATAATATACATGTGACAAAAAGTTCTTGGATACCCAAAACCCCTTTTATAAGGATATTTATGTGCATAGTAACTTAATTAAGAAAGCATCCTCGCTTCAGAAAAAATTACCTTAGGTAGGAGGAAAGAAGGTAAAAGATTATAATTATTCAGTCATGAGTTGACATTGAAACATTACTGTAAGCATTCTGAAAAGAGGGCTTAATATAACGGGGAGTTTCTGTCGAGTTTTGTGGGTGTCATCATATTACACAGCAATGAACCTAATAGAGGCTTACTGTCTAGACTATTGTAGATACCAGTAATATATTTTAGCAATGATATTGTGGGATGTGTGTACCAGTACATTGTAAGCTTTTTAGTGGGACTGTCTCCAAGAACAAGAAATCTCAAGGTTACAAGGGGCCTCAGGACCAGTCCTGTGGCTCTGGTAAACAAGAAGAATCACAGAATCACAAGGTTGGAAAAGACCTTTAAGATCATCAAGTCCAACCATTCCCATCCTATGCTAAACCACAACCCTAAGTACCTGGTCTACCCTTTTTTAAACACATGAAGAAAAAGGCTAGATTTCACAGCAAAAACACAGTGATGAAGACGAGTGGATGAAGTAAACGATCACCAGAGTCCTTGAAGACCACCTAAAGACTGTAGTCCACATGCAGGAAAGGGTGGAAACGTATGATAATGAATTCTCGGAATAGTAAGTAGTAAGTTAATAATTTCTTGGGAAGGTCATGAATATGTGTGCATAACCTGCATATAAAATGTGCAACTAACCCATATGGTGCACACATTAGGAGAAGTGATCCCCTGTGCTGCCCAGTGCTGCAGTAAAGAATACCTGATTAATAGTCACCAAGGCTACTGAGATTTGATTTCGTCTTTTTGCGGCATCAGTTCATAGACCTTGGAATATATTGGCTTAACTACAGCTTTGGGCTTTTTGGGTTTTTTTTTTGAGTTGTTTTCAATCTGAGTAACACACTAATATTCCTTGAAACAATGACGTGAAAGAAACAATTATTATAGACAGAAAATTATAATATACCTTATTTTTTCATAAGTCATTTCAATGGGAACTTTTTAGTAAGATTTTTCAACCTCTCTTTTCTATTGTTTCTTATAATTCAATTCTATCTTTAATAAGATATTAACAGTTCAGTTTTATCTCGTTATTTGATTCTAAGAGTTTTGAAGTAATGTGTGAACTATTTGATTTGCTTACTTATCTTACTTAAATATGTCCTGATGAAAGAATGAAATTACAAGCTGAGTAGCCATTTGATCTTTGAGTTGCAGTCATGTAAATTAGAAGTGCTCATCTAATATCTGCTTTGCCTTAGTGAAATTGTAACTCAAGGCCCAAAGTCACGTGGAATGAAGATCTAAAGCTGATGAGGTTATATTGACTTTCAGAATTGTTAAATATCATACATGAAGCTGGAAATAACAAAAAGTATTAAAGGATGCTAACATTTAACCTACTGTAACAATCATTAGCACTTATAGAAACTATCAGCAGTTTTGCATGAATTTATTGATTAATTGGAAGTGCTGCTAAAAGCTGGCTGACAATTTTCCTATATCAAATATTTTATTCCTAAAATTCAAAACCAGCCAATTATTTTTTTTGCTATATTGCAGCTGGAAATAATTGAGAAAACTGGAAAACTGCTCATAGTAAGCGTAAATGCACACATATGCCAGTTTAAGATATTTTTCAGTTTTGCTTTTCTTTTAATTTGCTCAGTTAATTATTTTAGATATATAGATTACAATCAGGTTACAGAATGTTCTGTGGCCTTTGTTTTAGCAAAAGGCTTCTGAAGTTTGGCGTCCTCTTTAATGGTACCCAATTGGGCCTGAATTAATATCAAAAAGTCATGGCATGGTTTATTAGAGAAGTATTAACAGTCAGTGTCCCACCAGTTTATGTCAAAGTGTGTTGTGATTTATTGAAGACATCATCTAACCTAGAGGCAGAGACATGCCTTTATAACCTGTTTGTATCATTTTCTTTTTGTAGACAGTGCTGATTGATCAGTGGAACATAACAGCAAAAGACAGCTATTTGTCTAAACTGTCTCCAGTTTTGTTCTTTATTAAGAGAAGGGATGGCGTGTGCTGGCATAGGTCTCCTATTCTACCCTGATTCTCCAAAAAGTCATTAATTTCAAATCAAGGCTTTAGACTAAGTAATGTATGCCTTAAATGAGCTTTCAATAATTATCTTAATAATATCATAATTTCATAAACAATATTATGTCGGGGGAAACAGCAGCAGGTCTGCTAACAACCTGGCCCTGATGGCCGAAGGAATTGACCTTGACAACATTCCTGCATTCCCTTGAAACAGAGAAATCACCCACTATGTTCACACGTTCACAGATCAGCGTGACGATGCAGATGCAGACTGGGTGCAGACTGCCTGGAGCCAAGTAGAAGGCAAAGAAAGATGACCAATGAAAAAAGTGTAAAACAACCCTTTAGCCTATAGTGTTCTGATGTGTTGTTTGGTTAATACTATAGAGTCTGTGCAGCTGGAATAAAGAGACTGGAGCATTCTAGAGCACATCAATCACTGAATGGTGTGTTGTGTCCGTCTCTAAAAAGACACGATTAGCAATATTTTCAATGTTACATATGCAACAAGTGGTAATATGCTGTGCTCCAGATAGTACTTTTCAGCTAGATTTTCAATGAAAAGATGAACAAATATGAATTGAGGCACTCCTGAAAGGCACAGGTTTTACTTATTAATTATTTGTTTGCAGAAGAAAAAGTAGGCACAGCAAGGATAATGGCATGTTTAAGGTCACACAGATCACAGAATCACAGAATTGTAGGGGTTGGAAGGGACCTCGAGAGATCATTGGGTCCAAACCCCCTGCCAAAGCAGGCTCCCTAGCTCATATTGCACAGGTCAGCATCCAGACAAGTCTTGAATATCTCCAGAGAATGAGACTCCACCACCTCCCTGGGCAGCCTATTCCAGTGCTCTGTCACCCTCACTGTGGAAAAGTTCTTCCACATGTTGGTGCGGAACTTCCTGTGCTCCAGTTTACAGCCCTTGCCCCTTGTCCTGTCTCCTCAGACCACTTTAAAGGGGCTGGCCAATTCCCCCTGCATCCCATACTTAAGATATTTATAAACATTAATTAGGTCCCCCCTCAGTCTTCTTTTCCCCAGGCTGAACAGCCTCAACTCACTCAGCCTTTCCTCTTACGGGAGATGTTCCAGGCCCTTAATCATCTTTGTAGCCCTTCTCTGGATTCTCTCAAGGAGGTCCCTGTCTTTTTTTGTACCAGGGAGCCCAGAACTGGACACAATCCTCCGGGTGGGGCCTGACCAGGGCAGAGTAGAGGGGGAGGATCACCTCCTTCGACCTGCTGGCCACACTCTTCCTGATGCATCCCAGGATCCCATTGGCCCTCTTAGCCACCAGGGCACACTGCTGGCTCATAGCCAACCTGTCATCAACCAGGACCCCCAGGTCCTTCTCCACAGAGCTCCTCTCCAGCAGGTCATCCCCCAGCCTGTACTGATACAGACGGTTATTCCTCCCCAGGTGCAAGACTTTACACTTGCTTTTATTAAACCTCATCTGGTTTCTCCCTGCCCAGCTTTCCAGCCTGTCCAGGTCTCGCTGGATGGCAGCGCAGTGTTCCTGCGTGTCAGCCACCCCTCCCAGCTTTGTATCATCGGGTACTTGCTGAGGGTGGATGCTATTCCCTCATCAAGGTTGTCGATGAAGATATTAAACAGGACTGGACCCAACACTGAGCTCTGGAGATATTCAAGACTCGTCTGGATGCCTATCTGTGCAAGATGTGCTAGGGAGCCTGCTTTGGCAGGGGGGTTGGACCCGATGATCTCTTGAGGTCCCTTCCAACCCCTACGATTCTGTGATTCTGTGATTCTGTGAACACTGCTAGTCACAGACCTCCATTCAGATTCTGCTCCACTGATCACGACCCTCTGAGCCCGGTCCGACAGCCAGTTCTTAACCCACCTCACTGTCCACTCATCTATCCCATGATCTCTCAGCTTTTCTATCAGGATGTCATGGGAGACAGTATCGAAAGCCTTGCTGAAGTCAAGGTAGATGACATCCACTGCTCTCCCTCCATCCACCCAGCTGGTGATGACATCATAGAAGGCTAGAAGATTGGTCACTATCTTCCCTTGGTGAATCCATGCTGACTACTCCTCATGACCTTCTTCTCTTCCAGTTGGTTGGAGATGGCATCCAGAACAAGCTGTTCCATCACCTTTCCAGGGACAGAAGTGAGGCTGACTGGCCTATAGTTGCTAGGATCCTCCTTCTCGCCCTTTTTAAAGACTGGAGTGATATTGGCTATCCTCCAATCCTCAGGTACTTCTCCTGTTCTCCAAGAGCTGTCGAAGATGATAGCAAGCGACTCCGCAATCACTTCCGCCAGCTCCCTCAGCACACGTGGATGTATCCCGTGTGGGCCCATGGATTTGTTTGCATTAATCCCTTTGAGCCGCTCCTGGACCACCCCTACCTCAACTAGAGGGAAGCTCTTCATTCCCCAAACACTCCTACTTTCATCCAGGATCTGTGGGTCCCGAGGGGCCTTTGGAGTGAAGACCGAGGCAAAGAAGGCATTCAGTATTTCCACCTTCTCATCATCACCCGATACCAGGACACCCGCCTCATTCATCAAGGGACCTACATTATCCTTGATCATCCTCTTACTATTCACGTATCTGAAAAAACTCTTTATTATCCTTTATGTCCCTTGCTAGCTTCATTTCCAAGTAGGCTTTAGCCTTCCTCAGTGGGAGTTAAGATTTCTGTCTAAGTCTATTAGACATTTGGGCAAAATCTTTTAAAAACTTTAACTTCTTTCTATGACACTTCTTTTCAGCTGAGTGTGTACGTTCTTCACAGTTGTATGTGTTTCAAATTTTCTGCATGCTATGAACAATGTGTCAGCAATTTCTTTGCAGCTAGAGGAGACTGAGAAGATATGAGAGGAATACTTTTGCAGACATCAAGATCAGTGAAGAAAAAGGCTGAGGAGGTGCAACAGGTGCTGGAGCAGAGATTCCCTTTCAGCCTGTGGAGAAGACCGTGGTGAGGCCGGCTGTCCCTCTGCAATCCATGGAGGTTAGTAGGGGAACTGATATCCACCTGAAACCCGTAGAGGACTCCGTGCTGGAGCAGATGGATACTCAAAGAAAGTTGAAACCCCATGGAATGCCCACTTTGGAGCAAGCTCCTGGAAAGAACTGTGGTCCTGTGGAGAGAGAAGCCCACGCTGGAGCAGTTCATGAAGAACTGCAGCCCTTTAGGTGGACTGAAGTTCCAGAATTTTGTGGAGGGATGTGAAGGAGCAGAAGAGACAATGCATGAACTGACACAGCATCCGTTCCCCACTTCCCTGTGCTTCTGTGGGGTAGAAGGTTGAGAAAATCAGGACTGAAGTTAAGCTTCAGAAGAAGGGGGGTGGTGGGGGATGTTTACTCTGTTTTGGTTCGTAAAAATTTAGATTTTCTATGTCAAGTCTCTTTTGACCCTTGATGGTAATTGGTGAATGATCTCTCCTTGTCCTTATCTCAACCCGTGAGCCTTTCATTATATTTTCTGTCCCCTATCCAGACGATGAAGGGAATCTTCTAGCCAGTGTCATCCCACCACAGTCATTTTTGGCACCCAATCTGTGGCCACAGAAAGGACTGTGGTGGTTTAACCTTGGCTGGGTGATAGGTTGATGATTTTAATGGTCTTTTTCAGCCAAAACAATTCTATGATTTTATAATTATAGAGAAGAGAGAAAAGAGTTAATGATATAAAGATGAAGAAGCATTAGAAAGGCGCTGAATCAAACCATGTAAATTTGAAAATGGCTTGGATTTTCTTCAGTCTTCTTTTGAGAATATCAAGGTGAAAAAATTTGACAGACAGATGCCTCCACAGTTTCCATTCAAAATACATTATGTCTTCGGTATTTAGCTTGCAGGGTTCACACACTTGAACTAAATATTTAGTGTTGATGGTCCATCCTGAAGACATAAAGCTTCTCTATCTTATTTAGCAAGAGATATGCCTCTTATTTGATAGTGTGAAATATGAATATATGAAAAAAGCGCTGCGAGAGTGCTATAATGTAATAATTCCATTGGTCCACGAAAATTAATTTAAAGGAGGAATTACAGTCTTCTGCAAAAACCTTTTTAAGCTTAAACAAAAATAAATGTAGTTGATTTTCACTGAAATTAAGAGGTAATTAGCTGAAATTTTATCTTTTTTTTTCTTTTTTAATTAATTCATGGACACACTCTGAATGATAAATAGTTGTAGATTTGCTAGGCATGTGTGGGAAGGTAATGTAGCCCTGATTAGTATGAGCAGGTGCATATTGTCTGTCACAAACCACCTACATGGTGATGTGTTGGTTTTATTCAGGAAATCTGGCTCTTACTGCTGTGAGAGTGTTTAACTTCTAGTTTATTTGTAAAGCTGGCAAGAAAATGCTTGTACTTTTTCTGACCTGTTTAGAACATGCCAAAGGCCACCAGCGTTTTGCTTATTTCAAAGCAGCCAAAAGGCACTAGAGAATTTCTTTCTATTAGCTACCATAAAAGTCTTTGGTCACTAGAGATCTAACTTGCTGATTAAAGAACACAGATTCCCACAAGCTATTGCTAATTCTCATAAACTTGCCAATACCCAGAAGAATTTATTGGATTCGTTTTTGTCTGACAGATTAAGTAAAGGCTTTAAAGTTATGACAAAAATGCTACTATAAATGTATAACACTTTATCTGATTAATCATCAGATGCAAATTAGTGGCCAGCCTAGTATTGTGTAATGTAATGGGTAGACAGGTTTTCATCATTTTTCATTCATGTCATAGACTGAGATGCCTGGGGTCATTAGGTATGGTAAAGTATATTTCAAGATTCTGATTAATATTCCCCTCCTACTTATTGCAGCTTTTGCTACCACTCTTGTAAAATGAAGTGTTATTCATGCATTTAACACAAAACTCCTCAAAATTTAACATTATAAAACCAGCAGGAACTGTGTAATAGTAAGTTTACTCTAATTTAGTGGTAGTTGGAAAAACATATGGAGCACATTGTAAAGCTACTTTAGATAAGAAAGAAAATGTTCATAGATTGGTAATTACAGAACTGTAATATAATTATGTGAATTGTCTTTCAATGACAGGATCAAAATTTACTTAGTATAAGTCCTGAGGTTACTAATCACCTTTATTTGTTTGTTGTTTTCCTGTATGATATTCTCAGCTCTCAAATTTTTAGATTTTCAGTATACAATTAAAAATAGCTTATTTGGACAAAAAAGTTTCTAAGTATAAAAATCTGTCATTGTTTGTAAAAAGCTTTGACAAATCATGACATTTGAAAACATTCTGGAACTAGAAAAATAAAAATTAAATAGGTTACTGAAAGAAAAGGTGATTTGGAATGCAGGGGCATTTCATTAAAGTCAGTAAAGAAACTACCATTACCTTGAAGGAAAGTAGTATAGCAGCTGGGTATAGATGGGGAAAATATTATTTGCAACTATTCCCTGAATTTATGTTCACCTTCCTAATTTAAATCAATCTAGACATACTTCTGTGCTTTCTATTGATGTATGAGTCATTAGTTATACTGGGATAGATAAAGTAATTTCTTTCTTTCTTTTTTTTTTTTTTTTTTTTCATGCTGGAGTCACTGAGTCCTTTACTAAACAAAGAAACAAAAAAACAAAAGACACCAAAGCGGATGATTAAACTATCAGACAGCACCATTTACTTACTAAACACATAACACCATGATTGCATTTTGTCAGAGGAAGTTTACATGCATAATTGTTGAGGAGTATCTGATCCTTAAGTCTAGAGTGAAATATACAGGCATGCAGTGCAAGTTGGGATAGAACCTAGTCCTTCGCTTCCCAGGTATGCTGGTTCTAAAAACAAACCATTTGAGCGCCAAAGAAGAAAACTTAGAATGTTTCTTCCTTAGAGATCTTTATTTCAGAAGTCTACTTTGACATTATAAACAGAAGGAATATAAAAAACACCAAGGTTTGTGTGATTTGCTGTGTTTTACTTTCCTCACAGTTAGATAAGCTTTCAATGATGGGAAGATGGATGCCTATATCAAATCACAGATAGATACTATTACACTCAAAACCTTCGTATGGGCAGAGGGAACATAATAAGCTCATTAATAACGTGATTCCAACTTTTATGACTATAATCCCTCCCTAATTCTCCAACCTTCTCTTTGTGGTTTTCTCTTTTTGCCCTCAATGGGATATGGCAGGAGGGATGGTGCTCTTGTTTGGGGGAGAGTTATTGGTTGATGCTGTCTGGAGGGCAGGAGCCTATCGCAGCCACTCTGTCACTATCCGACCTCAGCTGGACAGAGTAGAGAAAACAGAGCAAAAGGCTCATGGATTAAGATAAGGACAGGGAGAGATCATTCACCAATTACTGTCGCAGGCAAATCAGATTCAATTTAGAAAAGAAATAGTCTCATTTATTACCAAGCAAATCAGAGTATGATAATGAGAAATAAAACCAAATCTTAAGACATCTTCCCCCACCCCTCCCTTCTTCCAAAGCTCAACTTTACTCCGCATGCCTCTTCCTCCTGCCTGCAGTGGCACAGGGGGATGGAGAATGGGATCAGTTCATCACAGGTTGTCTTTGTCCCTTCTTCCTCCTCAGGGGGAGAACTCCTCACACTCTGCTCCTGCATGGGGAACTGTTTTTTTGTTTCAGTTGCCTTGCCCTGAAAATGCTTCAGAATTAAATTTTTTTCTCCAATTTCCTTTTCCTTTTCTTTGTTAAACTACCATCTAGTAAACACAACCAGAGTCAGTTAACAGTTAAACATAGTTTTTCACATTTTTCCACTGGAATTCAGGGTATTGTGATATGTTTATATGCATGCTTGTATCCATGTATATATGGGGAAAAAAAAGACAATTAGAGAACATACAAGGAAAGGTTATTCTGATATTCTTGAGATGTCTATCTAATTACATGCTATTGAATTTGAACCAGTTTTCTTCTTTCTCCAATGATTAAAAGTAATTAAGAGTTAAAAATCAGTAACTTCCTGAAAAAAAAACCCAAACACTTAAATGACAGCAGTGCTCTAACAGTGCTCCCAGCTATCTGTCATTATCAGAGCACATTACTTTGAGGATATATTACTCAATTAACAGAGTGCCATTTTTCTGGCTGTTTTGTTTAGGGTTATCTTGCAGGGAAGAACAATCATGAAAAGCTATCTAAAGAAAGACATCTATGCTTGGAAGGCCTTTCATAATTGCTGGAAAAGTAGGGATATACATACATTTGTCTAGGTTTAATGCACCTCTCTGAATTATATTTTTGAACTCCAGTGAACTGGATAACAATATTGACAACCTGGTAGACCCTTGACCTTTCTTCTGGATGACATTTGTAATAAAGATTCCTTTTGAATCACTGTTGGGAAGGGGGCCTTTGCTGAAATTGTCAAAGACACATAAACTTCTATAAAAAAATACATTCAAGAGAGGAAGACTAATTAAAAATTGAAAAGGATCATAGATATAGGGTATGTATGTAGCCTGTCTATTTGGAATTGTTAGCCCTATTTCTTTGTTTCTTTGTGCAACAGACCAAAGCATCTTTTAAATTTAGAGTTAACAGCTTTAACTGCACTATTTTCAATGTAAGTTTCAATTGAGGTTTCAATGACTGATGAACATTTATAAACTCGGGATCATTAAACCCTGAAAAGCTCTTGCTCTGACAGAAGTATCTGGTGATAAAATGTTCATTTACCCCAGTAAACTAGATTTTATGTTTAAATTTCAGAAGAATAAAGCAAAGAATGAAAATAAGGGTGAATAACAATATTTCCTGAAGAAGCAATGACTAAAATTTGATATCAGATCAAACTGGTTTTATTGCAAATTACTTCAAGCAGCTATAGCCTGAATACATTTAATAACATTTCTGTATATCTTTTTAACATGATTTAATTAAGAAAAGTAGATTCTAATTACATCTCAAGATAGCAGACTGGGAAAAAACAAGCTATGATAATGGTAATGTGAAAGAAAAAAACCTTACATGTACTTCAGATCTCCTTCTTTGTGCTTTATCAGCTTGGGGCTGCAGCTTCTCGTACTTCTTAGATCACTGGCTGAGGTAGCAGGAATCCTTGCTATTGTCATAATGTCAAAACTACTACTGAAATCAATTAAAATTTTGCCTGAAGAAGAATGGCCACAAAAATTTTGGTCCAATACACAGAAACAATTTTTTTATCACATTCTTCCTTCCAAACACATTTCTCTCTCATTTTTGAGATCAATATCTTGTTGATAAGTAGAATAGTCTTGATTTGGTCTGTTTCAAATTAATTTTTAATCCACCGACAGTACAGTTGCAGCGTTAAAAACTTTTAAAGAATTACTCCTTACATAGTCTTGCTGTTTCCTTTTGACTTTTCCTGTATCGCTGTATGTTGAAGCCAATGTTATGATGCATATATGCCAGAATCACCAGATAATTAAATGCCTATATTATTTTATTACTGTTCTTTTAATATTTCTTCCTCTCTTATTACATAAAAAAAATTTCTAAGGCTTGGTGAAAGCCACTTCATTCATCACTAGAAGATGTTGTTTGGAAAATCACATTTGGAGACTATTGATGTTACTACACTTCCTAGGCAGTAGGTTGTTGGAAATTTGTCTGTTAATGGGATTGTGGTGTCATTCCATTTATTCTGGTATCAATAGTATTGAATTCTCCTTTAGGAGATTTGTGTCTTCATCTTCTTTTTCATATAATCTATATTTACAATGCAGTTATTTTAGTTTGGTAAGAGGGACATTTTTCTTTCAATATTTTTCAGGTCTATTGTCTGTAAGAGATTAAAATTGTTATAATTGTTTAGTTCAGTTCAAAAACTCTATATGCATGTGCAAAAATCTATTTTAAAAATGTTATCACATCAAGAAATTATATGTTTAATTATCGTATTTAATAAGGTCTAATTTTATCCAAGTTATTGTATATTTGTATGTGCCACGCTAATATGACTTTATCCAACTAGATTTGGCATCAGCTGTACTTTAGCTGTGTCATGTCATCATCTGATCATGATGTTGTGTCATTCATTTTGAGGTTTTCTCTATTTTCCCATTACTGACTTCCTTAAGGGTATTTCCAAAGGATTCATATATAAACCTGTCATGGTTTTGCCCCAGTGAGCAGCAAGAATGGTAAACTATAAAAAAAGTTGCATAAGAATGTATAAGGTTGGAAGGGACCTTTGGAGGCCAAATATTCCAACCCCCCTGCAGTAAGCAGGGACATCTTCACTAGCTCAGGTCACTCAGAGCCCCATCAAACCTAACCTTGAATATTTCCAGGGACTAGGCCTCCACTATGTCTCTGGGCAACCTGTTCCAGTGATCTACCAATCACTCATCAGACAGAGGTGATTCAGCACAGCTCCAGGCAAGCCTTTCTACCCTGAGTTGGGCACCAAAAAGAGGACTGTTGTTGTCCCAGCGCTGTGCCAAGCCATCTCTCTCTGATTAGCCCCTTTTATGGGGGGAGTGATGTCTGCTTTTGTGAAAAACAGCTCGGGCTAACTCAGCTAACCTGTGCTGACTGCCTGGGAGCTTAACTCTGTCCTGACCAGAACCAGGACAATGATATACTTCAACAGACACAGAAATTACTTCTGCAGGCTTAACATGTTCAAACATTCACTAGTCTCTAATTTTTCATTGTCTCTTTTCATCTTTCAAAATTTATAAAATAAAATAATATAATGCTTATCTTTCACACAAAAATATGATTGCATGTCTTTAGTTTTGGCTTTAATTCAGTCTGCATTCAGTATTTTGAATGCTCGCAGTGCTGATGAGACAACTAAATGAAAGCTCTTAATATTTATCACAACTAGATTTGCCAAGTTTTAGCCAAAAATCTTCACGGAGCATACAGTACAAAAGGAAACTGACATTGCATAAGAAATCGGAGTAGTAATTTAATTAAAAACAAACATCAAACAAAATATTTATCATGTATTTTTTAGGCCTAAAATCAGACTTCATATCTAATCCTATTATAAATACTGCATAGGTTAAATGGATTCCTTGTTCAAATTCACCAAGGGCTATGAAACACGTCATAAGATATTTACCAAAGCAAGTGGAGAAGGTGGCTAAGGTGGTCCTCTGGTCAACACTAACTAGTAAGATATATGCCTATACCAAATATAACAGGAAAATATTTATTTTGATCTCAGAGTTTCCTCAGGGCATATCTATTCCCCACATATTCCCACTGTGTGTAGAATGGCTTAAATGTGGAGCAATTCAGGAATTTGTATAGAAATATTTTTTGAGAAAATATTAATTTATTGAAACCAACGTGAGGAACAGAAAAGGATGTTGTTTTATGATAACTTACTGCAAAGAGACAAAAAAAGTATGGGGAACTAATAAGCTATCATATGGAAAATACAAGTGGAAAGCTGTTTTTCTAGCAGTTTATGAATCTCAGGAAGCTGTTCTGAGGGTAAAAATTTTGGATAGGTTATTGTTTTTTTTCACTTGAAGTGTTGGTATATTCCACTTCCAGCTCTACTTGAAAACTATCTACAAATAGTGATTTTTTTCTTCTTATCCAGGCATCCAGTGATGGATACATTCAAAATATATTCTGAACAGTTGCCTCTTCAGTGAAATCATGATCTCATTGAGAGATTTTTGTTGTTTCTTTTTTTTCCCTCTTATGTGAGAAACCTGTAAAGTTAAGAATTAAATGTTAATGTCTACACCAATATTCTCTGAATCACAAAAATGCTGCACTGAGGATGATTTTGGGCAAGTATGTTCTCACTAGACTATGATAAGGTTCAATAAACATTTCCTGATGTTTGCAGATTTGTGAAATAGATTTGCTTTATTGATTATGTAAATGCAATAGGAATGTTTTGGAAGATTTGCTGTATACTACTGCCCTTACATCTCTCTAAACAGTTCTACTCTCCATAGTTCTCCTATACAGAATCTGGTTTTGGATTATTTCTCCCCAGATGTATAACCTTGTACTTTTCTGAGCTGAATCATCTTTTTTTTTCTTGAACGGTATTTCTACCATCACTTCTTAAATTGGTCCCACTGCTTCTCTCAAAAATAGATAGCTGCTTTATATGCTATGCTTTCCGATTTTAGCATTTGGATAAGGCACATGCAAAACTGAGTAATGATTTTGTGATGATATAATAAAATATGTCTCTGTTGGAGTCTTATAAAAAATACTTTGAAGTGGTAAACCCCCTTACTGAAAATGAATGACCATAAATTAAAAGACTATTTTAGAGTCTCTTAAACTGTCTACTCACAACAAGGAATACTAATTTTTTACCTGGTTTTATCCACAACGTAGACTGTATACAGTCTTTGCAAGTACAATTTGCATGACACATTGTTGGAGTAATTAATAATATCAAGACTGTATTCCTCTTATACAGGGATATGGTCTCAGTTAAATAGTTGTAAATGGCAAAATGCAAGACCACATGTTTGTAACAAAGATGATTAAACGTACTTAGAATGGAGGTACCAAATCATTATTGTAGGTCTGCCTCTTACTTGTTAGTGTAAGCGTGGATCTCATCCCTTGATTACTTAGTATAGTTGAGCAGTAGGAATGCTATGGCAAGAGAGCTCCTGGGTATTTCACAACTCTGGATACAGGGAGAAATAAGCCACTAAGTAGCATAGGTTTACATCTTTCTGTGGACAACACAAGGTAAGTGTATTGCAACTTCCAGACACATAAAAATGCACAGCTGATAAAATCAGACAGGTTGGCCATCTCTGGCCTAGAGGTTGGAAGTGTATTTTGAGACAACTTAAAATATACTTCGGAGTGTATACATCTTTCTGCTTCTTTATACAGCATAGATAAAACCTACTGGAACATTATATGTTACCATGTTCTACTATATAGAGTTTATTATTATAGAGTTTGAAAATGAGCCTATGACATATGGCTTATGTAGCTGATCTAATTCAGGATGATGAAGAAAGCTGATTCATTACTTGATAATTTTAAGTTGAAAAGAGATACAATAATGCTGAGATTCCTGCTGAAGCTAGGACAGGCTATAACAGACTACTGTGAATAGCCAAATGCAGTCATGAAAGACATGCACTCTAAGCAGTGCTATTAGCACAATAAAGTATTAAATGGCTCAATATTTAACATATGTTATTTTAATACAATATTTTTTAATGTAGTATTAGACATTTGAAACAAGATGAACTGAAAAAAAAATAGATACTTATTTTATAATTCTCCATACTAATATATGCTTTCATAATAAGGAGTACTGGCAATCAGGAAACACCTCTCTAAAGAATAGTTAGCAGCATGAATTGTCTAGAGCAATTGATTTGGTGGAAAATATTTTTCTCTTTTAAGAATTTTTAAATCAAATATATTAATTCAAAAGCATATTCATTATTCAGAACTGATAAATTCTTTATGCTAAGTCATTTCAGTCAATTGATTGTTATACTGTGTTTCAATGGGATAATATTCTCATGCCACAAAGTAATATGGTGAACCATAAGCCTATTTAAGATATATACATTGTTGTTGTAGCCTAGAGTTGCACAAATTATCTTGGTATTATAAGACTATTTGTTTTCCAGCAGTGAAAGTACTTGTTTTATAGAGAAATGTTTCTTCTCCCTGCTCTGATCACAACGTAAATTATAAACAGAAAAGAAATCAAAGTAACTTTAAGATGTTTACACTATCTCTCCTGTCAAGGATTTTTGAACAAAATATATTTTCAACAGTATTTGTGAAACTTTCAGAGTCTAGTCTCACAGAGACAAAATAGCTCAGATAGAATTTGTGGAAACTAATAACTATGGTTATAAATAATGTCAGAATAAATTTTTTGCTTGAAATCTAGCACATACTTGCAGATCCCTGTTGTAAGATTTTAAGTTTTTACAGTAATTTATCACAACATTTCTCCAATTATTAACAGTTGTTCTCTGTTCTTAGTATCTTCACAATGTTTGTAAAAACCTTTGTCTTCCCTGCAAGAATTTATGCTGCTAGAACATACCTTGGGAGTAAAGTTAACTAACATGATGCTGATCAGCACTTTTTAAGTAGTGTAGACAAGGACAAAGCTGAATGTACAATGTTATCAGCTAGTGATGATTTACACATTAAGAATCCCAAAGTGTGGGATATATAGCTTACTGATTTTTATTTTTACATTAAACCAGAAGAATCCAACACAAATCTCCAAATAAAATGTAATTAATCTTTCCTCAGTCTTCACCAGCAAATGCTCTAGCCACATGGCTCAAACATCAAAGACAGTGACTGGGAAATTAAGATCTCAGATATCATCTACCTGGATTTATGTAAAGCATTTGACACTGTTCCACACAACATCCTTGTTTTCTAAATTGGAGAGACATGGATTTGATGGGTCAACCACTTGGTGGATAAGGAATTAGCTGGACAGTTGCACTTAAAATGTTGTGATCAATGTCTCAGTGTCCAAGTGGAGACCAGTGACAAGTGGCGTTCTTCAGGGATCAGTATTGGAACCAACACTGTTTAATATCTTGGTAGGCAGTATGGCATGGACAGTGGGATTGAGCACATACTCAGCAAGTTTGGTGATGACACCTAGCTGTGTGGTGCAATCTTCACACCAGAGGGAAGGGATGTCATACAGAGGGACCTCGACAGGCTTGAAAAGGTGGGCCCATGTGAACTGCATGAAGTTCAACAAGGCCAGATGCAAGGTCCTGCACATGTAGTGTTTATTATATAACAAAAGAGTATTTTGCTCTTCCCCAAAATATTTTATTTGCAGTTAATAATGATTCAGATTTGAGCATTATTGGATTTTTCATTCTTCTCCATCTCTAAATAAGATTTCACCCCATGCCATTGTACAAATCCAAGCTCAGGAACCTGAATTACCAGTAACTCAATGCATTATGAATAATTCTTTCCATGTTACAACAGAAGGGCAAAAAACTTGCTTGGATCCCCCAAGTATGTTAGAGAAAATGGAAACCAGTGTTGCACAAGCAGTCTCAGAAAAAGTGTTTCTTAAAAATACAATTTATTTTACCTTTTGCCTCTGATAATGATCATGTGGGGAACTGAGTCTCTTGATTAGGATGGTTAGTCACTGCCTGAGTGTAACAGGAATCTTCATTGCAAAAGTCCTTGCAATGGCATCTGCAGCTGCATCAGGTGAGACTCATCAAACTGCTATTTTGATAAATTCTTGTATGTAGTTATGGTCCTATAAGACTACTCTAGCAAATGCATAATCAACCACTATTGATTATCTTAAGCTGTGTACACTATCTCCTGTCTCATCTATGTTCAAAAGACTGTCCTATATGACAACTTCTGGGGCCTACAGGAAGTTTCTAATGACTATTTAAAGTTACCTGTGTGCAGCCTATCCTATTCAGACACAGGCACTCTCTGGAGAACTGTCCGGGACAGACAGAATCTCAATCATCGCACTGTAGCCTACAAATAGTACTTCTTAATTAGCAAACACAGCAGGGACTGCAGGACAATCCCAAATTCCCACCTGTCAAGGATCTGCACCAGGCAGTCAAATGCTTTTGTTGTTTGAGCCACACTTCTGGGAGTTCCTGGGACACCCAGGGAAAAGATGACTAGTTGCACTGGGTATGTACACAGGCAAAACCCTGATACCCCAGCTACACCACAATTGTAACTGTAGAATAAACTTGTTATTCATTTTTTTAGTATAATTATTGCTTAAATTCAGTAGATGTTGACAAAGTAAGAAACAACATACATGAAAACTATTTTTTATTTCTTGTTACATTCCTATTTTGTTAATAAATAATAGAGTCATTGTTTGTGATTAAATTTCTCTGTCAATTTAAAATAGTAGAAAACAGATTCAAAATAGTGTGAGGTTGGGTTTTTTTTTTGTTTTCTATTCTTTTCTTTCCCCCCCCCCAAATAAGGTACCTTAACAGGATCAACAAAGCCATAATTTTGTATAAATATTGTACTCTACCCTTAGAAGAACATAAGGGTATCCACAAGTGACAGCATTGAAGGAATTATGGACTACTACTGTAACATCAAAAACGTTATGATTTCCACACCCTGAAGAGTACTTTCTTAGTTAAATTGTATCACTTTCATGCATTTAAGCACCCTCCAGTAACTAGACTATCTGACTAGTATATATCACTATAAATAAACAAATAAGGAAAATTTAATAATTCTTCCCTTTTTTCAAAGAACATTTTTCCCAAATGTATAAGAATAAGCTTCAACACATTAAATAATGTAAGAAAGTTTAAAATTATTTTTGAAAACTAAAAAGAAACAAAAAGGAAAAGGAGTTAGTTGTCTTAAAAATATGGCAAAACTTACAGCTAAAACAGCTGTACACTTCTTAGTCATGCTCTTAGTAGTAAATTAATGTAGGAATTTTTGCATCTTTGTACATCTATATGGTTGGAGATTGCTTGATAAGTCTTATAAGTCTTATGAGGAGTGTGTATTTTAGGTTTTGTAGTTATCAGTTGCTAATATTGCAACAATTTACATAATTTTGTATGTTTTAAATGTATGTATTTACAAATAATAATTATTCATATGCTAAGAGATAAATAAAATAAGAGCTGTTGTGAGAGGTAATGTAAAGCTGAGGATAGCAGTTGGTTCTGGCTATAAAACTCATTAACTAAAACTGATAAGAAGAGTCTGTCTACTAAAAAAATCCTGTATGTGTTATAAGGGGAAGGATTCATCTTTCCCCACCAAAGGAACTGCATAAAACCAATAAAAACCACATAAAATTTGCCTAGCTTTAAATTATATACTGATAAATTAAGGAGAAATAAAAAAAGAGAACCACTGTGTTCTGACTGCTGTAGGACATACACTTAATCAAAGCATTCATGTGTCAGGTTGAGTTTAGAGACTAATAAGCAATAATTTCTAGATTTCAAATGTAAATGTGAATAAATATATTAGGATTCATATGCTTCCAGATACTCTGAAATCTAGTTATTTTCTCTCTCATGTCCTTGAACAATCTCTGAACAGATATGTAAACCCCTGAAAATGGGGCTTAATGCTAAATACAGGAATAAACTGTTCAAAGTTCAAAGTCTGTAAAGGATAGTGTTCTTACTTCAAGTGAACTGCTGAATAATATGATGCATGACAGGCATCCTGAAAATTAAACATTTGCCTAAGTCCTTGTAGGCAGAATGTATTAAAGTGGACTATATTTTATTATTAGAACTCCATTTAATTTTAAGACAATTTTTTTTTGTCAAGCAATTATAGCTGTTGAAGAGTTTTAACAGGTACTTTCCTAAACAGTTTTGCTTTGTCTGAGAAGTACTGTCATCTATAGTGCTCTTCATGGATGCTACATAACTGTCTGACAAAAAAAATGGAATTTTTTAAATTTGAAATCTGTTTGTAAAAAGTTTAGCAAAGCTGTTTGGGAAGTGAAGTACATTGCTTTCATGTGTGTAAGGTTATTGTTCTGATTTAAAAAAAAAACCCAACAGCTTACTTTGAAGAAAATAAGATATTTTAAAAAAATATTTTTACATTCTTGTTTTTCATTTTAGGGGTATTTTTTCACAAACTGTTAATGCAGACAATGGTGCATAAATGTACCTATATATATACAAAGAAAAAGAAAAAGAGAGATAAAGCTTTTTATGTTTTTGTTCAGAACTAAGCCAGTTTATGAAATTGTCAAATCCTTTCAGAAATAAAATTTGTATGTTATGATGGTCACAGCTCTGAAGAAAGCTGGAGATGTATACAGGTCAAAACTAATGTGACTTGGGAGGATCTGTCAGCATAATTATGTGAGAAAAATGTTCATATGGTGGGGCTGCAGTCATGCTCTTTAGAATCACCAGCCTAAATCAGCTCTACCAGCTATGGTGAGCTGAGTCCAGAGTTGTTAACACCCCTGTGAGCTGGGTACATGTACAGTGGGGAATAAGTGCTTTTTTCATCTAATACACCCCCATCTATCTTCTGACAGTTTTAGTGACTGTTCTTTTGCATACTCCAAAATCAATCTCTTACACTTGAGCTTGTGTGGGATGCCTAAGGATTTTCAGTTGTCATATTTAATTTCTGAAGAAAGAACTGGCACCAGATTGCAATAAATTTAAAAGTGTCTATAACAACTAAAATGACAGAAATAGGAAACCACTAAATTCAAAACATGATGAAATGACACTTTCCTTATCAGAAAACTCAGAAAAGCCTATTTGTCAAAATAACTGAATGCTGTTAGAAAAATGTGCCAACAGTTGCACGTAGATCATAAACTTCTAAGGACCTGAATGAAAGTTTACTCAGTTGTGCCTAAACAAAAAATGAAATTCAGGCCTGTCAGGACATTTTAAATGACTTCTAGAAGAGTATGACATTAGGAAACAGTAGATCTCTCTTTAATTCACATAACAGGGCAGTTGGGTTTTGCTGCTACCAAATTTAAGTTGAATTTTCATTGTAGTTAACGTATACAACTACTTCAGACACAACTACAAGTTGGGCAGAGAATGGATTAAGAGCAGTACTGGGAAGAAGGAATTAGGGGTGCTCCACATGAGCCAGCAGTGTGCTCTAGTAGCTCAGAAGGCCAACCAGGTCCTGGGCTGCACCAAGAACAGCATGGTCAACAGGTCAAGGGAGGTGATTCTGCCCTTCTAGCCTACTCTCATGAGACCCCAGCTGGGGTACTGCATCCAGCTCTGGGGTTCTCAGCACAGGAAAGACATAGAGCTTTGACTGAATGATGGCCTACAGGTACTTTAAAAGGGTCCTGCATGAAAGTGGAACAGGGACTCTTCACCATCAAGTGCAATGATAGGACAAGACATAATGACTTTGAAAGAGGGCAGGTTTAGATTAGATGTTAGGAAGTAATTCTTTACTATGAGGGTGGTGACGCACTGGCACAGGTTGCCTAGAGAGGTTGTGGAAACCTCATCCCTGGAAGTGTTTAAGGCTATGGATGACGCTTTGTGCAACTTGGTCTAGTGAAGGTGTCCCTGCCCATGGCAGGGGTGTTGGAACTAGATGTTCTTTGAGGTCCCTGCCAGCCCAAAGTGTTACACGATTCTAGGATTCTATAATTCTATGATTTTAGATTCTATTTTAATCTTTTCTCAGGTCACAAAAAAGCCTCTTCCTCAGAAAAGAGCCTGGTTTGGTGCCCTATGAGGTCATCAGAAGTCTACTGACTTCACTGGATTTTGGTCCAATTAAGAGTTTTAGCTTTACTTAGTGAAGAGCCATTCAGCAGATTCCTCACCTGAGTCCTTTTAGTAAAAGTGTTGTGTTTTGTTTTAGTGTGCTCTAGAACTTACTCCTATATTTACCTAATATTTTCTCTTACGACAGTTTCTAGCTACTGTTTACACAAGAATATTAATGGTGATAACCTGGCTATCATCTGTCACCAAAACAGTTACACTGTTTTTCATCCTTCCTGCTCCAAATTACCTACTTTATATTACTCGTAGAATAGGATATCTGCTAAAGTCTCAAAACTCTTATTTATAGTACAGTTCAACCTGTCAAAAATAAAATATTTGCTAACTTTGCTGCTTGACATCACAAGTAGTGATGATGCAGAATACTAGTAATAATTTTGTCATTTGTCCTATACTGTCAGCACTAATTGCACAGTTTTTCTGTCTGTGCCATGATTGTTTTCACTAGAACTCCTAGACATATTTTTGAGGAATGATTTAATTTCCACATCACTTCTGTGATGACATCTTTCCATATGAGATGGGCTGTACCTTTTAATTTTATGCCCCATCACAGGATGGGTGCAAACCACTGCAGCCCCTTTACTGCTCTGTGATGGGATCATGAGGGTACTGTCCACCTGGGTGCAATGATATGAGTAAAGCTCCATTCTCCAAGGATCAATTCACTGTGACCTTTCTCAAATGAAATCATGAATCCTTATTAGAAAGATTTGGTCCATGAGGGGTTAGGTATCCAGAAGAGACACTAATGAGCATTAGCTCAGCTACCCCTGCTAACTGTGTGCCTGTTATTTGGCATACAGTTTTGCAAGTAATTCCTTGTACATCATTAGTTCATATGCAAGTCAGCACATTTCACCTCATTTTTTTCTCAGACCCAACCTTAGATGCATGCAGTAGCTCAGCTG
Source organism: Porphyrio hochstetteri (assembly GCA_020800305.1). Taxonomy (NCBI): domain Eukaryota; kingdom Metazoa; phylum Chordata; class Aves; order Gruiformes; family Rallidae; genus Porphyrio; species Porphyrio hochstetteri. The sequence goes on along the minus strand of CM036906.1, from coordinate 19,854,152 downwards.
ACCTAAGATTATTCAACTTTGTGCCAGAGTCCTCAAACAGAACAGTACAAAATGTGAAAAAAAGGGAGATAATCAATCTCCTATAAACCCAGTGTTTGTGTGTATATCAGCAAGCTGCTACAAAATCCTATCAGCTTAAGCACGGTTCTGAGAAGATTTAGGCTTCTGTCCTAGAACAGGTTTTTGGAATGGAAAATCTATGTTCATCACAGTTTGGTTGTTTTAAGCTAGTATTTTTATTTGGTGTTGTTGCATATGTGTCTAGAAGATTAAACACTCTGTCTCCTATGCTTATTTGAAGGAATATATGAATAAATTTTGTGTTGCTTAAGTCCCTTTCACATGGCTTTCTGCTAAGAATAGGCACTATACTAGGTAATGACCTTTTATTGATTTATCCTGGAACAGCATCCTTGCTTTCAGCTAAGTGTAGTATGATAAATCAGAGATTCAACTCATAGGAAGAAAACACAGAATTTCACTTAATTCACCAAGGACATAAGCTCACCGTACCTGGCTGCACAATGGAAAATTTTTTCAAAGCTAATTGGGCTTATAGCTAGGCTAGTGATTACACAGCCTCTTAATCACAGGTGAAGAAATATTTCAAGCTGGGAATCATGCCTTTACACATATTCTTGCATAGTGTTTTCCTTACCAACGCTCCTACACATCTCTTAGACTGGCATGGTGCCTTTTCACAAATTAACTGAGGACTTGCTGAATAACATAGATGCCAGGCAATTACGTGTTTACAAAAGCAATCTGCATTTTAGAACAGGTGCCGAGTCATTCTAAAGAACTTATCTATGAGTATGACACCAGATACTGATCCTTTTGAGCTTCAATTCATGATATTTCTTTTGAAATTGCCACCTTGAACACCCTAAGAAAGGTTAATATAAATGTCAGGGAAATAAGTAGCTGCAATCAAGATCGATTATGTTCTTGATTTGGCGTTTACAACAGAATGCACGATGCAGAGATTGTAAAAGTTACTGCTCTTTGTAAGAAAAAGTGTTTGTCATTGTCATGACAATACTTAATCAGAAAGTAACATGATTTAAACTGGTGGTCAGATGTACCAGAACAATAATCGAATTTGTTAAAAAGAAGTGATACATAGATTTTTTTCATGTAAGTGCCCTCTGAATGCTTTAGTTAGGTTAAAAGGTGATTTGAATGAAGGGAGAAATTTAACAAAAGACTGTTGGGAGCTAATACTCAGCCCTATTCTGGAATACTTCATAATATGAACAATAAAACTTATTATGATGAAATTTATAGAACATTTTGATTTTGATAAGTGTCACAAAAGATAAGATATATCGGGCTATTACATAAGTTAAACTTCCTTTGTAACCAGGCTCAATATATGAATTAAAGATTATGTAAATCACATGAGAGGAAACAGATTGCAGGTGAGGTGTGATCTATTGCACTGCAGCAACTGGCCAAAAATTGTGATGATTTTGGTCAGAAAGCAGCTTAGGAAGAAAGGTGTAGTAAATGTTTGTGGGGTTTTTAATATGAAGACACTTTTCTTCTTATTAATTAAATCAGTCTTTACATAACTATTTAATATTTGACTAGTGACTAATATATCTGTGGTAGCAATTCTGCTTCTTGGCATGAAAATGCTTCTTATCATTGCAAGAACTCTTTTCTGGTAAGATGAATCAAGTTATTTGCTGAGTTTCTTGAACTAGGTTCTCGTAGCATTCCCTAGCAAGGTGAAAGGTAAGAGGCAAGGTGAGATGTCCTGTCATCAATTCTACATTCCTGAGTTAGAGTACAAATATGTCCTTGAGGTTCCCAATTATGGGTTTACTGTTAAGGAAAAAAAAGTATGTTTCATTTTTCGTTTTTTATGTTTATTTTCCTTCTTCCATAGCATTGAATCTTCTAGGATATAAGGGCCAGTTTCTTGCCCCATTTTTCCCCACGTATTTTTTCCTTCTGGTAGAATATTTTAATACCTAAATGACAATGACTTAGATGTCCAATGCTGTCCAAATCCAACATTACAATGCTGAAAATCCCTGCTTATCTGCTGCATAATTTATGTGTCCTTTTTTGAAGTTAAAGGTAATTCAGAGTATTCAGAACTATGATTTTTAATACACTTAAAGCTATCGTTTAAGACTATCAAGCAAGACTGACTGGTGCTTAACTGAGCCTGAATTATAAGGTCAAAAAGGAGAATATACCATCAAACAATATAAAAGCTTGATTTTTTAATACCTGCCTAAATAAAGAAAATATATGTTAGCAAAATTAGTCCTTTCACAGGATGCAGTGACGTTTTTCTTGATGTAGCTTATCTTTATTTAGGAACATCCTGATTGAGATACTCACTCAGAAACAGAAGATGCAACTCTGGCTTCTCCTCCTGTTATTTTCAATCTCTTTTCAAGAGCATGTCTTACACACCAAGGTGAATGAATAGAATGCTAAGATTGAAGTATTCGTTTTCTTATGAAGACACACTTAATTCCCTTCATCTATGAATAACTGGGTTTAAAAAATAATCAAATAGTAAAAAATACATGATTTTAAAATAATTTCACCTAGTAACACCCAAATAAAGAGTTTTGAGTAACTTTTTAACAAAATTGTGTTTATAAAATGATGAGATCCTTATAGACACAAATGCCATGATTTATTATTCTATCTAAAATTAAAACTCACTGACTAGGTTCACACTTAGAGACACAGTTAGAAAGCTATAACTTGTAAGAAACTAATATAGCACTGCTAGAAGCAATGCAAGAACTGGATACATTTCTCTGAAAAATGGGAACTACAAGAGATAGAATACCCTGCTAGTAGGCTCACTGGTATCTTGTAAAATTAGTTTTGTACTGCTTCAGTGTACCCTCCATTATTCTGGGCTGCTTCTGAAAAATCCTTTTAAATCTTTCAACCACAAGTACCAAACGGCTATCTTCAGATATACATTTTCTGCTGACCATGAGAAGGAATGGAATTCTTAATGCTTCTGGAAAATAAGAAAAGGTGAACATCCTGAAGTTGCTATTTATCACTTTATAGTATTATTTCTGTTAAACAGATGTGGGAATTGAGTTGCACTCAGGTTTAGTGGTTTAACCAAGGTTTTTGGAGAAATGATAGCAAAAGTATTGTAGTTTCCAAAACATGTTTTGATTTCTTCTTCAATAATTGCTAAATACATTGAAAGGTTCTTGTAAGTCAGCTTTGGTTTCTAAAGGGGTCTGTACACTTCATAATATCTTGTAAACTTAGAAAAGCATTTGGCAATGATCCTGGAAGATAGATGATATAGATGGATTACCCATTTCACACAATCACAGGATCACTAGGTTAGAAAAGACCCTTGAGATCACTGAGTCCGACTATATCTGTGCTCTACTAAACCATATCCCTAAGTACTTTGTCTACCCGCCTTTTAAATACATACTGGGTTGGTGACTCTACCACCTCCCTGGGCAGCCTGTTCCAAAGCCTGATAATCCTTTCAGTGAAGAACATTTTCCTAATGACTAATCTGATCCTGCCCTGGTGAAACTTGAGTCCTTTCCCCCTTGTCCTATCACTTGTCGTTTGGTCGAAGAGACCAACGCTCATCTCTACAACCTCCTTTCAGGTAACTGTAGGTGGTGATAAGGTCTTCCCTCAGCCTTCTCTTCTTCAGGCTAAACAACCCCAGTTACCTCAGCTGCTCCTCGTATGGTTTGGTCTCCATCCCCTTTACCAATCTGCTTGCCCTTCTCTGGGCACACTCCAGGACCTCAATGTCTTTGTTGTAGTGAGAAGCCCAAAACTGAACTCAGTACTCGAGGTGTGGCCTCACCAATGCCGAGTACAGGGGCACTTCTGGCCACACAGATACAAGCCAAGTATCGCTTGTATCTGCTTTGTATCTTGTTTCTGATACAAGCCAAGACGCCATTAGCCTTCTTGGCCACCTGGGCACACTGTTGGCTCATATTCAGTAAGCAGTACACAGGGTTGTTTTGTCCCAAGTGCAGGACTCTGCACTTGGCCTTGTTGAACCTCACCTTGCTGGTCTCAGCCCACTAATCCAGCCTGTTCACATCTCTTTGAAGAGCCTCCCTACCCTCTAGGCAGATCAACACTTCCTCCCGTTTTAGCGTCATCTGCAAATTTACTGAAGGAATATTTGATTCCTTCATCCAGGTCATTGATAAAGATATTGATCAGAACTGGATCCAGAACTGAGCCCTGGGGAACGTCTCTTGTGACCGGCCTCCAGCTGGATCTTGTTCCATTTACCACAGCTCTTTGGGCCCAGCCATCCAGCCAGTTTTTAACCCAGCAGAGGGTGTGCCTGTCCAGGCTAGTGGTAGCCAGTTTCTCAATCAGAATGCTGTGAGAAACTGTGTCAAAGGCTTTGATGAAGTCAAGGTACACTACATCCACAGTCTTTCCTCATCCACTAAGTGGGTCACCTTGTCATAGAAGGAGATCAGGTTAGTTTGGCAGGATCTGCCTTTCATAAGCCCATGTTGACTGGTTCTGATCACTTGGTTGTTGTTCGTATGCTGTGTGATAGCATTCAGGATGACACATTCCATGATCTTTCCTGGCACTGAGATCAGACTGACAGACCTGTAGTATCCTGGATCCTCCCTCCGACCCTTCTTGTATATGGTGCAACACTTGCCAACCTCCAGTCAAGTGGAACTTCCCCAGTCAGCCAGGACTGTTGGTAAATGATGGAGAGGGGATTGGCAAGCACGTCTGCCAGCTCCTTCAATACACCCTGGTAGAATCCGTCCAGCCCCATAGACTTGTGAATGTCTAATTGGCCTAGCAGGTCTCTAACCTTTTCCTCCTGGATCATGGGACTTTTGTTCAGCTCTCCCTCCCTGTCTCCTGAGGCTGAATATCCAGGGATCTCACCTTACTATTTAAGACTGGGGCAAAGAAGGAATTAAGTACCTCAGCTTTGTCCTCATCATTTGTCACTCATGTTCCCCTTGCATTCAGTAAGGGCTGGAGATTTTCATTGACCCTCCTTTTGTTGTTGATGTGTCTCTAGAAAGAGTTTCTGATTCTTTCTACATGATCTTACTTACTCTTGCCCCTTCTTTCAAAGCTCATAGACTTTCCTTTTTTATCTGATGTCCACTCAGATCTCAGCTCAGTCATGCTGGTTTTCTCCCTCGACGGTTCCTTTTCTAGCACACATGGACAGACTGTTCCTGTACTGCCAGGATTTCCTTCTTGAAGAGTGTCCATCCCTCCTGGGACTCTTTGCCCTGGAGGACTGTATCCCATGGAACTTTATCAGCCAGCCTTCTGAATACTCCAAAGTCTGCCCTACAGAAGTCCAAAGTGGCCATTCTACTGACCCCCCCCTCCTCATTTCTCCTAGAACTGAGAATTCTATCATCCTATGATCACTGTGCCCCAGGCATCCTCCAACCATCACTTCTCCCACAAGGCCTTCTCTGTTCACAAACAATAGATCCAGTGGCGTGCCTTCCCTAGTCAGCTCACTCACCAGTTGTCTCAGCCTATACAAGAGAGAGAAAAAACAGATTTAGTATGCTAAAAAAAGAGCATAAACAAAAGCAGGTGAGTTCTGTGGAATTTATGAAATCCTATATGAGGGTATTTTATCTATTTCTACACAAGCCTTAAATTCCATTGCAAATTACTCTGTAGGAGACTCACTCCAGTAACAGTGGGGACATCAGAGCTTTACTATTATTACAATGAAAAGTATCATTTGAGACTGCTTGAAGTGGCGCAAAAGTAAACATACACCACAATGTGTCTAGAGAGCAGTGCCTTGGTGCGAACATGTCCTGCACCTTTTAGAATAACCTTCTGGACAAAATCACCAGCTATTAAAAATCCTGACTATTGACATTTGCACAGGTGAGGATTTCATAGAATCATATAATGTTTTGGGCTGGAAGGAACTTCAAAGAACATCTAGTTCCAACACCCCTGCTATGGGCAGGGACACCATCTCTGTTACTGCATCATAGAAGGCCACTAGATTTTTCAGGCATGATATGCCCTTAGTGAAGCCGCACTGGATGTCACCAATCACCTCCTTATTCTCCATGTGCCTGAGCATAGTCTCCAGGAGGATCTGCTCTATGATCTTGACAGGCAGAAAAGTGAGCCTGACTGGCCTGTAGTTCCCTGGGTCTTCCTTTTCCCCATTGTAAAAATGGAGGTTATATTTCCCTTTTTCCAATCAGTAAGGACTTTGCTGCACTGCCAGAACCTTGGCTTGGCCACTTTATCTGCCAGTTCCTTCAAGACACACAGATGTACCTCATCAGGTCCCATTTGTCTTCATAATGCTTTCTTCTGGAATGAAAATTAGTTTAAGATTTAAAGTGGGTACAGGAGGGAAAAGCATTAAAGTAAGGAGACAGACTTTATGGGAATTGTACCTATCAGTGCACAGCTAACAGATGACTGTTGACAGGGCTCACCTGTCTCCAAGGGGAAAGCGGATCCTTGCCCAGGAGATGGCAGGGCTCATTGAGCAAACTTTCAACTAGTTAAGAAGGGGAAAGGGGATATCATGAAGGCTGCTGGGGTCAGGCAAGTGCCTCAGGAGACACTGCTAGAGCTGATGGGGGAAACAGATAAAGGCCAACGGCACAGTGACAGACTTGGGGATGTTGTTCTAGGTGATTGTAGGGAAAATTCTATGGATTGCCCTGAGGACTCCTCAGTGGAGCCACTGTTGCCCATCCCCTGTCAGAAACCTTCCTGTGACCTGCTGAGGATACCTGCATCTGCTGCCTCCCTAAAGTGCCTCTATATGATTGCAAGTAGCATGGATAATAAACAGGAAGAGTTAGAGATCTTTGTGCGTTCACAGGGCCACAATCTCATTGTGATCACAGAGATGTGGTGGGACAGCCTGGATGACTGGCACGCTGTCATGGATGGCTATGTGCTTTTTTGGAAAGACAGGCTAGGGAGGAGAGGTGGAGGAGTTGCTCTTTATGTGAGAGGGCAGCTTGAATGTATTGAACTCCACCGGGGGAAGGACGATCCATCAGTTGAGAGCTTGTGGGTAAGAATCAAGGGGCAAGCTAATGTGAGTGACAGTGTTGTGGGTGAGTACTACAGGCCCCCTGATCAGGAGGAGCGAGTTGATGATGCATTCTACAAGCAGCTAGAAGTAGCCTTGAGATCCCAGGTGCTGGTCCTTATGGGGGACTTCAATAACCTAGATATTTTCTGCGCAAGCAATAGGGCCAGTCGTACCCAGTCCAGACAATTTCTGCAATCTGTAGAGGACAATTTCCTGCTGCAGATGGTGCAGGAACCTACAAGTGAAGGTTGGGGGCAGCTTGGGACAAAGTGACCATGAAATGGTAGAGTTCAAGATCCTGAATGGAAGAAGCAAGCCAAAAAGCAGGATAGCTACCCTGAATTTCAGAAGAGCTAACTTTGATCTCTTCTGCAACCTAAGAGGAGCTATCCCGTGGGCTACGCTGTTATAAGGTAGGGACATAAAGGAGAATAAAAAGTGGTTTTTCAGATATGTGAATAATAAGAGGATGACTAGGGATAATGTGGGTCCCCTGCTGAACAAGGTGGGTGTCCTGGTGACAGGGGATGCTGAGAAGGTAGAGATACTGAATGCCTTCTTTGCCTCTGTCTTCACTCCAAAGGCTCCTTGGGACCCATGGACACCGGAAGAAAGTAAGAGAGTTTGGGAATTGAAAAGCTTCCCTCTGGTTGAGATGGGAGTGGTCCAGGAGGATCTCAAAGGGATTAATGCACACAAATCCATGGGCCCGGAAGGGATACATCCACGCGTGCTGAGGGAGCTGGCGGAAGTGATTGCGGAGCCACTTGCTATCATCTTCGACAGCTCTTGGAGAACAGGAGAAGTACCTGAGGATTGGAGGATAGCCAATATCACTCCAGTCTTCAAAAAGGGCAAGAAGGAGGACCCTAACAATTATAGGCCAGTCAGCCTCACTTCTGTCCCAGGAAAGGTGATGGAACAGCTTGTTCTGGATGCCATTACCAAGCAACTGGAAGAGAAGAAGGTCATGAGGAGTAGTCAGCATGGATTCACCAAGGGGAGATGGTGCTCGACCAATCTCATAGCCTTCTATGATCTCATCACCGGCTGGGTGGATGGAAGGAGAGCAGTGGATGTCATCTACCTTGACTTCAGCAAGGCTTTCGATACTGTCTCCCATGACATCCTGATAACAAAGTTGAGAGAGTATGGGATAGATGAGTGGACAGTGAGGTGGGTTGAGAACTGGCTGTCGGACCGGGCTCAGAGGGTCGTGATCAGTGGAGCAGAGTCTGACTGGAGACCTGTGACTAGCGGTGTTCCCCAGGGGTCGGTGTTGGGTCCAGTCCTGTTTAATATCTTCATCGACGACCTTGATGAGGGAATAGCATCCACCCTCAGCAAGTACCCGATGATACAAAGCTGGGGGTGGTGGCTGACATGCAGGAACACTATGCTGACATTCAGCGAGACCTGGACAGGCTGGAAAACTGGGCAGGGAGAAACCAGATGAGGTTTAATAAAAGCAAGTGTAAAGTCTTGCACCTGGGGAGGAATAACCCTCAGTATCAGTACAGGCTGGGGGATGACCTGCTGGAGAAGAGCTCTGTGGAGAAGGACCTGGGGGTCCTGGTTGATGACAGGTTGGCTATGAGCCAGCAGTGTGTCCTGGTGGCTAAGAGGGCCAATGGAATCCTGGGATGCATCAGGAAGAGTGTGGCCAGCAGGTTGAAGGAGGTGATCCTCCCCCTCTACTCTGCCCTGGTCAGGCCCCACCTGGAGGATTGTGTCCAGTTCTGGGCTCCCTGGTATAAAAAAGACAGGGATCTCCTGGAGAGAGTCCAGAGAAGGGCTACGAAGATGATTAAGGGCCTGGAACATCTCCTGTATGAGGAAAGGCTGAGTGAGCTGGGGCTGTTCAGCCTGCAGAAAAGAAGACTGAGGGGGGACCTAATTAATGTTTATAAATATCTTAAGTATGGGGTGCAGGGGGAATTGGCCAGCCCCTTTTCAGTCATCTGTGGAGATAGGACAAGGGGCAATGGCTGTAAACTGGAGCACAGGAAGTTCCGCACCAACATGCAGAAGCACCTTTACACAGTGAGGGTGACAGAGCACTGGAATAGGCTGCCCAGGGAGGTGGTGGAGTCTCCTTCTCTGGAGATATTCAAGACTCGTCTGGACGCCTATCTGTGCAATATGAGCTAGGGAGCTGCTTTGGCAGGGGGGTTGGACCAGATGATCTCTCGAGGTCCCTTCCAACCCCTACGATTCTATGTTTCTGTGATTCTAATGTGATACTAATTATCTTTTTCTGCACTGGGGGTGGGACTGGAACAAGCGGGACTAATTTCTCTCCCTGGGTTGGGTGCAACAAAAGGCAATTGACTGAACCTTTAAGTCAGTCATGACACACTGGGAAAAGGGTGCGGGCCTGTGGAAGATTTCAAAGAAGCAATTTGACTAAGTGAAGAACACAGTCCCTTTTTTCTTTACACAGGCCCTTTTTTTCCTTTTTCCCTTCTGCTTGCTTTACTCGTTAGCCCTCCTACTCACCTCTTTTTTTTTTTCCCTGTATAATGCTACTCAGAGTAAACCCAACTACTTTCGGTGGAGAAACTAATACCAGAATGGTGGTCTCATTTAGCAGAGGAGTAATTAGATGTCACCATCTCTTACCTGTATGCCCCTAAACTTCAGTGAAGTTCTTCGGTTCTTTTCCAGTCATGTAAATTCTGTTTTACAGTGTTCTGCCTTTGTTCTTTTTGATTTTCATATGTGCTTCATGTTCTATTGCAAATCTGTTTGCATATTCTACTTGCAGATCAACTTGCAAAGTACTTAAAACATTAGGAAGATTTTGGTTTGAATAATTTCTTTGGCTACTGCTAATAATCATTCTGGCTAGTTAGAAACGGTGCTGAATTAGTACTGGTGACAGACAATTTTTATTAATGATGTTTCTACTGGTGGATGATTATCTTTCTTTTTATTCATTTTATTCAGGAAACAAGAGGGGAACAAATGTGTTAACATTGAAAAACTGTTTATATAAAAGAGAAAAAAAATAAATGGAGCTGTTTAATTTTTTTTTTCTTTTATGCATTTATTTGGGAGAACATGTAATGCGTACCATGAGAGAAGAATGTAGGTGTTAAAGAAAGAAGTTTAGTGGTGTTATGAAGACTTTTGTACCTATAAAGAAAGACCACTATATCTACATTGTAGACCACTGTATCTATATTGTAGACTACTATATCTATATTCTATCTATAATGCGGCCACTGAAATTTCTTGATAACTTACATGAACACACCGTAAGATTTTAGTAAAAAGTTCATTAATACTATTTTAGTAAGTTCCTAAAGAGAATCAAAAAAATAACATAAATAAAATTTTTCCAAACACTTAGATGGAATTCATATGCCTGCAAGGCAGCATATCTTTGTAAATTTAGGAAAGAATGATCAAATGGCAATGCAAATGTTATTAGTTCAGGTTTTAATAAAGACTAATATTACAACAATAAACCAATAAGTATTGTTTCAGGAATGGAAAATTAAAATATCTTGGATTTTTATGACACATTAAATGAGTCATTTGCAGTTAATTTCCTTCCATTTAGCTCCCTTTCAAATGCAAAACAGGCCAATGAGCTGATCCAAAGCTGAGGCTAATACTGAGTTGCTGAATAATGTTTAGTGTATTTTGCAATGCATCTGAACTAAGTTTTGGGCTGAAAGGAAATTGTGCATATGCATCCTATCCGAAAATATTACAAGGCCTATCATTACGTATTATTTAGCAAGGCAAATTAATGTATAATCTGTCATCTATCTTTGAATCTGAGCACACAGTAATTATGTTTAAGATTGCTGAATGTTTATCTTTGTTATTTTACAAAGTGACAAGAGATACAGATTCAAAATAATCCATCTGAACTGTAAGGCTTACTTTTATGTGTGTATTTAATTTTATTTTTTTCTTAAGGACATTGATGTGAATGCTGCTCCTGGTTGACTGAATTTCTGACATCAAAGTAGCTATAGTTCACAGAATATATATATATATATATATATATATTTTTTACTTTAAGAGAGTACAAAGGTAGAAATGATTCTGAAGTTTTCTAAAGAATTTGGTGACAATCTGTATTTGTTTAATCCTGGATATGCCAGTTCCACTGATTGTAGTACATGGCTATAATAAAATAATTCCATTTTCATATTGTGCTCGGTTCAGGAGTGAATATTCCATCCATGGAAAATATCCTTTGAATGCTTTACCCAAAAGAGAAGTTCCAGTCTATGAAGTTGATAAAACATCTTTCAGGCTTTCAAAACTTGCAGTTGTATTTTCTTGTTCTAATCCCTAACATAAACATATTGCTGGTAAAAAAGGAATTAATGATTACATGTTTCTCAAAAGATATTAGAAAAGCAGTAGCGGGAAGCTGATAAGATGCAATGAAAAGTGTACTATTGCAAAACAAGAAAAGCAAGGGTTCAGTTACTGTAGAATAGTCACTGCAATATATATACAAAAATTGGTTCTGTCTGGTTATTATGAGCTCAGGTAAATCTAGGACAATATTTTGAATCTATTTGGCTTTCAATTTTCTGGTCATAACAGAAGCTGGGGGAGGACAATGGATGTCAATCTTCTTAATTAGAGTTATGAACCATGATTGCAACTTCCAGTGTGTTCACATGCACAGTAATGTAATCTGTAAAGTATGTATTCTCCTTCAGAAAGGTAAATTTTCTTTTTCTGGACAGAAATGAAAATGCAACAATATTAGTAGAAATGCTAAACCAACATGAAATTAGGAAATCCAAAGAAATTTCAGTCTTCTGGATATAGGTTTCCTTTAGCCTTTTTGCTTTGGTATCTGCAGTAACATTGAGAGCTCTGAACTGACCCAGTGTAGAGATTTTAGATTGCCAGCTTTCATGTTAAGAGCCTTGGGAGCTATAATAAATTGAGCTGTACTCTGTTTTGCATTACAAATTCGCAAGCAAAAAACTTATAATGATTAAAATTTCTTATCCCAATGGCATTTCTTATTTTTCCTACTCTTTTGGAATTTCTGCTGGAAAAATATTTTTTTTCTGAACAATTCTACAGAGAGATGCACTTATAAATTAATCAGAAATAAATTTAATCAGTGACCTGCTGAGTTAACATTTGAAAGTCTGGTCATAGCCAGAAAGTCAAGGTATGCTCTTATTTATGTGAAACAGAAAGCAAGATATTGTGTTTAGTGTAGTAAAATAAGGTAGTTAAACAATCCTGAATCAAGGTATTAATAACCACAATGTAAAAGTTCTGTACTTCATAATTTATGTCATAGATTGTTATAGATTTTTCTAATTGTTGCTTATTTGATTCCTTGTGCTGTCAACTGTCACATTTGTGAATATTCTACACTAGACCTGATGAAATTTAGGAGAAAGTTTGATATTGGTTGAGAAAGGGGCCTAGGGTAGGGAGACTACCCCAAACAGATTTTCTAGAGTTAACTCCTAACAAATCATGTTTCTTCAGCCAATTCCGGTCACAGTTTCTGAAGTTCTTCAGCTTGGGGAAAATGCACAATCATTTAATCTAGCATGAAGTATGAGACAAGTCACTTAATGATGCATCACAGCATCTTGCACTGAACAAGAGGATTTACATAGTCAGGAACTGCTTCAGCAACACATCTTGTACTTCTGAATCCCAAGTAGATGCACATCTTTCCTCTGTGATCAGGTGCAATTCTGTAGACTTTATCAACTGAAAGATTAACAGGCATAGCCTTTCTTAAATAATTACATTCTACTACAGTTTCCTCAATAATTTCTGTTTAATATCTGCTCTCTTCTTTATTGGTAATTTACACTAACAAAAGTGACCTACTACTACAATTACGTCTCTGTTTTGGTCATCGAATGACTATACAAGGGGAGAAAAATACCACTGTTGCACTGGAATAGAAAGGTATTCTAAAATAAGTATAACCAGACATTTTTTAAGTTTTAATTAAAACAATCAAGAATTACCAATGATAATTTGTCACTGAACATACACTGAGTATCACGGCACTTGTAAGTGTTCTTTTATCATCTGCAAATCACAAGAATAAGGGAAAAAAAGGACTTCTGTGGTAATTTCTAGTTTTCATAAATCTTATTAAGTATTTTGAGTTCCATCTCATGCCACCTTGGAACACTAGGTTTCTTCAACCATATTAAACTGGTTTTTACTCTTAACCAGTTGCTTAGTTCACAGATAACTTCCTAAATACATGAAATGTGAAAAATCTTAATATGTTTTTTGTTAACGAAATCCATATTAATATATATGTTAAGTTTCTGAGTGGTATGGCACAGGTAAAGACAGGAGGGCACTGTGATAAATAATTCACTACAACAGTTAACCTCTTTGTTTTGGGCCTGCGTGGAAAGGTTTTTGTGGGGGAGGCTCCAGGGGTGGCTTCTCTGAGAAGCTGCTAGAAGCTTCCCTTGGGTCCAACAGAACCAATAGTAGATGGCTCCAAGACAGACCCACTGCTGCCCAAAGCTGAGTCAATCAGCAAAAGCAGTAGAGCCTCTGTGATAACATATTTAAGAAAGAAAAACAAAAACCTAGCAGCAGCTTTGAGAGACCATGGAGAGAGGAGCCCATGCTGGAGCAGGTTTGCTGGCAGGACTTGTGACCCTGTGGTGGACCCAATCTAGAGCAGTCTGGTTCTGAAGGTCTACATCCTATGGAAGGGACTCATGCCGGAGATCGTTAAGAACTGCATCCAGTGGGAAGGACTCATGTTGGAGAAGTTCAGGGAGGACTGTGTCCCACGGGAGGGACCCCATGCTGGAGCAGGGGCAGAATGTAAGGAGTTCGACCCCAGAAGAGGAAGGAGAGGCAGAGATAATGTGTGATGAACTGACCCCAACCCCCATTCCCTGTCCCCCTGTGCCACTGTGGGGGGGAGGAGGGAGAGAAAATCAGGAGGGAAGTTAAGCCTGGGAAGAAGGGAGGGGTGAGGAGAGGTGTTTTAAAATTATTTGATTCTCATTGCTCTAGTTTGTTTTGCTGGGGTAATAAATTAGATTAATTTTTTTTTCTAAATTGAGTCTGGTTTGCCCATGACCATAATTAGCGAGTGATCTCTCCCTTATCTTGACCCACGAGCTCATCATTATATTTTTCTGTCCTCTGTCTAGCTGAGGAGGAGGAAGTGATTGAGCAGGTTTGGTGGGTACCTGGCCTTCAGCCAGGGTCTTCTAAGAAAACAAATATTTCATCATAAGAGAAGATTTATGCTCAAGTGACTACTATATCATTACATATTTTATATGGCTGAACTATATGTTGAAAAGTGTATTTTTAAGTATAATCTGATGCCTCAGAAAGCGGGAATAAAAACTCACTAGCCTTGGTGACTATTAAGCAGGTATCCTTTATTGCAGCGCCGGGCACACAGGTGATCGCTCCTCTGAATGTGTGCGCCTACTGAAGACAAATTTCTCATATTTATACAGATTAACTATACATATTCATTATAATTTCTAAGAAAAGGCTGGGTTATGCAAATTATTTCCAGGAAGTAATTTATATTAATTCCTCCCAGATAGAGCATGCTCAGTGACACTCAGGGGGTCTTCTGGTGGTCTTCAGGGACGAAGGCTGGATGTCTTCTTCTCTCTCAGCGCATGCTCTTTACATTTCTTCTCCATTGTTACCTGAGGTCAAATTCACATTCCTTTTCGCTGAAAACAAGATATACTCTGTCTCTTAATTGGTCCTTAGTCTCATTATTTATGACTCCCCTATCTCCACTTTCTCTAGTTTCAAGGCTGTTGCACTGGTATGGCTAAGTTTTGTAGCCGCTTTCATGAAACATCTCACATGATTACAGCCAAATTCTGCTAAAATCGTAACCTAATCTATTCTTAAAACAATGAAAATTCTTTTAATAAAGTTATATTAATTGTCTCTTGTTACACCTACATCAATCTATTCAGCATGATTACATTTCATTGAATCATTCCCCCCTTTTCATTATCCTTACAAATTCTTTTGTAATCTCAAATTATACTACTCTATTGTAATTCTTCAAAAAATATTCACCTGTCTCTACTTGATGTCTTATTTTATTTCTTCTCCAATCCCCATATGTTATACTGGTTTGTTTACAACACCACAAAGAACATTGGATCACCACACAAGAAATTAAAACTAAAATACTTATCAAAATAACAAATTTAAAAAGTTGTTTGAGCCAGGCAAAGTGTGGGAGCCAGGAAGTAAGTTTATTCTAAACCTTTTAAATCCCCATGATGTATCATCTTGAGCTACTTGGTGAAGAATCTTTGTTTCCACAAAGACCAGAGGAAACTATTCAATACAGCAAATAAAAATGTTTATAAAGAAATCCAAATTATTATAACAATGTCAATCTTATGGAAGAGGAATGAAGGAGACAGCTTCTTTATGTCCTCTCAGCAATCCTCTGATTTTGTTTAAATAAGAAAATTAATAGAGTATTAACTCATGGATGTTCACTGTGTGTTAGTGACTGTCTAGAAAGAGGTAAAAAGAACAGTGTTCTATAGGCAAAATAGGGTTTCAGGAATGAAAACAGATAAACCAATGCAACAGGCATTAAGTTACTGAATAGGTATCATTTTAGGATGTATGCAGGAAGAATCTGTTCTCTTAATTCTTCATTAAAGTGATGTCTGGTGGGCCAAATGAAATTTATGATAAAGCTCATTCAATGCCTTCTGAAGGGATCCAGTGTGTAGGATGGTGTTAATATCTCCATAATCCAGACAAAAATTGGAAGCAAATAAAAAAAAATAAATAAAATAAATACCTTACTCTAAACCCCTGAAATATTGTGAGTATATATTTGTCTCCAGCATCAATTTCAGTAGGGTAGGAAGCAATACTCATTCCTCTACCCATTTGTCAGTACTGTGGAAGATCAATTTTCTAAGGGTTGTTCAGCCTAGAACACTGTGAGTCAGCCTGAACCATTAAGAGCCTTTGCCAAAGGTCACTGACATCTATTAACTTCAGGAGGTTTTAGGTCAAACAATGTTCTGTGTAGTAGAGTTGTTAAATAGATGCTGCCAAACTTTGTCTCTGGCATAACAATTAGCTTTTGCATAAGTTTGGGAGCTGCAAAGACTTCCAGGAATTCCTTGCATGTCATCTTTACCAAGATAGATTATCAAGATCACAGATCTCAAGAAAAAAAAACCCAAAAAACTCTTATTGATGATAAATTAATGTAAGCAATATAATAATAATACATCTCCAACTTCACAACTGGTTAGAGGGCAACTATATGTGAATTTCATATTTGTGATGCTATCAGGGCATATTATACAATAAAATCCAGCAGGACCATCAAAAATTGCATTGAAAGGATTGACAACAAATGCAATGGTCACATCTCATTCGCAATGGTGTATTTGTTTTGCACCTACCATACAATAGGAAGTGATAAAGAGCTAATAGGAAGTGTGGAAATCTCACATTTGTTTCACCAGTCAATTCTGGAATAACATTGCTTCTTGTTTCTGTCCCAGAAACAGGGAGGTGCTTTGCCACAGTGCTGATCTTTAGCCAATATACTGCTCAAACAGAAGAGTGTGAAATGTCTGAAGGGTTACTTAGGTGTATTTTTCTATTGTACACACATGCACTCTTATACTAAGACAATATGTAGAAAAAAGAACCCCACCATGCCACTTTTATCTGGCAATATTTTCCATTAAAGAATGAAGTATCCATTTAAATATTGCAGATATGTTCTACAAGAATGATTTTGAGTGTCTTTTTTGTTCCAGAAAATATAATAATAAAAAGTATATATGCTATATGTGCATACATATATATAAACTATGTATATTTCTGGGGCAATCTCCTCATTCACTGAGCTGGAGGTAGGATGATCAACATTAATGCTTTTTATCATGCTTTATGTTTCATAAACATGATTCTTTCAGTCATGTTTATTTTCTAACATATCACATTTTCTTTTTCTAGTACATAGCATGTTTTCCTCACCAAATATAATTTCAATATAAATCCTTTCTCTCTTTGCATAGATAATTCTTTTCACGTTAGATCTGCAAAATGCAAAATTCATAGTGTAATCAATATTTTAATTATTCTTGTATGTACCCTTCAGGGGTCAAATCTAGGGAGAGGAACCAATGGGATTGCATGCTGAAAAATAAGAAAACAGCCCTTTAATTACTATTCTCCGTATCATTTATGGGTCAGTGGTAAAGAAAGGTGCCTAGGGAATATATTCTCTGTATTCTCATGTTTAGTGGGTGAAATGTTATGCTAGCTTTAAACTAAACTTTTTCACTTAATCTTTTTAATTAATGCAGTTGTGATACTCATACTTGGAACATCTAGGTATTATGACCATTTGTGAGCAAATTTCAATGAACTTGTCTAAGCCTTTTGTTTATATTAATAGGCTTATAAATCTTGATTACATCTGGGACATTCTCTCAGACACTCCAGGCACTTTACATTCTCTGTGCCAGACATTTGATACTGCAGTCCATTTTCTCAATTTGATTAGTACTGCTGTACTGACTAGTCTTTTTTCTGTGTTGCCTAGTCCACCACATACCAAATGAATGACATGATTGCAAGTTTAAATGGTATTCAATGACTTTCCATATGCTTAAGATTGCTAGAGTCGTATAGGAATGAATGTTATTAGACTGCACAGGTGTGGTCCTATCTTGAAAATAGATGATGGAACTTTACTTAGTTATCCTCACACAAAGCTTCCAAATGCGACTATTTCTTCCAGGAAGAAAAAAATATATGAAGAGTTATAAAGGGAAATAATAGTTTAAAAAAAAAATCAATTTATTTCCTTGATAGCTTGTCTCAGAAAAAAATTTACTCGCAGGTTATTTTCCCAGTGCTGCTTCATGAGTTTTGAATACCTGCAGGTTTCACAGCATTCACAGCAGGTTCCTGTGGCTTTATTTTCTTTCAATAGTTAATCACCATTTTAATTGAAAGGAAATCACTGTTTCATTACAGTTAATAACATCATGACAAATTTAATTTCTGAACTTTTACATTTCTCAAGACTTCGAGTGCTGTTGCCACTGCATGATCTTAATCCATCGTAAGCATGATGAGGGAAGGAGATTCTATATGAAAAATACAGACATCTAGTTTCTGAAGACAGAATTACTAGTGTGCAGCTTTGCATTTATTTTATGAAGTAGACTACAGTCACAAAGCAAGAAAGAGAAGCATGATGACTTTGTTCATGCTTTTAAGTTGGTACAATACAAAACCCAATTGTTTCATGCTTTAGAAAGTGAGATTAGCTATGATGAAAAATTTGTAATAGATGTGTTTTTAGTAAAATTTATTGATTCAGAATGGAACCTGTAACAACTTCTTTCATCCTATTAAAGATTTCTTATGAGTGTTATAAAATATAGATAATTGAACTGAATTGTGATACAAAGATTTTTTTACTTCTATGTAGGCAGATGAGCTCCCTGTGGATTGTTAGTCCTGTATAGAACAAACATTAAGTGAAACTATGGGTAAAGATTAATGTTATTTAGGCATAATTTCTAGGTGGGGCAGTTAGTTCCCTGTGAACACTTGTTAGACAAAATAGAGGAAAAAATATAAAGGAAAAAAATAAACTTTCAAGAATATCTATGCATATAACGTACATCTGAAGATAATTTTAAATGTTACATCATATGGCTGTCATTTGGTGATTGAAAACTGTTAAAGCTGAACATTCTTTTATGTGTATTTATATATTTCAGCTAGGGAAATAGGGATCATGTTGATGGGAGTGTTTACAAGACTGACAAATCAAGACAGTTTTAAACTTTAAAACTCAACTTTACTAATTTAGTTCAATAACATCACATGATTAGTTCTTCCTTGTTATTAATCACTACTACACCTACAAAACTGCTAGTCTTTAATATTTGTAATTTAAGATTAACCATGTGTATAGATACAGTATCACAGAGCAAATGCTGTACAGTGAGCATGGATGACTGCGGTTGTTAGTGGTCCTTAGCCACTGAGGTCAAGGAGATCAGTCATGAACATTTTTAGTAAAGAAATGGGAATAAAGGTGTTTTTTTCTTTGACTTTACTTGCCTATGCCTGATGTTTTTGTGCTGTTTGCTTTGCTCCCAGCACTGCTTCTTTTCTTTGTTTATTTTTTTACGCAAAACCTCTCATCTGGTATCTGGACATGATTTTGTTGGGGTTTTTTGTGTGTTATACTACATAAATATACTATCTCTAGTCAAAACACCAAGAAGAACAGAGACCTTTTAAGTAGACTGATGAAGGCTAATTTTGGAGTGCTGTTCATCAGGCCTGAGGAAACTGTCTGGTCTATATAGTCTTCTGAATAATGAAGTTTGCATTATAGATAGATGGAAAAGTGCCTGGATCTGATGGATAAGGGTGAATTGGCTGAAGACCGATACACATAGAATTTAAATATATATTACTAGAAGATTTGACACCAGCTTAAGAGAAATTGTTTCTTAACAATGCTGCTTAATTAAGAAATTCTTTCAAGTAAACTGTTCTATGTGTAGACTGCAGTGCTGGTAAAAATGACGTTTCTCTAAAAGATGTGATGTTCAGAAAGTTCTATGTTATATTCTTACCTATGATGTATTGATGATGATCAGTAATTTTTAAGGAACTGTAACAACTTTAACATTTGCAGTTCTACTACTATTATTTTTCTTTTATATTTTTATTATTAGGTTTCAGCTATTGCAAAGATGTTGATAGCTGAGTACGCTAGACCTAAATTTCTGGTTTAAATTTTAATTTAGACTGATGGAGAGTTTAATTTAAAGATTGAAATATTTTAATATGCAATAAAATTGTATGAATAGTTATATGATATAAGTTTTCAGGATCTGAAAGCTGATTAACATATTTCTAAATAAATTCCCGTTTATGGAACATCTGTGCTAACAAAGCCATGATTCTTTAACTCCCTCGGCTCATCATAAATCCAAATAACATGCCCAACTGTCACAACCTGATATAAAATGCAATGCTTGAGTAAAACATTTCCAATTAACAATGC
The DNA here is from genome assembly GCA_020800305.1 of Porphyrio hochstetteri. Classification (NCBI taxonomy): domain Eukaryota; kingdom Metazoa; phylum Chordata; class Aves; order Gruiformes; family Rallidae; genus Porphyrio; species Porphyrio hochstetteri. The sequence goes on along the minus strand of CM036906.1, from coordinate 19,833,999 downwards.
ACTGGAGACTTAGTTTGTTTTGGGTTTTTGGGGTTTTTTTGGTGGGGGTTGTTTTGTGGGGTTTTTTTCCCCTCAAGATAATAATTTTAGTTATCTATAAATCACTGGATATTTTCCAGTTCTGAAATGTTTTTAATAATTAAAAAAACCCTGATCATGTGATTAAAGCAGATAAAACCCAAACTGGATAGAGTACTGCACAGTTTTGCTAATGAATATCATTCCAATATTCTACACTGCTGGCTTTTTACCTATTTTTGAGTATTGTATAAATAAGTGAAATAGATTGAATCTGCAAGAATTCAGTTAAGCATTTGCTATAGTATGACAAAGAAAACCTGCAGTACTTAATACAAGAAAGGTGATTGAATAGCAAGTTAAAGTGACGTAATTATAGATTTTAGTTAGAATTTTCTAGTGGTAGAGTACCTCAGTGAAAGGTTTTCAGAATTGTTGTGGTTTTGATTTTGATTTTTGATTTCACAGAATCACAGAATCTCAGGGGTTGGAAGGGACCTCAAGAGATCATTGGGTCCAACCCCCTGATGTCTAGGTTTTTGTTTTTCAATAACGATGGATTAATAAATTAAATGTAAAAAGTAAGTTTGCACTGATGATACATCAAAAAGATGGGAGAACTGATAATTCTAAGAAGGGGTTGAAGAACTAAAAAGCTAAAAATATAAAATATAGACAAAATGAGATAACAGAAGTTTTATGATGATGTTAGGGATTTATTATGCAAACTTTAGAAAAAAATAATACCAGTGGAAAAAGAGAAGCAAAGGAAGGAGGTTAAAAGAAATTTCACAATATTAGATAATCAGATCAGTTAACCACAGTTGTGCATTTCTGAAGAAACATAAATATGGCTTTAGGATATTTATTTATTTATTTAGACATGGTGGCATCTGTATAGGTACTTCTAAGACCTGACCTAGAACAATCTATACCATTCTGATTACCTTGATCATGGAAGACAAGTTAGAACTGGAAAGAAATTAGAAAGAAATAAAAACTTCCCAGAGAGTGGGGTGTTAGTTTTATGAGAAAGGATTAAAAGAATTAAGCTTGTATAGCCAATATAATGAATAATGAGAGGAGATCAGATTGTTCTCCATAAATACATCACAGAATCAAACAAGAAGTAGGGAGAACACTTATTTAAACTGAAGGACAATGTTGGCACAGGTGTGATGGCTATAAATTGGCCATGGTCTAGACAGGCTATGAATTCAAAATAAAGGTTTCCAGTCATTAAAGGATGAATGAAAAAGGTAAAATATCCAACTGCTTTTCAGATAAACCTTGACCACATTTGATTAAAAAAAAAATTCTATTTTGTTTGTTATTTTAACTTAGAAAAAAATCTGCTAAATCAAATTATGTTTTAAGTTTATGTGTGGAATGACTGTCTTTATATTTCTGTGTTGGTAAGTATTCGGCTAGAACAATGTCTATGTAATGGATCCACAGTGATTCAAATTTTTTGAGCATTTTGTCCTAAAAAAAAATTCAAAAGCTTGCTAGGGTCTGTTAGGAAGGAAGAGTCAGTGCTTCAGACATATTGGAAGAGCCAATTACTATCTGGATTAAGTAATAATTTCCTAGCTAAATTCCTGCTCAAGTTATTTTAGTGATAACTCTACTTTAAGTTCTTTAGTATGTTTAGAGTCTTGGCAACATCTTTTTCCTTTTTCAGTCCTAATAAAACTATACCTAAGTAAGCATTTTAAAATTCTATAGTTGCACATGATATTTCTTTTTCTCTTTTATAGTCTGTTTTAAAATTGTTTTCTTTTTAAAAGGACTCGTAATAAAATTGAGAAGCTAATTTGGCATAATTTCTGGCTATATCATAATTCTTCTCTTCAACAGATATTGCAATTAAATTTTAAAGCCAAACTATATCTATTTATTCTTTTATGAGATAATTTTCATATAAATTAAAAAAGACTGCATTTTTCAGTTGCAGAATTGACAGCTTCCCCATGAACTTGGGCAACTGTTGTTTCTGAAAAAGCCCATAAATTTTTGTACTTTAAGGCTGTACATAAATACAGTTCCATACTATCCTGTAGGATTGCTTTTTTTTTTTTCCTTTTTTTTTAAGTTGTAGTTATTTTTTTGTCTTAATCTGTATGACATACTATTATCATATTTAAATTGTGGCTACATATAGTATTAAGAAAAAACCTTTTCCTCAAAATTACCTACAATCTTACTAGGCAACAGTTTTCAGTGCTTGTATGCTGTCTCTTGGAAAGTAGTTAAACAGAAACCTGTCTGCTCTTTCAAACTGAACAAAACCATGCCAATCTAAATCTTGTAGAAAAGATTCTGCCAACTTTTTTGTCCTCTCTGCAGAAGCTAATGGATGATGATAATTTAACATTATAAAAGGGCCTGAATTTAGCTGCCTTTTTAAGAAACTATTATTGATATATCTAAATTTTCCTATTCATTTCTTTGGCAGAGCATCTGTGACCAGTTTAGTCTTCAATAAGCATTTAACTGATGGGGTCTGAAAAGCAGGCAGATGGGCACAGAAAAATACTGTTGCAGGCTTTTTTTGGAGGCCTTCAAAGACAATCTAGACTTCAAGGCTGCCAAGTATGGCAACATGGCATATGTCATTTGAAAATGACCATGGATATATTGACAGAGATGTTTGGAAAATGGTGATTTTTCAGGCAATTATAAGACAACCAACCCTATTTCTTTTGACTTGCTGTGATTCATCATTCCTATTCAAACTGGCTTTACATCTTCTATCACGGATATGCTCTAGGGTGGATGACTCTGTTGTACTATATGTTCCATGAATTTCTGAAAAAATAACAGCCTATCAATAAAAGAGCTTACCATTTACACTGAAAAATGAAGCACATGAATAAGGTAAATAATTTGGATGGAACTAAAACTAAACTGGCCACAAAATAGCAAGGGAACAAGCAGGTAATAATTAGTCATTCAGGCTACTAGTGCCTCTGCCTGTACAAGTGCAGTTCAGATACGCCAGTTTACTAAAACTTTAAACTTGGAGTCCTGAGTGGCCAAAACCAATACTTCCCTATCTTATTTGATGTAAATCTATTTAAGTTGCATCTGGACTGAGGTATGAGTGATTCAACATTGGAACTTCCTGCTTTCACTTGCTATCCTGGTTTAGCCATGGCCAGCAACTAAGCACCATGCATCCTGGTGGGATGGGGGAGAGAATCAGAGGAGTGAAAGTGAAAACTCATGGGTTGAGATAAAAGCAGTTTAATAGGTCAGGCAAAAAGCCACAAGTGCAGGCAAAGACAAAATTAATTCACCACTTCCCATCAGGAGGCAGGTATTTAGCCATCTCCAGGAAAGCAGGGCTCCATCACATGCAACTGTTACTTGAGAAGACCAAAATGCCATTGCACCCTCATACAGTCCATTATATGCTGAGCATGACGTCATATGGTATGGACTATCCATTTGGTGAGTTTGGGTCAACTGTCCTCTCTATGTCCCCTCACAATTTCTTGTGCACAGAAAAAGAAGACTCATAATATTGTTTGCTAAAGAAATAATTACAGTAGTGGAAAGCAACTGCAGTTTTGTTGCTTATTAATGAATCTAAAAGTCAGTGACTGACGTATCTTGTTCATCATGTATAACATTCTGCTCTGCAAAATAACCCTTAGCTTTCATTTCAGAGTTGTTCATTTCTAGTCCTCAGTACTGCAGGGTAAACCTAAAAATTTTTAAGCCCATGTTTTCTTAAGACACAGAAATGAGAGAGCAAATTCCTGAAATATATTGTTTAAAGAAAAAAGAACAACAAAGATAAATTTTACTTTACTCCTTTGTTTCTGCACTTGGCATTGATGGGTCAAGGATGACCATGGATTATTTTGGTTTGGGAAAAGTGGAATTCACTTATGAATGTCATAGCTTATGATGGACTAAATCATACCTGCCCACAATGCTCATCTTTCTTATACTGTAGGTGTCAACAACTGAATCTCTTTGCTGTCATAGTTAATACAGATATAGAGTGTAATTCATCTCACTGAATATAGGTATTACAGAACATATGCCATGAATAGTTCAATGAATTACATCACAACCTCTACAACTTGGAAGAGGTGGTAATGCAAGGTGTCTTGCTCAGATCAAGAAGACTATTCAGATTATTTTTTTTCATGAGAATCTTTTAATTCATTTTCATGTAACACTGGCTCATGTTCCAGGACTTGAAGAAGTCAATAGCAAATCTTCTCCTGGGCACTTCCCTTTCATGCACTTTCATGAAGTGGAAGATACTTTTGTTAGGGTTTTTAGAGATAGAACTCTGAAGATTTCCACCCCGTATGTTACAGAATGCTTTCAGAACTGATTTTCATCAAGTAAATTTTTTCACCCCTCAAAAATTAGAACGCTTTATTCTCTTATATTTCCTGTAGTCACTTCTAAGGTAACTCCTAGCATTACCACAAGTAATAGCTACTATTCATTTACAGAGAACATAGTTTCATGAGAGCAATGGAGACTCCAAGTAGCTACTAAACTAAACACTGTGAGGCTTAATATTCTCATTTGTGAAATCAGGTGAATGCTATAGGAATTTCACTTCTCAGCTGGATATGGCCTGCCCTCTGCTAACACGCAACTCCCAATTCATCCTCTTGGTGAAGGACCCGTGTTCTTGCTGTTCTGTAACAGTTGGTTTTAAATAAATTGAGGAAGAAGTTAGCTCATATTCCAATTTTTTTTTTTCCCCAATGTTTTGGTTTCACCTATGGAAACATTGGCTATGCTACCCTACTATCATCCATAGACAAATGGTTACCACTAAAGAAAACTATTTATTTTTGTGTCTGTGAGGCCTTTTTTGGTAAGAAATGGTTTGAAACCATCTCTGAGGCTTGATCATATGGAATCAGATGCAGTGCAGACTGTATCTTTACTTCTCTTAGAATTAAAATATAGATGCACCAGCCACTTTCTTTTCTTTTTCTCCTGAAAGTTATTTCGTATCATAAAGCTTCTTTTCTCCTGGTTCTCATTTCTCAAGTTTTATGATAGAGTCATAAAATTAACAGAATCTATTACAAGATGCTCTTTTTATGTATAAGATTTATTTTATGTTGACGGAGGTAATGGAAACTTTCTAGAACTGCAGTAACTAATGCCCTTCAGGTAAGAACTAGATGACAATTCTATTATTTTTTTTCAAAAGAAAATTTTAATTAAGCTGGTCAAAGGAGAGTCCTCACTGTTTTCCATGTTTGAGCCCTGTTTGATCAGAGTTGCTTATTTTTTGCCGTAGAAATCATTCAGCACAAGATGTAAGATATAAAATATCATCATTTAGTAACATAAGTCCTACTGCTTCAAAAGTTTCCTTCTGTGTTGTCTCCTCCTCTGGCAAAATGGTCCCTCAAGCCATGTTTGAAGTTTAAAACTCTCACTTTCTTTGTTTTAGTTTTAGAAAGCCTCCTGGTTGGAAAGTAAATTTAATTCAGTATTTTAAAAAAATTGAAAGGAAGTGTTTAAAATTTTATATATGTCTACGAGGCATTCCTCCTGCAATACTGAAACCATGTTGATTATGGAGGATGTTTATAAGTTTATGGGATAAAGCAATTTTTCAGTTATATGATAAATCATTTATCAGAAGATTGGCAAATTAAAGACATTCTTCCTTCAAGTTATCTGCATAATTTAGAAAATTTCTGCACTGAAGCCCTATGGTCATCATCCAAATCTGAGTCATCTGGGTTCTTTGGTAGTTTCCTTATCTCCCTGAATGAATCTACCTCAGTTTGCAGACTTTTCATTCTTTGTCCTCATCTGTCCTTGAAATACTGATTAGGTTTTATCTTAGAACAAATTAAGCTTCAGGGAAGCTATGACATGTAACGAACAAGTTGTATCACCATGTAATGCTTCTACGGTTTGAGACTCAGGTTTTTTCACATCAGAGCTAGTAACTAGTGATAGTGGCGCACAGAGTTCTTGGATTTTTTTTTTTAAATTAAAATTTAAAAAGCACTTAAGAATATGCATTTCTAAATACCCATAATCCTCCATGTATATTTAATGTCTTAGTTTTGCTCTACTGCAAGCTCTGTTAAGCAAGCTTTTTTTCTTGACTTGCCAGAACAGAACCAGTTTATATTCCTTTAACTCAGATTCAGACAATGTAGTGACCCCCACCAGATCTGTATAACCTGTTGTGTTTTGTTTACTTTTCAGCTGTCCATCTGGATTCCTTCATCTCATGGGGAAGCTGTGCTTATGGCTATGCTTAAACAACATGATACAAGTTTGCATTTCATTTTTAGACTTAAATCTATCTGGCCAAACAGGATACTGTATTTAGCCTGAAAGGGAGTTGTACAACACTACTGAAGCAATACAGCTGTAGGAGGTAATATGTATGCACAAGACACTACAAGGTAGATACATGGAATTACTTTGACACAGGTCTATAAATTCTTGTTGTGTATATATAACATATTGTTCTTGTCTTAAAGTTCCAGATAAAGCTCCCATCGATATTTTACTTACAACATTCTGTTAGTTTTCTAAAGAAAACAAGTGGATGTCTTAACCTTTTGCTTTCACAGATAATTACTGGAGGCAAGGAGGTGGGATTTTCTTTTATTTTTTTCTTTTTATGCTGACTTAGTTTTTCTGACTCTTACACCCTGGATAGACAAAACACAAGCCTTAACTCATTGCAGTTTGCTGAACTATGGATGATGCACCTTGATATAGTTTTCTGGGGAAATATGATAGTTTGCAATCATTCACTGAAGTAAAAAAGGTCAATTTTGGTCATGTGTCCCCCCACCCTGCCCCACAATTCACAAACGATGCAAATGTCAATATATATTTAAATTAGTTATGACATACAATTTTTCATATTTACCCAATTTTTTTCTTGCCTCTATTATGTTGAACATCCACCCAATTCTGTGATTTTTTCTCAGTTTTTTCAGGTAGCTCAATGTCCTTATGGACTTCATAATTCAGTGCTTCCACGAGTAAGAACATTGTAGACCAGTAAAATGATTTAAAACTCACTCAAAAAAGCCAAATGTTTCCAATCACAACTTCAAAAGGTTTGAAAAAAACTCACTTTGTTCAGACAGTTGAGAATGTGCATTGCTACAGCTACAAAAATCTCTACCTTGCCAATGTCAGACTTGACAGACTGGAGATATGTGATGGAAAGTTTGGGCAGGATAGTTGATAGTAAAAAAAAGAGTGAGAGAGTGCACGCACAGCAATTTGTCTGGAAACTGCTCATCCCAGCACTCTGCTTTTTGTATTGGTATTTCTTGTATTCTGCTGCAGTAATGATGCAGTTTCGGTTGGATTTGAAATGGCATGAAAGAGAACTAAGCTACAAAATATGAGGTTTCATCTACCTTTTCTGTGATCCTTTTAAAATTCTGTACATTAGTGTACTCAGTATATACCATAGCCCTAAGATATTTTGGGGAAATTTGTGCTCTACTAAAACACAGCTTACAATAAGTATGGCTAAATCACCTCATAGTTCATAGTATGGTAAAGAAGTCCAGGATTCTAATCTGTGGTTGCTAAGATACAATGGAACTCAGCAACTCTTGGACAGCTTTCTGAAAAGTAATTATAGGACTCCAGCACATTATGGAAGATACTACTTTTAAGGAAGTGTGAAAGTTACATTCTACTATTAAGTTCAGATGCTGGCATCTCTCTCTTAAAAATATACATGGAATATATCATATTATACAGTGTAGCAGAACACTTCAGGATGCTTGGAACTATTATGCAGATGACACTCTTTTTGGAAAGCTAGGAGACCATGAGGCTGGTGAAAAGTGTAGTAATATATAGATTTCCCTTTTGGTATAAAAGATATTTAAAAGCAAACACATTAAAAAACCCCAAAACAAACCCAAACCACAATAATCAGGGATTGCCAAATTTAAAATCACTTATCTTCAGAGCATTCTCTTTGAATATATATGATAGGACTATTTTTTAAAACTCTAATATTAGTCTATATCTAAAAAAACACTCTATTGTAGTTTTGCATGGCTGGGTTCTAGTGCAGAAGGGGGTCTGTAGGGGTGGGTTCTGCAAGAAGCATCCAAAAGCTTTCTGCAGGCTCAACAGAGTAAACACCAGCTGACTCAAGGACAGAGTCATTGTTGACCAAGGCTGAGCTCATCAGCGATGGTCACAGAGACTCTGCGAATCGCATTTAGGAGAAAAAAAAACACAAGCAGCCACTTTTTGCCACCAGAGAAGGGAGTGAGAAGGTATAAGAAACTATGCAGACACCAAGGTCAGGGAAGAAGGACCCTGGGGCAGGAGGTGCCCCAGGTGCTGGAGAGAAAAATTCCCTTGCAGCCAGTGGAGAGGACCATGGTGGAGCAGGTGGAGACCTACAGAAGACACTGTGACCCACATTGGAGCAAGCCTCTGCCAGCACTTTCAGCCCGTGGAGAGACAGAGACACAGAGATGAGTGAGAGAAAGAGACACCCTCACCAGAGCAGGTTTGCTTGGGGAAGTCTTGTGACTCTGTGGAGGACCAAGCTGGAGCAGTCTGAGACCAAGCAACATTCTATGATTCTACGACTGCACCCCATAGAACTGACTCACACTGGGGCAGCTGGTGAAGAGCTGAAGCCCTGTGGGACAGGACTCACGTTGGGGAAGTTTGTGAAGGACTGTCTCCCGTGGGTGGGACCCCAAGCTGCAGGAGGAGAAGAGTATGAGAAATGCCCTCCACTCCACTCCCCCCACCCCCAGCTAAGAAAGAAAGCAACTGAGCTGATCAAAACTCCAATTCGCCCATACCCTGCCCCTCCCCATACCACAATGTTAGGGGAAGAAGGGACAAAAATCATGACTAAAGTGAACTCTGCTAAGAAGGGAGGGGTGGAGGGAGGTGCTTTAAGATCTCCTTGTACTTCTCATTATCCAACTCTGCTTTCACTGGGTGTGTAGTGTTGTGTAATAAATTAGTTTTCTTTCCTTTATTCTGTGTTGAGTCCGTTTTGCCCATGATGCTGATTGTGGAATGAACTCTCCCTGTTCTTATCTTGATTTCTAAGCCTCTCAGTATTTTCTGCCTTTTCCAGCTGAAAGGGGCAATGATAGAGTGTCTTTGGTGGGCATCTGGCCTCCAGCCAGGTTCAAACCACCACAAAAATAATTTTGATTCCTTAGACATCACGCTAGCATTAGTGCAGACTTGCTTTAATCTAACCTTAATGAAATGATTCTTACTTAGGCACTAATTTTCAGTGAGCACTACAAGGACTATAAATTGCTCCTTTTTCATGTGAAGAAAATGTGTAGCACTGTAAGTACTTTGCATTCTTTTTTCTGTGTTTTCTCATCAGTCTTTGTTTTCCTTCATAGTGATATAACAGTATATACACAGGAAGAGGTTTTGTTGCTGGAAAGACAGGGGGTTTTTTTCCCTTCTTATGGTAAAGATGAAGGAAAAAGCAGTAGAAAATGCTTTCTTTGTTTCTCTATAGGTTATGTCCAATGAGGCAACGTGAAATGGATTTATAGCAGATACGAACTTCTAGAAGAAAAAGCAACGATTTCTCTAGGTTTTTTATATCCTCTAAAGTAAATGCTTTCTGCCTGCAAGATTATTTCATGGAGATAGCTTTCTAATTTACTTGTAACTTCCATTGTTTCTGAAGCATGGTTCATACATTAGAATCAATTTTTGTCCATGGAGATTTTTGAATTCTTGGCAGTTAAATAGCTGTTTTTAAATGGACCCATTAGCTTTACAGAATCTGAAACACCTATTAAATTTACCAAAATTGCATTAACTATACTCATACTAGTTGAAGTGTGTCTATTCTTACTTTGAAAGTAATTTTCAGACAGAAAACTAAGTTATATAAGGGTTAGAGATGTGCAGATTGAAATACACAGGTTCTTAAATCCTTAATTCTCTCAGAGAATACATTATGGATTTTCAAAAGAAATCCTTTTGTGAGATTATGTAGCATTGATGGATGCCAGAAAAAGATGCAAAATAGATTTCTGGATTGTTCATATTACAAATTTGCAAACCTGACACTCTCCATTGGCCTGTCAAATTTATTTATATCTGAGAATCAGCTTTAGTTTGCTGGTAATATTATTATCATTATAAGAATATCTGACAGTTTAAAAGATGTGTATGTGAATAATGCATCACTATGTATATCATGCCATTGGGTATTCAACATAACTTTTAAACTATAAACCTTTTTTTTTTTTTTCCTTAATTGGACATTTTGTATGAAACTGCTTAGGAATAGTGTTATGTTGAACTTAGACAAGTTTCAGCAATAAGTAAATATTCTAACTGTTGCCATTCATTCTTGATAATTGAAACTTTTACTATCCTTCCATGGAAAGCTGAGGCATAAAAATATTGTCTCACTCTAAAGGAAGTGACAGTCGGTCAAACAGAGACATTTCTGTTATATATCGTAAGAGAAAATGTATGGCAGTGAAAAGCTGAATAAAGGTTTATCAGCATAAACTTGGGATGGATACATCAGTCACAAGTGACAGACCCTTTAGTCAGCCTTATAGGTCATCCCATGCACAAGTCAATAAAACTTAGAAAATAGACCTTACACAAGCAGCTGTTAAGTACTGTATCAGTTCTGTGTTGTCTCAGAGGCTTAGGACAGTCTGATGGGTCCAGAAAAGCTGAATGGGTAGTTGGAACACAGGTGAATATGTGAAAAAGGTCTGAAAAAAATTGTAATGATGAAATATATTTTACTAGAAGTATTGGAAAGTAATTAAAAAGTAAATAGAAATTTGTGTATGTTCTTCTCTGACAGTAATCAAAATTTTCAAGACACTCGTAATTTTACTGCCATTAAAAGAAGGCCTAATGTCACCTGTCTTCAATAACATGAATTTAACTCTGAATTTGATAAACTATATTTTTAGAATCTTCTGATCACTAAGAACTAAGGAGAAGTTCTGGCATAATTGACATTATTTTGACGATTATTTTTGATTTTTCCTTGAAAGCAGATGTTCTAATCATCTGTTCTCTTCCTACTTTCTTATCAATATAAGTATTGGACAGATTAATACAGACAAGTGTGAAATTAATCTATAACATTTTAATATTGTCAAAAAATTTCAATCAGAAACATACGAAGGATGAAATTCAGTATTAACGTTCATGTCAGATTTTTGAACCAAATTCAAATCTGTGGCTTGATGCTTGAAGTAATTAGATTTCTTTATTAACTTAAAGAAAAACACCCTTGTTAATTTTTTTCTGAAGATTATTTTAGAAATGTTTATTTAATATTTCTCTCAAAATTTTTTTCCCCTACCTCCTAAGATGTTAGTCATCAATCAGGTTACATTGTAAGTCCTGTGCCTGTTTACTTCTCTGCTACTGTTTATGATTGGCTTTTGGTTTTCATACATGCACACTGAACGGAAGATAACGCAGAGACCTCATCGTAAGTATATTTTGAAATGTTATTCATGTGTCAGGGAAAATCAAGTTTGGGTAGATTTGCACAGTTGGTCATTTGAAGAAAAAGACAAATACAAACAGTAAACTAAATTACTAAAGAAATGTGCATATATAGAAATGGAATAGCGTATCCTTTGCTTTAATATATTGTAAAAGAAAAGACACTTTTGAGTAGATTGAAAACTAATCTTTAGAATTAACTACATCAGATTATGACAGTGTCAAATAGTATAACTTTACCTTTTAGAAAATATAATAATTTAATGACCAATACTTGTATTTAGTAATGATGCTAGTTGTAATGAAATATGACCACCTCTGCATTTACAGTGACAGCTTGCTACCATTTTTACAGAAAATGGTATCTTGTGGTTTTTTGTCATTTCTTAGATATGAGAGAAATTATTATTCTGCTTCCAGAGACTATCCATTCAAACAGCAGAGGTAAATGTAACATTCAGTTTTTCACAATCTAACCACTAAATTTCTAGAAGATGGAATTGCTTGTGACTTTTTGAAATAAAGAAGTTATTTCTCCTGCCCTTTTTCAAAGCATTCTTTACATGAATATATTTATTTTATCCAGGAGCTTGGGCCATTTGAATAATTTTTCAGGGTAATAAGAATGGGAAAGCACAGTTATACATCTCAGACTCAAAAAATAAATAAAAACAAAGCATATAGGTTTTGTGATATTTTTTTCTCTTCAGCTGTTGATTTTCAGAAATAATAGAAGTATGCATTTTTCTATGGCATCAGAGCATGCTTTTCAGAAATTAATATTCTTCTAGAAAAGAAACCCGAGATAATGTAGCCTGGTAAGAAACATTTTTTTAACATAAGTAAAGGCCTCAGGTTATGGGATGACCTGATAGATATGGAGCCCATAACTTGTTTGGACTTCTTGAGCTTATTTTAGCTTGTTTAGCTTTTCCAGCTGTGTAATGACCATGTGGTGGGCTTGGGTTTTTTTTCGGTGTGGGTTCTTTGGGTTTTTGGGGTTTTTTTTATTGGCATTATTTTATGTTGCAATACCTACTGAAAATAATTTCCATAAGGGTACCATTTGTAAACTATATGTAGAATAAACTTTGTCACTAGAAAGCTAGAGCAACACAGGGCAATCATTTAGTGATGCAAGGGTGGCTAAGGGTGAATTCTGGATACAACCACAAATTTATAAAGATATCTCACAGTTTTAGGGGTGACACAAAAGAAAGTAACAGCTCTCTAACTTATATTCAACTTGAAAAAGTCAAGACCAAAATAAGTTATGGTTCATTGCGGAGCCGCTTGCTATCATCTTTGACAGCTCTTGGAGAACACGAGAAGTACCTGAGGATTGGAGGATAGCCAATATCACTCCGGTCTTCAAAAAGGGCAAGAAGGAGGAACCTAACAATTATAGGCCAGTCAGCCTCACTTCTGTCACAGGAAAGGTGATGGAACAGCTTGTTCTGGATGCCATCACCAAGCAACTGGAAGAGAAGAAGGTCATGAGGAGTAGTCAGCATGGATTCACCAAAGGGAGATGGTGCTCGACCAATCTCATAGCCTTCTATGATCTCATCACCGGCTGGGTGGATGGAGGGAGAGCAGTGGATGTCATCTACCTTGACTTCAGCAAGGCTTTCGATACTGTCTCCCATGACATCCTGATAGAAAAGCTAAGAGATCATGGGATAGATGAGTGGACAGTGAGGTGGGTTGAGAACTGGCTGTCGGACCGGGCTCAGAGGGTCGTGATCAGTGGAACAGAATCTGACTGGAGGCCTGTGACTAGCGGTGTTCCCCAGGGCTCGGTGTTGGGTCCAGTCCTGTTTAATATCTTCATCGACGACCTTGATGAGGGAATAGCATCCACCCTCAGCAAGTACCCGATGTTACAAAGCTGGGGGTGGTGGCTGACACGCAGGAACACTATGCTGACATTCAGCGAGACCTGGACAGGCTGGAAAGCTGGGCAGGGAGAAACCAGATGAGGTTTAATAAAAGCAAGTGTAAAGTCTTGCACCTGGGGAGGAATAACCCTCAGTATCAGTACAGGCTGGGGGATGACCTGCTGGAGAAGAGCTCTGTGGAGAAGGACCTGGGGGTCCTGGTTGATGACAGGTTGGCCATGAGCCAGCAGTGTGCCCTGGTGGCTAAGAGGGCCAATGGGATCCTGGGATGCATCAGGAAGAGTGTGGCCAGCAGGTCGAAGGAGGTGATCCTCCCCCTCTACTCTGCGCTGGTCAGGCCCCACCTGGAGGATTGTGTCCAGTTCTGGGCTCCCTGGTATAAAAAGGACAGGGATCTCCTGGAGAGAGTCCAGAGAAGGGCTACGAAGATGATTAAGGACCTGGAACATCTCCCGTATGAGGAAAGGCTGAGTGAGCTGAGGCTGTTCAGCCTGGAGAAAAGAAGACTGAGGGGGGACCTAATTAATGTTTATAAATATCTTAAGTATGGGATGCCAACCCCTTTTCAGTCATCTGTGGAGATAGGACAAGGGGCAATGGCTGTAAACTGGAGCACAGGAAGTTCCACACCAACATGGAGAAGCACCTTTACACAGTGAGGGTGACAGAGCCCTGGGACAGGCTGCCCAGGGAGGTGGTGGAGTCTCCTTCTCTGGAGATATTCAAGACTCGTCTGGACACCTATCTGTGCAATATGTGCTAGGGAGCCTGCTTTGTCAGGGGGGTTGGACCCGTTGATCTCTTGAGGTCCCTTCCAACCCCTACGATTCTGTGATTCTGTGATTCAGTGCAGACAATAAAGCATGCCAGGAAAAAACAGAACCCCAGGTAGACCCTAGGTTGATGAGAAGGAAGAATGAACATCATGCTACTCCTGGCAAAAAGAAGGAGGAATACCTACCATCAAGCACCCTGCTTGTACCTGTGAAGGCTTCAGGTGGGTGACAACTAGTAATCCCTCCCTGCCACCCCTTAGTCTTAGGACTGAAAGGAGAAGTTGAAAAAGAGAGTGCACAGTAAGACAGGGTTGGGGTTTTTTTTATATAAAAACTTTTAATAGTTACATTGTAAGGGCATTGTATATTAATCAAAGTATTTGTTTTGTGAGTGTTAGTATCTGTGTACCTGAACTAATAATAAACATTTCTTGTGTTTTGGTTATGCCATTAAAACTTTTGATTAGATTCTTCGGTTGACTTGCATCTATTATATATTTATGCTTATCCATCACAATATTTTAGCATGATAATATGCCCACACTGTGATTTCAGAAAATATTCATAAACTGAGAGCAACAGAGAAATAAAAGGTGTTGAGCATCCTTATAAGAAGAACACTGAATTTCTGAGAATGTAAATTATCCGGTTAAATTCTGTTAATTTTTCTGAGAATACAGAAAAATAATATTCACAACGTGTCTCTAAATTAAATTATTTAAGTGCTGAAATTTACAGACTAATGCTTTGTAACAATTTGCTGAAAATAGGACTTATTTGATTGTAATTTTACATAATTTGGTGACCTTCTAAAGTGGGAAATTTCCACTAAAACACAGAAATTTCCCAACATATCTTTTTTAACTAAATTACTGAAAACTGTGTCTGAGGCACTCGGGTATTGTATTAATTACTCAGATAGTAATGGCTGATTCCTAACCCGTACATTCAAATAATTGAAGAGATTGAACTCAATGGGAGAAGTTCCTCTAAAGCCATTCTCCAAAAGAAGAGAGAAGGGTGTACAGTAAGAAGTTATTCTTTTTCATAATACAGCTTCTCCCCTCCCAAAAGCAGTAAATATAATGGAGATACATACCTTAATCTGATCAGGTTGAATAACTGTAATCCAGAATAAAGACATCCAGTCTTTAATGGTGGCTATCAAGGCTAGCATAGATTGCAATTCTATAGTGTTATGTAGAACCTCTAGTATAAAGCAAAAAAACTCCAAAACAAAACAACCACCTGTCAGGTTTTGTGGTCATTATCTGCCTACTGTAATTAAGCCATGACATCATAATTTCAGGTATTTATACCTATTAAGAATCTCTCCCATGAGCCTTCTCTTCTCCATGCTACAGCCCTATTTCTCTCATCCTTTCATTGTATGAGAAATGCTATAGTCCCTTAATCATTTTAGCAGCCTTTCACTGGACTCTGTTCTGTATGTTCAAGTCTCTCTTGAACAGAGGAACCCAGAACTGGACGCAGCATTCCAGGTGTTGCCTCACCATTGCTGAAAAGAGGGGAAAGATCACTTCCCTCGACCCGATAGCAATATGTTGTCTAATGTGAGACACAATTCTATTAGCAAAAACACATCGCTAACTGATGGTCAACTTTGTGTCCACCAGGACCTCCAGTGCCTTTTCTTCCAAGCTGATTTCCAGCTGTGTGGAACCCAACATATGTTAGTACATGAGCTATTCCTTCCCACTTGCAGGACTTGACCCTTCTTGTTCCTGTCCACCCATTTCTCCAGCCTGTCAAGATCCTTCTGGATGGCAGTACAACCCTCTGATCTATCGGTCAATTCTCACTGTTTTGTGGCATCACCAAACCTACTGAAAGTACTCTGCCCCAGCACTGAGATCATTAATGGAGATGTTAATCAGGATTTGTGCCTGTACTGATCCCTGGGTTACACTGCTAATCATCAGCCTTCACTTAGCCTTTGTGCCCCTAATCACCACTTTCTGGGCTTTTCAATTCACTTCACTGTCTGCTCATCCAGCCCATATATCAACAGATTGTCTGGAAGGATCTTTCCAGAGATACTACTATAGGCCTTAGTGAAATCCAAGAGGACAATATCCACTGCTTTCTCCTCATCTACCAGCCCAATCTTTTCACTGTAGATGTTTATCAAGTTGGTCAAGTATGACTTCCCCTTGGTGAATTCATGACTACTACTGCTGATGATATCCTTGTTATTCATGTGCCTGGAAATGGTTTCCAGGGTTAACAGCTCCATCAGAGAAAATTTATATATGTATGTAGACACCAATCTGATACAGGTAGTCTTGTGTGATACAAAGTAGATAGGTAAAATATTTTTGGTTGATTTGAATTCTTATGACTCTAGAGCCTTCATCACTTAGTACTGCATATATGATTCCACAGAGAAGTTGAAAGAAAAATCTATAGCTGGCATGTTGAACAAATACATAAACATAATACAGGAAACTGTAAGATTGACATGAAAATCTAATGTAAAAATTTTCTGTTGTCGATGAGACAGATCTAAATAGTTTGTTATATGCAGTAGATTTTCCGCATACACAGAGAAGTCATTTCATAATTCATTATATTTAAATGAAGACTAATCAATTTAGCTCTCACTCAAGCAATTAAGAACTTTACTGAAGTTTAGACTAAGGAAAAGTGAAGCATATGCTGGTAACCAGAGAAATATGTGAATTTTTTAGAACTATTTTAAAATCAACTATTCAACCAATATAACTGCCATATTAAATGAATGTGCCTTCCAGGAAACAAGAATGAATAGTTAAAAAAAAAAATAAATAAAAATTTAAGGAAAGAAAATATTTCTTGCAGCTAACAGTGCTAACAGATTCATAAGCAAAAAAGAGAGTGACTGACCAGAAGATATTCTGAAGCTGCTAGCACAAACTTTACCAAGCAGTCCAATAGCACAGTTGGAAAAGAAGTCTTTCCTGGATGAGCAGTGTATCATATGATTCAAAGAAACAGAGTAAACAATACTTCAGTCTGATAAGAAAAACATTCCCTTTTCAAGATGCTTCCCCTAATTAAGAAAAAAAAAACAACCTAGAAAAGAAATCTGAATATATTATTGTTCAAGGAAGTAGCAGTGCATCAGTATTCAAGTGTCTGTAGAAGTTTCTCTTTAGAGGTATGGAATGAATGTGCTTTTCTCCAGAGACAGATGTTGTAATAAAGCACAAAGAAGCTGAGAATGAAATAACATCCCATTGCTACAGGGAATGGATTCTATAAAAAGACATTTTAAAGCTATTATTTTTTAGTTTGTAAACTGTCACTTTACCTCTTGATTTTGGGGTGATATAGGTGGATAAAACCATTCCTTTCCAAACCTTTCAAGCCAAGATGTTTTCATATCCTGACAGAAGCTATTGAACTATTCACAGGTCATGAAACAGTGTGACATGACTGATAATACTCAGCAAGACCAGTTGTAGTTCGAAAGCTCGCACTAAATAAAAGAGAAGAAAAATATTCTTTTCTCAAAACCTGTATTAAAGTACTCTATAGGATCAGTTCAGTGATCCTTAAAAATTTATATGGCACACACTGCATAAAATAATCCTAATTAAGAATCACTAATTGAATCAGATTTAAATTAATTGATATTAAAACATCAAGCAAAAAAATTAAACAGTTTTTTTATGCTGATGCAGCTGCTGCGGTGGGTGGAACTTGGCTGGATGACAGGGGCCTACAGGGCCACTCTCTCAGTCTCCCTCCTCAACAGGACAGAGGGATAAAATAAGATTAAAAGTTCATAGCTTGAGATAAAGATGGTGCCAACTACTGTGACAGGCAAAACATTTTTAACTAGCGAAATTAATTTATTGCCAGTTAATAAGCAAAAAAATCCCCAAAATAAAAATAGCTTCTCCCCATGCTTCTTTTCTTCCTGGGCTTTCTTTACCACTGACTCTTCTGCCTACTTCCCTGAGAAGTGCAGAAGGATGAGGAATGGGTCTTTAAGTCAATTATCTGTTGTCTCTGCTGCTCCTTCCTACTCATGCTCTTCCCCTGTTCCAGTGAGGGGTCCCACCCGTGAGCGACAGTCTTTATGAAGTGCTTAAGTGTCAGTCAATGCAACAGTCTGCAATTCTTCAAGAACTGCTCCAGCATGGGTCCTTTCCATGGCATACAGTCCTTCCGGAATGGACTGCTCCATTGTGGGTGCCCTGTGGGTCACATGTTCTGCCAGAAAAAATGATCTTGCATGGGCTGCAGTTGTCTTTAGGGCCATCAACCTTTTCCAGCATGGTGTCCTCCATGGGCTGCAAGGAGACAATGTGTGTTGTCATGGTCTTTTTTGTCATCATGGGCTGCAGGAGAGTCTGTGCTCAGACACCTGGAAGACCTCCCCTCCCTCCTTCTTCCTTGACATTGCTGTGTGCAAGGTTGTTTCTTTCACATTTTTTCTACTCTCTGACAGCTGCTACACAGCATTTTTTACACTTGCTTAAATATGTAATCAAAGAGATGTCACCAGCTTCACTGACTGGGTCAGCTTTGGGCAGCAGTGGATCCATTTTGGGGTAACTGCGGCTGGTTCTTTCCTAGATTGGGACAGTTCTTGGTAGCTTCTCATTGAAGCCATCACTGAAGCACCCTCTCTATCAAAACCTTGACATGAAAATCCAATACAGAAGATCAAGCTTAAGTGATATACTATATAGACTCTAATATGAATAGTCAATTCAAATTAGCTTATTTATCAGGAATTGCTGAAACATATAATCATAGGTAGATTGGGTTGGAAGAAACCTCAAAGATCATCTTATTCCAACTCCTGGCCATGGGCAGAGACACCGTCCACTAAAGCAGGTTGCCCAAAACCCCATCTAAGCTGATCTTGAATACTTCCAGGGATGGGGCTTCCACAAACTTGGCAACTTGTTACAGTGCCTCAGCATCCTCACAGTAAATAATTTCTTCCTAATATCTAGTATAAATCTACCCTCTTTTAGGTTAAACCCATTACCCCTGGTCACTACATGCCCTTTTAAGAAGACCCTCTCCAGATTTCTTGTAGGCTCAAGTATTGAAAGGCTGCTATTAGGTCTCCCTGGAGCCTTCTCTGCTCTAGGCTGAACAATCCCACCTGTATCAGCCTGTCTTCATAAGAGAGGAGCTCCAGCTCTCTGATCATATATATATATATGATATTTTGTATTATTAGACATGTTTAACTAGTAGTCATTTCTGTTTGAATTCCTTTTACCCTTCCTCATGAACAGACAGAGCTTTGCCTCAGAATGGATCACAAGTAAATTGAGAGCTCAGGGATGAGAGAAGAGACCAATAATTATGACACTGTGGTAAGTGCCTGCTGCACACTACCTGTTAAAGATGAGGAATTAGATGAAAGAATTTTAAACAGCTGGAAAAAACGTCATGCTCACAAGACATCATTCACATAAGGTAAACTAACCAACCCAATATCTGCTAGAAGGGCAGTGTGACAGATGCAAACACTCCAGGGGACTTCTAGAGAGTGCTGAGGATGGTTTCTTAATGCATACAATCTATGGGACAGGATGTGCTAGACCTGTTGCATATGAATAAGGAAGAAATGATTGGTAAAGTTGCAGCCTTCACTGTATCTATAGTACAGGACAGTTTGAGATCCTGAAAAAAAATAAGCAAATGAAAAATAGCAGTATAGCCACAAACATATGCAGAAACTTTTTTTTTTTTTTTAAGGGATGAAATCTCATGAAATATTGTCCTGAAGAGCAAAAGTACCCTAAAGAT
Source organism: Porphyrio hochstetteri (assembly GCA_020800305.1). Lineage (NCBI taxonomy): Eukaryota > Metazoa > Chordata > Aves > Gruiformes > Rallidae > Porphyrio > Porphyrio hochstetteri. Next base: position 19,814,027 of record CM036906.1, on the reverse strand, counting down.
CTGGTTAATCTACAAGGACAATGTGCTTGAAAGAGGATGGTTCATGCTGACAATGCAGAATGTTGATCATAGAAAGCAGAAGTTCAATCCAGATGAACAAGGAGTCCCCAGCTGAGCTAAAATGCAGGAAGAAAGTGCAAAGGGGATGGAAGTAGGTATGGGCCACCTGGGAGGACCACAGAAACATTGTTTGTGTGTACGAGGTTGGAAATCAGAAAGGAAAAATTTAGCAGGAGGTGTCACTTGCAAAAGACATGAAGTGGGGGCTGATGGACTTACATTGGCAAAGGGAAGGCTAAAACAGAAAACTGATCTCAGTTTGAAATTTTGAAGACTAATGGAGGTCTTGTCTTCAGTTACTGAGTGGGAGATTGTAATGAGGACACAGCTACACCTTTCTCATAGGGGCAAAGTCATATTACAAGAGGCAATGGGCAAAAGCAGAAACATAATAATTTCTGATTAGTTATGAAAAAAACCTTTTTAATATTAGCGTCTCCAAACACTGAAATGAGTTGCTTAAAGAGGCTGTGACATATCAAACCTTGGAGATAGTTAGCATTTAGGCTACCCAGGGGGTTTGTGGAGTCTCCTTCTCTGTAGATATTCAAGACCCATCTGGATGCCTACCTGTGCAATCTGTCCTAAGGAACCTGCTTTGGCAGGGGAGTTGACTCGATGATCTCTGGAGGTCCCTTCCAACCCCTATAATTCTGTGATTCTGTGATCCCAGCAAAATCATCTAAGTGCACCTACTTAAAGATAGTTACTAGACTATATGACCTCTGGAGGTCCCTTCCAATATATTTTTTAAATGAAATTAATCAAATTGCAATTTTATAGTACTATGGTGTTGTCACAACTGCCAAAAAAAATACCCCTCTCATGCTAGACACTGTTGTATTGGTCTTAATATGTCTAAAAATTCAACAATTATCTGAGGGAAGAATATAATGGGGTAGATTTTTCCTTGATGTTACAATCATTACCTCCATTAGATAGAGGAACAGAACTGATTTATCTCAATCACCTATTTTATTTGCTGATTAAAATTTGGTATGTTTCCCTTTCCTTCTGAAAGTGAGCTGTGTCAAAAGACAAATTAACTGTTACATAGTTAATCAACAGATTTAAACACTCTTCAAAATTTAATTGATGTAAAAGTTACTTATGGATATTTTCTTATAGTACACAAAATGGATGAAGAACTTTAGAAAATGCTGTACCTCTTTACTACTATTGATATTTTTCAATTGTTTTTGAAGTTTCTGAAATTGTTGTGGAAAACATAAGAATAAACAGTTTTAGAACTTTATGTTTTAGAACATAAATTTCATTGTTAAATCACACACAGCAATAAAACACATCTTTAATTTAGCAAAAGACTTTTTTTTTCTTTTTGAATGACTGAAAATTACTTGCAAAAAGCAAGATATGCTTGGTTTTGGTTGAATAAGGCCATTTTCTATCGGATCAAGACAGGAGGTCTTTCTGTCTAAAAATGTCACCAGATGTTGTAATAACAAAAAATATCCCCAAAACCAAAACCAAACAGATCTTTAAGAGGAGCAATAAGGATCATATTTTATGAATTTATATTTTAGCCAAGGATTCGTGTTATTGCTGACAAATATGACAACTATGAAATTGAGATAAAGTTACAAATTTTATCTGTGTTTTCCTGTAGGTTTATACTTCAGAGCTGTCTGCTCATCTGAAGAGGTGTTTAAACTAGTCACGAGCTAGACCTACTACACCCATAGTAAAGGTGTTATTCTTTGCAGTTATGATTTACTTAAAATGAAATCTGGGATTATTTCAGGCTGCAGTCTCTTGCTGTTGATGTGCGGTGAGTAGACTTAACAGTTATTCTGTCAGGGCATAAAGGCAAGCAGGGATAACACACCTTTTTTTTAAACTGGCATGCAGGTATGAATAGTACATAGTTCCAGCCAGCATTTACCCAAAGTATATTTAATGATAGGTGAGTTTCTGAAAGGCAAGAAAAGCTCCATCAAATATTCTACTAATGTAATTCTAATATATGAGTTAAAAAAGGTTTCCTAACAGCATAACCTCTTTAAAGTCAACCACTATAAACTTGCATACAAAGAAAACATCCTTACTTCCAAAATAAATTATTGAATGATTAATGTCAATTACATATTTGCAGCAAGAATACTAGTTCTTTAAAACTGAACATTATACAATTGAAGCCCCACAGGTAAGTGCCCTATATGCCGCTCCATTACTGATTGTGGTTTTAACACTCTGCTAGAGTTATTTCCCCAGCTGGATTTCCACCTGTCCTTTAATTCATGCATTTTATTCTTGAACTCTTGGATATATTTTTTTCTTTGTAGTTTAAACTGTGAATGGTTAAGAAGAAAACTTTTCCAGTCTAGTTATATGATTCTGAGACTATTTTTCACCTGTAAAATTCTATCACTCAAGAGTGAAAGATGGTATCACAAGGATTTCAGGATGCACATAGTGCTGAATCTGGTCTTACTGAACACATACTTCTAAGCACTAAGAGAAACATGCTATTTTCTGCCTTATCTGCAGAATTGCTGCCCAAACTCGTTCTTAATATGATCACTAGAACTTTTTTTGTTTATTATTTTATTTTAATTTTTAAACTTTTTTAAATTTTTATTTTCATCTAGAAACAGGCGGGAACAAATCCTGTTGGCATTGCCACTCCCATTTTAGGCAGTGATTTTGTCACTGTCAGATCTTGCATCTCTGGTTTGCTTTTTCTTCCTCCATCTTAACAAGTTACTTTTAATTTGCTATTGCTAGATTTCCAGTCTTGAGTCACTGGAGCGGATTGATCCCTATACCTGGAGGTACAAAAGCACTGTAGTTGGATCCTCTGGAGAAACTTGTCGGGACTGTGTTTGGTCATTTTAATTGATGACTACAGATGTAACTGTCATCATACAGCTGTCATTCGTACTTAGGAAGCTAAATGACCTTCATTCTGACTTGTAATTAAGTTTTATAGTGTGTGATGTTTAAGTCATTTCTCTTTTATGGTCTCTGGTTACATGAAACTCTAGAATAATACTTACAGGTTAGTTTATACCTCATTTTTCAATAGTAGTTACTGAAATTTCCTATCCATGAGGGTTGATAGTTTTTCTTTTTGTTTTGTTATTTGTTTCAATTTTAGTCCTGATTTACTTAGTTTTTAAAAGATCAACTTTACAGAAATAGTAATATTACTTTTATTTTGGAACTCTTACATAACTTCCTGTTTTCACTTCTTTTTAATCATGATACTTTTGAATTAGCAAACTGTCATGTTCCTCCACTTGAGGAGGACTTTGTCTCAAAAGTCATGACACAGATTTCTCTGTGTTTCACATTCATAGAACTGGTTGGGGTTGAGAAAATTTCAGTCACTTCAACCTAATAGACATTGTCATGCATTCTTGCATGAGGGATCCATTTAAGGAAGACAGATGAAACAAGCTCCAGTATTTAAATTTCAGTTCTGCTGAAATGTGAAACATAGCAAGTTTAGAAATACGAGCTTTTAATAATTCTAGACAGAATATTTTGATTATTATTTCTTAACTGGTTAGGGAAATATACACAACCATACCTTTCCAGTTTCATCATGAAATCAGACAATATAACAAACAATAAAAGCTTTAGTAATCTTTGCATATAAGGATTTTTAAAGACCATAAAAATAGCATCAAAGAAACACATTAAGATCCTAAATTGGTCAAATATTGAAATTGCTGTAGTTTTAAAATCTACAAATTATTTTAATACCTGAAATAAAAATTAATTTACAAAAGAATATAGGCCTTATTGCCAAGTGCAAGTGATTAAACACCAACCTTGAAACCCAGTTTCTGAAGCAGTCGATGAAAACTTCTTATGAATACTTTCTCTGCATTTAAAAAGGGTCACTGACCTTAAGCTTGCAAAACTGCAATGTGTTGTAAAGTAGGCTCTAAATTAAGGATAAAAGAGAGAAAGGGAACTGTCACATAGCACAAAAGAACTGACATGATCTCCCAACCCACAAAATAAGCAAATGCTGAACACATTAACTATCTTTTATTTCAGAACAAAAAGATTAATATTAATATTTTAAAATGTCTAGATGAAGAGAAAAACAGGATCAAGAAACTGCACTATACAACAGACCTGTTCTATCATGAATAATAATTTCTTAATACTTTTGCATAAATGGATCATCAGTATGTAGACATAATAGTCTTTGTAAAATCATCACAAAAACAACTATATTATAAAGATGGCATATATCACAAAGGGGTAACAAATTAAATATGTGGAATCACACTGGAAATTCTTCAGTTCAGTATCAAGAAAGTGAAAAACAGAACTTGGGAACTTTTTTTCTCCAATTAACCTGAAATTAACTGTATACAATTGAAGTAACTGATTATCTGCTAAACAAGCAAACCAAGAAGGAAAAATTCTGAATAGATATTTCTTTCTCATTCAGGAAGACAGTTATTCTTAAAACATAACATAAATCAGCACAGTGATATAAGAAATATTTTTAAATGCAATCTCTCTTTTTTTTTTTTAGAATAGTAACATTTTTAAAAGTTCTGGGAAAATTATAAATTATCTAGAAATTAACTTTAAAAAAGTAAATACTGTGTTCTCATGTGAATCACTAGCTTTAATTGAGAAAATGGCTAGGTATTCCAAAAGAAATTATAATCAAGGTCAAACATACTGGAAAATGTTGAATGGAATCTGTATAAAAAGCAACCTTATTCTGACAGGGATATCTTTTTGCACAAAAACTGAACTTAGTCCCAATAAGTTTAAGGTGTATGGAGAGAATGATAACATTTTGTATGTTTGATTAAACCCTTTTTTTTTTAATTACTTCAATTATATGTCTGTGCATGTACAGGTATGTCTGTGTATACACATCTTAATATATGCTCACTGTGGCAGCTGTTACAGCATCCTCATCTTAAACACACTTTTGTTAATTAGCTTACCCTCACACAGGTTAAAAATGAGCTGAGTTTCAACTCTGTGACACAGTCAAAATTGGTCACAGAAGACATCCAAAGAGAGTCACTTGACTACCAGTATTTCCAGTCTACTCTCTACAGCAATAAGTAGGCACTAATTGCAAAGCTTAGGAGAAGAATTTATGCTATCCCACTAGGATCACCTTGGCTTCCCATCTTAATAATTATGTTTCTATACAACATGTATACATTTATTATTTGTAGGATTGGCTCTTTTTCCCCTTAATAGTTTTATTTTGTTAGCAGCTGATAAAGAACCATCACTGGTATTTTAATTACATTTGTAGTTTAAGTTAAAACATTTGTGAAAGGCATTAATATTCCTTATCCATGTTATCAATATACTTATTTGGGCCAATTTTTTTTCTAGCTGCAGCAACATCCTTTAGGGTGACAATTCCAGCCAAGAGAATTTGTTCAAGGTCACTCATGTTTTATAGAATCTGGCATTTTGCAGCTCAATACCTAACCACAATGAGTGACACTGATAAAGCCTGATACAAGGTGTCCCTTATGTGTGGCAGCTTTTCCTGTTTTAGCTTTATTTCTGCATATTTCCTAGTTAATCACCTCTATTTAGGTACTGCAAGCAAATGGAAAATAAGATTGTTCAAACACCCTCAAGTCCACGTATGCAAGGCTGATTTTATTTAGATCTATCTCATGTCCTTTTATAATCCTTGCTTATGACAGAATCTGATGTTTTATTATTTTTGACAACCAAAATTTTCTACAGAGAGATATTTCTTCAGACAGCTACTAAAATTAAGTAGCAATCATAATTTTCATTGGAAAAGCTGCAGCTCATATAGGTATCTTAATTTGTATTCTGACTGAATGTATTTCCTAAAGATATGATCTCCATACATTTAGGAAAATGGATAAATGGCCACCATGAGGGCACACTCAAATTCTGGTTCTTTTGAGCTGTGAGTTTGGAATTCCTGGGGTTTGCTATATTGGGCAGATGATAAAATATTACCAAAAAAAATTGAATAGTGTTGCAGATGGAGACAGAGAAGCACTTCACTCACAAGAGAGAAGCACCAATGCATTTTATTAAGAATAAAATGAGTTAATGTTTTGGTTTTGCATGGCAAGGTTTTGGAACAAGGAGTGGCTACATGGGTGGCTTCTCAGAAAAGCTGCCAGAAGCTTCCCCTAGGTCCAACAGAGTCAACACCAGCCAGCTCCAAGACAGACCCATGGGTGGCCAAGGCTGAGCCAATCAGTGATGGTGGTAGCACCTCTGAGATAATAAAGTTAAGAAGAGGGGGAAAAAAACCCAAGGTGCAACAGTTTTTGTAGCCAATGAGGGGAATGAGAAGATGTCAGAAACAGCTCTGCACACACCAAGGTCAGTGAAGATGGAGGGGGAGGATGTGCTCCAGGTGCCAGAGCAGAGATTCCCTTGCAGCTTGTAAAGAACATAGTGAGGCAGGCCACCCCCCTGCAGCCCATAGAGGATGATGGGGAGTAGAGATTCCACCTGCAGCCTGTGAGGGACCCTATGCTGGAGCAGGTGGAGATATTTGAAGGAGGCTGTGATGTACGGGAATCCCACACGGTAGCAGGCTCCTAGCAGGACCTGTGGACCCATATGGAGAGGAACCCACAGTGGAGCAGGTTTGCTCAGGGGATTTGTGACCCTGTTGGGGACTCATGCTGGAGCAGTCTTGTCCTGAAGGTCTGTACCCTGTGGAAAAGATGTACCTTGTAGCAGGAGAAGAGTATGAGGAGTCCTCCCCATGAGGAGGAAGGAGTAGCAGAGATGTGTGGTGAACTGAATGTCCCATCCTCCTGTGCCACTGGAGGGGAGTAGGTAGAGAAAATCAGGAGTGAAGTTGAGGCCTTTTGTAGGTATTGGCTAGGAAGGAGGGAGGGAAGGGGGAATGTGTTTTTGAGATTTGGTTTCATTTCTCACTGCTCTACTCTGTTATGCTTGGGTAATACATGAGATTAATTTTTTGTAAATTGAGTCTGTTTTGCCCATGATGATAATTAGGGAATTGTCTCTCCCAGTCTTTATCTCGACCCATGAGCCTTCCCTTATATTTTCTATCCTATGTCCAGTTGAGGAGGCAGTAGTGATACAGCAGCATTGGTGGGCACCTGGCATCTGGCCAGTGTCAACCCACCACAGTTAACAAAGTTGAATGGTAAATGTGACAGTGCTTTAAGAAAATTCAGTGGCTAGGTATGTGGGATAATTTACTACGTAGAGGACAGGGTCAGACAAAACACCCTCCTGTGGAGTTATGAGTTATGAAAAAAAAAAAAAAATCCCTTTGCTTTCTTGACTCCTACTCAGAGCCATCTAGATGCAGTGGGATTCAAACCTAATTTCAGACTTGGTCAGTGGTTTATGTCTAAAGGTTTATATGTGCACAAACAATACTCTATATCACTTAGCTAAAATTTTCAAAGTTTCAGCACACTTACTCCCAATTCAGTCCTCATGGCATAACCTTGAGAGATGTCCCTACTCAAGGGGAGATCCTTGTGTGCAGCCCACTAACATGCAGGAGAGCTCTAAGGGCTCTTGGGCTGCTCATTATTTATAGGGATAAGATGATTGACTAATATTCATGTTTACATATTTATCACAGCTGTTAGTTTCTTCAAATTTGGCTTGAGGTTGACATTGACCAGCACTGTGTTTACATAGGCACACTGCCATAAATTATCCTTTGGCTATTGTGTCTTTATCTGTCTCTGAATCCAGAGATGGATGTAGCCATCATGACCAGGCACATCCATTGCCTCCACCACTGTAAATTATCACTTGAGCAGGGTTATGTGAAATAAAAGTGACATTGGGAGGGCAGGAGCACACTGGAGTACTGTTTCCTTTCTTTTGGGAACTTCAAAGGTGAATTTGAATGTGTCTGCTGGTGTGAAGGTTTAGTGTACACTAGGCTGAAATTTGACGTTTTTCAGTATTAAATTATACAGGTCTGGGTTTACTAAAAGTGAGTTGCACAGTAATGACAGGTGTTTATCATATTTGATGCATCAGTTTGAAGGGAGCTGGAGTGGGAAGGTTCATCTTTTTGGGGGCCTGTGCCTCTTTTCACTAACAGGAGGGTGACAATAGCCTGCTTTGGCAGGGGGGTTGGACCCGATGATCTCTCAAGGTCCCTTCCAACCCCTACGATTCTGTGATTCTGTGACAAGTTTATTCCCATAGTTACGGCTCGTGAGTGGTTGTGGTTTCAGTGTTTTTCCATCCCTCTTTCCTCTTCTGCTTTCCATGAAGGAATTCTTTAAAGGATTCTAAAGTGTGCTTCTGGGAAATGGGTTATAACTACATACTAAGTATTAGAGGACATCTCTGAGAGCAAGTTATGCTTGGTTAGGGGCTGGGAGACTAAGGTTTACTCTGAGGAAGAGTGAAGTAGCCTCTTCTAAATGTTTTTTACTTCATCAAATGACCCTTCAGTTATGCATATATACATTTTAGTTTCTTTAAACAGGAAATAAAATTCTCTTGGATATTACTTTCCTTAAGTCTTGTGTAGCTTCTGTGAATATACAATGCGAATTTCAGGGATCATTTGAGCAAAATCCATGGGCCCGGATGGGATACATCCACGTGTGCTGAGGGAGCTGGCGGAAGTGATTGCGGAGCCGCTTGCTATCATCTTCGACAGCTCTTGGAGAACAGGAGAAGTACCTGAGGATTGGAGGATAGCCAATATCACTCCAGTCTTCAAAAAGGGCAAGAAGGAGGACCCTAACAATTATAGGCCAGTCAGCCTCACTTCTGTCCCAGGAAAGGTGATGGAACAGCTTGTTCTGGATGCCATTACCAAGCAACTGGAAGAGAAGAAGGTCATGAGGAGTAGTCAGCATGGATTCACCAAGGGGAGATGGTGCTCGACCAATCTCATAGCCTTCTATGATCTCATCACCGGCTGGGTGGATGGAGGGAGAGCAGTGGATGTCATCTACCTTGACTTCAGCAAGGCTTTCGATACTGTCTCCCATGACATCCTGATAGAAAAGCTAAGAGATCATGGGATAGATGAGTGGACAGTGAGGTGGGTTGAGAACTGGCTGTCGGACCGGGCTCAGAGGGTCGTGATCAGTGGAACAAAATCTGAATGGAGGCCTGTGACTAGCGGTGTTCCCCAGGGCTCAGTGTTGAGTCCAGTCCTGTTTAATATCTTCATCAATGACTTTGATGAGGGAATAGCATCCACCCTCAGCAAGTACCCAATGATACAAAGCTGGGAGGGGTGGCTGACATGCAGGAACACTGCGCTGCCATCCAGCGAGACCTGGACAGGCTGGAAAGCTGGGCAGGGAGAAACCAGATGAGGTTTAATAAAAGCAAATGTAAAGTCTTGCACCTGGGGAGGAATAACCCTCAGTATCAGTACAGGCTGGGGGATGACCTGTTGGAGAGGAGCTCTGTGGAGAAGGACCTGGGGGTCCTGGTTGATGACAGGTTGGCCATGAGCCAGCAGCGTGCCCTGGTGGCTAAGAGAGCCAATGGGATCCTGGGATGCATCAGGAAGAGTGTGGCCAGCAGGTCGAAGGAGGTGATCCTCCCCCTCTACTCTGCGCTGGTCAGGCCCCACCTGGAGGATTGTGTCCAGTTCTGGGCTCCCTGGTATAAAAAGGACAGGGATCTCCTGGAGAGAATCCAGAGAAGGGCTACGAAGATGATTAAAGGCCTGGAACATGTCCTGTATGAGGAAAGGCTGAGTGAGCTGGGGCTGTTCAGCCTGGAGAAAAGAAGACTGAGGGGGGACCTAATTAATGTTTATAAATATCTTAAGTATGGGATGCAGGGGGAATTGGCCAACCCCTTTTCAGTCGTCTGTGGAGACAGGACAAGGGGCAATGGCTGTAAACTGGAGCACAGGAAATTCCGCACCAACATGTGGAAGAACTTTTCCACAGTGAGGGTGACAGAGCCCTGGAATAGGCTGCCCAGGGAGGTGGTGGAGTCTCCTTCTCTGGATATATTCAAGACTAGTCTGGGCGCCGACCTGTGCAATATGTGCTTGGGAGCCTGCTTTGGCAGGGGGGTTGGACCCGATGATCTCTCGAGGTCCCTTCCAACCCCTACGATTCTGTGAAATATACCATTAATGATTCAAAGATATTCTATGGAATATTTTGAATTTTTGTAAGGGTTTAAAAGTTTTTATTTCAAAAGAGTTTTACATGTAAGTTTTTTTTTCACTGATTTGGATATATTTATATTTGTTATAATATTTTTCTAACCCCATCTCTTGATAACTTTTAGGAGGACTACACTTCAGAAAGTGTGATTATATAGAGCATTTAAAAAAATGTTTTTAGAAAACATATTGCAATTGCATAGAACAATTACTCATTTTTGCAAATGATAGAATATGAAAATATGAATCTTCAAAATTACTAAAGCCAACATTGAATTACTTTCAACAGTGCACTTGAAAATGTAAAATGTCAACAGTATTGATTCAAATTATGAAATTATGTATTGAAAATGTTTTGATTTGCCTTTTTTTTTTAATTGTCACTAAAGTTATGTTGCCTGGTAACCTTGGGAAAGTGAGTTAAAAAGGGAAGTTATTTTTAGCTTCCTGTGGAAGATCCCTTAGTCAGAAATTATTTTCAGAGTGATATACATATGACTGCAATGGAGCCATGAGATTGTTTCACTATGCCAAAGAACATAAATCATTTTTAAAAAAATGTTAATGAAAGATTTTCACCATTATCAACATGTTCTTCAGGCAAGAAAGAAGAAATCTTTCCCTTTAGCCTTTTTTTCTTTTCCACTTGGTCTACCCTTTTCCAAAGTGTCAGTAGTTTTCCAGAAGAGATTCAGTGTGGCCAAAGGGAAAGATTCTATGTCACCTCACAGTCTCATTTTCTTATTCCATTTGTGTTTTTTGGTTTCTTTTATTTATTTCTCCTTCTCTATATGCAGAAAACTTGCTATTTTCATATTTCTTGAAAAGAAAGTTACTGCTGAGGTTACATGGTAAACATGTGGGGTTTACTTATGCACTGCTAAGTACTGTATGCTACACTTGGAAAAAGGTCATGCCTATTCTCCAATCTCTGCTGTTGAGAGTTGGGGTAGTTCAGTCTGGAGAAGACCCCTAGAGCTACAAGGGCAATGGAGTGATCAGCTGCAGCAGTACTCAAAGTACAGAACACCAATGGAATGAACTAGCAAAACACTGCATAATCCAGGTGCTCTCACATGAGTATTAAGTCACAATAACTGAACATACAAATGAACTTGTCAAGAACTTCAAAATATAATACCAGATTAATTTTGTCTCCAATTATTCATGCTAGGAATTGTATTTTCCGAAAAGTTATTAATAACTTTACCACAAAATAATCCCTCTGTCCTCTGTAGATCTAGTATTTTCCATAGGTCTTACTTTTTTTGTGAAGAAATATTGCAAAGGAAACTTACCTCACTTCATGTTATTCTGGATGCAAGAGTTTAGACAAATCACACAGTCAGTCCTTTATTTACATTTCTGCTGTAAAAAAGGCAAATACATTTCCCAAATTGCTTCTTATGCATGTAGCTGTGCCAGAACACTAAACCTATGATGTAATTAGCATATTTTTTCTTAATCTAGTACCACAGAACACAAGTGGAATATATAGTGATTTTACATCTGTATACAAGCTTTAAGCCTGGGGCTTGAAGTACAGCCCTGCTGTTAAATCCCTGATGACATGTACTGCTTGTTTCTCTTGATTTGATCTTGAAGGAGCACAGTCATGTTTTTACACTAGAGTCTTAAGTTACGTGTTGGTGATGGTCCTGAACCAATCAAGTTTACATGGATCACCCTCAACTCAATCTGACTACAAAGAGGCACATACCACTGTGTGACAGAAACCTGTTTGAGACTAGCTCCCATTCTAGAGCTCATGGAGGGGATGGAGACTAAAATCACATGCAGCATCTCAGAAAAATAGTGCTTATGCTCTGTCCACTCTTCTCATTTGTGTTACATTTCTCACAAATATTTCACATTGTTCAAATCTCTCACAAGAGCAAATTTATTTTGTCTCTTTACTGTAATCCATGCGGTCCAGGGAGTATTACAAGACAAGTAAGCTCCAAGTGATATATACCGGTTTGGAAAGAGGCAAACTACAGATCTTGTTTGTGCTCATCTAGCTGCAGGCAGTACATGAACCTCAGGTGATCTGAAATCCCATTTTTACATTCCATGTGTCATTCCTTTAGCCTCAGAAGTTTCCATTGCACAATTGAAGCCCTTGAATTTTTTGACAATGTGAACTTACCTCTGCTTTTACACTTGTTATTTTGCCTTTGTAAACGTGACAAAGTAGTGTGAAAGAAGGCCTTTGTCAGCATTTTACAGTTTATCTGTGTTCAGAAGTCAGAATGGATTCTCTCCTCCCTCCCATTCTCAACCTTGCTCTTTCAAATTCCCCATGTTTAATATACAGATTTCTCCTCTTAAGAGGAAAGTTCAATTTCTTTCGATGTGGCACCTCTTCTTGAATTGCTGAGTTTTCATTTTTCTTGAGAGAAATTATTTTTAATGTATTGCTGCATTATTAAACTTCCTCAGGATGCCATCTTAGGTTACAATTGGAAGTCTATTTAAAATTTTCTTTTAACTCATTTTAGGGTAATTTATTAAGGTGTAAGTTACAATGAACATAATGCTTTAACCTTTTCAATCAGAATTAATGTATGTAAGTCTGAGTCAGGGCAGCAGTCAGATGTGTTAAGAAGCTATATATTTGTTTGTATTCTCTCTACAAGTACTTTTTTCTGTCTTCATTTACTTAATTCTCACTACATCTGAAATTCAAGTAGGTTTTTCCTTTAGAGCTCTATTTGTGTGCTTAATACTACTTAAAGCATTGAGAAAGAACCAATGACAGAATCATAGAATGATTTTTTAATTCTTTTTTTAAGTTTATATTATAGATAATAAAAGTAGAGAAGGGTTTGACTCACTTCATTTGCTGTTTACTTTTTATTTATGGAATTTTTAACAGACTCTCTAGCAGTCCTCTTAGGACACAGACCATGAAGTAGATAAGTTAATGCTCTTAGTGAGGGGAGATTCTTCAGCACAGATCTCAGGGGAATGAGCTTTGGGATTCTATGTTTGTTTTAGGAGACTATGAACAGTCCAGGAGTAAAGGTTTGGGTTAGATCAACATACTTCCACTGACTCCTGGGGTTTGCAGTGACTAAACAGCTCAAGTCCTTGTTCAATTCATTTTAATAGTAACTTCAAACTATACCATACATGATTTCCCATAGATCTGTTAACCATGGATATAAAAGTAAATTTAAAAAAAAAATATTTTCTCTATGAAAAATACAAAGCATATTAGAGATCTGCTGCGTTGCTTATTGTCAACCCTGATTTCAAAGTCCCCGAAGATTACCAGGTGAAGTGACTGCTGGCCACTGTCTCTTAGTCAAATATTTCCTTGTGTTCTTGGTGCAGCCTGTGCTCCAAGAGACTGCAAAATCTAGCCTAAGCCATGAGTGTTGAAAATTGTTGTCACAGTATTTTGTGTTTGTGTGAAACAAGGGTTTTTTGGGGGGGTGGGATGGGTTGCAGGGGTGGTTTCTGGAAGAAGCTGCTAGAAGCTTCCCCAAGATCTGACAGAGCCAATACCAGCAAGTTCAAGGACAAACCCATCACTGGCCAAGGCCAAGCCAATCAATGATGTTGGTAGCACCTCTGTGACAACATATTAAAGAAAGAAAAAACCCTGATGAGTGGAGGCTTTTTACCACCAGAGAAAAGTGTGAGAAGATGTAAGAAACTTTGCAGACACCAAAGTCAGTGAAGAAGTGGGGGAGGAGGCACTCCAGGCACCCAAGAAGTGTCCCCTGCAGTCAGTGGGGAAGAGCATGATGAAGCAGGCTGTCCCCCTGTAGCCTATGGATGATGATGGGGAGTAGAGATACTACCTGCAACTTGTGAAGGATCCCATGGCAGACCAGGTGGAGACACCTAAAAAATGCTGTGACCTGGTGGGAAGCCCACTGTGGAGCAAGTTCCTGGCAGGACCTGCAGCCCATGGACAGAAGGGTCAATGCCAGAGCTGCTTTGCTGGGGATACTTGTGACCACATGAGGGACTTTGCTGAAGCAGTCTGTTCTTAAAGGTCTGCTCCCCATTGATAGGACTCATGTTCTCATGTTGGGGCAGTTCATGAAGAACTGAAGCCCCTGTGGGAAAGGACTCACATTGGAGAAGTTCATGGAGGACTGTCTCCTGTGAATGGGACCCCATGCTGGAGCAGGGGAAGACTGTGAGGAATTCTCATGGTAAGAAGGAAGCACCAGGCGAAACAACTCCTGATGAACTGACTGAAACCCCTGCTCCCCATCTCCCTCTGTGCCGCTTGAGGGGGGAAGCAAGGGAGAGAAATCATGAATAAAGTTCATGAAAGTGGGGGAATTTATTTTAATATTTTCTTTTATTTCTCATTATCCTACTCTTGTTTTCATGGGGTACTTCCATGTGTTGTAAGAGATGACAAGAGGAGACTGGGCACATTATGAAATCAAGTAAGAGAGAGAAATTTGACTCCTATCAACAGATGTTTAGTAGAAGGAATTTAAACAGCAGAAGCAGAACCAATAAAACAGGTTGAAAGCATGTAACAGCAAAATTGCTCACTGCACTCACACAGTGCCAGGGTCTTTTGTAAGTTCCAAGGTGTTTCCTTCTGTAACAGTCTTTGCTCTTGCCATGACATTGCTCTGTCTGTGATGGGTTAGGGGTATTTGTGAACAATGTTTGTGAGAACGATAATAGCAGTTTATCTAATAGAAAATACTGTTGGACTTTGGACAGGCAACCTTCCAGGCAAACAAGCCATTCTTGTATGTGTTGAAGATCTTGTTCTTTTTCTCCTCTAAAGTAGTTATTATAATGACAGATTACATCTTCTTCCAAATCTTATCTGTTTCTCTGTTTCAAATCATTGCCCACTGTAAAAGTTTTGAGGTAGTTTCATACTTAGAAGTTAAAATGTATTAGGGTTTTGGCTTTTTTTTGGTATTGTGTTTTGTTATTTGTTTGTTTCTTGCTTTTGTTTGTCTGCTTAGGTCTTTTTTTTAAATTCATTTCAATTCTATGTACTTGCTTGGGTTTTTTGGGTTTGGTTTTGTTTTTTTTTTTGAAGTTCCAAGTGAATCTTTATTTTGGGCAATTCAGATGTGTCCCATTGTCTTTCATTAACTACACAGTACAGGAAAGTGGAACAGGGACTGTTCACCACAGAGTGCAGGGATTGGGCAAGGGCAATGACTTTAGGATGAAAAAGGGTAGGTTTAGATTGGATGCTAGGAAGAAATTTTTTACTATGAGGGTGGTGAGGCACTGGCACAGGTTGTTCAGAGAGGTTGTGGAAGCCCCACAGACATTTAAAGCCAGGTTGAATGAGGCTTTGGGCAACCTGGCCTAGTGCCCATGGCTGCGTGGCTGGAACTAGATGATCTTTGAAGTCCCTTCCAACCCACAACATTCTATGATTCTATCAATAATAAATTAATTTGCCCTCAAATGTACCTTACACAAAAAACTAACCAAAAAACAAAGCCAGAACTAAAGTAAAATTATTTCTGGAAGGGATAATTTTATTAACACTGAATAAAATAACCAAGCATAAGTTAATGTATTTTTTAAAAATAGGATTTTATGCAAATATTAAGTTATAGAGTTGGGTGCAAGATAAAGGTAATGGCTGAAATCATCAGAGGCATCCCAATTTGAACCAGGCAAAAATGTGGTCTGATGTGTACTAGGAAGAAAATTAACGCCCACATGAGGAATTAAATTGTCAGTAAGATCTCCTTTCACTGTAAATAGCTAAGGAGTATGCTATTAAATGTATCTCTCACACGCACTCACATACACACACTGCATGTTGGGGGTGGAAAGGTACCTGGAAAAGTCATCTAGTCTAACCCCCCTGACAGAGCAGGATCACCTAGACTAGGTCACACAGGGACAAATCCAGGTGGGTTTGACTCTCTCCAGAGAAGGAGACTCTATAACCTCTCTGGGCAGCCTGTCCCAGTGCTCCGCCATCCTCATAGTGAAAAAGTTTCTCCTTATATTCACATAGAACTTCCTATGTTCCATCTTGCAGCCATTGCCTCTTGTCCTATTGCTGGCCATCACCGAGAAGAGCCTGGCTCCATCCTCCTGACACTTGTCCTTTACATATTTATAAACACTAATGATGTCACAAGTCAGTCTCCTCCATTCAACAGACCCAGCTCCCTCAACCTGTCCTTATAAGGAAAAAAAACACCCCACAACATTACTGCTGAGCTTTTCCTTTTGTAGGAAAAAAAAATTCAAAACAAAACCTCAACACCAAACTTAAAATCTTATTGCTTGGATTAAATATGTTTCTATTTTTGTAAGTGATATTTTTCAACAGTATTTTATTAAATCAAATGTTATCAATTAATGGTTTGGAAGATAATTTCAGCAATTTTTTCCCTTTGAGAAAAAGCTTATTGAGCTTCCCACAACTATATTAAATTATCAAATGTTTATGTAGAAAAATGTAGCTGATAAAATGAGAATCAATCTGATACAAAATAGTCTTAAGAAATACTAAACAAAGTTTCAAGACATAATATCAAAAGTGGATGGGATATTTTATGACAGAATGTAACTTTTCAGACATGACAGGAATAAAAGTGTTGAATCTTAATTCAGCAAGGTCAAGGAAGCTGATCCTGGTCCTGGATGAAAGGACAAAGTCAACTGAGAAAAAAAAATTTGATTAGAACATTTCATTGGCCTTTACTACTTTTATCTCTAATATATTTAAATAACATGATTCATATAGATCATTAAAATAATATATTGAGAGAGATATGATGCAAGATAATGTTGTTCATATGGAGAAACTTTAATTAAAAGTTGCAACCATAGGTCACACAAAGTTATTCTCAGTAATGACTCAGACTTTCCAGCACTTGGCAATACTTATTAAAATATTTTACAGTTGCTATTAGGAATAAAATGGTATGTTCAGATGATTTAAATCATTTTACTGGTAGTGTAATACTGAGTACAGAAACACAGAAATACGTGGATGTACAAACAAATTTAATTTACCAAGCATTACTGTTGAGTTACCATGGTTTTAGAACTAAGCCATGGCTGACCATATCATTATGTAAATTGTTATAAAATGTTTAGTCCGGCTTTGAGATTTTCAAGACTTCCTACAGATCCAAGTCCAGATCCAGATCTGCCTTATTACAGACATGCCTTATTGCAGACTTTCTATGACTTCTTTTCCTGAGGTGGTAGATTTTTGTCTTCTTTTTCTGTCAGTGACTGAACTGTAACATGACAGAATCAGCTCCATTCTGCCTCAAGTCCCGTGGGCAAGATTTTCCAGCAAAAGGATTGGTGGATTTAGCTATAAATAGGAGATAATTTTAATTTTCTTATTAGTTTATTCTGAAAATCCCCAGAACTGAGGATTTATGAAGGGTTTTTAAAAGTGCTTGTGCACTTGTCCTTATTCTGTCCTGCCAGTAGAGTCAAGTAAAGCTAAGAATAACCAGGAGGATCAACCTGTTACAAGCAGGAAAATTTTCTTGGTGCAGTGAAGTCTCCAGAGTCCAGAAAATAGTCTCTAGGTCCATTTCTACTGCCTCCCATCCCTATGTCATATGTGAATGTTAAAAGTCCCAGTTCTGTTACCTTATCAGTGATAGATTACCAAGGAAGGATTTCTCATTTTTCACCAGTATTTGAAATCACTTACTGGAAATGTACGTTCTCCATCTTTTTGTATGTGTGCATTATTGGTAACATTTAAATACAAGATCTGTAGAGTGTTACGGTGCCCTGATAGATTCTTTTCCACTTCTATGGATTTACATGTGTGTGCTGAGGGAGCTGGCGGAAGTGATTGCGGAGCCGCTTGCTATCATCTTCGACAGCTCTTGGAGAACAGGAGAAGTACCTGGGGATTGGAGGATAGCCAATGTCACTCCGGTCTTCAAAAAGGGCAAGGAGGAGGACCCTAACAATTATAGGCCAGTCAGCCTCACTTCTGTCCCTGGAAAGGTGATGGAACAGCTTGTTCTGGATGCCATTACCAAGCAACTGGAAGAGAAGAAGGTCATGAGGAGTAGTCAGCATGGATTCACCAAGGGGAGATGGTGCTCGACCAATCTCATAGCCTTCTATGATGTCATCACCAGCTGGGTGGATGGAGGGAGAGCAGTGGATGTCATCTACCTTGACTTCAGCAAGGCTTTCGATACTGTCTCCCATGACATCCTGATAGAAAAGCTGAGAGAGTGTGGGATAGATGAGTGGACAGTGAGGTGGGTTGAGAACTGGCTGTCGGACCGGGCTCAGAGGGTCGTGATCAGTGGAACAGAATCTGACTGGAGGCCTGTGACTAGCGGTGTTCCCCAGGGCTCGGTGTTGGGTCCAGTCCTGTTTAATATCTTCATTAACGACCTTGATGAGGGAATAGCATCCACCCTCAGCAAGTACGCTGATGATACAAAGCTGGGAGGGGTGGCTGACACACAGGAACACTGCGCTGCCATCCAGCAAGACCTGGACAGGCTGGAAAGCTGGGCAGGGAGAAACCAGATGAGGTTTAATAAAAGCAAGTGTAGAGTCTTGCACATGGGGAGGAATAACCGTCTGTATCAGTACAGGCTGGGGGATGACCTGCTGGAGAAGAGCTCTGTGGAGAAGGACCTGGGGGTCCTGGTTGATGACAGGTTGGCCATGAGCCAGCAGTGTGCCCTGGTGGCTAAGAGGGCCAATGGGATCCTGGGATGCATCAGGAAGAGTGTGGCCAGCAGGTCGAAGGAGGTGATCCTCCCCCTCTACTCTGCGCTGGTCAGGCCCCACCTGGAGGATTGTGTCCAGTTCTGGGCTCCCTGGTATAAAAAGGACAGGGATCTCCTGGAGAGAGTCCAGAGAAGGGCTACGAAGATGATTAAGGGCCTGGAACAGCTCCCGTATGAGGAAAGGCTGAGTGAGCTGGGGCTGTTCAGCCTGGAGAAAAGAAGACTGAGGGGGGACCTAATTAATGTTTATAAATATCTTAAGTATGGGATGCAGGGGGAATTGGCCTTTTCAGTCGTCTGTGGAGACAGGACAAGGGGCAAGGGCTGTAAACTGGAGCACAGGAAGTTCTGCACCAACATGCGGAAGAACTTTTCCACAGTGAGGGTGACAGAGCCCTGGGACAGGCTGCCCAGGGAGGTGGTGGAGTCTCCTTCTCTGGATATATTCAAGACTTGTCTGGACGCCGACCTCTGCAATATGTGCTAGGGAGCCTGCTTTGGCAGGGGGTTGGACCCGATGATCTCTCGAGGCCCCTTCCAACCCCTACAATTCTGTGATTCTGTGATTCTGTGATTCCCGACAAAGAAATCCAACCTCACATGATTTCTGCTCCAGAGAATGTGAGAGAAGGCTCATATTGCTGCCATGTGGCATATATACTAATTTTATTTTCTGGTTTGATATATGTTTTTACATAGTGTGCCAAATACTTCTGGAACACTACAATGGCTGTTTTTATGTGTGCTGAAGCAGTGACATCCTTATTGTGCTCAGTGCTAAGAAGGAAATATGTTCTTACAAGTATAGTACCAATCCAGATGTGTAAGTTTCTGTAATGCCCTTCTGAACATATAAATAAAAAATGTTATTAAGCTTAGATATATATTAAAATATGGAAAAAATGTGGGATACATATATATGATGTGTTGTTCTAGTTTATAATTTACATAGCCTGTACTAATTTTTCTCATGATATTTTAAATCAGCTGTTCCTGATTTGCTATTCTTAAAGTGTTTTTAGAAAGTTTGTTTATTGGAAAAGTAACCTTTTTCCTCTCCTCCCTTCTCCCTCTTTTTCTTGCATTTTAGGATACTAATGTAATAGCGTAACAATTATAACTGCAAACAAATTCATTATATCGGCAAAGTTTTTATATCTCTGGAAAGGTTTATTTACTGCAGTGAATTCACTTATCATCTATGTCATTCTTGTTTTTACACTCTCCACTTTATTCACTCTCCCTACTATCAAGAAATTATTAGACTTTGAGTTTTAACTGAACCTAAGTAATTGGTCACAGTGGATTTCTCTGAAAAGCGTTTTGCATTTTAATTGAAATATCGACTTTTGTGAAGTGTAAACCTCATTTTGCATACTCGAGATCTCAGCAACTTTCAAAAGTCTCCAGACAGATATTAACTGCAGGGTAGAATCATGTTAGTTCTATAAACAAGATAAAGTTATGTACCCTAGATTTTCCACCACTTTTTGGTCTCATATTTATGACTTATTTCTGAGATATTCAGGTACTACATGTGCAGAAGACAAGGCAATGGGGTAGAAAATAAATATGCATAAACCAAATTATATCAAAAAGTTTCTTGCCACCATCATGTCTATTGTTCCCTTTTCTTAAATTTAAATTTCTTACGGTTGGAAGTCAAAGACAATTTACAATTCAACTTTTTCTTTTTAATTGAATAATATTCTAGAAAGATCAACACCTTAGTAAATATGGTCCTTTCCTGAAGTTACTGCTGTCATTTTGAGTGAGCCTACACTATAAAACCTCATCAACATTTTGTCCTGTGATTGAGCATGACACGTAATTGTTCATGACAAGGAAATATCATCAAGGAGTGAAGTGGAATAAAAACCACTTTGCTTACCTGATGTATTTTTTTATGAAAAGTCAATTAATTTGAGAGACAAAGTGGATTTTAAAGTTAGTCATGCATTCTGGGTGAGAAAATAACACGTAATATCTATAAATAAAAAATTCCCTTATGTTCCTGTTGTTAAGACGGGGCAGAAAAATACCTCAGTTGCCTCTGCTTTAAGAATTTGAGGTGAACATACAGATACATGAGCATATGTGCAGGTACATAGATACATGAAAAACATTCTAGAAAAAAAGGTAACATCTTATGCCTGGAAAAGGTTTATCAAGACCAGTAATTTTGGCTTGGAACTGCTACCCCTTTCCCATCTGCAAAACTACACTTGCTCTAGGAGCTATCACAAAATAGTGGCAACACAGGGAAACAAACAAGCAAAAACAAGTAGTGATCAGCTTTTCCTAGCACTTTTTCCATAGGTGTGAAATAGATGTATATTGCTTCAGAAACTGTCTGCTTAACTGACCTAAATGCTACATGATTTACATGCTGCAGTCTTCACAGAGACTACTAAATGGGATAGGGTGCAAAGAAGGTTAAACTGCAACAGCACTGTCTGAGCAAGATGAACAGTCTTCTTGATATCGATCATGTAGTAAACAGTCATGCAGCATCAAAACATAAATACGTAGCTATTCTGTGCTTCTGGATCTTCTGGTACTGTATTTTTAAAGGAAGCATCTAAGGGGTTACCACCATGTGATCCTGCACCTATAAAACTTTTGATCTTTAAATGTCTTATGCTCTCAAGAACGTCTCCCTTTTTGATAGTGATGTATGACTACTATTTCTTTGGCATATTTTCCCCCAGTTGTGCACTTTTCAGTGCATAGTTACAGGCAGAAGCCTTGAATATTTTGTATCTCATCACAGTCAGATTTTTTGAGTCTCATCCTTCAGCTCCAAGCTAATCTGTTACAATCCATTTATCCTGCATCTTTAGCATCATTCATCATGTTTCTTGGGAGAGTATAGGACGTTAAAAAATTATCACTGAACCCATGAGTCATACGATTGTATTCTTAAGACTTCAAAACACTGTTTTCATGTTGTTTCTAGCTTTTAAGTTTTATAGAAAACAAGTCTCACACCCTTTTCTGGAACTTTCCTGTAAATCAAGTTAAAATTCATGTCTGTCTTAAATATCTAAATGAACCAAATAACTTTTTTTTTTTTTTTTTCAGGAGCAGATATTAGATATCCTTCTCGATTGGTTGTATCTTTAGAATAGAGTAACTGTTTTCTTACTCTGATCTATTGTTTTTAAAAATGCAATGTCACAACAAAAAGTAGACTATCTTTGTTCTGGCCATAGAAATTACAGAGAGATTTCACTTTTTTATTAAAATAGAGACGGAATGAAAAAAATGGCAGGAAAGCAACAGGTCCATTAAAGGAAGCTACAACAGATCAGTGTTATTAAAGTCCTATAATCTACTCTAAAGAAAAGTGTTTTGTCTTGTGTTATATATTCCTATACACATACTCAATCACTTTCTTTTAACTGCTGTTTGAAGCTCTTTGCTAGGAAAAATACTAGACAAAGCTGGTTTTATTCTTTAAGCAATAGCAGTAATCATGTAGAGGTCAATTTTGTAAAACACAAACTGGTAGCTCAGTTAGAATTTTTAGAAACAAGCTGTCATTTAAAGAAAAACAGATTGTATATATGAACAATAATGTTAAAAATGAGAGAAAGCAGCAAGCCTGAAAGGACAAAACTGTTTGCTTTGATATATTTGATTACAGTAGTCTAAACCACCCTTGAAGTTACAGTTGATTCCCAAACAGAAGAAAAAATGTATGACTACACTGCTAACTTTATGTAAAATGAAAGGCACAGCAGTATTACAGCCATTTTGTAATCCATCTTACTTATTTGATTTCAGGTAATGATGTGATTTTCAAACTGTTGGGAAAAAGGCTATAAATTTATTTATCAAAATATTGGTTAAGGTTTGAAGGTACCTCTGCAGATTTTTCAGACAGAACTTTACTCATCTGTGAAGCAAAATTGTACAACAAGAAAGAAAAACAAACCACTTAATACTCTTAAATTGGTATGATTGTTGTTGAATGTTTATATTGGAAATGGCATTCTGCCAAATCTTATACCTATCTGGTACACCTATATTTAAAATAAATCAATACTGTAGAGAATGACTTTTTGCACCATGGATTAACTAGTGGACAGGGAAAAGGCAGAAGAATGAAGCTGTAGCTCCATTTGTACTAGACAATAGTTGAAATGTCTTGCCTTTCCTTTTGACCTCTGGGTCAAAGCATGTCATCCACCTGGTGAATGCACGTCACTTAAAAGAACAAGTACGGCAGTCCTTCTGTAGTTCGATACACACAAAGACAGGAATGAGCACTTGTAGGAAAATATTGTGGTTTATTTTAGGTAATCTACCTGTGCATGTCTCATGTTTGTCTTTTACTGAGATATGGAAGAAAATTTTAAAAATAAGAGCAATCTGAGAAATGTACATACACACACGTACATATATATATGAATTAACGTCACTTATTTCTTTTATGCATTTAATTCCCCAAACCAAAAACATCTGGATTTGAGTGCATTTTCACTGAATTTGAACTGGCGTTCACATGCCAATAAATGTGGTTGGTATCACAGAATCGTAGGGGTTGGAAGGGACCTCAAGAGATCATCCGGTCCAACCCCCCTGCCAGGGCAGGTTCCCTAGGACATATCACACAAGTAGGTGTTCAGATGGGTCTTGAATCATCTCCAGAGAAGGAGACCCCACACCCGCCCTGGGCAGCCAGTCCCAGTGCTCTGTCACCCTCACTGTGAAAAGTTCCTCCACATATTGGTGTGGAACTTCCTATGCCCCAACTTGAAGCCATTGCCCCTTGTCCTGTCTCCATAGACCATAGAAAAAAGGCTGGCTATTTCCCCTTGCGTCCCACACTTGAGATATTTATAAACATTAATAAGATCTCCTCTTAGCCTTCTTTTCTCAAGGCTGAACAGCCCCAGTTCACTCAGCCTTTCCTCATAGGGGAGATGCTCCAGTCCTTTAATCATCTTTGTAGCCTCTGCTGGACTCTCTCCAGGAGATCCCTGTCTTTTTTATACCAAGGAGCCCAGAACTGGACACAATCCTCCAGGTGGGGCCTGACCAGAGCAGAGTAGAGGGGGAGGATCACCTTTGACCTGCTGGCAAGGCTCTTTTTGATGCACTCCAGGTCCCATTGGCCCTCTTAGCCACCAGGGCACACTGCTGGCTCATAGAGAACCTGTCATCCACCAGGACCCCCAGGTCCTTCTCTGCAGAGCTCCTGTCCAACAGGTCATCCCCCAGCCTGTACAGATATAAGCAGTTATTCCTTCCCAGGTGCAAGACTCACAGGTATGAAGGACATTATACGCTGTAACTACTGACTATTTTTTAACTATTTCTATTTCCAAACCCTAAAGTTCTCTCAGCTAGTAATTTCCTCTTCCACTGTATTTCAGTGTAGGAACACTGTATGCAAATATATAGAGAAGTAGTTCTTACTGTGTTCTAAATTGGCTAATTTCTTATAAGTTTAATTTCTACATTAAACGTAATAAGTGTAAGGGGATTTGGCCGTAGACTGAGGAAACAGGAAGCCTGACAACCTCTGCTGAGAAAACCTTTGATATAAGGTTGGGGATTTTTTTTCCCTATGTATCAGGTTTATTTGGCAAGATCTTGGTAGCAAGGGAGCTGCAGGGTTGTCTTTCTGTCAGAAGGTGCCAGAAGCTGCTCCCATGTCTAACACAGCCAGTACCTGCAGTCTCCAGGAAGGTCCTGCTGTTGACCAAAGCTGAGCCAGTCAGCAACAGTGGTAACTTCTCTGTGATAGCATATTTAAGAGAGGGTAAATCCACTGTAAAACTGCTATGAGAGAGATAATATGTGAGAGAAACAACTGTGGAGACACCAGGGTCAGTGAAGAAGGAGGGAGAGGAGGTCCTCCAAACAAAGAGCACAGATTCCTATACAATCCATGGAGACACAGGCTGTTCCCCTGCAGTCCATGCAGGACCCTAAACTGCAGCAGATGGATATGCCCTGAAGGCAGCTGCAGCCCATGGAGAGCCCTCACAGAAGCACGTTTTCTGGCAGGATCTATGGTGCACAGGGGACCCACGCTAAAGCACTCTGTTCCTTAATGGCTCCATACCATGGAAAAACCATGCTGGAGTGGCGCTTGTACACTGTGGGACAGACCACCATTCAAGCAGCTCATGAATACTGTCTCCTATAGAGGGAACCCCACAAGACAACAGGGGAAGAACATGAGTAGGAAGGACTGACAGAGGCAACTCATGATGAATTAACTGCAACCCCATTTCCTGTCCCCCTCTGCTGCTTAAGATAAGGAAATAAGGAGAATCAGGGATGAAGTTGAGCCCAGGAAGAAGGGAGAGGTAGGAGGGGGGTTATATTAGATTTTTTTCTACTTTCATATTCTCCTCCTCATTTTAATTACCCATAAAATAAATTAATTTCTCCAAGTTGAGTCTGGTTTGAAAGTAACTGATGTGTGATCTCCCCATCCTTTTCTCAACCCACGAGCTTTTTGTCACATTTTCTCCCCATGTACTACTAAGGAGGGAGAGTGATAGAGTGAATTGGTGGGCATCTGGCAGCCAGCCAAGGGCAACCCAGCATCTTAATTTAATATTCTCTTGGTAAATTGCACTATGTTTTATTACTGAAGTAAATAATAAGTATCTTGTTTGCTTATTAGAATAACTTTCTAGATTTTAAATGCAAGAAGTCTGGTCACTCTTTGCTGTACATGTAGGAAAACTGGAAGCAGACTTCTATACAAAATATAAAAGCTGTAGAACTGTATTTTGAAGTACTTTCTTCACTGATATATGCTTTAATTCCTTGATAATATACCATAAAAATTTAACTAATATTCAGGGGGAAAAAAAAAAAGAATGTTTCATCTTTCATTATAAAATCCGATAGACCTTGGGTTAATCAACTAATTAGGTGCTGTTTTAAGCGTCTTGTTTATTAATTTATTTGTTATTAAGGCAACCAGGTCCAATTTTAGATAGCGGTATCTTGGACCTCTGTATCTAGAGTTGTAATTAAGAATGCTTTTATAATCTCTAAATTTACTCAAAAACTAATTAAAAGAAGAAACAATGGAGTAATGCATCCAAAATTATACCTCTTGGTACTTTCCCTTGTTCACTGCACAATGCCTTGAGTAGTTTAAGTAATTGGATTAAGCTATATGAATTCTCTTTCCTTTAATAAAGTTGTTGGCAGAAAATTTCCTATTGTCTTTTTAATCCATTTAGCAATTCCCCCCTGAATAGCACTCATTAGAAACAGTAGATTTCTGTGAAAACCAGATAAGTAATTTATTTTCCTGTGTCAAGTAACTGTACTTTCAGACACAGACAACCTTCTAGAGTACAAGTTTATCTTTTTTACATGTATCTTGAACATGTGTGTGAGCAAACAAGATGGTCTATGTATATACGTTAATTGGAGGAAAACACAATTAGTTTATTTGGGAATTAAAACAGTTCTTAGGGCACAATTCACCATCCCACCCTCAGCTATCTTCCTCTAGAGAAGACTTAGTGGCTATAGGTCACTCAAGATTTTTTTCTATCCATTGTTGATACCCTGCAAATGGGCATTTAAATGATAATTAGTTGATCATGCTGTGCTGGAGCTTCAACCTATATGGAGTATTTAACAGAGCAACAGATAAACTAAGAAACATTCAAGCAGAACAGTTCTTGTGAGGGTGAAAAAGGAATCTGCAAGTTTTAACAGACTATTCACCAGTGAAGTCTATGAAGAAATGGTTCAATTCTCTCCAAAGACTTTTGGGGACCATATACTCTACCAGTCATGGGCTCATATTCACTTTTATAGTAAATTATGTGGGATATTATTTTCTCCATCTTGTCGATGTGGGTGTGTTTTGAAGAATAACTAGATGAATTTATTACTAGTCCTGTGTTAAACCTGGGGATAACACTATAAAATATTGATCTGAATATGCCTTGGAACTAAAGGTTAAGAAAATTTTCTCTTCTGGTGGACAGATACAAAAGAGGAACTATTACCCTCAAATCTAGATTGCAATATTAGGAAAAAAAATTGCTACTTTACCATGATTATCCTACAAGTGCTTACCTTGAAGTAGATTTCACAGTTAATGCATATAGATTACCTCTCCTGAGAAAAGAAAACCTAATTTTTCTTGAATACAAGGGTGTGACTGTGTTCAAATAGATTTGTACAATGTAATAAAAATGTGAATGCAAAGCAAATCCCTCTGTAGTTGTGATCACACTATTTAAGTTGACAGAAGCCCTGGAGATACCTTATTCTAGCTCTTGCTCAAAGCAGAACTAACTTCAAAGCTGGATCAGGATTTTTTGGGTCATGTCTAAGGGTTGATTATCTCCCAGAATGAAGATTGAAGTTTCTCTGAGTGACTTGTGCTGCTGTGCTAGATTGACACTGGGGGACTGCCAGACACCCACCCAGCTGCTCTCTTACTCCCCACAGGAGTAAACTGCTCTCTTTTCTCCACAGGACAAGTAGAGAAAATAAGAAAAAGCTCATGGATTAAGATGAAGACATGGACTTCACTTAACATTTTCTAGCATCAAGGGCAAAATAGTCCAGACCTCATGAAAATTTATTTTTTGCCAATTAGACAGATTTGGAAGGAGAAAAACAAGGAAAAAAATGTAACAGCACCTCCCCTCTACACTTTTGCCCCCCAGGCTTATCTTCATCCTTTCATTTCAACTCTCTACCACCACCCCTCCCTAGAAGCACAGTATGGATGGGGAATGAGCATTATGGTTCATTCATAACAGTACATGTCTGCCTCTCTTCAGGTTGCTCTCCTGCTCCAGCTTGGGGTCCCTTCTTCAGGATAAACTTCAAGTAATGTGGGTCCTTCACAAGCACCTTTCCCCCGTCCCCCCTTCTTAGCAGACTTAAACTTCATCACGACCTTAATCCCCTTCTTCCCCCGCAACATGGCGTGGGGAGGGGCAGGGAATGGGGAGTGGAGTTCCGGCAGTTCCTCACAAGCTGCTTTCCTTCCCCAGATCTTAACACTTCTGCTTCCCCCCCACCCCTCGCCTCTTTGCACACTTGACTTTAATCATAAATTCTATCCCTTCTTCCCCCCGCATCGCAGGGACGGGCAGGGAATGAGGAATGGGGGTTTTCAGTCCATTCCTCCCCAGTTGTCTTCCATCTTCGCTGGGGGGGCATTCCACACACACACACTTTCCCTGCGGCACTGTGGGGTCCCACCCACGTGAGAGTCATATCCACGAACTTCTGCAGCATGAGTCCTCTCTACTGGGGAGTCATCTCCTCACCACAGGCTTCTCAGCAGGGCTCCCTTCCATGGGTGCTGACATTCGGGCCCAGACTCCCCCAGCCTGGTCCCCTGCAAAGTCACAAGTCCCCCAGCAAACCTGCTGAGGCATGCTCTTCACAGGCTGCAGATGTCTCTGCTTCCCATCCTCATCCATGGGCTGCAAGGGGACGCCTGCTCCACCATGGTCTTCTCCACGAGCTTCAAAGGAATCTCTCTTTCCCGCACCCACAGAGCCTCATTCTTCCTCCCCCTCTCTCCTTCAGGCCTGGCCTTGGTGTCTGCCCAGCTTGTTACATCTTCTCACTACCTTCTCCGATGGCAAAATGCCTGTGCCTGCAGTTCTTTTTCTCCTATGTGTGATTCACAGAGGCGCTGTGACCATCTCCAATTGGCTCAGCCCAGGTCTGCAGCAACTTTGGCCTTGAATTGGCCGACGTTTACTATCTGGGGCTTGCAGCGAGCTGTAGCTGCTGCTTGCAAAAGGCATCTCAGCAGCACAGCTACACAAAACTGCAACAATGGGCTAAGCTCTGTCTGTTATAGGTCCATTGTGGAGCCAGCTGGAACCATCACAGCAGACTAAGGGCAGCCCCTGCCCTCTCCTTACAGAGGAACACTGCCCCAAAATATCTTCTAATTAAGATAAATTGTGTTTGGGGTTTTTTTCCCCAGTAATCCAAAATCCTTATCCCTGTCTCCTTCTTTGCTGTACCAGTTTTTCTAGAAAATTCTTGGGTACAAATGCTGTTCCTGACAGTAGCTGAGTTCCAGTCAGCACAGACACCAAGCACTAAGTGTTCCAAAATTTAAGGAAGAAAAAAAAAAAAGTGAAAAATTAAAAAAAAAAAAATTAAAAATCCTCCCATGCACAGCCTAAATTATTTTTCTCTATCACTCCTGTAAAAGCCTGAACATTAACACTTACTGGAGAACAGTTATTCCATGATACTCTGACTAATACCTTTCTGACATCTTAAATCACTCTCAGTTTATTTTTGTATTGGCATTGGTATGCAACACAAGTTTCTTCATACTCTCCCTTAATTTGTTCTTCCTGCATAAAATTTCAACTAGAATAACTTAATATCAGCCCACAACAACACTGTCATGACACTATTTTTGCAGTTTGTTGCATGTAGATAATGGTGTAATCTAGAAGATTTTTATCTGTTTTAGTGAACTCAGTCCTGAAATTCTTACTCATGAGTGATCTTTATTTTTTCCTTCCAGAGAATCTGCCCTCATGAGTAAGAACTATGATAGTTAAAGATGTAAATCACTTCTTGTGGGAGTCAGTGAAAAGATTCACATCAACTTTCTGGGAAACTGAATCACGCTTTTGCTGTGATGATAAACCTATATGTTCTTTATTCATATTGCAAAGACACCCTCTTTACAAGTTGTCTGCCCACACCCTGAATTTATACTATAGTCATTTGGTCACCAATGTATCTAGTGCAGTATCAAAATCTACTGTAAAGGATGAAAGATCAAAAGTTATATATGGTCTTTAAGAATAATGAACATTCTGCATCATGACTTTCTCAAAGATAGGCAACATAGGTCAAATGTTTTGGATTGAGTTTTTTCCATTATTCCTGAGCAGGGCTTAGACAGAGCCAAGGCCTTTTCTGCTTCTCACCCCACCTCACCAGCAAGGAGGCTGTGGGTGCACAAGGAGTTGGGAGGAGATACATCAGGGACAGCTGACCCCAACTGACCAAAGGGATATTCCACACCATATGATATGCTCAGCATATAAAGCTGGGAGAAGAGGAAGGAAGGGGGAGGACATTAGGAGCAATGGTGTTTGTCTTCCCAAGTAACCATTAGGCGTGATGGAGTCCTGCTTTCCTGGAGATGGCTGGACTCCTTCCTGCTGATGGTAAGTGGGGAATGAATTCCTTTGCTTGCACAAACAGATTTTCCTATACTTACTAAGATGCCTCTATCTCAACCCACAAGATTTGCACTTTCACCTTTCCGATTCTTTCCCCTATCCTAGCAGGGGTGAGTGAGTGGCTGTGTGATGCTGAGCTGCCTACCAGGGTTATACCATGATACTTAGAAAATAAAGTACAGGTACAAAGGAGAATACATATCAATGTGGTTTTGATATATTTATGTATTCTAATACTAACTGACAAAGCTTCTAGTTACAATGCTTGCTTTTAACCACAGATCCAAAACTTTAATGGGTGAGTTAAAATTTAAGAAACAGCCATTTTACTCTTCTAATTCCCTTCACTCAGTAAATTTTCCAAAGAGTATGCTAGTTTAACAGTATGGGGTAAAACAATATTTGAAAACAGCCTTTACAAAAATATATTCTTAGACCATATGTTAAAATGCTGGATTGTATCATCAGGGATGAGACGTTTTGCTGCAATATAAAGGTAACTGGACCATGATTGTGCCCTAAATTTATGATTTCAGTTCCCTCTGGAAGTCAGATGTATACTTCTGCCTCTTCCAAATGGAACTGAAGATGGGCAGGGCATTCCACTGCAGCTTGTTGTCCTGAAAGGAGTTCATTTTTGCAGCTAAAATAAATATGCTTTTCGTTTTGAAATATGTTTGAATGTTGATTGAGTATGAATACAGTGCACTTCACCATCAGTATTTTCCTCCTATACTGTGTCCCAGGGTATAGATTTTCCTTTCCATGTAGGAAACAGTTCTACAATTGATACCTTTGACAGCTAAATGCATTCTTCATTCCCAGGATACCATCAGGTACAGGCTGTAAATGATGTGAAACACATGCTATGTCATTGAATATCTCAGACAAAGTGGTGCTTTCATTAATTCTCTCCTCATGTTTCCAGGGTGTTTACATTAAATCTCTTAATCCATCCTTGCCAATTCTGCCAGGCAACTAATTCAAATGGTAGCTTCAGATTGCACTGTTTAGCTTTTACTGTGAAGTTTGGCTCCCATCTAAAGAGATTTATTATTCTTGTCAGGAAAACTATTAGTGAGCAAGGAAAGTTCTTTTGTGTACTGGAACAAAAGATAAATGTTTATTCTAACCATTTATTTCCTTGATGTCCTGATATAAGGCTTAGCATGCTTTATGGTATATCTTTTAAAATGTTTGTTCCTTTCTGAATATATGTTTCTCTAGTAATTCTTCTATCTATAAATATGCAGTTTCAATCTATAGGTACTTTGAATTACACTAGGACTCAAAATGTGGTGTTTTCATTCTTGGGTATGAAGAAATACACTATTTTTTCTCTGCTAAGAAAAAATGGATACATTTTTATTTCCTACATGTCATGCTAATGGGCATCTTTTCCACCTTTTGTTATTTAAAAAAAATCCAGTCATAAAAATATTAAGGTAAAAGTTCCTACAATTAGAGGGTTGCATACTCCATACTTTGTCTATAGCAACCCACATAAATCATTTACAAAAAGACAAGTGAAAAAAAAAACCATAAAAATTGTAAATATTATATATAAAGTCATATATCAGCATGATTCATTGTGAATTTGTTTTTAAAATCACAGGCTGTTCTTAGAAAGCAAATATATGTGATTAAAATCTACCAGAATTCTAAGAATTCACTTGGGTGTTTCTCATGATTTTCTCATTGCTTTTTTCTATTCCCTTACAGTGGGAATACATAAATATATTTAATGTTTCACATATCAAAATTTTCTTGATGCCTGACAATGCATTTGACTGGAAAAATGTAATTTCCCTAACAGTATTGTATGATTTACATAGAGATTTATAAAAAAATAAAATTAACTAATTGCTTTGATTACATTTTAATCTTTTAAACTCAGTAATTGCAGAGTAACTTTGCAGATCAGATTGCAATCATCAAAACAGTAGTTAGCAAGGTAGCTAACTAGCACTTCGTACTGCACTATGCTTCAGTTGAGGAGTATAATCCACTAAAAAAGTACTCATCAAAAGTCTCTTCTCTTTGGTATCTATACTGGCTGACAGTGATCAGAAGATTTCTTTAGCTTTTTCTTAGGTCACTTGAGGTTTTTAAATCCTCACCATAAAGGTTTTCATACACCTTTTTCTAACCATCTTTCCTTTTTTTTTAAGAGCTGACTAAAAGCATATATACTGCTCCTGCAACAGCCCAACAGTGATTGGAGTCAAGGGCAGAAATCCGTGCTGTCCCTACATCATTGCAATCCGTTGTTCATAGTCAAGAATTGCTTCAAATCATTTCACTACAGCATCACATGAGCAATCATATTCCACTGTTCATCATAAAAGCACAAGATTTTTGGTTTTGGCTGGGATAATTTTCTTCATAGTAGCTAGTATGGGTATGTGCTGTGGATTTGTGCTGGAAACAGTGCTGATAACACAGGGATGTTTTTGTTACTGCTGAGCAGTGTTTACATGGAGCCAAAGCCTTTTCTGCTTCTCACCCCACCCCATCACTGAGGAGGTCGGGGATGCACAAGGAGTTGAGAGGGGACACATCTGGGGCAGTTGACCCCAACTGACAGTGGACCACAACCGACCAAAGGGATATTCCACACTATATGATATACTCAGCATATAAAGCTGGGGGAAGAGGATGGAAGGGGGAGGACATTAGGAGCAGTGGTGTTTGACTTCCCGAGTAACCACTAGGTGTGATGAAGTGCTGCTTTCCTGGAGATGGCTGAACACCTGCCTGCCCATGTGAAGTGGGGAACTAATTCTTTGGTTTGCTTTGCTTGCATGAGTGGCTTTCCTTTATTTAATAAACTGTCCTTATCCCAACCCATAAGTTTTTGCACTTTTACCCTTCCAACTCTTCCCTCATCCCAGAAGGGAAAGATGGAGCGAACTGCAGTGTGGTGCTGAGACACCAGGTGGGGTTAAACCACAACAATGAGTGGTGTGAGGTACTTCTGAATTTCTTTACACTCAGTCCTATCTTTGTTGCCTTCATTGATGAAGGTTTATAATCCTTTTCTATATCACTGCTTTTAATTGGAGTGTCCAGTCTGGATATGGCCTGTATTCTATGTCCTTATATGTTGGATTTAGTTGCATTTGGTTTTCTTGAAGGACAGCTAGTATAAAGGTTGAATCTGATTTTAAGTATGCCAAAAAGAAACTCGGAAAGTCACAGTGAAATATCTAATATAGTTTTATGAATACCACAACACATGGAATACAGTAACCAGCACAAGCCTAATGAAGTTAAATGCATTGATACATTTCACAGAATCACAGAATCACAGAATCACAAGGTTGGAAAAGACCTTTGAAGATCATCAAGTCCAACCATTCACATCCTAAACTAAACCATATCTCTAAGTATCTCATCTACCCCTTTTTTGAACACATCCAGGGAAGGTGACTCAACCACCTCCCTGGGCAGCCTGTTCCAGGCCCTCACAACTCTTTCAGTAAAATTTTTTTTCTAATGTCCAATCTAAACCTGCCCTGGCACAGCTTCATGCCATTCCCCCTTGTCCTATCACCTGTCACCTGACTGAAGAGACCATCACCTATCTCTCTATAACCTCCCTTCAGGTAGTTGTAGGTGGTGATAAGGTCTCCCCTCAGCCTCCTCTTCTCTAGGCTAAACAGCCCCAGCTCCCTCAGCCGCTCCTCATAGGATTTGCCCTCCAGCCCCTTCACCAGCCTGGTTGCCCTTCTCTGGACTCACTCCAGGACCTCCATGTCCTTCTTATGGTGAGGAGCCCAGACCTGGACACAGTACTCGAGGTGTGGCCTCACCAATGCCGAGTACTGGGGTACAATCACTTCCCTAGACCTATTGGCCACATTGTTTTTGATACAAGCCAGGATGCTATTGGCCTTCCTGGCCGCCTGGGCACACTGCTGACTCATATTCAGCCTGCAGTCAACCAACACCCTCAGGTCCTTCTCTGCCTGACAGCTCTCCAGCCAGTCTCCCCCAAGCCTGTAGCACTGCATGGGGCTGTTATGTCCCATGTGCAGCACTCTACACTTGGCCTTGTTAACTTCATCCCATTGGACTCAGCCCATTGGTCCAGTCTGTTCAGATCCCTCTGAAGAGCCTCCCTACCCTCAGGCAGATCAACACTTCCTCCTAGTTTAGTGTCATCTGCAAACTTAGTGAGGGAGCATTCAATCCCTTCGTCGAGATCATTGATAAAGATGTTGAACAAGACTGGACCCACGACTGAGCCCTGGGGGATGCCAATTAGAAATGCTAGACTATTGATCCGATGTCAAGATATATTTTTAATCCTTATTTTGGTGTTGGTATGGAGAGGTGGATAACTCAGTCTACCTTCCATACTGCCTAAACTTCTTACAATCTCCATGTTCAGAAATAGTTTGAGGACCAGTAGAGTCCATTTAATGCAGTCGTTGTTCTCTTCCTTGCTCAATGACTTTTCATTAGTGACTGTAAAGATCTTTAAACTTCTGGGCTTCCTGATGGTTTAGTCTTAGATAAAAACAGGGTGTTTGATAGGAAGCAGGTGCATTTCTGAGCATACATAGTTAAATTCAGGAAACTTACAGGCTTATTAATGAGTTAGTTAACTCATTCAGTTTTTTAAAGAAATATCCAGACGTAGGAAATAGGTTACCTGGATTAAGCTAAGGAAGGCTCTGAGGAATATACAAGCATTTTATGTAAATATTACAGCTAATATTTGTCTACTCCCATGATCCAAATGATAATAGAAAGTTGTGCTAAATAGGAAGAATGAAGTTAATAAGTAATTCTTTTAAAATTCGTCTTGCTTTTCTTTGCAACATAAGGTCAGAATCTCTGATCATGTAATTATCCACTTTTAACAAATAAAATTGCTTCTTAGAAAGCATCAGTCCACATACAAAATAATGTAATAAACCACAAAGAATTTTCTAACATCACACCATTTTCAAACACTCACATAAGAAGATGTTATCATCAAAGAAAACCATTATTGATATGTAGATGCTTTTGATGTCTTTTAATAAAAAGTGAGTGGTAAGTAATAAATCTGTACAGGAAAATCAGGGAAGAAAAAGTCTGTACTCATGTCCACGTAGCAATCAGCAGTAAACTAGTTATTAATTCAATGGATGTGCATTGCAAGAGGCCCGACTTTTACACTGTAAGCAACTTTTCAGGAAGTTCCGCACCAACATGCGGAAGAACTTTTCCACAGTGAGGGTGACAGAGCCCTGGAATAGGCTGCCCAGGGAGGTGGTGGAGTTTCCTTCTCTGGAGATATTCAAGACTCGTCTGGACGCCTATCTGTGCAATATGTGCTAGGGAGCCTGCTTTGGCAGGGGGGTTGGACCCGATGATCTCTCGAGGTCCCTTCCAATCCCTACAATTCTGTGATTCTGTGATTCTGTGATATGCTTCTTATCAGTTATCAGCAAGATTATTTTGGCTGTAATTTTACTGTTTACTGCAATAAGATGGGGGTGTGTGTGTGTATTTTTTTTACTATATAATTCATATTTTTGGTACTTGTACATGCTTTCCAGACAGTGTATATAGCACTAACAGTCCAAAAGAACACCTGCAATCCAAAAGAACCTGCCTTTCTGTCGTTTTGAAGAACTGTGCAATTAATTAATCTAGTGGTGAAAGTTCTCATTGGATGCAACCAAAATCCTTAAGTATGGCTGTGCTAGTCCACTGAATGCGAACAGACTGAAGGTGCCCCCTACTATTGGTGCATCCATAATTGTGATATTTCAATATATTGAACATACCTAGACTTACAGTAATGAATTGGGTATCACCCAGAATCTAAGCCCAGCTGTCCCAGTACCTATAATATCTGAGAACAAGCTGGAATGTAAGGGGGTTTATTTTCTGCTAAAATTCTTTACACTTCAACACAACACCTTTGATCACCTTTGTTGGTGAGCATGAGGGCCAGCAGAACATCTCTCCTTGTTGGCTCCTCTATCACTTGAAAGAGAAAGTTATCATCCATGTACTCCAGGAACTTTCTGGATTGCTGATGTGGTGTCCCTCTAACAGATATTGGGGTGGCTGAATCCCCTCTACAAGGACCAGGGCCTGCAAAGGGGAGGCTGCTGTTATCTGTTGTATTGTTCTATTTGTTCGTCCTGATCAGGTGGCCTACAGCAGATGCACATTATAATGTCACCTTTATCTGTCCTCTCTTTATTCCTAGCCTGTAGTCACTTGTTATACTGACCAGGTTTCTCCTGACACTATCTTTTGTGCCCCACGGACAGCAGCAATGGGTAACATTGAAAGGGCCAGATGAGCTTCAAGCAATTCCTCCACTGCATCTTGGATTCTGGCCCCAGAAGGCAGAAAACTACTCCAGAAAATCTCTAAATGATTGGTCAGGCTGAGGTATGGCTGTCTGTCTACTGCAATTGGGAGTCATATGTTGCAAGGACTCCCCATTTCATCCTGGTAGCCTTTGCGTGGCTTAGTGTTAGGTGGACCACTGATGCCGTGAAAAGCCAAAATCACAACTCAATATCCTTGGTGACTACTAATCAGGTATTCTTTACTGCAGCACTGGGAAGCACAGGGGATCGCTTCTCCTAATGTGTGCACCAGACGGGTTAGTTGCACAGTTTATATGCGGGTTATGCACACATATTCATGACCTTCCCAAGAAATTATTAACTTATTACTTACTATTCTGAGAATACATTATCATAGGTTTCCACCCTTTCCTGTATGTGGACGACAGTCTTTAGGTGGTCTTCAAGGACCCTGGTGATCGTTTACTTCATCCACTCATCTTCATCACTGTGTTTTTGCTGTGAACTCTAGCCCTTATCTTCTTGTTTACCAGAGCCGTAGGACTAGTCTTGGGGCCCCTTGTAGCCTTGAGTTTTCTTGTTCTTGGAGATAGTCCCACTAGAAATCTCAGAATGTGCTGATACACACATTTCACTATAGCATTGCTGAAAATATGCTACTGGTATCTACAAGTCTAGACAGTAAATCTCCATTAGGTTCATTGTTGCATAGTATGTTGTTGATACCCACAAAACTCCAGACAGTAAGTGCCCATTAGATTCTGCCCTCTTTTCACCAGGTTCTTCACTTGTAGGTATATCTAAGTCCTCTTCAACTTTGAAGGCAGAGTTTCTGTTTTCCAGTTTTAACCCATCAGGTGAGACATGAGCCTTCCTGTTGGTGGCAGAAGTCACCAGCTTCCATCCTTTCCCTTCTTCATAGTTTTTGCTTACTTGGATAGTGATGGTAGACATTGTGCTTCACCTTCTTCATAGCCTACTTATGTATATACATCTTTCCTTACATTCAACAAGAGTTAGAAAAATTGTGGGGTGAACAGGCTGCCCAGGGAAGTGGTTGAATCACCTTCCCTGGATGTGTTGATGAGGGTAGATGAGATACTTAGAGATATGGTTTAGTTTAGGATGTGAATGGTTGGACTTGATGATCCTCAAAGGTCTTTTCCAACCTTGTGATTCTGTGAACTGACAAAGAAAAGGGATCTTCACTCTGCCTCATTTTAACATCTCTATCATATAGGAATCAACTTGTGCTAAATTTCTACCTACATGTCTTTTTTACCTCCTTCAATACGCTTCACATTGTATTGTTTGCATGCTAGTAGTGCCAGAAGGGAGGAGAAAAGAGGAGACCAACAGGAATTTACATAAACTAGGGACATGTCAGAAGTTGAAAAAGTACTAATACCTATGACTATTTAATCAATGGATTATATAGAAGTTGCTGGTTCTTTTATATCTGTAAAATGTTTCCACCTTTCCCAGTACAAATTACTATACAGTACTGTTTTCATAATGGTTTACAACATCCCAGATTAGTAAGAGCAGAAGGCAGTTTCATTTATTGTTCTATATACCTTGACAGAATTAAAAACAAACAAACTTGGCTTGGTGTCTTTTTTGAGAGATACTAGTTTCCCAAATCTCTTTTCCCTCCATTTTGAAAACTATATATATATAATGGTGCCATTTTAAAAATTCAGTAACAATGTATATTCCTTTTCACAGTCTCTATTTACATAATCCTGAAAAATAAGATGCTCTAATGTGTATTTTCACATTCTTCCTTGTCCGTTGCCCAGTAAATTTCTAAATGATCACAAGCTTTCAAAATGTCTAACAGAGAGGAAGGAGCTCTGATACTAAATGTTGTAGCTCAGGTCACTGCATTCTTGTGTGTTATTTCTAGAAGATCAACATGTATGGCCATCTGTAACCCACACGCTGAATCACACATTGTGAGTGGGTCAAGAATAAACTTCATGCATTCCATTAATCTGGAGTGTTGTGGTTTTGGTGCTGAAATGATTTACCAAACCATTGGTTTGAAAAATAGAATGCATAACAAGTTAGGCTTAAATTATCTTTCTAGGGAAGGAAGAGTGCTCAGTGCAGGCAGGAATAGAGAGGCAGCAGACCATTACGGAAGAGGTCAGCAATCACTTCAGCCTTCTACAAGATGAAGTTTCTGTCAAAGGAGTGCAAATAAAAGCAGGCAGCATCAATGTTTGTTGATGTATTTTGAGGGACACATAAAACTCATACAAACAGCTTGAATTTAAAGAAAATTCAAGGCGAAATTTGTAACCAAATATGTAACTTGCTGTCCTTTCTTTAATGACTGTAAATGGTCAGTCAGTAAATGGAATTCTGTCACTACTATAAAATGGCAGCAGACATCACCTTGGGCTGCCAGGGAAGTGCTCAGCATGTGGCAGAAATTGCCTGGGCCAGAACTGGTGCCAGCTTCCTCTAACAGCAACCTGGTGGCCTGGCCTGAACCAAACCTTTGTGATGGTCACAGGCGGACATGGACGGATAAACATAGCTGTCACCATAGGAGAGGCAGCCACCACAGGAGAAGTGGACCACAGGACCCACCATGTTCCTGTGAGTCCAGGAAGGTTGTTCCAGAAGCAGAGCTGGGAGCCAGTGACAAGGAAGCAGGCCAGGGAAACATAAAGTTAGATTTTTAAAGTTGTGTCTGTTCTTCTAAGCAAAAAATATTATTTTTTCAGAGGTTCAGTAGCATATACTTAAATCTAGGGTTGAAGCATATAAAATGTAATGCAGACTAGAATACATAGGTTTTGATATGATATAGTCAAAAGTTGCACTTTACTCACAAGAGAGAAGCAACAATATATATGGCCAATAGGTCTAGGGAGGTGATTGTGTCCATTTACTCGGCATTGGTGAGGCCACAACTCGAGTACTGTGTCCAGTTCTGGGCTCCTCACCACAAGAAGGACATGGAGGTCCTGGAGCGAGTCCAGAGATGGGCAACCAGGCTGGTGAAGGGGCTGGAGGGCAAATCCTATGAGGAGCGGTTGAGGGAGCTGGGGCTGTTTAGGTTGGAGAAGAGGAGGCTGAGGGGAGACCTTATCATTGCCTACAATTACCTGAAGGGAGGTTATAGAGAGGTAGGTGATGGTCTCTTCAGTCAGGTGACAGGTGATAGGACAAGGGGGAATGGCATGAAGCTGTGCCAGGGCAGGTTTAGATTGGACGTTAGGAAAATTTTTTTACTGAAAGAGTTGTGAGGGCCTGGAACAGGCTGCCCAGGGAGGGGTTGTGTCACCTTCCCTGGATGTGTTCAAAAAAAGGGTAGATGAAGTACTTAGGGATATGGTTTAGTTTAGGATGTGAATGATTGGACTCGATGATCTTAAAGGTCTTTTCCAACCTTATTATTCTGTGATTCTGTGATTCTGTAATATATTTTATTGATATAACGCAGTGAGTTAACAAAGTTCAGTGCTAAATGTGAAAGTGATTTAACAAGATTTGATCGCAAATTATTTAATTATTTACTGTGTAGAAGACAGGGTCAGACAAAAGTGTTACAGAGACTCTCTCATTGAGTTATGAGGTTCAGAAAGGACCACCTTGCTTTCTAAACTCCTGAGAGAAGAATATCTGTGCATCTGGAAACAATCCTAGCCTCAGCCTTGATCAACAATTTCTAGGGGATCAATCCTTTATATCTCTGAGCTAAGATTTCAAAATTTAGTATGTTATTAGTTACTTACTGAGAATATGTTGCGGTAAGGAGTCTCTCAACTACAAGGAGTAACCTTGAGAGACATCCCTACTCATGGGGAAATCCTGGTGTGCAACCTGCTGTTGTGCAGGACTGCTCAAAGGGCTCTGGGCTGCTAGTTATTTAGGGAGTAAGGTGATTGACTCATAGTAATATTTGCATATGAATACAGATATTAGTTTTTTTCAAATTTGGCCTGAGTCAGACACTGACCAGCACTTTTGTTAGGTGTATGTATATAAAGTAGCACTTAGTTATTGTGCTGTTATCTGTCTCACCCAAAACCACTATGAGCCTTATGACCAGGCACATTCATCATGACCTCCGTGGGTGGTTATCACTTGAGCAGGGAAAAGTTCAGGTCAAGGGCTGAGGTGGGCAGGGGGGCGGCAGCAGCACCCTGTCAGAACAGGGTCAGAACAAAGGAGCAGTGTTTATATTTCAATTTGGAGAATCAGCAACCTGGGAGAAGGTGTGCATATCAAAGACCATTCAACTTGCTGATTTACAAGACATGCAAATAAACATGGGATTGATCCATTTCCCCTAATTGGGAGCATTTATTCTTGTATATGTCATAGGTATTCTGTCTCACCTCTGCAATGACGTGAGTTTCCCTATATTCAACAGCCCCATGCAAATTGATCTGGTAATTAGGGATATTCAAACAGCATGGAAATCTGCCTTTAAGAAACTGAACTAATCCCTTACTGAATCTAGCATCTTCTGAGACCTAGAGGGTTTTAATCCTGAAGTAGTTAATCATGGTATCCTCATTACCTCTCCTTTTCCCATTACTAACGTTTCCCCAAACCTAGCCACCTCAATACCCATATCCATTGCTGACATGAATGGGATGGATGTGATCTCCAAAGAGATAACACACAAGGAAAAGGAAAAAGGGTAGAGAGTACATCCCTATTCCTACTTCTATAATCCATGGAGAAGACAAGTAGAAAGTAAGGGAGGTTTTACTTTTACATATCTAGTCTATATTTTTTCTTCTGTATTCAGTTATTTCTTCTTTTTCTGGCCCATTCAAATTTGTTGTCTGGAAAGAGGATGTTCTTATTTTAGTTAACACTGGTTGTATTTGGTTCTACCAGGCATTGCGCATTAGCTTGTGTCTATTAGGGAACCTAAGCACATCCTGATGCAAATAAGAATAGTTCAAGGTCCTGAGTCTGTGATTATATTGAAAAGTATGTGTCAACATATTTTAATTTCCTATTATTTGTAGGAAAAATTTTAACTGGTTTTTTAGCAGAGGATATGGCATTAAAATTGAGAGATGCATACTTTAAAGGTTGGGTAAAAATAGGATTTTTTTCAGAATAAGAGGAATATAGCAGCAATGATGAAAATATATTTTTGGTTTAGGATTTTATAGTAGCAACTGTGTACATGCAACACTTAAGAAAGCCACAGCTATTTTCCATAAAATCCAATATGCTCAGTATTAGCTGTTTCAGAATTATTGAAGTGGTTCTTAATGTATAAAACTTCTGAATCTGTTTCATGTAATAAGATTTTTCTTTTTATCTTTCTCATGTTTTTTCCATTTTTTTAAAGGAGAATTGAGTACTCCAGAAAACCAGTAGAACATTGATTAGTTGCTTTGGAGACTGAAATCCTGTAATTATCTTCACAGAGGTGAAAGAGCGTCCACACATTCCCTGCTAGCAGGAGGCAGCGTTTTAACAGCAGGACAAGGTGTAAAGCCAAGAAGATAAATTACTAGAAAAGCTGGATGCCTAGCTAAAGGCATGGTAACTAAAAGAGCAGGTTAAATATCAGCAGTTCATTAGCAAATAGTTTGGCTATGTGAGATGCATATAAATATTTGATGTTTCATGGCTTCACTTTCTGAGGAATGTTTTAGTTTTCTAAAAATATAAGAAAAAGAAAATAAATGAAATTATGCAAGTGGTTCTAGTAACTCGTTGGTGTTAATACACAATATTACTCCATATTCATATTTTCTGTCTATAGATAATATTAACTTGATTAGCATAGCTTTGCCATTAGCAATCTTTGTTAATATATACATTTATTATTATGCACTTTAAGTTATGATTTTATATTAAGATGGCTTCTTTCTTCCTTTGCTTTGACTATAAAGAAAACAGAGAAAACAAGGAATTAAAAAAAAAAAAATTCAGGATTGTTTATAGTAGTTTTAAAGTTTTGGAGATTTTATATTTGATGACAAAATCTGTAGATTTCTTTCCAGTCTAACAATATTTTTTTGGAAAATAGTTATTTCTGTTGACTGTCTTTCACTGAAATCACTCTTCTCTCTGAACTCAGTAATTACTTAAGAGTAGAATTTGCATTTGCCTATTTTGTATTTATTTTTCAGAACACTAACAAAATTACAATTATCCATTTTCTTTCAGTATAAACACTGAGATTTTAAAATCTATCATGAAATGTCTTCTTTATGTTTTAATAATGCTTTTATATAATGCAGATAATACTGCAGTATATAATTCCATTTTCCAATGGTATATGGAACGGAGACCAGTTAAAGAATATTTCAAATTTGTAACAGGTAGATCACATTTAGTAAATATCTACAGCATACCTCATTAAAAAAAGAAAAACAACAAAAAACAAAACCCCAACAACAACAACAAAAACCCCAAACAACAAACAGACCAAAAACCTCAATACTTTTCTTTTCCACTACTTTTAGCTTTACTCAACATGCCAGAGTGGTGAACTTAGTGATCATACCAATCTGGTGGGTTTAAGATAACATAAACATACGTGATTGTCTAATATTTTCTTATCTTGGAAACAGCTATCACTACCCACTTAATGGACGAGGGTAAGGCTGTGGATGTGATCTACCTGGACTTTAGTAAAGCCTTTGACACTGTTTCTCACATCATTCTGACTGAGAAACTGGCTGCCACTGGCCTGGACAGGTGGACCATCTGCTGTGTTAAAATCTGGATGGATGGATGGGCCCAAAGGGTGGTGGTGAATGGAACAAAATCCAGCTGGAGGTCAGTCATGAGTGGCGTCCCCCAAGGGGCTGGAGGGCAAATCATATGAGGAGCGGCTGAGGGAGCTGGGGATGTTTAGCCTGGAGAAGAGGAGGCTGAGGGGAGACCTGATCACTGCCTACAATTACCTGAAAGGAGGTTGTAGAGAGGTAGGTGATGGTCTCTTCAGCCAGGTGACAGGTGATAGGACAAGGGGAAATGGCATGAGGCTGTGCCAGGGTAGGTTCAGATTAGATGTTAGGAGAGAATTTTTCACCGAAAGAGTTGTCAGGCCCTGGGACAGGGAGGTGGTTGAGTCACCATCCTTGGATGTGTTTAAAAAAAGGGTAGATGAGGTATTTAGGGATATGGTTTAGCATAGGATAGGAACTGTTGGACTCGATGATCTTAAATGTCTTTTCCAATCTTGTAATTCTGTAATACTGGGATACTTTCTAAAATGACTTCCCACTTTCTGCAATTAATTTATTTATTGTTCATAAACACTTTTTATGGTAATCATTTCTCCTTGTTCTGGCCAGGCCAGAGTAAACCTCCCAAAGCAGTCATCACAGGTGAGCTGAGTTAGCACAGGTGAGCTGACATCACTTCCCCATAAGAGGGGCCAGTTGGGGAAAAGTACTGGCTGGGCACCTCCAGAGCAATCTGAGTGTGGCTAGGGTGGTCTTTGTGTTGTGCAACATTCTGTAGTTGTTGGGTTGGTAAGATACTCTGTGTTATCACTGGGTGTGAAGTGTAATTGGCTGTCACTACTTCCATGGTGATTTTTTTCAGTAAACTGTCATTACCCCAAACTATGGAGGCTCTGTCTGGGGCTGAATCATCACATCATTGAAACAACATGACTGCTTCATGTAGGGGCTTCTTCTGTCTTCCCAGTGCTACCTGAATTACCAGCCATGCCTAATGATCATAAGGCTCATAAAATTATCGTCAAAGGAAAAAAAAATTCATGACGTAGCCAATTGTCCTTTTCATGCAAAAGGTGCATTGGATTATTTGTTTAGGATTATTCAGCTTTGTCAAAGTACTGTTTATTTTTAAATTTATACAGAGCACA
Organism: Porphyrio hochstetteri; assembly: GCA_020800305.1. NCBI lineage: Eukaryota > Metazoa > Chordata > Aves > Gruiformes > Rallidae > Porphyrio > Porphyrio hochstetteri. The sequence goes on along the minus strand of CM036906.1, from coordinate 19,769,799 downwards.
GACCAGAGCAGAATTTAAAGGCAATTTTCCCTTAAAAGACTTGTTTTGTTGATCACATTGCTTGACCTTCCTGATGGCTAAAATTGCCTTTAATTCATATAAATTCAACTTCTCAAAAAAATAGTGATGTTTCTTGAACTATTGCTTCAGAAAAATGTTTGCAACACATACATCATCTTTCAATCTTAGAGGAAACTGATTTGCTGAAGATAGAGATGTTGAGTTCATTCAAGCAAGAAAGTCAAGTAAGGTTCATCAGAAGCATGAACAGCACTTTCTGCTGATGTCAAATTTGTGATTTAAGAATTAACACACTCTCAAATTTCCTGGAGCATTTTCAGGCAGTGCATCAAATGCTAGTAGATTGTCAGGAGAATGCAAGGTAGCAGTAGACACATCATTCAATATGCATTCAGCCATGGACTGTGTGCCCTTAGAGCTGCAATGCTTTCTGGTACTAGTGGTTGCCTTTGAGAGAAAATGTTGATAAATACAGTGCTTGACTCTAGATGTGCTCTGCATAAGCTTCATATGTGAGTTTTCAATGTGCCTGTTTCTGTGACTACATAAAGACTCACACAGTAGCTAAAACTATTGATAGGATACTTCAGTTATGGATAGTACTCTATAACAGTGTTACGATAATTCAGCAAACTCATCTAATTTTGCACAGGTCTGCATAAAAGGCTATGCAAGAACAAAAAAAGATATAGGAATAAATGAGAAAGTAGGCTCATTAATACAGAATATCAATGAGAATTATGGAGTTATTGATTTAATTAGTAAAATAGTCTCTGAGTGAAGAAGAAGGGGGGAAAAATCTAAGCACAGGAGACTAATGCAAAAATAAATGCAAAGATGGGAGGATGACTCTGATAATTGCTGACTAGACCTGCATGTTAGACAAAGCAAGTAGAATTATTCCTCTCATAAAATTCAGTTGGAAGAAATAGTATTATTAATAGTAGCAGTAACAGTAATGCAGTCTTGTATATACACAGTAATAACTGTGACCTTTTGAAACAATGGGATAGAGAAGATAATCTTAAATCATTATATTCATATTGATTAAAGTATTTGACAGAATGTTTTTAGAAAATATTCACACACAACCCCCCCCCCCCATTCAAATCTACTTTACCCATAAGCACTTGAAATAGCTCTGAAGACAAATTGTTATTACCCTTTTTGTTTATGAGGAAGAGTTAAAATTAGCCTCTCTGAGAACATGAACCAGGAACAGAGCCAATTTATTTCAACAGAAAAAAAATAAATTAAATGGCAGCAATTAAGGATCATGTTATACCTTTTACTCCTATAGTCTATCTGAGCAAAGGTGAATAATTATATGAAGCTTGTACATTTGGCAAGACCTATGAAAAATGGTGGAATGAAAATATTTACCTTGTGTATTTTATATATGTCTCTTCAGAAATATATATATATACACACACATTTATTTATCTTAACAGAGAGGAAATTCCAAAAATTCTTTTCCTATGAAAACTGTGAAAGCACCACAAAGGATGTGAAAGAAGTTTCTGACCATACTGAAGGAAATTAAGACATCCATACTGATTTCATACATTAAATATCAAATTAAATTACTAGCTTCAACTCACAGACTAGATAATTTATTGAAATACGAGTGTCTTTAATAAGAGGTATCCATATCAGGATGATTTAGAGAAATTAGACATACAATGGCAATCAAATTTAGTTTTGTAGCAGGGTAGCTTTTGAAAGTAAGAACAACAGGTCTGTTTGTCTCAAGTTATAGAGAGTACAGAAACTTCTTTTAACCAAAATAACAGGCTTCTGAAGTTGTATACTCTTTATATATTCTATCAAACAGCATGTCTTCATACAAAGCAGTGTTCATTTTAGCATATAAATTTAATTGCAATACAAGTGATGGTTGCTATTGTTGCAGCTTTGATACAGACATTTCTTGTCTTTTTATTTCAAATCTCCTGTCTCTGCTTTATTCTTCTACAATTTTTTTTTCTAAACTTCCTCTTTTGGAGGTAATATCATGAGGTAACAATATTATTAAATAAAGGAGAAAATTATGACCGTCAGGAGGAAGTCAGAGGCTGGAAATTCCAAGGCAAAGGCATATGTGTCCTGGCACTACGCTTAAGAGCCTGAGCTTGGAGAGGGAAGAGTGATGACATTTCCTCCACAGAGATTGTTTTCTTTGGGTTTTGGGGATTTTTTTGTTTGGGATTTTTTTTTAATTCCTAAAGGAGTCCAGAGGAAGACAGATTTACAAGTCAAGCATTCTAATGCTCATTATTTTGGTACTGCTACTTTTAGACCATTGACGGTTTTTGACCTAACAATGTCTTCTATTCTTAACAGAAATGATGATTTCCTGAAATAGATTACATGAAATGCTGCAAAGCCAGAGCCGAGATCAAGTTCTCTCAACTTGTACTCTGTACTGCAACTCTGTACTGAACTCAAAAAGGGGAATTAGGAAGTGGAAGTTTGCATTACAAAAGGGTGGGTTTGCTTTAGTGGGTTTGTAGGCAGATTTTTAATTTTATTTTTAATTTGAATTAGGATCACAGAGTCATAGAACTATAGAATGGTTTGGGTTGGAAGGGACCTTAAAGATCATCTAGTTCCACTTCCCTGCCATAGGCAGGGAGACCTTCCACTAGACCAGGTTGCTCAAAGCTCCATCCAACCTGTCCTTGAATGCTTAGCACAATGGGGCATCCATAAGCTCTCTGGGCAACCTGTTCTAGTGCTTCATAGAGAAGAACATTTTTCCTAATATCTAATCTAAATCTACACTGCTTCATCTTAAGGCCATTACCCCTTGTCCTATCACTAAATGCCCTTGGAAGTAGTGTCTCTCCGGCTTCCCAGGAGAATTATTATATACCTAGCATCATTTACTCAAATTTCAGTCCTCACTTTCTGATGATACTAATATACTCAATACATTAAAATCTGTGATATTTGATATTTTAGTTACTTATTCATAACTAGAGGAAGAAAGTAATTTTTCTACCTTAATTTGAAGTCACCTAAAGAAAGAAGCGTAATCCCAGCACTTTTCTTTATTTTTAATCAGCTGTAATATAAGTTACTGCTGACAATTGGATTCAGCATTTTAATCAGTACTTGGGTGAGATGTGAAGTTATTTTATCTGTTCCTTAAGTCCACTGTCAGGCAGATGCCAATTTTAAAATATGCCTTCACCCAAATCTGTCTTCTAAAACTCAATTTCAAGGGATGTGCAAAGAGTTGACAACATTGTTTCTGATCGGCAGAACTGGCATAGCAACCCTTTTCCTTTTGGTTGCATAAAATTTGTTATAAAAAGCTTACTGTCATATATGTGAGGTAAGAAACAAGCCAGTGACACTAGTGACCCAGCTTTTACTCTGAAGTCATTACATGTAACAATGCTTTTCTGGATGCCCAGGAATGGGACAGATATGTTACATGCTCTCCGACTAACTCTGATACAGCAAATAAGGGCACAGACCTATCCACACTGTGAGGTTACTAGATTTCTTCTTGTCTCTGATAATATTTAGTCTCAAAATTTAAGTAGTAGCAGTTCTGGAATTATATGGACATTTTCTTGCCTTGTAACTGCTGTAGATGCTGGTTACAGTACAAATAAATAACTATGAAAGTTTAATATTTTATAGGGGTTTTTTTTTGTTACTTTTTTATTCTAATTATGAAAATTATGTCTTTTTAAGTTGAAAAATAATCAACTTCAGTACTATCTGTGCAGACTGATTCTTGTGTTCATATATAATACATTGATACAACTGTTATTGATATGTTTCTGCTGGATCAGTTCTGCATAGGTACACACCTTTCATTGCATACTAGAATATCTGGTTTTCAGTGTGTCCTTCACACCCTGTTCTTCTCCATTACTTTGAGAAACCATTTTACTATTTTGTGTCTTCATCCTACCCACAGAAGACATTTAGTCGTTCTTACCAAATCAATATTTTTCCCCTTTCTTTGTATTCAGTTAAAACAATTTAACTCTTCAATTTTATTTCATTATTTTATCTTCTATCTTTGCTCTAAAATTATTTTAATAGCTTTTTTAATGACCTCTGAAGTTTTCCACATCCTTTCAAAACTGTAACCAATACTGAAAATGAAACTAATCTTATTAAAGAATCCATATGACCACTAGTGTTAAAATGCTTTTATACTCTTATCATGGCTTCACTGTTTACACTACAAAAAAATCTTATTAGGGTTTTTTTTTTAATACTGCTTCAAATTTCACCTTTGTGATCATTTACTTGTCTTTTAACTGTTGCTCAGAATCACTAATTTCTGAAATTCAGTTCCCATTTCTATATTTATGGAAGTTCCCACACGTGTATGTTAATATTTGAAAGTTAAATTCCATCAGTAGTAATATCCCATAAGCCTCATTTGCAATTGATTTGTCATATTTGTGAGTCCTCTAAAGTTTTACAGGATGATAAGTCTTTTTCTGCTAGTCTGGTAGATGAGGTATTTTTCTTCCTGTTTTTGTCCTTGTAATGAGTCCAACTGGATTTTTTGAGGTACCTGGCATAGCATTTTCTCAGTGGTGTACATCCTTCCCTCATCCATTAGCAAGCTATTTTCTCAAGAGCACGTGGGAAATTTATATCTGTTACATCACTACTCTTCTAAGAAATTGAATTAGATTTGAAAATTCCAAAGACTTAAAAAAAAAATTAGAAGTGAAAACTCAATGCCGAGATCCTCAGATACGTGTACATACATGTTGCATCTGCATAGATGTGGTTTCTCAAAGAATTCTGAAGGAAAAGTGTTTTTTTCCCATTTATACATTCAATAAATATATATTCATTATTTAAATACATTAATAAAGATGGACAAAGAGAGAAAGAAGTGTACGCATCTTCATGTTCACATCAAACATAACATTAAAAAAAATGGAGATTTAGCTTAGCATGCAAACTCTTCAAATCCTGTAATTGCTGTATAACCTCCTCTGATTTTAAAGCAAATTTAGCTTTAAAACGTAGTCAAATGTAACAAGTGCATTTACACAAATGCAAGTCTTTTGAGTGCCTAAAATTAAGTTTGAAAGCTGAGTGTTGCTCATTATCCTAGTATGTGACATTGTCAGGGTTCTCTTGCTCCTGTTGAAAAATTTGTTAGGGACTCCCAGAAAACAGTTTGAGGTGTGGGAAAAATAGGAAATTTGGTCAATTAACCAAGAAGATTTACCCTGGCTGTAGGGCTTGCTTAGATGGGAGGCTTGTGGTTGCACAGAGGACAAAAGGGATCACTGCTGGTTTGCAGTTTCTCTTGTCTGATGATTTAAGCTGTTGTATTTTGTGCTACAGTCCTAGGGTGAATATCTAATGTAAGATGAAATGGTGTCATTTTAGTGTTTGACTGCCCTACTTGGACCTTCAGTAGTCAGATTCTGGGCCTACATTTGTCTTTTTAGCCAAAGACAAATGAGGTTTTTAAAGTATCACAGATGGAAGAGAGGAAATATCTCAGACTTTTGTTTTTGTTTTTGTTTTTTGCCCCAGTGGTCACTATCAGGTAGACTATACAAAGAGGAGTTTGGACAAAATATTACCATTGTTCGACATAACCATTTTCTATGGCATATTCATTCTAGATGTGATTTTGTCACTTATCTAAATATCCAAATAGGTTAAATGGAAGGGTAATATTTAATTCTCCTATTTTGGTTTCTACTGAATCCTTATTCAAGGAGCCAAGTCATTTTTTGAAAGGGGAATAGGTGAAGTATTGGCTTAATCTAAATATGTCGTTATTGGACAAAATTCAATACACCTCAGTATCATGCATAATTAGTAAATTAGATCTAAACTCATGTCAACCTAAAAAAAAAAGATAATACCTTGCATAACTATTATTTCTCCATTTGCAGTTAAGGTTAAATGTTAACCTGAATTTATCAAACATTTATGAATTCTTTGATTTTTGCAGTATTTCTTATTATATATTCATGTATAAATATATTAAATATCTGTCAGAAGAATTCTAGACTGCAACAAACATATGACATGAATTTACTTTAAAAGATAGACAAACTGACTAAAAAATATCCTGTAACCTTCAAGACCTCATTTATCCTATTGCAGAATTATAGTGAATTGTTCTTAGAGCCAAAAAGAGTTGTAGATTACAAACTGAATAGTGAAAAATGTATAATACTTGATTATATTCTTAATAAATTCAAGCTTTACCTTGAAGGATATTGTTTTACAACACCAAATGTTTCTTACGGCTAAACAATTCATACATCTTTAATTGAATATAGTCATAAAATGGATAGTTCATGTATTATTTTCCCTTGCTGTTTGCTTGAACTACAGCTTAACCTAAAGCTCTGGTAGAGTTTTAAAAGAGCATAAGCTGTTGCTGACAGTAAAGTCCACCTTTTTTATTTTTTTAAGGAAAGAGCTATTATTGCTTTATGAAAGAAAAAAAAAGCAAAATATTTTATATATTTATGGCTACAGCAAAAACAAAGGGGTTTGAGTAAAACAGATCTTTACTCACAAAAGATATTGCATTCAGAGTTATACAAAACATTTCTCCTATGTGCTTGTATTTCAGATCTTTAAACTGCATTTATAAATTTAAATGTGACTTCCCTGTCAAAGTGGTGTTCCCTTTGGTGTTAGAAAGACTTTGAGGTTCTTAGCTCCTCTTTGAACAGGGTTAGCTACAGAACAAGAGTCATCAGACACTAGTAACAGCTCTGTGACAGCAAAGTCACAGAGATGATCTTAAGATTAATCACAGAACTGTATGGTTGGAAGGGACCTCCAGAGATCATCTAGTCCAACACCCCTGCCAAAGCAGGTTGCCTAGGACAGGTCACACAGGTAGTTATCCAGACAGATCTTGAATATCTCCAGAGAAGGAGACTCCACAATCCCCTGGACAGCCTGCTCCAGTGCTCTGAAAAAAAGGAGAAAAGTTCATTGGAAGGAAAGTAAACATACGATTTCACACAAAAGGGTAAAATCAATACTTCTTGAAGATTCACAGCTCTGAATCCTAAGTACAGTCAAACTTAGTGTAGTGAGTAGGACTAGAGAAGTAATTGTTCCCCTGTACTCAGTGCTGATGAGGGCTCACCTTGAGTACTGCCTTCAGTTTTAGGCCCCTCACTACGGAAAAGACACTGAGGTGCTGGAGCATGTCCAGAGAAGGGCGACAAGGCTAGTGAGGGGACTGGAAAATAAATGCTATGAGGAGCAGCTGAGGGAACTGGGGTTGTTTAATACGGAGAAAAGGAGGGGGCACCTAGTTACTCTCTACAAGTACCTGAAAGGAGGCTGTGGAGGGCAGGGGCTGACCTTTTCTCCTAAGTGACTTTACAATTGACTGAAAATGGCACTTGTGTAGGTAACTGACTCACAAGAAGATATCTGTAGAAAATGCCTGTAGACAATTTTAAACAAAATATGAAGATGCTAACAATGAGTATATCAATGCTTGTTTTGTGTATGGATAAGCAATTAAAATTGAATGTAGGATGCATGATAGAAGAGAACAGGCAATAGAAGAATGCTTGATATACCATAAAAATAACTTCCTGAACTGAACTGTGGTTGATACCTTTGGAACTGAGCAGCTAGGTGCCACAGCTGATTTCTTCAGCAGCTGCCAAGTGCCATGCCACCAAGCTATCACCCTTCCCTGATAGCCGAGTGAGAAGAATGCCCCCAGCATCAGGTTTAGCTTCTCCACAGGCAGTGATGAGCAAGGTGGTACCTCCCAGAGGCATGGCAGGGAACAAACCATAGCTCAGACCATCACTGAGAAGCCATACCTTTGAGTCTCAGTGGGGGCTTGGCAGAATTGGAGTGCAAAGTGGATAGCAGAAAGAGTGATCTTTGCAACTGATTCGATTCAGGGGAGTGCAAAGAAAGGAGAGCTGTGTGCAACTTCTTAATTTTAAAATATTCATACATATTTAAAACAAGAAATGATGCAAAACTCCTTGCTGAGTTTGCCCAACTCTTCTGTAAGAATATCTTTCTACTTCAGGAATTTTTTACATTACTAGTTTATCTTCTCACTGTGTTACTATTGTTCAGTGAAACAATAACCCTGCACAAGCTTATACCTGAGCAGTGTCTATAACTCTATAACTACAGTCTCATTTATTGTCATACATCAGTAATATTTTATCATATTTATAATAAGAAAATTGATGTTAGGATATAAAAAACTTTATCATCCTATCACTGATTTAAATTAGCCTGAAACTGTGCTTGAAAGTCCGTTACTCTTCCACGGCCTACCATCAGACCCTGACAGAGACCTATCTGCATCACTCATTCATTAGCTGATAGTGTTCAATAGCCCTTTTGAATAGAGAGAAAAAAAAAAAATCAAGCTTTCAGTGGCTGTGACAGAACTAACTTCTCATCTGCACTCCCTTGCTAAATGGAGATCTATTAGAGGAATAGCTTGCAGAAATCTGTGCTGTATCTACACAACCAGTTTTCTGCCTTGTGAAATAAAACCACAATTTTAAATTCATCTACTTGCAACTCCCCTGAGCCATAACTTCACATTAAAGTTAGAAATAATGTAAGTTTGTTTTCTTTCAACTTAAAATACAAAAAACGCTCATATTGCCTCAGAAGGTACATGATAGACTCTCTCCCCTCAATTTTCCCAGATGGATTATTTTCCAAGGCATGTTAAAGTGTGACAGACTAATACTTTTCTCTAAATTGTATACTTGTACCATTATTATGATTTATGTTTCTGCAGTATTTTATTTTAAGGACCACATCACTTATTTGGTTTGTTGGCCTCATGAACATATCAACACTGAAGTCAACAAGACTTCTTTTTTTGAATGATTTTCAAGGTTCAGCTCTATATCCTAGGTTAAAAGATACAGAAAAAAACCCCCAAGAATCTGGAAATCTATGAGTTGACACTATTTTGTTCTCTTTACACTGTTAAAGAGTGATGGTGAAGGTGTTGAACACAATACTTTGTAGTGGTCCACAGTGGGCTGAAAAAGGGACTATTATATTTGAGGAGTTAATCCAGTTTTCCATAGCCTAATACAGAATAATATCTTCAACATTCCTGTACAGTATTAAGATACTTCAATGCACCTCAGGTGAAAGAATAGAATTTGCCAGTTCTATTTTAAACACACCATCTGCAGCAGTTCTCTTGGTAATGTTGGCAATCTGTGGACACCACATTACTAAAATGAATGAGACCTGACACATGGAGAAGTCCCAGGTTTCTGTTCCAAGTAATATATACATATGTAAATATATATATGTAATTTTGCTCTTATTTAGAGTATATATATATATATATATTTATAAAGAGAAGGTGACTGCAACTATTAATAGCAAAGCTGTAGTCTGCACTTGTATTTTCATACCTGTTTAAAGCTCTTTTGATCTTGTCAGAAATTAATGGAAGTGATCTTGCTGAGCAATGATTCCTGGCATGGTGGAATAGAACAGCTATGTTCCTTTCCTTACTCTTGTGCTGTCAGCAGAAAAAAAATTAACGTGGTCAGGTTTTTATTACACTAAACTGCTGGGTTTTGGTGCCCTGGAAATTTGAAACAAAAGCAAATTTTTAGAGATGAATGAGTTTGCCTTAAAAAATTGTTCATGTGTGTGATGTGGGAAAGCAACTTAACCTCTCAAATGTTAAATTTTTGTCATTCAAACCCTTACTTTACAACACTTTTAATTCTGGTAACAAATACAACTCAGAATTAAATGGATATATTGCTCTTCTTGTCACTTTTCCCTATATAACATTATGTTTAGGGTCAAATCTCAACTTCATTGAAAATTTAGACAGAAGTTTGCAAGTCTGCAGGTTTTCCAAACATCTTTTACATGTTAACTCATCTTACAAGCTTAGCATTTTCAGAAATGAAATGTTTTATTTTTTTTTCCTTTCCGAGTAAAGGTAGTGGAATTCTACTGAAAGATGTCCCTGCTTATTGCATGAGAGTTGGACTAGATGACTTTTAAAGATCCCTTCCAACCCAAACTGTTCTCTGATTGTATGATTCTGCAGAGAAGGGAAATTTTTCAGCATGTTTGAAATCCAGGCTCAAGTTACTTAAGTGCCTAACTGCAGTGCTATTAACATTTTTTGGCACTTAACTATATAAACAAATAGTACTATATATGACTGTCACAGTGTCACAGTGTCACAGTTTCAATAGTACAATATACATCTGTCACAGAGGTCACCTGCTCTTGCTTGAAAAGCTCTCTTCACAGTTTACAGATGGCTCCTCACTTTTAAGGAAGAGGAAGGCTCTTAGATAAAACTTCTGCATGCAATGTCAGGGTTAGAGAAGCATTTTAAAAACTACGGAAAAAGGTTTGTTCAAAGTCATAGAATCATAGAATACTTTAGGTTGGAAAGACCTTTAAGATCACCAAGTCCAACCACTAACCTAGTACTGTCAATTCCACCACTAAACCATGTCCCCAAGTACCATAACTACACAGCTTTTCAATACCTCTAGGGATGGTAACTCTACCACTTCCCTGGACAGCCTGTTCCAGTACTTGACAACACTTTCAAGTGAAGAAATTTTTTCCTAACATCTAATCTAAATCTCCCCTGGCACACCTTAGGCCATTTTGTCTCATCCTATTACTTGTTACCTGGGAGAAGAGACCAAGACCCACCTGGCTACAACATCCTTTCAGGTAGTTGTAGAGACCAATAAGGTCTCCTCAGTCTCCTTTTCTCCAGGATAAACAACCACAGTTCTCCCAGCTGCTCCTCATAAGAGTTGTTATTGTTCCTGTCCTCACTTGCACAAGTGTCTTTTCATCTGTTACTCCCTTCTGCTGCTGCTTACACTCATAGACAGACGAACTCACCTGCAAAGGCAAAGGACCAGGCTGGGAGAGGTGGTGTGTAAGGCTACTGCAAGAAGGTTTTGAGCCCCACATGTGCTGGCAGGCTTTGAGCCAATTGTCTTGTTTTCATTCCCCAGACTAAGGAGACAAAATGTCGTTCTCCCACACTAGTGGCCTGGTATGAATGCTCAATAAGGCATTAGTTCTAGCTTTTTCTCTACATCCTTATCTTCTGATGTGGAATGGAGTTCCTAATATTCTATGTTTATAATAGGCTGAATATGACATACATCCCAGGACTTTTGCTTGTTCCAATTAGATACTCGATAATTTCCTATCACCTTTCATTCCCCACTGCTACACTGGTTGGTAGCCCTCCTAAGCGTGAGTGCTTACTTCATGATGTGTCAGGAAATTGATAAGTACCGAACCTATGCCTCAGTACAATGTCAAAATATTTCATGTCTGTTATGTTCCTGTTGCTATGACAATCAGTGCTACAATCATCTCTTTATATTTCAATGAGCACACAATTCAGCTTCTTGCATGTAAATCCAGTTTGTTTCAGCTCTATATCTAGGTGTAATACTGAAACAAAAGGACACACATATTGACATTAGGTCTGCAGCAACTTTTAACTGATTAATGTACTGACTTTTATAAGATATCTGCGCTAGAGCACTCTTTTTTTCATGCATCATAGATTTTTGCAAATTTCCTTTATATTAAAATTAAAATGCAGGGAAAATTTCTTTACAATTGTGACAACTAGAAGGAACACAGTTCGCTGTTCAGTCCATGCAATTGTGTCTGCTAAACGTTTGAATATGTTCAACTCTTCAATGTTAGACAAGTTGATGAGAAGGTTAGTAGTCAATGTGTGCTTGTAAAGAGTTTGTGTGAGATTGTATCATTATTTGTGCAATAACTATAATCTGTTTTATAATTTCTTATTGTAGTTGGAAATGTTTTGGTTATGGTGGTAGCTGCAAGGGTGGCCTCTGTGACCAGAAGCCAGGGCCTGTCCCATGATGGATACAGGCAATTCCATCCAGTTCCAAAAGGAACTCACGGCAGGACACAACTGGTCAAGTCGATGGAGTCAAGTCGATGGGAGAACGTGTTCAAGAAAGGGTGTTGTAGTTTTGTGTGGCTGGGTTCTGGTGGAGAAGCAGGGTATGGGTGGCTTCTGCAAGAAGAAGCTAGAAGCTCTCTGCAGGCCCAAGAGAGGAAATACCAACTGGCTCAAGGCCGGAGTCATTGTTGACCAAGGCCAGGCCCATCAGTGATGGTCACAGCGCCTCTAGGAATCACATTTAAGAAGTAAAAAAATGCTGGCAACCGCTTTTTGCCACCAGAGAAGGGAGTGAGAAGATGTAAGGAACTGTGCAGTCACCAAGGCCAGTGAAGAAGGGGGTAGGAGGTGTGCCAGGTGCCGGAGAGAAAGATGGCCCTGCAGCCTGTGGAAAAAACCATGGTGGAGAGGGTGTCCTCCTGCAGTGCATGGAAAAGGACAAGACCTCACCTGCATCCTGTGAAGAGACCACACGCTGGAGAGGTGGAGACCTACAGAAGATGCTGTGATCCACGTTGGAGCAAGTCTTTGCCAGCACTTGCAGCATGTGGAGAGAGATAGAGACACAGAGATGACAGGGAGAGAGATCAACTTTGGAGCAGGTTTGCTGGGAGAGGAGGCTTGTGATCCTGTGGATGATCAGGATGAAGCAGTCTGGGATTGAGAGATTGAGAGACATTCTATGATTTATGACTGCACCCCAGAGAAGTGACCCACACTGGGGCAGCTGATGAAGAGCAGAAACCCCATGGGAAAGGAGTCACATTGGAGAAACTCACGAGTTGTTTTCCTTCTTAACTGAGGGAGGCATTCCTCTCACTCTACCCCTGCTCCACAGTGTGGTCTCACACACAGGAGACAGTCCTCCATGAACTTCTTCAACCTGTGTTCTTTCTGTCAGGGCTTCAACTCCTCACCAAGTGCCTCAGTGTGGATCCTTTCCATGGGGTGCCAACCTGCAGGCCCAGACTGCTCCAGACTGATCCCCTACAGGGTCACAAGTCCTTCCAGCAAACCTGCTCCAGTGTAGGTCGGTCTCTATGTGGCCATGGGATGCAGAAGCCTTCTCCAAATCAGGTTTCCCATGGGGTCACAGTGTCATGGAGTCACTTAGGTTGGAAGAGACCTTTAAGGTCACCGAGTCCAACCACAGCCTCATCCTGCCTAGTCCACCTCTAGACCACGTCCACAAGCATAGTATCTACACGCGTCCTTCAGGTGTCTCCACTCACTGCAGTGTGGGCTCTTCCATGGGCTGTAGATGTAATCTTTGCTCCTTTTCATCATCCATGGGCTGCAGGGGGACAGTCTGCTTCACCATGGTCTTCTTCATAGGCTGCAGGGGCATCTTTCTCTCCAGCACCTGTGGAGCCTCTTCCTCCCCACTCTTCACTGAACCCTGGTGTATGCAGAGTTTCTTACATTTCTTTACTCCCTTCTCTGGCAGAAAAAACCTGCCGCTTGTGGGGTTTTTTTGCTCCTAAATGTGACTCTCAGAGGTGCTGTGACCATCACTAATGGGCTTGGCCTTGGTCAGTGATAACTCTGGCCTTGTGTCAGCTGGTGTTTACTCTCTCAGGCCTACAGAAAGCTTCTTGTTCTTCTTGCAGAAGCCACCCCTGCAGCACCGTCTTCTCCACCAGAACCCTACCACGTAAAACCACAACCATCCACCCCCTTTGGATGTTCTTCAGTCAATCCATATTTATACTACTTTCATAGATTTATTCAGTGCCAGAAGTGATCTTAAATCTCTTCTATACCTGTCTAAAGTAAAAGACTTTGGAAATCTTTACCTAAAATCCTCTTAGGATGTAGTCCATTGAAATAAATAGGCTTAGGGATCGCTGAGAATGGCATTAAAAAAACATTTGACAGGAAGCTGGTACAACTGCCTTTCTTTTTAACAACAATAGCCTCTCTGAATTCAGTCCTCAGCCATTGTTTGTTGCAGATGCTAGAGTAGGATGTCTTACAAGACAGGAGACTTCTTCCAAAGGAGCAAGCACCTGGAATATCTAGACAATAGCATTGAACTTAACAGTGGGTAGATGTAAACTAAGACAGTTTTAACATGCTTCCTGGGAAAAACATCACTGCTGCAATCACTCTATACAAGCCTTTAGAGGCATCCTATATTTATGGGAAATTTCTGTAAAACTTAGCAGAGAACATGAATCTCTCCTGAGACTTTTAACACTCTATAAATGTTTATAATAAAGAATTGTTCACACAGACACTTTGAAATAATATAATCCTCTATGTTAGGGAATACTGTTTCACCCTTGTTAAATTCTGTGGACTTTTCCATGAAGTTGTCTGGTCTACATTCAGGAGCTCTGAATTGAGGTAATAAAAAGAAGAATAAATGTAGAATACCTTCATCTACTAGCCATATATACATAAATATATACACATAGAAAAGCCATAATTTTTTCTGATATTATAGTAGCACCAGCATATCTGATAGTTTCAACAGTTTGTATCTCTTACAAGAAATAACAATTTCCAGTTGTGCAGGGAAAGCCAGTACCTGCATAGCATATGAGCAGCATTGTGATGGCTCACTGTGTGGTTTGAAAAACCTTCAGCTCTCCCATTTTGTCAAGTTGTTTCTACCAATTGATCAGCACCACTTTCACCTTCTCTGAATTGAATTTTTAGAAATCCATATTCTGCCAAGAGTTGCACTGATGGATCACTATGAGTGATTATAAAGTAGAAAGAGTAAACAAGAGGTCTACACTGTATATGGGAAAACACCAGCTTTTTATCTCAATCAGTTACGAAGGAAATTATTAAGGAACTAAGAAAAATAAAAAATAGCTTTGTTTTCAAAGGTTTCAAATGTAATTTAGTGGGGCTAGAGTACTACACAGCAATGCAGCATCTATATATTCTTGATTTGCCATCCTGGGCAGAGGTGCCAAAAAAAAATAGAAAGCTTTCTTGAGTTATTACGGGTCCTTTGAAGCCAAATTCTTAGGAAGCTTGTAAAAAAAATCTGACATTTTTTCTTTTCTTTGTTAATGGTGATATGCATGATACATGATACATATGTTGCATTATTTATTCAAATTCAATGCTTCTGCATTACCATTTTCCTATTAAGGAGAAAAGTAATGAGTTTAAAACTCATTGTTTCCTCTGAAGTCTTTATTTCATTAAATTTTTGCTTTCTTAGATAAAATGCATTATTGTTTTCAATGATTAAATGTTTTACTATTTTGTACTATGCCTTCAAAGTACCCACGTGAGTATTCACGTGACCACTTTTGCACTTATTTTATACTTTACCAGTGCCCTTAAGTGGGGGGAAGTGACCCTGAAGAGTCACTTCAGTCTTAGGTTTTTAATTTTGTACCTTTCAGTTCTGAAAAGCAAAAAAAAATATGGGCCTACTGTAACCATGCATGTATTTTTGATGAAAGTGGCAACTGGCACAGTGAGGTAGAAGAAATCAGAAATGCCGACAGACCAACCTGAGAAACCAGCAAAGGAGGGATGGGACTGGATATGTCCCTGCATAGTGGCAGTGACAGAGCTAGGACTGAAGGACCAGAAGCACAGCACCAGCACGGCATTAGGAAATCAGGGAGAGGGTGAGAATCAGCAACATGAGTTAAAAGGGTGTTACATGATCACTCTCTGTCCAATTTGTATTGACCAATCCTTCACACGTACAGGGTACCTGCAAGCAGCTGAGTTAATTGCCCTTAACATGGTACCTGAATGCAGAGGTTCTTCATATAAATACAGGATGGCTGGGTTATGCTAAGAAATACTGCTGGAAAGTAACCTTCCAAGTTAGAATACTATGTTGTCTCATCAGCATTCCGTACCATAGCTGCAGCTCAGAGTAGATGAAAACCAGAGGAATAAAGAGGTTTAGAAGAGTAGATAAAAGGAGAGCAATGAAATGAAAAACATGGTACTTAATGTGCTCAGGGAAAGGTATAGGGCAGTGGCAGAGCCTGAGGCTCTATACTCATGGAATCTTCCTTCCAGTGCTATATGTGTTACAGATGAGGGTATAATTTGGAGATCAATTTTTTATTGATAGAGAATGAACATAGAGCGGGGTTTTTTCTATGATATCTGAAGTGCTGTAACACTTGTAACAGAGCTTTCTTGAAAATTTATGTTACTTCCCTGTTTAAAGTATTTTTGGAAACGGGATGTCATAATATAACTGGAACTCGTTTACTTTATTTCAATGTAACTAACTGGCCAATTAAATTACAGTATAGTAAAATTTGTACTTAAGTATCATGACTGGCATTTACAAATCTGGACAGTGAAAATTGAGAAATTTTGGCAAAGAAAAGGAAAAAAAAACACATAAATGAATGGTGATTTCTGGAAAAGGTTTTGTATGTTGTATTTTATGGGAAGGGAAAACTCATATTTACAGACCTTTTTTAAAGATTTTAACTGAACTTGGTAGTTAAATTTTGTGTTTCATAAGGCAAAACCTTCTATATTAGACTTTATAATGTGTCTGAATGCTTGATCAGCAATTTAATTTGGAGACTGATTTTCTATACATCTGAAATGACTTAAATGCATACATCAGTTTGGTATGTGTCCTCTGCAGTATGTGTTTTACCTTAACATATTTTATAGGCAAGCAGGGTGAAAATGGGGATCACAGTGAAATCTGGACATCCCAACACCCTCAAGGCCTCTCATTGGCCAATAACCATCACCAGTGCCTCCATGAGGCAGTCTGAATCTTACCCATCTTTTCTATGGGTAAGGATTAGAAACAGTAACAAACAGGTGTGTTCAGGTCTAAGAGGAGAGGAACTATGGAAAAAAACAACAGACTGCAGTAAAGTGAGCTCATGGTACTAACAATGTGCCTTGGACCACAGGTTCTTGATTGCAAATATCCTGACATAGCACAGTTTCAGTAGCATAACTGATAATAACATAATGAACAACATATGTTTGTCATTAGCAGCCTGAAAAGAAACTGAGCTTAGAATCAAGGGGAACGAAGCAAAAAGATGGTGGGGAGGATCATGACAGGTAGGGTCATAGGTCATGATCTACCTAACAAGCAAACCAACTCTTTGTGCTTAAAAGCTGCACTGTGGGGTCCCACCCACAGGAGACAGTCCTCCATGAACATCTCTGTGAGTCCTTTCTATTGGGGCATCAGCTCCTCACCAGTTGACTCAGCATGGCTCCCTTCCATGGGGTGCTGACCTTCACGCCCAGACTGCTCCAGCCTTTTCTCCAACAGAGTCACAAGTACCTCCAGCAAGCCTGCTCTGGCATCAGTCGGTCTCTCCACAAGCTGTAAGTTTCACTGCCAGGAGCTTGTTCCAACATGGGTTTCCTATGAGGTCACAGGGTCCTTCAGGTGTCTCCACCCACTCTCTCACGGGGTTGTCCACAGGCTCTAGATGGGATCTCTCCTCCCCATTATCATCTGTGGGCTGCAGGGGAATCTCGCTCTGTCTGACACCTGGAGTGCCTCACCCCACCTCCCTCTTTCACTGACCTTGGTTTCTGCGCTGTTTCTTACATCTTCTCACTGTCTGGTAGCAAAAATCAGCTGCTAGTGGTTTATTTTCCTTCTTAAATGTGATTCCCAGGGACGCTGTGACTATCACTGATGGGCTTGGCCTTGGTCAACAATGACTCCAGCCTTGAGTTGGTTGGTGTTTACTCTCTCTCTTGGGCCTGCAAAGAACTTCTGTCTGCTTCTTGCAGAAGCCACCCCTGCAGCCCCCGCTTCTCCACCAGAACCCAGACAACACAAAACTACAACAGGTGTAAAGGGCTTCTTTGATGGATTGCTTGATGATCTATCTCTAGATTATTTTCCCCCCCTTACTTCCAACCTAACCACTCTGTGATTTTATGATTCTCTATTTGTTTACCCATAGCACAGGAGAAGGGTCATTCTGCGTATGAGCAGAGTATAGACCACCTTATATACTTCAAGAATTATGATGACTACTTCTCACTTTCTAGATTTATTTCCTTTTAGGTTTAACTGTTATTTTCTATGAGTTAAGCAAATCTGACATTAAAATCTTTAACGTTTTGCACAACAAGAACTTCCTTAGTAGCTAATTTATCTGGACAAAAAATTTTAGAGAAAATAAATAAATAAAATTAATTTACTTTAAGTTTCTACAAGATTGCTAAGTGAATCATAAGTATTACATTAATACACCATTGCATGTAGCTACAATGACTAATAAACAGATGGAAAGAGGTAGACTTTAATAGTAAGTCTCCCAAAATAATATGCAACTATAATTTTAATTCTATTTAGAGGCCATAATACACTAATATACAAGAAAAATAAGAGCTTGAGAAGAGAAAATCACCCAGCAGATCTCAGACTGGTTTACTTCTATGTTTATCTCTTTTCAAAACAAAGAAGATAGTTTTAAAGTATTTTTTTCTTCCCTCCAAAATGTCAGGCATTGATTTTTATATCTTTTGTCTTTAAGGACTTAATGACTTCTGACATCAAAACTCTCAAATATTTGGATCTATACATTCTTTAGGAAAAAACCTAGCACCTCTAAAAATGTTGGCTAGGTTGTAAGCATCAAATATGGAAATTTAAGAAATACCATATATGTTTCTTTGTTGTAACTTGAGTCTGATGAATAGTGATTGTTTCAGTCCTCTGATCATATCAGAATGTAAACTCACAAATAAGTATGGCGTTTACTGGCTTTAACCTAACTCATCTTGGCACTCTCTGAGAAAATATTATCTATCTATGCAGATGTGTGTGTATGTATGTCATCTCCAACGTGGTTAAGTGAGGCCCCACATACTGAACAAAACAAGGCCAGGCCACATTCACTAATTGGCACAATCTGGTTTATGTCCATGTAGCTAAGTTCTTTTCCCTCCCCTGCCCCCAAACCAACTGCCTTGCAAATATTGTCTTCTAGACCAGTCCTTGGATCAGCTTATGTCTGATAACTGGGACTCAAAAAACAACCAGGAATTGTCTGCATCAGTGCAACCTGGTACAGACCAAAACTCTTCCACGAAACAGAAAAATCATTAAACTCCATGGATGATCATGAACCTTTGTAAAAATTCAAGGTGTGGTCTTCTTTTGATTATTAATGTAAGTATGGCTTTTGTTACCAGAAGCAGACAGTCCTATTCATCTTTGTTCTCCCTTCCATTTCACCAGAACTTTCTGCTGCTGCTGTTGTCCTTTTGGAAGAGACAAAATACTTGGATTCAGCTTCTCATTCTGCGTAATGTTCCACATTTCCTGAGAAATGAGAGAAGGGAAATAATGTCTTCATATTTCATATCACAGTTAACTAGAATAAAATTTGTGGAAGAAAGAAAAGGCACAGCTCTAGCCTGAAGTTTTTTTTCAGTGCAAAATGGGAAAGGCCTACCACAGAGAATTGGGGGCCAGAGATTCTTAAATGAAGGTCACTGAAACAGGTTATAGCACAGAGTAGCAATTAACCAGAGAATGGAGCAGTCCAGGTTCTACAAAAACATCTTGCAAAATAGTAATAACATTTTTTAAAATTAAATATGATGTAGAAGTTAATCTAGAATGTGGCATTTCATGAGTCTATACATATTTCTGTGATCATGGAATTTATTATAAGATAATAACAATAGAGTGATATATTGATATGTCTGCGACACATTAACTCAGATAATGCTAATTCTTCAAATATCAATAATATGACAAAGGAAAAACAAGGCAACTGCTTATCTTCTATATGGTAGCTTTTTAAACGTTAACACCTTTGAGGTATTTTTCTTCAAGACCATGTTAAACTCATGCTTAAATGACAATGTCTCAAAGTTTTGCTTCCCAGATCTAAAGAACTGGAGGACTAAAGAATGTGTTAGTGTCTTTCTCTCACTTTGCTTTACATATTACCTCATGTTGTTCACACCTCATGCTGTGCCCATATATGCTACAAATACTTGTAAACTTCAGGGGAAAATGTCTTCATTTACATAATGGACAATCCGTATGCCATTGTGAGCATGCTGTTCTCCCCTTTTCTCTGAAGTCATGCGCCACATCTTTATCCTGCTGTGGTCATCCCCCTTCTCTGACTCATTGCCAAGACAGACCATTCTCTGTTCAGGGGCTTCTGTTTCCAGTCTGTCTCTTTCTCCCACCCCAACCATCTCCCTTTCCTTAGTTGCTTCTGTCACATTTACTAGTCACAGTCTTGATGTCCAACCTTGCTTTCCTTTTGTTGTAATTTCTTTTCCACATAGTTACAACCCTTTCTCACTCAGTCCCAGCTTCTATGCTCCCACTTTCATCAGACTTCATGTCTAAACATCCCAATATTTTTTTCCTTCACACCATGAATTTTTACCCTCTGTTTAGTATCAAACTACTAAGTGGTCACCAAGGTCCCAGAGCCATACTTTACCTTCAAAGAACTTCCAGCAAAGCTCTCCAGTGTTATTTGCTTTCAGCGGGCTCCTGTTAGGTTGTTTTCTATGGCTAACACATGCCTTTTGCTTCTGTTCAACTTTAGATATGAAACTCAAATGTGAAAAAAAAACCAAAAAACAACAAGCAACCCAAACTAGAAAGAAACTCAAATGTGCTACAAAGGAAGAGTTACGTTCTAGTTAAGTCTTAATGGTCAGATGCACATTGTGATTTTTCAGATATTAAGTGACCAAATTGAGTTTGTCCCCTTTCATTTCAATTCTGGAGGCTTCATGTTTTCCTTAGGGGGACTAGGATTCCATTAATGCTAAATTAAAAATATAAAATGTATTTTTATATATAAAAATAACTATGTTTTGCTGATTACAGGAATTGTTCTTATTTGGAGTGTGATCCAGTGCTGTGTGACCCTTTTACTGACACACTGCGGTTTTTCACAATTTGGTGAAAAAGATTTTTGGCTTCCTGGCTTCAGAATCTTTTGGATTTACTTTTGTGAAATACAGGCAAATAAACTGCATATTTCACCATCTATCTTGAATGTCTCTTTTTTTTTTTTTTCCCTCTTTGCATAACAAAGACTTCTAAAAGTAAGAAAACCAGGATGTTTCTCATAATAGTAAAAGAACTGAACTATCAGTGCTAGCAGGGATTTCTAAATAAGATAATATTTTAGTAAAGGTATTTGGAGCCCTATGTAGTTTCAATTCCTATATGCCTATCAATCAAAGTTAAATTACTTGAAAAATGCTAATTTTGAGCTGAAGGATGCTTCACTCTGTTATTCTTACCAGACTTCACATCTATCAAGTAAAATATAATTTGATATTCCAAGAAGCAATTCTTCGAAACGGTGTACAGGGAGCTACACAAACAAATCTTTTTAATGTAAACGTGACTTGAGCACATAACTTCCCAAGAGGGACCTATGAAAGGTACCCCTCATCATTGCTAAATGTATTTGAGTCAAAAGGAGATCCCGGAAGGATAGAAGTACTTTTTTGTTATGTTAATTAAATACCTGTAGCTCTAGCAATTTGTTTTTAACCACTAATCCACCAAAACAAGGAAAAACATAGTAAGAACAAAGGAAGGAGGCAGTTATTTTAGTGAGGACAAAGGAAAGGTATTTCATGGCTATCTAAAAAGATTAAGACATTTATATAACTTGTCTTGAAAACACTTTTTTATTATGGTAAGTTAGTACTAGCTGCTGCTGTTATTTTAAATGCTGTATTGTTGTCAGTTTTACAGAGAGATTTTTTAAAACACAGTCTTTAAATCTTAAGATAAGAGTATTCTGGTTTTATTCTCTGTATTTCAGGATAGAGGAGATCTTCGTATTCTATTATTAGTGGATAGGCGGAAACTTTCGAAACTCGGCATTTCTTTTTGCAGTACAGGAGATTTCCTGTGGCTTCCATTTCAGGACATTTTTTATAAATAAACAAAGTTAAAAGAAAAGCACATTACTGAAAAAGAATTAAGAAGTAATTCCACATTAAAAAAAATATTTTGGAGGAGATTTTAAAGAAGTATTTAAAAATAAAATAAAATAATATAAATTCTCAGAATTAGTCTTAGACTAAAGAAAATTATGATAAAGGTGTAGATAGTCCAAAAATAAAAGTGAGAAAAAGCAAAATCCACCACGTACATGACTTGTTCAGGATAGTGGAATTAACCACAATTAGAAATAGTGAAAAACCATGTTATAAAGTTACTTCTCGTGGTGGTTGAGTGGAGAGCAATGAATATTAATTATTTTTATTTTAGTGAGGCTTCCAACACAGTCTCTTAAAACATGTTTCTAGACAAACTGATGAAGTATAAATTAGATAAGCAGACAGTGAAGTGAATTGAAGACTCTCTTCATTGCCAGGCTTAAATGATTGTGATGAGCACCATAAAGTCCAGCTGGAGGACACTCAGGAATGGTAGACCACTGGGTTCAATACTGGTGCAAACACTGTTCAATATTTTCATTAATGACCTGCTTGATGGGAAAGAACATTTATAGCAGGTTTACAGATGATACAAAGCTAGAAGTAACTGATCATAGAATCAGAGAATTACAGAACATAGTGAGTTGGGACAAATAAGGATTGTTGAGTGCAACTCCTGAGTCCACACAGGACCATCCAAATCAGAGCATGTGACTGAGTGCATTCTCCAGATGCTTCTTGAACTTAGTCAAGCTCGGTGCTGTGACCACTTCCCTGGGGAGCCTGTTCCAGTGCCTGACGACCCTCTCAGTAAAGAACCTGTTCCTAGTACCCAACCTAAACCTCCCCAGTCGCAGCTTCATACTGTTCCCTCGGATTCTATTGCTGGTCACCAAAGGTCCCTCATAAGGAACACGTAGACTGCAATAAGGTCTCCCCCCGTCTCTTTTCTCCAGGCTATACAAACCAAGGGACTTCAGCCTCTCCTCATAAGGCTTCCCCTCCAGATGCTTCACCGGCATTGTTGCCCTCCTCTGGACACTCTCCAATAGTTCTGTGTCCCTCTTGTACTGTGGTGCCCAAAACTGCACACAGTGCTTGAGGCGAGGCTGCACCAGCACAGTGTAAAGCAGGACAATCACCTTCCTGGACAGGCTGGCAATTCCATGCTTGATATAACCCAGGATCTTGTTGGCCCTCCTGGCTGCCTAGGCACACTACTGACTCATGTTTAAGTTGATGTTGACCAAGACACTCAAATCCCTCTCAGCATGGCATGATACAGCAGAGGGCTGTTCTGGAGAACTGATCTGAGCGGAATGTTGTGAGGCTGATCAAAAGAAAATGCAAGGTCCTGCACCTGTGAGGAACAGTCAGTACATGCTGGGGGCAGACCAGATGGAAAACAGCTTCACAGAAAATGCCTTGGCAATCCTGATGGACATCAAGTTGACCATGAGTCACAAATGTGTCCTTGAAGCAAAGAAGACTAAGTGTCCTGGGATACTAGCTATCACCAGGGATACTAGCTATCACTAACAGGTCAGGGGGGGTGACCTTTCTTCTCTTCTAAGGCCCGGTGAGACACAGTTGGAGTACTGTGCCCTGTTCTGGGGTCCCTGCTTTTTGCATGTGGATTTTTTCAAAGAAAATCTGTGACTCCAGGAAAAGATGATCCATTTCATCAGGGTAAGTAAATTAAATAGGAAACAGCTTCACTTATTGTTAACCATTTGATAAAGAGAGAAAAGAAGGAATAGAAACAAAAAAAATATATTTTGCTGCCTTTGGGCGTTAGAGAAAAATATTGAGAAATATCAAGTTTCAAACTTACAAAGCCACTATGCTCTGACACTGTCATGAAAAAGTGAGATCATGTTGCTTGCTACAAAAATAGGACAAACACAAAATTTCAACCCACATATTCAGTCTGAGGATATGCTACAAATAATGCATGCATTTTTAAGCAAAGATCTAACAGTATATGTGGGCCAGTGTAGGATCTTTTCCAACTGCTGTTTCTTAAGTTACTGCAGTAAGGGTAATAGTTGATTAAAAAGATTGCTAAGATGAAATATTGATTCCTACCCTCATTACGGATTGCCAGAATGGTATATTCATTGCCTGGTCATTTTAATGTTGCTAAGTCTTACTTTTTCCAAGCCTGCACCGTTAATACACACATATGTACAGGCATATTCTTGCGAGTTTGTGTTCACATAATTTCAAAGTGTTTGCATTCAGACTACAGCCTTCTAGTATTTCTTCACTGGCACACACTGTTTTTCTGTAGGCACCGCAGCACAGTAATAATATCATTGGCATTTTTTTCCAAAAAATTCTAAACATTAAACATATTACAAAGTCATATTGACCTAAGAAAACAGACAGTGATAGCTTGTCACTACATGCAGGCAAAACGTAGTGGTAGTTGCACTTATGCTGAAGAAATAGATGAATACAAAGCTCTGCTATTTTGTCTGAACTGAGATACCTCCATAGATAATTTGGAAAGACTTTAATCAATTCCATTATCTGTTATTTTTAATTCATTGATTATTGCTATAATAAATTGTTATATATTAGGTGAATTTTATATAGGCCAATTAGATAACTATTTTAAATGTGGCTCGTTTTCAGTATCAGAGATTTCATTCACTAGACTAGAGTATAAATTCCAGTTGGCCTGGAATTTAATATAATGACACTAAAATAAAGTTCCTCTATGGATGAGATAAAGCGAAGACATTTTTCCAATCATAAATATATGTTCCATTCTTATATAAATTATCCACAGGCTGGTAGAATACTTGTGAAATATCAGGCAGGCTAATAAAATAAAACATTTGAGATCGTAAGTAAAATAAATAAGTAAAATGGCTATACTTCATTGTTTCTGTGATTGAATTTTGTTGTTTGAAAAGTCAGGAGACTGAACTATATTCTTTATTTAGAATGTACATCACAATTAAATTTGTACTATACTGTAGAATCAAAACCCATCACTGTTCCATTGCTAGAAATTGTATTTGGGTTATAAGCAAGATAGAAAAGAAAATATTGCAACTTTGTGACAAGTATATAGACCTAATGTTTTTCTGGTTTAATGAACTGTCATCTTGAAAACTTCATCCCCACTTTTCACTGAAAAGTAGTAAGCATTGCTGTGCAGTAACTGCCAGCAAAGTATATGTGCCTAGATTCATGACACACCAATGTTTGTCTCCTTGAATATACTAAAAATTACAGTTGAAAAGCATTTAAAACTGTCTCTAATATACCTTTCATATTACTGAAAGTTTTATGATAGGTGCATCACCATATATGGTTTTAATTTAAATAGGTATCAATTGTCAAGAAAGCATCTTGACATTCCATCTTAATTCAATTGAAAGAAGGATTTTCTTTCATTTTTGAAGATACTATATTGTGACACTATCATATATATTATTTTTTCTTCTTAGTTATTGACATATATTTATCTCACTGGATGATGACAAAACATTATGTATTAATAACTTGGAGGAACTGATGGGTCCTTAATGCCACATAAAAAAATATTCTAGAGAGAATTAAGCAGTTTATTTTTCCAACTTAGAGGGTGATTGCAATTATTGCTTTGCAAAAGTATTTTTGTTATTTTGATGCTTGCAATTTAAGTAAGCAATAACAGAACTATGTTTTCAGTGGGCTTTGTTTCCCAAGAAGTGGATTTTACATGTCAGATGATATCCTATAGCTGAATCAGGAAAGCAAAGCAGGCTTTATTCCATTCCTTGTAATTTGTATCAAGTCACTGGAAAACATAATCACCTAAATCGTGAAGTAGCCTGCGTCTGCCATTTTTCACAAAGAAAAACAATACATCCAATTGCAATGTTCCTGCAGGTCAGGAGATTATTTTTGCCGGTGACATATGTGAAAATCAGAAACTATTTTCTTTGACTACCTATAGTTTCGTAATGGTAGTAAAGGATTCTGCCTGTATCATTAAAAAAATACTACTTTTTTCAGGTGCTTTCCCTTCCATTTTCATGTGTTAGATACCCCTGAAGAATTCAATATTTCAAGCGGTACTGGTTTAGATTAATCTTTATTTAACTTTTCTAATTAAATAGTATTTTGCGGTAAATCAAAAAATTAAAGCTAAAATAATGACAAAAGGTTCTAAATGTCAGCACTTACTCAGAATTTCATGGTTCAAAGACATGTAATTAACAAGTTTATATAATGCTGGCTATGAACATTTTAATCTGCAGCTTCATATTTAGAATGCATGCTTATTCCAAATGTGCTTGCGTATATGTAGAATCATGGCCTCAAGCTATAAATCATTCCATTAACTATTTTTGCTGTGTCTTTCATGTCGTTTCACATAGATTCATGCCTTCAATATGGGAAAGGGAAGAAATATATGAAAGAACCTGAGGCATTTCCTGTTATTTCTAAATTGTTTAGTTTCAAGTTAACTTTAAAAGGCTCAAATAATCTGCATATATTCATCACTATTTAAAAATCCAAAAGTCATGTGTAGAAAAGTCTGAAGAATTAGCTATAATGACTCTTTATGATGATGACATTTAGTCTTTTTCAGACAGCAAACTTATTTTATGAGCTTCAAGCTAAATAGGGACACAGTCGGAACAAATTAATTGGTTTTCATGTATGCTGCCACAAGTTTTTTTATACTTTATTGTGTTTTCATTTTTTTTTTCAAGGCTGTATTTATGAGAAATTCAGGAAAAAAAAAATCCTGCAATATAATATCTGCTATTAATCATCTTTATTTAGGGCTGATTCCAATCTGCTATAACAAAATTTCTTCATTTTCTTTTTTTTTTTTTTTTCCCAAGTCAAGGCACAGTCTCATACAGCTCCTGTTCTTTCTCACTTTGCTTTCCATGTCTCCTTGAAAAATCTTCCTGTGGTGGGTTGATGCCAGCTGACTGCCAGATCCCACCTGGCTGCTTTCTCACACCCTCCTCCTTAGGACAGGGTGAGAAAATAAGATGAAATAACTCAAAGGTTGAGATAAGAACAAGGAGATGACTTACCAATTGTTGTCATGGGCAAAACAGACTGGACTTAAGAAACACATTTTTCCGGCGTGGGTCTGCCATGGGACTGCCAGAAAACCTGCTTCTGTGTGGGCTACTCTTCATGGTCTGCAGCTCCTGCCAGGAACCTGCTTCAGCGTGGGCTCTCCATGGGCTGCAGTGTGGATATCTGCTCCAGTGTGGCCCTTCATGCGTTGCAGGGGTGCAATGTGCTTCCCAGTGATCTTTACTGCAATCTGTAAAGGAGTCTATGCTCTGGAACCTGGAGTGCCTCCTCCCTCTCCTTCTTTGCTGACATTGGTGTCTGCAGAGATGTTTTTCTCGCATTTTTCTTGCTCCCCTCCCTGACAGGTGTTTCTTACCCTTTCTTACAGAGGCACTAATTGATTGGCTGATGATGTTATGTTAGGTCCATTTTGGAGCAGGCTGGACTCAGCTGTCTCTGACACAGCCCGTGGTCTCTCCTCACAAACGCACCTCTGCAGCCTCATCACACTACCAGAACTTTGCCACATAAACACAATGCATTTCCATAGTCAGCCCTTCTTTTCTGACTGATCAAAACAGTTCTCTTAACATGCTTAGATGCTTTGGCTTGATTTTGTATCTCACTGATTTACTCCATATTCAGTTATTAGTTATTAATATGCATTGTACCAAACTTCATTTTGGAGTTACTACTGAAGTATCTGGATTTTTATTATAAATATAGAAAATTAGAAGGTTCTTTTAATGGGAGCTAGATGTTCCTCAGGCTGGGGAACTGCATGATCACCATACTACAGTGCCATTCTTTCTTAGCTTTTGGTTATTTAGTAATTCATTTAAAGGTATGTTTCATCAATGGAGGTGGATGTGCAAGAACAGCCTAAATAATTCTTTTCTCAAAGAAAAAGCAACAAAGATTCTAGGTCTCCCTGTAAAAAATATCCTTCGATCCTCTCTCCAATGACTTTCTCATCACAGTTTGCTTCACTGAACTCTGAAAAAGTTTGATGTCTAATATCCCCATGGAGCATGAACATGGTGAGTGCTTGGCTTTCTGCTTAATCACTGAAAAATTTGATTACAAGTCTCACACATGCTTTCTGCCTCATAGACAGCTCATGTACTCTAATTCTTCTCTTCTGTCCCAGCCCAATAGGCAATAACTGTTTAATCAATGGATGCCATATGAGGTCTTCCTAAATTCTTCTTTCATTTTTTAGAGAAATTTAATACTAAATGTAGTCAGGCAGTAAATGATGCACAAAATAAGAGTACATAGAAAATACATCTTGTTGTATAATGATGAAAGAAATAAACTGACATATTAAGTGACACACAGTTAAAATGTTGGATAAATTCTACTATGTACATTTTATGTGTTGCAGGTAAATTATACATAATTCTCAGGTGTGTAAACTTCAATTAAGTTTTCTCATTTTTTCAAGCAAGAAGGTCACACACTTGCATATTCATATATGCTTACACACTATTCTATCTCTGGAGAGCTACAGAAAGTGTGTTCTCTGTCACTCTCTCTTCCCCCCATCTCCTTCTCACACGGTTTCTCACATTTATATAATGCAACTAAACCCTATTACATTACTGCACACAGAATTTCTCTTTTGGGGAAAGGACTAAAAGGAGGAAAAAACATACCTGATAAATACTAGTCACAGTGCCTTTTCTGAAAGAAAGTTGGGAATCACAGCACTGAGGTTGGTATAAGTAATTACACTTACACTACATGAGTGTATTGTGATTCTGTACTGATATGCCCATTGAGATGAACTCTGCATTATATTTAACTAACAGGTTTCAGATCTGGGTAGCTGGATGTTCCTTCCTCTCCAGTGAGCCATGGGTTAAATCTGCCTAGATAGATAAACCAGTAAAAAATGTTGCCAGTGTTGCAACATCCTTTGTTTCTTTAATAATGCTTATGCCATAGGGCACCAGTGCATATGGATGTTTTGTGTGTGTAAGGATTTAGGTTGCATTTGAACAGAACTACAGCAAAATCATTTATGCTCTCATCAGGTCTGTGTCTAATTTATAGAACTGCTTAAACATGGCAGTCTTTCTAAATGAGTGAATTAGACAAAGTATCATTTGCTGAATGTCAAGAAAACAACTTTCTCCTGGAGATTAAAATAGCAGAACAAGTCAAAAAGGGTAGGATGAGAATTGTGAATATTAACTTCTAGACTCTAACTTAACCCACTTTAGGCACTTATTTCTTATTTTGTGTGCAAGCCTCAGACTTCTTTGAAAATCTGGTCCTGCTATTTTTCATTTTTTACGTTTCAAGCCTGCGGTGGTATTGGTGGCAAACCTGTGGCAAGCTTTAAAAATGTTTGTGACATTTTGAACATTGCTGTCACAGCTGTCTAATCTAATTAGATGTTAAGCTCTTCAGGGCAAGGACTGCACTTAACCATGCACCCAGTACAATGGGATTTCCAATCTTAGCTTGGTGTTGTAGACAATTCTATAATAAAAATGATTAAGAGGGGTAGAAGGTTTAAATAATACTGATGACATGGCTTTGATGACCTCCCCGGGGAGATTATTCATCACAATCTAATGAGATCATTAGGAGTAAAAGTTTCCTGCTTCAGTATACAGCTAACATAATTTTGGGTGAATCAATGTTAAGTCCAAGCTGCTGTAAACTGTTAATGGTGCTGCTGTGGTGACTGTGGAGTAGGAAGATTCTTAAAGGAAGCTGAATCTTCATGACTTAAGTAAATCTTCTGCTTAACTGAAGAATAAAAGAAGGACAGAAAGGGAGATGTGGTATGTTAAATAAATCAATAAATAATACCAGGAAAAATAAAAAAGCAACAGACCTTGTGAAAGTACCTTTGAGAGTGTAGTTATACTCTGTCACATGTTACTCTGGCTTGTGACCTCTATGGGTCAGTCAAAATGATAACCATCATATAAAGAGTTAAATTTCCTGTGAAATTTCTACACAAGTGTTTCTGGCAGTGGTCATTGTCCAGTGAGTGATGGTTTTCCCTGGGAGTCAGTATTGAACGGGCATCGAAGTTCAGGGAGTTGAAGACACAGAGCTGGGGCAAGTAACTTCACACAGATAAAATTGTTAAAATTAATATCATATTGATCTTTTCTGTTCATTGGAAATGTTAACATTTCCTTATTACTAAAAAGGTGATTGAATTCTCTGCCCAAACCAAAGTGTATTTTTCACAATTTACACTGCTATTAAAATGGTACAAAGCATTGTCTTACTCTGGTAAATCATAGCTATATTTCATCAAGGAGGTACAACGAGTAGGTTGCATTAGAGGAGAAAGTATTTGTACATATATCACAGAATTACAGAATATTAGGAGTTGGAAGGGACCTCGAAAGTTTATCTAGTCCAACCTTCCTGCCAGAGCAGGATCACCTAGACTAAACTGCACAGGAATGCATCCAGGGGGGTTGTGAATGTCCCCAAAGAAGGAGACTCCACAACCTCTCTGGGAAGTCTGTTCCAGTGCTCCATGATCCTCACCGTGAAAAAGTTCCTCCTTATATTCACATGGAACTTCTTATGCTCCAGCTTGCACCCGTTACCCCTTGTCTTATCACTGGCCATCACTGGAAAGAGCCTGGCTCCATCCTCCTGACTCTCGCCCTTTGCATATTTATAAACATTACCAATAAGGTCACCCGCAGTGAGGTCACCCCTCAGTCTCCTCCTCCCCAAGCTAAAGAGGCCCAGCTCCCTCAGCTTCTCCTCATAAGGAAAGTGTTCCGCTCCCTTAATCATCTTGGTGGCCCTGCACTGGACTTTTTCAAGGAACTGGACACAATATTCCAGGTGCCGTCTCACCAGGGCAGAGTAGAGGGGGAGATGGATCTTTCTTGACCTACTAACCACACTCCTTCTAATATACCCCAGGATGCCATGGTCATCCTGCTATCTACGAGGACCCCAGGTCCCTCTCACCTATACTGCTCTCCAACAGGCCAGTCCCCAACCTATACTGGTACCTGGGGTTGTTCTTCCGAAGATGTAAGACCCTACACTTGTGCTTGTTAAATCTCATTACACTTCTTCCTGCCCAGCTCTCCAACCTGTCTAAGTCTTGCTGAATGGCAGCACAGCCCTCTGGTGTGTCAGCCACCCCTCCCACTTTGGTGTCATCAGCGAACTTCTTGAGAGTACACTCTATTCCCTCATCCAGGTCACTGATGAATATACTGAATAGTACTGGTCCCAGTACCAACCCCTGAGGGACTTCACTGGATACAGGCCTCCAGCTAGACTCTCTCCCATTGATCAAAACTCGCTGGCTTCTTTCCTTCCACCAAGTCTCAATCCACCTGACTACTTGACTTTCCAAACCACACTTCCTCACGCTATGCACGAGGATGGTGTGGGAGATGGTGACAAATGGTTTCCTGAGGTCAAGGTAGACCATGTACACTGCCCTACCAATATAACATTATTCTTCTGCTTAACTAGTTAACAGCAATTCTCATATAAATTTAAAATAATATTTTGTTTCAGAAAAGTTTAACAAAATGTAATGATTAGAGTATCAAGTTTATTTTTAATGGGAATCACAACCAGTGAACTAATGTCTTTGGTCTGATTTTTTTTTTTTTGGAGTGGGGTGGTATATTATTTGAGTGTGGAGCTGGGCCTGACGCTTATCTAAAAAAACCTGACCCAAGTTAATATACAATAGCAGTTAAAAGAAATAATAAGGTAGAAAGATAAAATTATTCAAATTCGTCTTAGTCAATCTATGAATATTAAGTTTAACAAGTTCAGTTTTCCTTCAAATCTTTAGATTCTGGAGATATATGTTAAAAGTGAATTGTTTGGGGGTTTTTCCAGTTCAGATGTGTTCAGACATAGTTATAAAACCAATCTTAGATATTTTTAAAGCAAGAAATGATAGAAAGAGATACTCTTGTGTTATGGAAAAGAATTAATAATATTAATAGCATTTGGAATTACTTTCCTTTCCCTTCACTAGTATAACTTCATTCCAGAAAGGAAGGATGCAAAGTTCACAAGGCTAATTTAATAGCATGAGAGGTGTTACATTTTTACACAGAGAACAATAACTACTTGTAACGACAATACTTTTAGAAATAAATATTCAGGTAACACTATAATAATCCTTGTTGTTTTCTGCAACAAGCTGAACCAAAAATGTCATCTCCTGGTGCAGGAGAAGTATTTCTGTATTTGAAATGTTAGTAAATAGAAATTTAATCATAATAGAAAAAAGTTGTTAGTGCAAAAATAAACTGCAAAATTCAAAATTCAGTGGTCAGAAACTACCATAGAGGATGAAAATTGAGAATTAAATAGATATATATATGTATTAAAAAGAGAATTAAAGAATTAAATCTAATCTAATGTTTGTCTAGCTGGTGGCCTGCATATTTATGGATCCATGATAGAGTCATGCCTGAGAAGGAGACCAGTTATTTTGTACAGAAGTTGAACATCAAAGAAAAAGGAAAGAGTGTCTGTAGGAATTATAATTTGATTGTAATTGAGTAATTTGTAAAGCAGAACATCACAAATATATCCAGAAAATTTTTATTCAAAAACTGCACTAATAATCTTGCAGGAATGTTGAAATTGTCTAAGAGCTTTCTGAAAACAGTCACAGTTATTTTTCAGGAGTTAAAATGTGACTATTTCACAACAATGTTTGGATAGCAAAATAAGTCTAATAAAATAAAGTAAGATTTTTAGGTAAAATCTTCCATAACCGATACAGAATTGTAGAATCATAGAACTATCTTGATTGGAAGAGACCCTTTAGATAGTCAAGTTCCACCATCACCCTAACCTGCCAGCCACCACTTAACCATGTGCTTAAATACCACATTTAATGTTATTTTAAATACCTCCAGGGATGGTGGCTCCACCATATAACTTAGTCTTGATAATTTTTGTCTTGATGTTCAATATTTTAATTTAATTTATTGTGGAAATAACTATAAAGACATAGTAGTTCCTCTGTATATCTGAACCTAGTTTCATTAATAGATTTTAACTATACAAATATTTTCATGTGTGGCTTATATGAAGGCTTTCAACCTAATGGATAATAATGGCTACACAAGCATAATCCAATTACATTTTTTAATTACTTACCCAAGTCTTATTAGTTTCTTATAGAAGAAAAGAATGAATGACCTTGAACAGAAATAGATGATACCAACATCTGAAACAAAAAAAATGTTTTGTGTTTTTGACTAACAGAAGCAATTAGCCTGCTTGTTTGAAATGTATGTTGAGAAGATAACAATTAAGTATTAATACCAAAGTTCATTATAAGATTGTTTTGCAGTGAGACTGTATTCAATTACAATAAATATTCAGTAGCCAACACTATTTTAAGCAGAGTGATACTGCAAAATAGATAGTAAAATAAGTTTATCAATAGAATAGGATTCAAAATATACTGAATGGTAATAAATAAAAAATGGAAATGTATATATGGGGTAGATGATTTGAGAATATTGACAGAATGTGTTGAGGAATGCTTAAAAAAAACCTGTCCCCACAAATTGAAATCATTAGTGTCTGCTAAATGTCTTACTTTTGACAAGCTGGAGAAGCTGTGAATGTAATTACTATTAGAAATGTTTTTTATAATGTTAAAATAATATTTTTCATTAGTGGTAAAATATGAAATTAATCTATTCCTGTGACTGCTTGGAACGATAAATTAAATGAATGTACAGTAATTTAATTAATCTATTTTTGTTTAACAGTCAACAAGAAAGAAGTATTTCTATTACACAGTAGGCCTTGGAATTTCTGAACTACCTTAGTAGAAAATTGTTCCATCATTATTTCTTTGGTTATTTAAATATATTAAAACTTTAACAATAGAAATGTTTTATCCCACAACATTATTTCTGAAGCTTATATCCTGTTTCAGCCAATATTGAGGAGTATTGACTTTTTTTCTTTGATTTTAAAATGTTCTGCAGAGTGTAAATTGTATTCTCTGACCATTACTACTTATAAGAAAAATGTTTGAGATTACTATTTTTTTTTAAATGGAAACTATAACATTTTATTTTAAGAAATTACTGTAACTTCTGTGACAGACATTTCATTTGGAAAAGCACACATGCAGCAGTAAATATTACTCTTAGCAAACATTGTTTTAGAGGTACTTGGACATTTTTATGTTATTTTGAAATTGTTAGTTCTTGTGGGAAATGCAAATAAATATATATTTTTAATATACAGTTCTTTAGTGTGGGTGCTCTTGTAAGATACATCATGAGTATGGGTCAGCAGCCTCTGAACGGAAATATTGTTTGAGAAGTTGAAGTCAAACAGCAATATTGGTTTTGGGGTAGAGAAGGAAAGATGAACTGAAATTCTAAGTTATAATTACAAAATCTCAAGAATAATCGTTATTTCAAACATGAGGCTAATAAATACATATGCAAAGACTGCTAAAATGATGAGACATCTGATAAATTTTCTGTACTCTGCAATCTTCTATTCTTTTGTTTGGGTATGATATTTTTCCCATGTTTACCTAAGCACTATATTAAATGCAAACCTTAAAGAATCTATACTTTATGAATTCAACATTGAATAAATCCAATATCCTTTTTCTGACTCTTGACAAAAGGAGATACCTGGAGGATGAGCAGGACAAGCTTGCAATAGTACTTGCCACCAGTACTCTCCCAGTTTACAGTCATCTGCCTCAGAAATGTTGTGATTTATATATGGTTTCTGTGGTATCCTGGGCTCCATTAGAAGAGGAATGGCCAGCAGGGACAGGGAGGTGATTGTCCCTCTCTACTCTGCCCTCGTGAGGCCCCATCTGGAGTACTGTGTTCAGATCTGCGGCCCCCAATACAAGAAGGGTGTGGAACTATTGGAGAGGGTCCAGAGGAGGGCCACGAAGATGAATAGAGACCTGGAGCACCTGCCCTACGAAGAGAGGCTGAGGGAGCTGGGCTTGTTCAGTCTGGAGAAGAGAAGGCTACGGGGGGACCTCATTGCAGCCTTCCAGTACCTGAAGGGAGCTTATAAGCAGGAGGGGATTCAACTTTTTAAAAGGATAGACAAAGACAGGACAAGGGGGAATGGATTAAAACTAAAGGAAGGAAGGTTTAGATTAGATATTAGGGGGAAGTTTTTTACAGAGAGAGTGGTGAGGTGCTGGAACAGGCTGCCCAGAGAGGTGGTGGATGCACCGTCCCTGGAAGTGTTCAAGGCCAGGTTGGATGGGGCCCTGGGCAACCTTGTGTAGATCCAGGCCTGAGGTTGGTGGCCCTGCCTGTGGCAGGGGGGTTGGAGCTCTATGATCCTTGGAGTCCCTTCCAACCCATGCCATTCTATGATTCTATGATTCTATGATAAAGGTAGTTTAATACAGAAAGGAAAGAAGAAAAAGCAAACCAAAACCAACCAATCAACCAAAAAAAAAAACAAAAAAACCAAAAGACCACCAACACTCCCCAAATCTGTAAAGTCTATCACTGCAAAAGTAGACCGATGCCCAGAGAGTCTCTGCCTCATGGCTATATCTCCAAAGAAACCCTCCCCTCAGTTTCTAGTGCTGAGCATGGTATTATATGGAAATATAATAAATATCTAATCTAATTGAATCTAATCAATATGGCAACTCTGGTCATTTCAGATCTGCCATCCTGGTTGCATTCCCTCCCAACTTCTTGTTCACCTTCAGCCTAATCACAAAGGCGGTATGTGGAGTGGAAGAAAGAGAAGGCTTCAACACCATACAGGTACTGATCAGCAATAGTCAAAACACTGGTTTGCTCCCAATACAAATCAAAAATACCACAACATGTGGTCTTGTATGAAGAAAATTAACTCCAACCCAACCTGATCTTTTATACATGCATTTAATGACTGTCAGCAAATTTCTATTGCATGACTAGTCTAGTCTCTGTTTGAATCCATATATTAGTGTATTACCTCATGCAACAAAACCAAGACCATGTTTGAAGTATTTCTATTCCTTATCTTTTCTAATATTTTCCTATTTTGTGAGCAATACTGTATGATTTAGACACACTTCCAAAACAGAGACTAAAAAAATAGAAAAAATAATATTACTTAATGTGGCCGAAAAATCATTAGATTTTCAACAAAAGACAAAAATTATCCATTGATTTAAGGGGTGGAATGATAAAAGAAGTAAGGAAAACTACATTATGTAGCTTTGAAGATAAAAAGGAAAGCCTACTAACAGATTAGTTTCCTAAAACAAATAACATGGTTTACAATAATATAAGTACACCCCAATATTAGTTACTCATATTTAAATCTATCAGAGAATAAGTGAACAAAAGAATACGATAGCCATGCCACACATAGTTTTTATTTACATGTCAGATTTAATTCTTATATTAAGGTGATCTTTACTTAGGAGAGACATGTTCCTCATGTTGAGTATTACAGAAGTAAAAAAAAAGGAAATGTGGAGCATGTTCCATCCTGATGTTGTTACATTCCTATATTTAGTAACATCAAAGCAAAGTCATACTTTAGGATAAAACTTAGATGTTTTCTACTTTATAGCATTATCTCTTTTAATAAATTATGTTAGTATGAATATCAATTGAACCAAAACTCTATTACTGTGATATTTCATAGACTAATTAGTTATTTAGCATACAAATTCTGTTAAACATGCCAGTCCATGTGAAATATAATGAATAAAAAGCAGATTCTTATGTTCCATAAGGGAAAGAGATTACACTTTCTTAAAACTCACTAAAAGTTAATAAACCCACCACATATTAATGCCAGTTCATATGACAGAAGGGAATCCTTTGTTTGAACACAGTTGACATTGGGTCCTGCTTCTTGAGTATCCAATAAAATATATCCCCTAGATAATAGTGTATATTGTGAGATTGTTTTTCCTCATACTGAATTTCATTTGCTCTTTGAAGTAAAAGATGAATACACAGTAAGCGAAACACACTTAGTCCTTTGTTGTTTCTTGGTTTTGTTTTTAAATTAAGCACTGCATGTGATCCTTTTCATCAGGGAAGGAGACTGCTTCATATGTAGCAATGGATTTTTCCCACATCTGCCTTAGTTTATGAATATTAAATGCTTAAACTGCAGGGACTCAGAAACTGTCTCCCAAGAAGGAGCAGATTTAAAGAAAACTTCCCTTGAAATTAAGTTTTATTTCATTGCAGTTCATTTCATGAAGGGAATGATTTGTCATAGCTGCCTTCAGAGAGAGACAACCTGGTGAACGAAGTGATCTCTTCAAATGCTAAATACCCAAAGGAAATGAGAATTTTAAACTTCTGGAGGATATTCAAGTGCATGATAAACCAATGGTGAATCAAATGAGTATTTACCTATATCACCATTTTGGCTGAAGCACCTTTCTGAAAAAACATATTCCAATTTATACTTTTCAGGACTGACAGAAATTGTGGACTAAAAAGTGCAAAGGTTTGAGCGATATGTACAGCAAGTGTACATGTCCAAAAAGTATGAATGTAGCACTCTACCATCAAGTATGTACCATCAAGTAGCCAGAGCTGAGGAGTATTTCAAATAAACGGTTTATGAGTCTTTATTTTAATAGTTACCTTTATCAGTCAACCAAAATATGGAAATCTTAGAAAACTAAAGCTCATTTGAATAATCAGTTGGTGCACATTTAGGCTTATGAGAATAATTTCATTAATTTCAGTACAATGTAAATTCAAATGATTCAAATACTGTTATAACATCCTGAGGTGGTGGTATTAGGTTCACATGCATGCAAAAATATACAGATACAAAAACTATAAATATTTCCTCTTTTTCTGGGAGTCCAAAATTAACTTGCACATAAAAATAAAGAAATATTTCTTAAGGTACTCAAAACTTCAAATGCTATCAGAATAAAAGGAATGGAATTTTTCCTTTCTGTTTTAGCTCATGCAGATTATTAGATACTAAAATAACATTATTTTTTATAATAGACATATAAGAGCTGGTCATTAACTGATAAAGAAGTTTAACTTTTCAAATTTTATAAACCTTTTCCACTTATTTAAAGTCTTACAATGGACTAGACTGAGGAATAAATGAAAAACTGTTTTATGAATTATTCATGACTAAAAAGTTAGTTTGGGGATAAAAATAACCCAAGGTGAGCAAATGTTGAGAGTCATATTCTCCCTCAATATTAAAACAATACTAGGTGTTAATTTTCACATTCAGTGAACCTCACATTTTTGTATCAGCATTTTCAGATTGTGGTGGTTTGACCCTGGCTGGAGGCCAGATGCCCACCAAAGGCACTCTATCACTCCCCTTTTCAGCTGGACAGGGGAGAAAATATGTATTGAGAGGCCTAGGAGTCAGGATAAGGACAGGGAGAGATAATCCTGCAATTAGGGTCTTGGGCAGAAAAGTCTCAACAAAGAATAAAGGAAAGAAAACTCTCATTTATTACACTACACTGCACACCCAGTGAAACCAGAGTTGGGTAATGAGAAGTGCGACTAGATCTTAAAACACCTCCCCCCAAACCCCTACTTTCTTAGCAGACTTTATTCATGTTGTCTCTCCCTTCTTCCCCCTAGGATGGCATGGGGGGTGGAAGGGAATGGGGGTTTTGGTTGGTTCCTCACAGGATGTTCTCCTTGTTAGCTGGGGTTGGGGGGAGGACATTAGCATTATGGTGTGTTACCAGATTAGACTGATATGTAACATTCTCTGATATGTAACATTCTCTTTCCCCCACGCCCCTATACCCGCCCCCCCACTTTCCTTAGGTCACTGTCATCCACAATCTCTATTAAATGAGAATAAACATTTAGGTGGTTTATATTTTTAAAATATACATTATTTACTATCTTCAGCTTCAGTAAGAGACCATTCCTTAAGCTGATACCACAAAAAAAGTGTTCAGAAATAGATTACCTTTGATTGATTTGTATTAAACACCAAACTGAAGAACTATTTCAGAGTTTCTTTCACTTATTTCCTTGAATGATCCTTTTGACCAATAAGCAACTAGTACTCAGCTTCTCCCATATATTCCTTACAAAGCTGTGAAAAATATTTCATTTGTAGCTTTCACATTCCTCCTACATATCTTCTAGCCTCCCTTTTTACAGTTTTATTGTTAACTTGTCAGAATTCTTGTTCTTTTGTACATTATTTGGGCATGACTTCCACTTTCTGAAGGACATATGTTTTTAGTCATCTCCTTTATTCTTTCATATAACTTTGCAAGATTTTATTTTGTCCCTTTATGTTCCCTCTGATCTTCTAATATGGTGTATCTAAAAAGATTCTCTCTCACTTGAAAGCATTTTATACATTCTGCTGCTTGTAATTTGCCCTGTACAGTATTCATTTCTTTAACTAAGTTCCTTTTCTGAATTAAATATGAATGCTGTTATTACCTGAGGTAGTACTAAGTCATAATGGTCTCACCTTGCTACAAATGTTGACCAGTCTATAGTCTTCAAACCTAAAACATATACAAAAATTAATTTGAGTATGTAAATTGTAAATTCTTTTCCATAAAAAATAGCCCAGAGTCAGTTTATTTTATATGTATGAAAAAGCTGAAGCACATGCTATTTTTTTATTAAGGTAATTCAGGAGAAAAGGGGAAAGAGAGAAAGGAAGAAAGGGGGAAAGGGGGAAAGGAAGGAGAGTGGAGGGGAAGGGAGTGGAAAAGGGAAAGGCCAATTTTGAGATTCATTATTTCTTCAAAGAAGAATCTGTTTTTTTATATTGTCAGTAATTGATGTTCTCAAACAAAATCACAGAATCGCAGAATTGTAGGGGTTGGAAGGGACCTCAGGAGATCAACGGGTCCAACCCCCCTTCCAGGGCAGGTTCCCTAGGATAGATTGCACAGGTAGGTGTCCAGATGTGTCTTGAATATCTCCAGAGAAGGAGACTCCACAACCCCCCTGGGCAGCCTATTCCAGGGCTCTGTCACCCTCACTGTGTAAAAGTTCTTCCGCATGTTGGTGCGGAACTTCATGTGCTCCAACTTGAGGCCATTGCCCCTTGTCCTGTCTCCTCAGACCACTGAAAAGAGGCTGGCCATTTCCACCTGCATCCCACACTTCAGATACTTGTAAACATTAATATGATCCCCTCTTAGTCTTCCTTTCTCCAGGCTGAACAGCCCCAGCTCACTCAGCCTTTCCTCATAGGGGAGATGCACCAGTCCTTTAATCGTCTTCGTAGCCTTTCGCTGGACTCTCTCCGGGAGATCCCTGTCCTTTTTATACCAGGGAGCACATTATAACTTGTTGCTTGCATATGCTATTTTTTAATTAAATTAATTCAGAAGAGGGGAAAGGGGGAAGGGGGAAAGGAAGAAGAGAGGAGGGAAGGGGAAAGGGGGAATGGAGCAAAGGCCAATGTTGAGTTTCATTATTTCTTCAAAGAATAATCTAGTTTTTTTGCTTTCAATCATTGATACTCTTAAACATTTATTACTTATTGCTTGTAGCAAAGACAAACTCATTTGTTCACTGTCTTTTTCGGGGAATCTCTTCATCCTAATAAGAAAAGACAGAGAGAAAATGTTGGAGGAAGCAGGACAGTTCTTTTCCCCTTTCTTGCTGAAAGAACTACACCTCACTGATGTGCTTGCTTAGTACCCCAATTCGGGTCAGTGAATTCAGGGGCAGCTATGAATGTATGCCTGTCCTCTGTGGCTGCCTTTCCCCCATACCACCTCAGCTTTTTCTGTATACTCTTCTTTCTGACACATTAAGAAAGAGCAAACCCCATTTTGCACAGCTCGACTCACACAGGACTCCCATTACCTATTCTTGCATGTATGTTCCCCTTATTTATTCTCTCTTCTCAGGAAACATCAGGGAAAATGACTCATGCACAGAAGGGGGCACCTATCCAGTTATTCTGGAGGGAACTGATAGACCCACTACCTGTTAAAAGATCAGCTCTGTAGCAGTTCAAGAATACAGTCACAACATGTGGGAAGAATCCTGATTTCTAATTTCAGAGCTATTACTATGAATCATGCTGTCACTTCAATGCAGGAATTGTCATTCTAGTGCTGCTCTCAGCATGCAGAAACAGAAAGTGGACTGTATTAATTTAGAAAATGCCCTTTGCAGAGTGTCATTTTCATATATATCATAGACCAATAGGTGCCACCATTGCACTGTGTCAGTCACACACAGTCTGAAAGAATAAATAGAGGGACTGTTTTGTTTTATAGTTCGGAAAATGCCTTTTCTGAGGGAAAAAAAAAATCAACTGCTTTTGGTGTGTTGTTCCCCCCCCCCCCCCCCCGCACTCCCGGAAAAGGCAGTTTTGGGGATGTAATTTTATTTTGGGGCTTCTTACTCCTTTTTGTTTCTTTTCACTTGTTTCTTGTTTTTCCCTCTGATTCATTCTAGCCAGAATGTTGCAACCTTGACATTTCTTTGTAATTATTCAAAGTCTTTGATCACAAGTATCCAAATGAGTCAAGTTTTAGTAAACCATGTGGATGTGCATTTGTGTTGTTTTACTGTTGAGCAAACACCACCACAAAATTATTTCATTTGATTAATTTCTCATTCCTTTGGTGACCTAAATAGGGCTGCTCTCACAGTTCTTTTTTGGATTTTTATATATGTGGACGTCACAGTATATACACAGTTGCAAGTTACATGTTACCATGGAAAATTCTTTGAGAGCACAATGTTTTCAATGTTCATGTTCTTTTGTTCCCAATGTAATGAATGGAAGTATGGTTTTTGGATGTATTGCTGATTTCTCCACCCATACTTGTGTGTGTTTCAAAGACTCGGACTACTACAGTTTATTAAGTAAAAATTGAAGAAAACAGCACCCTTCACAGTTAGATATACTGGAACTTAATTATTGACCTATTCAGATTACTTTAGAGAGTATTATGTTTGATGCAATTTATTTTCCTCTTTCTATACAACTGTAAAATTGTGCCACTGTGAAATGGCAGATACACAAATACTTGAAAAGCCAATTTAGATGATAATAAGGGAAGTTACCTATATTGTGAAACTTACTTGTCTGAACCCTGGTTTAGTTTAACTCTTCAAGATGAGAAGCAAAATCTGTATCGCTATCTTTTCGGTTCTTTTCTTGCTGCTCAGACTTCTAAATGAGTCAGCAGTTATTGAAGGGTTGTGTGTAATTGAGATGGATGTAGAAAATGTGATAAAGCAACTTCACTTTGTAGTAATTATCAAATTATTTGCTAGCAGTAAATCAATATCAGTATGACCTGGATTACAACAAACAGCATAAAAATGAGAGAGTTGCCCTAGTTTCTTCAGTTACCTAGTCTTATCCGTATGGCTATATTTTATTTGTATTACTTATTCCTTAATGTGTCACTAATATGTTAAAGTGTTAGAACACCCACTAAATAATTTTCACATTGCATTGGTACCTGGAGCTTAATTCTTTCCGATTAAAACCACTGGGTTTTCCATAATTTCCATAAAACCTTTGGAGGGGGGAAAAATCAGATATGTAATGTTCCATATCTTAGTGAATCTGAATGCTAGGGGAGACCATAGCATTTTGGCTGAGAGCTACCCAGAACTAGGACTCACACAGATCAGTGCAGCACACTGTCTAAACCACTATGTATTATTTAATAAATAGAGTTTATTAATCAAAATACATTTGTGTTAACACCAATTACATCTCTGCCACATCCAGACTAGGTATTCCATATGTTTGGGTTTTTTTCCAGTAAGTTTGTGCTCCCTAATGTATCTCCATATTGCTTTTCCTTACAGAAGGCCACTAGGAAATAAATACAACAGTAAACTAAATAGAGTAAGGAAGCATGCTGATGCACCGTTATTGTTACCATTTGCTCAACTACAAATTGGCACTGTCCTGGCCTTTGTCAGCAGCATGCTCCCAGGCAGTGCTTGGCTGCAGCCTGGCAGATAGCTGAGGAGGAGGAGGGCAATGAACCTGGAACTCAGGAATCCACATCCAAAGAGAAGGAAACCTAAAGTATTCCAACACTAACAGCCAGGCTCCTTGCAAATCCTCTTAGTGCCACTGACATTTTTTTATTTCATATAAAATGTTTCATGAAGCACAAACCTTCCTTTATTTCTGTCAGCTAACTTTTTTACTTTTGTAGCTTTTGCCCCCCAGAACTGAGGAGCTTTCAGAATCTGCAACTGCCTGCCAGCTCCTCCATCAGGAAAGGCACAGGCACACTGTCAGTAAATGACAGAAAAGCATAGCACTCATGCAAAAGACAAGTTTAGGGAAAGGTAAGTCCAACAGAAAGTGTAGAAGTGAGTCAGCCAGGCTGTGTAGTTACTAGATATCTCATTCCACAGTAAGTGTGATAATAAAAGATCCCAGCATACCAAAATACTTATTCTGGTCTGCTTTCCAGTCTGTGGTCTGGCCTGACAAACCACTTCCACTGCTTGCATGCTCACCCTTTGTGCCCAAACTTTCTGTCTTGACTTGAATACAAGTAACCATCAACTTTTTCTAAAACATCAACACTTTTTTTTTTAAAGTGTTAGGCTTTGCTTTTTCTTAAGCAGTTGAATGCATTTCCTATTAATTGCAACAACATGTCATAGGAGAGTAACCAGGAAAAATCTACAGCATAATATAAATTTTTCCAATTTCTGTTTGCAGTAAAAACCAAACCAATCCCGAATATTTTGTTCAGTTCACTAGATGTTGTTATAGAATAACATACAGAAGCATTTCTGTCCTCTTTCAGTATGCATAACTAAAGCTCTGATTTTTAAGTACTTTCCTAGGAATGTCCTTTACACCAATTATTATCAGTGTTGGTTCCTAAAGAGAAATAAAGTTTAAAC
Organism: Porphyrio hochstetteri; assembly: GCA_020800305.1. NCBI lineage: Eukaryota > Metazoa > Chordata > Aves > Gruiformes > Rallidae > Porphyrio > Porphyrio hochstetteri. The sequence goes on along the minus strand of CM036906.1, from coordinate 19,726,059 downwards.
TTAAAAAAGGCTCTGCTAAAGAAGATATTCTGAAAACAAAAGGAGATATCTAAAAAAAAATTAAAATATTTTAAAATAAATATTATATATTGTTGTTATTGTTGTCAGCCATTTTATAGAATTTTGTGATCTTTTATAGAATAAAATTATGTTTTTACTAAAACAGTTGCCATATAAAAGTAAAGTATATGTCCTTCCTTTTGCAAGACTTTTTTGTTTACTGATATTTTGAAACAGTTCCTTGCTATTTTTCTCAACATTTTAAAGAAAAATATTTGAAACACATTATCCTGCCTTTTTTTTTTCCCAGACTACAGCATCATTTGAAAGATTTGTCAACTTGTCTTTTTCTGGGAAAAGAAGATCTTAGTTAATGGAAAATAATGTCTAGATCTCTTGTCAAACTACTGTATCTCAGTGTCTGTGTCTCTTATTATTTTTACCAATTTCAGGAAACATTTAAGCAAATGATCTCTGTTATCAAGATTGAATCTTTATGTCTAAAACAGCAAGAATTTAGCTGTTTAACTAAATAGGGATTAATTGGTCCCTCAACCTAAACAGACTGATTAAAGACTTATTTTGAGGCGGTATAGTCCAGAATAGAATCTATTCTGGTTGTCTATCAAAGCTCTGTGTAATCTGAATGTTTATTGTACTGATAGTCAACATTACGATTCCTGTAAACCTTCCTTATATTTAACTTCCAGGTATAGGTGCTCCCATTAACATCAGAGCATTTGATCACATGGAAGTCTTATGGAATATTAAGTAAACTCAGGCATGTCAATATTAATAGAACATCAAGACAATCAAGAATTGAATGACTGTCATTACTATACTTATTTTCCAGGGAATCTGGGACAAACCCTACATAAATCAGTAAGAATCAATGCAGATGCTCTCAAAATGTAGCATCCCTCTATTTCACTGTAATTATAGATGAGATATTTCTACATGTGTGAAATGCTATACAAGGAGTTTAGCAGAAAGATGCACTTGCTAGGGTGTTTTTTGGGGTTTTTTTTTGTTGATTGTTTGGGGGTGGAGGTTGTTGGTTTTTATCTGCTTTCAGGATCTTTTGATCAGCTTTAGACGCTGGAAGATTTACTACACAGGATAATGCCCATCACAGTCCTCTCAGATACTTTTTTCAAATACATTGTTTTACATTTCAAGGACAGTGAACACTGTTTCTAAAGAAAAACCAAAAAAATCACCATGAGAACAAGTATTGTGATGTTATGGCAAAGATACCAGTTGCTGGTAGCTGATAAGAGGTATGCAGAGCATGTTCTTAATTACATTATTAATGAAAACTTGTTCAGCAGGGATAAACCAGGAAATTTAGGAGAGTGAGAACTCACAAAACTGTTCTGAAGTTCTTCAGTCTTCAAAATAGTCTCGTGTTGAAACATGAGAAACTTGAGGGAATTCTCTGTGGTTTTGTTTTGTTTTGTTGCTTGTTTGTGGTTTTTGTTGGGGTTTTATGGTTGGGGTTGAAGTTCTCACCCAGTCTTTAGCTCAATGTTGAATGAAAGTCACTTCTCTTTTTAGATACCACTAGTCTATAGCAGTATTATAGTACAGCAAACCCTCCAGCAGCCAGTGTGCTGTGCTAACAGGCTACTCATGTCATCCCCTCCTATAAACTTTCCAACTCTTTCAGAAGCAGCAGGTTTTATATCATGTTACTAAATATTATCTAACTTCTAGAAAAAACATGCTAACAAACACACGTGGCAAGCATTTTCAATTTACATTTTCACTGACAAACTTTGTTGAGGAATTTTGTTCCTCCTTCAAGCCTTTACTTAAGATTGCACCTGCTGTTCCTCACATGAAGCAATTTTCATATTTATTTCAGGTGTGCAATTGCTTGTATTTTCAGGACAACGATAAATGAGAGAATTTTACTTTCTTTTTTCTTTCTTTTATTCCTTTCAAGCTATGCAATCTGTTTTGTGCATGACTTGGTTCCTTAGGCTGACTACTATACTGGAAGCATTGTCTAATAAATAAAAATGTTTGGCATTTTATGTAGAGATTTCACTGACTATTTAGCTTTTCTCAGTATAGGTGCAAGAAAATATTTAAACAAATTATGTGCCTAGAAATAAGGGCAGATGATGACCCTATCCTTACCACTTACAAGAGAACAACATAACCCACACTGGAAACTGCTACCAGTGATAAAAATAAGGCTTTGCTGTTCACAGTGATGCAAGATTAATAATTTTGGATTCTTCTAAATTTCATATATTTTCTAAAATGGTCTTAGAGAAATATATTACAAGAAGATTGTTTAATGTTTTGGTCAAACATTAAATCAACAGTCAGATTCATATGCTTTCTCATCATAAGTTACTATACAGAATAAAGGTCTTAGATTTTTGCCATGGAACCAGCTACATAAAGCATGCAAGGCTGCAGCTATTCTTCTGTAATCAAAAATTGCACACACTGTGGAAATTACAGACCAGTAACAGTAATGAACAATTTTGCAATGACATGTTGCTTAGAATAGCTGAGACATGGAGCTCCCAGACCTTTCACTAAATCACTAAATCAGTTCATGAGCCAAAGAGAGTCCAGGTGGTGTTTTTCATAGCTAGCATTGTGTATGCACCAGCAGCGGAAAATCCAGTCTGGCATGAGCTCAGATATCTCAGAACAGTCTGCTTAAAGCAAACAGAATGACATCAAAATGTTTTGACTGAGTCTTTTGGTCCTAAAAAGAAAATATTTAAATGGTTCAAGAAATTCTAATAATATATTTATTATGCTGTCCTACATTAATACTTTTTTTTTGAGAGAGAGAGATACTGAGACTCCCACATTTTAAAATTAGAGGAAAAAAGTAACAGACAGTTATTAAAGCTACCAGTTCCTTGAGCCAGTAAATTTCATTAATAAATGAGGGCTCATTGTGGAGTGTTCATGATCTGTCTAAGAGTTTAGTTTACCAGAACTAACTCATAACAAAATTATAGAATGTATTCACATCATGGGTTAATTAAACGAATCATGATTTGACTAGGAAAGAAAGGGAAGGGTAGGGAAGGGATGTTGAGGGAAGGGGAGTGAAGGGGAAGGAAAATTACAGTTTTAAGAAGATTGGTATCTTTATGTAAGACGGCTAAGCAGGTATTCACATTTTGGGGGATTAAGTTGTGCATAACACTATCCTATTGGGACAATGCTGTTCTATAAAACAGTGCTGTGCATCTTACTGTGCTATATGGCAGGTCTCACTGCCCTATAAAGTGTGAACTAGTCCCCTCATCTGAACCTGCCCATGTGCAATTAGGTTATTCAGAGTTGATCTACACAATATATGACAAGTAGAGTGAGACAGCTGTCCTCATACACGTTCCCAGTCCCCAGTCCCCAGACCTAAGAAAGACAATACCTGCTGTGCAAGCAGTCCTTCTGAGCAGACGTTATGCATGCTGGAGTTCCTTGTGCTTTCTCAAACAAGGAGTAATAAAACTTATCTCTGCTTCATTCCCTTGAACTCTCTGCCAAAGAATCGCCCTGTCCCTGGCTTCAGGAAGCTGCTTGCTGTAGTTTCCAAGTGCATAAGAAATATTATGTCCAACAATATAAAAAAGGAGATCAATAATTAACACACTTTTTTTTTCCCCTAAAAAATATAGAAATGGAATGTTGGATTTCCCTGCTGATTGATTTTGAGACTGTGTGAAGAGATTCTGTCTAATGAGTTATTGCTTTGATGTTTTTCCTGTATAGCAGGCTAGGTATAGTACAGGGGATTTTAATAAGGAACTGAATGAAATTCAACAGATGTATCAGTCTTTCAATTCGCACTGTAACAGGATTGTCTGATTCTCCCTCTTCAAAAATAGTAAATATTTGCTTTATTGTTTTAATTGAACCTTGCTAAACTGAAATAAGCACTGATGGATTAAATACTTTCAATAATAAATTCAGCAGTCTATATAGACTTAATTGCCATCAACTTTGTAAATTTTATAGGACCATCAGTTTCATGTACTTGTGTAAACATTTTTAAAATTCTTTGTTGTGTATAAAATTTGAAAGTAGTTTCTTTAGTGTTGTGAAATAAAACTGAAATAATTTTATTTTTTTATAATACGACTATCAAGTGCCTAGCCAAGCAATGATGTGTTATATACAAATACATCACGTTGTATATATCTGTATCAGAGGCAAAGAACTGTCTGGAAATCTAGACAAGCTGACTTATAACAAAATAATCAGGAGACTATTTTATGCCAGAAAAGCAGTTAATTGATTTCAGGCAACATTTGTCCTTCTTTTTAACTAAAAATATATGAGACAAAAGAACAAAGTCCCCAGCTCTACTGGGATTTAATTGGGCAAGAAATATATAAAGAAAACTGGTTTTGCAAAAGAGTTTTAATTTTATTAATCCAAATGGAAAACATTTTACATCTGAAAGCCCATGCTTGGTAGATGAATTTGAGTTTTCTGAAGAAAGCCACATTCAGTATAAGATCAAATACTAAAATTTAACCACAAATTAGAAAAGTTGAAAGTAACCTCGAGCTGGGGAGAACCAGAGTCAGTGCCAATGTACTATTAATTTGTTTCATAGGTTTACTTTGCTACGCACTTTATCATTTATTCAAATCTGAGGGACTGATAAATAGAGATTTTTGCAAATAATTTTAAAATACCTCTAAAATGCTTCAAAATTTAGTAAAATTCTACATGTAACTCCTTTTAGCTTGGCGCTGGCTGTTCATATCCTTCATGAGATTGCTTGGACCTTAATTCCAGGGAGGTCCACTGCCTAATTTCCTCAGAAAATTAGATGAAACTGCTTGGACTGCAATTTCATCATACTGTACTTTTTACATTTTTTGAAGATTGGTGTGTTGTTTTCCCTTCCCCAAGCATTGGGAACCTATCTCCTTGCCATGGACTTTTGACAATGATAAAGTGTGGCCTTGCAAAGACATCAGCAAGGTCCGTCATCACCTGCAATTGCAAACTATCTGGTGTTTTGGGCTTGTGTGGACCCAGATGTATTAAATGATCCCTATTTTGCCTTCATTTTCACTTCCACAGAGACTGAATTTAGGCTCAGGGGCCTGTGAGACCTAGAGGCAAAGCTTTAACGAAAAAAAAATCCATTGAGTACCTCAGCTGTCCTGATGTCCATCATCATCAAGTCCTCTCCCCACGGATCAGTGGGGACACAGTTCCCTCAGCTGTCCTGTTACCAACAAATTTCTAGAAGCTTGTCTTCCTTCCATTGACACCTCTTGTGAGTGTCAACTCCCCCATTAACTCTGGCTTTCTGATCTCAAACCTAGCACACAAAAACAATGCCTCTGTGGTCCTTCCAGCTGACCTGTCCTTACTTTCTTTCTCCATTGACTTCCTTTCTGCATCCAAGCTCAGTCAGAAGTTCTTCGTTTATTGTCCATAACCCCCCTTTTGTTGCTAATGTATTTGTAGAAAGAAATACATCTTTTATAGCAGTAGCCAGGTTATATTCTGGTTGGGCTTTGGCTCTTCTAATTTTCTCTGTGCATAACCTCATAACATATTTGTAGTCCACTTGAGTTGCCCCCTTCTTTCTTATTTTCCTGAGTTCCAGCCGAAGATTTCTGCTCATCCAGGATGGTGTTCTTCCCTGTCGGCTCATCTTTTGGCACATGGGGACAGACTGCTCCAATGCCTAAAATTTCCTTCTTGAAGAAGACAAGCTTCTGTGATTTCTAACACATCAATAACCCTTGTCCCTTTGCTGCCACATGGATCTTCACCCCCTACCTCCACTGAGATGGCAGACCAAAGGACCTTGCTACCACACTGACAAACATTGGTGTGCTGCTCCAGACGTATCTCTAATGAGCCTGGTTTTATTTCTCTCCCTTTTCAAATATAGTTTAATGCTCTTTCTGTGAGCTCTACTAACTCCTGTGCAAAGATCCTTTTCCTGCTTTGAGAAAGTTGTATCCCATCTGTTGCCTGCAAGCCTGGAATGAAAACTGTTCCATGATCAAAAAATCTCCAAATCCTGCCTGTGACATCAGGCTCAAAGCCAGATTTTGATCTGCTGACACCTCCTGTTTCTTCCCTCATCATTCCCTGCAGCTGGAAGGATAGAGAACACTACTTGTGCTTACCCAGTTGTCCCTTACCCAGCTGACCCAGGGCCCTGAAGTCTCTTGATTGCTCTTGGACTTCTTGTTGCAACTACATCACTGCCTACCTGAAAAAACAATAATCAATAATAAATCAAGGGCTGTACATGGATAGGAAGGTTTCTCTTCATGTCTCTGGAAAGGTGATGGAAAGACTTATCCTTGGTTCTGTCTCTAGGCACATCAAGGATAAGAGGGTTGCTAGGAGCAGTCAACATGGTTTTACCAAGGGAAAGTCATGTTTGACTGATCTAAAAGCCTTTTATGAGGATACAGGTGATGGTAGGGCAGTGTATATGGTCTACCTTGACCTCAGGAAAGCATTTGACACCGTCTCCTACAGCATCCTTGTGGCTAAACTGAGGAAGTGTGATCTGGAAAGTCGAGTAGTGAGGTGGATTGAGAGCTGGTTGAAAGGAGGAAGCCAGCTCCAGCCTGGTGTCCCACGAGTCACAAGTATCCCTGCTGCAAACCTACTCCAGCATGGATCTCTCTCTGTACAGGCTGCAGGTCCTGCCAGGGGATTGCTGAAACACGAGTCACAGTGTCTTCCATATGTGTCCACCTGCTCCATGTGCTGCAGGTGGGGTCTTTGCTCCCTGTTATCTTCCATGGTCTGTATGGGGGCTATCCACTCCACCATGGTCTTCTCCACAGGCTGCAGGGCCATGTTTCTCTTTGGCACATGGAGCACCTCCTCCTCCCCTCCCTTCTTCACTGATCTTAGTTTCTGCAGAGTTTCTTATGTCTTCTCACTCCCTTCTCTGGTGGCAAAAAGCAGCTACTTGCATTTTTTTTCCTCTTAAATGTGATTCCCAGAGGTGCCGTGACCATCACTGATGGGCTCGGCCTTGGTCAGCAACGACTCCGGCCTTGAGCCCAGCTGGTATTTACTCTGTTTGGCCTGTAGAGAGCTTCTAGTTATTTCTTGCAGAAGCCCCCTCCTGCAGCTCCCCCTTCTCCATCAGAAAACTACCAAGCAAACCCACAACACGAGGTTAGCAAGTCAGATGACAAAGGTGTCTGTGTCTGTGTTGTGTGTGGCTATTAATTATTCACACAAATTTGGCCCTATTTTTGTGGACCATAAGACTCTACTGTAGCTGATATTTTGATATTAAATTATGTGTAAGATTTTTTTCTTTCCATATTTTTTCTATTTCATAAAAGTTAAAAATACTTTTAAAAAAGTGGAAGAAATATAAAGCAATTATGATACTGTCCCGGTTTCAGCTATGATGGAGTTAAACTTTTTTTTTAGCAGTGAATGGAATGCCATGTTTGGGTGTTAGCATGAGAATAGTGCTGATAGCACCCTGATGTTTCCGATTTGTTGCCGGGCAATCAAGTACCTTTCTCAGCTCTGCATACTTCCTTACTAGTGAGAAAGGAGGGGACGCAGCCAGGACAGGTGACCCGAATTGGCCAAAGAGGATATTCCATGCCAGTTACGTCATGCTCAGTTTAAGGGGGGACTGGGGGGAAGAGGGGGAGACAACGCCAGGACGTGCAGTTTCTGGGGCGGTCGGGTTGTCCGGGACGGGCTCCAAGCTGTGCGGCCTGAGTTGTGTGGTTTGGTGAGAAATTGCATTGTGTATCACCAGTTTCATCTATTTTGTGCTTTAAACTTCTGTTATTGTTATATCTAGTTTTCTGTTCTTGTTTAGTAAACTATCCTTATCCCAACCTGCGTGGTTCTGGTTTCTAGGTTGTGGTTTATTTTCCTCCTTTCTTCCTTCCCTTTTCCCCTTCCCCCAACTTCCCTTCCCCCTTCCTTTTAAAAGTACAAGCGACTGTGCGGGGTGCGGCCCTCGGCTGGGGCAAAACCACGACAGATACAGATTTTTTTTTTTAATTGTAAGTATATTTAAAATAAACTTAAAAGTATTTCTTGTACCTTTCCTCCTGGGCATAATTGTTTCAGACTCAATACTGGGAGGGTACCTTGGATTTTCTTTTTTATAATATTTCTTTTCTATATACACTTACTGAAGTATGCATACATATTTTAACCTCTATCTGTAGAGCTGTATTAGTCTAATTTAAATTGAAAATATCTTCACAGTTTAGATGATGGCAGTGACATATGAAACGACATTTTTGAACTACTCAGCTATCAAAAAAAAAATTTGTCTAATTTACAGGTAGTAGGAAAAAGTGAAAATATATATTGAAAGAAAAAAAAAGCTAGATTTTTTTACTATGAGGTGTTTCATTTGTACAAACCTACCCTTTACAACATTTTTCCTGATGCTTTAAGGATTTTATTTACAGTAAACAATAAAATGAAGCTGGGTCAACACCCTTCCTTTTCATTTGCTTTAATACTAGAAAGCTTTTCCTTTTTTTCCTTCATTCTTTAGCAATAAAGTTGAAAAATTCAAAATTTATTCAAATAGAAAACATTGAATTACACAAAGTAAATTCTGGGTAGCATCTGTGAGTTTAATCTAGTTGCTAAAGAGCATGACAAGAATAATAATTTTTCAGTCACATTCATAGTTCATATAAGAATTTATATTTTTTTCCTTAGAATTAAGTTCGCTAGCAAAAAAATTTGTTCATCTTTTTCTCTAAGTTCTTCAAAAAGCTCTCCTTCAAAATGCTTCTAATGATGGGCAAGTTTCAGCATTATTTAAGTACCTGTCTCCTGAAATCAGTCAACAGTTAGATAGCTGTTTTATCCTAATATAACACTTCGAGTAGACTACTTTTATTTCATGGTTTTCTTAGCTTAAGATGACTAGGTATATGTCTAATTGTTCTAAGGCTTTTCTCAAACTTATAGTTTTGTTGCGTAATATCTCTCAAAGAGAAAGAAACCACTACTAAATTTAGCAATGTTGCTGTAGTTTACCTCATTAAAAGACAATGTTTTCTCATTGGACTTTGAAATTTCAAACCATCAACTACTATTAAAAAATCAGTCAACTGTTTGAAATCCATTATGAAAACAATTTTTCAGATGGCACTGTTTATTGAACTTGACATAGATGTAATTCAGGGTGAAGTAATTAAACTTTACATGCTATTGACACTGGTTAGTCACATGTATACTTAATTTTCTTTGATACTCCTTAGAATGAAGGATGATGGTGTATCTAAACAGTATTGCACCTTTAAGACAGTCATCATTTCCCATTTCACAAATACTGTTTACCTGAAGATAAATGGCAAATGACTGAACCTACAGTTTTAAACCACCTCTCTGTTATGCTAAGCTATTTAAATGCAAGATCTTTAATGAATCTTGTTTTAGCCCCTGTGACTAGAAACTTTTCAATATAATAGACAAAGAAACAAAATAAAAATTAAAGATCCTCTCAAAGAAGGAATCCAAGCCTTTTTCATTTTTAGCTCTTTGTCCACAAAAGTAAGGGGTTTTTTTTATAATGCCTGAAGATTTCTTACATTCTGAAGCCTTTTTTTTAGCATTTATAAAAGCCATTAAAAGATCATTATTTTCTTTTTTTTTTGTTTGTAAATATTAGAAGTCTTTCCTGGTATACTATTCTACTATTACCTGAGAGTGATCTCATCTGTAACACTGTATAAAGGACATACAGTGGCATACCCTTCTTGAATCATGTGTGTGGTTGGTGATTAATTGCAATGAGCATACTAAGAACCAAACAGAAAGTCAGCCAGAGAGTAGAAGGTCATTGAAATCTGAAAGACTACATCCATTTAAGTGTTAGTCTAGAAGCTGAAGTAGGCAATCTGCATTTGAAAGAAGCAAGGATTTATCTCAGTTTTTATCTACATAAAAGCTGGATCCCCCTCTAAGCAGCGTCTTGGTTCCCTAGCTATTAGTGAAGTGAGGGTAACAAGGACATTGCTTCCAGCTTTCTGCCTCCCATGCACTACAGTAGAACAGGGAGCCTGATTTTCCTCAAAAGAACCAAAGAGGTGGAAAGTGACACTTTTAGATGATTCCTTCCAGTTGTCTTATGCTATGTCACATTGGAATTCCATAGCAGAAGTGGCAAACCAAGCCCATCCGTGGAACCCCAAATGAAAACTGGAAGAAATAAATACTTTTTGTAAAGAATAGAGAAAAATTAACAAATGAACATTTGTTCACAAGAGATATAGCTGAGAAAAAGCCTATAGATAAATTGGAAATCATGATTCCGACATTTATTTTGTTTTTGAAGAGAACATTCCTCTTCATATTGTAATATGTATATTAAAGTTTATATTCAAAGTACTCTCCTCATGAATGATAGAATTTTTGCACTGCCTCCCAAGTTCCTGTGCCAGACATTTAAGACAAAACTGAAATAAATTTTAAATAGTCTCATTTTGCCCTCTTCATCCTATTACGTACTATTCTTTCTTGCTAATTAGATTTTGGTTTTATTTTCTGTCTTCTACAGCTATGTTGCAAGAAGAGCTTAATTATGGTTGAAATACTCCCCATAGTTCTATTTCAGTATATTTTACTTCTCTACTTATAAAAAAAAAAAAGTACTCCCACTTATTTTTATAGATGTCTCAATTTTCCTTCTTACCACAGTTAACTAACTAATCATAAAATAAAGTACACTCTTATGAAAAGATAATGTAACAGAATTAGAATTGTTGGGTATTGAGATACTACATTCTGCAGTAAATGGTGATGGTAAATAACTAGTTCAATCTCAATATAATAGCAATGCAGGGAAGAGATATCTCTTAATTTTGTGTGAAACAAATCAATCGCACACAATAAAAGCAAACACAATTCAACAGATTTAGGGATTACATCCTCATAAAATCACAACTGCTTGTTTCTCAACCAATTAATAGGTATGAATTTTCATGTAGTGTATATAAAGGCTATTTTGTTTCCAATTGTAAATCTACAGGTAATAAGGTATACACTGTAAAATAAAACAAAAGCTTTATGAATTCACTAAAGAGAGTATTTAAAAAAAAAAAAACCCAACTGTTGGTCTGCAGCTCATGTTGATTTTCTTAAGTACCACACCTGAAATTTTTAATCAGGAAAATGGGAAATATTTTTTCCAGCTATGTTACTAATTTCATAACAGTTACTTTTCTATCAGAGTTTAAATTGTAAATCTCAATATATATTTGTTTATTATTTGGTCCTAAGATATTTTCTACACTCTAAATCTTACCCTGTTAGGACATACATCTGAAGTATTTGTATACGTAGAAATTATAAGAATCAGTTATGATGTGAATTGAAAATAATTTTTCTATGTAATAGTGGAATTTAGTTTATATTTTTAAAAGTGATGTAATGAAAGATGCATTTTCTCAAGTTTCTTACAGTATCTGCTGTTATAATGAAGTGAACATTAATGACAGAACTGTAAGTAGGGGTTGGAGGGGAGAAAGGTAGGATCACCTAGAGCAGGCGACACAGGATTGTGTCCAGGCAGGTTTTGAATATCTTTAGAGAAGGAGAAACTACAGCCTCTCTGGTCAGCCTGTTCCAGTGCTCTGTCGCCCTCAATAATAAAGAAGTTATTCCTCATATTAACAAAGACCTTCCTGTGTTCCACTTTGTGCCCATTACCCCTTGTCCTGTCACTGGGCACCACCGAAGAGTTTATCCTCATCCTCTAGACATGCTCTCTTTTAATATTTGGAAGAGTTGATAGGATCCCCTCTCCATCTTTTCTTCTCCTCATGATGTTCAGGTTCCACAATCATCTTTGTAGCCCTGACCATGAACATTAATACAGTCGTTCCATTGTAATTCTGATATATTGCAGTATGAACAAAAACTTGATTACAAACTGCCCTATAGCACATCAGCAAATTTCATACATTTCCATGCTCACCTGATCTTGATTTTCTGATGGTTCGTCCTGATTAAAAGACAAAATTATTTAAAACCAGTTATCAAATTGTTCCCATTTGTAGGATGAACCCACTGAAACAGTCTCTTATGATGGATATTCCATGCTTTTAGAAAGCCTTGTCTGCTGACTGGTTTGACTCAGGACTGCTTGTGGTGTTCATCTTTTCATTTGGAGGCAATAATGGCTAAGTGTAGGTGAAGGAAAAAACCGGGAAACTTTAGTGTCATGTGTAATAACTAATTAAACATTAATTTGAATATAAATTACTTTCAGATTACTTAGACAAGCCTTTCAATGTTTTCTTCATCAGGAATTGCTCTTCTGGCCTTTAATGAATCTGATTCTCCTCCCTTACCCTTCAGTTCAGTTCAAACTTCTGTTCACTACAGTGACACAGGGCTGACAGTTAGCTTCTGATCCTCTGTACACTCATTTAATCATTAAACTTGAATAACTACATTAAACACATGTACTGGGTAAATAATACCTTTTTTTAATAGAAAAAAGAAACTTTTTAATCATTAGACATAGGAATTTAAAGTTCTATCAGAAACCTTTGCTCCAGAAGTATCCACCAGACAATGACAATGACTTGAGAATATAATCCAAACGTACATACTATGTTTGTGCTCAAAAAAGTATTTTGTGAAATTAGTTTTATGACCCTACTTGTAACATCAGGGAAGTAGAGGACAAAGACTGGACTGCATGAAGTGAATGGAAGATTTTAAATTGTTTCTGCGTGCCAACATTTATGCCAATAAGAAAATAATGAAGGATCCTAAAGAAAAAATCATACTAAAACCAAACACAAACCCAACTAACCAACAAAACCAGCCACACTTAGCCACACCATTTTAATCAGCTTTTAAGGGATTTAAAAACAAGCAAACAAACAAGCCAAACAAACTACAAACAAACAAACAAATACCCCAAAGACATATCTTGCCTTGATTCATCGGGCATAAGCATTTTGGACCTTCATCTATGATTTAGCTAATCAAATGTTCCACTTTTGCACTGGGGAAGATCAAGATCAACTGTCAAGTGGGAAATCAAAGTGTCTTGACTGGAGGGTTAATACTTGTATCACTTCCAGATCATGAGTACCAGGACGTTTCCAGCCTACATCACTAGCTTTACCATTGCATATGCAAGCCTGTGCTGTTGTGGCCCTTTCTTGAGAAGACCAATCCTTTTCATGACTAGTCCCTTGGCACAGATCCTGAGATCTCTAGGCATCTACTGCTCAGTTACTGAGCCATCTCTGCTATCCATGTGGCCTTCTGTAAGGATCGTCTGGCTCAGAGTTCCACAAACAGGTTTTGGTAATGTCCAGAGCACCAGGCAACTCATGGGAGGTTGGAAAAGCAACTCAGCCTTGGATTACCTTGAGGCCCCATCTCCACAGGACAGCTCACTGGGAGTTGTGTAGATAGCTCAAACATGAGTTGTCCTGTAAGCCAAGAGTAAGCAGGGCAGTGCTGCATAATTCAAAGAACCAAAACATGGGTTGGGCCTTGAATTTCTTCAACAAACAATATGCCCTGAGTCCCAATGAAACCACTATTCAGCTGCCTAGCAGTAAGATAAAAGTAAGCCCGAGGGTCTCCATTTGACCCAGACAGTACAAAGATATGCAACATATAGGGGATATAGGGGGCACACTACAAATGACAAACATGGAAGGTGGCAGTGTCCACTCCAGCACAGTCCTGCCCACTGTCACATAGATCAAAGAAATAAAAACAAATAAACCCACTTGGATTCAGTCTGAGAGGGGGGAGATACTTCTCCAACTCTGCAAGGAGACCCTTCCCCCTTGGCCAGGATACTGGCTAAGGTAGCATATTGAGAACCTTTACCTGGAGAGATGGATAAATGAATATTTGATATTTAAGTCTGTAGTCTCGGGTGATTGGCTAACACACATGTAGTATTAGTGCACTTGTGAGCTGTGATAATGTGTTCCATGAATCTGCTGTGGTTGTACTATTGAATCTTGTGGATTGCCTGTGGGCTGTAATAGTGAGTATCGTGACTCTGCTGCGGGTTGTAATACTGCATTTTGTGACTGTCGTGTTGGCAGCAGTGTATTTTGTGAATCTCTTGTGGCTGTGGTAAGTGTAGTCGTACTTCTAAACTGCAATAGTGCATTTCTCCATTGTATCAATGAAACCTGCAATAATGATGTATTGAGTCTGCATGTGGGTTTTAAATATATTATTATTATTATTATTATTATTATTATTACCCTGCAGCCAAGTGTCTTTGCATTACACCTTCCTTGTAAGTTAAGGAAGCTTGTTGATCTGCAAATTGGTTATGATTGCAAGGGTGCTTAAAATATGTGTGTGTGTATTTGTGAGTTTGCTGTGTATAGATAATGGATTGTCATCATTAATACGATTTTTAATTTTCACTAGTTTCTTTAGACATAACAAATATATAAGGAATTCCCTAGTAAAAATATTCTCGTAAGAAATCACAACTGCTACAAAAGCTAGAATTAAAACAAGAAGAATGCTGTGAAGATAATAGCAGTTATAAAAGCAATACTAACAGGCGAAAAAGGAACATCTTAAGTATGTACAAGGATGTGTAGGTATATATGCATGAACCTTTAGGGGAGTTAGAAGAGAGTGCCAAAGAATTAAACTCTGTGAAGTGTGCAGACTCTTCTGGTAGTCAGCTTTGGTGTTTCACATCCTGATGTTCCCAAGAACACAATATTCCGAAACCATTTCCTATACCTCGCCCTTATTTGGAAACCTGGTCAGATTGACTACCAGCTAAAGTCTACACTCTCAAGAAACCCCAGGGCTTAGCTTCCAGAAATACTCTATAATTACCACATTAGTCATCTTCAACTGGAGATAAACTTGAAAAATACCCAAAATATCTCCAAATATCAACCAGATGTATAACTGCTACAGGTGGCACTTATGGGAAAAATGTCACTGCTTCTGTTAATCAACATTTTATTTCAGCCGAATCTCTTGACAACAGTGATTTTGAGTATAGTATTCAGGCATGATATGAGAAACTAAGTAGCATCCCACTGAGGATGTATAGGTTGTATCATGTTATACCTTACCTTGGACAGCAAAGTACAACATTTTCATCCTTCACCTCCCCATAACAAATTCCATTTTTCTGCAAGCTGCTTTGATTTTCCTCTAAATTCCACTTCTTTAGATTGAAGTATTTTTCAGCTGTAGCTTATTAGTGCCATGATGTTTACATGTCAGAAAGGAATAGCATATAAATAAGTTCTACTCATCTGTGACAGGCAAATATTTTAATTTTCATTAGTTTTGACAGGACTTAGTTTGCCATAGGTAATACGCATTTACAAGTTGTATTTTATTAGCACATCAAATCATGTTGCACTGAATTACAATTTGTCACATAGTATTAGTGTTACATTGTATCTGACAGGACATTGCTTCTACTTAAACATACTAAGAAGCTGATAAACATGGGAATTTTATGTATTTTGTACATATCTTCAGCTCCCGAAAGGTCTTTGTTTTTTTGTTGGTGGGGCTCAGCTGAACAGATAGCTGTTAAGTTTTGGCACCAGATAGCTTATTGTTTTACTTAAATCTTTAAAGAAGTTTTTTCTCATGATTTTTTGGCCTTCAAAAATCCAATTCTTAGCAAGATTCAATACAATGTATAAAAATGCAATATGCAAAATTCACTAGTAGCCTAATCCTATGTCATTGAAGTAAGCAGGGTCTTTGTAACTATATTCCATCATTTGTTTCTCTTCAGTAAGAGTGCTCAAGCTCTGTTGCACTTCACTATATTTTATGCAATGCATTTTATGAAGGATGTGTATGGAATGTTTCATGGAGTAACGTCATAGGGTTGCAATGCTAACTGATATCTTATACACCGCAAAAAAGAAGGATAAATTAGTTAAGTTTTCAGGAAATGGTGAAATCACATTAACCTAATGATAACCCTTTTCAGCCTTCTGTCTATTTGAAGCAGAGATAATATTCCATGAGATTTAGAAGAAATTATTAATCTACACTGATATCCATTACAGTATTCTTAGATAACCCAGCCAGATTCCACAATATTAGATACTTCTTATTTGTACCTAAAAAAAAATATAGTAAAAAAAATTATGTACTCACATCTCACATGTGACCAGACACACAATAAACATAATCAAAATAAACAGTGCAGGCCCACAATGAGATTATAACACTCAATTTAAAAGGTTTCATATAGAGTGTTTTTTTACCCCTGGAGCAGCCAGATGTGAAGTAACTAATTCAATCCCTTTTTCTAACTTTAAATGTACATATACACCATAAATTATGCAAAAATTTTTCATCTGTTGAATTTTTAAATGTTGTTTTATGAAATCTTTTTCAAAGGTTCAGTGCTTTAATTCTTTAAGATGACCTTTTCACTACTAGTGATGAATATGTGCATCATTCATAATGTGCATCAAAACAGAAACCCTGATTTCAAATCTATTTAATATTTTATTGTAGGTAGTAGCAATCTAATTAATTACTTTTTAATATTTCCTGTTGCTAGGGTTTTAATATTTATATATCATTATATTTTTCCAGAAACTATTTTTATATATACATATAAACAATACATATTATCTATAAAACTATATATATATACACACACATATATAAAGAACATAAAAATGAAACTCCCTCTCATTCAGAAAAATGCAGACACAGCCAAAGCAAGTTCACCTCTCCTGATGTTTACAAAAGAGCTCTTTAATTTCCTTTTAAGGCATCTTCTTTTATGATGATATGGAAGTCTTGGTTTAGTGATACATTTTGGATTTCATGTCAGAATAAAGTTGATAACACACAGATGTTTTTAGTTGTTGCTAGGTAGCTGTAGAGCCTACACTAACTCAAGGACTTTTCAGTTTCCCACCCCCTGCCAGGTACAGAAGCAGCTGGGAGAGGAAGCCAGGACAGCTGACCCAGACTGGCCAAAGGGATATTCCCTGCCCCAAAACATCATGATCCATGCAATTGAATTGTGTGTTTCTTGTATTATTATTAGTAGTAGTAGTAGTTGTAGTCGCAGTAGTTGTAGTGGTGGTGGTGGTGGTATCATTATAATTGTCTGTCTTTCTCCTCCCCATCCCCTTTATGGGGGAGCAGTGAGCAAATGACTGTGCAGTACTCAGTTAACATCTGTGGCTAAACCGCAACATTGACCCAACACCTAATTGATTTCCACCAAAATTCTTATAATTGAACTGCAAAAGCTCTTTCAGTGTAAATTTTTAAGAAGGCATTGAACAAATGAATGTTGACTTAAATATATATCATATTGACTCTGCATTAGACTGCATGATTTGTCAAAATTAATTTCATAATTTTGTGATGCTTTTATATGCATTCAGTCATTGAAAGCTTTTTTTGTTTGTGGGTTGTGTTGTTGTGTTTTTTTCTCAGTTGGTGTGCTAAACTTACCTCGGCTGGCTGTTAAGTGATCAGAAAGCCACTCTCTCCCTCCTCCTCAGCAGGACAGAGTAGAAAATAAGATGAAAAACTCATGGATCGAGATACAGGCAGTTAAATAAAATAAAGCAAAGGCCACATGGGAAAGTGAAGCAAAGCAAAAGGATTTGGTATCTAGTTCCCATCTGCAGGCCATGTCCAGCCACTTCCTGCGAAGTAGGACCTCAGTACACATAGTGGTTTCTTCAGAAGAGAAATATCTATATAGCAATTTTTACCCTCTCTCCCTTTACCTCAGCTTATACTGCTGAGCATGACATCGTATGGTATAGAATATAGAACATCCCTTTCATCAGTTCATTTCAGCAGTCTCAGCTTTGTCCCTTCTCAGCCTCTTGCCCACTCCTAATCTACTGGCCTTTGTTGGGGAGGGGAGGTCTGGAAAGACAACCCTGATGCTCTGTGAGTACAGATCAACAGTAGCTAAAACACTGGTGAGCTGTCAAGACCAGTTACAGTTTTTGGATTTGATTTGCTTGAAATGTAATCCTTAGCCTAGACAGTTTCCCTGGTTTTCCATCCCAAGAACATTACATTATCTCATGTCAATTATATACGGTATAGAATTCTAAAATGTTTTAGGTTCCTAACATGAAAATTGCTATATGCCCACTATCATTACAAAAGAAAAAATGACATGTTCTAACAGCTTAAATACAAAGCAGAGAACAGGGTACTTGTGACTTCTTGTACAAAATCCTGCTGTGGCTTTGGATAATAACAATTATTATCATAGCTATTATTTAATGTTTCATATGCCATAGCTTGGAAATGTCAAGTGAGTTTATAATAAATTCTGATTCCACACAAATTCTACAACCTTTTTCTAAGTGGTTATCCCCAAAAAACCATCCGAAATACAAATACAAAATATAAAGGAAAGTCTGACATACTTCAAGTATAGATGGGGAAAAAAAGCATGAAGGAAAACAGTCACAGGGAGCTCAATCTAAATGCTTTTTTAATCCTCAGGAATTCAGTTATATAGCAATGATATTAATTGGATTTATATTATATCTAAAAGCAAGAACCTTGAGGTATGTGGACTCAAGTGTGAGGTACAGCTAAGACAGACAGTCTGCAATAGCCTCGCAAAAAAATCCTGATCAGTGCTTTATTCTTAATACATCTTTGCTCTCCTTGAATTAACCTTTTCTTTACTTAAGAACAAAACCAAATTAAAAGACACAAGCCCAAAACAACATAAAACCAAACCTGAGATCATGAGATCAGTCCTATATTTGTTGTGAAGAGTAACTAGAAGACCTCAGAACAGTGAAAACCTCTTACGTTTCAATTCTTATTTGATGAACTTACTGCATAACCCATTGCCTTTTGATATGCACCGCACATATTATAGCACTGTTGAACATTGCAGAAGAGAGATATTATTTACCATCATAAAATGTCACC
Source organism: Porphyrio hochstetteri (assembly GCA_020800305.1). Taxonomy (NCBI): domain Eukaryota; kingdom Metazoa; phylum Chordata; class Aves; order Gruiformes; family Rallidae; genus Porphyrio; species Porphyrio hochstetteri. The sequence goes on along the minus strand of CM036906.1, from coordinate 19,707,138 downwards.
TCTTTTCCTGCCAAAATTCTTTGCCCATCTTTAAACTAATTAGTTTTGTCATGACTATTCAAAATTCATTAACAGAAAATACTGGCTGATTAAGCATGTCCAAGGCCAAGACATAACAAATAGTGATTCCTCTAGTTTACATAGATTCACAGAGAAAATATTTATCTGATAACCATGCCAGAACTCCCTACATCCTTTATATTGTATTATCAAAGATTAGTTTTGCTCTTGATCACACAATTTCACTACCTTTATAAAAATTGGAACAGAAGGCTCAAAAACCCATTGCTTACCTGTGGGGACTAAACTCTAATGGCACTTTACCATTGTTCAAAAGACAGCATTTTCAAAGCTTTTTAATTTCCCTTCTGGTAGGGGAGAGAAGCTTGAAACTTTAACACAAACCTGATTTTTTTTAGAAAGGGTTCCCACTTCACGCAATAAACCAAGAACATGAAGTCTCTGTTGATTACTTTCTTTTCCCCCATCTCCTGTTTTCATATATTGTATTGGCAAACCTATATACTTGCTACAGTGCACTGCTCACATTTTGAAAACATCTGCAAATTTACCACCGTCAAAGTTAAGAGCATTAATGTGCATTCAAAGAAATGAGGAAAACAAACAAGCAAACAAACCTTTGCAATGTGAAGACAAAGGTTTAATGAAAAACTTCGTTTTTCTTCTGAAAATTATACTCCTCTTTACACTGCTTCTTTCAACAAATTCTTTTCTAGATTATTCTACAGAGGCACATGAGATAGCTTGAAAACTGAAAACTGTTTTTATACTTCTGTGAGCTGTGGAACTGTTTTATTTGCCGAATAATCAAAAACCTGGAACATTTAGAGTCAAAATATGTTCTCCTCATAAGCCAAGAATATTTGGAAATTTTTGAAACGATGGCAGTGGTGTTTCTAACTATTCTTAATTATGTTCTGTGATGATTTAACTCCAGGAAGAAATACCCATCAAATTCTATATGCATGGTTGTTATGAATCACCTAATAAGTTCAGTGTAAATATTTGTTGCTAACAGTCTTCTCAGTTTCGTGTTTATGAGGTTCCAGCCTAGTTTTACAGATCATGAATTAATAATACCTTTTCACCATTAAACATAGGAGTCCCATAAATTACCTTTATTGCTGTGAATAACATCTAAGAGTGAGGAGAGATATATGGTGAAAGTCATACTGAACAGAAAGCTCTTAAAATGAGAGAGGCACACTGGCACTGCAGCAATGACAGCACACTGGGATTTGGACTAAAATACTAAAAGTTAGAGAACACAGGTGGAAAATAACATTCTGAAAGTGTTCTTCTCCCATCAGACCTATAAAGTTAAAAAAGGTTCAGGAAGCTCTTGTACTTTTGGGTAAGCAAAATACTTAAGACAGTTTCCCATGGCAGTTTTGCTACAAAAACAAGAAGCCATTCCCTTAGTAGCAGCTCATGTAACTAGTAGGAATAAAAAGCATTTGTCTCTTTCTCCCTTCCAGCTTCTTGCCAGACTGAAACACAACTTTTATACTACCTTTTTCTTCATCTTTTTTTTTTTTTTAATAAAATTCAAAGACTTGTTTGCTATCAATTTTCATTAAAGTGATAAGTGCTGTTAAAGAATAAGATGCAAGTGATTGTAGAAGGGGAATAAAAATACTTTTAAGATTATATAAATTGCAGTATTTTATACAGAATATGTCACAATTAGAAAGAATTCAAGCCCTCTTAACACACAACATCTTAAAGCAAATTATTAAGGGAGTGCTGGCTGGTTACAAACTATACAGGCATGACAGGCTGGGTAGGAGAGGAGGTGGGGTAGCCCTGTATGTCAGAGAATGCATTGACAGCCTAGAGCTGGAGTATGATGAAGACAGGGTCGAGTGTCTCTGGGTGAAAATCAGAGGAGAACAAAATCAGTGAGATATAGTGATGGGAGTCTGCTATAGACCACCTGACCAGGAGGAGGAAGCTGATGAGTTGTTTTTTAAACAACTGGGTGAAGTCTCACAATCACCAGCCCTCGTCCTTATTGGGGACTTCAACTTACCGGATGTCTCCTGGAGGTACAATACAGCAGGGAGGAAACAGTCTAGCAGGTTCCTGGAGGGTTTGGAAGACAACTTCCTGACCCAGCTGGTAAATGAACCCACAAGGGAAGGTGCCCTGCTGGACTTGTTTGTCAATAGAGAAGACCTGATGGGGGATGTGAAGGTTGGAGGACGCCTGGGGCATAGTGATCATGAGCTTATGGAATTCTTAGTACTGGGAGAAGTAAGGAAGGGAGACAGCAGAACTAGCACCTTAGACTTCCGTAGGGCTGACTTTGGACTGTTCAGAAAGCTGCTCAATAAGATTCCATGGGACGCAGCCCTTGAGGGCAAAGGAGTTCAAGAGGGTTGGTTGCTCCTCAAGAAGGAAATATTGGCAGCACAAGAACAGGCTGTCCCAGTCAGTCAGAAGAGGGGTCGGTGAGCTAGGAAGCCAGCCTGGCTGAGTAGAGAGATCAAGGCAGATATTCGGGAAAAGAAGGACAAAGATGACCTTTGGAAGAAGGGGCAGGTGTCTTGGGATGATTATAGGAATTTAGTGAGATCATGTAGGGAGAAAGTCAGAAGGGCTAAAGCTGATCTGGAACTCAGGCTGGCCAGTTCTGTAAAAGATAAGAAAAAGTCCTTCTATAGGTATATTAACAGTAAAAGGAGGGTCAAGGAGAATCTCCAGCCCTTATTGGATGCTGATGGCACAATAGTGGCAAGGGAAGAGGACAAGGCTGAGGTCCTTAATTCCTTCTTTGCCTCAGTCTTTAATAGTAAAGATGGATATTCCCTGAGTACTTATCCTCTGGAACTGGCTGACAGGGAGGGGAAGAATAACAAAGTTCCCATGGTTCAGGAGGAAATGATTAGCGACCTGCTTGGCCAGTTAGATACCCACAAGTCAATGGGGCCAGATGGGATTCACCCAAGGGTACTGAGGGAGCTGTCAGATGTGCTTGCCAAACCCCTTTCCATCATCTATCAGCAATCCTGGCAGACTGGGGAAGTTCCAGTTGACTGGAGGCTGGCAGATGTTACACCCATATACAAGAAGGGTCGGAAGGAGGATCCAGGGAACTACAGGCCTGTCAGTCTGACCTCAGTCCCAGGGAAGATCATGGAGAGAGTCATCTTGGGAGCTATCATGCAGCACATGCACGATGGCCAGGGGATCAGGCCTAGGCAACATGGGTTTACAAAAGGTAGATCCTGTCAAACTAACCTGATCACCTTCTATGACAAGGTGACCCACTTAATGGACGAGGGTAAGGCTGTGGATGTGATCTACCTGGACTCTGATAAAGCCTTTGACACCGTTTCTCACAGCATTCTGACTGAGAAACTGGCTGCCACTGGCCTGGACAGGTGGACCCTCAGCTGGGTTAAAAACTGGCTGGATGGCCGAGCCCAGAGGGTGGTGGTGAATGGAACAAAATCCAGCTGGAGGCCGGTCACGAGTGGCGTCCCCCAGGGCTCAGTCCTGGGTCCAGTCTCGTTCAACATCTTTATCAATGATCTCGATGAAGGGATTGAATGCTCCCTCAGTAAGTTTGCAGATGACACTAAACTAGGAGGAAGTGCTGATCTGCCTGAGGGTAGGGAAGCTCTTCAGAGGGATCTGAACAGACTGGACCGATGGGCTGAGTCCAATGGGATGAAGTTTAACAAGGCCAAGTGTAGAGTGCTGCACATGGGACATAACAGCCCCATGCAGCGCTACAGGCTTGTGGGGGACTGGCTGGAGAGCTGTGAGGCAGAGAAGGACCTGGGGGTGTTGGATGACTGCAGGCTGAATATGAGTCAGCAGTGTGTCCAGGCGGCCAAGAAGGCCAATGGCATCTTGGCTTGTATCAAAACAGTGTGGCCAGTAGGTCTAGGGAGGTGATTGTGCCCCTGTACTCGGCATTGGTGAGGCCACACCTCGAGTACTGTGTCCAGGTCTGGGCTGCTCACCACAAGAAGGAAATTGAGGTCCTCGAGTGGGTCCAGAGATGGGCAACCAGGCTGGTGAAGGGGCTGGAGGGCAAATCCTATGAGGAGCGGCTGAGGGAGCTGGGGCTGTTTAGCTTAGAGAAGAGGAGGCTGAGGGGAGACCTTATCACCACCTACAACTACCTGAAGGGAGGTTATAGAGAGGTGAGTGATGGTCTCTTCAGTCAGGTGACAGGTGATAGGACAAGGGGGAATGGCATGAAGCTGTGCCAGGGCAGGTTTAGATTGGATGTTAGAAAAAAATTTTTTACTGAAAGAGTTGTGAGGGCCTGGAACAGGCTGCCCAGGGAGGTGGTTGAGTCACCTTCCCTGGATGTGTTGAGAAAAAGTGTAGATGAGGTACTTAGGGATATGGTTTAGTTTAGGATGTGAATGGTAGGACTTGATGATCTTAAAGGTCTCTTCCAACCTTGTTTTTCTGTGATTCTGTGATTCTGTGAAACCTTTGATAAGATACGTATGCACAGTTCTATTGAGTTTAACGGATCATTGTAAGTTAATTACACCAGGAAAAAAGGTCTTTCATATTTGTTTTTATAGACTGAGGAATATCTAATTTCCTGAATGTTGTCACTGCCAGTGCTTGGGAAATGAAAGGCAGAGAGACACTGCTACATTGCCCAACCATATCTGTCTTTCCCTTCTGTACTTAGTTTTAGAAAGTGTATAAAAAGAAATAATATAATCAATTTCTCATCTCCCTAATGAGTATTCATAATTACTGATTGTGTCCCGTTCAAGAATTAAAAATAATTCATAGACCTTCAGAGATATATTTTCCCTCATTTCCATTCTTCTTTGATATCGTGTAGTAGTTTATCTGCTCTTTCAAAGAATGAGAAAATGTGGTGGTTTGACCCTGTCTAGAGACCAGATACCAACAAAGTCACTCTATCACTCCTCTTTTCAGCTGGACATGGGAGAAAATAAATATTGAGAGGCTTAGAAGTTGAGATAAGAACAGGAAGAAATCATTCCAGAATTCATTTCACAGGCAAAACAGACTCAACACAGAAGAAAGGAAAGAAAACTCTAATTTATGACAATACACTGCACAGCTAGTGAAACCAAAGTTGGATAATGAGAAGTGCGACCAGATCTTAAAGCACTTCCCCCACCCCTCCCTTCTTACCAGACTTCACTTTACTCATTATTTTACTCCCTTCTTCCCTCCCCATCGTAACACCAGGAGGGGCAGGGAATGGAGCACATCTTTCCCTGTTTCTAGGCACATCAAGGATAAGCGGGTTGTTGGGAGCAGTCAACATAGTTTTACCAAGGGAAAGTCATGTCTGACTAATCTAAAAGCCTTTTATGGGGATATAACCAGGAGGATAGGAGATGGCAGGGCAGTGTATATAGTCTACCTTGACCTTAGGAAAGCATTTGACACTGTCTTCCTTGTGGCTAAACTGAGGAAGTATGGTCTGGAAAGTCAAGTAGTCAGGTGCATTGAGACCTGGTGGAAGGGAAGAAGCCAGCGAGTTTTGATCAGTGGGAGAGAGTCTAGCTGGAGGCCTGTATCTAGTGAAGTCCCTCACGGGTTGGTACTGGGACCAGTACTATTCAGTATATTCATCAGTGACCTGGATGAGGGAATAGAGTGTACTCTCAAGAAGTTCGCTGATGACACCAAAGTGGGAGGGGTGGCTGACACACCAGAGGGCTGTGCTGCCATTCAGCAAGACTTAGGTTGGAGAGTTGGGCAGGGAGAAGTGTAATGAGATTTAACAAGCGCAAGTTTAGGGTCTTACATCTAGGGAAGAACAACCCCAGGTACCAGTATAGGTTGGGGACTGGCCTGTTGGAGAGTAGCATAGGTGAGAGGGACCTGGGGTCCAGGTAGACAGCAGGATGACCAGCAATGTGCCCTCCTGGCTAAGAAGGCCAATGGCATCCTGGGGCATATTAGAAGCAGTGTGGTTAATAGGTCAAGAGAGGTCCATCTCCCCCTCTACTCTGCCCTGGTGAGACCGCACCTGGAATATTGTGTCCAGTTCTGAGCCCCTCAGTTCAAGAAGAACATAGATCTCCTTGAACTCCGTGAAAGAGTTGAGTGCAGGGCCACCAAGATGATTAAGGGAGTGGAACACCTTCCTTATGAGGAAAGGCTGAGGGAGCTGGACCTCTACCTTGGAGAAGAGGAGACTGAGGGGTGACCTCACTGTCAGTGACCTTATTGGTAATGTTTATAAATATGTAAAGGGTGAGAGTCAGGAGGATGGAGCCAGGCTCTTCTCAGTGATGGCCAGCAATCAGACGATGGGCAATGGCTGCAAGATAGAGCATAGGAAGTAGTTTGTCTCTGAACAGAGGGCAATGACAGTCAGTATCTGTAGAGTTTCTTAAGAAGTAGCTGTTTATTGGAAGACCAGTAATTTACATTTAAGAGAGGTTTCTCAAAATTAGAAAAAAATATTTCTGCTCAGATAAAAGATTAAACTAGTTGAGTTTCACTGATGTGTGCTTTTGAGAGCTTCTACTGTGGAATTCTCCTAAACAAGCAGTGCTGTGATTAAAAGATGATCTACACCATCCAGACCCATGGTTTTAGTAGCATGAATCTACTATACATGCCAGTGCTACATAGGTGTGTTATAACTTAAATAACAGTGCTCTGAATAATAAAAATCCTTCACATGTTGGTGGGGGGCGTGGCGGGGGGGGGGGTGGAGTGGGGAGAAAAAGTAGATATTTTAGCTAGCATAGGAGTAAATTATCTTTGGCATTCATTATTATGAATACCTTATAAAAACAATAGGACTACTTATACTGGTTGAGTGCCTGCTAATTCATTGGCTGTATTATTATTGATTTTTACAAACTTTCCCAACCTGAAATGAAAATAATGTAGCTTAAATCTTCCTGATTCTTGCATTTTTATTTGAAACAGCAGTCTTCAAAAACACTGGTCCAAACAGTGTCTCAAATCTCACATTGTGTATGCATGGTGATATTGAACACATCATGACTGATGTACCTATATTTTTTTCTACCTCTTCACTTCAGCAGACTCTTACCCAAAATATCCATCCTACACAGAAAGTAGGGAAGCACATTACTTGTCCAAGTGGGTGTTCAATATTCTCACACCACTCCAATAATTTTTAAGTCAACACCCCGAATCTTAAAGACATCTCAGTTGCACTAATTATTAAGTAAAAAAAATATATATTTTTGCATATGCTTGAGTGGTAGATAAAAATAGAATTAGGGGTCTTTATTACAGTGACTTGGTCTGAAAGGTTTGTCTCAAAGCAGACTTTGTCACCTAGATTTTTGAGGTAAAGCTATATATGTTCTGTTAGGGCATCATTTTTCACAGAAAAAAAAGCTATTTACCAGATATATTAACATCTCAGAAGCATGAGGATTATGAGAGTTTCTGTCTGTGACCATTATTACATGTAAGTGAAGCAGTCAATTAATTAAACAAGTGAGCATTTGGAACAACCAAACTTATTGTATCCTGGGAAACTAATTAGGGGAATGCATACTATTAAAAGTTAAAAGATTAATAGCCTTACCGTGTTCTAATAACCATTGAAAGTGTTTACCTAATGACTCTAGGGTTTGACAAAAGACCCTGAGGAAGTTATTGTCTCTTTAAATAAGTACACTTTGTTGAAGAAGTAGGAAAAAAGAAGGAGTAGTAAGAGAACAGAGAGACAGGAAACAATGCAGAGACAAAGTGAAAAGATTGTTGAATAATTGGGATGGTATATTAATAATTAGAACTGCAATTTACAATCAATAAGATGCACCTTGCACTTGTCATCTATGAGCTCTATCATTCAGTGTAGTACTTATCTCAGCAAATACTATCCGTAGTCACCCAGACTCTTTTTATAATCAATAGAGGAAAAGAGGCCCTGAGCTTATCAGAATGCTTGAGCAAATGCTTATGTTCCCCAGAAGTATCCTCTTGGCCTTAGAGAATCACCTTGTGATTAGTGATGGTTAGATAAAGCAGTTTGGTGTCTCTCCTAGCAATCAGTTAGAGTACCAAGTATAGCAGATAAAAAGACAGGTTAGAATTGCAGGCAACCTGAGTTCAGACAAATGAACCTGAGTTCAGACAGATGAAAAAAAATAGCTATACAGGCACTTAAAGTTAAGACCTGAAGTGCATCAGATTTCAGGCTGCACAGGCTGAGCAGTATTATGGTTAATGCTTCTAAGGGCCCTGGCCATAAAATGGGAATACCCAGCACTTTTTGCTGTCTCACGGGAGAGTGGAAAAGAATCAGTAACCACAGAGTGGTAACTGACAGTAGTGACTGTAAATCATGCTTAAGACTGATAAAGTAAGACTCCAGTTTTGTCCAAAGGAGGGTGAAAGAAAATAAAAATGTGAAGATAAGGAAGTTTGTCTTAATCCACGCTCCTAGAATGTCTTAATCCATACTCCTAGAATGACTGGCAAAAAAGAACAGAATTAGCAGTAAGTGAATCTACTGAAAAATAAGTAAGTCTCATCAGTGCAAGCAGCTAATTATATAATTTGTATTGCCAAAGGAAAAAAAAAAAAAAGAAATTTGGAATTTTCTTATTTTTTTAAAGAAGACATTCATAACTTCGTGGTGGTATGAGCTGACCAAGGAAAAAAATGTCCAACCTGCAAAATATTTCTACCATTTACAAATGAGTACAACCTGATTCAAAAAATGAAAAGTGTTGGGTTTTATTTAGCAGAACTGAAACCCTAAAAGACTGCACTAAGTTTCGAAATTTTCCTCATTGCCTTTCAATGAATTGCTTTCTTACTAGGTTTCTGCAAACCAGCAAGTTAGGTGAGCTCTGTGAGACAGCAAGGGGAGCGTTCAGTCACCAGACAGCAGTTCCTAGAGATGCTACTAGGGTTTAGTTGCTTCCAGGAAAACTTCTGTTTCTACCTTTTAGGGGATGTCAATAGTCCAATGATCCTGGCAATCAGGTATGCCAGCTGCATGGGAAGTGAATTGCTCTAGCCAACTGGAAAGCTTGGGAGATGCTTAGTCAAATCTCCAGACCAGGAGCCAACAGAGCCAGTTGCTAAGGAAATCTTAAAATTCATCAGGCACACAGGGAAATGCATCTAGCTAAATACCTGATTACCCTGCAAACCTGGTCAAGCTGGTGCCCTGACAGCCTGGGTACGCAGTTGTGTGCCTTTCTGGGATCTCTGCCTGTTGGTAGGGTAAGAATGCTTTGCTCACCAATTTTGCAGTCTTTCTGGCTGGTTCACAGAAGGAACAGCTGTGATGTGCACAGGATTAGAAAGACAGACAGCTAAGCAGATGGACAGCAGCAGAAATTTTTAGATGTGGGAGACTGGGAAAATCTCTTAGGTTTATTTGGAAGACAGGAAGCTGAATGATTCAGTTCCTTGGTTTCCATATGAAGTGTTGATACAATATTTCCCTGAAATATTGGATTTTTCTGGATCCCCATTTTCTGTCATTTATTTTTTAACCGGTTATATTCTCATAGCCTATTAAAAGCGCCTAAATGTTTTTTTCGGTTCCACGTAACTGGAAAACAGAGTAGTTCATATTTAACGTTATGAATTTTTATTTCATACTTTTCATTTGAAGAGTCAACTTAGCCTTGCAAATAAAATAAAACAGAACAAAAACCCAAATGCGATTTAATTTGGAGCTTTATTAGCCAGCTGAGAAACCCAATCCAGCTGTTAGATTGTCAGCATCCACTGTCTTGACCTTTTAGTCTTGAATCCACATCTCTTTTCTTGGCTCTAGAGATTTCTAGGTCTGGAAGGGAGTTTTTACTTTCAGAGGTAAAATATCACTCTCTAGCTTTGGGGCTAAATTGAAAATCTACTTGTCTGATTTAACACTTTAAAATGTTATTGGTTCTTGTACTATTATTGACTACAGTATTTACAGCGCTCTTGGGGGTGGAAAATAGCTGCTCAACAAGGGAACCTGGATTGATTTTCATTCATTAACTTTGAAAAAGGACATAAACACCCTGAACTATGTATTCATTCAAAATTAATCATTCCTCCTTATGTTTTAATCATGCTTTAGGAACTGATCTTATTGTTCATTTCAAGAAAGTCTGTAATAAGCTAATAGATTAGAACTTCATTGGAAAAAAATCAATGGAAACTGCTTTAAAACAGATTATTTAACCCTATTACAATTAAAAGGTTTTAAGGATTTACACATATACACCCCCCACCCCCCACCCACCCCACATTCTTCCATGTATACTTATATATATACACACAGATACATGTATATATATGGAAGAACTAAAATATATCCAGCTTCATTATTTCTATTTGTTTTGATTGATGCAAACTGTCATTTGCAATAGTTTTATATACATGCACATATATATAATATTAATTCTGAATTTCTTTTATAAATATTTTATTCATTCTGATATGGGAACTTCACACATTTTGTTTTCTGATAAAATGAGAAGCTGGAGAAATGTACAGTGAAATACAAAGAGTACAATGCATACACAACCTACAAAACATTTCACTATCTAACAATAGATTTTAGAATGGAACCAGAATAGTAAAAATTCAGCAAATTCTTGGTTTTACATCTGTAGTATGACTAGCATCAGTAAAAAACTGCCAAATATAACAAATAGGAATTAGTGAAGTACTTCAGTTACTTGTTGGAGGGTAGAGATTTCAACAGAATGAAAAACTACTAAAAGCTTGATTTTCTCACATCTGCCTTAACCCTTAGTATCTTCATCATCCTAGTAAGCCTTCATCTTGTTGACCATTAATTAACTCTTGAATAGAAATTTGCTATTCAAGGAATCACTATTTTGCAAAAAAAAGGGTGGGAAAATTTTTCATTGCAAGTTTTTTAATCAGATTTATTAATTTATAAGTAAACTGGGAAAATGAACTCGAAAGGATTAGATTCAAGACACTGGAAATGGAAATACTGTTTTCTTGCATTGCAGGAATTTAAAATAAAAGAAAATAAAAGAAAATAAAATAGACTGTCCCTGCACGTCAACAGAAACCTTACACAGACAAAAGTTTGAAAAATGTTTAATGTATGTACACTTGTATTTAGAAAGGAGAAAATTAAAGAATATAGGGGATATATATAGATACTGAGCAAAACCACTGATAGGATGGAGAAGATAAGGCTGCGGGGGGACCTCATTGCAGCCTTCCAGTACATGAAGGGAGCTTATAAGCAGGAGGGGATTCAACTTTTTAAAAGGATAGACAATGACAGGACAAGGGGGAATGGATTAAAACTAAAGGAAGGAAGGTTTAGATTAGATATTAGGGGGAAGTTTTTTACAGAAAGAGTGGTGAGGTGCTGGAACAGGCTGCCCAGAGAGGTAGTGGATGCCCCGTCCCTGGAAGTGTTCAAGGCCAGGTTGGATGGGGCCCTGGGCAACCTTGTGTAGATCCAGGCCTGAGGTTGGTGGCCCTGCCTGTGTCAGGGGGGTTGGAGCTCTGTGATCCTTGGGGTCCCTTCCAACTCATACCATTCTATGATTAGGATGAGAATCATATTGATAACACACTGTAATTTTAGTTGATGCCAAACAGTCAAGGACTTGTCAGCTTCTCCTGCTGTCCTGCCAGTGAGAAGGTGGGGGGTGACCAAGAAGTTGGAAGAGGACACATCCAGAAAAGCTGACCCAAACTGGCCAAAGGGGTGTTCCATACCATATGACATCATGTACTGTGTATTACTGGGTTGGTGGGCCAGGAGGCAGGGCAGTTCAGGGTTTTGCCAAGCATTGACTTCAGGTGGTGAAAAATGGTGATGTTCATTACTTGTTTTGCTGTTGTTTGTTTGTTTGTTTGTTTGTGGGGTTTTTTTCTCCTATGAGAGTGTCTTTATCTCAACCTATGAAGTTTGTTTCTTTCCATTTGCAATTCTCTCCCCCATCCTAATGGGAGGGGGAGTGACTGAATGGCTGTTTGATTTTTTTACCTGCCTGCTGAATTACACAACAGTGTCATTTCTTCCGCATTTTTCTACACATCTAAGTGCTTTTTCAAATAAAGGCCACACAAAAAAAAAAAAAAAAAATTCTTAGAACATCAGAAGAATGATTTTGTGAAAGTGAAGGATTCAGATATCTAGAACTCTTTTCTACAGGATGCTGTGAGTGCCAGAGATAGAAAAGCCAGGGGAAAGAAGGAAATGATGACAACAGAGTACTGAATATTTGTTGTATTTTTTTGGCTTCTTGTTTGGAAGCACAGCTTAGCTGTGTCAGCAAAAGAGCTTCAGGATTCTTTTACTTGTAAGTTTTGATTTTTAGACCATGGCTGTAAAAGTATACTGACAAATGTTCAGCCTGGAGGAACTCCCTTTATGTTGATAGCAGTGAGGCACTTTCAAATTATCTATCACCTGTCTGAGTTTTCTGTGGCTGAGTTTTCAACATTTTTTATATGTGACAGCGTATATAGCGCATGACAAAAGATGAGAGCAAGAGACTATCTCACCTAAGCCATGCTCAGACGTTAACATTGTTTTGACAACTCTGAAGAAGATGTTACAGCACATAAAAGCTTTAAAATATATTGGCAACTGAAAAGGCACTGTGACCTATCAGATGACAACTTCTAACCCATTCTACTAAAACATGTACCTCAACAACTGATGGTTGAAGGCTTCTGTTATTTTTATTAAAGAAGTTGCAATTGTTCCTTATACTTTCAGAATTCATCCGTTACTCTCCTGTTCTGAAGAAACATAAAACCTGTAGTGTATTTCTGTGCATGCTATCTTCTTCTAAACATATTTCAGGAAGACTATGCATGTATGAAGAAATATACAATAAATAAATATGAATGAAGAAACTAAAATAAAATATTTTAAAATTCTTCAGGAAATATCTATTAGAGGAAATTTTGAGATTTTGGGAAACTAATAGTAGATTTCTTCCCAGCCTTTTAAACATTTGAAACTCCCTTTTAAAGAAGTTCAGGATATTTCATGCAAGTCCCTTTAGAACTTCATGAAACAGTAACTCATTGACTTTCCAGACTGTAAATGTTTGTTCATGCAGCAAAGACTTGTCTTATTTCTACACGTTTTTGCTGTTACTTCTCCTGAAGTGATCTCAATGTTCTGACTTATTTTATGCAGTAGTGAGGCATGAAACACTTTATGTCTGCAAAAGAATTTCCCAGTGCCTAAAAATGAAGTGCAAACACAAGCATAGTATTACTCCAGTTGACATTTTTTAATATGACCTCTGTGGTTATGTGTTGTGTGATTCATCCTGTTCAATAAATTTTATTCCAACATAAGGCTTTGAAGGTAGAATAGAAATTTCTGTGATAGAAAACAGGCAATGTTGAGTATTAGCCAATGCCATATTTACCTACTTGCTTCAGGAAAGCTGTTTTTAAAATTTGTAGCTTCAGCTGTACAGATACAAGTTAAGAATGTTATATGTTTTCAGTAACAACTCTGGAAAAAAAAATCCATCAGGTCTCCATTTTTTTTGGTAGTTTTTTTATATAGTTCAAATAATTTTCTATCTGCAGGCTACAATTGCTGAACTATAGTGCTCCAGCTGAATAACAGTATTGAAATTTCATAGTTCACATCTTCATACTTAACGAAACTCCAGTGCACAAACATAACCTACTTATCCACAGTATTAACAGCTGCAGTCATTGTATCAATTTACACATATCATACTACTTGTTACATTCAACCAGACAATAATAGAAAAAAATGAAATTCCAGAACAGTGAAAGGAATGACAGAAATAACCTACAACGCTGATCACTTTGCTTGTTTATTCAAATCTGTGGTTCATGAAGATGAGAAAGACTCCTGTCTTCTCCTTAGGTATTTTTTATTTTTGTGGCCTGTCTTTTAGACTTTTGGCTAAGCTTTCCTTCAAGTGTAAAAATGTAAGAGAAAAGTATTGGAATCCAAACAGTCCTCACATGTTTCGTTGTTTTGCTAGAATTTGTTTGTTAGAATACACTAAATTTTCCACATTTTCATTTTCATGGGTGCTTCTCAGACAGGCTTTGGAATACAATTTCCCCTTAATATAACTAATTTGGCCAGCAATATAGTGCTTACTATAGGATGACATGTAATATTAGTAAACACAGGGTCAAGAATCTATTTAACAACCAAGCTACTATTCAATACCCTGCTTCATTACCTTCACCATACCAGCTATTCTGACACACATTTCCTCCTACTTCTTAGAGTTTCTTTCAATAAAGAAATATTTTTCAGAGCAGAGATTTTAATTTGATCTCTCCAAGGCTGTGTATGTGAGGCAGGTTTAGTTACCACAGTATTCTTCCAACTTGAGTGGTAAAAATTTTGAAATTTTAAAAATTTTGCAGCTACATATTGAACACTTTTTCCAACTCTAATATAATCAGACGTAATTATTTAAACAGTCCTGACATTCTCACTTTGTCTCTGTTTTCAGTGTTACGTAGCTCTAAAAAATGTACAAATAAGTTCTGAGGTTCCGGAAACAAGTTTGGAAAATAATGAAACTAAATATCCTCTTTTAATATCAGCTACTATTATTTAAAAAATGTTAATCTGTGTGGTGGTTTGAGCCTGGATGGAGTCACTCTATCACTCTTTCACCAAAGTCACTCTATCACTTCCCTTTTCAGATGGACAGGGGACAAAATACATATTGAAAGGCTTGGGAATCAAGATCATTCTGCAATTAGTGCCATGGGCAAAAGAGACTCAACACAGAACAAAGGAAAGAAAACTCTCTAATTTAATACCCTACACTGCACACCCAGTGAAACCAGAGACAGGTAATGAGAAGTGTGACCAGATCTTAAAGCACCTCCCCCACCCCTCCCTTCCTAGCAGACTTCACTTCAGTCATGATTTCGCTCCCTTCTTCCCCTCCATTGTGTCACATGGAGGGGCAGGGACTGGGGGAATGGGGGTTTAGGTCAGTTCCTCAGGAGGTGTTTTCCTTCTTAGCAGGGGGAGGGGAGTGGGGCTGCAGGCATTCCTCACACCCTTCCCCTGCTCCAGCGTGGGGTCCAGCCCACAGGAGACAGTCCTCCATAAACTTCTCCAAGGAAGTCCTTTCCCACAGGGCTTCAGCTCTTTACCAGTTGCCTCACCATGGGTCACTTCTGTGGCGTGCAGTCACAAAACATAGAATGTCTCTCAGACCCAGACTGCTCCAGCCTGGTCCTCCACAAAGCGATAAGTCTCTTCCCCCCTCCAGCAAACCTGCCCTGGTGTGGATCTCTCTCTCACTCATCTCTGTGTCTCTGTCTCTCTCCATGGGCTGCAAGTGCTGGCAGAGGCTTGCTCCAATGCAGATCACAGTGTCTTGGACCACAGCTACCTGTTTTTTCTCAGGAAGCACCATGTCAGAGTTCATAACAGTTTACTCTAACAGACTTGCAGCACAGCAGATACCATCAATCTTCATAAGAGAGCTCTAGAAAAAGAATATTATCCGTGCTATTATGGAAATATCTCTTACTTCCAGGCAAATTCATAGCATCGTTTCAGTTGGAAAAGACCTTTATATCATCAATTCCAACTGTTAACCTAAAAACTGCCAACTCCATCATTAAACTATGTCCCCAAGTGCCATGTCTACAAGTCTTTTACATAACTCCAAGGATGGTTACTCAACCACTTCTCTGAATAGCTTGTTCCAACACTTGACAACTGTTTTGAAATTTTTCCTAATATAAAATATAAATCTACTCTGGCACAACTGAAAGCCATTTCCTAAAAGTCACCAGGAAAGAGTTTTATACATTTTACATAGAGAGATCTGAAAATATGTTCTTTATAGTGATATGGTATAACTTGAAGACCTCTTATTACAATGTCTAAATACTCTGCAGAAACAGTCTAAGTGATCAACATGATATAATAGCTACTGTGACTCCTTATTTCTTCTTTTTCAGTAAATGTAATCTGGCAGACTAACAGACTAATCTACTTTTCCTATGATTCTGCTCTGGCAGACGGGTTGGACTAGATGATCTTTCAAGGTTCCTTCCAACCCCCAACATTCTGTGCTTCTGTGATATAGTACCCTAGCTGTGGATTTCAAAACCTGTGTTAATATCATACCAATCTTAATATTGGGAAACAACCCAATTGTTTCCAGTCTGTTTTAATAGTCCTTCACATAATACAATCTAATCTTTCTTCCCTTAGTTATTTACTCCCCTCTTCATAAGAAACATTAAAACCTTACTTGCACTCATTTAAATGTTTAATCTCATTACCAGATAAATGATATGGCTCTTAATGACTGCCTGAATTTTTTTGGTTTAAGTTTTACAATTTTTTCTTTATATATAATTATCTGAAAATCTGCTTAAGGAGTTGATTAGAGGTAAATGATTGTAGTAAAATACTTGAATTACTGAAAACTATTTATGTATAAAACCATATACTTCTGAGATTATCATTTTACATCTAATTGATCTATCTTTATAGTATAGTTAGGAAGTGCATTTCTAAGTGCAGTGACTGTTTTTAAAACATGCTGTTTTTATAGTCCCTGAAAACAAAATGTCCCACATCAACAACAGGAATTTTCCATGGTTCTCTGTCAAGACTATAATCAATTTTTCAGAGCCTGACAGTAAAGATGCTAATTGTACTGCTCTATTGCAACAGATAATCAGGCAGGAGGAATCTCATGCTGTAACTTGAGACTAATAAGTAGAGGACATGTTCTGAAGTTCGAGGATAAAATATTTTCATCTGAATTGGTCTTACTGCACAAAATCCTCCTGTTGTGGTTCAGTCCCAGCTGTAGACTGAGCATGACAGGACCACTTGCTCACACGTAGCCCCCTGGCAGGATGGGGAGGAGAATGGGGAGACAAAAGCAAACTTTGTGGTTTGGGATAAGGAAAGTTTACTGGGACAACAAAGGGAAAGGGAAATAACAACAGGACTTAGAACAGAATATACAAAACTGGTGATACACAATGCAGCTTCTCACCGAACTGCACAACTCAGACCATATATCTCAGATGCATTATGGAGCTGGACCATCCCTAATCTGCATTTCTTGGAGTTATGCCGCTTCTCCCACATTAGCCACTTTTATACTAAGTATGATGTCATACGGTATGGAATGTCCCCTTTGTTTAGTTTGTGTCACCTATCCTGACTGTGTCCCATCCCAGCTTCTGGTGAAAATTATCCCTATCCTAGAGGAACTCAGGATACCACCTCAGCTACTTACATTCAGTGATACTTCATTCTAGCACAGTAAAGTTATCTCTGAAATATGAAATTCATTAGCTTTCATTACAATATTCACTACAATTCATAATAAAATTAATTGCAACAAAGCATGTGCCACCTGGATGGTTGCACATGCTGTAGTAGAATAAGCAGACCACACAACTGTTACATACTATACCCTGGGGTTATTGCTCAAATAAATTCAATCATGGTTCTCTGACTATGCTGTAGCCTCAATTACAGGGACATGTCCCACCTATGACATGTATCAACAGAAATACTGCAATGTGTGTGCTTCCTTTTCCATTTTTATTTGATCTGCTTCTGAAGCTGTGCGTTATGCCTTACAGGGTGCCTTGAGTCAGTCTCACAATAAGAGACTATAATGAAAAGTTTGAGGGAAATGACACAAATGTCTAAGTGGCTGTGTGCAGATGCTTATACAAATCTCAGATATCTGAAGACAGCTTGGATGCCACTATTGTCTTCCAGTTCTAGCTTCTTTTTGGTAGAAAACCTGGGGGAGGAGGAAGTAGCAATAGTGTTCCATTTCCCCAGTTTGTGTGGTAGGAAGCAAAGCACTTCTGCAGGGTCGATTACACAGCACATCTATCCTACAAAATACTTTTGCTCCACTTGTCTTATTGTTTATTGTAGACTTTAGAGACAACTCTGATGCCTGTAACACTTCCAAAAACTTGACCTGGTATGATCAAATTGGTCAAAAGCTTTGTCAGCTTATGCAGAAACATAGTAAAACAACTTCAGCCACAGTCAAAGTGAAATTTGTTCTGTGAAGGCAAGAAATCACCCCTATATAAGAGGTCAGTCAAACCAAATGCAAGTGATATCCTAAATATTAAAATAAAGAGAAATCATTTAGATTTTAAGCAATGAAAAGTCATTAATCTAGCTCTGCCAAGTAGATGGTGTTCTTATTACTAGCACAATACTGGACATTGGCTCTAGGCTTGTGGGGTTTTTTCTTGTTTATCTAAAAAATCTGCCTTGAAGCCAAACACTTACTTTGATGTAGTGATGCATTACAAGAGCCACTGGGAAAATGGTAAACATAAAGGACTGTGCTAGAATGTAGTTATAAAACTACTTTTGAGTGTCCATGATTTTCAAGATCCGGTATTTGAAATAATTCTTTATGCATTAAAGAAACAGAGTGAGTTGGGACTTGCAATATTAATTTACATTTGTTTATATTGATGCTAGTGAACTCTAGTTAAGTCTCTCTAAGACAAAGTCTTCTATATGTCTGCTATTACAGCTGTCAGCAAACAAGTACAAAAAAGGTCTTTTTTTTCATCTCTCATTTTATTTGTTCCTCTCTCTGACCACTCAAAGAATATGCAGAATATAAGATACATTCTGATACAGCTTGAATTTTTCCCTTTGGCTAATCATGCACTTTTAGAACATCAGTGTTTCTTTTTATAGAGTTTAGTATTTCTTGTGTTTGAATTGATAGTACTGCTAACCCCTTTCCCCTTTTCTCATTCTCTCTTTTTAAATTCCAGCTCTTCAAGTCTTCTTCAAAGCATGACTCATCACTGGTGAGAGAGACAGAGGTTTTTTGTATCTACCTCTTACCCATCTACAAATCCTTATCAGAAATCTCTTACATGAAGAAAGTAAAATTCTATGCCAGTAATCTGTAGATTTCTAGTTATGTTTATTTATGATCATATGAGAGTATTAGTAATTTTTTTAAAGAAATAATTCTAATGAGGTTCAAATGAGGCAGTTGAAAATAGCTTTATAGATAAAAGTGACAAATTGAGAAATGTTTGAAAGAGCAAAGATAGGGTGCCTTAATGACCTTGTCTCTTTTAGAATTTTTCATACTTTCACTGTATCCCTCCATTTCTATGTCCTAATAAATTGCTTTCTTAATTAATTGCCTCTCTTCTCCAATATTTTCCCCTTCACCCTTGATTACATGTATTTTCTCTCTTTTAGATAAATATAAGTAATTGAAAGAGTTGGAAGGCAAGACTTCTGTAGTAGAAGCTACTCTAGCCAATGAACAGTTCTGTGCAGAGAACAGGCATCTGCAGCAGTTATAGATGAATTAACACAACTCCCTCCCACTGTAAGTATCAGCAATGAGAACTCTTAAAAATTCCTTATTTCTGTTGTGTGAATGATCGGGGTTCAACAACACCTCAACAGAGGTCTGCCTACAGGCTTCATTTTAACTACCAAAGTTGACATTGCTGAGAAAGATATGATAAATCAATTGCACAAGGTATCCAAATTTCACAAATTCCAGTTGGTGCAAAGCAATATTTTTTTTTAAATGGCTGCTTGCTCCAGAATATTAAGAAGTTGTGTTAGATGCCAAGAGTTTATTCAAGATGTTCAGTCTTTTTTGAAGGCAGGATCACTTTTACAGTGTTATTTTATTTTATTTATTTTATTTTTATCAGAGAGTGTGTAAATGCTGAAGCTATGGCTATATTTGTGAATCAAATTAAACTTAATTGAATTATCAATGAAAATTCCTAAGAGTGGGAAAGTGGTTGTCAAACAAAAAAAAATAAATAATCAACCTTCCTTTCTTGTCTAGGTTTAGGAGCTATGACACTCCTGGGACCTTTCCAAGGTTTCTATTTCTCAAGGGGCATTTGACTACAACATGTCCCTCATGCAGTCCCTGCTTATTGCATCAGGGGCTAAAAGAACTTATTTAACCTGATGTCACTCACTCTGTGCAGTTATTGCCATGATCTACAATCCTCAATATTTAATTTGCATATAACATCAGAGTTACTGTTTCCTGCTGTGTGATAAAGAAGCAAGCCTACTTTACAGCAAAAAAAATGCAAATATATTTCATTAGTATTCTTTATATGTTTGAAGAGGTCCTAAGAATGACCATATTTGTGTCTTTTTCTATAACTGCCATTAAAGGTAGATAAATTAAATCTGGTATACTATAACTACCTACTTTGAAATCATATATCTTACATATCAGTTAAGAGAAAAGAACTTCTAAAAATTTATAAGACATTTATTCCTGCAAAGCTTTTTTTCATGTGATCATAACGGCTCATATCCCTGCTATTGTCAGCTCAATAACAGCTTCAATAATTGTTTGCATATTATATTCTATACATATATCAAGAAAAAAAAAGTATCAGTTATATATACTTAGGGCCTTCCTGTATTTCTTAACACATACATTTTAATTATTATATTATTGAATTAGTTTATTAATTTATTATTATTGGGTTTTGTTAATTGAGAATTATTTTAACCAAATTAGTCTTCACAGCACGATAAAATATTTATATTTCATAGAATCTTTTAACCATTTGGATGGGAAGGCACCTTAAAGATCATCTATGTTCAAGCCCCCTGCCATAGGAAGGGGCACCTTCCACTAGACCAGGATGCCCAACCAACCTGAACTTGGACACTGCCAGGGAAGAGGCATCCACAGCTTCTCTGGGCAACCTGTGCCAGGGCCTCACCTCCCTCATAGGGAAGAAGAATTTCTTCCTAATATCTAATCTAAATCTGCCCCTTTTTAGCTTAAACCCTTTACCCATTGTCCTATAGCTCCCTGCCCTTGTACACAGACCCTCTCTAACTTTCTAGTAGGCCTCCTTTGGGTACTAGAAGGCTACTAGAAGGTCTCCCGATGCCCTTCTCTCCTCCAGGCTGAACAACAACTCTCTCAGCCTGTCTTCATAGGGGAATTGCTCCAGGCCTCTGATCATCTTTGTGGCCTTCCTCTGGACTTGGTTCAACAGTTCTGTATTTGGTGAAGAACAAGCATGAACAGCTGAAGTTTTTGCCAACTTTTATTCTGGTGCAAAAATATTTTAACTGAGAAATTTATAGTGGTTTACTGCTTTATGGAGAATACTGAGGATAATCATATCATACATGCTTATAGACAAATGATATGTATACATGCAAATATACGTAACTAATATAGATACACATATACAATTATTGTATTTTAAGTCTTTTGAAACTACCAGTGTAGGTTTCATGAGTAATGTCTTGTTTCTTAGTATTCTACAATAGCACACATCCAGAGCTCTAACTCTGCAGTGTGTGTTGCCATGGCATTAAACATACCTTCTTGTGATGTCCCTGACTCTTGCCAAAATAAAATTTTTTAGAAGTAAGGAGTGGTAAGTTTAGCAGTTTAGTCTTAGGTTTGTACCTGTTTCTGATGCCATGTATAAGAAATCCATGTGGAAAGCCATGGAAAAGGGTAAGACGCAATAATGATTTTAAGATTTAAGTCTTTCAATTGAAAACTTTCTGCAAGTCTGACATTAAGGGTTTGGAAGCTTGCTTTTTGTCTTTTTTTCATCTTCTGTTTGTCTGAATATATAGTCAGAACAGAACTAGTCATTGTAACAAAGTTGCTTAAAGCTCTGGAGAATTTCTTTCTCTTCAGCATCTGTCAGGACACAATAAAAGCTTCAAGGGAAAACTGTTCTCTCTTTTGCTATTGTATCTGAAACAACGAGAGCTCCTTGTAGTACAGTCCTGGAAATACTGCTAAAACTGGTAGAAGGACACAAAGAAAAATATTAAAACCATTAAAATGCAATTCACTTGAAGAAAAAAATCCTTCTCCACATGGAAAGCAGCCATTCAATTGGTGCATCCTGTTTGCTTCAGAAAGAGAAAAGCTTCTGACAGGAAAAAAAAAATTGTATCATGGGTTCTAGTACTGTTTATCTGATACTATAGATTATGCACTAAGCATAAACATCTCTCCCCTTTTTCATTTGGTTTATGTTTGGGGTTTTTTTCCTCCCTTAAAAGACTCTTTGGCCTCTATTTTGTCACTGCTCTAGTCTTTCAGCCACATCCAGCCAAACTAACTCTAGAACATAATGGAAAGTTCTTAACTTTTATCTTTATATTTTCTGAAATACAAAATAATTTTAAAAATACATTAAAACAAACAAGCATTATTAAATTCCTTGTATTTTAGTGTAAGGAGCATACTGAAAGAGAGATGTTTTTAAAGAGGAAAAAACCAAACCCTATAAATGTGGCCCAATAATTAAAACATCTTCATTGTGGTTAAGCAAAGTGAAACAGACCTGAAAGTATTGAGGGTTAAAGGCAAATCTGTTGTCATTACACTGTGATCTTTATGCACTGAGCACAAAACTCCGAGGACATAAGCAAAAACCATTGGCTATATTATTTTCTCTATTTTGCTATTTCATTCAGTATATAATGGATTATAGAGATTATTTCAGTCTACAAAGAAAGAATTAAAGTTGACATATTTCAGTGAAACTTTTGACAACTTTCAAAGTTTCAAGCTATAATATGAGAATGAATTTTGAATGTGCATAAAATGGGGTGGGGGGGAGCAAAGGAAAGTATTATGAAGACTTGCCATCCTATATCATGAAGCAATGAAAAAGTCTAGAGTAAATTCTTGTTACTTCCACAATCTATATTGGACACTTCAGGCCAGCAGTCAGATGTGGAAAAAAAATGTGTCTGGTGTATTAAAAAAGCCCCAACAACCTATATGTTTCACTAAAAACTATATTTAATCACAGAATTACAAGGTTGGAAAAGACCATCAAATTAAGATCATCAAATCCAACCGTTTCCATCCTATGCTAAACCATATCCCTGAGTATCTTGTCTACTTTTTTTTAAACACGTCCAGGGAAGTTGACTCAACCACCTCTCTGGGCAGCCTGTTCCAGGCCCTGACAACTCTTTCACTGAAAATTTTTTTCCTAACATCTAATCTGAACCTGATAAGGTCTCCCCTCAGCCTCCTCTTCTCCAGGCTAAACATCCTCAGCCGCTCTTCATATGATTTTCCCTCCAACTACTTCACCAACCTGGTTGCCCTTCTCTGGACGCGCTCCAGGACCTCCATGTCCTTCTTGAAGTGAGGGGCCCAGAACTGGACACAGTACTCGAGGTGTGGCCTCACCAATGCCGAGTACAGGGGCACAATCACCTCCCTAGACCTACTGGCCACACTGTTTTTGATACAAGCCAGGATGCCTTTGGCCTCCCTGGCCACCTGGGATTATCTCCCAGTGGAATGATATATATTTAATATTTGAAATTAATTTGAAATCTTTTCATAAAAATGAGCATGTTCACCATCTCTGAAAGTTTCTGTACCTCTTTAATGCCCTGAGAAAGTGTGTCTTCCCCCTCCCTGGGAGTGTTCAAGACCAGGTTGGATGGGGCTTTGGGCAACCTGGTCTAGCAGAGGGTGTTCCTGGTGATGAGAGAGGAGTTGGAAGTAGATGATCTTTAAAGTCTTTTCCAACCCAAACCTTTCTATGATTGCATGATTTATCATCTCTTGTCTTGTATATATATGAGAGTGAGATGTAAGAGAGTTCACTGAAGAGTATGTCTGAAGAAATTAGATATTCATAATTAAAAGTAAATTTTTAAATTAGAAAATATACAGTGAAAGTAATTGACATAGTGTCACAATCCACAACCTAGACAAGATTTAATTTGGCAGAGGTTAAATCCCCTTGCATCTAACTGAACCTCAGATTGCTCTGGGCGGCTTTGGGTAGCTGGGCTTAGCCCCCGAGTGACGTCCAATTATTAGGTGTTTTATCGTGATCAGCTCTTCGCAATTCTCAGAGAACAGAATTAAGACTCGAGGTTAAAGTTACTTTAGTTGGCCCACAACAAACATGGAAGGGGGTAAGAAAGAGAAAAGGGGGGAAAGAAAGAGATATATATAGAGAGAGATAAGAGAGGGAGATGAGAGGGAGGTTGCGATATCTATCACCAGGAGGCTACCGCGTTCGGTCTGATGGCAGGGTATTCTTCAGTGTCTCCGAGTTCGATGGGGCTGGGGGTGGGGGAGAGTGTTCCCTCATTTGTCTCTCAATGTATTCATTCTCTGTTGCTTCCTTGTTTTGTCTCGTTCCCCTGTTGCTTGGTTCCTCTGGTTACTTGGTTCTCAGTAGCTTCATTTCCTCCTTTCTTGGTTTCCTATTGCTTCCATGGTGGAATGCTCCCTTTTTGTAGTCATCCTTGGCATAGCCACAATCTTCCACCTGGCTTATGGGAATGCTTCAGGATGGATGAGAGAATGTCTGGAATGATGGAATGTGTGAATGGCTCCTGGTGTCTCTCCTGATATCTTTTGGGTGGAATGTGGAAGGAATGCTCTCCTGATGTCTTCAGGGTGGCTCCTTGAATAGTCATCAGGTCCTTGGCACAAGTCACTTTAAGCCTGACCTGTGGTGATGATGTGGTGTGCTTGGAATGAGGTTTGGTTAGGTGAGAGGATAAAGGGGGTTATGGTTCTGTTGGTGATTGTTAAGGCATATTTCCAGTACCTTACACAAAGGCAATAAGGTATAGAAATGCATGATGCTTCAGGACAAAACAGATCATATATGAGTGAACTTTTTCAGTGTTTGCTAGTCTAATTTAATTTGCCTCTCCAGTGATTCCAGAATATTATTATAGTTTATTTCAAGCCCCACAGATTCTTTTTTTTTCCCTGAAAAATGTGTCAGCATTTCATATATTCTTTTGAGAACTTAAACTTTCTATTTTAAAACCGGTACATTTCTTGTTCCTTCAGGCAAGTTTGAAAAAAAACCCCACAAATGTAAGTGCACCTAGCAGTTTCAAATATAGCATGGTGTATTGGATCTGGCTGCAATGGAATTAAGTTTCCCCATAGCAGCCCCCATAGTGCTGTGCTGTGTATTGATAGCCAATAAGGAGTTGGTAACACATCACTGACTTCTGCTGAGCATCTCTGGAAGAACATCTAGGCTGTCTCTCCAACAGGACATTCCAACCCCCCTGCCATGGGCAGGGACACCCTCCACTAGACCAGGTTGCCCAAAGCCCCATCCAACCTGTCACTGAACACTTCAATGATGTGGCAACCACAGCTTCTCTGGGCAACCTGTTCCAGTGCCTCCCCACTCTCACAGTGAAGAATTTCTTCTTAATATCTATTCAATATCTAACATCTTTTAGTTTAGACCCATTAGCCCTTTTCTTATCACTACAACCCCTGATAAACAGTCCCTTTCCATTTTTCCTGTACGCCTTCTTTATGTACTGGAAGATTGCAATAAGGTCTTCCTGAAGCCTTCTCTTCTCTGGGCTGAACAAGCTCAAAACCTTTATCTGTCATTTTGCTCAGGACCTGGACATACATCTCATCAGATCCCATGGAGGAACAGTGTAGTCCCATTTGGAAAGCAGCTCAGGTGAGAAGGACCTGGGGTCCTGGTGCACAGCAGGATGACCATGAGCCAGCAATGTGCCCTCCTGACTAAGAAGGCAAATGGCATCCTGGGATGTATTAGAAGGGGTGTGGTTAGTAGGTCAAGAAAGGTCCATCTTCCCCTCTACTCTGCCCTGGTGAGACCGCGTCTGGAATGTTGTGTCCAGTTCTGAGCCCCTCAGTTCAAGAAGGACCTAGAACTCCTTGAAAGAGTCCGGGTCAGGGCCACCAAGATGAATAAGGGAGTGGAAAATCTTCCTTATGAGGAGAGGCTGAAGGAGATGGGCCTCTTTAGGTTGGAGGAGACTGAGGGGTGGCTTCATTAATGTTTATAAATATGTAAAGGGTGAGAGACAGGAGGATGGATCCAGGCTCTTCTCAGTGATGGCCAGTGCTAGGACAAAGGGCAATGGGTGCAAGCTTGAGCATAGGAAGTCCAATGTGAATGCAAGGAGGAATTTTCTCACTGTGAGAGTGATAGATCACTGGAACAGACTTCCCAGAGAGGTTGTGGAGTCTCCTCTGGGGACATTCAAAACCCACCTGGATGCATTCCTGTGCAATTTAGTCTAGGTGATCCTGCTCTGGCAAGGGTGTTGGACTAGGTGATCTTTTGAGATCCCTTCCAATTCCTAACGTTCTGTGATTCTGTGATTTAGTTTTCTTAGGTATTTTTGAACCTGATCTTCTCCTAGAAGTGAAGATCAGACCTAGTGGGTGGTTCCTCATTCTTCCAGTCCCTGCCTTTGCCTTCTCTGACCTGGGCAGTGTGGCTAGATCCTTTGCTGGCAAAAACTGAGGTTCATTTTGGAGGGGTCCACATTTTCCCACATGTTCCGTTTACCACTGTCATAGGTACAGAAATGTTTCTTGCTGTTCCTGACATCCCTGGACACATTTATTCTATCAGGGCTTTAGCTTTCCTAACCTGATTCCTGGCTGCTCAGACAGTTTCTCTGGATTCCTCCATTGCTTCCACCCTCCATAGACTTCATTTTGTGGTTGAGTTTGACCAGGAGTTCCTTGTTCATCCATGAAGGCTTCTTTGTTGTTTTGCCTGACTTCTTTCTCAGGATGCATCCCTGCTGAACTTGGAGGAAGTGATCCTTGATTGCTAGTCATCTTTCTTGATCTCCTCTTCCCTCCAGGGCTTGTTCCTATGGTACTCTACTGAATAGGTCCCTGAAAATGCCAAAGTCTGCTCTCTTGAAGTCCAGAGTAATGTCTGCTCTTCACCTTCCTTGCTGCCCTTGAGGATCTTGAGACCCATCATTTCATGGTCACAGGAGCCAAGGCTGCTCTTGAGCTTCATATCCCCTCCTTGTTGGTGAGAACAATGTTCAGCATGGCGCCTCTCCTCATTGGCTTTTTTGTCACTTTGAGGAAAAAATTGCCATCAATGCATTCCAGGAACTTTCTGTACTTCTTGTGCCCTCTTGTGTTGTCCCTCCAACAGATATCAGGGTGCTAAAGTCCCCCATGAGGACCAGGGCTTGTGAATGTGAGGCTCCTCCTATCTGTTTAATATGTGGTGCACAACTAAGACTAGTCATTTGCTTTTCACTGCAGTATCTGGAAATAACTCCTGTATTCCAGTGAGGTGAGTAGAATGAAGACGTACTTTTTGGCAAATGAAGAGGAGGCTATTCAGTCTTCAGTTCCATTCCATACTTTTACCTTCATACTCAAGCTATCTATGTGAAAAATGTTTTCCTGCTATTCTACTCTTGCTTTTATTGCCTGTTAAACTGAATGTCTATTAGACATAACCATGAAGGAGTTGGCTAAGTTGTACTGAAGAGGCTCTGAACGGTTTTGGTTTTGGATGGGAGGTTTTATTCAGTTTTAGGAGAATATTAATTTCTGTATGTTGTTAATTTTCCTTTCTACTGAGTAAATGGAATGATAAAATTAGAATTGTGGGGAAGGAGAGAATGCACAGGAAATCTTATTGACTATTTATACTAAGTACTAGAACTGTGGTAACTAAGCCTCTTAGTTTATTCCTGCCCTAAAAAGCAATATTCTCTAGTTCTCCAAAGTTACTGCTGTTAAGTAAAAAAAAAAAAAAAAAAAAAAAAAAAGCTAAATACAGAAGTAGGTAGCTTTGTTTTCATATTGAGATGGTCCTTAAACTCGAATATACTCTAATGCATGTTTTTCTCCCCACCATTTATTTATTTATTTACTGGAAGATACAGCATAAAAATCGTCTTATTAGTCTCTTTAGAAGTGATTACAACCACAGCTAAAAATGTCTCTCAGATATCTAAAGAGCTTTTCCTTCCATTGATAAGGGTTTTCTCTATATTTAATTATGTTTACACCCTGCTCTCAGAGCAGAATAACAGAAGTTTTCCTCCTGAAGGAATCTGTTCAATAATTTACCCATACAGACCCAATATATATGGAGATCAATCATCACCATCTTTTTAATATAGTTTTAATGTTGGTTAACTTTTCAGGTTTCTTTTCAACACCAAGGTTAACAATCTAATGCTTCATACTTAAAATTATATGTGAAACTTATCATTCATACAACACACACCTGAAAAAAGTAAGATTAGGCACAAAAAAAATGCTGTACCTAAACCCTGATAACTACGATACTTAAATAAGCATCAAATCAATTTAATAGTAATTATATTAATTTTTGTCTTTTCTTGATTAATGAAATCTTCTGTACTGGGAAGGATTTTCCTTTTTCTCTTATTATTTTTGACTACAAAAACCTGTTTCTTTATTAGGACATAAATTAATGGTCTTAATGACTGTATGTGATGATAATTCCATGTGGTGTCTTTAGAAACACAGCTAATAAAAATGCTACATAAATTAATTTAACAGTAGGGTATTTGCGTTCTTGGTTAATCAGTAATTTATTTCCTACTGTCGTAACAGTAATTTACAGATGATCGCTGCAGGTTTTTTCCTTCATAGAGTATTGGAGACAAATGCCTTTTCTGTATCAAATCTAGGAAATATTGGACAACATGCTTATAACACTTAGGGGATCTCTATACTTAAAGAGAACAGCTTTGATTATGTTTTCCCCCTAGATAAAAATATATCAGTGTTTCTCTTCTCATTAAACTGTGATGTGGAATATAGTCTGTGTGACTGTGAGATCTTCCCAGAGGTATAAGAAATTAAGTCAGACATCTTACACTGAATTTTCCTAGTGAGTTATTATCTTCTTCTTGTTTGTGGGGTGGAAAAAGGCTGTAGGAACTTTATCCTTTTCATCTATATTTTAATGACTGGAAGTGGTTTCTGTAAATCATACTATGTTATTTTTAGCATTAACCTGTCTTGAGTTATCACATATTTCCTTTTTTCTCTTTACAGGGGTTTCTAATCACTTGCCTCTTCAATATTTATTTATTTGTAAGTGGCTTGAGGTGCTAGGATTCCCCTGAGTGCATTTGCCATCACATTGGAACTGTCATTGTCACTGTTCAGTCATTTCTGGGACATTAGGAAGTTAAATTTTATGTCTTTGCTGTGTATAAAGGGCCAGATACACCTTTCCTTTAGTCAAATTTGTGGGAGGGCTTGTTAATTCGATTAGACCTATGACTAAAATATATTTTTCCACTTAGTTGCCAGTTACATTTTGATTATTTCTTCGTCTGCAGAAGAAACCTGACCTTACAGACCATTACACTTAGTTTTTTCCATCACAGATGAAAACTGTAATGTCATTATTTATTTTGCAAAGCATTGTATGTTGCCAAATACAGAGATCTCACCATTAACATAGGAAAAATTAAAAAAGCGTTTCCGCATTTCCCAGAATATGCAAACTTAGGGAATTTATTTTGCAGAACTAAGCTGATGTGATCTCAGCACATGATCTCTTATGACATGATTCAAATAAAACTAACCTTTCAGCAGGTTATTTTAGTTTTTTGACTTTAGATTTTAAGTATAGCTATCATATATACCTGTCCAGTAGTAAAATTTTTGTTCCCACTGCTAAGTCACATGATGAAAACCTTACAATTTGATATACTTAATGAAAAACAGATTACTTCAAATTTCAGGAAAAGGTCATTCTGTTTATATGATGGAATGAAGATACATTATTTTTTTCAATATGTTCTCACTTTGCCCTTTAAATGGTGTCAGAGAAGAAAAACTAAGCTTCTTGTTCAGAAGAATATGCTTAAAGTTTTCTATAAATGGTTCTTACCTTCCACTTGTCACTGGTTTTAAATTAGAAAGACTACAATGCCAGCAAATTTTATGCATTTTCTTCAATGAATAATAATAACCCAGTGGACCTAATTCTGTCCCCATATATACAACTGCAACTTTCGTACAGGGAAGCATATAAATCAAAAGCAGAAGCTATATTCAACCCCAATTTGGAACACATCCAAACACAGAGATGACAAATACGTGTGCAAAACCCCACATATCCTGTACTTGAATATCTAAAATAGACAGACTAAAACAATTTAGTCTACTATTTCCCAAATTAAGAAAGAAACACAAGTAATATCTCATTGAGATAGTGACACACTATGATGTCCAAGCAGTATAGAAAATATCCAAAAACAGTTAACTAAAAATATATATTCCTGCTTACATATTCTGAGTTTCTTCCATAAAATATGAAAAAAGTGAAAGGTATAATTATGCATGACGTAGGAAACATAGTTTACAAGTTTAGTTTTTCCATTTCTGGTTCTTCAAATAGTTTCATATATGGAATAATATAAAAGAAAAAAACAAAGCCATTGAAGTAGCTTACTGTTTTCTTTCTCAGATTCCAGATGTGAGAGAAAATGATGTCCCTGTAGTTCAGAAGTTTTTAGGAAAACTTAGTAACACAGAACAAACCAAAACCCAAACTTCTCCAACAAGTCTATCAGAAAAGAATATAAGACCTCCTGAAACCATCCTCTTGATGAATTGATGAATTCACACCAGTTTCAATCTGTACGTATCTGCTGAATTACCGGAAGCACTGTAATAACAGAAATGTGGTATATTAAGACCATGGTTCTAGGACCAGTTTACTGTATCTTTGAGATTTTACAGAATATCTGTTCTATTTTTATGCAGACTGTGCATAAAATGCATTTTTTTTTTTCTGTGCCACAGATCCCTGTCAAAAAGGGTTGAACAGCAAGACCAGAGGGTGCCTCCTGGGCTACTTTTGCCTGCAGCTATCAAGTCTGGGCAAAACCTACTTGGGCAGCAATAGGAGTAGCCTTCTTTCTTGTTCTTTTTCTTTCCCCTCTGACCTCAGGGTCACAAGGGGTTAGCAAGCAGCAGTATTGAGACATGGGAAGAGACAGGAAGGATACTTTTCTAGGGATACAGAGGTGGGTATATGTGTAAGTTATATGTGTAAGTTGCCACCTTGGAAAAAGCCACTTTGCCTAGTTGACCACAGAGCAAGGCTAGGGAACCCATCTGAGGGATAAGATCTTTATCCTTTCTTATGTGAATTTGTAATCCAATGGATTAGAGTTCTGCTGAACCCAGGACACTGTGATGTACACTATGTAATTCAAATAGAAACTTAGAAATTAGAAGATATTCCATTTTCTTTTTACTGTTGCACAAATTTTTATAAACACTGATGCTATTGCTTTACAGTGGTCATAATTGCAGTCATTTCAGTAGTTTTTATATCTATATATATGGCTATACCATGGACAGGCTGTATTTTCACAGTAAGACGAAATACAATAAAATACAATATTTCTTTCAAATGCAGATGTTTATCCTCTTTTGGTTATTGAAATGGACCACATTAGTATAATTGCTGTAAGACTATACAAAAAACTTGTGTTCTGTTAGTCTTTGTAAAATATAATGAAATTTCTTTGTCTTGTTGTCTTACACAATGGCTTGCAAGAAATTACAGCATTGTTAGATCTGAATGTGTTCAATTTTTTCAAAGATGTTGCAATAGCATCTCCCCCCTCCTAAAAGGAATCACAAATTTCACCAGGAATCATTCTTCTTTATAGAACATACAGATTCTTACATTGAAAAAAATAATGATGGCTTTGAAAAGGTAGAAAGTAAAAAGTCAGTTCCTAAATGATATAAAATTATGTTACCATAATGGAAATGGTTGAGATCCTTTGAGAATACAAACAAACAAAAACTTAAAGACCATTTAAAAACTATCTGCTCAGAGACAGAGAAAAAGCTGAAATACAATAAAATAGAAACTCATTAGACTAGATCGTCTGCTATCTTCTGTTGCAGTCGGGGAATGTGTTGGCTGTGTCTATGCTATGGGACAGATGTTGTATTGTAGCATGTTGCTCTTATACAGTTTGCATAGTCAGGTTGCTTTCCAGGGCATCTGGTAGGACAAGCTTTGGTGCCTGTGGATAACTTGTTTTGTTATGGAATTGAAAAGAAGTCTCCCTGTGATAAGCATGGCTCAAGATATTAGATTGGGATCCTAAGGAAAATCTATTTTTTTACTCCAATTATATTTTTAAAGTATGCAAGCAAATTATTAATACAGGTCTGGAAAAGCTTTACACAACATAGACAAATGTACACTTGGTGATACTTCTCAAAAATGTAAGGATGGTCACATCCGGAGCAAAGCAAGAAGAGGAGAAAAGGGGGAGGGAGGAAGGGAGGAAGGGAGGAAGGGAGGAAGGGAGGAAGGGAGGAAGGAAGGAAGGAAGGAAGGAAGGAAGGAAGGAAGGAAGGAAGGAAGGAAGGGAGGGAGGGAGGAAGGAATTACATAGAACAATTTTTCTTCTATTGGATAGACATAGGAGCAAAAATATTTACTAATTTCTTTTTTAAAAAGAAAGAAATAGAGTGGGATTTTTTTTTTGGGGGGGGAGTGTTAATGAAAATTTATCCTCAGATAAGTATTAATATTCTCCAAGAAAATATTTTTAAGGTCTAAGGTGTTTCTTAATGGAATGGAATGATAACATTCGGAACTGAAAATGACTGTTTGTGATTGAACAAGATATATTTTGGAAGAACATGAAACAATCTGTTTAGAGACAGGTGAAAAATTACCTCAGGGCAAAGAGAGCTGATGCAAACATTTGGTTTTGATTGATGAAAAGCTCAAGTAATCTTTATCCAATTCTAAATTGGAAGTCATTTAAGTCATCTGCTCTGTCAGTGTTTTGTTTGGCCTGAAAAATAGCTATTAGGGAACCAGAAAAAGTGGCAAATATTAAAGGTATTCCTAGGTTTGTGTGTTCAGCTGACTACTGAAACCTTTTTACCTGAACAGACCACTGCTTAAATTTCTTCATTACTTTATTAAAAACTGAGCTCTCTGTTTTCTGAGCCAAACATAAACTGTTTGTTTACCTTTAAATAAGACTAAGCCAACTATTCTAAGGACATATAACTTAATTACTGTCATTATAATTAGTGACATAGCTATCATAACTTCTAATCTAATTTCTTCTGAGTTATTTAGAAAATGTTGAAAATAATTTCTCTTCTTGTTTACTTTAGTACCTTCTACTTTATGAAGCAATTATTTAAGGTGTTGAAAGTCATTCATGTTATATAGTGCCTCAACTTGAAATGAGATTGCTTTATATGTATGTTATTTAACCACTTGTGTCCCTCTTGTCTCACATACACACAAACACCTACATTTATATATGTATGACCACACTTTAGCTTACTTCCAGTAAATTCCACTAAAAAGTCAATTTCTTTCTTGGTTTTGATGTTAGTCAGCAGAGCTAAAAAATACTTTAGTAAAACTGCGTATTGTAAATAGAACACTGTATTTTTTTTTTCCAACTTAGGCAATTGTGTATCCTTTTTTCACCAACTGCATGAAGTTTAACAAGGGCAAGTGCCAGATTTTACACCTGGGAAGGGGCAACCCTGGCTACATATAGACTGGGGGATAAGATGCTGGAGGCCAGCCATGCTGAGAGGGATTTGGAGGTCTTGAATGACAGCAAGTTAAACATGAGCTACCAGTCTACCCAGGCAGGCAGGAGGGCCAACCATGTCCTCAGGTACTTCAAGCATGGCATAGCCAGTCAGTCCAGGGAGGTGACTGTCCTTCTCTTCACTGTGCTGCTGCAGCCTCACCTGAAGTACTGGGTGCAGTTTTGGGCGCCACAGTACAAAAGGGACATAAAAATATTGGAGAGTGCCCAGAGGAGGGCAACGAGGATGGGAAAGAGTCTGGAGGGGAAGTCTTATAAAGGAAGCCAGAAGTCCCTTGGTTTGTACAGCCTGGAGAAGAAGAGGCCTCATCACAGTCTATGGCTTCCAGACGCAGGGGAGTGAAGGGGCAGGTACCGATCTCCTCTCTTTGGTGACCAGTGACAGAACCCAAGGGAACTGAATGAAGCTGTGACAGGGGAGGTTTAGGTTGGATATTAGAAAGAGGTTCTTTACTGAGAGGGTGGTTGGGCATGGGAACAGGCTCCCCAGGGAAGTGGTCACAGCACTGAGCTTGTCTGAGTTCAAGAAGCATCTGAACAATGCACTTAGTCACGTGTTCTGACTTGGCTGGCCCTCTGTGGAGCCAGGAGTTGGACTCGATGATCCTTATGGGTCCCTCCAAACTCAGGATATACTGTGATTCTAATATAATTTCCTCTTTTTTAAAAAGCATTGATGGTGAGATGGAAGTGTCATTTTTCTTTTCCTGGAAAAAAAAAGAATTCCCACTGAGGCTGGGCAATTTTTTTTTTTTTTTTGTGAACTTCAGAGTTTTAATACATAATGTGATTTATTTTAGTATGAAAAATTATTTTGAAAGAAAAAAAAAGTCTATAGGTTTCTCTTATTGTTTTCTTTGCATTTCTGCAGGATAATGCAAGAAACTTACACTTGTTTAAGCAAAATATCTTGATCCAAATTGGTGACCAGTTTTGAATACAACTATTGCATTTATGGAGCTGAATGCGTAGAACTGAATATACCAGTAGCTGTAATTTCCTTACTGTCAAAAGCTGCATTCTTGGCCCATAACATCTTTGATTACTGCTGCTAGGGTGGAGTAAAGGAGGAGCAGCACATAACATGATCTGAACATGACCTGACTTATTTTTGCACCACTAAACAACATCCATCACATAGAAAACAATCTGTGATGAACATTCATGCCACACAAACCTCCAATATTTTATGCAAACAAAGCAATTTTTATAAAAAAAATAAACATTGCATTTTTTTTTTTCAAAATGTGTGTTGTGTGAAATTATTGGGTGCCAAAGCCACTTTGGGTCACTGCTAAGCTTGCCCAGTTTCCCATGCAGCTGTTTATTGGGCTGCAGTTCCTTCATTAAATATCCACCTACTCCTATGTGGGGTTATTCACCAACTGCAGTATGGATATCTGTTCTCACGTGGTCTTCTCCACAGGCTGTGTGGGAATTCCTATTCTGGTACCTGCAGCATGTCCTTCTCTGACCTTGATATCTGCAGGGCTGTTACTCTCACATGTTCTCACTCCTCTGACAGCTGCTGCACAGTTTTTTTACCTTTTTTTCTTACATATGCTCATCAGGTAGATGGGCTCATCTATGGCCTGTGGTGGGTACTTTGGAATCAGCTGAAAACAGCTATGTCTGACCTAGGGCAACCTCTGGT
The DNA here is from genome assembly GCA_020800305.1 of Porphyrio hochstetteri. Lineage (NCBI taxonomy): Eukaryota > Metazoa > Chordata > Aves > Gruiformes > Rallidae > Porphyrio > Porphyrio hochstetteri. The sequence continues at coordinate 19,672,066 of CM036906.1, read as the reverse complement.
CTCTTCTCAGAGAGGCTACACTCTGCAGCCCCCAGTCATTGGGGATAGGGGCAAAACCTGGTCACAGGCTCCTGATGTAGTGGCAATCACTCTTGTATGAACTATGGAATGGGAATGATAGCTATCACTTCCTGTAAAGCTCACAGAAAGTCTTTATATACATGTCAAATTTTTTTAAGAAAATATCAGATTTATTCTGTATTGAGAATTCTTAATGTTATTGCAATATTCTTTGCTTTGTATAAATGACAGTATTGCCATCATACAGAATTAGAGGATTTTCAGACAGAATGGGATTCAACGAGCTTAACTACGTAAACATGATATATGCATTGAAAGTAAATCTCTTTATGGCTGCATGATGATTCCTGCTGTTCTAGAACAGTCTCTTACCAGATCACTACATCACCAAACTTCTTCCAAGATTAAATTCCTTAATTGTTAATAACTTCAGAGCTGTCTCCTTTTTTGGAAGCACAAGCTACTTCACATTAGCTGCTAACATTGTCATTGCCATGAAAATTTCATTAGAATTCTTCCTGTGGAGCCAGAAGGAAAATTATAGGCTCGATTGCTTCCTTACACACATGTGCTAGTACAAAAAAACCAGTGCCGATAGGAAAGTTTGGTATCTCAGAAGTGGTGATAAATTGCTTTATAAGTAAAAGGAAAGGGTTTTTTTATTTTTAAAAGAAAGAAAAAAAACACTTTGGATAAGAAAAAGTACATCTGTTTCCACTGGAATTCTCATTATTTAGTTTGCTTAAATCTTTCAAGAAAACCAAGTGGTTGGTGAGTACTGCAATTTGATGGTACAGTGTTACTCAGGAGAGCTAAAACAAAAAATTCTGAGTTTCATGATATTGAGAGACTGGTGAATTAATTAAAAGAAATAGAAAAAAAGTGTACATTTTGTAAAAACACACAAATCCACTATTTTTTAGCAACAATGCAACTGTATATATGCACAAGGATAGTTCCTAAACTATTATTACTTAGAAAAAGCCTAGCATGTTATAGTCATAGCTTTCAGAAAATGTGTAGTCAAGTCCTGGTGAAGAACAAAAAGAAAAATATAACATTATAAAAGACTATGAAATGAAGTTAAATCAAACAGACTATGTAAGTATATGTAAATCAGCCTTATCTTTAATTTTTCAGTTTTGTCTGGCTATGTGTTCTTAAAAGGGGTTAGCAGCAATATTCTATAGAATTATTCAAAGAAATAGTTGACTAGAGGTGTCAAATAAACTAAACAGCAAAGAACTAAAAATAAATTTCGGAGGGAAAGGATCTGTTACACATCTGAAAACTCATTAATAGTATGGAGGGATGAATTGGGAAATTATTATTCTTAATAATAAAAAAGGCTGGCAGACGTTACACCCATATATAAGAAGGGCCGGCAGGAGGATCCAGGGATCTACAGGCCTCAGCTGGGTTAAAAACTGGCTGGATGGCCGAGCCCAGAGGGTGGTGGTAAATGGAACAAAATCCAGCTGGAGGCCGGTCACGAGTGGCGTCCCCCAGGGCTCAGTCCTAGGTCCAGTCTTGTTCAACATCTTTATCAATAACCTCGATGAAGGGATTGAATGCTCCCTCACAAAGTTTGCAGATGACACTAAACTAAGAGGAAGTGTTGATCTGCCTGAGAGTAGGGAGGCTCTTCAGAGGGATCTGAACAGACTGGACTGATGGGCTGAGTCCAATGGGATGAAGTTTAACAAGGCCAAGTGTAGAGTGCTGCACATGGGACATAACAACCCCATACAGCGCTACAGGCTTGAGGGGGACTGGCTGGAGAGCTGTCAGGCAGAGAAGGACCTGGGGGTGCTGGTTGACTGCAGGCTGAATATGAGTCAGCAGTGTGTCCAGGCGGCCAAGAAGGCCAATGGCATCTTGGCTTGTATCAAAAACAGTGTGGCCAGTAGGTCTACGGAAGTAATTGTGCCCCTTTACTTGGCATTGGTGAGGCCACACCTCGAGTACTGTGTCCAGTTCTGGGCTGCTCACCACAAGAAGGACATTGAGGTCCTCGAGTGGGTCCAGAGATGGGCAACCAGGCTGGTGAAGGGGCTGGAGGGCAAATCCTATGAGGAGCGGCTGAGGGAGCTGGGGCTGTTTCTATTAGAGAAGAGGAGGCCTACAATTACCTGAAGGGAGGTTATAGAGAGGTAGGTGATGGTCTCTTCAGCCAGGTGACAGGTGATAGGACAAGGGGGAATGGCATGAAGCTGTGCCAGGGCAGGTTAAATTGGACATTAGAAAAAAATTTTTTACTGAAAGAGTTGTGAGGGCCTGGAACAGGCTGCCCAGGGAGGTGGTTGAGTCACGTACCCTGGAAGTGTTCAAAAAAAGTGTAGATGAGGTACTTAGGGATATGGTTTAGTTTAGGATGAGAATGGTAGGACTTGATGATCTTAAAGGTCTTTTCCAACCTTGTGATTCTGTGATTTTTATGTGCTATGAAATTCTTTGAAATTTAGAGAAATAAATCAGCATATTAAAAGATAGTGTTAATGCCAAACCATCACAAGACTAATGAACTCAGTATAAAAAATATTTTAAAAATTTTATATATCAGTAACAATTGATGACCTTGTATGTATTTGTGAGATGCTTACTTTAGGAATTTTGCTTGAGTTTCGTCATGTAACCTTGGATATTATAGTACTGGCAGATTGCATAGGCAAGGAATATTTGAACTCGGTGTGTATTTAAATTTTTTAAAAGTAATTATGAAATTTTAATAATTTAAATCTTTTCTTATTTTTTCCTAATTTAGTTATTCATAAACTGTTGTCCAGGAGGGATTTGATAGCCTAGAGTAGTTCACTGCTGTTTTTCATTATGGATCCTACTATGCTTTTATAAAAAAACAAGGATTTGTTGTAAGAAGTGCTCTTGAAATATTCCAAGCTGGAAAATTACTATCTGCTTGTAATATCCAACACAAAGAGCTTGCTTTCTGTTTCAAAAGCTGTAACAACCTTGGACACTTGGACACTGTTAATCTCAGAAGAAAACAGCCCAAGACACAAAACCTGTAGCACAGATGTTGTCACTTCTGAGACAAAGTACCTTTTTTTTCCTTTATTTCTGGTAACATCTACCAAGATGTAGCATTGTATTCCTGTAAATTTCTCCTTAAGACTTTTCTGTGGTGCACTTTAAAAGAGGTCTTGACAAAGGTAAGGAGATCTATATACTCAGACTACTGCCTATTGTGCAGATAAATATTATCTCACTGTCTCATTGCATTCCTCTCTTCTGTCTTTGTCATAAACTTTGCTAGAGCTGTTTTATGGAACTTGTCTTTGACAAGTTAGTTTCTGTTTAGCTGATCTTTGTTTCCATAGTTGTACAGCACAAACTTGAGAAGTTTAGTTACCTCTAAAGTTTTAGGAAAACAATCTAAACATCTGAGAGGGTGAGGGATTTTTCAAAACACAAGCCAGGAAACTGAAGGTGATCTGTTATGGAAATAATTATTTCTTATCATTAGAACAGAACATCTTTGTTCTAAAAAAGCACCAAACCCCCAAAACTAATAGCTGTTTCTGAACACCATATCATTAGCACAAAATAATTAAGATGTCAGAGCAAGTCTGACTGGTGTTCTCAATCAAGCTTAGTACTGAAGCTTGTGGTCTGGTAAAACACAAAAATAATGAATTTAACTTCTCAGTGTTCTGCTGGGTTTATATTGTTAAAATGATTATGTAGATAACTTAAGAGCTTTTGTTCAACTTTGTTACCACTTATTAAAGTTTCTGCCAACAAAACTACAGACTCAGAAGATTAATGCTGAATGATTTCATATTATTTTACTAACTATCAAAGAAATTACTCTTATCACTTATTTAACATATGTGTGATTGGTTGACCTTGGATGGCTGCCAGGAGCCTACCAAGCTGTTCTCTTACTCCCCCTCCTCAGCAGGACAGGGGAGAAAATAAGACAAAAAAGCTCATGGGCTGAGATAAGGCAAAACAGACTTGACTCAGAATAATTTCATGTATTGCTAATTAAAAATAGAGTAGTAAAGTGAGAACAAAAGCAAAACTAAAAAACTACCTTTGCGTCATCTGATTTCCCCAGGCTTAACTTCCCTCCTTCATTCCCAAGATTTCTACCTCCTCTCTTCAGCAGTACAGGGAGCATCAGGAATGATGGTTGCAGTCAGTTCACAACAGTTCATCTCTAGGCCTCCTTCCTCATGGTGTTCATCTGCTGTAACATGGTGTCCCTCCTACTAGACACAGCCCTTCATGAACTTGTCCAGCACTGATTGCCTTCACAGACTGCAGTTCTTCAAGGATTGCTACAGCATGAGTCCTTTTCCATGTGGTACAGGAAAAGGTTGCTCCAATACCCCCCATTCCCCTCACCCCCCACCCCATGAACCACAGATCCTGCCAGAAAATGTGTACCTTCCTGTATTCTTCTCCATTGATAACAGCTTCTGCCCAAAAAGTGCTTTGGTATGAAGAGGGGATTGTAGAGGGACGAACTCAACTGTGTCCTGTGGTGTGTCCATTGGTTCTGGTGGGAACTCACTGTATCCAAGATGGGAGCAGCTCCTGGTATCTTCTCACAAAGGCCGCACCTGCAGTCCCACTTGTTGAAAAAGCCTCACCATGTAAGACTAATGCAATATCCAACATTTCAAGGCCAAACCAGAAGGTTACTCTGCTATAGGTAATTTTCTCTGTTGGGTAACTCATAACAAAAACTTAAATTTTCTTCACAAAGGTGGCTCTGGAAACTCTGGAAGAGCTTGTATCAAGAGCTGTACTAACACCAGTTAAGAACTAACTCCTTCCTTAGGTATCTAAGTGAGGATGTATTGTCCTCAATACATTCAGCAATGATTAATGTACAACAGAAGACCTTTTTCTTGCTAATAAGGCTTGTGATAAACAAAGATTGAGACAATTTACATTTTCTGTAGATTTTATTTTAGCTTTTATTTTTTTTTCTCTGCTGGTTTTAACCTGGCATCTGAAATAATTAATCAAAATTACATCAGATTTATGATCCAATTTCATTTCTTATGAAAGTTATTGTAATTTAATTGTGTTATTGTGGTTTAATACACAGCTGTCTTGAAACATTTAAACCTCAAGTCAGTGTATGTGAAACTTATAATTCATTCAAGGATTTTATTTTTTTTTAGTAAGAAGGGACATTTCTATCCTTTGACTCCAAATTCTGGGTATCATGCTCATGAGTACATGTGTTTATATAATGATATATTCTTCTTTTCTTATAACCGAAAGCATGTGAGTCACTAATATATTTTACAGTAATTGCAAACCAAGTCATGCATTACTTCTTTTGTAGTGCTAGGTCATAATCCTAGGTGAAACTTAACAGTGTGAATTTATTTTTAGCAGCTTATTTATATTCATTTTCATTCCTGCAATGTAGCAAGCTATCGACTCTTTCTCAAATGGGAGGAGAGAATTGTGTTCTCTTGAATTAGTTTGAGAGAACAAAAAAAGAAAAACATTAAGTCAACTCAAACTCAAGTTTTTTAATGAATAACCTCCAAAACCATAATACTTGTTGCAGCATCATTTATATGACATTTGGAGCTAAGGGTCTTTCAGGGCTACATAGCCACTATGTAGAACAGTAGTAATACAAGTTGTGTTTTGTAATTAATAATCTATTTGAAAACCTGAAAGATATTTTATTAAATATTTTTACCCTCTGAGAAATAAACAAAAGATTTATCTATGGGTTTAATTTTCCTGTGAAAAAATGTATGGTTTTGCATTTGTACAGATGCACGTTTCTTTATTGGTATTAAATAGAAACTGATAGTTTTGAAAAGTCATAATTACTGCTACACTGGTTTTAGATAAACTGATGCATCACAGACAGAGATCTGAGTTGCCTTATGGTGCCCTAGGGAATACTTTGATTTACCTAATTATTCCATTGTCTGAAGTGAGACTTATTTACTTTTTTTTTTTTTTTTAATCCTAGAAACACCCAAAGACCTAACAAGTCTGTGTTATTAGTCAGTTCACAATTTGTCTTCACCATTCCTTTTCCTGCCATTACTTCTGCAACTGATTTTAGGACTCATTCAATGTACCTATTTTGAATGGTACCTCTGCAGCACGCAGTGAAGTATAATGAAGAACTGCACAAAATTTTAATATGCTCATCCAGAACTCGGTTTAGTGTGATGATCTTAGATCTGATTGCAGTGTACATACTGCAAACCTGAGGACCATGTTCAAGCGACTGGGAGAAGGTGAACACTGCTGCAACATGTCTGCTACACAGTCCAAAAGAAGACTCTGATGCAAAAGTGATGGTAAAGGAAATGCTAGGAGTATGGGGGCCAGTGATGGGATGTTTTACTCAAAGCCATTGGAAATGTTATAATTTCAATATTGTCCTTCTGTGCCGACTTTCACAAAATTGTCAGGGAAACTAGATTTTTTAAATGAGTATTTTATCTGCAAGAAACACTGTATTTAAATTGATCTGCCCTTGAAATTTTTCCAAAAAAATTGGTTTGGGAATGGGATCTTCAGACATGTTTTAGGAGTGCAAATTGAATGCCTTTAATGAAGCTTGGTTCTTCCAACTTTCTCAAGGTAGACTTGAAGGGAGATAATCTCTCAAAACCAGCTTTTCTTCTCTCTCATGTTTAGTAAAGCATAAGTATATACAATTGTTTTTAAATGGGAAATGGTATTCATAAAAAATATCAGGTTGTGTTGCCTACTGATCCTGTGGCAGAGATTTTATCTCTCTTTTGAATCTACCAGTGTATTCCATTTGTAGGGGATATATTACTATCATTTAGAGAAAATCAGCTGCCTCTCCCAGCTGAGATTTGTCAAAGCATCTTCCAGCTGACGTGTCCATATATGGAAGATATATATGCATAATATGCAAGCATAAACAGGTAGGCACTGTGGAACTCATGTATGTTGCAAGCACAGAATAGAACAAGGGCATCAATAATATTGTGATTTAGATTCAACCAAAGGAAAGTAAATATATAAATAAACTTTCACAAAGTCAGACATCTATTAATTCATATTATGAATTCAATCTATTCTAGGGGTTTTTATATTATCTAAGCCCAAGAGATTTTTCTTTTAAAGAGAAAAAAAATTCTGGTGAGGCATGTAAATCTTTTTTACTCATAAACGTCACTGTGTCATATCGTTCAAATTCTGACAGTTTGAAATTTGAAAGAAGTTACTGAATTTCAAAGAATAGTAATTTTCCATAAGAAGTAAAAGTAAAAATTTTTAAAAATATTTTTTAAAAAAGTCTGTATTCTTAAGGTCTACCCTTAAGAAATGATTGAAGGCTATAATGTTGAAGAAGTGCTTGTTATATGCATGCGCACATATATAAATGATATTAGTGAGGTGACAAGCATCTTCGACTGCGATCACTGAGGTAAGCACAGGTGCTGAGCCAGAGACCGGGCTGTACAGAGGGGTTCCTGAGATCGCCCAAGTTTCTCCTCCCCCTGATGTCACGTGATCCCACCCCCACCTCCCCCTAGCCTTAAAAGGGGTCCAGCGACTAGTCGCTACCCACCCACATGGTGCAGGTAGGTGCATGGTCCAGCCCACCCACCAGCTATAGAGAGGAAGGAAGTGAGCTCAGCCGAGAAGGAAGGGAGCACAGCCAGCTGACGGGTGAGTTTGGCTGGTGAGGGTCACTAGTCTCTGGTAAGGAATTGAGTGATGGTATCTAACCAGTGCGGGTCCATGACCCCAACACCTTCCAATATGGAAGCAGAACCCAGTTCAAACAACTGCAGAAGCATGTAGCTGTGCAGGTCTCAGGGAGCAGGAAATGTCACAGCATGCTTGCAGCAGGAGGCAGCTCTGATCAGGGCTGTGTGCCGTGTGAACAGATGAGAGATCTCCTCAGCTGAGAGGCATACCTGCAGGATGAGGTGGATGTGCTCAAAGACAAACTAGATAGACTCATGAGCATTAGGGAGGCTGAGATGGAGATAGATTGGTGGAGCCAGGCTCTGTTCTCCCAGCAACAGAAATGTGAGCACCCAGTAGGTGGCATCCAGGATCAGAGAGACCTGTACCCTCCCCCAGGCAGGATAGACTAAATGAAAGGGATGAATGGAAGCAGGTATGGGGCAAGGGCAGTAGGAGAGTGCCTGCCATGTGTGTCCTTCCTCCCCTAGATCGCCTGAGTAATAGATATGAGGCCCTACTAGAAGGGGACCAGATAGATAATGAGATGGCTGATAGGATAACTGTTCTTGAGGTAGCATTCCCTAGGACAAGATCCCCTAAGCAGACCATCAAAACAGCCTCTGTTGAGAAGAAAAGATGGGTCACTGTCTTAGGAGACTTCCTTCTGGAGGGAACTGAGGGCCTGATCTGTAGGCCAGACCCATTATATAGGGAAGTCTGCTGCCTTAAGGGAACATCAGTTAGGGACTTAACAAAACAACCTCCAACCTTGGTCAGGCCCATGGATTATTATCCACTTTTAATTTTCCAAGTAGGTAGTAATGAAATCCATAAAAGAAAATTGAGGGCCATTAAAAAGGATTTAAGGGCACTGGAACACATGGTACAAGGATCTGGAACACAGGTAGTGCTCTCCTCCATCATTCCTACTACAGGGAATGGGGAGGGATGGAATGAGAAAAGCCAGGAAATTAATACCTGGCTCCAAGCATGGTGTGAGAACCAAAAAGGTTTGGGTTTGGAAAAGACAGTAAAGATCATCTACTTCCAACTCCTCTCTCATCACCAGGGACACCCTCTGCTAGACCAGGTTGCCCAAAGCCCCATCCAACCTGGTCTTGAACATTCCCAGGGAGGGGGAAGACACAGTTTCTCAGGGCATTAAAGAGGTACAGAAACTTTCAGAGATGGTGAACATGCTCATTTTTATAAAAAGATTTAATATTAATTTCAAATATTAAATATATATCATTCCACTGGGAGATAATCCCAGGTGGCCAAGAAGGCCAATGGCATCTTGGCTTGTATCAAAACCACTGTGGCCAGTAGGTCTAGGGAGGTGATTGTGCCCCTGTACTCGGCATTGGTGAGGCCACACCTCGAGTACTGTGTCCAGTTCTGGGCTCCTCACCACAAGAAGGACATCGAGGTCCTTGAGTGAGTCCAGAGAAGGGCAGCCATGCTGGTGAAGTAGTTGGAGGCAAAATCATATGAGGAGTAGCTGAGGAAGCTGAGGATGTTTAGCCTGGAGAAGAGGAGGCTGAGGGGAGACCTTATCACCGCCTACAACTACCTGAAGGGAGGTTGTAGAGAAGTGGGTGATGGTCTCTTCAGCCAAGTGACAGGAGACAGGACAAGGGGATATGGCCTTAAGCTGCACCAGGGCAGGTTCAGATTAGATGTTAGAAAAAAAAAAAAATACAGAAAGAGTTGTGAGGGCCTGGAACAGGCTGCCCAGGGAGGTGGTTGGGTCACCTTCCCTGGATGTGTTTAAAAAAACAGTAGATGGGGTACTTAGGGATATGGTTTAGCATAAGATGGGAACGGTTGGATTTGATGATCTTAAAGGTCTTTTCCATGACGGTGATGTGGTATCTTATCCTATAGAGAGAAAAAGTTGAAACTAAGAATTGAATAAATTACCAATGTGGTGGGTTGGCCATGGCTGGATTCCAAGTACCTCAGCTGGACATGGGGAGAAAAAAATACCACAGAAAGTTTGTGGGTTGAGATAAGGGCAGGAAGATCACACAGCAATTACATGGGAAGAATAGACTCTATAGGGAGAAATTAATTTATAGCCAATCAAATCAGTGTAGACTAATGAGAGATAAACCCAAATCTTAAAACAAACCTTCTCAAATCTTCCGTCTCCCTTATTCCGCAGCTCTACTTTACTCCCAAGTTCTCTACCTCCTTCCCCTAAGCAGCACAGTGGAAAACGGAATGGGGTGGGGGGGCTGGGGTGTGACTGGCCTTTGCAGCTCCTTCCTCCTCACGCTCTGCTCCTTCTCTAGCGTGGGGTCCTTCCCACAGGAGACAGTCCTCTGCAAATTTCTCCAACATTAGTCCTTCCCATGGGCTACAGTTCTTCACTAACTGCTCCAGTGTGGGTACCTCACATATGGTTGCAAGTCCTGCCACTAACCCTGCTTCAGCATGAGATTCTCTCTCCATGGGACCACAGGTCTTGCCAGGAACCTGATCCAGTGTTGGCTTCCCATGGCATCACAGCCTCTTTCAGATTTCTCTACTTGCTTTGGCGTGGGGTCCTCCTCAGGCTGCAGGTAGATATGTGCTCTACCATGATCCTTGATGGGTTTCAGCAGGCTGCAGGGGAATCTCTGCTCTGGGGCCTGGAGCACCTTCTCCTTCACTGACCTTGGTGTTGGCAGGGTTGTTTATCTCTCATATTCTCACTCCTGTCTCTGGCTGCAATTGCTCTTTGTGTTGTGCAGGATTTTTTCCCTGTCTTAACTATGTTATCTGAGTGGTGCTACCACCACTGCTGATGGGCTTGGCCTTGGCCAGCAGCAGGTCTGTCTTGAGGTCGGCTGATATTGGCTGTGTTGGACATAAGGGTAGTTTCTGGCACCTTCTCACAGAAGCCACTACTGTTGCCTTGCCACTACCAAAACCTTGCCACACAGACCCAGTACAATCCATTAAACATTTTATTTACATATTCATTTGCATAGAAATATACTGAAATATAGCTTTCTGGGAGATATTAATTTAAATTCTGCAAACAACACAAAGCTAGAAATTGAGACCTGAGAATTACAAAATTCTTTTGCATAAAATCCAATATTTGCATGTAATAGTCTCTTTAGTTATTAAAAAAATTTACACTGAAATCCAGATGCTTCTTTTTCCATGCACATTTTTTGCTATCCTTAATTTAAAAATAAACAGGAAAAAATTAAAATTATTTCCTGTCCTCCAACTCAGCAACAGAAAAATAAATTGCTTTTATTAAAACAGACTTTCTTTCCTAACATGCTTTTGTTGCAAGAGAAGGCTAAAAAGGTCTTAAGAGTGACCTGGTCCTTTTGATAAGGTTGTTCAGAAAAGATATGACTAAATCCTCAGGATTTAGGAAGTATTAAAAAAATATAAAATTAAGAAAGAAAAGAAAATTAAGTCTAGACATTCATTCAGAGTACAGTAAATTTATGGAACAAAATGTCAAGTAAATCTAAAGCAAATGGAATTTAAATTGAAGTAGATAATAACTGATGTATAATAGAAAGGTTTTATAACCATAAATATGTGGAGGTTGATTAATAACAGGAAGAAAGTTATAAGTACACCTTATAGACTATCCTAGGTTAGCATTGCTATTGTTGAAGTTGGTTTACTTCAGTTCTGATTTTTGAGGCAGAAGAAAATTCCATTTAAATGTGAAATTTATACTTTTATCAATGACTCTTCATAGTGTTGGATACCACTAGAAAGTTTCTATCCTTCAGACATATTATAGTTTCTTTTGTCTTTTGTTATATCTTACCTTTTGTTTTTTGCCATTAACTTCATTTTTTTAAATGGAACCCATATTAACCTATAGGTACTTCCTGGGTATTCATATCCCAAATTCTGTACTAATATAGGAGTTATTACAATATTTTTTTTTCCTACCAAAATATAACTCATTCACTAGCTCATCCACCAACCAAAGTCTGGAGATTGTAGAATCTTTGTTCTGATTAAATGGTTAGTAAAATATTTCAGACACAGTCAATGCTGATTTTATTGCTAGCAATGCTCTTTAGTGCATATGAAATAGTTTGCAAATCAGAGAAAAAATATATATCAAGATAGGATGCATTTAAGTAGGAGGCACCCCAAAGTCATATTCTCATTCTATACATACTGAAATCATTCTATCTTTGCAGATGAATTAAGTCAGGAGTACAAGTCTTATGAGAAACAGCTGAGGGAACTGGAGCTGTTTAGTCTGGAGAAGAGGAGGCTGAGGGGAGACCTTATCTTTCCCTACAACCTGAAAGGAGTGTTAGTCTCTTCACCCAAGTAACAAGAGATAGAACAAGAGGAAATGCTGCCAAACTGCTCCAGGGAAGGTTTAGTTTGGATATGAGGAAAATTTCTTCATCAAGAGTGGTGTGAGCACTGAAAGAGTTTAAAAGATGCATAGATGTGGTGCTTAGGGATGTCGTTTAGGAATTGACTTGGCAGGTTTCTGGTTGGTCTTGGTGATCTTGAAGATCTGTTCCAACCTAAATGATTTTATGATTATATTACTAATGTGTTCAAAACATTATACAGCTGAAACAGGCAAAAAATAGGTCTTTGCCATAGTTTTGCATGGCTGGGTTCTGGTTGAGAAGCGGGGGGCTGCACAGGTGGCTTCTGCAAGAAGCAGTTAGAAGCAATCTGCAGGTCCAACAGAGCAAACAACAGCCAACTCAAGGCCGGAGTTGTTGACCAAGGCCGAGCCCATCAGTGATCATCACAGCACCTCTAGGAATCACATTTAGACGCAGTTGCTTTTTGCCACCAGAGAAGGGAGTGAGATGTAAGGAACTGTGGAGACACCAAGATCAGTGAAGGGAGGGGGATGAGGCACCCCAGGTGCCAGAGAGAAAGATTCCCCTGCAGTCCATGGAGAAGAACATGGTGGAGTGGGTGTCTCCCCACAGCCCATGGAAAGGCCAAGACCCCACCTGCAGTCCGTGGAGAGGCTGCACACTGGAGCAGGTGGAGACCTACAGAAAATTGCTACAATAACCCACATTGGAGCAAGCTTCTGCCAGCACTTGCAGCCCATGGAGAGATAGAGAGATGAGCAAAACAGAGACAGATCCATACCAGAGCATGTTAGCTGGGGGGCTGGATATGTGACCCTGTGGAGGACCAGGCTAGAATAGTCTGGGCTTGAGAGACTGAGAGACATTCTATGATTTATGACTGCACCAAATAGCAGTAACCCATGCTGGGGCAGATGGTGAAGAGCTGAAGCCCTGTGGGAAAGGAGTCATATTGGAGAAGTTTGTGGGGGACTGTTTCCCATGTGTGGGACACCACACTGGAGCAGGGGAAGGGCGTGAGGAATGCCTGCAGCCCCCTGGCCAAGAAGGAAAACATCTCCTGAGGAACTGACCTAAACCCCCATTCCCCCAGTCCCTGCCCCTCCATGTGCCACAATGAGGGGGAAGATGGAAGCGAAATCATGACTAAAGTGAAGTCTGCTAAGAAGGGAGGAGTGTGGGGATGTGCTTTAAGATCTGGTCGCACTTCTCATTACCTGCCTCTGGTTTCATTGGGTTTGCAGTGTAGGGTAATAAATTAAATAGTTTTCTTTATTCTGTGCTGAGTCTGTCTTACCCGTGACACTAATTACGGAATGATCTCTCCCTGTCCTTATCTTGACTCCTAAACCTCTCAATATCTATTTTCTCCCCTGTCCAGCTGAAAAAGGGAGTGATAGAGCAACTTTGGGTGTCTGGCCTCCATCCAGGCCTAAACTGCCACAGTCTTCCACAAATTAGAAAACAATTTATGCAACATTTATATATATTAATTCTTTGTTTGTTTGCTTATAATGGTAGCAAACAAGTTTGAAGGAAAGAATAAATTCCCAGGACTAGATTATTTCCCTTTTGCGTTACTTTACCAATAATGGAAATAATTCTTTCTTACCTTGGACTGAATCACTTTAAGCTGCTACTTATACATTGTGTGATAGGAGAAGACATAAACTTGAAACGAACTTGAATATAAGAATTTTGGGCCAGTTGGCCATTTCTTATCCAATAAAGGAATTAATTGCTCAGCTTGCAACAGGTGCATTCCAAATGCATACATGTAGAGGTACACATTATGCAACTGGCTGTAGATACAGTCTGCATGATTAAATGTTAAGAATATTTGTTTAGTTATACTCAGGTTCTATTTGCTAGACTTTTCAAAACATATAATATTCATTGTATAAAGTAACTCACTTTAACTGAGACTTTTTAAGCACTGTGTCAATTAGGAATGAATTCAAATCTCTCCTCAGACTCTCAGTGAATACACTTTTTCAGCTGTACACTATAAACTGAATAATGAAACTATTTATTTAGACAACATGGAGGAATAAATGGAATTCAGAAAGTAAACAAAAGAATGAGCCATGGAATCAAACTCAGTGTGGGCTAATATCGTTCTTTGGTACTGGAGAATGATAGTATACATATTTTTGCACCACTGGTGACCAATCTTAAACTTGCTGTAGCCATATTCAGGAAATAAGAAGTATCCCCCTTTTTTTTTTTTCCCTTTGTTGATGCCATTAATGTCATCTGCAGGGGTTCAGTGCTTTGCAGATGCTATACAGAGTTAAATCATAACATCAGAGGGCCTTGTTTAAAAAAAAAATACATAGGGATTTTGTTGTTGAAAAAATGAACCACACAGCCTTCCTTCTTAAAAATGACCTTCTTAAAGTTGCGTTAGTTTACATCTATTTAATATGTCAACCCACATGATTTGGTGCATTTTATATGAATGATAATGACTACAAATTAACATGGGATCTATATGTGTTGGAAATTAAAATTTTAGAAGAGACTACCATGTAGTGAGGGAGAGAAGTTGTTTTCAAATATGAAATTAAATTAATCAAGAGAAAAATTAAGCTTCCCCTCCTTTATATATATTATAATGAGAGTATTCGATACTGTTTCCTCTAAATATTAGGGTAATGAGAACTAAGGATGCTTGCACAGCTTGCAAATTTATCAAAAGTATTATCATCCATTAATCTTTAAATGTGAACTATGAAAATCCATGTTAACAGCTACTTATTGAATATCTGCTACTAATGAAGTTATAACTAATGCTGATCTAGATGGAATTTAATATAGTGCCTACCTCCTGTAAAAATTTTGTAGTTATTTAACTGGACATAATTCCTTTCTAACTTTTTAATAAAGAAACTTCCAATTCTCATTTACAGTACTTCTATGTTGTGTAAAAGTATCCTCTTCAAAAAGAAAAGAAGTCTTTAAAAAGTTAGATATCCTGTTCTTGAAAATGATAGAGAACCTATTTTTTTTCATAAAATAAAGCCATAATCAACACAAATTTATAAAGGATTTTTTTTACTATTACTATTATTGTATCTGAGAAAGATTCATCTTCTTACTCTGCCCTAGCCACCAGATTATATAGTTGACCTTTGTTTCAGTTTCTTCTGTCTACTGCAATGTCTAAAAAATAGTTAAGCATGAATTTTACTCTGGAGAGCTTGAGATCATATCTTGATGATTAAAATACTCATCTGGAATATAGAGAACCACATTTATACCAACGATTCACTTAGGGTGTGATAAATCTTTGACACTGAAAGCAAGACTTATCATTAATTGACATTTCTAGGATGTTTTTCCTCATTGAAAATTCTGCTTGTATCAGATAAAGTTAATGCATCTTTTTCCCTGCAGTTTATAATACTCTGAGACTCAGATTGCCTTAATGCTTCATGTATTCTAAATCTTGTGCTCCCAAGTAGCTGTGCTTAGGGAATTTCTAGATGTGGGCTTCCAAACTTAAGTCAGAGGATCTGCCCAGAGGAATATGGAAACATGTTCTTGTGGTTTAGTTTGACAGAAGATTGTATCTCTCACCAGTTGTCAAGAAAAATGGATAGCATTTAAAAAACATACTGTTGCAGTGTTTTTAGGGAGTTTACAATTTTCAAACACATGTGAACAGGTCTCTCAGTTGACTCACAGACTCCATTGTTTCCCTGGCAGTCGGACTGGACCTTCTGGTCTGGTCCCTCTTGTCCAGGTGCTTCACTCAAAGAGAGACATGAACACCCCTAGCTCCTAGGCCAGGTTCCCTACTCACTTGATCTCAACTAGTCATCACATCCTCACTTTTGTACCCAGATTTGCTCTAGCAGCTGACACCATAGACACACAAGAGGTGTTTTGATCTCTTATCCACTTCAGCTGCTGCACTCAAGCCTGTTGTTGTGGTTTAACCCCAGCCAGCAACTAAGGTCCATGCAGCCACTTGCTCAGTCTCCCCACAATGTGATAGGAGAAAAAATTGGAAGGGTAAAAGTGGGTTGAGATAAAGACAGTTTAATAGGTAAAAAAAGACACACATGCAAGTAAAACCAAATGTGGAATTCATCCACTACATTCCATGGACAGGCCGATGTTCAACCATCTCTAGGAAAGTATGGCTGCATCACACATAATGGTGACTTGGGAAGATAAACAGCATTGCTCCAAATGTCCCCTCCTTCCTTCTGCTACCCCCAGCTTTATATGCTGAGCATGACATCATATGGTATGAATGATCCCTTTGGCCAGTTGGGGTCAGCTGTCCCAGCTGTGTCCTCTCCCTACTCCTTGTGCACTCCCATCCTCCTTGCTGGTGGGGTGGGGTGAGAAGAAGAAAAGGCCTTGGCACTGTGTAAGCCCTGTTCAGCAATAATGAAAACATACCTGTGTTATCAACAGCTTCCAGCACAAATCCACAACACAGCCCCATACTAGCTACTATGAAGAAAATTAAACCAGCACACCCCATACACACACAGAAGAGAGTCCCCTTCCCAGGAAGAGTTAGAAATGGAGTTTAATTAAAAGAATTAAAAGACAAAACAGACTGTATCGACCTTGGTAGGGCATTGTCAGACAAGCATACTGACCAGCACACTGTTTACATGTGATAAAGCCTTTATCCTGTTGTCCTTTTTCATTCCATACTTGTTACTTACCATACACATTGATACCATCTTTCACCTGTCTTCAGTTTATGCCCTGAATTTCCCATAATAAGTCTTGCAGAATGACAGAATGCCCTTTCTTGGCATCACATAATGATTGCCATTGTGCTAGGTCTCATCCATCCCATGGGACTGATGCTCTTTAGGACAGCCCTGGCTCCTGTGTCTGACTGAGGCACTGGGACTCCCCAGATGCCCTCTGCTTCTGTGTTCCTCTGTGATCTGCCTTTTACCTTCTGATCACTCTCTGCGATGGCCTTGGAGCTGTGAGGTTTTCCTATCAACATTTCTTTGTTGCTCGCCTTTGTTGCCACTTGCATCCTTTCTCTGTGTTGAAAATGGGATTTTTATCACATAACTTAGCAGTTGTATTAAGCCTTCATTTTCTGGCCACATTTGTTCTTGATAGGCTGACTATGGTCAAACCAGTCTTGGAGATCTGTTGCAACTTTATCCCACATAAATGACTGGAAATCACCTTACCTGAGTACTCCAGAGAATGTGTATTTGGATCTACAATGGACTAACACAGCCAACATACTTTTTGTATTTTTTGTTTTGATGATATCATATAGGAGAATATGTACATATCCCTCTACTGATTTATCTACATCTGAAGGATAATCCTGTATATAATATAGGGGGAATAAGATATGCATAGCTCTACCAACCTATCTTAGAGTCATAGGATAATAGTAACAAGTAATTGTGGCCTATGTGAGACAAAAGAAACACTCTTCCTCTATCTTTAAAAAAAACTCTTCCAGAATTTATCCCTGTCCCATATACACAAATATGCACAACATACATAAGGTGTATGGTGCTTTGCTGGGTTTTGTAAAATAATGCGTATTCAAGGTTTGCTTTATTGGCACAATGGAAGAAATTCAATAACTAGTTAATTTCCAGAATCTTTCTGATGAGACTTTCATATAGAATAATCTTACACAACATCTGAAATTTATCCTTCCTTTCAGCCACAGGTATAAAGGGTCTTCAAATATAAAACCAGGAAAAAAATACAACGGATTGGTCTTAGCATTAGCTTTTTAACAAAAGCATTAAGAATATATTTGCATGAAATAAAGTTTAGACAAGATGACTGAGGAAAGACTTTAAGATTTGGTCATTACATTTTTTTTAGTGAAGGATGAAAGGAAGAATTCAGACTAGAACAGTTAGCGTATAGGGTAGGTGGGAACTCCAGTAATCAGTTCTGGTCAGCCATATATGTAAAGTTTAACTGAAGAAGAGAGATTAGGTAATTTATAGAGCAGAATATATTAAATTTCTGAAGTGAGAGTAACATTTTATGCTGAATGGGTAAAGTACTTGAAAAGTCTTTAGATGCTGGGCTGAAATGTAAGAGCAGGTGTGAGAGAAGCTAAAAGCTGAGACTGACTATAGATACTAGACTACAAAAAGGGTTTGAAAAACCATGTACAGGAAAAGGAGAAGTAAGTGGAAGTAAGAACGAAAATTTGCATGAAATAAGCCATTATATTAACAACAACAACAAAAAAATCTAATTTTAAATTATCTGGACAATACTTGAAAACAGAAAGTTCAGTGTCAATTTTCACAATGTAGTATAGCAGAGCACTTCTGTCAGACCAAAAGAATTGTTAAGATTATATGATTAATGCATGACATTTACCACACTGTGTTGCAGTCACTTCTAAACACACTGAAACATCATAAAAATCTATAGGCAAGCCAGACACACCTGTACTTCTCCACCCCTCCATTACTGTAACACTTGTCTTAACATCCTTCTTCACCAGGACAAAGTTTATGTTCTTAGATTCATTGCTTTGTTAATCTGCAGTTTTCACCTCAGGATCATTATTAATTTTTAATGATTCCACTAT
The DNA here is from genome assembly GCA_020800305.1 of Porphyrio hochstetteri. Lineage (NCBI taxonomy): Eukaryota > Metazoa > Chordata > Aves > Gruiformes > Rallidae > Porphyrio > Porphyrio hochstetteri. Next base: position 19,653,457 of record CM036906.1, on the reverse strand, counting down.
TCCATCTCTTTAGGATACTCAGAGACAAATGTGATTTGCAGCACATACAGCTTCAATTAGAGATAGAGATTTAGTGTTACTGTTTTATTTCTGATGATTGTTGTGTCTCTAACACAGCATATAAGGGTAAGCTTTGATTTTTTGTTCTGTTCACATTGCCTATTTGCTGTTATTTACTTCATTTCTTTAAATTTTGCACTCCTGTTAGTAATTCAACAGTGGTACTTATTCATAAATGCATGCATTTCTTGCATTATACTGACCGAGTCAATATGTCATATGTAATGCATTCAAGTTAACATGTTTAAAGATAATTATGTCTTTTTCCACTGTAACTGAGGTATTTCAAATGTTACTTGGTAATTTACTATGGAGCAATTATACTTAAAAGGCTTGATACTTTCCTTGGGTAATGGGCCTAACCTTTAATTATTTTATACATTAATTCCTGATAAAAATTCATAGCATATTGACAATGCAAAACTATGCTTTTGTAAGAAAATAAAACTGTTGGCAATTTTTCAAAAAGCAGCAACAGATATTGTATATTTAAGTGTACAAAGGGGCGTAGTGGTTAGGAGAAAGGTAAAAGAATACTCAACAGAAGGAAGTTAAAAATAAAATATAACTGAAATGTAATGAAAGATTGGAAAGGTGTTGGAAACATACAGTTACGTGAAGGAACATTTTCTGATGTCTTTTAGAGGCAAATTTCAAACGCTAGACTGCAATATTAGTGTTATTTCATTCCCAGAGACTGAAACTGATTCTCAATAGAGGAGCAAATAGCTCAGACTAGGTACAAGGGAGTTAGGTGCACAGAAACCTTCAAGAAAGATAGACAGACTTGCAGATGAGTGATGAATTACTTGCATAGTGTCACAGCCTGACAAACCTGAAGCTGGAGTACTTCCTTTCTGTATCAAAGAGATTTTTTTCATTGAATGTGCAATATTCACTTGATATTTCTTGTGAATCTCCTGAGAATGTCCATATTGTCATAGCACTCTGCATAATATAAACCCCAATATTTGGGGTGAGATTATAACTCTTAAAATTAATTGATAATAAAACCACTAGTTATCTTTAAAAATAATGTTCCCCTATTTGTACTGATCACATATCCCATGTATTCGTGCAAATTAGGTAGAACTAGAAGGAAATTAGGGCTTTCTGTTAAGTTGTTTTTTCAGAAATCAGTGCAATGTCAAAGTCATTCTTCAGGGAAAATTGATGCATCAAATAAAAAAAAAAACCCGGAACTAATTAAACACTTTTAATTCGTTCTTTTTTGTTATTTTTATGTGTGCATGTAGTGAAACCACTGAACATACTTATATACATAAATGATAATCAGAGTCATTAATCTCATTTGTTCTTTTCTTTTTTTTTTTTCCTTTGAAATATAAATCAAAAAGAAATTGCAGAATACCAGGTGCAGGTTCTCTTGAAAAGTCTCTTACCAACTCATCCAGAAATTGTGTCTCTCAGATAAAGGTCAAGGACAGAAGGAAGCAGTGAGTATGCAGTATGGAAGCAATCAACCCTTACATTCATTTAAAAGCAGGACACCTTTAAAGAACCATTAGCAGTTTGTCACAAAATCAATGGATCTGATTCTTTTTTTACTAGCACAAATATAAATTGGGAGTAACTCCAAGTTTATGAATGAAGTTTTATTGGCATAAGTGTCAGTGTATGATGAGCCTAGAGGACAAAAGTTTCAACTAGTCATTGCATAGCTCCAGTATCACACTCTAGAAGAAACAAATATATGTATGTCCTCATGTATGCAGTGGTTTCAATTCTCCATTCTCTTTTTGTTTATCTATATTTATCTGATTTCTTTAGATCAGAGACACATTATTCTGGGTGCTGAGCTCAAACACACAAAATCAATATTCCAGGCCTAAACTGTTCTCAGTAGATAGCTCCATGGTTTCAAATAGCATTATTTTGATAGACACAGGAATAATAGCTACTATTGAACTGATTACCTTATTTGTTAATTACTAAACAAAACTCAAAATTAGTCAAAACATTTCTCTTACTGACTTCACTGCTTTGATAAGCAGTGGCTGCAGCTATAGACAATAGATCTGGCATCTCCACAGCTCATTGAGTATGTTTTGGTTTTGGCTCACAGTGAAAGCTATCATGTAAACATCATCCTGAAAAACAAAGGTATGCACAACACTTTTTTTTAACCCACAATTAGAATGCAATGATGTAAATGGAATAAAGAAAAATTCAATTTAGGAATAAACACATACTTAAACATTCCTACTAGAGATGGGTCAAATCCATGTAATGCCAAGCTATACTTTATTGTTTGTATATACCTGTGCAGTAAAAACAACTGCTGCAAGAAAAAGATGTAGTCAAACTTGGTAACTGAAAAAGGATCATAACAAAATTACCTCTTTTAAAATATATCAAATATAAAGCAGACCTACAGTTCCTCTCTTTTCCAAAAGAAGCTGCTACTCAGAGATGAGGCAATAGCTTCACAGCAACTTACTTCAGGAGGCAGAAATGTAGTTAAGGAAACACAGTATTACAAATGTTGTCATACTCTGTAGTAGAGTTCTGTAACATATTAATGTATTATATTCTCAGTTGCAACAGACATGGCTGAATATGAATACAAAATAATTGCTCCTTCAAACCAACCTCAAATATAAGCAAGTAGTAAGCATACCCTTTATCCGATCATCTTAATTCTAAGCCTAAGCATTTTCAACTACTAGGGTTTTGGGTTTCAGTTTGGGGAGGGGATGGTGTTTGGATTTTTTTTTTTTTTTTATTAAATGGGCATCCAAATTAGGTTTCTAGGACTTTATACTATTGTTAATAATGTTAATCTTAATTAAACATTAAGTAAATATGTGTTCTTACAGCCTGTGTGTTCAGCCTAAATCTGAAGTAGAACATTGGAAAGGTATTGAACATAAATTTTCTTTCTTCAAGAAAGTATTTGTGGCTTAAATTAAAAAATTGCAAAAGCAGAGGTTCTTACAGATGCTCTGTTTTCTTTCTTGGACCAGATGCATAGTCATTTAAGCTTATAAATATTCTTTATCCTGTTGAAGTAATCATTAAAGTTAAGTATATCTGAATTTCTCTTTAAGGATGGTTCTTTGGGAATTATCTTGAATTATCCTTTGTGCTACTGGGTCATTTCATTGACCTGGAGTTCCATTGACATCACTGAGACTCAAGGAGATGTGGAGTTTCAGCTGCATTGAGTTCATTACAGAGCAGTAGGGTAGAAATTCATGTTGTTTTACAAAAGATAATATTGCCTACAGTGGAACCAGAACATTTTTTTTTCAAAGCACAGCCTATTCAAGGGAAAATAAATGAGAAACCGATGCCTCTAAAACTTACGCTTCATAAACAAAAATGTTTTTAATCAATTCTTTATTTTAAACAATCTACATTGAAAGTTGTTTTAAAAAAAATCTATTTTTATTTCATATGGTATATTGGCATATTGTTTTAATGGAAAAAAATGATATATGCTCAGTATTCCCAGGCTTTTTCTCTTTTTACTTCATTTACAAAGTAAGCATAGTCATAGATCAGTTTCTAATTTTCTTTTTTTCTTCCAATGCTTTCTAAAATCTGAATTCTGAGTACCTTCCTTGCACATAAAAGGCATTTTTAATATTAATGCAATTCATTGATAATTTATTTTAAAGGTTAAATGTTACTGCTCACTGAGTTCTTTGTAGGCTTCATATAGTGGCACAAAATCCCACAGCATAAATTTAGAGAGATGAACTCTTATTATGATGTGAACACCATTTTTCAATTTAATGCCATTAAATCTAAGAAAACAGAAACACAAATCTTAAGGAGAGAGACATGCACCAAGGAAAATTAGACAAAGATTGTTCTTGTTCACTTGGTTTGTCTTAGAAACAGTTACTGCTTGGTGTAAGCTTCAGACAATTTTCTTATATAAAATAATAATTTTGCTACCATAGACAGAATTTTCTCAGTGGAGATTATTTGAAACATAATTTTTCTAACCCTGATCATGCAGCGATAGAGTACATTCTCTTAGCTGCAAAGAGTTTGTGTTTATATGTCCAGCCTAATTATCTTTCTTTTATTCTCTTACTGAGCAGGAATTTTGGAACATATAAACATAATGAAAATATGTGGCTGAAAACATACTCCTAAAGTGGTGCTAATCAATGCCACATTGTCCAATGAATTCAAAATTCAGATATTAAACATAACATTTTTAATTTTTGTGAAGGTTATAATAGACACACACAAAAATATAGCCATCCAAGGTCAGAAGAAATGTGTGTAGTGAGAGTTCTTACCCTTCTCATGTTTTGTTTCTGACAAGCTGTCTGCTCCCTAAAGACCTCATGCCACAGTTTTCCACTCTGTAAGGATTCAAGAGCTGGAGCTTCATGGATTGTGGTGGTTTAACCTGGATGGAGGCCAGGTGTCCACCAAAGCCTATTTCTATTACTCTCCCCCTTCAGCTGGACAGGGCAGAGAAAAGTATAATGAAAAACTCATGGGTTGAGATAAGGACAGGAAGAGATCACTCACTAATTATGATCATAGACAAACCCGACTCTACTAGGGAAAAAATTAACCCAAGCAAAAACAGACTTAGAGCAATGAGAAACAAAATCAAATTTTAAAACAGCTTCCCCCACACCTCCCTTCTTCCTGGGCTCACTTTTATTCCTGATTTCTCTACCTCCTCCTCTGAAGAGTCACAGCAGGACAGGGACTGGGTATGGTCATCAGTCCATCAGGTGTTGCCTCTGCCTCTCCTTCCTCCTCATGGGGAGGACTCCATGGGCTGCAGGTGGATATCTGCTGTAGCATGATCCTCCATGGGCTTCAGGGAGACAGCCTGTTTCACCATGATCTTCTCCACAAGCTGTAGGGGATTCTCTGTTCCAGTGTCCATAGTGCCTCCTCCCCCTCCTCTTTTGCTGATCTTGGTGTCCTCCCCCCTCTTTTTTATATGTTATCACAGAGGCTTTACCACTGTCCTTGATTGGCCTGGCCTTGGCCAGTGGCAGGTCTTACTTGGAGCTTCTAGTAGCTTCTTGCAGAAACCACTCCTGTAGCCACCCCCTAGTATCAAAACCTTGCCTTGCAAACCCAAAACATGGATATATACAGAGGAAAGAAAAGAACAAACAGAACCCTCTGAACATGGAAAAAAAAAATGCTGCAGCTTCCTGAGCAGGTACAGGCAGAATAAAAATTGATTTGGCCATTGGTACACTATGCAGGATTTTGCAATCACTTCTGACAGGCAGATGTTCTCCATGAAGAAAGAATTACTTGTACACAAGGCTTTTCTGGAGGACCTTCATGCAGGGCCTTAACACTTAGTAGTAATCTAAGTAGGCATGTGGAATTCCTCAGGGGTTTTCAGTGCACTTTTTTCTCTTAGGTCTCTGCACAAGGGACACAAATACTTTGTTCCAATGATCCAAATCATCGTCTTTGATTTTAGTTGATTACTTGGTCTTTGCAGCACTTTAATTAGTATCCTATGACCTCTGAACAAGATGCCCATTTTCAGTTAAATACCATACACCTCATAGTTTTTCCACAGGATTATATAAATTATCATAGAAAATACTTAGCTAATGTAACAGAAAAATTTCCCAGTTGTGGAATGCATCGAGCTTCCTCTCTCAGTGCTGAGTAACAAGAGACTACCAACTACTTAGTTGCCAGACTAAGTGCTTGTTAAGTACATGTCGGTTTTTTTTTCCTTTAATTGAATAATTATGCTGTCATAAAGCCAGAACTGATTGCAATTAGGCACATTCTTACTGATTTTCCTTAGTACAGTTCTATTTTCATATGGATGCTGTGTCATCTCATACAGAGGCTATGTCAAGAGAATCGGGACATTCTATGATGCCGGACACAGAGGATGTTTATCCAAGTTTAAATAGGACCATTGCTCATTGATGCATTTGCAAAAACACTGTAAAATCCGCACAACTCACCTTTACACTATTGACAATAGAAAGGGAAGGTTCAGAATTACTATTTTCAATTTAAGGTGAATGCTCTTGAACTTAATACAGTACAGATGTAAAACAAAGTACATAGTCTAATTAGGGAAAATATCTCAGCTATCTTCACTGACAAAATTCACACTCGGAGAACTGTGGGTTCTTCTGGTAAATCAGATAATTAATAGGCTCCTGCAAAATTCCCACAAGTGTAACTTTGTGGTGAGAAACTTTTACACGATAGATGAATATTCACCAAATTAATTCTAAATCAATCCTGTAACTGTATTCTTTTTAGAGCAAGAAAAAACTGAAAAAAACATGTTTTACAGCAACCTACATTTTCCATTTATCTAGCTCTTTCTAAATTTAATCCTGCATCTCCGGCAAAAAATACCAAGTACTGCATCAAGCATCACTTAGAACTTGTTTAGAGAAACAGGAGGTTTAGCTGATAGGAAACTACTGTCTAAGACCTGAAGCCAAGAGGCAAATCTGTAACCTACACTTTCAAGCATGGTTGGAAAATCTATCAATAAAATATTCAATTAGTTTTAATCACATCAGTTTCATCTAATCTTCACCTCAGGTTAAAAACCTGTGGTTTTGATCTAATTCTCAGAGGTGCTGAGCATTGTCATTTACAGTGTCCTTCATTTCATCATAAGTGCAGTGTAAATATTAACCCTTTGTATTGAGAAGTAGGGTTACAGTTCTTACAGCATCTCTGATTTCAGTAATCACAACCCTGTTGAGCACAGTGGAAAACACAGGCACAGAGGTCTGGGACTTGTGTACACAAATACATCCAAGCTGCTCTAACCCTGCTCCAGACTAACAAGATGCAAGATGTGTTCAGTTTAAAATTACTGCAGCTTCATTACCGTGATCCCAGCACTGGATCCACATACTACTTTGGCTCCACAGTATCCACGCTGCTTGTTTTAAACTGGGTGGCTCAAAACCACTTAGGAAATTGTGTCTGTCTTTAGACCTGGTTCCACCATCACCACCAACTAAATTCAGGTAATGGCTCCATGCAGATACCCCTTTTTTCTATGCATCTATTTGCTACTAAATGTACTGCAAACCTACAGGAAGTACAGAACACGTGGATTACTGAATAAAGTCCCAGTCAAGTTTCTTCTGTATGTGCAAAGCAGTTCAGAGTGCCACATGAAGGTTCAATTGTAAGGTGGTAATTTTCCCAAGATCTTCTTGATCTCCTGAACAGGGGACTTTGTGCAGACCATACCTCCTGTGTATTTATGATACGATGTCACAAATAACATCATAAATAACAAATTCAGTATTAAAAAATATAATCTAGGAAATAAACAAGTAAAATACTTGTATCAAAACCGGATGTGTCATAAGTTACAATTATCCATTAATCTTCCATAAAACTGTGATGAAACTGATTTTTACATGAAATGTCTGCCTATCTTGTTACAAAAGATGGTCCATTAATAATTTACTAAATATTTTTATTATGAATTACATAATTTGATGTCCATTTGGTGTCCCAAGGGAAGTGGAGAGAGAGGTGCTGAGCTCTTCTCACTGGTATCCAGTGATAGGACACTAGGGAATGGTTCAAAGCTGCTGCAGAGGAGGTTCAGATTGGACATTAGAAAGCATTTCTTTATGAGAAGGCTGGTCAAACACTGGAACGGGCTTCCTAGAGAGGTGAACAATGTCCAGATCCAGTGTTTCAGAGACATTTGGACAATGCCCTTAACAATATGCTTCAACTTTTGGTCAGCCCTGAAGTGTTCAGGCAGTTGGACTAGATAGTCATTGTATGTCCCTCCCAACTGAAATGTCCTGTCTTATCCTATCCTATCCTATCCTACCCTACCCTACCCTACCCTACCCTAATTTTTTGTCCTAAATCCAAATATGAACCAGGGGGCTTTTGTGGAGAGCTGATATTACTAGTCAGAAGATGCAAACTGCTCTTCATTCTCAAGTAGAATGCACATCCTGCCTATATATCTGGCATTGCATCAAACAAGAGCAACTCATGGGTGAGCCACACAAGTGAGGAGTTGGACTCATGGGTCCCTTCCAGCTCAAGATATTCTTTGATTAAGATTCTTAATCCAACAGAACACTAGTGTTAATTTATTTTTTATAGTTTTAATTTATTTTTGTATAAATTGGTCAACCTAATTCATCAAATGGCATGGCCTTCAGATAGTTGCATGGGTGACAATAAATGTTAGCAAACAACACTATAATTTAGAATCATGGAATGCTTTGGGTTGAAAGTGACCTCAAAGATCATCTAGTTCTAACTACCTGCCATAGGCAGGGACACCCTCCACTAGACCTGGTTGTCCAAAGCCCCATCCAACCTGGCCTTGAACACTCCCAGGGAAGGGGCATCCACAACTTCTCTGGACAACCTTCTCCAGTGCCTCACCACCTCATAGTAAAAGATTTCTTCCTAATGTCTAATGTAAATCTGCTGTCTTTTAGGTTAAACATATTACCCTTTTTCCTATCACTACTGTACCTGATAAACAGATCCTTTCCATCTTTGCTGTAAGCCCTTTTAGGTACTGGAAGGCTGCAATAAGGTCTCTCTAGAGCATTCTCTTCTCCAGGCTCAGTAGCAGATCACAGAATAAATTTTCTGTAACATTAAATTGGTCTCAAAAGATGCTTTCCACTTTAAAATTGAATTATTTTGTCACTGTAGGCTTCTGACATTATGCTTGCAAGAATGTTTTATGCCTGAGTAAAGTTATCAGTCCCACCAAACATCAGGATACATCCAGAACATATCTGAACATATTGCTGTCCTTATTTGATCTTTGTGGTGAACTTCTTCATTTCTTTTATCAAAATCAAAGTTCAGTTTAATTATTTCAATCTTAGCAGTCTGAAGATATAAGCAAGACTGACATAAAGAAATGCATAGAAGTTCACATGAAGGAAACTAACAAAATATAGATGTTTCTGATAGCAATAGGTATTAATGCAAGAGGTCAGTGAAAATTTTATATGATTCCCCACTAAAACATTGTGTCTTTGAAAATTAAAAAACCCCTATGAATTAAACAAAACAATAAATCTTCAAGGTTGCTATCCATAAATATCTTATCGATGTTATTTGCAGCTTTGCAATGAATTGAACTCTAACTGCAGCATGAACAGACAGGAAATCCAAAAGCACAGACTACATATTGAGCTTATTGCTACCCTTCATACATGTTTCTATTTCATTGAAAAATGCATGTCATGACATGGAAGAATCTATAACAGAGAAGATGGGGAATGTAAAATGGAATTTCAGATTTAGAAAATGCTACCAGAATTTCCTTGATTGCAGGGTGGAGCTGTCTTTCAGTAGCTTCTACATTGATGTTTGTGTCCCACTAATCAAAATAATCCTCTGGAGACACATTTGCTGTTTCATCTTATGGAGAGAGGACATGCATTCTAACACTGAGAATGGGATTCAATTTTAACTCTGCACCCGACACAACAGGACCTCATTTTAATTGGACAGATCTTAACTGGCAGATTAAAACACAAATGTGGGGAACAGTGTTATGAAAAACAACTATCCCTGGAATGTATGCTTCAAAGTATTTATTCACCATCTGTCTCTCCTCTTTTCAATTTATCCTATATCATTCATGTGAGCCCAACAGAATGGAATCAGACATTGGTCTCCAAAGTCCTGCCTGACAGAGAAAACAGTTAACAAGGGGAACCAAGTGTCTTTCAGACCCTCTAACTCATGAAACCTTACATAGATAGCCCATATATTTAACTTCAGTGTATTTTGGGATGCAGCTCCTTAAGTTTCAATTCTGGCTTCTTCTTTTTATTTTTTTCTTCTCCACTCTCTTTTTTATTTTTCTTTTTTTTTTCTTTTTTTTTTTTTCTTACAGAAATCTAACTGGAAATAGAAAAAAAAAGTGTTTTCTCCTTAGAACAAACATGGAAGTGCTTCTGGATCCTCTCATGCAAATAATGTACCTGCCATTCTAGAATTCCTAGAGCACTGACCTTTTGTGTTAATGTTTTATTTGTATAATTACAAACAATTTGAATTTTTTTATTACAATTTGCCTCTTATTATATTTTGCCATTAAATGTTGAAGAGGTTCTCCTTTTATTTTCCTGAATGAAAGCCTTTTCTCCTATGATCCAAGGATGCTGCATATGGCATATATAAGTAATATAGACATGAGGTCTATCTAAGCCTATATAAACATGCATTCATAAAGGTTTATGATCTTTAAAGTTCAGAGCTACGGATTTTGTTTTTCTCATGTAAAGCTTTGAACGCTGAAAGTACATTAAGTTTGCAGTATGTGTTTTCACAAGAGACATATATAGCTTGTGCCTCAAATGGCCAGTGAGCCTACAAAGACCTGAAGAGAGTATGCACTAATCACTGAGGATACCATTGTGTGGTGATGAGGAAGGCCCAGGAAACAAATTCTGAAAATCTACTGATGTCCCTGAAAATGTTGTTGATATACCATTGTCTAAATTAAAACAGCTCCCCCTCTCCAGAAAAAAAAAAAAATCAAAAAACCAACCAACCAAAAAACCAAACCAAAAAACCCAAAAAACAGCATACATAAGGAACATTCCTACAGTCAAAAATATTCACTCTTGGGTGGAGTAAAAAACATGGAAGGTAATATTCCCACAGGAGCTACCGCATACAGGCAAGCTACTCATTAGATAGTCACACTTTTTTTGTTTCTGTCTCCCAGATTTCAGCAAATGCTGTCTCCCAGATTTCAGTTTTCTTCTCACAGTTACTGTACTGAGCAATAATCCTGGATGCTGGGTTGCTGCTCACTAAATCATCTTCAGCCTCCCAAAGGTGCACTGCCATCCTACAGCTGCTTGTCTGTATATTAGGCAGGTCTATTTGTTACCCAGATACTAAGTGCAAGGCTGCGGCACACATGGTAGTAGAATCCCAAATAAATTTAAAGAAAAAAATAAGTTTACACCTTTTTCTTTCATTTTGTTATAAAGAGCACACTTCCTGAAAATGTTGTGGATACTTCTTGACTTGTAGGACTGAGTCCTGGAACTTTATAAAGATGTCTTCTTCTCATTTATGAATTGTGAGGTCTGTGGCATGAACCAAAAATCGGAATACAATTTCCACCATCAACAGTAGTGTAATTGCAGAATTCTTCCTTTGCTGCAGCAGGAACAATCCCAGTGGATAGGACAAGACAGCAGTTAAAAAAACATAGTGGATGTACCTACCATGGTTGAGCACATGCTTTGAGATAAATTTCCCTCATGTAGAAATAATAATTTGAGAAGTAGCATGCTTTGGCAGTTATCTCAGATGCAATTGCATCAGGGCAGTTACACTGCAGCTTTTGCTTCAATGCTTCTCAGTTTTATAAAAACCAATTGGTGTAGACATGCCCCAAGAGGTAACCATATGGTAAGTTTGTGAAGCTATGTGAACTCCATAGTGCAAGTCTCAAAAATTCAGGCCATTCCTCAAGTGACAGCTGTGTCTTTATTTTTAATAGTCATCATTACCTGCATCATTAAATGCTCCAGGCTTCAGGTGCTTCTGCTTGGTTCTGTGCAATTCTTTGACTTTATTCGTACACATAGAGACAAATGTAAAGGAAGCTGAGGGATAAATAGGTACTTAATTTAGATTAAGGAAGTTAAATAAATGTTAGTTTCTTGTTATTAATGTTAGTGGCTTTGAAATAATGATCTTTGAAACACACAGCTTATTTTCTTTAATATCTATTACATGGACTTGAAACGTCAGTGCCTAAAGGGAGAGTTTCTCAGTGAGAAAATGTTAATTTAGAAGTAAGTGTTGACAGTAATTGCTCAACACCTGACCTTATGCTTAAAGAAAAGCTGTAAGAATGTTATGATCAACTTTCAGCAGCAAAAATATGCCTTCCTAATACCTACTTTTTATTGAACAAAAAAAATGAAATGTAATAAAATAAAATGTCTGACCTCTAAAGCAACCACATACAGTGTGCCCAGTAGTTCTGGAAGACATTCTAGACATACTATTTGAAACTCAACATTCACTGACTGTTAGCATCTCCTTTCAAATTCCTATGTCTGTGTGATATATAAAAGAAAAAAGAATATGGTAAGAAATCAAGGGCTTTTATACTTTGACCTTAATAAAAGCTACAGTGTTCTCCAAAGCCTTGGAAACAGTAGTTGTTATGGTTTATTTTTGGAGGACTAAGTTGCAGAATTTAAAAGGAAATTTTTAGCTATCAAAGCAGTCTGAGCCAAACAGGAAGTGGTGGTCACCTGAATCATAGAATCAATCACTATCAGAAAATCATTTGAATTAACAGTGACCTCAAAGATCTGTTTAGTTCCGATCCCCCTGCCATGGGCTGGGACAGCTGACCTTGAACACTGCTAGGGAGGGGGTGTCCACAGCTCCACAGCTTCTCTGGGCAACCTGTGCCGGGACCTCACCTCCATCACAGGGAAGAACTGCTTCCTCATATCTAATGTAAATCTGCCCTTTTTTAGTTTAAACCCATTATCCATTGTCCTATAGCTCCCTGTCCTTGTACACAGACCCTCCACAGATTTCCTATGGACCCCCTTTATGTACTGGAAGGCTACTAGAATGCCTGCCCATAGCCTTCTCTTTCCCAGGCTGAATAACTCTTGGTCTCTCAGCCTGTCTTCATAGCAGAAGTGCTCCAATACGTCAGTATGAACCAAGAGTAAAAATGACTTACAGTCAAATACACCTCCACCACATGTTAAAATTATTTTGAGAAAAGACCTTCAGAAAGCCAAATCTGTTTGTGGATAATGTATGACATATACTACATCAGCTTAGCATACAAATTTACATATAGAGTTCAATCAGGTCTTCTGTTCTGGAGAAGATAGGCAAGATTTAAGGATAAATGTTTAAAAAAAGACTCAAGAATTTAGGGAGTGTGTAATTGAAGATACAAAAGTAGATTTTATATGCTTACAATAGCCCTATTGCATTGAGTGGAGTTGTGGCTTCTTAAAGTGACTGTGTTTGTCCTCAGGACTGAAAAAGGAATTAAGGAAATGTTTAAGAAGTTGAGAACTTGAACAAAAATAGTGCCTTTATTCAGTGTCTGAGAGTTATGAATGGATTCTCTATGAAACTCAGATTTGCTGCCACTCTGTAGTGGTAGTAAACAAGTGATTAATTGGACTCTTACTACAAGATCTGTCCAATAGACTTATCTCTTGCACATGCACTTTTCAACCTTTTTTACCCCTTGAAAGACAATATTTTTGACTGTTCATTTCATTATCAATATCCATTGGCAACCTGTGAATGAAATCTGAAAGAACATTCTCCAAATGCTAGTATTTCATGTTATTACTTGAAGATAATGAGCAGGACCTATCTGTACAGTTGAGCTAGAGAGGCTTTTACTTCACTTATGATGACAAATGGTGAAAAAAGGCATTTCTGGAAGAAATTAATTTTGTTCTGAAACAGTATTCAATTGATTGCATGAAATCTTAGGTTAGAGTACAACTCTCTTGCCATTAGCAATAGGGTTAATGTTAATGACATGCTTTTCTTGAGATAGCATTAAGTCAAACTCAATATTTACTTATATTCCATGTCACTTTTGGAATTACTTAATTACACTGAAATACATCAATTGTAATACAGAAGAGCATTTGTTTACAGTGCAACTTTAACCAAAGCAAGCATGTAAATAAAACTATACTGCACAAAACAATTAAAATATAAATAATAATTATAAAAGTGTTTCATACAGAATTGATTCTATGCACAATCAGAACTCAATATGAGGACTTAAAAAGCTCCTTCTAGTCTTTCCTCTTAGAATATAGTGCAACAATTTGTGTGAAAACCAGCTTTCCCAGTTGAAGGACTGGAACACTGGAGAATTTGAGGTTATTACATTTTTTCAGTTTTTCCTAGTGCTGATCTTTTTGGGTATTTTTTTCCAGATAAAAAAAGCTATGGCACAGACCATCTTGAGAATGGATGTCAATAATAAGAAAGGAATAGCAGCCAACTGTCACACCATATTACATCAGATTTTTGCCTCTAGTCCCTCTGGGAAATGTTCTGAATCATAATTAGTACATAATCAGTTTGTGTTTTTAATTAAATAACAGCCAGGTAGCCAAGTATCACAAAGAAAAAAATTTTTGTTCTTGACCTTGAAAAAAACAAAAAATGGAGAACAATGATCAAATTGACCTTGTGTCTCTTTAAACTAAAGTCACCAGTTGCTTTGGAAAGATGTAACATTTTTTTCAGGCTCATCCAACATTGAATCCATCCACATCTTTGAACTTCTGAAAACTGAGCACCTCCTCTCAAGAACTGTCAGTAATTTCATTAGAAAAATAGAAGCAGGTGGTAATTATTTAAGAATGTTATTTATTTTTTCATGCATAAAAGGCAGGTACAAGGTTTTACGGCTATTGTGAAAAGTTAAAGAAAAAAACTTGAGGCAATGAAGACTTGCATTAGGTATCTAAGAGAGTCTAGGGTTTATAAACTCTAATGAGTTTATTCCACAGTGTAGTCGATACATATTTGGTCCCCTGCCATTTTAATTATGTATGAAAAAATAAAATTATTATATTTACTTTTACTGTAAATTCTGACTTCATTAAGGAATCTTAAATTGAATACATCATGTACAAAAAATAGATTTTGAGGAAGACATTGCATATCTCAACATTCTAAATTTAATATGAAGAGTGAACTATCACTTTTTTCCTAGATTCATAACATCTTTTAATAGCAAAACATATAATAGAAAGTTTAATATGCAGATAAATACTTTAGTGTTTCCCCAAGAGACCTATTAATTTTCAATATTATGAAAATGCCAGTAGGTGTCTCTATTGCTCTATTATTTCCAGAGGTTAAAAAAAAGAAAAACACAAACCCAAACCAACAAAACCCCTCAACAACAACAAAAAATCCCAACCAAACAGAAACCTCACAGCAAGCACCACCTCTACCTTGCATCACCACAACATAACCTACAGCATTTCATACCTGGAAGGGAAACATGAAGCTCTCAGTAAAAAACAGATTACATTATGGCTTCTCTCTTCTATCCTACTTCTTTCCCTACAGGTACCTGAGATCTTTCCTAATGTTATGTTTCTTTTATTACACTGGTATTACCTTAGCTATCCAGATTTCAAAATATAGGTTATTTCAATTTGGCTTGTTTTCCTGGAGTTTGGCATTCCTTGTCCTGTAGTCTAAGCACAGCTTTGGACTTCATGATGGTTTGTGTACCAAAGCCACATCTGGTGACAAATCTGTTCATGACATGTTCATCTCTCAGCCTTCCTATTTTGATTTCCACAAATTAGGTGGCCATCAATTAAAATTTTCACATTTAAATTTTAAGGTTTGATAAGTTCTCCAAACTTAACTACTTAAGAGTACTTATAATTACTGAATCTTGCCTCTATGGAAAGTCTTATTTTGTATTAGTGCCAGAAGATAAGGAGTTGCTGGAATGATGAGGACACAGCCGTTGTGAAGAACTTTTCTCTGAGAAATGGAGAAGTAATTCTCAGTGCCATCATAGAGTTAAGAAATTTATCCTCATTTTCCAAGCCACTTAATATTTAACACAAAAAAACCACAAAACCACAAAACACAAAAACATTGTACACTGATTAAAAAATTTGAAAGAACCTACTAAATAAATGTAAGCTGAATAAAATGGACGTCACTCAGTTAAATCTATGCTATATATTATAATCCATTCTTTTTTTTCCTGGATTTGTTCAAAGATTTTTGAGGTACAGACAAAATCTCAATCAATGTGAACTGGTCTACAACGGATGGATTTATTAATTTAACAAATGGCATTAATTCATTAAAAATAATTCAAAATTGCTGATTTGTACTCTAGTGCTTAGAATTGTGTTTTTCTTCGGGCTCTGAAAGTATAAGAAATAAAAAGGGGCTTGAAGTAGTTATCAATCATACTAAAAAGCCTCCAAATATATTAATATAATTAACAATATTCAATATATAGCACACAAAAAAATAATATGTATTAGTATTAAATAATACCAATTGAAAAGCAATGCATAAAGGCATTTCTAAAAAGCTATGCATTCCTTCCAAAGAGAATGTAGAATGCAAACAAACATTCTAATTGCAACTCTGTCTTCCCAATTCCATAATACTTCCTATATTTAAATCGAAATATTTGCTGATTTCATATCTGATCCAAGCTAGTATTTTCAAAAGGGAAATGGCTAACTAGAGAAACTTTTCCTCAGAAACAGAAACTGCAATAAAAAAAAGGCAAATCCTCTGTTTAGACTTGTATTTGAATTTAAAGTTTATCAAGTTGTATAGTAATGTCAAACAGAATTGAATCAAGTTTAGTTAAACTGCCAGCAAGTTAAAACTGGCAAGAAACTTTTCTTTTACTTCAAACAAACATAAAATTGTTCACAAACTGCCTTTTTATTTTTAAAACTATAATAAATTGTGTTTGCAAGGAATGGGCAATACTGCAGCAGATGAGCTGAGTGGAAAACAGCAGTAAAATCCACCCAAGCTATTCTTTGGCCTTGGAGTTATTTGGAGAAGTGGTATATTGTATTCAGTGTGTTTGTATGTATTTCTATGACATATTTTGGGACTTCATCAACCACTTTTCATGACCCGTTTCTCAGAAAATATACACAACATGCTTGCTGCCTCTCTGCAATTTTCTCTCCTCACAAGATGGAGTGGAATGGTGAGGGAAGAATTATTACTTGCTTTCTCAGCTGTATACAACAAAAAACACCTTTTCCCCCTCTCAAGTAATTATCTAATTTTGTTTCATTTCTCTGTGACTCAGGCATATAAGCATGCTTGAAACTTGTAATGTAGCTGGTCAGTGCACAATAATGTGCTTTCTCTACATCTTTTCTTACCTTCTTTTAGACCTGATACCTTCCCTAAAAAAACCTATTAGATAGTATGAAGCTGGGGGAGGTAGGGGAGGGAGGAAGAAGATAAGTGAAAGAATTTATATTGGGAAAAAAAGGTTAAGTGTCCCTTTATGCAGCATGAAACATCAACAGGCAGTTTAAAAATAATCCCTAAAACCTATTCAGGCTCAGGGCTCAGAGCAGCACTATACCTTTACCTTTACCTTTCCTTTATTTTGTACATCTGCTTTTGTCTACATAGAAATGCAGAGAGACCCTAGAAGGTATTCATGTTGTAATATTACATTCCTAATTTTCTCAACGAAAGCAGGAATAATATATATTTTTTTAAAATATTTGGATTCTTGTTTTATATGTTGTTTGGTAATACCATTGAATTCAAAGGGCTTTTTGAGTTGGGGAGTATTTTGGAATAAGGTCCACAAGTGGATACCTTCTTCAGTGCTGTGTCATTGATATGGCACAGTGAAAGGAAAAAGTCAATCAGAGGTGGTAAAAGACAAAGCATATAAAGAATAAAATGCAATGTAATCTCTCTCTTACATGAAATCACACCGTGAATTCATTTAAATATTTTACTGTATTGAAAAATTTGTTATTATTGGCTTTTTAAATTTGTGAACCATTTAGATATTCCTTTTTTTTTTTTTCTATTGTAACTATAGAGAAGAGAAATAGAGAAAATTCTTCAGAAACAAATATACACATACAAAAGTTGTAAATACAACTACATTTGTCCATATGCCAAATACATAAGGTTTAGCAAGTAGCGAGGTGCAGATGACTTAAATGCTGTGTGGATAGAGCATACCTTAAAGAAACAAATGAAGCACAAAACAAGAAAGGAAGAAAGAAGATCCAGGACCAGTTAATTATACATCTCTAGGAGCAAGATCAGTGGGGCATTCAAGTTCACTCAGTCTTTTTAATTCATAACACAGTTATCCAAGGACGTGATAGTCAGTGACATTTCTCCACAAAGTGTCAAGTACTTTGTGCTGCCATCAGAAAGGCAGTTCCTGAATTTTGAGCTCTCAGGTTCTCATTTGGTGAACTTGTGATATTTAGGGGCAGCTAGCATAGCTGGTATTTGAATTTGATCTACTCTATAGTAATAAAATAGTATTTTCATGCTTTTGACATATTCATAGACATTATTAGGAATAAATATTATACATAAGAATATTTGTCATAATAAAAAAAGGATATCATTTGTATCTAAAACCAGAAATTTTTTCTTAGATATTCAGAATCATATACAAGCTTCTAATGTACCTGTATGAAAATTAAATGGGATTATCTCTGGCTCTTCAACTATACAGCAACATGTCTCATATTAAAGATTGCATTAGTTTCTGAGACAGCATGGAAATAAAATGACACAGAAATTACCATCTTAAATTATCACAAATTTAAGAGTCTAGGCATATTGTTTCTTCTGTTGCTTAGTCCAAGAAATAAAAGTCTGACTTTTTCAAATATATTTTATCTTAATTATCACTTTCAATTAAAATATTTTTGCTAGAATTATACACAAGAATCTTGTTTCCATAATAAGTGGGACCATAATATGCTGTGAAGCAGCTGAACATGAATCTTTCCAAACATTTCAAAGTTGCAGACAGGATGTCTCTTCTCAGATTTTATTAAATGAAAGAAGTTAAAACATGCAATCACTCAAATAATCATTCAAACCTATGGAGCCTTATGAAACTATTATAAAGAGTACATTTACAGGTGGAATTCATATGCTTAACTATTTATAAAAATCCCAGGGCTGTATGAAATATACAGCAGTACCAGTATTTAACTGCTGTATAGACGTTTAAGTAGTCTAGCATGAGAAATACACATCCTGTCCTTAATATATACATATGTGAGTGTAAGAATACATACACTTACATACCTACACTTGGAAATTATTTCAAGTGCTGAATATGCAGTGTATTCACTTTTCCTTAAAAGAACATTGTTTTTTATGTATATACGCACACACATACATATACATGCACACACAGACAGAGGAAAGAATGACTTTGCAGTTAATATTCAGTATTAAACGGGATATCTTTTCATATAGCACAATCATCATGCACCACCTTCTCTCTCTGTATCGTGCATTTTTTCCCTACAATAGGCAAAACAAAAGGATCACTTAAAATGCAATTACTAAATGTGAAGTACTGTTTTTTCTTCCTTCTAAACACTCACCTTTGCTGAAATAAACAAATCAAAACATCTGATTTCTGTGTCTCTTCATCTGCTAATAGAATTTATTTCCCAGGTTTATGAGGTATTTTCATACTAATTTTCCAAAGTTTCACAGATTTTGTGTTATAGATACTGAACTGTTTGGGGGGAGCGGGAGAGGAAAAGATTTGCATTTGCGATTAATGGTATAATCACACCTTTTTTTGTTCACAGTTTGCTGCATAAGTACCATACATTTCTGCAAAGGACAGGGACTGGGCAGCAGAGACAAGATGTCTGTGTGGTTTGCCTTCACTGCTGCTGTCTGTGATGTCATGGGAACATTTGCAGAGCTCATTCCTGTCCTAGGAATGGTCCTGTTGACTGTGAGGTTGTAGTGTCAATGCAGGTCTAGACAGCAAAAAGGGAGCCAGCTCTGTGGGTCCAGTTTGGCACACCTCTGACAAACTAGAGAATTGATTGCAGAAGGAAGTGAATGCCAAAAGAAGCAGAGCCATTATACAGAAGATATAGGCACAAGATGTCCTTTTGAAGACTTAAGATGATTGTGCGGATTTAATTAATGAAAGAGAGGCACAGAAAACTGCTAAATTAAAAAGCAAGATGAAAGGTAAGGGCTTTCTCTTCAGTTACTTTGAGTGAATAAATGTTTCATTGCTATGTCTAAAAAGAATTTCTACTGTGACCTTTACCCAGATGGAAACATTCTTATTTGATGTCAGCTATACATAGAATATTTAAATTTAGAGGAGTTAGATCATGAGAGATCAAATTTAGCCTAGCAATAGTCTAGGAATATTCTAGAGGAATTCATGGAGGCGGACACCTGATTGTGTTTTGGTATGAGACCACTCCACTGCAAGATGGTTTAGCTCTTCCTGTTGTGGGGTAAAGAGGCAGGACTGGACTAGTAGATATCCCTGCAAACC
This sequence comes from Porphyrio hochstetteri, assembly GCA_020800305.1. NCBI lineage: Eukaryota > Metazoa > Chordata > Aves > Gruiformes > Rallidae > Porphyrio > Porphyrio hochstetteri. The sequence continues at coordinate 19,633,326 of CM036906.1, read as the reverse complement.
AGTAATATTTTAATCTTCTAAATAGTATGTAGATCTAGTAATAATAAGTGCTCATTAGCTCTTCTTCTAAAACATTAACTAAAGCTCAAAATATCATTTTGAAAATACATGTTGTGCCTGGATTAGACACATGATCAGTGATTGCTTTTTAAGAGGCTGGATGCATGAAGTGGGCTGGCTTCAGTGAAGCTGTGCTTTTGGAACATACTTAGCTTTTCACAGACCCAGTAGTGCCTCTCTTTTAGGGATGCCTCTACGGAACTACTTGCTGCAAGTCTGAAGTGCTGACCTCCAGACCAATGAAAAACATTGCTGGTTGTTACACAGTCTGAGTCCTGATTCTATCCTTAGCTTAATTGCTGACTTGTGTTTCCTTTCCAAAATCAACAATCATCCCTTTTTTAGAAGGAGGAGATGAAAGGGATGCACAGGGACACGTGGAAGTGTTCCATATTGTTAAAGAGGATGGACAAAGTATGCAACAGAGGCAACTGATTCTGTGAGAAACCCTAGACAAAAATGTTTCTTGCCATGTATGGATATGTAGGATTGAGTGTGAATGAGCCACCTGACTGACTTTGATGTAGCTATTTGAACTTGTGTGTTGAGATAAAGGCATTTTAATGGGTAAAGCAAAAGCTGTGCACAAAAGTAGAGCAGAAGAAAAAAAAATAATCAATCACCCCACTTCCCATGGGCAGGCAGGTGTTCATCCATCTCCAGAAAAGGAGGGCTCCATCATGTGTTATAGCAATTTGGGAAGACAAATGCCATCACTTTCAATGTGTACCCCTGCTCCTTCCTGTTCCACGAGCTTTGTATGCTGAGCATGACATCACATAGTATGGAACTTTGGTCAGTTTGTGTTAGCTGTCTTGCCTTTGTCTCCTCTCAACTTCTTGTGCCCTACACACTGGTGGGGTGGGGTGAAAGTTAGAAAAGGCATTGAATCTGTAAACACTTCTCAACAATAACAAAAACATCTCAATATTATCAAAATGTTTTCAGTATCTGTTATGAAGAAAATTATCCTGGCCAAAACCAGCATAACTTCAAGTAAATAATTTTGGAACAATGAATACATCTTAGCAATTTGTATTGGGACCAGACTCTTGTGTCTGCTGGCTATATAGATTAGCAATGGCTAAGTAGTCATCATGAAGGAATTGACAGGTTACATTAAAATACTGCAGTTATGTAATTTTATTACATTTCTAATTTGTAGAGACCAGATGAGCAGATCAAATAAACATTTTGTGCAGCTGGAAACTCTGTTAGTGGCCAAAATTGAGAACCAAAGCCTAAATAAACAAACTCTAAAATGAATTCCCTCAAAACCTGCATTTTTGTTGAACCAATGCCTCATTCATTTATGTGCAGCTTTTTTTGTGACTCTTACTGGCCAAGACCCCTGTACAGCAAAGATTAAATCCAGTGTCCTGAAATGTGAGTGCTGACAATATTCCTCTACTACAGATCTTTTGCTTTCAGGTCTATAATATATCTTGACACAAGCAAGAACTACAAATTCCTACTCTTAAGCACATCTTCAATTACTTGTTACATCAGCAGCATATGCTTACAGATGCTTCTGACTCAAGGTCAGCAGGATTCTACAGTCACCTTAAGTTCCTTATGTGATCTAAAATAAGAGAGAGAGGAAATAGGCTAGTTCATTGTTCTGATTTTGAAAACTTAGGCATGATGTTTTGCATTGAGAAAAACAAGACAATATAGTATGACCATACAAGAAGAAAATAGCAAATGGATGTTTTGTTGTTTCTTGTGTCATACAAATAACTGCTGGTAGAGTTCTTATTTAAAATTTGGAATAAAGTTTGGGAAAATAAAAAACCAAACCAACAACTCCTTTGCTTTTAAATGTGGTAGGAAAGCATCATTGAATTTACTAGAAAACATGAGGGAGAGGTGGCTTCATTTAATTGTATTGACCTATTAATCACAGTTGCTTTCCAATGACTAATTACAAGAATTAAAATACAAGAATGGAAAGGATCTGCTTGGTCTTGGAGTCCAAATCCAGCACATAGAAGACAATCTCAGTTCTGCTGCAGATTTACTGGAGATTTTCTTTAAAAGTGAAAATCTTTTAAATTCTAGGACAAATATTTCACACCAACATACATTGATGACAGTCATGCTCTTTTAGTGTCTACTACTGAAGTAAGGAATGTGTTTCCCTTCTCAGACTACTAGCCTATCTCTTTATATGTTCTTCTTCCGGCTGATGTGGTTGTCAAGCCATTCTCCATCATATTTGAAAAGTCATGGCTGTCAGGAGAGGTCCCCAGGGACTGGAAAAAGAGTCATATCACTCCCATTTATAAGAAAGAGAGCAAGGAGGACCCAGGGAACTACAGGCCGGTGAGCTTCACCTCTGTGCCTGGGAAGATCATGGAACAGATCCTCCTGGATGACATATTAGAGCACATGAGGGATGAACGTGTTATCAGAGACAGCCATCGTGGCTTCACCAAGTGAAGGTCATTGCCCACCAATCCAGTGAACTTCTATGATGGAGCGACAGCATCAGTAGATAAAGGGAAGGTGACCGATGTTATCTACCTGGACTTGTGCAAGGCCTTTAACACAGTGCTCCACCACATCCTTATCTCTAAACTGGAGAGATGTGGATTTGATGGGTGGACCATCCAGTGGATAAGAAACTGGTTGACAGAACGTAGCCAAAAGGTGGTGGTCAATGGGTCTATGTCCAGGTGGAGGCCGGTGACAAGCAGTGTCCCCCAGAGGTCTGTCTTGGGACCGATGCTCTTTAACATCTTTATTAATGACATCGATGATGGAATTGAGTGCACCCTCAGCAAGTTTGCAGATGACACCAAGCTGAGTGGTGTGATTGACACAAAAAAAGAAAAGGAAGCCATCCAGAGGGATCTTGACAGGCTGGAGAGATGGGCCCGGGTGAACCTAATGAGGTTCAACACTGCCAAGTGTAAGGTGTTGCACTTGGGCTGGAAGAATCCCAGACATAGATACAGACTGGGAGAAGAGCTCCTTAACAGTAGCCCTGCTGCGAAGGATCTGGGGGTTCTGGTGGATGAGAAACTTAAAATGAGCCAGTAGTGTGCTTTTGCAGCTCGCAAGGCCAATGGTATCCTGGGCTCCATCAGAAGAGGGGTGGCCAGCAGGGACAGGAAGGTGATTGTCCCTCTCTACTCTGCCCTTGTGAGGCCCCATCTGGAGTACTGTCTGGGGAGCTGAGCTTGTTCAGCCTGGAGAAGAGAAGGCTGTGGGGGGACCTCATTGCAGCCTTCCAGTACCTGAAGGGAGCATACAAACAGGAGGAGAATCAACTTTTTAAAAGGGTAGATAATGTCAGGGAAAGAGGAAATGGATTGAAGCCAATGGAAGGAAGTTCTTTACAGAGAGAGTGGTAAGATGCTGGAAAGGACTGCCTGTGGCAGGGGTGTTGGAACTGTATGATCCTTGGGATCCCTTCCAACCCAGACCATTGTATAATTCTTTGAGTCCCAGAGTGCCACAAAATTACACTCTTATATCTCATCACTTGAAAGTTTACTTAGCCAAACTATTTTTTGTGGCATTGTGAACAATGAAAAGATTGCATGAGAACTTACCCACTTACATTAGCAGTTTCCCTATCAATCACATTTCTGATAACGTACACAATATGTCGTCTTTATTTTTCAATCTCATCCAGTTAGTAGCAAGCATTTTGTGCTATTTCTTAAAAAATATTGTAGTGTAAAAGTAAAAAGAAATCTGAAAAACAGACCATTTAGATCTATTTAGATCTATTTAGAACAAGAAATATTTATCAATTGCTGTCTCATTTCTATCTATAAGCAAGCCTTTGCTCTTCAATAAAATTAATATGTTCAATAGTCTGTCTGAATGACTTGTGATATCCTGCATTAACAATAATATCAAATATTGTAAAAACTTTTATCTGGCCATTGGATGACTTGACTAACCCTATGAAGAAAGTAACTTCTCATGGACTTAACGCTTCTTTTTAGAGATCAAAAACTAGTGTCTTAGTTGTTCTTTTATGTGTTCATTCTGGTTTTGTTGTTTCTGCTTGTTTTTGCTGTTGTTTTTAAAAAGAGACTGAAATTGCATAGCCTAAATATTAAAAATATTTATGAATTCCAGAGAAAATATGAGGGGGTTTCAACATTTTATTGGAGGAATATGAACTGATCAACATAATAGCATTAGAATGAATAAATTATAATAAAGTTTTATCTTATAGTTCATCTACCCGTCTAGGCTACAAAAATTTAAGATATTCACATAGAATTCTATTTTTTTTTTAGTTAATATCATGGTTGACTAGTCCCTCCTGACCACTTCAAGACTAAAATATAACTTTAAAAGTTATGTTTCCCATGTTTTTTTCATTCATTTTCCCTCCAGAACTTTTCTTTCTAAATTTCTTCAGCATTAATTTTAAAAGTAGTAAGAAACGAGGTGGGAGGAAAGGGAAGAAATAATATTTTTTATTCTTTCAAACTTCATGTAAAAATTTCCATGGAAAATTGTCTGTATATTACTTTCAAAAACTTAGAATGGAATTGGATTATTAAATTTATGTGGGAGTGGTTAATGAAGTTTATCATTAAAAGAAGAAGTCAGGAAAAAAGAAACCAATCAAGGTCATCTAGAAAAATATAATGTTTAAGAAAAAGAAGAAGAAAAAGAAAAAAATTATTATCAAGAAAACAGAGGCAGAAGATGACATTCTGTTAATGTGCAAGATTATTCTACAAATAATAAAGCTATTTTCTTTTCTATTCAGAAGCAGTTTCCTGTCAGACAACATTGCATTAATTGCTTTTATCATAGCATAGGAAAATGACAAAGCTGTTGTAACACTCAGAAGTAGTATATTGTAATGACAATATCCTGATTGTATTTGACTGTGCAGGAAAGCAATATATTAAATGTTTTTCTAGTACACAAAAAAACAATGAAATCTGAAGCTCCACAGAAAGACAAACTGCTGGGCAGAACTCTTCCTCCTCTCTCATGAAAAAAATTCCACAAATACCTGAAAAAACAAGCAAACTCTTAATTTCCTGGGTCAACATATAGAAAAGAACATGATCAATGGTCTTAAGATACTAAAACCTTCAAGAATGTGCTATCAGCTCAAATTTTTCAGTGCTTAAGCTATTTTAGTCAGTCAGGACTTTGGACTGGAAAAGACGATTTATCTTGAGTCTATGGTTAGTTTGATTACTACAGACGTCCTTGTTTTGAAACTTGCAGTTTGAATCCAGTTCATATCTCTTTTTAAAAGCTTGTATATGTTGCTTTTGATCCCTCTGTCAATTATTTAGAAAGTGCCTTTGTAATTTATTTTTATTTTTTAGAGGAATTTTCCAACTGGTACCTATGCAGTTCACATTGTAACCAAAGTATGATAAGATAATTACAGAAACTGGTCTCGGAGGTCTTCCTTACAGTCTTCTGAACACTGAATTAGTCTCTTGTGCTCACTTCTGAAATGATATCTGAACACCTGCAGCCTCCATCAAAATAATAGAATTCTGCAGATCTGTTTCTTTCCCTCTAACTCTATTGATCATCAAAATAATGTTATTTCTATTAATTCCCTAGGTTTGTCAATAAAATCAATCTGATAGTGGAACAGCAAGACAGTAGAAGTTTAGCAGCTCATTTGGAATTTACCAGATAATTAGTTTGAATTATTCTGTAATAATAGAATATTAGTAGGAAAGGATTCTCTGAAAAACTCTTTAAGAAACGGCAGAGTCAAAGCAGGCTTAAAATGAGAACTATCAAAACAAGAAATATCACCAGAGTCTGAAAGGATGACATTTAAACCATTATCTAGCTAGGAGAAGCTAAAAAGTCATAGATCATTGTCTCTGAGTTCAGACTTTGCTTACAAAAATACCAGCAGAGAGATTGAAGAGGAGGTACATATTCCAGTAAAATCTTCTTTCTTCCAGAAAGTACTTTAGAAGTCTGTGACATGCACTGAATTCTTCTCTAACAACTATTTTGCCACATATTCTATTCTTCAGAAGAGAATTATACTAGAATATATTTACTTTCTGACAAGAAAAAATTGTAAATGTTTCTATATTATGTTGGTAAAATTTTTTATTGTTTGCATGTATTTCTGATAGCACAATTAATAGTAGACATTTTTCATAATAATAAAGAGTTCATTTTTTATAATGAGCTCTTTAAATCTTAGTACAGAGTTTCTTTCTGGAAAAGTTTTAAGAGTTCTTAAAGTCATTTGTGTGTCTTGTTCATTTCAAGTCAGCTGGAAGATTTTGTTAACAGCAGAACAAATCAGATGCAACTAGAGGAATTATCTGGTATAATTAGAGAGAAATTTAATTAAAAACTCTTGTGATTGAGTCGATAATTAATATTATGACAGGTGCAATTTTAAGTACCTTCCTTTGGTGACTAACTTCAGAAAATATTTATAGTACATCAGTGTTTCAGACGTTGATGAGAGTAATGAATCCTATGTGTATGTTTTTCTTGTCTATTAATTTATTAATATGTTGCTTTTATTAGATGTATGCTACTGTCTTTTTATTTTAGACATTTAGAGCTGATAGAATTCAATGAGATACTCAAGGCACTTCATATTTTCATCTAATTTTTTGGAGAAGGCTCTGTGATAGTTAGATTATGCCAAGATAAATTATTTGACAATAACCTAATTAACAAAATGTAAGTGACATATATTAAATAAAGCTCTGAAGAAATACCACTGAATATTTTAACACTATTTTATAAGGTTTGTGTTTTCCTAAATACCTTCTTTATGTGGAGGAGGTGCGTTAGTATTCTCATTTCTTCTGTAATTTTAATCCTTTTCCTAATAACTGGAATTTAACTTTTTTTATATATATTTCATGTTTTGAAAAAGTTTTTTAGAATAGTGTGTGTTAATCATCTCATGACAGACCCACTAAGTGCATGTGAAGCACGCATGTGAAGTCAAACCTACAAATGTTTACTTGTAGCACTATTTTTTTTTTTTACTTTTTGTGATACAAGTAAACCAACCAGAGTAAGCATAAATGTCATTTACTGTATTTTACAGACAGTGCTGTTTCAAGGTCAAGGCAGTCAGCTGAAGCTAGTTATGTGTTGCTCAAGGACAATGACAACTGCTGAGAACCTTTATGTGCAGGTTGAGATGAAGTCTATCTGATATAGTCTGTGAAGTATATAAAGGTACAAGTTTGTCTTTAAAATTTAACTGAAATAAAATGCTTATATAGGAAAGGCATATAACTACTACTTATCCATTTTAGCAACTCCATACAGTATAATCAGTATTTGCTGTGTGTTTGCCTACATGCTTGGTGACTGGGCATGCTGTTTTCTAGTATTTCTTTGGATGAGAGTGCATTTGCTGCAGTTACACTTGTGTAGATGTTTGCTAGGTAGCCTTTGCAGTGTGTGCACTGCTAGAGCTTTATATTTGTGTGAAAGTGAGATTGCTGCTGCTGCAGCTGTTGAATCTGAGGTATAAACCTGTGAGCTGCCACCATAGGACTAACCATTGTAATTGGACAACTGATTAAGAAATCATCTTGATGATGATCTAAACAAACAAACAAAGAAACCCACACCAAAAATAAACCCTCCAATTTTTCAAATAACAATAGAGTTATCTGTTGGAAGAAATTGGAAAGGTAAACTGACAATATAAAACTTCAAAAGAGTTTGATGTTTATGAAACTCTTATCCTACATAGAGTAGTAACTCTATTCTAATGCAATAGACCACAGAATTTGTATACAGGGTTTTTTTGAGGGGGAAAAAGTCTTTACAAGGATCAGTTGTGATATCAATTATGCATTATAAAAAATAATCTAGGAGGCAAATGCAACCATTTTTTGTCCAGGGACTGGAGTTTTAGTTAAGAATATGCTGTATGAAAGCAAAAAAATAAAAGAAAACCAGGAAAACAAAACAAACAAAAAAAAATAAGAGAGAGAAAATTAAGAAAAAGAAAGTGAAAAAGAAAAAGGAAAAAGAAAAAGAGCCTTAACAGTTTAAACACTGACCTGGTCACAAAGCACCTCCTCATGTGACAAAGTAAAAAAAAAAAGGGGGAGGGGAAGTTGACTATCTATTTCAGTTTCCAGAAACTAGTTATTTGTCACATTTACCAGTCAGAACACCATGGTTTATGTGGTGCAATGTTCAGCCTAAATTTCTTTTCTGCAATTTTCCTTCAGATCATCAAGAATGAACACTGACCATGAACAAATGAAACCTTTATTGTAGCAGAACCTTCCTCTGTTTTCCTCAAGTTAATGCTCAAACTGAGATGTGAAAATTACAGGATGTATCGTGAAAAAATTGCTGTCAAAACAGGAAATATTTTTATTTCTATGTTATCTGTGATGTGCCTACCAGCCTTTGAGTGTTACCTTAAAATCATCCATTTACAATTTCATGCTGTGACTACCTGATAGCAGTATTAGCTGGCAGATGACTATCAGGGTTTTTACTTGCAAACATGCCTTTGCACTTTGCAAACACTAACATTTCAAGAGCTGCAACACTGCTTAATTATGTTTATGATAAGAAGAGCAGGTAGAAGTTGCTGACACCTTCCATCCTAAGACATTTCTTCAGCTGATTGGAACTCTGCTGCATTTCAGACCAGAATTTCTGATATATGTAGTCTCCTGATCATAAGTTTAATTTTATTTTCATAATTTCAGCAAAAGCAGTTCAATCAGAATGAGGCTGGGGCATGTATTCCCACGTAAAAGAAACTTTATAAGGTTTCTGAGGGATTTTTCAGGTGCATGCTTTTAATAGATGTGTGCATATATGGGTGTGTTTTAGAGGAATGTTGTTTATAAGAGGAAAAATATACTTACTGATGCAAAATGCAATGATTTCTGAACAGGTTATGGATATTAAAAAAAAAATCATTGATGTAGTTAATTTATCTGAATGTAAGGTAGCTCATTTAAATAAATAATACTTAACACAAAAATAGGTAGCTCATTTATCCTTGGTGTGCTTTATTCTTGCTTCAGGATATCAGCTTTTTTCTGAACTGCTGCATTAGCCTGGTGTGCAACATTACACATAAGCTGTGAGCATGGAGAATGCATCTGTGTTCCCAGCACCCTTCCTTGCTCAGGCCATGCAGCTGGAGGTGGAGGGAATGTTCAAGTGGAGTACAGAGGGATAAAGTCTATGATTATGTGTATTCAGCTTTGAGATGAGGTGAAGGCCTTTTCACTTTTCTGAGTGCAGGACTGTGCAACCTTCATGTCCTTTAAATACGGTTTAGTCACGTTTCATGATCTCAGCCAATATCAGAGAGTGATGTATTTCCAAATATGCAGATTTTCAAAGTCACACCAAAGCTTTTTAGATGTCAAGTCAAAAGTTAATGAAAATTATAATTTTGCCTTTCAAGCAAACTCTGCATTTAAAAGCAATAAATTAGGAAGCTTATGTTAGCATCACAAGAACATAGTTTTTAAAATATTAAATTAAATATATATTTTAATGCTTCTGCCTTACTTATCAAAGAGCTGGACATCCTTATAGATTTCCACTGATTTCAGAAACACTGAACCTTTTAAATAAACCAAGATTTTTGTTGCCTTACTGAAAGAAAATAGAAGTCTGATCATTTACCAGGTCAGGTACACGCACCTTACATTATCAAGTAGAGCTCCAAAAGAAAACAGATGTGTGGCTTCCTTCATTGCGGTTATACTGAGTGTGCATTTCAGATGATGCTGGAGTATTCTCCACACTGCTGTGGTGGGATATTCTCAAGGGCACTCTCCATGATTTTTGTATTCACCCTGAAGACCATTAGGATGATCCATAGTTTCCCAGTTTTTACCAAAGTGCAGTATATATCTATCCCCCAATTCCTTTTATCATGCCCAGCAGAACTCTCCTACATGTTTCTGTGCTGAGCTTACTTGACTTAATTTCTTCCTGATTCATACTTTCTCCAATAATGAAAGTTAGATCTGGTACATGTGTGTTTACAGACAAATAAAATATTAGTGCTCTGCATTTATAACACAAGCTTTGCTCTATATAGACAAAAGGAAATGGTGCAGCACCAGTTTCAGCTGATGTGTGTTTATAATGCCGGCAAGAAGTATACTAATCCTTACCTACAGCTGTGATATTCACACCAAGTAGGGTCTCCTCTTGGGCCTTGCCATATGTGACTCAGCTTTACACTTACAAAACTGCATCAACATTTAGGCCAACCCCTTACATACCTGCTGCTCCCAAACTGCCTGCATGCGTCAAGGACACTACCTGCTCCCCAGTGTGTGATGACAACTGTGATTGACAAAGGACAGGCAAAGTGGCCTAGAAATCTAGAGTACGGATTTAAGCTTTCAGTCTCTTACAGCTCTCCCTGAAACCATAATTTCTTTTGTTCCAGATTACTGACACAGTGCTGTACAAGCAACACATAGCCTACAGGCTTGGTCTGCTTGAGTGCCTTCACTTGAAGTGCAGAGAGCACATCATGCACTCCAAGGAATAAGGGCATTGTCACATTCTGACCCTGGTCTCCCGGCTCCACATAGGACCAACCAAGTCACAGCCTGTGACTTGAGTGCATCGTCCAGTGGCTTCTTGAGCTCAGTCAAGATCAGTCCTGTGACCACTTCTCTCGGGAGCCTGTTCCAGTGCCTGGCCACCCTCTCAGTAAAGAACCTCTTCCTAATATCCAGCCTAAACCTCCTCTGTCACAGCTTCATACCATTATCATTATCAAATATTCGTATTCATGTATAAAACCCTGTCAGTATGATTAACTATGTGCACATGAAACAATCTTGCATACACCATTTTCTAAACTACACAAAACCAGTCAGTTAAAGTAAAATGGACTTTTAGTATATCTGGAGATAAATACAGATCTGGGTGGTTCCACAGGTTCCATTGTCAAAACCAGTGCCTGTTTTTTATATTCTGTGCAATCTTACTAGTCAATGTAAAGTTCTATTCCCTTACCAAAATTCTAGCAGAAATGATTAAATACTTATATGCTTTCTCTGATCAAGGTCATCTTCTAGAGCCTTTTTGATCTTCCATTGAAATAGGACACATATTAATCTGTTGAGAATCAGAAACTGGTCTCTATGCACAGATTTTCAACTTGTTCTGAGTAGCCTCAGTTGCTATTTTAAACCCCAGTGCAGAGCTGAAGATTTTAACTAGAAAAAAATAAATTATGCAATCTCGTTTTTGGATAAAGAATGATTTCAACAGTAGATAGAACACAAAATGATATTCCGAATCCTGAGAAAGGAAAGGGTTTTCATAATCATTTATTGATGAGAAAAGGGAAAAAAATAACCCAAACACTAATATCTTTCTGTAGTGGGAAAATTCTTCCTTGACTTTTGTCCTCTTATTTGGTTTGTATTTCTATAAAACAACTTGTAACACAGAATTTTCTTCTTGCAGAAATAAAGGTATATATTTTCCTAGATAGTATCCCCTGCTACTAAAGCAACACCATTAGATAAAACGTTGCTTGAAAATAAAATTGAAGACTTATTTTTCCTTTCTCTCAGCAAATACCTGAAAGCAATATCTACTTTGTAAATTTTATTTTTTTTTCTAATTTATCTCTTACTAACAGGTCATGAAGCATCAGATCAGGGTAATCCTGTGCTGTAGGTCTAGGCCCTCTTGGACTGTAGCTCTGTATCAGGCCTTATTCTAATCACCAGATACATGAAAATGCCAATCAGTCATCATCTCTTGTAATATCAAACAGAATTCTGTATCAGGCCTTATTCTAATCACCAGATACATGAAAATGCCAATCAGTCATCATCTCTTGTAATATCAAACAGAATTCTTATGTAAGTCAGTAGGATCATTTTTTCCTCATTTACTGACAGAAAAATATCCACTATAAATTATGAACCTTTCCTAGTCAGACCACAGTTTTCTGTTTTCTCTCTCATGACAGAGAGAAAATTATGGTAAATAATTTTAATTTTAATTAATAATATTAATAAAAACAATAATAACAACAAATATGGCTATTAGCATTTACCACTTGAATGTGAATTGCACAGTTACTATTTCAACCAGGAAAATATTGAGGCGAATTAAACCTTGAAAGGTTTTGAACTTTTTACAATCATCTGTGTAGTCTTACTCTCTAAAACATGCATATATATTACTAGTTTTAAATATGCTACATCCTGGTTTGTTGACTCTATAAAATGTAGATCCTCATCTGTCATTTAACAACCATCTGGTGTCTGTTGGCAAAGCATCACTTCATCATGTGCAGAATATTGTTCATGTGAGAGCTCTAGTCCTTAAGCAAATTGAGGTATTGATATTTTTGACATGATCAGATCTTTTTCTTTTTTTCTCTTATAGATCTCAGTTTTGTGGATTATTCTTGATATACAAAGTGTCATTTTCAAGCAGAAACATATTTAACTGTCCTTCATACCCTGAGGCTTAAAATTAGATACTTATCTCTGCATTTAGGTACCCAACAAGAAACCTATTCAGGATTTTGAGACCCAGTCATTATATGCCACTCTCACTAACTGCAACCTAAGTTCTCAGGTGCTCAGCTGTTGTTAGTGTGTTCAGTAAGTCAGGTAGGTGTTCATTTAGGTCATTGATATATAATGCTATGTGTGAATTGAAGATTGCCATTTTAAGCAGCAGTTTTTGAATCTGTTGGCTACACTGTTTTCCCTAGACTAACAGCCTTTGACAAGTGTCTCTCTAATTTCCCAACTGTTGCTTTGATTTTATATTGCTGTCTAATAGAATATCACTAACCTATCAGATCCAGCGGAAAAGAAATTATGGCCTCCCAAAATTTGATTTAGTGCCAAAATTTGAAATTATATGCAAGTACAAAAAGAAAATTATGCAGAGTTTCTGCCAAATGTAGACTATTGCAAAAAACTTTTGAAATAATACCAGTGTTAGAATAAGACATAAATTCTATCAGATTTTTTTTAATGTTTCAATAGAGTTATTAAATGTTTATGATTTGATTTTTTTTTTTAATATTCCATTCTAGGGACTTAGTTTGAAAATTTCTAAGATATTAAAACACAACCAAAGTCTGTTTTCTGTAGTGTAATTTCCTCAGTGAACCTTAGGCAAATCTGCTGACTGTTCAATGGTCCTTACTGTGCTCAAAGATGTCAATGCTTGCAGGCAGACTCAAGCACTTATTAACCACTAATTTTGTCATGCTTCCTAGCTTTCAGGATATACAAAAATATGTTTTAGGTACATCTGAAAACAATTGCTCTTCACGTTCAATGTTCCTCTAAAAAAGAATTATTCTGTTAGCTAATCAATGACTGCAAATTTTTTGGTCTTTATATATATAGTATAATCAGAACTCAGTTGTCACTAAGTTGATGAGTGTTTGTGTGTGGGTTGTAACTAACAATGTTCCTACCCTGCAGTCAAAAGGACTTGTGTATGGGTGGTGATGCGATTATTGTATCTATAGCAGTAGAAAGCACAGTATGTACTAGCTGCCCAAATTGATTTAGCAGCTTCTGATGAGTTTGGCTACTGTGCTGTGAGTAGTTAAATTAAATAGTTTAATTGTAGCTTATGTATTTCTGCCACATCCATGTACACCTCTACTAAAAGTTGCTAACTTCACTCGAATTTTCTACTTTTCAGTGCTTAAACTCTATTGGTGTGGAATAGAGAGGAGACATCTAATTTTAAACAGCTGGTAAGTGTTTCCTTTCTCCTCAGTTACTGCGCTTTATTTTTCTGCTTAAAATTCTCAAGAGTGCCTCATCCTGCATATTTGTGGATATTTCTTAGAAATTACTTTTTCTGTCCTTATCTGTTTAAAGATACATTTTGAAACGTGTTTAGCGTTAAAGTAGAACATGCCAAAGAAATAACTGTGTTTCCAAAGCTATTACATAAATATTCATGAAGAAAGAAACTGTTTCAGCATTTTATCCTAACCTCTGGCCTAGTATATATTCTTCTCACTTTTGGATTGACCAAATCCTGACTAAGAAATGAAAAAAAAAAGTTCTTGTTAAATAATGCTATTTGGATGTCGTGGTTTAGGCATAGCTGGAGGCCAAATGCCAACCAAAGTTGGTCTATCACTCCCTTTTTCAGCTGGACAGGAGAGAAAATAGATATTGAGAGGCATAGGAGTCAAGATAAGGACAGGGAGAGATCATTCCCCAGCATCGATCACTGCTATGGCAGGCAGTCATAAATCACAGTGTCTCAGTCTCTCAGTCCGAGTCCTCCACAGGGTCACAAGCCTTCCCCCAGCAAACCTGCTCCGGTGTGGATCTCTCCCTTGCTCATCTCTGTGTCTCTCTCCACCAGCTTCTAGTGCTGGCAGAGACTTGCTCCAATGTGAGTCACAGCATCTCTGTATGTCTCCATCTGCTCCAGTGTGCAGCCTCTCCACAGGCTTCAGGTGGGGTGTTGGCCTTTTTCATAGGCTGTGGGGGACACCCACTCCACCATGGGTTTCTCCACGGGCTTCAGGGGCATCTTTTTCTCTGGCACCTTGGGTGCCTCCTCCCCCTCTTCACCAACCTTGGTGTCTGCACAGCTCGTTACATCTTCTCACTCCCTTCTCTGGTAGCAAAATGATGCTGCTTGTGGGGTTTTTTTTTCTCCTAAATGTGATTCCCAGAGGTGCTGTGACCATCACCAACTGTCTTGGTCTTGGCCAGCAATGACTTTGGCCTTGAATCAGCTGATCTTTACTCTCTGGGTCCTGCAGAGAGCTTCTGGATGCTTCTTGCAGGAGCGCCCCCCTCCACAGCTCCCTTTTCTCTACCAGAATCCAGCCATGCAAAACTGCGACACTGAATTAATTGTTCAGAGATTGGAATATTATTTTCTAAAATGAATTTTTGGATTAACTCCACCAGGAACACAGTGTAGGAGTGGACCTGAGGTCAAGCTCAAAGCCAGAATTGCCAGCTTTCCTCATTGCTTATTTAAGGCTAATATGATCTACGTTTAGCTCTGGTTCAAGCTACATGTACAAACTCTGGGTGTGAAGGGAAACCTTGGGCAACCAGGCAAACTCAGATACAGATAAACTCAAACTTTCAAGAGTGCGGAAATCCAATCTTGTGAAGTGCAGTTGCCTCCTGCTGTTTTATACCAGGCTGCCCCATCTCTTTTGTGTGTTTCTTTCTCTGTTTAGAACACTACTAGGCAACCCTCTCTGGTCTGAGGAGATGGTGTAGAGTTGTTCCAGGAAGGTTCCTTGGGGAAATAACCAGAAATGACAATTTCAGGCAGGAAGTGAAATATGGTTACAGACAACCTGGATCCATTGCATATGGACAGTTGTGGCTTGGTTTCAGAATTTAAGCCCCTGACGTGAGTGCTTTCCCTGAAAAACAGCCATGTGAAGGGATAATTTAACTTGGAATTTTTGAGATACTAAATTAATCCACTTCCTGTTTTCATTGGTATGTGACTCTTATAGGCTTTATGAGTTTATATAATTGTGTACAATATACACCCAAGTATGATGTACAATACACCCAAGTACCATGTGCAGACTGTAGGAATTGAACAGAACTCTCTGAATTATCATGGTCTGTATTACAGAACAAAGGAAATCTCATTTGAGCATCAAGTCTGAGAATAATCAATCATATTGTTCAAATAAAGCTTGTGGTAGATCTAATTACTTTTTAATAGCCTTCACATCCTTTACATCTGGATGTTGCAAATGAATAATGGGCTAGAATACCCACCCAAAATCATTCTACCTACTACAAATCACACTTCCTGCTGAGATATAGATCTGTTCTTTACATATTTAAGGACAAAGTTCTATGTTCTGTTGAACTTGTTTTCTGGGTCATTACATTGCTGACTTCCTCCATAGTCCTTACTGTTCTGAATGGTAACTAAAGGATAACCTTAGTAACATCAGCTGTCTAATCCTGTCAGCTGTACTAAGAAGTCAACTTTACCTTGAAGATACATGGATCCTGATTAAACATGCTTGAATAATTTCCTAATGACTGATTAATGACTTGATGACTTTGCAATTACATAGTAAACCTGGGAAAGGAGCTTGTTTTCTCTCTTATGACAAAATAGGAAAGCCAACATGTCTTCCAAAGTCTGAGTACAGCACAGTTAGAATGGCATCTAAGAATGGCTGCCATAATTGTGAGTATAAGTGAACTTGTATATATGCCTACATAACTGAAATAAACTCATATTTAGAATTTGGGTGAAGTTGGAATCAAACAAGTGAGACAGTCTGCTGAACATGGAATAGTAAACTGTGGACGCAAGACTCAGCAATTGGTTTATGGGCGGCTGAGCATTCCCTGTGCCATTTCAGTCAGTACAGCTGACGTAATTTCAAAACCTTCTTACTTTTCTTCATGCTGTCACCTCCAACCCTACTTGCTGGGATTCATTGACAGTTCTGTATCTTTGATGAGTGCCACAAGAAAATGTATGGAGATGTGGCATCAAGACTCAGTCACCATAAATATATGACAGGTCTACAATTCTTTTAATCTGAATAATCTTTTTCCCTGAGTTCTAATGAATAGAGGTTATAAGAGAGAGCACAGCATATCTTCATCACATTTTTATAAGAATATGAAAAAAACCCAGAGATGCTCATGAAAACATGAACAGGGAAATAGGATTCTTTTGAGATAGGAAAGAAGCAAAAAGTCTTTTAGGGTGAGTGACTGGGATTCAGGCTCTGTTGAGTTTTGACTATCATGAGCAGTTAAGGTCCAAAGACATGGGGATCAGTTTTTCTCTGTTCCCTCCTGCTTGATATTTGTGCTGCCCCTGTGCCACTTTCACTTTTTATGTGTGAATTTAGCACTCCACCATACTGTGCATCATGAGGTGTCTCAAGCAATGCTTTACTTCTTTATTATTATTTGACCTGACCTAGTCTTTGTAGCTAATTTGCTTCTGACTCACCAGGAATCTATGAAATAAAATACTTCAAATCCTTGAGGTGCTTTGCAGTGGTGAAGGGGTGGCATCTCCACATCCATTCTGTTTCCTGTCCTTTCTGACCTCCCTGTCTCTGCATCTTCCAACCTGTACCTGATATTTGGGGACACTGTACATTAATACTTAAATGTCACCATTTCCCCTTTATTCTCTTCCTTTTTTGGTTTGTATTTTATTTGATCACTTGTAAAATTTAACATTTACCCCGTGCTATAATTGTTATTACCCCATCATACCTTGTTATATTTGTTACACATTTTTTCACTGATTTTATCCATATTCTTGACCAACCTGTTGTAGAATAATGCTTGCCCACTTTATTTTTGCTCCACAGAGTATTGAACAGAAATTTAGGCCTGTCAGATTTTTGACTGGTGACAACATTTGCGTTGAATGTGTTGGGTGGAAAACACTTTGTGACACAACTTTGAAAGGAGAAGAGGGGTGATGAAGCCCTTAAGAGGAAAGGTGATGGGTAAAATGCAGTAGAGCATTTCATCCTTAACACCAGATTTTGGGGAGACACTAACTGCATGTGAGGAATGTGACTGAAAATCTGCTGGACAATTCTTGCTTTGTGATGGGATTTGGCAAAACTTTGCAGGAGATCCTAATTGTGTTACACCCAGTCTCATGTGCATAGAGATGAGCCACAGTTTCACACTCTCCATTAAAAATAATGCTTTCGGAAATTTAAACTGCAAGCAAAGTTGAGAAGACATGACACCATACTGCTTTTTTGTCCTAACAGATCTTGTAAAAGATTTTACAGTTTTTTAAAGGTCTAGTGCTAGTTCTTTCTCATTTGTTAACTAAGAAATCACAGCTCATAAGTGCTTTTAGACAATCTCTCTGCATTAATTTGGCTCCCTGACTTGTCTACAACATGTCACTTTTTAAGACTAGCCTTTCCTTTGGTTTTTAATATTTTATTAATGGAGAATTTGAAATAAATCTCTTTACTTCTTCAAAAGCTTTTTCTTGTATATGGCTTTATGATGGCTTTAAGTACTCATTGGCTTAGAGGCTCACAGTTTTTTGACAAATGATTAAGAAGTTTCAGCACTATCTCAAATGTTCGTTGACTGACACATATTTATGAGACTTGAGCACCTTTATGATTTTTTTTTCAGACCATAGTTTAATTCTACTTTTGTCAGCAAAAGTATGCCACGTATCTCTTTCTTTTACTAAGCCAAATTCAATGCAATTTCAAGTTAATCAAATGCAATTTAATATTTTTCTTCCTAAGTTAATTTCATGAGTTGTTCACGTTGCCTTGTTCTCAAGTAATTATAATGTCAATGACTATTTATGTCATAGTAAGGCGGTCTTTCTTGACTTCAATTTCGTTTTGATCAAGTGATATCATACATGCATAGTGCTTTTAACTGAACATAACTATGCAGTACCTAGCATAAAAATAATGAACTTGGTGAAATGTCCTCTTTAACTTCAATTTCTTGTTCAGTGATTATAAATACAAGTATGTTATTTGCACTCCTATGGTAACTTTATCCCTAAGAATACATGTTTCTGACTAGTTTTTCCTCAAATGTTATATCTCTTCTTTGAAAAGCTTTACAAATAAACAATTTTCTTATTATCCAATAAGCTTTACTATGTATCCACTTTTTATTATGTATAGAAATAGGCTGCATGTTGAAAAAGAATTTTCACTTCACTTCAGGTCATGTTACTGAATTTTTTTTTTTCTCCAGCAGATACTGACATACACATTGGAGCTTAACTTTTGCCTGCACATTCTTTCTTAATAAGCTTTTCCTGTGTTTTCTCCTCTTAATGATTCTGTGCTGGAAACATCCACAAATACCTTGGATTTGTGATATGGAAATTATGTAAACAATATGCTTTTTTTTTTTATACTGCTTTTGCATATATATCCTGCATCCCTTATAATTTTACTGCATATAGGTTTGGTTTTATCTCCTTTGTTCACTAAAACTACAATTATTACACTTTGGTCGTATTTGCAATTTAGGTGATTTCACAGTTACAGATAGATGTTTTGAGAACATAGATTATTGACCTCTGTAAATATTTGTGTCAACACAGATCACATTCCCTCAATTTTATTAGTCCAAACATTTCCTAATATTTCCAAATTACTTCCTGTTTTGTTTTTTTTTTAAAAACTTTGTTTTAAAACTGACAAGATTATTTCCTTATCCACTCAAATTTCTGGAAAATTTTCCCTTCCGTGTTTTTCTGATCAGTTAAAAAGCTATTTCTATAGAGGGAAGCCACAAGATGAATATTTAATCTCAGACAAAAACACATAGTTGTATTCTTCCAATAAGTAGTTATGCTTTAGAGTGCTTTCCAAAGGAAAAATAAAAACTGAAAAACTTGTAGTAAATCTTCCAGGTATAAGTGCTGGGCACTTATTATGAAATACCCTAGGAAATTGTGATACCAATAAGAACAGTATCTTAAGCACCCTTTTTAATAAACTTGGAGAAAAATCAGCACTCATTTTCTTATTTTTTTAAAAAATACTTAAGGTGAGATGATGCATGGGTGTTTTTCACTATTATTTCACTGCAGCTCAGAGTCCTAAACAAACTAATCTGACTCCTTCCCCTGAGCCACTATCAGTGATTTTTTTTTTTCAGCTGCATATTGGTATGGTCCTAAATTTTAACTTTCCCCAAAAAAATGTGGAAAAAAATGTAAAACGAAAATTACAAGATTCCTTTAATAACTGTGTCACATCACATTGAAAAGGAATAATTACACTCTTTAAAGGAACATTATTGTCCTCTGCATTTCACTGTTATAACTGAATAGCTGCACAGTTCCCTCATGTCCAACTTGCTGAAGAATCCTTATGTCCTTGTCTTTAAAGTTCACCTCTGGCACGTCAGGCCCCAGCCTTTGCTAGTGCATGGCGTTAATCTGTTCTAGTTGCAGGGCTCTGCATTTGTGGTTTTGAACTTCAGGAGATTTTATCCCATTTCCCTAGCCTGTTATGAACACCCTGAGCAGATTGCCCAGAGAAGTGGTGGAGGCCACATCCCTTGAGATATTCAAGGTCAGGCTTGATGGGGCTCTGAGCAACCTGATCTAGGGAAGATGTCCCTGCTTACCACAGGGGGTTGGACTAGAGGACCTCTAAAGATCCCTTTCAACCTAACACATTCTATGATTCTATGATTCTATAATAGCGGACTCCAGAATGTGAAGCACTCTTCCCTGTTTGGTGTCATCTGTCAACCTGAGTGTCTGCATTGCTTCGCCATGGAGGTCAGCAGTACAGTTAAACTGTAACAGATCTAGTATCAACCCCTAAAGAACAATGCTACTAGCTGAGGGTAAGACATAGATTTAAATAGGGGCATAATAATATTCTTTGTTTTCTCCACTGTTGGTTTTTTTTTTTTTTTAATGATTCTTAACAATTGATTTGCTGTTTTTGACTTAGTCTGCAGGTTGTGCTTTCACGGATTTACCTATCAGCCTAGAATCTCACTCCTTAGTGATAGTAGACAGGTCATTTCATTTTTACATTTTATTCCACCCTCCCCACCCCCCAGTATCCTGAATTTCACCTATAACCACTGACTCAGTGCCATAGGTCCTCTTGAAGTTCTTCATAGCTGGCTTTTGTCCTCACCCAACCTAATACATATACACTGTTTAAATGATTCATAACTGTGCTGAACTACATAAACCCCTGTGGAACATTTCTAGTTACTTCTAGTGCTTGACAGCTTAGCATTTATTCCTAACTTCTTTTTACTGTCATCCAACCACCTACTCAAATTTCCTCCTACTTTGATTTTCTTTACAAGCTTCCTTTTGTCTCTCATTCCTCTGTAGAGCAGTTGAATCTAAGTACATCAACACAATTACAAAACTGTATTCTTATTGAAAGATTTTGAAGAAGAATCTGTACATTGTTTTCAACAAATCAAGACTAACTACAAATATGGTTGGTCTTTTAAAGAGTCATCTGTTTCATTTCCCAGAGTGACATTTCTGTAATCTATGGGAGGATGCTGATAATACCCAGAAAAACTGTATTGCCTGTTGTCATTGGTTTTCTTTCTTTGAGTGTTCATTAATCACTGTAACTATCCTGATCAAGGCTAATAGAGACCCAATTCTTATTTAAGCTTGAGATTTTGGTCCATTCAGATTTTGTATTGAATCAGTTAACCTTTTTGAATCAAAGTTCTATTTTACATTATTATACATTCAATGTCTCAGTGACAGCCAAAAAACCTCACATATATTTATTTTGATATTCTAGTTTCTTTGTCTTGTTTCTTACTTTCTTAAACATCTTAATCATAGAATGGTTTGGGTTGGAAGGAGTCTCAAAGCCCATCCAGTTCCAACACCCTTACCATGGGCATGGACACCCTCCACTACTCCAGGTTGCCCAAAGCCAAAGCCCCATTCAACCTGGTCTTGAACACTGACAGGCAGCTATTGCTTTTCTGGGCAACCTGTGCCAGGGCCTCACCACCCTCACAGGGAAGAATTTCTTCCTTGTATATAATGTAAATCTGCTCTTATTTCGACCATTACCTCTTTTCCTGTCACTCCCTGCCTGTGCAGACAGCCCCCCTTCATCTCTCCTGTAGGACCCTTTAAGTACTGGAAGGCTGCTATAAGTTCTCCCTGAAGGCTTCTTCAAGCTGAACAAGCCCAACTCTCAACCTGTCTTCATGGGAGAGGTGCTTCAACCCTCTCATCTTTGTGGCCAAAGGGATGATTTAGTAATGGTAAAGAAACATACTGGACACTGTTTTGTCCCTCATCTTGATATGCTATTTAAGTAGAAAGCATTATATTTCATATTTCTTTTTCAGCTGTTCCTAATTTTTTTTTAATCATATTTCAGAATGCAAAAATCTTTATGCATACATTTTTGGATGCATATTCCCCAACTAAGGGCTTTGCTATACCTTTTAGGCTGTTAGCTTTTCTGAGCTCCTGAGGTTCTTACCTCAGTCATTGATTTCTTAGTTTTAAGTGTCAACAGCTTTGCTCACAAAATAGTGAAGTCAAATGTAAGGCTACGGTAAGAATAGAAGAATTGTATTCTAGGAATGTTTCTGATTGAAGTGCATTCACAAAAATAGTATTGGTCCTTTGAAAACTAAGTGGTTTAACATCAGGAAAAATGCATGTTCTAACATATTTTATATTTTTCCTGTTTAATTTTATTGATGATATATTCCTCTGTCCATGATGGTGGAGAGGAGGGAAAAGGATGGCACCAAATCAACAAGTCATTGTGGGTAATAAAATAGATTTGGGCTTGGTCAAAATAATATAAATAACAGTAGTTAATTTCCCCAGTGTAGAAGTATTTCTGGAGGCTAGATGATAATGCTGATGTTAATATTAATAAGATATGTATAACTTTAAGAAATTGTAAGAATAAATAAAATATACTGGAGTTTGCTGGCCTTTTTCTCCAACTGCATTTCATGAACATACACATCATGGACAGGAGAAAGGCACAAGAGATAATTTTTGTTGCATGTTATTTCATGCCAAATCCTGCTCTACAGGCTTCTACCTTGAGATCATTTAAAATCCCTGTGATGCATACTGCAGTGATCCAGTTTACATTTTTCCCATTGAACTGGAAGAACTTCATAGATATTTACAACAAAACTAACAAAAGCATGATGACTCCGGAGCATAAAATCTGCCTACCGGAGAAAAATTGCATCATGACTTAACTAGGTGAAGGCTGATGATACTAAGAAATGATTTATTGACTTATACTCACAGTTCAGAGTACCTACATTTTTAGAAAAAATAGGGCTTAGTCTTCTCAGTTTCCAGTGTAATAATTTCCCTGAATTTAAGTGCAGAAGATTCTTCTACATTTATTCACATCATTTATTCACAAATGAATCCTTATTTCTCTGTCCAAAATCTCTTTGATTGTCTTTTTAATCTGTGCTTGTTTTGGCTGGGATAAAGTTCATTTTCTTCATAGTATCTAGTATGGGGCTGTGTTTTGGATTTGTGCTGAAACCAGTGTTGATAATAGAGGGACAGTTTTGTTATTGCTGAGCAGTGCTTACACAGATTTAATGCATTTTCTTCTTCTCACACTGCCCTGTCAGCAAGTAAGATGGGGATGCACAAGAAATTGGGAAGGGCACAGCTGGGACAGCTGACCCCAAATGACCAAAGGGATATTCAATACCATATAATGTCATGCTCCTTCTATAGCTAGGGAACCTAGCTGGGAGGTGGGACCTTGGCTCAGGAATTGGCTGACCATTGTTTTCAAATGGTGAGAAATTGTGTTCTGCATCACATGTTTTGTTTATTCTATTACTATCATCATCATCGTCATCATCATAATCATTATCTTTCTTTTCTTTCTTATTAAGCTGTCTTTATCTCAACCCACAGTTACTTTTTTTTTCTTTCCTTCTTCTTTTCAACTCTCCACCATCCCACAGGGGGAAGGAGTGAGCTGTGTGGTTGTTTTATCTGCATTAAACCTATGCATTATATGTATATGTATACCTATATTATATGTATACCTATATTATATGTATACCTATACATTAAATATGTCGTGAGAATCTCAAAATAATATAAATTTAAAGGCTGCAGGTGCTTTATATATTTTTCCCTTTTGAATTAGAAACTAATAAATCTGGTTTAGGGAAAATTTAACTGTGGGGTTATTTTTAGCAAGAACCTCTAGAAGTCACAATTCTTTGAAGAAAACGTAAAAGAAAATATGGAACATAGATAATGATCTAAATATTTGTGTAAATCTGCTTGTCAACATGTAATGCCACAGAATATTCTGGTCCATGAAGATCACAGTGAGAAAAGTACAAACACTCTGCAAACTGTAATTTAAAATGCTCTTATTAGAGCTCACCCTATGAAGACAGTGAGAATGGTATAGGTAATCTTACATGCCTTTAGATACTGGGAACCCAAAGATATGCAGCATCAAATGAGCCTCTAAGACACTCGCAGTACATTGTACAGATCTCATTTTGGTCATTTGAGCTATTACAGGTTTCTCTTAGAAAAAAAAAAAACCCTAGTCATAATTTCTCTACTGTGCAACAGAGAGGATGTTCGCAAGAGAACTTGCTGCAGTTTTAGATGAAAGGAAGGACACACAGCTGACATAATTGCTGCTATGATCGTGACTTCTGTTTTAGAGAGTGTACAATATGTTATATGCAGTTTTTAATATTTCTCTTTAAGAGATGTTCATTTGTATTTCTTTTCTTCATTGCTTTGTTGCACTTCTCTTACCTCAGTTCAGATAGACTTGCAGTAGGGATTGCGCAAAATTTTCAAGTGTCCACAAATGAAATTAAAAAAAACCCCAAACCCTGGACTTCGCTATTGCCTGTGTCAAGGAGTTTTTCGTCCCTTGAGGGGAACCTACAGTCTGTAGATTTTCTTACTACTGTGAAGATTTTTGAGCACTGACACTATGTCTTGACAGCACTGGGTGGCTCAGAATAGAGCTTACATTAAGTCTAGTCAGGATTTAGGAAATATTTGTTCCTCTTCCAAACTCCCCTGATATATTTCAGTCTACAGTGTTGTCTAGGATCATGTCAAAGCATACCATCAGGACCAGTTCCTGTGCAAAATACAGTGATGATCCTGCTTTCTTTTAAAAGCAGAAAAAAGAGGCTTTCTTTTCTGATGCAACTCCTGACTTATAGTGCTGTCTCATGGCCTGCAGCCCATTATGTACAGCATTGCCATTGCTAGTAACAGGCCACAGAATTTTGTACTGACATTTTTTTTTTTTCTGTTTTTCCTTTCTTAACCAGCATTTTTTAACATGGTATATTATTTAGTAATTTTTTGCTTATCTTCATAGAATCATAGATCAAACATAGAATCATAGAATGGTTTGGGTTGAAAGGTACCCCAAAGATCATCTAGTTCTTATCCCCCTGCCATGGGCAGGGATACCCTCCACTAGACAAGGTTGCCCCAAACCCCATCCAACCTGGCTTTGAACACTTCTAGTGATGTGCAGTCCACAACTTCTCTGTACAGTTTGTTCCGGTGCCTCATCACTGAGATTTTCGGCATCTCATGAAAGGCGTGTTGCCCTATTTGCACATAAAAAGATTTTGACGGTTGGATTCCAATGTAGAATAAGTATAAGAGGTGTTCAAGGCCAGGTTGGATGGGGCCCTGGGCAACACTGTGTAGATCCAGGCCTGGAGGTTGGTGTCCCTGTCTGTGGCAGGGGTGTTGGAACTCTATGATCCTTGGGGTCCCTTCCAACCCATGCCATTCTATGATTCTTTATGAGTTTTCTCCTCTGCCTGTAAAATTTATATTGCTTCCTATAAATCATTATAAAGCTGTTCAGGATAAAACTGTTTCAGCTTAAAGGAATTAGGAATGAATGATATACCAATTTCCACTAACTGGGTCAAGAAGACCGTAATGTTAGATGGTGCTCAATTTCTGTTTCTCTTCCCTCCATTTTGCTTTGGGTAGGTGAACTTCCCCTGTCATTTAGTTGCTTTCTGATCTTAGAATGAGAAGAATTTGTACTGGATTTACAACAGTGTTTTGGAAAGTACAATTTTGTCTACTGTACAGGGCACTTTTTTTCCTGAATGACCTAAAATTGGCAAAGGATGGTGGCTGGAATTGGAGCATAGAGAAGTGTCTTGTTCTGTCAAGTAGGAAATTTATGGATTGCTTGATAAAGCTAGGATTACATTCTGAATTCCAGTTAAATCTTTTAACATAATCCCATACATTTTTTCATCTTAACTCCTAAAATAAATATGAACTGATTCTTTGGGTTTGGGTATTTCTATTTCCTCCAAGGATTGTGGGGAAAAAATAAAAAGGGTTAGAGGTGCAACTTTTTAATAAGCTTAAGAAATTGTATACACTTTTAGGACTAATAAATAGTTTCTTCTTTGCTGACTGGAGCACAGACATTGCTACTGTCACAACTGAATCTCAACTATGTAAGATGTGTAAATAATGATGAAAATGTGATCTAAAATGATCGCTGTTGTGAGTTTATGGAAAAATTAGAAGCTGGTGGAAAAAAATATTATAATTACATAAAAATTAATAATTTTATATCAATAGCTCATAGATGCCTTTAAACCAGGAACTTTTGGGAAAATTACTTTGTTATCTTAAGGAGTGAAAATGCATTAAAAGAGATGATTACTTTGGTGAGATGCTAGTGATATGGGGAAGGATGGTGAAAAAAAAAGAAAGATAACCTTAGCTTTGTACAGTTAAGATAGTTACCAGTCCTGATTAGAATTTCAGCTTTATTATGTAATATCTTTTATAAGTAATTTATGGTCAAATAATAATATAGATTCTTATCTTTCTGTTCCACTCTCTCTGATTTTGATGAGCTGTCTTTCTGCATCTGTGTTTCATGACAAGTGCCGAAGAAACGGTTTCCCACTTGAAGGTTAATTTATCCTCTGGCAGATGCCCATTCTTGATGTATGAATTATTTTCCTGATTTCAGGTTATTAACCAGAAACAAAGCCATGTTATTTTAAAATAACTTTCAGCTTAATCACTGCTGTTACATACAAATACTTTAAATTAACCAGTTTCAGACTAGATAATTAAATATTTTCTATATCTATGTATTATCAGGCAGATAAATTACAGAACACTTTTTTCTTTATTCCATGACTAAAATAGCTTGCATGCTCAATAGACATTTTCTGTGCAATTATTTCAATGCAAGTGTTCCACTTGATTAAATGTATATTCCATTGTACTATGTTAGATTCCAGTTTTGTAAAATCTAAGTCAAAATGAGGTTAGATAGCACACTTAGGCAATTTCTATTAGAATTAAGGAGGAATCTAAAATATATTGTTTTTTGTACAGTATTGTTTCTACTGCTAACATAAGTTTCTTTGTAAACAGACCAGGATTATTAATAATAGTAATAGCAATAGCAATAGAAATAGCAATAGTAATTAAAAACAGTATGTTCTTTTTTTATCTGAATGCCATCTTTCTATTTCCTGCTGGAACATCATAGAGAAGGTACATTGCCTTTTGTCCTTTTGGAATTCAT
Organism: Porphyrio hochstetteri; assembly: GCA_020800305.1. Classification (NCBI taxonomy): domain Eukaryota; kingdom Metazoa; phylum Chordata; class Aves; order Gruiformes; family Rallidae; genus Porphyrio; species Porphyrio hochstetteri. The sequence goes on along the minus strand of CM036906.1, from coordinate 19,606,205 downwards.
ATGCAGTCCTTCATTGCTACCAAATTCTATATAGAAATCACTTATAGTGTTCCGTGTTTCCAGTGGGCTCCTGTGTAATGACCTTTGGCTTGTAAAGTGATAAGCAATAAGCACTTGGGCAGAAAAATCTCAGTTCAGCCTTCATATCTGGTAAACCACTATTTCTTATAGATTTCCTGGTGTATGACGGTTTTAGGGGGTGTTGTTTTGTTCTTTTTTTTTTAATGGAGTAGTACAAATTGCATATAGATGCTGAAAATAATGTAATAGTAGTAGTAATTTTTACTCTTATTTCACTCATATCATTGCTAAGTCTTTTCAGTCCTAACTGACCTATGTGGAATCTCATGAAGACAATGAGTTTTCACTGTACTACCATTGTAGGTAAACCATTTATTAAATGATGTTGTTTGTCTTAATTAAAGATCATCTCAATGTTTCGTGTGTTTGGGTGGGTTTTTTTGGTTATTGGTGGTGGTGATATGTTGTTGTGTTTTGGGTTGTAGGTTGTGTGTTGTTTTTTTTTCATCCAGACCTGATTTTCAAGCAAGATTTGATCAACACATTATAACGATTACACAATGGGAGAAAATCTGAATGTCTATTTATGAACTGGGTAGCAGCACTAATTCAAACACTTTCCTGTGTAGGTTTTAAGACGTCAGTATTTCAAAATGTTAAGTGACAGTCTAGAATAGTGAGTGGAACATATTATATGCAAGCAATGCAATAGTCTCTGAATGTCCTATATACTCCTCTTTCACTTGGATAAAAGTAGTCAGTGTACTTTCATTACTAAAAAAACAATTTGAGAATATGCCATCATCCTGATTTTAAAAAAAATTGTTTGAAAATTCCAAGTTTTAATTCTGTATTTTAAAAAGCCACTCTTTATACCAGGAAAAATAACTAAGTAGAATACTTTTGAAAGACTGATTTTTTTTTCACGTTTTGAATGTATAATATCCATCAAGTGTCAACATTGTTATCTTTTCTAGACATGCAAAGCTGTCATTTTTGGTAATCTGAAGTTGCAAGATCCTATCTGTGACTGAACAATCTTTACAGAATAATGGAAAACTGTTCAGAACACTGTCCAGCTGTGCACTACTTGCACTTGAATACAACATCACTCTAAATCAGAATTTGTTTCTTTATCATGTACAGTTTCCCCTTAAACTAGGAATTTTAAACTTAGTCACCCAGATCTAAGTCTTTTTGTTTCTGGGTTTCATTTTTTTTGTTTGTTTGTTTGCTTTTTTCCCCCTGACGATTAAGTCACTTCATCAATATCTGGCAAAATACTGAGAATTCTTATTCCTGCTTTTTGCTGCTTCTTTTCCTGTGTCATGAAGGAAAAGTATTGTCAAAGGAGGAACTGAATGTGATTTACCCAACTTGGTATGCACAGTCATGAGAAAGAGAATTAGTTTTATGGGTTTTAGAATAAGGCAAAATTCAAGTAAAGCTATGAATTTTCAAAAAGGATGGTTAAAGAAAAAACCTACAAGAGTCAAACCTAAATACTTGCCATGGCTTAACCCAGCATCAACCATATAGCTTTTCACTCACTTCCTTCTCTCTCTCTGCTGGGATAGGGGAAAGAATTAAAAAAAAAAAAAAAAAAAAAGAAGTAAATCTTGTAGGGTGAGATAAAGAAAGTTTAGTAGGACAGTAAAGGACAACAACAGTAATAACAGCAACAATGCCCACGACAACAACTACAATAATAATATCACAAAGAAGTGATGCACAATTGCTCATCAATCAACAGCTGATAGTTCTTGAGTGAAACTGCCTCCAAGCCCACCCCCCCCAGTGGTAAAACCCACAGTTGGTTTGATACTTCAGAAACAGAGTGAATCTGTTTGCTATGAGGCCAAACATTTTTATCTTTCTGAGATATGGGAGAGAGAGACACTGAGTGCTTCAAGAGAAACACATTCAAGAGCAATTCAGTACTGTCCAGTGCTGTCACTGCATCTCCATAAGAAAATACCAGTTTTGTTACCCTCTGTAATGAAAAAGTAGAAAAGACTAAATGATCAAAACATCATCAAAGAGAAAAGTGAAACTGAGACCTGAGAACCATTAGTGGTGAAAACACTGCTACAGCTAACTTCCTTCAAAATAATGTTAGGATTAAGATAGCTGTCAGCATGATAGCTGTGGGTCTTTAGAAAGCAAAGAAAAAATTATGGATAATCGTCTAAATTTTCCCGATATTACAATACAAATAGTTACAATTTTGAAATCTTTGGACACTGGCGCAGAGTTCTTTTTGTCTAAAACATTACTCAGTAAAGCTAGAGAGCTATATGAAAAGGCTTCCAATTCCGTGTCGTTTCATATCAGCTGTAGCTGTATGTAGAGCGCATACGGGATGTCAGTTTGCTATGACACTCACTTCTTGTTCAGTCTCAACCATACTGTAGGGAATTCATGACCTGCATGTTAAATGTCCCCTTCACCAGCAGACAGTATCAAAGAAGAAGATGTATATTGCATACATCTAAATGAGCAATAGTATAGTGATACTAGTCCTTAAATATTGCTTTTTAAAGTACAAGATTTCCTTCTTAAGCCTGTTCCATTTTGTATACACCTCTGTTTATATCAAGTTAGCTATAAAATATTGTAAAGACAAGTTCAGAATTGAGAGAATTATTCCTTTATTCTCCCTCTTCATAGCTTTTCTGCCTGACACCACTCAGTACAAAAGAGTAGTATTTTGTTTCAGAATTCTGTTACTGATAACATTGTGGGAGCAGCAGTTCTCAGAGAATCTTCTCTAAATCATGAAGATGGGAAAAACATGAAGGGAAGTCGGGAGGACACATTGTGGATTCATAAGGGATTATTATCTTAGCATGTGAGAGAAAAACAAAATAGTTAAAATAGTCAAACAACAGTCTTTCACAAAGTTAATACCAGTGGTCCTTGAACAGTTGTAGTTTTGAGGTGAAAAGGAGTAGTCGTGGCTCCAAATTAAATATACATTTGTACATAAAAAAAATCTGTGCATTTATAAGATTATATATCTAGATTCATATGCAAAATAATAAGCAGGTTTGTGATTTTATGATTATTATTAGTGTGCAGCACAGAATTAAAAAATGGTAGGAGCTGGAAGGGACCTCTGCAGAACATCTAGTCTAACCTACCTGCTAAAGCAGGATCATCCAGATCAGGTTGCACAGCTGGGGGGGTTGGACTAGCTGACTCTTCCAGCCCAATATGTTCTACAATTCTATGATAGTCACTAGAAAGGCTTTTAATATCTCCACAGAAGGAGACTCCACAGCCTCACTTGGGAGCCTGTTCTAGTGCTCTGATACGGCATTTTTTATTGTAATGTAAATTACTTTCATATTTAGAAAATGTTGATTTTTTAATTTTATTTTTTTTAATGAGAGCACTTCACTTGGATTTGGCTATCTTTATTAGGAAAGCAAGGAATCATATCTTAGAAACTTCTATCAAGATTAGGACTCATTCCACAATAGTTCTATTTTTCCACTGGGTTATAGAAGTATAGACTGCTTTCTTAGAACAGAAAAATGTCAGTTATAAACTATCTTATTTCTTTACTACCTTAGAGAACATGTCTTATTTTTGTCTTTTTTTTTTCCAGTTTAGGTACATCAAAATGTATGTGTCTGACAAATTATTCAGCTTATTAGCTGCTAGACTTCTGATGGCCTACTTTGCATCAATTTTTATTTCCTCTCAGGCTCTTTTCAAGTAAATATTTCCTTCCAGAAAAAAAAAATCTGGTTGGTTTGTTTGGTTTTTTGGTTTCTTGTGTTTTGTTTTGTTTTGTTTTCTGGAGATACTTCACTCAAAGGAACCTTTCCATTAGACAGCACAGACACAATAGTATTGTGTTAATTTTGTTGTGCACTGTATAGTCATCTACGACTGTCACAGAAAGCTTTTTGTCTTAAGTTTTTCTTAAACTGTCAAGAGTTGAACAATATGTAATTCATGCCCTTATTTTTCTATTTATAAAAGGCTCTGGTTAATTACAGCACAAACTCACATCATCGTTGTTGTTGTTGTTGTTGTTGTTGTTGTTGTTATTGTTATTATTATTATTTTGAAATAAAAAGCACAGAAAATAACACTGATATCATAGGACTGCAGAGTCACCACATGGAGTTTTCTTCAGTGACCTGAGAATACATCAATTTGCCAAAGCGGCAACTGTGGATATGACTGCTCAGTCCCTCCTAACCCAGAGGCAGACCCTACTTCCTAGATTGGTTGCACTTAAGGACATGGATACAATCATTAAAAGCAAGGTCTTTAACTTCTGTAACAGAGAATCTTCTCGGTGAGGAGATGGACCTGGTACTGGTGAGTCCTTCACCTCAGTTTTGTTCGCTCTCACAGATGGCTTTCCACTATAACCATTCATTCTGTGAAACATCTATCAGACAAAGTGTGGTGAGATAAAGGTTGGGTTTGCTTTTTAATGTTATGAAGCAACCCAATTTCTGCTTTACAGGCACTTTTAAATGCGATGTATGTGAATACATATTCTATATAATATGTGTGAATGGATTCTGGAGTCAGGTTCCTCAGTTTTTGCCCCTCATTTGAACCAATCTTCCCAGACTTCCTTAGCATTCATTCATTTTCTCAGTTCTTTTTGGGCTGGAAATTCTTAAACTCTTAAATGGTATTAAAAAATTTCCAGGAAAGAAGCCCTCTATCAACATTATTGTCATACTAAATCCAAAACACAGCAGCATACCAGCCATTAGGAAGTAAATTAATTCTATCTTAGCTGAAACCAGGACAGCATCTGGTAACATCTTACATTTTATACTAGTGGATCACAAAGTGCTTTGTAAACAAGTAGAATACTAACCATTTAATACCATACAGTAATCACTTAACTCAGCATCACCATACAGCACTCTAACGTGACCATTTAGAATAAGACCAGTTAGAATAGGAGATGTAAAATACCATCTGGTAATTTCTTTAGGATGATTTACCATAAGTATGCATGCTTTCACTGACAGGATGTAACTTATTATATCATTTTTGTCTATATAAGTAGGCATAATACCATTACTCAGCTTGATGCTTTGTCCTGAACACAGATCAGATAATTGTGTCATCCCGATGCTTAAATGTTTCATTTGAAATAAGATACTGCCAGAAACTCTCTACCTGTTCATGCCATGCATGTGATGTTTTCAGGGTGGGTCTTTTTGGGTTTTTTGCCCATATCCCCTACCAGTTTGGAACCAAAATATTACTGTTGCCTGTTCAACAGACTATATAAAAGTTTCATCCAAGGGAAGGGTGTCTACAAATTATCTTGATCCCAAAAATATTTTGAAAGCCATGAAACTATACATTTGAATTTTTCATTTATGATTGTTAGAAAGGAAAAAAAAATCTAATTAAACTCCTTGTGCTACTTAAAGCAGGAGAGGATGAAGAAAGGAAGCGCCTGCATCACAGAGTAACACTTGAATGTACACTGGACCTGTTTATCTTAGAAGTGATTACATGTGAGTGGTGGTTAGGAGTAGACAGATCTATTCCCCACCTGGTCTAATGTAGATTAATTTTCAAAGGGAATTAACTGCACATTCAGAGTAGGACGCATGATGTACTCAGATGCACTCCTCAGCAAGGATATCATCAAGATGCCAGGGTATCAGGATATAAGGACAATATGCTTTCTCTGCAGTTGGCCTGTAGTTGAAGTGGCCACTCTGGAAGCAGAGCTGAAGGATATTCCCTTTCCTTGCAATTTAGCTGTGATGAATTACATGGTCAGGTAAATGGTGTTCTGGTTAGATAGTTAAAATTTACCATTTGGCATTGAAATACAAGAAAAAAGTTCTTGCCATCAAAGTAATTTATGTTTTTTAAATAACCTTACATTCTTAACAATTAATTTAACCATTCTTAATGATTGAAAATGATATGACTTTTCATAGAACACAGAGCACTTTTTTCCCATGATCTTGGCTACAGACATCTATCCCCATTTTAGGTACTGTACCAACCTGAGATAGACACTGGTTTTATTACAGCACATTTCAGAATAACTGAAAAGGGAAAAAGTGCAGGGACATCGTGTTCAAAATTAGTGAACAGTAGCCAGAGAAGAGAATTTGGGGAAATAATTTGCACCATTGGAACTGCATGGCTGCAGTAAACAAGACTGTAGATGATTCATTTTGTTTTCCTCTCTGAAATCAAGCATTTGGGAATAAATGAGAAGTTTATGTGACTCTTCTCCAGTTTGTAAGCAATAGGTCATTATTTAAAAGCTAAAAGCTAAATTCCATTAGATTGATGATATATACAGTATACTGAGTTTGGAAACTTAATTTCATTAAAGAAAAACTGTTTTCCTTTTTTGAGTAATTTTTGCTATTGAAAAAAATTCACCAAAATGACATATGAAGAGGGGTTTTTTTTTTTTCTTATTTGCTCTGAAGTAGTATATCTGTCTGGATTACTTACTTGGGGTCTCTGGAAAAGTCAAGTGTTTTTGCAGCTGCTGCACTTGAAGGAATTAAGTGACAGTAATTCATCTTACCAAATGCAAAATGACGATGATTAAAAGAATAAAAATTGAATTTTAAATGTTATACTTAACACATTCAAATACTTTAACTCTCTTAAAAAATAGATTATTTATTATGAATTTGTGCCTATGTGTTTGTGCATGAATACACTGCATATGTATTCCTCTGTGCACAAAAAAATCCACCAAAGACACTAAATGCATTCCTATGAAATATAATAAAGGAAAGATTCTTATGTTGCAGTGTACAGGACAAAAGATTTAATTGATATATTTTTGCCTGGAAGTTCAGTAATTGGACATGAAGTAGAAAACACTTCTTCAGCAACCAGAAGTGTAATCAATCATGAAGAGATTAAAATGTAATTAGGCTTTCCACCAAGGAGATACATTAACATGATATGGAGTTAAGAAATCTTTCTTAAAAGTTCTCTGGTAATTAAATTTGTATGTTTTCAAAGTACTCAAGAAATGTGTCTAATTCTTTTAATAATGGTTGATAATAATGGTAATGTGATATTAGGGAAAGATCATAGGTTCTGGATTAGATTAACTGCATGAACTCTTGCTCTAACATTCAACTGATGTCATTAACAGAGAAGAGAACAGGGGAGTGCCGTCTACTTATCACAGGGAGGTATACAAACTTAATATTTTTAAACATTGGTCTTACATAATGTTTTGAGAATCTCTGTGTGTCAGCTACTAAGCAAACACTTTAAACCCATTTTGTTATATGAGTTGTATCTAGTGAAGAGTAATGATCATTCTTCACTTTGGGACAACTAGAAATAAGACTTGGAATATATACATATATGGAGATATATATATATATTCTCCTTAATTAAACCCTGTGCATGCAAATTAGGAATATTTCTAAGAGTTCCTGATATTTTGCTCTTGTTCATCTGCTGAGTATGCAAAAAATATGAGCATACTGAACTTGGAAATGCTTTCACTTTGACAAGCAAACGGCCTCACAGCCTCAGGCAGCACATCTGTGTCCCACTTTTGTACAAAGTTTCTTTGTGTCCTTGGACAAATATTTGTCTAGAATATCTATTATCTTTTAATGTGCCTATCCTTGATCTTAAAGAAAGGTTCAAGTTGAATCTCAGAGCTACATTTGCAATAAGGTTCCTTTAATTTTATTTTTTTTTAAAATTGCTGCCTGATGGCTTTGTGAACTCCCTAACAGGGTTCTGAGTGTACTGCCAGGCCTCCCTGTCACTGCTCAGACCCAGAATCCCTTCACTTGGGACCCATGTCAGTCCCCCAGCGCCACTAGGCCCTGTCCTAGCCATGCTGTAGCAGGGCCAGTCTGCAGTTCCTTGCAGCCCTGCCTTGCCCAACCACACCCCCATTGAGCCTACATCCTGGCCTGGCCTCAGTGCATTCCCTTCTCCAGGGAGGTGCCTGAAGCCTGGGGCTGTCCCAGCGCCCACGGTTGTCTGCTGCTGGCTGGGGGTATGCAACCAGACCTTCCTGCCAGAACCCTGAGATTGAAATACCTAGTCTTCAGGGAGCCACTCGTCCTCACTGAGCCCTGGCACTACACTGCTCAGCCGCACAGGGGACATGAAAATAAAATTCCAAACGTATTATTGATCTGCTTGGAAAATATAATTTATAAACATACATTTTATTGCAATATATTACTAGCAAAACCACTACCATGAACTTCCAGAGGACAGACTTTGGTCTGCTCAGGACACTGGTTAAGAGAATCCCTTGGGAGACAGTCATGAAGGGCAAAAGTGTCCAGAAATGCTGGGCTTTCTTCAAGAAAGAAGTCTTTAAGACTGTCCCCATGTGCCATAAGACGAACCAGTGAGGATGATTGGCTTGGCTGAACAGAGAGCATTTACTGGGACTCAGGAAAAAAAAAAAGAGTTTACCACTCTTGGAAGAAGGGACAGGCAACTCAAGAAGAATGCAGAGATTTTTTTTTACTTTATGCAGAAATAAAATTAGTAAGGCAAATACCCAGCTAGAACTTAGTCTGGCCACTGTTGCAAGGGATAACAAAAAATTGTTTTAAAAATACATTAACACTAAAAAAAGAGCCATGGGGCATCTCTATCCTTTATTGGATGCAGAGGGGAACATGATTAACATGACATTATTTTAAAAATAAAATTTAGAGAACAATTTTTTAAAAATAATTAATTTTGGAATGTGAGTTTTTTTTAATATTAATTCCTAAAATTTCTTGCCTGGTTGTAACTTTTTAGACAGATTTTTCATTGTTACTTGTGCAACATTAAAGACATACAAGTACTAACGTGTATGCTCAAGAATGTTTACCCCACATTAAAAAGAGTTATGTATTTTTCACTAAGAAAAAAATTGTTGTGAATTGTCAGTTAAGGTGTTCACTGTCTTCTCAAGCCAGAAATGCCAAACTGTTTCTTTCCCAGACAGACTGACTGAAACAGTTCTAAATAGCAGTGAGTATTAGAGTTTGAGAAATAGCAAATGGTTTAAACTATAAATAAATAAAAACTAAACTATATACTAAACTAAATACACAGTGTATTGTTAATCATGTTCAAGTGATTCTTGACAACTCTTTATGAGATTAAATAATGGATTAAATTTTTTAAAATGGAAAACAATAGCTACTTGACATTTTCATAGTTTCTTTCCAAAAAGGACTTTTTATTGGGTTTTTGTGGGATTTTCTAAGTAGATATGAAAAATATATAGCTATAACTGCTATTTATAGAAAAAAAAAAGCCATTTCCCTGGTATAAATATTCAAATGCATAGAGTTGCACTTTTTCCAGACATTGCATTCTAATGATAGGAGATACCATAGATTGTCAGATTTCAAGTACATATATATGGGAATGACTCCATTTAAGACATGGTGGAGAGCAATTTATTATTTGGGGTTTTGGGGTTTTGGTTTTTTTTTTTTACTTTTAGCTTTCTGTAATAGCCAGTTTTCTTGTCTTCTTGCCATCAAATACATTTGTTTAAAATACTTGCACTACTTAACTACAGCACTAATGTTGCAATTCTTCATTTTTATTAGGTGTGTTATTAACAGGTCTGCCAGGTATATATGTTTCAAAGAGCTTTTCTGTTGAGGATAGAAGGGAAAAACCCTAAAAATCAACAGACAACCCTTTCTCAATCATCTGAGTCTAGGCAAATGGCCTCCAATTAAATGCCTAAAGGTTTCCTTAAAAGGCAAGTACCTTCAATTTCGTTTAAAGTAAGTCATTATTGCACAACTGTTAGCAGCAAGGCTCTTTTCAATGCTGCCATAAACTGGACAAAAGCTTGGACAAGTGTATGCACTATCATGGCCCTTAGTCATGCTCCCACTCAGACTTCCTTCTAAAAGTGACAGATAAATCAACATATTATCATAAAGTGAAATTTAACTTTATTATAGTTTAGTTATTTTTTTATCAGAATTATATTCTTGAAATCCTCCTCTGCTCCCCCCTCTCCCCATGCCATTTCTACATTTATAAGTCTTTGATATGGATTAATAGGTGTCATGGTCTCATCACAAAAATTATTTTCAAAGAGAGAGAAGGGGATAGACCAATTAATCTTTATCACAATTAATTAACCTCAGTTTAAACAGCAGTATTAATCAGCACTTTCCCTCAGGTACTTCGACTTTGAAAGCTCTGTTTACAGTGATATTTCTTCACAATCAGTGGTAAAACAGAAAAAATCTTACATTAATAAAACATGGTTAAAGCCACTTCATTTCAGCCATTCTTTGCGTATTAGTCCACCCTTTGGCCATTATTTTGGAGTACTTGCAATTTATGAGCTTTTTATGCAATCGGAAGCTGTGTTCTTGGATATCCCAATTTACAGGCTTTATGGTTAAAGATTTATTATCAGAAGAAATGGACAGTGTGAATGCAACAAAAAAGCTAAATCTGATTTTATAAATGACTTTCCCATCTGCTATTAGGACACACTGAACTGGACACAAATGATGGTGCACGTGCATTGTCAACTTGTGTATTCCAGGCTAGAGCAATACTGGGGCAATCTAAAGTATCTTCAGACTGGATTTACATCTCACAGATACAGTTTAGAGCAGATGGACTCTGTTCAATCTTTACTGTATTACCAGATCATAGCCATATCAACCTGCACGTGCATTTTCCCATTTTAATGCTGCAAGTGTTAAGCATTAAATTTGGCAGGTGTGATAAACAATTTCCCTCATCCTCAGAAATGAAACAGGTGTATGTGTGAGGTATAGTGTTTTATTATAGCATTTGGGATAATGCTTATAGACATATAATTATTTTATAGGATGGTTGAAGTAAAGGCAATTCCTGAGGTGAAGCAACATTGCACACCTGATGTATAGTTAGGTAAATTCTCTGTTCTCATTTACACTATGTAGGAATGCGAGACGGATGAGGATTAAGACCTGCAGTGCATTCTCCTTTTTTCCAATCCCAATAGGAAAACCCAGGGCTTCTCAAAACATTGAGGACTTTAGGAGAGCAGTGATAGAGCAATTCCTCCTGCACACCTTCAGTGTCACACACTGGCCAGATTTAATTCATTTCCATGTCATGCTGGACCTTCCCCTAGTGTGGTAGATCTCCTTTCAGAAGTCCTTCATCAAGTTCTGATGCCTCTGTCAAGGGCAGGGACACCAGGCACTAGACCAGGTTGCACAAATCCCCATCCAACCTGGTCTTGAACATTGACAGGGAGGGGGCAGCCAAAGATTCGCTAGGCAACCTGTGCCAGGGCCTCATCACCCTCTCAGGGAAGAATTACCTCTGTGTATATAAGCTAAATCTACCTTCTTTTAGGTTAAACCCATTACCCCTTGTGCTATAACACATGCCTTTGAAAGGTGTCTTTCTCCATCTTTCTGTAGGTGCCCTTGTAGAAAGCTACTATAAGGTCACCCTGGAGCCTTCTCTTCTCCAGGCTGAACAAGTTTAGCTCTTTCAGCCTGTCTTCATTGGAGAGGTCATCCAGCTCTCTGATCATCTTCATGGCCCTCCTCTGGACATGGTCCAACAGCTCCATGTGTTATGTTGGGGACCCCAGAGTTGGACGTAGTATTCCAAGTGGGGTCTCACCAGAGCAGAGTACAGGGGCAGAATCACATCTCTGAACATGGTGATCATGCTTTTTTTTTGATGGAGTCAGGATACAGTTGGCTTTCTGGGCTGCACACAAGCACTGCCAGTTCATGATGAACTTTTCATCAATCAACACCTCCAAGTCATTCTTCTCTGCGCTGCTCTCAATCTAGCTATGCAATTTCCTTGAAGTTCTCAGCCAGCTTTATGAGTAATTATCGTTGAACCTACAGTGTTTTCTTGAGAACTGAATTTTTGATCACATTTACCTCCCAAGAACCACTGAAATAAGTGAACTTTGTGTTTGACTGCATTATACACGATGGAAAAGGTGATAAACTTATGCTCAGTAGAAAGCATGCAATTACCACTACTGTTAAAGATGCTAATTTGACTTTTCTAACCTTGAAAGACATAATTAATTTTAAGTTTGGATACTGGCTCACATTTATTCTTCTTATATTATCAATGGAGAATTGTATTACACTCCTTTCTTACAGTATGTTGAGTAACAGAATAGAATAACAAAATTGTATTAGCATGAATATGAGGATTTTTCCAGATGGGTGCATTTGACAAATGGTATCCATTGAACATCAGAGCTACTAGGATTTCTTTCTGCGCAAAGGTAGGTGTTATTAATGAGGAGTGCTTCTTCTTGTCTTGATGATTTCTTTAGATGGCAGGTAGAGCTGGTTGAGAGAGTACGTAAAGAATTCTTATATATTTTTGAGTCTTACATTTCCTCCTCAGTGGGATTGATACAGCCAACACACAGAAGAATCTATAATTGCTAAACTATATATCGGTAAATAATTAAATTTACCAAACAGCATAATTAGTGAAGGCATTACATGCTGGGATTTTAAGCAAGTGAATTTGCTTTCATCCCCTTGATATCCATAAAGTAGAATTTTTCCACTTCACAGGGACAAAAATATATTTGGATTAGTGTTTAGACATTGTTTAGTTTATGGTTAAACTTGTTTTGCTTAAAAGTATCCTTGAAGAAGATCTGAAAGGCTGATGAATAGGAAATATCTTGCCCAGCAGGTGTCAGAGCTGGGGCATTGCTAGAGAGGTCGAAGTAAACAAAGACTAGGGGAAAGGTGAAAATGGTAGGGGGAAATAGCAACCATCCACCCAATTAAAGGACTATACAAATCACCCACACACACACCTTCAAGGAGCATGGGTGCTAATTTGAATATGCTTGACGGATAGTAGATGATGTGGCAATTAACTAATCAGTTACTGTAAATTTAGGTGGGTTTTTCTAATCTTGTAACAAGATGAATAGGTTGTAAATTCTGTATGTAGGATGCTAGTTTTGTGGAATTACCACTTAGCACCCATCTCTGCGCAGACATGGAATAAATCCAGTACCTTTGCTCTGTGTGTATATTGACGTACTGCACACTGGGTAATGACCCCACTTTTGGGACAACACTGTAAGAACAGTACAGGTAGATATTTTATGCATACTATCTTCTGAAGAATGAGTTTTACTGCTGTTTTAAGACACAATGTATATGTTTGCCTCAGCATCTTCTCTTAGCTTGAATCAATCTTCTAAAGCATTTCCAAAGATCCAAGATCTTGGATTTTTTTGTTTGTTTGTTTGTTTGCATTAAGAATGTCTTAGCCACTATTACTGTGCCCAGAGATAACTGAATTCTAGGGAAGTCAGCAATTTCTTAATATTTTATGCAGAGTTATATTTAGAATGGATAAGAACTTTTTAACAAAAAATCTTTTATTTCACTTTTTGGAGGAAACACCTGATGTGTAAAACCTAGAAACATCTTGATTTTGGTGAGGAAAGTGAGTTTTGCTAGGGTGGTTCGGGGATCACATCAAACACACCATTTAGCTGCCTTATCAGTCTTTTCCAGAACATCTTAGCAGGCAGCAGGGTTTTTTTAAAGTTGAATGGAGTATACAATGCAGGGAGTCATCATGCCTATTTAATGAATATTGAAGATTTCAGAAGTAACTATCCTGAGTTAATCCTGAGTGAACTACTTCCCTCAACACTACATTGGGCTGTGCAGGGAAGGTAGTTACATTTTAAAAAAAAAAAAGATGCTCAAGTAAGATCCATTTGCTCAACACAGCAAAATTACTTTCAGTCCAGCGCATAGATAGGGTAGGACTGCACAGCTCCCTACACTAAGTTTGTCAGGTACTGTGGAAAGACAACAGTCTGTGTCGACTGGGATATTTTTTAATGAAAAAGTAATATAAACCATATCTATAGGCTTTCACATTGCCTTTTATGATTCAAATACCATAGTATCTGCATTGACATGCTCCTCTGGAGGTTGATCCATGTTTGATTTTCATACTGAAAACACCCTTCTTGTGAAAAAAAAAAAAAACCCCACTTAATGTATCCTAATTTTAAAAAGCTAATTTAGTACACCAGGATTTATCCTAAATTAGCTATTACTGAGAAATTTCTGTATTAACACAAACTATGAGCATTAACAGTATAGCTGAACTAAAGTGTTCATTATATCCTTATTAACATATGAAAGCAGCAGGCGAGCTAACACCAGATTCTTTTCTTCACAAGTTAAACATTTCTCTTTTTACCTGTAACAAGGTGGTGAGTGTGTAACAGGTTGGAAGTCTGACGTGATCTGCTTGGCTAGACTAAGTTATCCGGATTGTTTTCTCAATGTTGCTTTCTTAAGACATTTCAAACTAAACCAAGACTAAGTGGCTTATTGATTTACTAATGACACATAATTAATCATCAATCAATCAGTGAATTTAAGATCAATATCTGCAATTCAACAACAAAATTACTTACTAAGGTCTGAAATGTCACACACAAACACACACACACACTCAGTCTCACCTCTATGCCTGGCAAGATCATGGAGCAGATCCTTCTGGAAACTATGCACAAGCACATGGAAAATAAGACGGTGGTTGGTGACAGTCAGCCAACATGGCTTCTCTAAGGGAAAATCATGACTAGTAAATTTGGTGGCCATCTCTGATGCGGTTACAACAGTGGTGGGTAAGGGAAGAGTGATTGACATCACCTACCTGGACTCGTGCAAAGAATTTGACACTCTCCTGCATGATACCAATGCCTCTAAATTGAAGGGACATGGATTTGTCAGATGGACCACTCAGTGGATAAAGAATTGGCAGGATGGTCACACTAAAATAATTGTGGCCAATGTCTCAATGTCCGTGTAGAGACCACTGACAAGTAGCATTCCTCAGGAATCAGTACTGAGAGCAGAGCTGCTCAACACCTTTGTAGGAGACATAAACAATAAGACAGAATGCACCTTCAGAAAATTTGCTGCTGACACCAATCTGTGTGGTGCAGCCAACATGCTGAAGGGAAGGGATGCCATCCAGAGGGACCTCGACAAACTTGATAGGTGGGCCCATGCAAGCCACATGATATTCAATAAGGTCATGTGTGACATCCTGCACATGGGTCAGAGAATCCCAAGCACAACTACAGGCTGGGCAGAGAATGGATTGAGAGCAACCCTGAGGAGAAGGACTTGGGTTTCTCAGTTGATGAAAAGTTCAGTATGAGCCAGCAATGCATGCTTGCAGCCCAGAAAGCCAACAGGGCCCTGAGCTGCCTCCAAACCAACATGACAAGTAGTTCAGGGAAGGTGATTCTACCCCTGTACTCTGCTTTTGTGAGTGAGACCCTATTTGGAATACTGTGTCCAGCTCTGCGGTCCCCAGTACATGAAAGATATGGACCTGTTTAAGTGAGTCTGGAGGAGGGCCAGGAAGATGATCAGAGGGCTGGAGCACCTCTGTGATAAAGACGGGATGGAGATGAGAAGTCTCCAGGGTAACCTTATAGCAGCCTTCTAGTGCTGGAAGGGCACCTATAGGAAAGATGGAGACAGTTTTTCAGGGAGTGTAGTGATTGGACAAAGGGTAATGAGTTTAACCTAAAAGAAGGTAGATTTAGTTTAGATAGTAGGAAAAATATCTTCTCTATGAGGGTCATGAGACACTGGAATAGGTTGCCCAGTGAATCTGTGGCTGCCCCCTCCCTGTCAGTGTTCAAGACCAGGTTGGAAGGGGCTTTGTGCAACCTCGTCTAGTGGTGGGGGTCTCTATGACAGGAGTGTTGGAAGTAGATGATCTTTTAGGTCCCATCCAAACCAAACCATTCTGTGATTCTATGATTCAGAGTTATAAATGTACCTACTCTCCTGTGTGCACTCTCCCTCACCACCACACTGCTTCAATGGGTGCTCCTTGTTTGGGCCAACCTGTGAATCTCTCAATACCTTGTTGATCCCCACACCAGTTAGAAAACACACCATAAGTTCAGGTTCCCACAGTTTGGGTATAGGTGTCTCTGTCCAGCACCTCATCTTGGTACTCCTTCACCTGGGGCAGACCCTTCACAACAATTGAGAGGTTGTAATGCCTCTGGGAAGCATCAAGCACTGCTGCTTCCACTCCATGGTGTCTCCTCACTGTTAAAAATATTAATGCTTCTTTTATATGTCTTTTCAAGCTAAATCCTTTAATTCAAATGTCTCTGGCTACTGTTTGATTGATGTTAATTATCTTCTTTAACATAAAGAGTTTTGGGTGAATATCTCCCAAACAGCACCCTCCCAAAGAGTTTTGCGAGTCCCATTGACACACACTGTGTGTATTCACATTTCTGTCTTAACATCTGTTGTTATTCAGGCCACAGGTGAGCCCTGTGGGCACTCCACATCAGTCTAAGTGAATAAGCAAGTTAGAGAGTAATAAAATGTGACATTTTAAGAGCAGAATAATATAAAATGATAGATCAAAAAATGCAGTCATTCAGAAATAGTTCTGTGTGTTTTTCATGACAGGTTTTGCGGTACAACCTTTCCGAGCCATTGGGATATGGCTTCCTCCCACTTTTCATGTCTTGATTTTGCGTGTGTCACCATCTTCCCTTCCTAATTGAACAGTATGATAGATTTCACATCAGATGTCCTATTTTTCATTGTAATTTGCTTTATTTATTTACACCAGAGCAAAAAGGATGTAAACCCTCATTAAGTCAGAAAAGTAGTTATTTTCACCTCTAAGTAGACACTGAACACAGATGTAGTTGGCTACATAAGGGGAAAATCAGTAAGGTATCCAGCCCAAGCTATCTGTAACATTGTACAGCTTAACACCATTGATTCCTTAAAACATGCATATATGTACATTCAATGTATTAACAATTAAATATCTGCATATATTTGAATATATAAGACAAGTGAAATGGAAGAAAAAACACTTGAATTTTTCAGTGCAAACTGGTAACTTCCCAGATTTTTATACTTTAGGACAGGGAAATGGAGGAGGAAAGAAACAGACAGAGCCATAATGAGATATATTTTGGATGTCAGAACTACATGTGCTATAGTACTTATGAGTCCAATTCCAGCTGGGAGAGAAACAAATGGGACAGCATCCAGAGGATTTGGAGAAAGCGTAGATGTTGCTGGAAAGGGAAAGTTCACTAGGGTGGTATTTAGCAAAATGGTTATGGAGAGAAAGAACAAAGGAAGAGACAGATCTCCTGGGATGTTGTTATGAATGAGTTCTGGCATTAGGAGATGCCCAATATGATGTTGTAAATACATTCATTTCTACTAAAGAGGAACAAAAATTCACACACAGTTGGAAAGAAAAAGCCTATGACATTATGTTCTCTTCTCAGAAAATAAGGCATATGGCTATCTTGAATATTGTGCAGCTCTGCTTTTAATGACTGGCTGCCAGAATTAACAAAGATTTTCCTGCAATGCTGAGATTTACATGCTAAGCATGTTGGTGATGCTGTCTTTTGACCCGCAGCTTTTTCCTTGTAATCAAGGTTTGGTTTCCCTTCCAGAGGAACTGCAGATATAAAACTGTAATAAGGAAAAGCACTCAGCTAAAGAGAAAATTGTTTTTTTGGAAAAGCATAGGTCCACAAAATAAAATAAAAATGGCAGCAGAAATGTACTGGTATTTTCTACTGATGTTAAACACCTTTGTAAAGCAGATTAAAATGTGCACTTTTAGAATGACTGTTTAATAAAATATTATTGCATAAGAAATAATATTCTAATCACATTGAATCAATAGCAATATTTGGTTTATATATATATTTGGTGTATTGCAACAGCAATATAGCTTGTTTACTAAGATTTAAACATGGCTGAACGCTGTTAATTTTATATTTTTATTAAATAAACTGATTTCAGGTTAATAAATCTCTGAATCATCTTTCTGCTTGTTTCTAAGTTTAGGACCAGAAACTTCTTTTTTTGCTTAAATTAGAAAGTTAAATTCTATGCTTGCCAACAGGACTAAAAGGAACTAAAGAGACCAAATTTGATATCCAGCAGGTTAGATTGTAGAATTTATGATGAATTATGACTAGAATTTTACTCTTTAGAAGAGGGTCTCTAACTTCATTAGAGTCTATCAATTTAGTTTTGAGATTAGAATATGAATAAACAATATGTATTTTTTTTGTGCATCTTCTGAAAATGTTTGCCATAAATACTGAGTTTTCTAAGGAATTTTAAAGATATTCTCAGTCATCCCTTGATGTTATTCTTTTGAAGTGGATGCTTTATGTAACAGGTAGGTTTCCATGGAGTAGATAGATACACAGGTTATTGAACAATTTCTAAATAGTTATTAGCTTTAAAACTGGCTTTCAATAGCTTTAATGAGGGTTCCATGAACTCCGAATTTCTGAAAATTAAGTCTATGAAACAAACAAACAAAAAAACCCCCAGAAGTATTTTTCCTTGAGCCTAACTGTAAAAGGAAAAATTTAAAAAATAGATTTAGTAACATGGACTAATGTTTCCACAAACTATATTCTCAATATTAAAAGTTCAAACGTTCAGCCTTTTAATAGCCTCCCTGTGCCTTCTTTTCCTATTTTCCAAAGGGAACAGAAATATGTTTAAGGAAAATGCATACAGTATTCTGTCATTAAGGATAAATTAACCCAAGATCAAATCAAAACTAGATTTCTGTGGAACCTGTGATGCCTGGTTTAAAACTACACCAGGGTCATTCCATGGCAGTCTTCTATGTAGGTGTACAGAAAATGAAGCAAAAGGTATAGGAGTTAAATATAGTATTATTTTTCATATTTATTCCTCTTTTCCTGAAGTTTTATTTGCTAGTTTCATAGCTAATATCACTGTGAGTAGTATGGCTTGTTGTATATTTTCACTGTCTTCTATAAATGGAAAAAAATAAGATGATAATGTGTGAAAGACTCTGGTAGATTCCTTTGATTAATTATCACTCATACTGTCTTCCTATAGATTACAATTAATGCTCTTCATACTGTACTCATAGTCTCCCTCCTTTAAAACAGATCTTCTAACATTCTTACACTGTTCCCTCTGTGTAAATCACAACTCTCTTTGATTGCTCTGGAAGTGGCGTAGAGTAGTCTGGTCAATTAGATGACTACTGTTACTGCAGGCTGTTCTGCAAATCACTTTTCAATAGATTGACAAATTTGAAGGCCAAAAGGTAAATTATGCTTTTTTATATTGCTACACAATATGACACAAGTCAGTCATAGATTTGCATCGATTAGCCACAGGATTATGCCCTTACTTTTTGTACAGTATCTAATCTGTGCTTTAAATGTTTATCCTGCAGCATGTCCTGGGTAAGATGATCCCGTGGCTAATAAGTCTCACAGTAGATTTTTTTTTTAAACTTTGAGTTCAATTTGTAGTCCAGTTGTGTTTAAACACCTTTTGGGGTTAAAATATGTATTTGTTTTTTTAAAAAAAATAAAAAAGGCTCTTGACTATAAGTGCATAAGCTATAGTTTTGGCAAACTTACTGACACATTCCAGCTTTCTACTGAGTGCAAAGCTGATGGTTTGCATGTGTAATTGATTATAATGGTATAAACTTTTTTATTACCAATTTAGCTTTCTCATTTTGTTGATCATACTGATTAATGGCAAAAAAAGCCACAGTGAGTAGTATGATTAAAAAAAAAAAAAAAATGTGTAATTTGTGATGTGCATGTGAAATACCCCAGGTGGAATTTGAAACTTCTTGCCAAGAGCAATTCAGTCTAATGGCAAAATCGTGCTGGAGTGCTGAATTAACAAGAAAGTAATCTATTTAGTGATGTCACTGCAGAGTAGTAAAACATTAGGCTCCAATTTAGGCTCCTTAGACTTTTATCATGAGGCAGATTGTAGAGGTCCATTATTCTTAGCATAGTTCTCAATTGTTTCAGCACTGTTGTAGAAACTACTGCCACAAATGGCTAAGTTGTCTCAGCTGTACCGCCCTACCTCAGGTTACAGTTTCACTCACTGACTTTCTGTACAGCCACTGCATCACACTTATCCCATTTTTGGCTAATAAGTCAATGTTTCTTTTAAGGCTTTGAATAATTCGCATATTTAAAAATATAATTTTCCATTTTATATCTGCTTTGTTTTCTTCTGATTATTAGCTGTCATATGTGGTTGGTATAGGGTACATGATTCTTCAAGAATTCAGATGTTCAGTATAAAGTAATCACTATCAATAATAGAGTTATCACTAATACAAAATTATCACTAGCCCATATATAATATGTCATATTTATAATTTCTTGAATTGTGCTAGAAGAGTTTATAAATGAATGAGTGGAATCACTTTGCTTACATTTTTTAAACACCTTTGAAATAAAAAGTACTCCAGTTATAAATCATAGCTTTTTGATTTATCAGTAGATCTAACAACCTTTCAGCCTGCTTCTGATTAAGACTTATCAAGAAAAATGAAGGAGTGATTATTGTATCTTGTACTGTATTTGATGGTAGTCTAGTCTAGTGTTGATAACATTAGCACTGAAACACAGAGACAGTCTATAAATTCATCGGCAAATAGAACATTTTACCCAGCGTTGGTGAACCTGTACAGACTGATAGAGTGATCTGCCTTAAAAATGTCAAGGAACTGTGCTGACAGAGAGAAAAATTATCTGTAAACCCTTATTCTGGAAACATGGAACTATATTTTTTTTTCATACCAGAAGTTCCAGTAAATTCACTGAAGCTTATTAAAATAGGCGGAATCAATTATATATTTCAGTAGGAGATCAAAGTATGAAATGTACATCTCAGTTACTAGACATAGAAGAACCACGCACTGCAATCTCTCACAGACTAGAGCTTTTTATAGTACATATTCAGGGGCATACGCATGTATCACGATGCAGATTAGCGTACATATGTATAGTTGATAAAGCTTACGCAGT
This sequence comes from Porphyrio hochstetteri, assembly GCA_020800305.1. Lineage (NCBI taxonomy): Eukaryota > Metazoa > Chordata > Aves > Gruiformes > Rallidae > Porphyrio > Porphyrio hochstetteri. The sequence goes on along the minus strand of CM036906.1, from coordinate 19,585,282 downwards.
GTCAGATTTCTTTTCTAAAACTGTACTTCCACTCAAATTACATAAACATTTTCTCTTTCCCAGTTGAGAAACATGAGCATTTTTTTGAGAAACAGAAGGTTGCTTAATTTGTATCTGTCTATTTCTTGCCAAATCTATCTACAATATGGATGCACATATTGTCAGAGAATCAGATTATGTCTTGAATTCAGGAGAAAAATACAAGTGTCAGCTTGTACATAGAGAAGACATGGTGGGAAAGTACTGCCAGAAAAGGTCACCAAAGATCATTTTCATATCACTAGTGGTTTGTTTGCACAGTAAATATCCACATCCATAGGTACATGGCAACATGAACTAAATAATATCTACTTTGTCTTGTTCTTTTCCAGTATGCTATCAAGTTAAAGATGTCTCATAGGAAAAAGATGACAATAAAAGTTTAATAGCAGGGGGGGAAAAAAAAAAAAAGTGATAATAAAAGTTAGCAGCTGCAAATAAATTGCACCTAATTTGGAAAGAGGGGTTTTTTTTTCTGTATTCAGAATTTTGCATTAAGACATGACAGTATCACAACAATGGGTGATCACTAAGTGGATTACACTTGGATGTGCTTTGCTTTCATAGTAATTAGCAGTCCCTTCAGCATAATTAACTAACAAATCTGATAAAAAAGGAGGCTTTGTTATCCCAAACCACAGCAAAATTATGATGCAGTATGTATAGTTCCAGGCATTCTCTTCTTTCATTATTGACATTTCTTTAGGATTGCTAGTTTATCATATCTACCCTTTCTCTCTGTGTACTTGTACCTGCAGTATTAACTTCCACACTGGAGATTTCTAGCACTGTGTAACACTGTTTGTCTAATTTAATCTCATTGTAGTTCTCTTTTTACCATCTTAATTTATTTTTCTCTTAAAATCTGTGCCTTAGGACCGTATATAACATTCTTTTCTTTCCTTCCTTCCTGGTAGATTCCTAAGAGATGATCTAATGATATACGAAACAAGACAGTGAGGCACGCAATTTGGTTTAAATGCTATTATGGGATACAGCTTTGGTTTCTTGTCAATATTATGTGTCAGCACTCAATTTCTTTTCTGGTTGGAGACAGAGTAAAAATATGTGGGAAAGCCTTAACTAGTGAAATTAGCTTGGGACATTATCAGACTTCTTAATTCTCCAGCTATTCAGACATGTGACTGTTTCAAGAACTTGAGCCTAAAGCAGTGGTAGCTGATTTTAAGCTACCACAAGTCCAAGTTGCAAAGAATCCTAACTTCCTGCCCTCCTGTGGTCTCTGGTTAGCAGCTGATAAAAACACCTGTGCAAAAAAACAAAGCTGAAGAGAAGTGCTGAGTCAATAATGGTTTTTTTAGTTCACTGGAGGGTCTCAAAACAACAAGAAAAAGTTTCCAGCAATACTGTTTCACCACAAGTTTCCAGTGACTGAACTTCCAACTTTGATTTGTGGTTTAGGTAATAACTATTTCCCATTCCTTTCTGCATCCATATACCTTTGATGCATCATGTGTAATTCTCATTCAGTTACAACAAGTTTTATTTTTACTGTTTAAACTTTTTTTCTCAAAACTGCAGCTTAACTATGAATATTAAGTTATATCTTGAACCTTTCTAATGTGAGGCCCTCACAATAGCAATTGAGAGAAGAGATATTTGACAGTTTAAGTAGGAACAGAGAGGAAAGAACTCCCAAGCTAATATAGCAGTATCTCCAATTTCATTATCTTTCATATAGTTCTAATGGGACAGATCCACTTTTATGAGTCAACAATCAACTTAAATTTATTAAAACTGAAGACCATTTTCTTGAGTAATGTTACAGCACCAATGAATTACTACTGATTATCCACTTGTTAGAAGCACTATCAAAAGCATATTTACAGTTCATAATTAAAATAAGTTTGTCAAATATGTTGTAAAATAACAGTCTGTAAAATTAAGTTTCAAGGTCACATTTTATTCTGAAGAAAAATATATTCTAAAGAAAAAAGTATGCTGGACTTCATAAAAGTAATGCTATGCATTTTTCAATATTCATTTATTTTTTGTGTCAAGTTCACCTGTTGTAACCAAGTTGCAACCTGGGCAGTATTTATCTGAATCCAGAAACACCACCAGCTGTCCAGAGATGACTCACTATTGTCTAGTAAGGGGAGAAAAGAAACATAGCAAAAGATAAATCTAATGGTATGCTCTACTTAAGAATACAGGCTCATTGACCTGAAGCAAGATTATTCTTTTTTTTCCCATGAGAAACAGTTAGTTCCTTTGTTTTAATTATTTCTTCCCACCTATGAAACTCATCTTGTCATCTTGTCTCTCATGACTACAAAATATAACTTTTAAATTTTCACTAATGTCAGCTTGAAGATGACATACCAGAACCTGGAGATGACCTCTTCTGGTTTTGCATGGTGGGGTTCCGGTGGAGGAGTGGGGGCTCAGGCATTGCTTCTGCAATAAACAGCTAGAAGTTTCCCCTAGGCCCCTAGTAAATACCAGCTGGTCTCAGGTGAGACCTCCTGCTGACCAGGACCAAGCCCATCAGCGATGGTCATGGCGCCTCTGTGAATCAAAGAGTTAATTGTCATGTGATTCTACTTGGATTCTACTCCACTGAGCTTTACTTTCTAATACATTCCATTAAAGCTTCTGGACCTTTCCGCAGAACTCAAAAACAATTGAAGTTCTGGCTTGTAAAACACCTGTACATGCAGGCAGCAGAAGACTCAGTTTCTTAGGGAGGGTTACTTTCCCCCTTAAATCACACTTCTGCGTATCTCTGAAAAATGGTTCTGTAGGCGTGAAGCCCTCTGGATATATTCATAAGGGTGATCAGGTTGTAGCATGTTTATGCAGCATGCAGCACATTTTGTTGATATGATTATGCCTATTTGACTATCTCTTGGGTCCTATTAACAGAAGATGATACAAAGAAGCCAGCCAAAATAAGTAATATATAAGTCCCTCACTAACCTTGAGGTTAAATTGTAAGAGCTGTTGGCATTCAACTTGGTAGCTAATAACAAGGGCTTCTTTCAGTGTTGCAGCTTCAGAAAGAATAAAGCAGATCAGAAAGAACAGATGCACAATAAAATATCTATTGAACTGTAAAAACCTTAGTCAATTTATCATCTGTCACTTCACAAATGGATGTTTTTTGTGCTTGTGCCAAACTTCTAAAAAAGTCCTTTTCCACAAGCTTTGATTATTTTTCATGTTTACAGGTATGAAATGAGCAGAGTTTACTTTACTTGATCTATATTCTTTCTTGTTCAAATATGTTACCCATTCTACAGGTGGTGAGGAAGAAGTTCTTTCACGTTTTCTTTTAGAATGTAAAGTGTGTTTTACTGCTAAGTTAATTTCTCTTTCCTTCCAAGAAATAAAATAAAAAGGACTCTCACAAGCACATCTTCCAAATTAAGCACACAAATTCTCTTACATTTTCTTCATGCTTTTTTCCCGCTGAAATTTAATTCCAGTTCTTTCTTTTATTTTGTTACCTGCTGTTTATTTCTGGAGTATCCAAAGCCACATGAATGTTATTAAGGCAATTTAACTGAGGAAACAGAAATATTAATAATTTTAAAAGGAAAAAATACACCACCTCCCAAAAACAAAAACAAAAAACCCCAAACCCGACAACACATACAGAAATAAGAAAACATCAGCCAAAAATCTAAGCAACATTACTGGAAGAAATAAAAAAAAAAAAAGGAGGGTGTAAAAAAGAAAAAATCAAGCTTTTTGAGAAAACATCTATATGTTCTTGAAAGATAGGCTCCTTGGTACTTTCTAGGTACTGATAGATGAAGAAGACGTCTCCATTCTAGATCATCTTTCTTTAGATAGCCTTCTCTTATAAGAAGTAAGATGGATTTATTAGAAAAATAATCAATGTTTTTTAACTGAAAGGATACAATTTAGGAGTAAGAATCTATAGGTATTTACTCAGTTGAAATATCAGTCTAATATTTCCAAGACTAGAGCAGACAAGATTTTTTAAGTACTTTTGCTACAGAAATTTAAAAGGAAGATTTCAGAGTAGTAAAAAGAGCTGGTGAACTGATTGCCACACTTTCAGATTCTTCCCTCACTTAGAAGGAGAGATGGCCTAACACAGAATTCCCAATAAAAATAGTTTCATTACCCTCATCAGCTTCTTTGTAGTTCTTCAGGGTGGAACAGACTTGTGAAAGGAGTAGGTAAAGAAAAGAAAAGAGATGTTAGCAACACATACATCCTTTACCAAATAAACCAGAATACTTGGAAATAACTGCAAAGTGCAAACCAGCATGAATTTGCAGCACTGACTTTATTTTTTTGTTCTCTGATAAATTTAATCTAAATTAGCTATTTTTAGTGTAAAATTAAAGATCACTCTGAAAAATTACTATTTTTAATAAGTTGTCCTCTAAAAAATATGTGTGCATACATATATATATGTATAAATTTTTAGTATGACATGGACTTTGTTTTCAATTTCCAGTTAAAACCCTGTCATTGACTCTGAAGGCAAGTACTTTAGATCTACTTTTTCTAACTTGCCTTGTAGATTAAATTGGCCAGAACCTGATTACTGTAATTTTAGATTGTCATTTTGCCCTTTTTAAGTTCAGACTTCTAACAATTGATGTAAAATTATGTAAACATTGACTTGGATTATTGATATGACTTGAAGCCTTACCCCTCCCTTAATGGGTTTGGAATGAGTGCTGCATAATTTAGAGCTATGTGTCTCACAAATGTAGGCTAAGAGGGGGCGTCTGCTTTTCAGAAACACCTGCACTACAATCGATGATATATGCACAGATGCTCATCACTAACCCTTTTTATCCATAAAAGCCTTTTTTCTTTCCTCTCTTTTTCATCCATCAAATACTAGACAGACGTTTTGTACAGAGTCCTTGGCTGCAGGCTGACTTAATCAGGTCTTTCACCAGTCCTTGGATGACTCATTCAGTTTGTTCAATCTGATGCTTCAATTGTTCAGTCTTCGGTTACACTCAGAGAAGTGTTATTTATCTACTGCCTACCTTGGTGATCTCTGGCATTTTCCTTTCCTCTGAGGTTTTGCTTGTTTGTTTGTTTGTTTGTTTTTATCCCATGTTAGATAGCATCTATTCAGTGCTAGACTCAGAATGGCAAAGGTAGGCACTGGGGAGAGCAATCTAAAAAGAACTGTACCTTATTCAATGCCAGCACAACTAAAGCCTGAAGAAACAAGCATGGTCTTTGCTGTATTCTGCCCACTTCAGATTTTGCTGGATATTAATTGTTACTTTGCAGTGAGTGGCATGAGCCTTCCATATTCTGGAGGTACCTCTCAGATGTTGGTAATACAGTAAATTCAGAAAAAGAAAAGGCCTTCATCCATCTCCCTGTTGACATCGGGCATTATATTGCATTTTTGTTAAAATCTAAATGTAAGAAAAAGACAAAAAGTCTTTTATGCAAACTTCTTCTATACACATATTTTTTTTAATTTTGTGGGTTTTCAGAGGTACAAAGAAAATTGCTAAATATTTTATTGTCAAAAAGTGTGATGATTCCGTTTAGTGCTAAAAAGTATCTCGATTCAGTAGAGAGGAATGCCAGAATTCTGATTCAAGAAAGTTTCCCATTTTAGAGCACATTTACTTAATGCAGTATCTTTAATCTTTATCTTCTACATATTATCGTATACCTATTAGAAAGTGTCAAAGAAATGGTTTCTTGTAGCCCTCCAGTTGTTTTTCAGAGATAAAATGCACAGTTAAACTTTCTAGTTTTATGCTAGCATGCACATGGAATTGATTTTTTAAAAACCCATGCTTGAATGGAAAATTAATTTGCTTTATTAACATGTATTATCCTGGAAGGGAGGCATCTTCCTGGTGACACAAAAGAATTTCCCCTTTCTCATATTTGTCTTTGTTAATGGTTATTTGTTGATGTCTTCCCTGAACTGACTGGTACTTAACTGGACTTTACTCTAGTACTAAGGGTTTTTCTCTTGTTTTCTTCTCCGCCTCAGTGCTTTCTTCTGCTTCTTATTTCCTCTCATTTTGGGCCTTGGCTGCCCAGCCTTGTAGTGTTTTCTGCAGACTCAATGTTGTCAGAATCTGATAGATTGGTATTTTTATTTGGAACACATTCCATAACTGCTAAATCCCTAATCCATCTGCTTACGACGGTGATTTTTGACGGCTCTGTTGCACTGGTGTTTCCGTCAAAATTGTTTAACTATATTGTAGATTGGACTGTTTCACTGCTTCACAGCCTTTGTTCTTTTAAGACAGTTTTAAGACTTGTTTTCATAACCTTGGTTGATCCCTAAAATGTACAGTTTGGAATGTCTTATTTATTTTTTATACAAAACCCAAATATATTTACATTAAATGCATAATGATACTGCTTAAATTTAAACATTGATATACCATAATGTTGCACCAATAAAGTCTATTTTACAAAAAACCTCCTAGCAACCCTATAAAATTACCTCTATAGCTGTAAATATGTCAAAGCAGTTTATGAAACACTTTGTATGAAGAACAACATTTCCTATTTTTCCTATTAATAAATACATTTTAAATAAAAGATCTGTCTATATTCTTATGTATGTAAGAGAATTTTCTACTGACAAAGAACACTGCAATTGTTTTAATTGCAAACTACTTATAGAAACCCATGTAAATGAAGAACTAGTTAGAAGATAATAGTACGTTTCTTTATTAAAAAAAAAAAAATCAACAACTTTTACTGTGGTGATGTCCACTATTCCTTTGTTATGGTATATGTAACACATTCCAATAGTCCATAGATAATATTCTCATGCAGTTTTAATTCATAGGATGAAAAGGTTCAAATGAGGTATGGCCCTTTAGCAGTAAATATTCGTTGATGGGCATTTGAGTAAATGTGCCTTACCAAGAAATTCCACTGAAGTGGTATGATTATTTTTTTTTTAAATAGGCAACTCAACAGATAACTTTGATTGTTTTTGAAAGGCTTTATTTAGTGTGACGATAGACAATATTTCTGTGAGTACAAGGAAGAAAATTGTGGATAGTATGACTGCAAGCTTTCATGGGATAAATTATTTTTCATTTCATCTGTTCCAAATTTCTATAATGATTTTCCACCACTTCAAGGAGTTCTTTCTACTCTGTGATATGCCTGTGACTCTCTAAAGTATCACTAGTTGCTTACAAGTCCATCATAGAAACAGTAGGTGAGTAGCAAAAGGCTTGACTATGCAGAGATTTGTGTAATAAATAATTTGTATCCAAGGTTATTGTAAGGAAAGACTGTTATTGAGGAAAGGCTGAGGGAGCTGGGCCTCTTTAGCTTGGAGGAGATGGAGGGGTGACCTTGTTAATGTTCATAAATATGTGAAGTGAAATAGTCAAGAGGACAGAGCCAGGCTCTTCTCAGTGACAATCAGTGATAGGACAAGGGGCAACGAATGCAAGCTGAAGCATAGGAATTTCCATGTGAATATAAGGAGGAACTTTTTCACTGTGAGGCTGACGGAGCACTGGAACAGACTGCCCAGAGAGGGTGTGGAGTCTCCTTCTCTGGAGGCATTCATAACCCACCTGGATGCAGTCTTGTGTGATTTAGTCTAGGTGATCCTGCTCTGGCAGGGGGGTTGGACTAGGTGATCTTTCGACATCCCTTCCAACTCCTAATGGTCTTGATTCTGTGATTCTGTAATCCAGAATGGCTAAGGATGTCAACCAATAGGCTTCAGTTTTCTAAATAAACATAAGGTTTATAAAGAAGCTATGTATAAACCAGTATTCAAATTTCTATGAAGATAAAATAGAAAAAATCCTGGTCATTCCAGTGAGGTTTTAACTGTACACATTCCTGAAATTTGCTTTCTCTAATGGAGAGGCAGATTAATTTGATCTTTGAGCAAGATCTAAAATTGAACTCAGTCTCATATTTTTTTCTTCTCTCTGAATCATATAAAACCTACAGAACTGCATAAGAGAGAATATAGATAATAAATGTATGGCTGCTGTAATTAACCCCAGCCAGAAAATGGGCCTCATGCAGCCACTAGCTTACTCCCCACCTGATAGGATGGGGGAGAATATCAGAAAGGTAAAGATGAGAAAACTCACGGGGTGAGACAAAGACAGTTTAATAGCTAAAGAAAAAGCCACACACACAAACAATGCCAAACAAGGAATTCATTCCCAAGTTGCTGTGGGCCAGCATCCTTTTTTGGATTTGTATCTTATGCTAGATTGCATGAGAGCTGAATGTTATGCTTTACTAACATGTAATATGTAATTTTTAATTCATACTAGTATATTGGTTTTGCACAACCTGAACTATATACTTTAGTCTTCTCTTTCTACCTTTGCTTAACCTCCAAAGCTTTTAGCCTTAATGTCATACCTGTGAAAATAACTTTTCCAATTTCATTCCCCCACTGAGTCGCTTGTCCATATCTTTTACGGAGACTGAGCTGAAGTTTTTTTCTCTAACCTTGTGTCCTGCCACTTTTGGATAACTGCCATTTCCCCCATTGATGCTCTCAGCTATATATTTATTTCGCTGTAAAAATCAACTGATTCAGTATGATGCATAAAAATGTTTCCTCCTATCTCAGTTCTCATTGAATTTTAAAAAATGGCAAATTTGTTTCCTTCCTTCTTGGCCTCATAAAAGAGTTTTGAGGTGCCTTTGGGATTCTAATAAGGGTTTTGTGTTACTTGGTTTTCTTAGAGTAACCACAAAATTTTTTGTTGGTGTTCAAAGATTTATTATCTTCTTGGAGAAAGAAGGATTGAATAAATAATATTTTACGTTCTTGCATTTGTAGGAAGGCATAAAACTATCCACAGGGAAGTTGGAGGGTGGTCAGGACCTATTTAGAACACAGGTGAAAGACAGATTCAAAATTTTTTAGTAAACAATCAGAAAGTATACCCACATTTTTGAGATTTTATTTTTCGACAATAATATTATTTACAATCAGCCCATACTAGAAATATGCCAGATGGGAAAGAAAGTAAAGGCAGCAGGAACATGAAGATACACTAGCAGACATTTTAAATGCAGAGGACACTGCACACATTTTTATCATCCTGCATGAATCCAGTTCGAACCTAAACAAAGAAAAAAAGGTATTTCAATAAACTGAAGGTTGAATTTAGAATTTATATGAGTCATCAAACTAACTCCCCATAATTTGCTGACTATGCTTAATTATTTGATTAATTTACTACAATATTCCTTTTAAAGCTGTACTGATTGTTTAAATTATATAATAATTACTAGTATCAGTATGTGATATTCTTAAGCATCTGGAGAGTCAGCATAATTGTGTCTGCAAATGTTTTGATAATAATTAAGCTTTGATGCAAAAGCATCAAAGAATCACAGAATGTTCTGGATTGGAAGGTACTTTAAAAAACATCTAGTTTCAAGCCCCCTTCCATGGAAAGGAACAGCCTCCACTGAACCATAAAAATATTCAACAGCATTTAATTTCCAGACATTAAAATTTGCTAAAAGGTAAATTCAGATTGCTAAAAGGTATTTAGTGATGGGATCTCAAAGAGTTATTTGAATGCCTCTGTCTGTACCTACCCTAACAAGGACGGCCACATGTTGCCTGGATAGGAGTAGAAACAGGGAGTGAAGCAAGGGCTGAAGACCAACATTCAAACTATGTATATGCATATACACACATAATGTTTTTTTTTAATTTATATAATTATATATATATGTGTATATATATGCTTATGTGTACATATACACAGGCAGAACAATTCCTCTGGAGTAGCCCTACCTGAGATACAAACTGAAAGCCATCATGGTTTGGAACATGTTAATTACACCTACAGTTCAATTTCATGTGAAAAAAAATCCAGTTCTTTTACTTCTAATCTGAAATAGATGTACTCTGTTTAACACCATTTTTCTGCTAACAGAGTGCAGAGTACTGGTCCTTTTTCAGAGTAAGTATTCTTGTTTCAGCAAGAGTTGTAATTTTCAGTCTGACAGCCATGAAGGAAAATTGTGGAGAACTGGTGAATATTTAATTTTGACCAAAAAATATTTAGAAAATCAAAACCTTATAGAAATATACAATTTATATTTAAAAATGGCCAGCGGGGTTTGCCAAGTTATATTTTACAGACTCCTTGAAAAACACCACTTTTTACTCTGCTAATCTTGCTTGTAGTTTGCAGTTTTCTGTTTATAGAGAATATTATTGTTTTTAACATAGAATCATTTCTATAGTGTTTTGCATCCCTGTGATTTCTGAGCTTTTAATTTTTGAAGTTATTTCCTTTACCTAATCAGGTTACTGGTCAGGTGACAAACCCAGGAAATAAAATATACACTTCTATCAGTTTATCTTACATTGTCAATTTTGACATTTTTCCCCTAATAAACTATATTTGTCTTTTTTAAAGAAAAAAAACCCAGAACTAGAGTACATGTAGGGATATAATATCTTAGAAGACTGAAGTCATCCATTTATAGAATTTAAGTCTTTTTCAATCATCTCATTTGTTTTCAAATATGAGTTGTCAGTATCTCTTAATTACTTGTTTTAACTGTATTTTTTCTGCACAGTTTCCCACATAGTTTAACATCACAAGAAATTAATATTCAGCAACATATTCACTACTTCCATTATCTTTGCAGAATTAAGGTTATGGAGATGCTTTTAAACACTCTAAACTTCATCCTTTAAAACCTTTGACAACATCATCAGCATTTTAGTTAATGTTTTATTCTAAATATTGTATCTTATGACACAGAAGTTTCTGCTGTGATATTTATATGTTCTGCTCCAGTAAGCAACAGGAGCAGGGAAGGGAATAAGAAATGCTGTCAGTAAGAAGAATGGATTCCTTTCCCCTTAACAGCTAGGATACCACAGTTCTATTTTTTTTTTCCTGCATGCATTGCTTAATTTAATTGAGAGATATACATGTTTTATTCAGCAAATTTTAGAAACTGACCTATACATTATCATTATAACTACTATGGACTCATGACTTCATGAGTAAAAAAAAACCCTAAAAATAAAAATTTCTCACATCATACAAATCTACATGGCTTTCAGGTTTTGGTGTTCAGATTTTTTCATATTTTGTTACCTTTCATTTCTCAAATTATTTTCTATATAGACTATAATTTCTATGGGTTTTTTTTCCACTCTCTGTTATATTAAATATTAATAATGATGTTTATTACTTCTTTTTTAAAAGTATTCTTCATATCAGTGACTGTTTATTATATTCTCTTTTTTTGGCTAAATTGACACAAAATATTTTAATATTTTCAGTCCTTGTGTGTTTGAGTTGTGCTTTGTTTAGGTCTTATATTTTACTGATAATTTAGAATCTAATTTTGCACATTTCTGTGTTTTTACTTGATTTGTATAGAAATGATCTAGTTTAGGTATTATTGAACCTTGTTGATTTGATCCCTAAATTACAGAGACCTAAAACATGTTGTGACTAAAATGTTAATATATTTTTGCTCTCAGTCTACTGTGATTTTTTTCGTTAATTCCTCAATCACTTATTTCTAATGGTTTTAGAATTCATTAATTGTAATTACAGAACAGAACAATTTTCATTTTATCACCTGTTCTCACTTAAACAGTAGTGGATTTCCTCAATCGCTGAGCATGTGATGAAACTAAAAATCCTAAGTGGCAACATTTTATGTTTATAATGGTGAACAAACTTAATTCAGTCATGATTTTTTCATGAATATCAGAATTCATAATGTTCAGGGATTGTATATAAAATAAATATACGGTATCCAAACAGTTGTGTTGGTTTGGGTATTTTGCATGCAGTTATAAAATACAGATTTGTAACAGCTGCACTGCCATCATGACAGGACAAGCATTAATTTCTAGTACAGTATTTCTAGTAGATTTCAACTCCCAGCTTGAGTTATCTGCTACTGACTGAATAGCCAAGTTCAAGACAGGTAAAATTATAAGTGTCTTTCTTCATCTCTTGCCACTTTTTTTTCTGAGGGATCATAGAATATGTAAGTTTGGAAGGGACCATTAGAGGTCATCCAGTCCAACCCCCTGCAGGAAGCAGGGACATCTTCACTAGATCAGGCTGCTCAGAGCCCCATCAAGCCTGACCTTCAATGGAGCCTCCTCTCTGGGCAACCTGTCCCAGTGATAACTGTCGGGGAAGGTAGCAGGCCTGCCAGCAGTCTGACTCTCCTCACAGAAGACATAGGCCCTGACAATATCCTCGAGTTCCCCTGAGACAGGAAAATTACTCATGCTGAGAGGTTTTTGTTAACCACATTCTCAAAACACGGCGGCCTTGAAGACAGGGGTACAAACTTCCTTAAACCAAGGAGTTGTGGGAAGGTATTTAGGAGTAAGTAAACATGTCAAGAACCATCCATAATAAATGGTCAACACAGCAGGTGTGCAGATACTTTTAGACATCAAAGGTGAACTAACAATGTTTAGCTATAAGATATGCGTATCAGAACTCGTTATAATTACTAACAAATCAATTTGGTGTGAACAGTGTGTGTAACCAATTAGCAGTTTTTTAGCTTGCCACGTTTAAAGTAACAAATGTGTATAATCTCTGTGATTTCACTCAATAAATGGCTTCACCTAAAATTCATATCAAATTGCATGTTGCCCATCACCGATGTCTGCAGATAACAGGGCCCAACCCTGCTTATCTTCCAAGATCAGACGAGATCAGGCATTTTCAGGGTGGTATGGCTGTAAACCATGGATGCAATCAGTTGAATGTCCAGCCTGCCCATGTTTTCAGATGGGATATGTGAGCCACTGGGGAAGAAAAATGCATTCACAAACGTATAATCCATGGGGTGTGTGGTCAGGATCATAGCACCAAATGGGAAGATTTGGCAGACACAATATATAACAAAGTATTGGGCACAGAGAAATCAAGCTGTGAATTACTTTAGGACTGAGAATTACAGCAGCAAATACTGTAACAGTGTCAATAGTGTGGAGCAAGTTCATGAAATTAAGTCTGATACCTTTCAGTGGAGGAAACAGCAGGGCACCTTTGAGGTCATATTCTAGGTTGAGAGATTCATAATGGGATTGTATGAGATTCATAATGTCAAAGGCAGTAGCTGAAGCTATGGCAGCACTCGGTGAAAAAGAATATCCATGTATTTCAGATTTTCTTTACAGTTCAAAAATTGACTAGCTATTCAGTGATTCACATTTTCCAGTTCTCAATACAAACTGTCTGCCAAACAAAAACGGCATGGATTTCATCCCAATGAGCTGTTTCACAAACATAGAATTCCAGATCTTCAACATTGTTTTAAATTCTTTCAAAGCTATTTTCCTTATGCCACATCTAATGTAACTGATATTTACTTTTAGTACATGATGATAAACCAGTTTACATTAACTATGCTGATTCATTATTTTATCTACTTCTATAAAGAAAGAAAAAATAAAAACAGAATGGTGTTCGTAAGTTTGTCTTAGAAAGCCTTCTTTAATGTTTTCAATATTAATTAATACAACAATGAATCATCTGAGAAGGAGTAAAACATAACTGTATCAGTGACAAACAGCATTACAGCAAATTCCATAAGAGTAATAAATTATAGAAGTTAGTAAGCATAGGCAATACTTTTTGTAAGGATAAAATTCTAAATATTATACCAAATATCTTTATTATTGTAGGACCCCAATCTTTAATGTGTTGCTTTTCTGATGTTCACAAAGGTTTACTGTACATATATCAATAAAAAATGTTGCATTCTGGGTCAAATCTGAGAATTACAAAAATGGCAAGAAATGTCTGGGCATTTTCACATGATGCCAGAATTTTATCTGTCATTGGTGCAGTTTGTTCTAAATGAATGTAAATGACTCAGTGGTTTGTGAGACGAGCATTGTGCGATAAAGTAGAAGCCAAGAATAATGAGTATAGGTTAGAAAAAAGACTGAGAGGTTTCATGGTGTTTTAATCTTCCACAAATTAAATTAATTGAAATAATATTTCTGTATTATCTTTTTCTTTGTAAAGACGTTCTCTTGTGTATATTATACTAATTATTTATTAATGATAAATATGGCATCATTTCCAATTATGGCTGAGATTCAAAGCCACAAAAATAAAATAAAAATTTAAAAAAAAAAATCAAAAATACCCCCAAAATTGCAAGTAATATATTCTTCGGAAACCACACTTTCTGTAATCTCTTATAGAGATGTGGTTTCTCCAATATTTTATTACAACAATTTGTAATATTGCAGCAGCTGCTATATGCATCTCTGCAAAGGTTGGTGTTTAGTTGGTTTGGGGTGGCATTGGTTTTGGCTATAGGGATTTTTTTATAGATTCAGAGTGGTTTGGGTTGGAAGGGACCTCATCTAGTTCCAACACCTCTGTCATCATCAGAGACACCCATTTATTTGACTGTATGTTTTTTAATTCACTTCGCCTTAATTAGATATTAAGATTATAGAGCTACACACTGTGTTTTTCAGTCTGTATATATTTGTATGTGTTTGTGTGTACATGCATTTGCATTAATGAATCTGTGGGTTCTTAGTTTCATAAAAAAAATCCAATAGGTTCTATGATAATCATACCCAGTTTATTTCCTGATTTTGAACTAGCTGGCTGAACCTGATGGAACTGAAGTTCACTTTACCACCACGATCCATAAACCTATTGTGCTGTAGAAACTTTTGTTGTGCGTGCGGTTATTAAGTAGATAGCAGCATTCCTCAGAGATCATGTTTCATAGTTTAGATCTGGTGTTATATATCATTACAGAGGAAGCTACTCAGCCTGATAGAGCATTTTTATTGTATGATGACCTACACATTCATTTAGGATCTTAGTCTATACAGAATTCACCATTGAAGGACAGAATACAAAAATAAAAAAATAATCAAGGCAATTTAAGTACATATAAAATATAATTCGACTGAAAGCAGTGTTTGTGGAGGGTCTGACTGTCTTTGAACTGGAACTCTGTTACTTTAGGAGTTGTAGAGATAACGCTGCTGTCAGAGAGAAAGCAAGCAGACTGGGTATGTTTGCATAAAAAATACATGAATAAGTCAAAATTACTGAATGCTACAGACTCACGCAGGCTCTGTGTTGTTAAACTATGCATATCTGTGTGAATGCCCTGCTCCAAATCTCTGCCAAAGTAATCAGTTTTTAATTTGTATGATGCTATTGTATATGTGATGCCAAGGTTTTCAGAGGTAAAAGTGTTTTGTGCTGTGTTTAGCAACATTTTATCTTGTTTTATGGCATCTTTGTGATTAGATATGAGCTGAAGATTTTTGCTTGGCATTGTAAAGCTTAAATAACATTGTTCACTTGAGGAATCTTTGAGATACTAATCAGGTTAATAGACACATTTCAAAGCAATATGTTAAATCACTGTGATGAAAGAAAACTGATGTTTGGTTCATTTGAGACATAGTGCTTAACTAAAAATACCTTAACGAGTACTGCACTTCTCAGCTTTATTTGAGGACACTGATATGTTAACATCTATGGACCATAATTAATTCTTAAATTGTGATGAAAAGAGAAGCTTTGGCAAATAAGTTTGCTGATTTAATTGAGACAGCACTAATTAGCATACCATGCATCCAGAAAGAGGCATTTGATTTTTAATTCACGGTTTCACACACTCTTGCAATGTCTCATCCTCAAGCCATAAGCATTGGCTAGATCCAAAGAGCCAGCACCAGGAAATGGAACTCAGAATCAGTAACACTGAAAATATTATGGCTAAAATTTTTGCAGCCTCTGTGGACACCTCCTAGCAGCCTTTCAGTATCTGAAAGGGGCCTCCAAGAAGGATGGAGAGGGACTGTTTACAAGGGCAGGTAGTGATGTGGATGACCGATCCCTTGAAGTGGTATGGCTGGGGCTTTGGACAACCTGGTCTAGCAGAGATTGTCTCTACTCATAGCAGGGGGGGGGTTGGAAATAGACAATCTTTAGGGTCCCTTCCAACTCAAACTATTCTATGATTATACAAAAGTCCTACTCATTTACAAAGAAAAAAATCTTGTATGTTTACAATGAAAAGACAGAAAATCTGTAAGCTTTGTTGCACTGTGAATTATGAGATGAACTTATGGTCCAAATGCACCTTGGTATATAGCAGGTCATTGATGTGATCTGATTGAGCTATTGTTGCAGCATTTTGATGCCCTTTTTTTGCATGTGCATTTTTAAAAATGTCATTCTGACAAAAAATGTAGTTAATATACAGTAAAGGAGAAAGTGAAATTTGTACTGTTTTTTTTTTCCTATATATGTCTTTATAAAGCCATGTATTAAAAAGAATCTGACCCTTTACAGCACGCACAGATTTTGTTTGGAGCACTATTAGTTCACAGTGTCATACCACAGACATTTTATTTCCTCTTAAGAATGTCTTGTAAATAGATGTTGTGTGTCTCTTACTGGAGAACTTGTTCCATCCTTACCTTTCTGTCAAAGAAAAAAGTAGAACAGTGAGTGAAAAATGTTTGTCTACAAAGATATGGCAATGGGTTGGGTTGTGCACTTTATTTACAAACTTGAGAAGGAAATTTTCCATAATAAAAGGGGAAAGCTTATCAAAGCTGCACCAAAAGAAATATTTTATCTTTGCTTTTTATAATTCCCCATATTTTTACAATATAACAATTGAACGCATTTTTATGCAATGACAGCAACAATTTGCTTGTTTGAGAATGCATCATTGAAAACATTGAGATAATGAGACTCAGGTCAAAAAGAAATGTGAATTACTACGATCGAACAAAATCACAGACAAGTCATTGGTTCATATTAGATATTTAAATATAGCAGTCACATTGATACAGTGCCTGAATAGAAAACTTGCAAATCATAAAGCATAAATAAATTGTTACTATTAAATATGTTTTCAACTAACTAAAAGGGAAGAGGATTAAGCATCTTTTTTTAAAGGAAGCATTCTTCGTAACTTTATAAAAAACAAAGTGGATTATTTTACAATATATTTAAATAATTGCAAATTAATTGGGTTTTTTAATTATTAAAACCATTCCTCCCCCTCCCAGCATCTTGGTGAAATAGTAATACCTCTGTTCCAAATTCTTCCAAAAATACTATTTGCATTGATGATTTTCAATAGTCTATGTTTTTTTTTTAAATATTAATAGAACAGATAGACTATTTTTTTAACTGAAAGACTTATTTCTTAACACACACCTCAAAATTATTAGCAATGGCTCTATATTAAAACATAAACTGTTGGGGTTTTATGCCCCAAAACCGGTATTTTCATTCAAAATAAAATTCAAAATCACATTTATGAGAATTTAAGTATATGGAATTTCTAAAGCCTTTCTTCTTCACCGCATTGCTGGTAGCAAAAGGTTAGTCTGAAGATGAGAGACTAGAGAAGATAGCATCAAATCCTTCTTCCTCATGGTTTAACGTAACAGGGAATCAGACTGTTGGGCCATGTGTGAGAAAGAAGGATGGTATTCAAGCAATTTGTTTTACTTCTCATAAGGACTTGGTGGATTTTTTTTTAGTAATGCTATTCTGCATGTGATAGACTCTGCAACCTCTTTATCTCAAAGCCTGAGATGTTTATTCTCCTGTGCTTAAAGCCAAGAGTAATATGCCTCTTTGCGTCTGGGAGATGAGCTGTGAAAAGTTTTATCAGGGATCTCCTCCCTCCGCTCAGGAGCTGCTTTTAGTCTCAGACTTGGGTATCTGAGCTCCGTTGTGGAGTGATTTTGCCTGGTAGTATAGCTCCTTGATCCTAAATAAGGACCTTGCCTGATAGATGCCCACCAAGTCGCTCTATCACTCCCTTCCTCAGTAGGACATATGGCAGAAAATAAGATGGAATAACCTCATCGGTGAAGATAAAGGCAGTTTAAAAAAGCAAAAGCAAAGTCCAAACATGGAAGCAAAAGAAAACAAAAGATTTATTGTATAATTCCCATCAGCATGTGATTTCTGGCAACTTCCTCAGGAGTAAGGCATGTAGTGGTTTATCTAGAAGATAAACATCATAAGAACGAATACCCTGCACTCCTCCACCTTTTCCTCAACTTTTATTGCTAAGCAGACCTCATATGGTATGCAATATCCTTTTGGCTACTATGGTTCAGCTGTAATGGCTGTGTCCCCTCTCAAGATCTTTCCCACCCCCCAACCTACTGTTGGTGGTGAGGAAATGTTAGACAGCACTGCTCAGCAGAAGCCAACACTTTGCTGTCTACCGATACACAGCACGGTACTATGGGGCTGCTGTGGGGAAAATTAACTCCATCTTAGCCAGACCCAACATAACCTCAGACCCTTTGCAACACTTTGGACTCATGTGGCTACCTTGACTCATGTTTAAACTTGGTTAGTGTCATTGGAATGGCTTCACTCAGGGGCAGTTATGTGGATGACTTCCCTGAAGAGCTGTAGGAACTTCTGGTGCTCCTAGGGCCTGACACTGAGCTCTGCCTCAAAGAATAGTTTCAGTAACATTTTTGGAAAACCAGGGAATCTTAAGGTATATCAGTTCCCAGAAGAAACTTTTAATTCAGATGATCGGCAACTTATTCAATATACTATGTATTAAAATTATGACTGATTTTATTAAATACAGTTATGAGTCACTGCATATGTTTGTTACCAAGCAGAGTAGTGAATTACTATTTAATTATTTTATATAAACTTGGTAAAAGAAAAAGGGAATACGTTTACTCTTCCCATTATAATAATCAGTAGATTATATTACAACATTAGTTACATTTCTTTTACATAGTCAATATTTAAATGTGATGTAAAAATATGCATCTCAGAAAAGCTTCATGTGTTGTCCACAAACATCCCCTGTGAAACATGAATCTGTCATTAAAGGAGGAGCAACAATGCTCCAGCATCAGACCTTAAGTCAGTTACTGAATATGACTGCTTAGAAAGCACAGCAATAATCCAAAAAATGTCTCTGATCTTTGGTTATATACAAGTATACCACCCTGTGGGTTGGTTGTTTTTTTGGTTGGTTTTGGTTTTTTTTATGTAGAGTATTAGAAAAAAATCACTATACATAGCAATCATTGCTGCATATTAGGTATGAGTGATGATGATTAAGGGAGTGCCGTTTAATACTTATCTAATCATCTTGATTAGATTTTGACAGAGAGAACGTACTCACTATTTGCATTTGTTCCTTATAAAATTATAATTACTAAAAGGTTGGCTGCTATGAATAACTGCGAAATTATATCTATGCTTAGAAATATTGACATAACTCACTGTCTATAAAAGTCGATCACTTGTAACCTGCTCATCAGCCTATTTGTAAGGTGATTTTTTTTAAGTGACAAGAGCACTAGCCTGGAACACATGATCTAAGAAAAAAATATTGGGGTTTTATTCTGTGTTTTATTCTCATTCAAATATCTGGGAAGTCTAGTACTTTTTCCCAGGGTTCCTTCTACTCTTTGTGATTGTTACTAGTTGCAACTAAAACACTGAAATAAACTTATAAAATGATCAGAATTGACAGTTAAATGAAATGACAGTTTTCATTTGCAAGGCTATTTGCAATTTCCATCTTGTCTCATTCAGTTGAATTCAGCCAGTTGTCAAGACAAAAGAACCCCTCCTTGAAAGATTCTCTTCTGGAATAAGGCCTTTCTATAGATGCTTACAAACAGCAGTGATGTTGGTATTTTCATGAATTAGTTTAAATGCATCTTTTTTTGATGATGCTTTTACTTAGAGTTTTACTTCTATTATTCTTCTCTTTATTGAGGAAATTCTCTTCTCCAGAGAAGGAAACACCACAGCCTCTCTGAACACCCTGTTCCAATGCTCTGTTACACTCATTGTAAAATTCTTCTCATGTTGACATAGAACTTCCTGTGTTCCAGTTTGTGCCCGTTGCCCTTTGTCCTGTTACTGGGCACTAAGAAGAGTCTGGCCCCTTCCCCTAAACACCCAGATTATAGATATTTATAAGTATTAATCAGATCCCCTCTCAGTCTTCTTGAGGCTAAACAGACACAGCTCTCTCTGCCTTTCCTAATAAGGGAGATGCTCCAGTCCCCTCATCATCTTTGTAGCCCTCCACTGGACTCTCCACTAGTTACCTGTCTTTCTTGAGCTGGGGAGCCCAGAATTTGGATGCAATATTCTGGATGTGGAATCACCAGGGCAGGCCAGGAGGGGAGGAAAACATCCATCGACCTGTTGGCCATGCTCTTCTCAATGCGCCCCAGGATAGTGGCCTTGGCCACTAGAGCATATTCCTGGCTAGTGGAGAGATTCTTGTCCACCAGGACTCTCAGGTCCTTCTCCACAGTGCTGGTTCCCAGCAGGCCAACCTGTACTGATGCCTGGGGTTATTTGTCCCTAGATGCAGGACCCTACACTTGCCCTTGTTTCAGCTCATTTGGTTCTTCTTTGCCCAGTTCTCCAGTCTGTCCTGAATGACAGTGCAGCCTTCTGGTGTGTCAGCCACTTTTCACAGTTTTGTATCACCAACAAATCAACAAATCTGATGATGATGTCAACAGATTCGTCATCAATAAGGGGACAATCTGTCCCCTTGTTCTGGTCATTGCTGAGCATGTTGAGTAAGACCGGACCAAGCACTGACCCCTGGGACACACCACTAGCTACAGGCTTCCAACTAGGCTCTGCGCTGCTGATCACAACCCTCTGAGCCTTGCCATTCAGCCAATTCTCAATCTACCTCCCTGTCTACTCATCCAACCCACACTTCCTAAGTTTGTTTACAAGGATGCTATGAGAGACAGTGTCAAAAGCCTTGCTAAGTCAAGGTAGACAACATCCACTGCTCTTCCATCATCCACCCAGCTGCTCATGCCGTCATAGAATACTATTAGATTGGTCAGGAATGATTTCCCCTTGGTGAATCCATGTTGACCACTCACAATAACATTCTTCTCCTCCACATGCTTATTCATAACTCCCAGAGGAAGTTGTTTCATCACCTTTCCAGGGATGGAGGTGAGACTGACTGGCCTATAGTTTCCTGAGTCCTCTTTCTTGTCCTTTTTCAATACCAGATTTACATTGTTTTTCCTTCAGCCCTGAGACACCTCTCCTGTTTTCCATGACCTCTCACAGATGATTGAGAGTGGACTAGCAATAATATCTGCCAGCTCCCTGAACACTTGTGGGATGCATCCCGTCAGGACCCATGGCTTTCTAGATGTCAGGTTTACCTAGATGTTCTGTAACCCAATCCTTCTCAACCAAGGGATAGGTCTGTAGAGACTTTTGTGGAATCATGGCTGGTGGCCAAAGGCCATGAGCTTGGTACAGTGAAATTGGTCAAGCAGTAAGGACGTGAGAAACGTGGTGGATGTAACAAAGACGTTATATCTTTAAGATAGTAAAGTATGGGAAAGAGGAACTAAGCATGGGGGAAGAAGCCATAGGCATTCGGAGTATGTGCCAACAGGGGCACAGATGTTCTTTTATCTTGGACCAATGATGAGCTCAATTTTTGCAATATGCATAAGCTAATTATTGTAACCATAAAAGTGCGATGTGTAACCAACATCGGATGTGGCTGTCTCCCCGTCGATTTTCCACATAGGTCTTTCCTTCTCAAGACTTTCTCTCCTGCCTCCAGGGTCAGGGTGTCCTAAGGGCTGGCCTTGGCAGTCAAGATTGAAGCCACAAAGGGTTTCAGAAACACTGCCTTCTCTATATCTTCCGTCACCAAGACATCTACCTCATTCAGCAGCAGGCCTACATTTTCCCTAGTCTTCCTTTTGATGTTGATGTGCTTGTGTTTTTTTATATCCTTTGCCAGTTTTAATCCCAAGATATATGAAGATAGGATAAGACTTCAGTGATCAGGTGCAGGTCTCAGCCATACGCAAATGTAAATAGGTTACTTATTAAATGGCATATCTGAATTTCAGAAATCAGTTAACCATTTAAAAACCTTAAATAGTATTTATTCTGAAAATTTTGCTGAATGACCTGCAACTGTTTTTCAAAATTAGTTTTAATTTCTGGTAACTCTGTTCTGCAATGAAATTAAGTCAGAATTAGACACATTTTTCAAAATAAAGATGCACTATCTGGAAGGAAGCGTCTTAATGAAACAAACCCAGTTCTCAAAATAAAGGTTATTATTAGCAGGGCATTTCATGAAATTGTGAACCCCTGTGGGCTGGGCTTTTTTAGGGGTCCTCTGGGGCATCAGGGCAGGGTCTGGCAGCCAGAGGCCATCCCGTCACCTCAGTTAGGAGCAGGCAGGAGGGTGGCATCATCGGCAGCTCCAGCCCCAGGGATCAGGACAAGACTGTGGACCAGTCAAGGCTGTGATGGGCTGGGCCTGCAAGCCTACTCAGTTCATCAGAGCCTATGCCTGGTCAGGGCAGGGCTGCAGGGAGCTGGAGCTGAATGAGCAGGGGCTGGAACACGGAGCTGAAAAGCAGTATTGGACTGTGGGCAAGGTAGGAGGGAGGTTTGAAAGTGGCACCATCAATAAGGTCCATCCATGCAGGGAGTTTAGAATACCATACTCTTTACTGCTAACTATAGATATCTTTGGAATACCTTTTCCTGTCTTAACATTGAGTATATTAATACTTATTGCACTTACTGATTATTCAAACAGCAGGGTTAGTGACTATAAATAAGTATCTGAATTTTAAAGTGTATTTTATTTTTCAGATTCCTTTGGATATTACTGTTTAAAATCCCCACATTTGTAACATGCTGAGCAACATGTATATATTGACTTTCAATAATAAAAGTTTCAGTAAAGGTTTTGTTGGTGAGACATTTCATTTTATCAAGAAATGAAAAAATCCCCCCCCAACCAAAAATTATCGCCCCTTTTATTTTACTGAACTCTAGTTAGCCCACCATATTCAATGATATCAAATGCATGGATGTACTTTTTGCAAACATTTCGCAGAACAAAACCTGATTTTTAATGTGAATCTATTACAAAATCAGTTTTTTAGTGGTATTCTGTGACTTTTAAATAATGAAAAAGGTGCTAGTAGTATTATAGACAACAAATGTCCTGAGTTTATGCAGCATAAAATACTCACTTGAAAATCCAATTAATTACTTGGGTCACTGAAATTATACATCATGGAATCATTTTGGTTGGAAAAGACCGTTAAGATCATCAGTAGCATTCCCAAGTATAACATTGAACTATGTCGCTAATCACCATGTCTTCACATATCAAATATCTCCAAAGATGGTGACTCAACCACTTCTATGGAAAGCCTGTTCCAATGCTTCACAAGCCTTGCAGTGAACAAATTTTTTCTAGTATCCAATCTAAACCTCCCCTGGCACAACTTGAGGCCATTTCCTCTTGTCCTATCACTTCTTAGTTGAGAGAAAAGACCAACACCAATCTTACTACAACTTTTTTTCAGGTAATTGTAGAGAGCAATCAGGTCTCCCCTCAGCCTCCTTTTCTCCAGGCTAAACAACCCCAGTTGCCTCAGCTGCTTCTATTAAGACATACTCTCTAGGTCCTTCACTAGCTTTATTGCTCCTCTTTGGACATGGTCCAATACCTCAATATCTTGTAGTGAAGGGCCCAAAACTGAACACAGTATTTAAGGTGCAGTCTCACTAGTACTGAGTACAGGGGGACAATCACTTCCCTAGTTCTGCTGGCCACCTGAGTTCTGATACAAGCCAGGATGCAGTTGGCCTTCTTGGCCACGTGGGCACACTGAGCTGGCTGGCAACCAACACCCCCAG
The DNA here is from genome assembly GCA_020800305.1 of Porphyrio hochstetteri. Lineage (NCBI taxonomy): Eukaryota > Metazoa > Chordata > Aves > Gruiformes > Rallidae > Porphyrio > Porphyrio hochstetteri. The sequence continues at coordinate 19,561,517 of CM036906.1, read as the reverse complement.
GTCCTTTACTGCCATAGAGCTTTCCAGACACTCTTTCCAAAGCCTCTAGTGTTGAATGGGGTTCTTGTGTCCCAAGTGCAAGACCCAGACCTGAGTCTTATTAAACCTCATACGATTGGCCATGACCCATCAATCCAGCCTCTTCAGATCCCTCTGCAGAACTTTCCTACCTTCAAACAGAACAACAGTCCCACGCAACTTAGTGTTGACTGCAGAATTACTGAGGAGGTACTCAATCCCCTCATCGATATCATTAATAAAGATATTAAAGAGAACTGGCCCCAAGACTGATGCCTGTGAAACACTGCTTATGACCAGCTGCCAACGGGATTTAATTCTGTTCAACACCACTCTTTGGGTCCAGCCGTCCAGCCAGCTTTTCACCCGATATAGCATATGCCTGTCCAAGTCATGGGCAGACAGATTCTCCAGGAGAATGGTGTGGGAAAGGGTGTCAAAGGCTTTACTGAAGTCCACAGCCTTTTCCTCATCCACTAAGCACATCACCTTTTCATAGGAGATCAAGTTACTCAAGCAGGAGCTGCCTTTCTGGAACCCATGGTTCATGACCTGATCACCTGCTTGTCCTATACATGACATGTGATAGCACTCAGGATGATCTCCATAACCTTCCCTCGCACTGAGGTCAAACTGACAGTTTTGTAGTTATATAACTCATGTAGCACTTGCCATGTGTAAAATATTTTAAAGCATCATTTACCTGTTATAATAATATGTTGCCACTTTATAAGAATAAATAAGTATTGTTCTACATGCTCGGACTATACATGTCAGGAAAAGTACTCTTGCCTATTCCTAAAAGTGTCAGAAAATCATGTGTGCAATATTTAGTTATTCTAATTAGTGGTGACATAAGAACAGAAATGTAAATTAACACTTTTTTATAAAATCAGCTGTAACCAAGAAAAAATGTTACCTGAAGAGGACTTTGATCGAATGATAGAGCTACTCACTAATGGCTTATAGTCAAGCACAAAAATACCTATGACTGAGGTTTTCCCAGCATCTTCATACAATAACACAAAAGACTTGCATTTGACAGAATTTTAGTCAGGTCTTGGTGCTGTTTTAATATTTGTACTGTAGAAACTGAAGGCAGTTATGGTGCTTTGTCCTTTGGTTTTCCTGCAACATTCTTGTGGTAGCATTTTTTTATGCTTTGTTTCATCCCTTTACAAATTTGTTTCTCAAAGTCGTTAATTTTGTGTCTATGGTGATTTAAGTTTGGCAAGTTTGTTGATTTTTAGAGGTGGAGAAAAAATGTTCTGATGTTTCTACAATCTTAAAATAAGCAAAACTTTTTTTATTAATTACTCAACCCAACAGAAAGGAACTTCTTCATAAGCATGAAAACTCAGTGGCTTTTATATAAACTTTTATTTTGATTGAAAACACTAGGCATGTATTGTAATTCAAAAGTAAAACTATCAAGGTGTCATTGGAAAAACACCTCCGAGAAGAAGTGAAATATACTTCTTTCATGTTTTCTTGTCATAGTCACATATGGTAGTTGGTGATTTTGGTTAGCTGTGCTTCTATATGTTTAGCACAGTCCCTGGCTTTCAAGATGTTATACAAGAGTGGTTTTCTGGTATGAGAGTAAGTTCATATTTTAATGAAGCTATTTTAAGATTTTTGACATCTTGCATATCTGTAGATGAATGACAGATTGAAAATTTTGAGTCATTTTATTTAAAACCAGTAAATGTCATATAGTTAATTGACAGAAGAAAGAAATAACTAGTTTAGGGGATTACTGACTGGATAGCTGCCTGTTATTTTTATACTGTATGCCAATAAACCACATAAAGCAAAGGTAAGCATTATCTAGATGTGGATGAGAGCGAAGAAAAAAGTAAGTACAAATTATTGAGTTAACTAGTTTTCAATCAGAGCTTAATAAGTAATTTTAGGTAATTTTACCTCACAAGGAATGATTTTTCTTCATTGTGATGTGGTGGAGGCCAGGTGCCCACCAATGGTGCTTTATCACTCACCTCCTCAGCTGGAAATGGAAGACAAAATATAATGGGTTGAGATATGGACAAGGAGAGATCACTTAACAAGCACCACCATAGGCAAAACAGGCTCAACTTGGGTAAATTATTTTAATTTATTACTAACCAAAATCAAAATAGAATAATGAGAAATAATACCAAATGTTAAAACCACCTTCCCCTTCCCTTCTCCCCAGTTTTAACTTCACTCCTGAATTCTCTATCGTATCCACCCAGCACCACAGGGGAAAGGGGAATGGGGTTTTAACCTCCTCAGGGAGAGGACTTCTCACCCTTGCTCCAGCGTGGAGTCCCTCCCTTGGGAGACAATCCTGTATGAAATTCACCAACATGAGTCCTTCCCATGGCTATAGTTCTTCAGGAAAAGACTGCTCCAGTGTAGGTCGCCTATGTGAGTACCTGCTCCAGTTCTGGCTTCCCATGGGGTCACAACCTGCTTCAGGTGCACCCATCTTCTCTAGTGTGGGGTCCTCCACGGGCTGCATGGATAGATGTTCCACCATGGACATACAGAAGGTGCAGGGGCACAGCATGGTCTTCACCACAGACTGCAAGGGAATGTCTGCTCTGGTGCCTGGAGTACTTCCTCCTCCCCCTCCTTCAGTGATCTCAGTGTCTGTAGAGATTGGATTGTCCTTGACCGGTGGCAGGTCAACCTTGGACGCGTCTGGCATTGGCTTTATCAGACATAGTGGAAACTTCTAGCAGCTTCTCAGAGAACCTACTATTGTAATCGTTCTTCTACCAACTTTGTCAACAAATACACTCAGTATTACTATTTTTCCTTAGTTACTCCAAAATGTCCCAAGTGATGGAATTTCTACCATTTCTCCTAGGAGTGTTTCTCACACCACACATATCTCATTGTCAACCTTTTTTTCTTTACCTCTTTATTTTCTAAATCATTTCTTCTTTTTCTAAATCATTGTTTCTTTCCTTTCGTTAACTTGAGTCTTCCCTAGTGAATCCTACTGAAGTAGTTTCCAGTCATACATTTAATCTCTCTGGAATTATTACTTATTTTTCTTGTAAGTGTTCTAACTCTTACTGTTATCTATGAATCTTATTCATACAGTCCCCTGTAAAACTTCTACAACATTAATCAGGATATTAAATAAGACTTAACCTAGGATAAATATCCCTTGTTCCTCATCGGCACATCCTTGCAATATGAAAGCATTTTTCATAATACTTCATTTTGTTAAAAATTCCTTGTGAAGATATTAACATCAGAAATCTATACAAGTTCTCATTGTGTCCATTAATGTGCAAGATTAATAAAAAAAAGGGGTTTTTTTTAATAAAAAGCTCTTCTTTCAGATATATATATAACTTTCTAAGAATCCTATTTTCTTTAATCATGTTGTTTTGGGGGTTTTTTCTGGCTGTTTATTGGATAGATTTTGGTGTAAATTGGCATACCTGTTCTCTGTGGATCCAGATGAGATAAAAGAGATTTTCTGCCAGACTATTACTCAGATAACTCATTTTAATTTTGATTTTTTCCCCTGTCTTTTATATTTAAGTTAAAGTAGGTTTGACTGCATTAAGATATAGAATTTCCATGATATATAAGTATTTCCATTATCTACAAAAATACTTATTTTCCCTTCTTCTTCAATGGGTTTCTGATTTAATTTGAAGTTGGTCCTTGCTTGCTGATTTGAACTGATCAAAGTAACTTTCTTAATTACTTAATTTTGGTAAAAAATCCTACCGATTTTGTAGATAGGTTTAAGTTTTTTCTTTAGAAGCAACAAATGTAAAAAAGATATTTCAATTCATCTCTACACTAAGCAATTTTCTCCTTGAAAACCCTGAAATAATCTTCAGTCCTTTTAACTCTTTTGCTGACCCTGTTTTCATTTTGACTATTATTGTCAGTAATTATCATAACAGTGTATCATAATGTAAGCTAATTACATAATATTCTCAATTATGTGAGTGAATGGATTTGTTTATCAATTTTCAGATTATTTATTCTTTTTTGTAAACATGCTTTAAGTCTGTAATCAAGAGCTGGATTGCTATCCTTCTTCAAGCTTGTGGGTTTTTTCCCTCTATCAACTAATTTTTTGTAGTTATTAATTTTAAACATCTCCAGCTATATATATTTTTCCCCTCTTCTTCACTGGATTCAAATTCCTTTATCGTCCATCATATCCATCAAAGCTACATAGATAGGATAGACAGCATCATTGTTCAGGGAAAAAATTCCTATTCAACTGGAATGTCCATTTAATCATATCTATCTCCCTCAGTATTTAATACAGTTCATTTGCCTTTCAAAATTTATTGCTTTTTCTTCTAGATCAAAGAAAGAAGACTTTGTAGGTAGAAGATACAGTTTCTGGGAGCTAACCTACTCTGGTTTTGCTCTGTAACCTTTTAGAAGTAATTTAAAATAACTTTTGGTAGTAGGATTTTTTGTTACAATTTCTCATAAGTTAATTTTCTTTCTAGTACCTGGTATAGTGCTGTGCTTTTGATTTGGTATGGGAATAACGTTGATAATAGACTGATGGTTTTAGTTGTGTCCAGGTAGTTGTAGTGCCTAAATAAAGTCAAGGACTCTTCTACTTCTCACACCCGGCCAGGTGCACAAATATCTGGGAAAGCACAGCCAGGACAGCTGACCCAGGCTGACCAAAGGGACATTCCTTACCACAGAACATCATGCTTCCACTGGGGAAGCTAGCCAGGAGGAAATCACTGCTTGAAAATAGACTGGGCATCAGATTGTTTTATTTTCCTTCCATGTGGTGTGGAATTGCTTTTGTGCATCACTTGTTTTATTATAATAATTTTCATTGTAATTGTTGCTGCTATTATTACTATTATCATCTTCCTTTGTTATCCTGTTAAACTGTCTTTATCTCAACCCATGAGGTATTTTTTTTTCATTCTGCTCCCCGTCCCCTTAGGGGGGAGGTGTGAGTAAGCTGTTACATGGTGGTGTCACGATCCACAACCTGGACAAGACTTAGTTTGGCAGAGGTTAAACCCCCTTGTGTTCCAACAGAACCTCAGATCGCTCTGGGCAGCTGGGGGTAGGTGGGCTTAACCCCTGAGTGACGTCCAATTATTAGGTGTTTTATCGTGATCAGCTCTTCGCAATTCTCAGAGAACAGAATTAAGACTCGAAACGGAGTCAAGGTTAAAGTTATTTTATTTGGTCCACAACAAATGTGCAGGAAAAGGGGGGAAGAAAGAGAAAAGGGGTGGAAAAGAGAGAAATAAAGAGAGAGAGATATAAGAGCGGGGGATGAGAGGGAGGTTGCGATATCTATCACCATGAGGTTCGGTCTGATGGCAGGGTATTCTTCAGTGTCTCCGAGTCCGACAGTGGGCGGGTGGGGTGGGGGGAAGAACGTTCCTTCGTTTGTCTCTAGATGTATTAGTTCTCTGTTGCTTCCTTGTTTTTTCCATGGCGAAATGATCCCTTTTTGTAGTCATCCTTGGCATAGCCACAACCTTCCACCTGGCTTCTGCGATAGCTTCAGGGTGGATGACGGAATGTCCGATGTATGAATGGCTCCGGATGTGTGAATGGCTCCTGATGTCTCTCCTGATATCTTTTAGGTGGAATGTGGAAGGAATGTTCTCCTGATGTCTTCAGGTGGCTCGTTGAATAGTCATTAGGTACTTGGCACAATCCACCCAAAGTCTGACCAGTGGTGATGATGTGGTGTGCTTGTAATGAGGTTTGGTTAGGGGAGAGAAAAAAGGGGGGTACGGTTCTATTGGTGATTGTTAAGGCATGTTTCCAGTACCTTACAGGTGGTTAGTTACTAGCTGGGTTTAAACCATGACAAAATTGAAGATTTCTTTTTTATCATTTTGTGTTTTGAAACACTTCTCTTTTTTTTTCCAGGAATCATCTAATTTAAAATAGAATAACTAAAATTAAAGCATAGTGTTGTGAGAATAAGGATACTTTGCTATGAATCAAGTGTAAAAAAATAAATATCTTAACTCACTCATTAGTGTGGTTTCTAGGTTTGCTATCAATGCTCTAAGTTACATGGTCTGTGTTTTACTTAGAACATCAGAGGAAATAGCTATCCTTCCTAGAAAGTTTTGTCTCCCAAATCAGTGTCAATACGAGACAGTGTAGCACTGAAGCCATCAGCATCCTTCAGAGAAGTCACAATAAGAATTTTTGCATCTTATCCCATTGTGGAGTCATACTCAGATTATTCAGTATCTGAAAGACTTTATCTTTTTCCAGTGAAAAGTTTCAACAACAGATGGGTAAAATTTTGAAAAGCGTTATTATGCTCTCAAGCACTGCTGCCTTTGCCCAACATTTAACTTCCATAGGAAGAAAAGGTGTATCTTTTATATAGGAATGTCAGTGCTTAATTTGAACTTTCTTATGTCTTAGACAAAACATAATTATTGGTGAAATAAAATATTTCCAGAAGGCATGTTTTTTTAAAATTCCATTTAAGCAACTGCCTCTATGTTAAAAAACTTACCATTCCGCACAAAATACAACAATATTTTCATGCTTTTTGCAAATGATTTACTCACTGACACAATTTAATCCTTCTAGGTACACTGGTGAAGTTATTTTTATTAGGGTCATTTTATTTCAGTTTATTTGCTAAGAACAGTAAGAATTTAGCATATCTGCTGCAGTGATTTTCTACTGTAAGTGTTTCATTTAGCAGTCTTAAAACAACATTTAAGGAGAGTTAATTCAAGTAAAAAATATCATCTAAGAATCTGTAAGAAGGCAATGAGCGTAAAAAAGATCATAGCGAATGTATCCAGACTTGAAACTAAGTTCAGCAGAAATGCCTGCTGTATTCATCTGGGTGGATCTTCAATATATATCTCTGGTTTAGATATGAACCTCTTTTTTGCTTAGCTGCCACTGTCTTCTGACGTTACTTCATGCCTTCAGTCCTTTTGGAGCCTTTGTCAACAGTGTGTCAATCTACACCTGGATATTTTACTGCTGTAACTGAACACTCCTTATGATTTTATAGTATTTTGCACATGTTCAGGTGCTGCAAATACTAGTAATTCCATTTTTTGTTCAGTGTGGGCTTCTATGGGGATTTATGGGGATATAAATGGAAAATACAATTTTCTGTTATATGGATTGAGAGAATTCTAGAACTATGAAGCATAAAAGAGGATATTAGTTCTTGAAATGCAAGGTCACGCATATTCTTTGTCTTTGTGGAAAATCTAAATAAACATTACTAGGTCAAGCCTTGTTTACAACTCTCTTTATCAGAGCACTAATATTAATTCTCTGTTTAAAATCAGAAATACAAACTTAATCTCTGCTGAAGTAAAATAACCTGTTCAATATACGGTAGTCTAATAGGTGTTTATTAGGTCTAGATCATTTTTTCCTTTCCTAGTTTCAGCATAAATTTTAATCTCCTTACAGTAAAGCCACATCAGATTGCTAACTTGGCCATAAACTGATCTTTGGCTTAGTTAAATGAGACAAATGAGAGCTGAACTTCATGCAAAAGAACATGTGTCCAGGAGTGGGAGCAGTGGGGACTCTTGGAGGGATAAGTAGTAACTTACTCTCAGGAGTAAGTTGGCCCAAGCTATGTGAAACATCATTCCAAAGATAAGTGAGACAACCCTCAGATAAATTTTTAATGTCTTTTATCAGAGGGACTTCTTCCATGAAGGTAGGTGTGACTTCCTAAACTTAGAAGTTCCCAGAGTTCATGCTTAAACCTGAATAAGATTGAACCTAATGTTCAACAGCCTGTGATGACATGGTAACCTAAACTTTTCAGCTGGTTCTTTTCAGTTCAGTGAAATCAAATCTAATGTTGCTCTCTTCTGACTTCAGTGAAACATTCTAATTTGAATCTCTATTTTAAATTACTTTTGGTATTGATGTGATCATCATTCTTATGGAGTAAATATATGCATTCAACTTGAATGTCCATTTCAAAATGAATGAAGCTTTTAAAGTTAAAACAGGTATACAGATGTGAGAAACAATGAAATGACAAATAGACAAAATTGTTTATGTTTCACAAACTAGTCCATTCTATCACATGAAAGATGTGATGCAATGATAGTAGAAATCATGTACTATGGCAGTGATATATTGGATTTATTTCTTTTTTAATAAAGAATTTTTTATTTAAGTAAAGTAGAGAAAGAAATGTAGGCTATCTAGCTGTGGTGTAAATAATATGCTGGTGCTGTAGTAGGCACTTTTGTGTAATAGGGACACTATCCTTCTATTGAAAGTCATTTAAAAAATTATGCTTTGTTTGATTCTAGAGGAGCCCCATATGTACCTTGGAAAACTGGAAACAAAAGATCTATAATGTGAAGAAAGTCTGAAAATTTCAGTAATTCCGCACTGGTTTCAGGTGTGTATTTTAAGATGAAGTATTGATAATTTAAGAATTAAAGTTTCATTGCTGAATTAAAACTTGAAGCTCCATAACTAAATAACATTTATCTTTCTATTTGCAATTTGTTTAAAATTCCAAATCAATTAAAAAGGTGGAATAACTTCCATTTCTCTATTAAGATTTTTTTTAATGATATGTTGGTTGTTTTTATTACTATTAAGACTCTGCATAGCTAATATTTTGATGTTAATGTTACAAATTATGTAAACTATATGTTAATTTTTAATTCAATGCTCCAACAGAATACACGGTTCTGATGTGCTGTTCATCAGAGTTCATTTGGTACAAAAATGGAAGATAAAAAAGGGCGTAGTTGAGAAAAACATTGTTCTATAAGGAACAGAACTGATGTTTCTAAACACTTTAGAAGTTTAAGAATGTGGTTTTTTGTTTGGTTGGTTTGGTTTGGTTTTCTTAAAATCTCATGTCCTGGACCCATATTTGTGTCCAGAAAAATGCAGCAAACCTCCATATGCATTACTCTACTTCAACAGATAATGCCATCAAATTGGGAATGTACCTCTGTGACATACTGAAAAAGAAAAATTAATAGGGAGAGATGAGAAGGAAACTATTCTGCAAGATTTTGCAAGAGTCCCTTATATGCAATAATATATTCTGTGTATGAAATTCAGTGCTGTAATCATATTCATAAGGCAAAATACATCTTGCTTCCTAATACTTTAAGTTGCTTATTCAGATATACATCACTATGATAATTACATTTATGTGGGAGATTCTCATCTTTTGATGCAGAAAATTTTCAGTAACCACTAACAAATTTGTGTGTGTGTGTGTGTGATGTAGATAGCTGTTAACATCTTATCTGAATTTAAAACTGGAGGAAAGAATGTCTCTGTTCTTGCCTGTGTATAATGCAGCCAACTAAGAACTTCTTGTGGTTTAACCTCAGCAGGCTAAGACCCACACAGCTGCTTGCCTCCTCCTTTTTAGAGTGTGTTGAGGGAGAGAAGTGGAAGGGCAGAAGTGAGAAAACTTGTGGATTGAGATAAAGACAGTTTAACAGGTGACACAAAAGCTCTGTGCACAAGCGAAGCAAAATAAGGAATTCTTTTGAAGCTTTCTGTAGATAGGCAGATGTTCAGCAATCTCCAGGAAAGCAGGGGTTCATCATGCATAACAATTACTGGGGAAGACAAATGCCATAACGCTGAACTTCCCCCTCCTTGCCATCCTGTAACTTTTACCGATACTAACATATATTATTTATTATTCTGAGCCTTTCATCTTCTCACACATGCCAAGTTTTCCCAGTTGTTTTGGAGAGAAACTGTATTATTCTTCTTGATAAAAGTGTCTTAGGTGGAGTGTATTTTTTTTTTGTCCACAATGAAAATAAAAAGCAAACAAAATAATTTTGCTATACTTTTCTGTAGCTGTGAAGTCTTTCTGCAGTAATAATCTTCTGTTATATAATGCCTAGCTATTTTAAAAGGGATTAAAACTTTTCATTAGTTTATGCATCTCGTTTCTCACCTGCCCTACAACTGTAGTCTATAGTGTTACTTTGCAAAATTCTGTGTCTGTGTTTGCAACTTTTCTAACTTTAGCAAACATCTCATAGTGCTGCTGTTTCTCCTTGATACCCTAAGGCAGCATGCATAGACTCCACAGCTGATGAAATCCATCAATAGCTGACATGTTCACTGTCCTGTATAGTGCTCATATTTCAGTTCAGGTAAAATTCTTATATTAATTAACATCTATTTTTCCTGTTTGTTTGAAGTCCTTATGCTGAGTGGAATAAGATGACACTAGTCTATAGGTGGTATCTGAAAGATGCATGAGTATTTAAAACTTTACTGACTTTTTATGGCAATGTTTTGGTAGTGGGGGAGCTACACGGGTGGTTTCTGTGAGAAGGTGCCAGCAGCTGCTCCTTTGTTGGACAAAAGAGGTGCCTGAAGCTTTAGGGGACTGACAGACATAGCATAACTATGATAATTCTGTGTCACAACAAACAGTTCTGGACATGACTGGAGCAATTGTCCCAGTATGCGAGAGGCAGCTGCCCTTATCTAAGGTTCCGGGCAGCTCCTGGTGCTTCTCCTGAGACCCTGAGGTCTCACACTGTATAAGAAGGAAGGACATCTACAGGCTACACTAAAGAAGTAGAAGATTAAGTCTCCTTAAATGGAAAATCATAGAAGATTGTGACTTGTGGCAAAAAAGGAAGGTATTTCATTCCACACATCCACTTTTAAAACAGGTGTAGGGCCATGGAAGAATATACTTCCTAGGGGAGATATTTGGACCAGCTGTACCAGCACCAAGCAGAAACAACAGATGGTAGAAGCAAGAGTCACCCTTCTGCAGGGGTCATCTTGTGTTTCCCAAACAGATTTCCAGTACTACAATGCATATTGCTTGTCAGGAGCTCAGATCCGGGACATCGAAGAGAAATTGCTGAGGTTCATCCAGTTTTCAGACTCTTCCCCTTACTGATCAAATTCATTGACATCAGTAATACTGTCAACAGAGACTTGGCGTTTATCGAGAGCAGCTCTAGTTTCTGGCCTGTAAAGCATGCAACATGGCAGCTCAGGGAGCTCCTCAGTTCTGTCAAAGGGAAGGACTCACGTATGAGCAGATGGATCAAGTGAGTCAGTGCCTGGTTGTTTTTATGACATTACAGGCAAGGCTTTGGCTTTTCTGACTATAGCACTCTCTGTGGGGAATTAAGACTCCTGGGGATAAATAGGATACATCTGATGAGTAATAGTGCCTTTGCCAACAGGCTTGTTAACCTATTGAAGAGGGCTGTAAAATAGGCTCACTGGTGGTTGCTGGGCAAAACCAAGGTAGCTGGGAAGAGCCACATAGATTTACGGCATACAGATTGTACCTGAATGGCATAATTGCCTTTAGTAATAAGATAATTCTGTGAATAACTGGAGAACAAAGGGAGAGGTTTATCCTGACTAATAAGGCTTTTGACATATATTCTTGTAGACAAGTTGGAAAGGTGGAAAAGTGGCAGGAGTGCTGGCCTGAATGGACTATGATTAGCTGAGTAAAATCCAGCTGGATACCAGTTAACAGTGATGCTCCTCAGAAGTGAAAACTATTTAACCTCTTTATTAATGGTCTGAATGATGTGTTAGGATGCATCTTTAGAAATTTTTATTGTTGATACCAAAGGGTGTGAGGGGAAGACAAGGCTCTTACAGAAGTACCTGGACAGGCTTCACAGAGTGACTGGAAGAAACTACATGAAGAAGTTCAACAAAATAAAATGTATGAATAATCCCATGCAGCTGGGGACTGAATGGCTAGAAACTGTCTTTTCAGAAAAGGAGCTGTGCTCTCTGTGGACAAGAGGATGAATATGAGTCAGCAAGGTATGCTGGCAGCAAAGGCAGCTATTGCATATTAGGCTGTTTTAACACAAGTAAAGACAGAATGTATTTGACAATCCTGAGAGCAAACTTAGAATATAGTATTCAGTTTTTATTTCCCAGTAGAAAATACATATAAAAAACCCCAAAGCCAAAATAAAAGAAAACAAAAAATAGACAAAGCTCAATGGTAAGGTAGAAAGAAGATGGAACCAGAATTTTTAGAGATATCCAGCAAATAAATGAAATTAAACGTAATAGAAACCAGTTGCAACAAAAGAAATACTTATTAAGAGTTAGGAAAATTTACTCACAATGAGGTTATTTAAACACTACAACAGGTTACCCAGAGAGAATATGGAATCTCTATTCTTGTAGATGCTCAAAATAGGATGGTATTTAACCTTAAACAAAATGTTTTAAGTTGACTTGCTTCAACTTGACCTACATTCAAAGTTGTTGTTACTTTGAATGAGAGGAGATCAGGTTAGTCCCTTCCAACATTTTTTTTTTTTTTTAAATTTGTGATTTCTCAAGGACTTCTTTACTTTAGTGATTCACAGCATTTGAGTTGACTGGTAAGTTTTATGGCAGTGAAATACTTTTCCTGATGCATTCTACAAATAGAACTGTTGATGAAAATGCCTTAAAGATTTTTATAATGCATGGTAAACAATTTGCCCCCAAATGTTCATTTAATCTAAATGAAATTGGGGCTTAAGTGATGTTCAAACCAGTGGCAGTGGACAAGTTTTTGGTACAGTGTGTAAATACCATAATGAGTACCATTTTTTAAAAATATGTTTATTTACTTGAAAAACCTGCAGGTTTCTTGTAATAGTACTGTGTACTTAGTAATACAGATAAAAATGCATGAGTGTATTAACAGAACCACAACTACTAAGTAGATATTTTTTAAACTTAATATCAGAGTAGGACTTTGGAAAGATTCTTTTTCTTTCATACTTTCTTTTCCCATGCTGCTAAGATCTACAATAAAGTTGGAGGGGAGGGGGGGTGGGGGAAGGGAAAAGTATTTATCTCAGAACTTCTGTAAGGAATCTGTAAAATCACAAGAAGAATGCTTTACCATTAGAAGTTTCAGAAAAAACTGTGTTCCAAGTTAAAACAGCACTACATCTATACTGGTATTTTCAGATATTGGTACTTAAATAATTCAATCTGTTTATCATTGTAAATATTCCTAGTGTGTCCATCAAATACTATTTGTTAAAGAGCAACTATTCCAGAAAATGCATAAAAGACTAAACAATCTGTTCGCTTTTCTTTATTGTATTTCCAGTTGGTTAATCTCCGTCTAAAGATGGCAAGGTTATCATTCACCCTTGGAGGTCAAATACTTATTATTAAATGCATGGTCCACAGGGTACTAGTTTTACCATGTAACTCTAATGATCTGAAAAAAAGAAATTTTCTTGGCCTTGAGCTGGAGATGAACAGTAGAAGCAAATAGACATTCTTCCAGTTTAGATGCTGGGAACATTTTTGTTATTATTCTCAAGACTTTAGAAATATCCTCTACATAATCACATTCTACTTATTCACAAGTTTGCACCATTACCATAGAATAAAATATCTTATACAATGAACTGTAGGAAAGATTTTGAAAATTATATGTAGAAAGGACTTTAGAAAGTTCTTATTTGTCTAGCATTTTTTTATATTTTCAATTTCTGGTCTACATTTAAAATTTGCCCAAAGAATATACATGTGTATTTTAGTCAATTTGGAAATTGCCTGAAAATAGTAATTACACAGTGCATTTATTATTGTGAGTTTAGTTTTTATATTAAAATCACATATCATTTAAATGTTTTAGAAAAAGCAATCTATAATCAGATATTTCAGTCTGAATATGATAAAGGAAATGTTTAGACTAGTGTCAAGTGCTTCTTGAAAGAATCATAACCACTATGCTACGTGAAAGCATCTAACCATGTAATAAGAACTCCATTTTCAAGATGAAGTAGAGGCCAGTGACAAATGTGTGTATGTCAGGTGAACATTAACTCTACTTACTTTAGTGATAGCATTAGTACTGGACTACATTTAGTGTAGCATAACAGTACAAGTCAGCCCATAATAAAAGTTTCAGAGAAGAAGAAAATGTCTCAGTTCATTTTTTGAATGGAGGAAAGAGGTTTCATATACCAAATCAAGCACATCTCACTTGTGTCTAGGTTATTCTTTGGTTTAAGCATCCCAAGATTTCCTTACATAAAAGGCTTCTGCTAAATGGGTCATTTTCTTAGTCTAATCTAAAATTATCTTCTACATAATGTTGCCTACAGGTAAAAATCTGTGCTCCTTCTCTGTCCTGCAGCATTAGATTTGGTTCTGTTGGTGCCACTGAACCTTTAAATATATTCCTTAAATATATTCTGCAGCTGACATATATCACTTAAAAGTGTGATGTGCTCTGGCATATTTCCCTTCAAAATCCTTTTAACATGCCAGTCATGCAGCAGCAATGATATATTCCTTTGTGCTCAGAGATTTTATTGCTGCAGGATGGATAAATAGATAAACTGTTTGTCTCTCCTAGAATATATGTTTTACAAAGAATGGGCATATTTCCAAACCCTTTGGAAGAACAAGAGATTAAATAGGGCTGGACATCTCCTAAAGTAAATTTGATCTAGTAAACCTTCTCATCCTGAAAACCACTAAGTTTGTTACTGTGAGATTGTTTTATGTTGCAGGCTAAGTTTAAGTAAAAATACTTTCACGTTGAGTCTCCTATATTGGATCGTCTGTATTTGCAAGATATTTTTCAGTACAACATGCATCGCTACACCTTCTATTTCTTTGGGATATTTATCACAAAGATATTGATTTCTTTGTGCACAGAACTGTAAGGAAAATCTAAAATAAACTATTTGGAGAAAACTAGGTAAATTCCTTGATAGATAATGTTCATTAATATTGGAGCAGTAATGAAGGTACATGTCTCAGTGTCCTGAGATTTACCATGAAACCTGAACAGGGTTTGAATATGACACTATTGCTAACAATGTACACATTGGCTCAGGGGACAGTCCTTTGAGGGTTTAAGCACTCATAGATAGCACTAGCTATATTAAATGGAACTACTGTGACAGAAAAACCCCTAAAATTTACAGTGGACTGAGGAAGAGAGTTTGTTACTGATGACTGTGTAATCCATGACTCCTGTTTGTTTCTGCAGAAGACTTTTATACTATGAAGTATATTAAGATTAACTAACATCTCATGCAATGTTTAATTTGAATTTTTTAATGTGCACAAAGGCACAAGATATAGCCAGACAACTGCCTGAAGAGGCAAGAAAAGAATTAACTTTTAAGTGCACAAGGCATCAGACTCCAGGCAAACTTATTAGAGCATTTTCCATGTATATACCATAAAACCGGAAGAAAGGGATAGTTACGTAAGGTGTGTCATTGCTGCCAAACATACAGATGTAGTTTGACTCCATTTTAGCCATGAAAGTCACAGAAATAGAAACTGGAAATGCAATTTGACATGGAAGTTAAACCAGTCTACCGAGTAGCTGCTGTTAAAATTGGCAGTCCAGTTTTCTGATCTGCAGTTTCTCTCAAATGCTACCATCACGTTCTTTGAACTTTGGCCATTATTCTATGGGTGACCATGTGGTCAACTGATGCAAAGGAAAATCTAATAGGAAGAAAATCCCAGACACATTTATATAATCTTCAAATATTTTAGCTCCCTAATCCAATTTATCATGAGGGCAGGCAGGCACCACTACTTGTGCAAGAGAGAGTGCAGGAACTCTCAGATGGAAGTTGGAGCATTGCTTCATTTAGTGCTAGGTCATCTATATCCATTAACTGAACAGGGATATTCTTTGAAACTAAGACCGAACATTGTCTGACCACCTATTTTTAAATTTTCCTAACCTTTGAAACCAAGTAGTAACATGTAAACTTTCTGCAGGGTTGTTTCTTAACCCATGCTGTACTTAGGTATAATTTTGGAGAGTCATATATGACAGGGGTCTAAACTGTGTAAGAAAGAGAATATTAAATCCAGGCAAGAGATTATTAAATTCCAGTGCCTGAAAATTTAGTTTTAATTTGCAAATAGATAAAACCTATTAAAACAGATTAGATGTAATCCAAAGGATTACCTAAAACAAACCAACCAACCAAGAAAAGCTATGAGGAGGCTTTCTGGAGTGAAGTGGCCCTAAGAACTTTGGTCACCAGATAGCTTCAAGTTCCGAACAGAAATTAGCTTAGAGTTGATCTACAATAGTTGGATACACCTCAGACTATAAACCAGTCAGAAAACAATCTGCTTGGTAGATACAAGGGGCGATGGCTTTAAGATGAAAGAGGGTAGGTTTAAATTAGACATTAGCAAGAAACTATTTACTATGAGGGTGGTGAGGCACTGGCACAGCTTGCTCAGAGAGGTTGTGAAAGCCCCATCCTTGGCAGTGTTCAAGGCCAGGTTGGATGAGTCTTTGTGCAACCTGATATAGTGAAGGGTGTTCCTGCACATGACAGGGTGTTTGGAACCAGATGATCTTTGGGGTCTCTTCCAACCCAAAATATTCTATGATCCTATATGGAATATGACTTTATTTTACTTGTATTCACTAATACTGTAATTGATACAGGAAGAAATTTTAGGGGTGCTGACTCACAGCTTAACCTAAATTCTTCTTAAAAAGTTTTAAACCTTTCCTTTTAGGAATACTGTAATGTCAGATTTTTTTTAAGAATTCTTGCAGCCTGAAAATTACTTTCAAAGTTCAGGCATACTTTTCTTCAATATCTTTTCTAGTTTTATTTCAAAGAACCCTTCATTACTATGAGAACATTGAATTGTCCCATAGGGATTAATATTTTAATAGCCACAAAGCTTTTCTCATGTGATAATTACTTTTCAAATTATGAGTTATGTTTTAAGCATGTGGGCAGAATGCTTTGATTTTCTTGTTCAAAGGTAAACACTCTTAGTGGGTAGCTAAGAATTCCATAAGTTGATGAATATTTATATGTATTCATGAGGCTTGACATCTGCCATGTTGTGCATATTTATGATCTATTTCTATGTTAAAGTTCTTGAGGGAGGTCAGGTAAAATAAGCCATTATTACTTAGCAGTGTAGTTTTTAATGTTCCTGAATTTGGAACACAGTTGCTTGGCAAGTTAAATGAATTGCCACTGTGGGCCTGCTTGGGACAATTTTCATTTCATAAGAAGTAATGGAATTTAATAAAATGCAAAATGACAGTGATATAAAATATTCCATATGAATTTTCATAAAATCATAGAATCATAGTGGTTGGGAGGTATTTCTAGAAACTGCTTTATCAAACTTCCCTGCTTAAAGAAGGGTGAACTAGGGTAGGTTACTCAGGTCTTTGTCTAGTCATGTTTTGAATATATCTAAAGGTGGAGACTCTACAACCTCACTGGGCAACCTGTTCAGGATTTGACCATCTGCACAGTACAGATTTGGCGCTTATATCTAAGTGAAATTTATTCTGTTTCAGCCTGTTTCTGTTGTCTCTTGCCCTGTCACCAGACACTACTGAGAACAATCTTGTTCATTCTTCTTCATTCCCTCCCACCAGTTATTTATACACATTGATAAAATCCACCTGACCCTTTTTCAGATTAAACAGTCCCAAGTTACTCAGCCGTTCCTTGTATAAAAGTTGCTCTGGTCCTTTTGTCATCTTTATGTCCCTTCACTGGACTCACTTGAGTCATAGAATCATAGAATATACTGAGGTGGAAGGGACCCATAAGGATGAAATCCAGCTCCTGGCTCCACACAGGACCAGTCAAGTATGTCCAAGTTTCTCTGGGAAGTCTAGCACTGGACGCAGCACTCCAGATATGTCTCACCAGTGAATGAGTAGAGGGGAAGGTTCACCTCCCTCAACCTGCAGATCACACTTCTACTGCAGGCCAGGAGGCTGCTGCACTTCTTCAAAGTTTTGGATCCAAGAGGTAACTGTCTCCATAGTTGGTGTATCCATATCTGGGCAATACACCATTTTCAAGCTGTTAGAATGTGACACTGAGGCACTTTGAATCACCTTCCTCCACATGGCCCTTGTGCATGGACATTCTCTGGGTCTTTGGAGACCTCATAATCATCTAGCTCAATATAGAGGATTTCCAGCACTGCTAATTCTTCCAGGTATGAGATACCTTCATCTATGGTAGTCCACTTTCCTACAGAGTTCAGAAGATCTTCCTTGTATGGATATCTTGAACTTACACTTGAGAGGAGCCATCTCCAGAGACTTCAAATTGCTGTCTCTTTTCCAATTCATCTCTCAGTTCCCTGGTTTCTAGCAAGGAATACTAGCTGTTGATGTTACATTCCTTACCTTCCTGACCTTCCTTACTTTCCAGTTGCTGACTGTTGGTCCCATTAACCCAGCATCAGAACAACCAGGCAGCAATCTGTTCTCCTGTGGCTGGAAGCTGTAATCTTCATGTCATATAGTTCTTATGATATCAGAGACTAGGCTGTTTCTGCTTCCTCTCTGAATTTTCTCACTCCTTCTTCCCATTTCCTTGTGGAAGGACCAGCTAATTTGTCAAATCTTTCTGCTTCTTCTTCCTCCCTTACTGATTGATGAAATGAACCCACTGTACTCCTTGTCTGCACTTTATTTTTTACTACCTGGGCAATTACTGTAGTTGTTGTCTGGGTCTTAATCTCAATCAGGGTGTTGTTAGATGCAGTTTGGGTCCCTACCTTAACCATAATTCTGAGAGTAGTGAACATTGGCTTGACAGGGATGGGCCAGGCTAGAAGTTATTGCTTTTCATTATGGTTAGCAAAGGATTTTTCTATAAGATGGCACATCTGTTTTCCAGGGTTTCTTACTTGTTCAGGTGTAAAGTCCCAGGTTATAGGAGGTGATAAGCATTCTAGGAACCTGCCTAACTCCTTTCACATACTCTGCCACCTAGGGGCTAGCCACCTCAGGGCACATTTCAGGATTGCCTCACACAGAAGTTGTCTTCTCTTACATTGGGATGAGATCAGATTCCACAAAACCAGTATTATACAAATGTATTAATTGGCAATGTCAAACAGCTCACACAAGGGTGCACAAGAACCTAGGAACCTGCAAAATAAAAACATCCACATCAGTCCTGGATAGAGAGAGGAAGATGTATTCCCTCATCTCACCTTCTCCACAAGATAGCTTCCCCAAGACAGTAAGGCCATTAATGCCAGGGAAAAGTACAAAGTCGTGATTTATATTAACATGTTCCCAAGTTCAGCAAAATAAAGACATAAGCAGTGCAGCCAACAAACTCTGTGACCCACACAGGAGCTTGCCACATATTAACTACTACAGCTATAGCATGCTTAATTGTCCTGGTTCTGGCTAGACAGAGTTAACTTCCCCGAGCAGCCAGCACAGATGAGCCGAGTAGCCCCAGGCTGTTTTCCACACCACCTGACATCACACCCATAAAAAGGGCTGGTCAGGGAGGGGCAGGCACTTGAGGCTCCTGGGTAGTCCAAGTGCAGCTGGATGTCCAGTGGTGCACTGTTCTGTGTTACCACTTCCTCGGGTCAGTAAAGTCCTCCATGTTATCGCCAGGTGTGCATATTCTGTCCCGGGCACTGTCATTGTTCCCCTTACGTGGTTCTTGTCATCAAACTGTCCTCATTCCAACCTGTGGGCTTTGTGTTTCTTCACTGGAGGAGGGGTGAGGGAGCACTGGGTGGTGGTCAGTGGTGCGTGGGGCTAAACCATGATATTAATACAAAACTTCTTGTCTTGTGCCCCACACTGGGTGCTGAAAACAACTGTGGCGGGTTGACCTAAGGCGGACACCAGGTGCCCACCAAACCACTTTATCACACCCCTCCTCAGTAGGACAGGGAGGGGAGAAAAATAAGATGGAAAAAAACCCAAACAAAACACCTCATTGATCAAGATAAAAGCAGTTTAAGAAAAGCAAAGGAAAACAACATATTTATTCTCTACTGATTAGCAGGTAATGTCTGGCCAGCTCCTAGGAAGTGGAGCTTCAGTACATGTAGTGGTTACTCTAGAAGTCAAATGTAAATGATGCATGCTACCCCTCACTCTTTCAGCTTTTATTGCTGAGCAGACATCACATGGTATAGAATATCCCTTTGGCCACTTTGGATCTGTTGTCCTGGCTATGTCCCCACCCCCAGCCCACCGTTGGTGGTGCGAAAATGTTAGCCTTCGTGCTGTAGGAGTACTGCACAGCAGAAGCCAAATCCCTAGTGTGTTACCAACACCTTGATGTATACCAATGCACAGCACAGCACTGTGGGCAGTGCGCAGTTGCACAACAGAAAGATGATCACTGCCATAAGGAGTTCAGTGTTTAAGAGCGAAATCGTTTTTAAATATCTTTGAAGATTTTATTTCCAGCTACTTTGTAGCAGTTAGTCACTGCGTCTCCATCTATCCTGGGAAATAAGCAAAAAGTTTATGCACAGCTAGGAGGGAAATCAGTCAGCACAAAGAGAAATATAGTGATGTTTCATGAGGTTGGTCTATACTCATAATCTGTCAGTGCTGGTCAATTGATAATAAAATGAAATGAGAACTAAATAACACCTTGATCCTACTTTCAGAAGGAGAAAGACTGCAAGTTCATAAAACTGTACGAGAACACATCTATTAGGTTAAAACTAGGCAAAACATGTCCCAAGATATAAATAATATTAGTGGAAATGGTTTCCCTGTTTCTTGAATAAAGCAGAACTGATAATTCAAGTGAGAGAAATTCACCTGGTAAATTTATTTAGAAGGTACTTACAGCAGAAAGATATATTTTTGAGAGCATGGAGATTATAGTTTCCTGCCTAACTAATTGTAACTAGCTCATCTTCATTCAAAATTTGATGGTAGTATTACAAACTAAGAACTTAATGATTAAGAAGGAGCTAGTACTGTGTACACTTTTTTTTTTTAAATCTTCATTATAAAAGCTGGTTTTTGATAGCTTAATGTAAGAACCTAATTCAAGGATATTATTATTTATTTGGAGACTTTCTTAATTTGCACACAGTGTTCACTGCAAATCATTCTTTCTTTGAAGTGTTGTTTTTAACAGCTAGGATTATTTAATGTAGCTAAAAATTAGTTGTCACATTTGAAATTATTCTAAATAATAAAAGACAAGAGAATATGCCACATTGGACAGTCTATTTTCTTGTTGTTCTCACCTTGCTCCTGTGATACAGCAATCTGTTGATGCATGAGTAGCATCAAATTATTACCACATATCTAACAAACTTCTAATCATTTCTTTCCAAAGTGTAAAGCCTTGAGTTCACAAAGGACAGGTGAGGAAATTGAACATGTGTAATGAGAAATTGAATCTATGAAATTATGGATAATAAAACTTTAAGGGCACAACACATGAAGAACCTTATACCACTAACATTTTTTTCTTTTTCTGAAGAAGTAAACCAATCAAAATTATTGTGCTATCATTCCGTTTGTGATATCTGTTACATACTTACTTTAGGCTATAAAGTTGATGGTCATTTCCTTTTTCATACTGAGTTGACATGAATGATCTGAGAAGCTGCTTTACTTATCAAACCATTTTCTCTACTTTTCTAGAAGAAAGTCTTTGATATTGTCAAGAATATGTTAAGGTTAGGAATGTAAATATTTATGGCTATGAGCCAGAGGAAAATTGTTACTAATTAATGAGTACTACACAATGGGAACTCTTGAAATTCCGTTATTCTTTGTTCTTTTGGGGTTTTTTTTATCCAAAGAAAGAATTGTATTTACTCTGCAGAATTTAACATATGTCTTTAAACTACTCTATATCCTATTTAATTTGATCATTGCCATATAAATCTTAATACTTTCTCTTGGAGAAACAGCAGAAAACAAAGATCATTGTTTCATTGTTTCTTTATACTTTCTCCTCATGGTTGTTGACCCTAGCCAACAGCTAAGCACCCACACAGACATGTGCTCCCTCCCCTACATCCCTGCAGTGGGACAGAGGGAACAATGCTAAGAGCAAAAGTGAGAAAACTTGGAGGCTGAGATAAATGTTTAATAATAAAAATAAAAGAAGTAAAAGTAATAACTTGTAATATCATGTAGTATGAATAATAAATATTTTGACGTCTGAGAGTTTTGCTCTTCTTTTCAAGTCATTCTAAAATCATCATAAGGGATATTAATCTCCATAATTTTTATCCCAGCTGTAAGCTTTTCATAAAACCATAGAATCATTTAGGCTGGAAAAGACCCTTAATATTATTGAGTGCCACAAAACCTTGTCCGTGAGCACCATCCCTGTGCGTCTTTTAAATATCTTCAGGGATAGTGACTCAATCGCTTCCCTGGGCAGCCTGTTTCAATCATGTATATGTAAACAGTATTTAAAGCTTAATGGATAATCAGTCTCGATTCTGACATTCTCTTCGTCATCACATTAGTTTAAAAGTCTTATCAAAATACAGAGAAAACATGAAGTAAGATTTTTTTTTTTTTTATATCAGCTAGAACTTTATGGCCCTAAAAGTAGCTGTTAATTTCTGTAGATTTTAAATCTTATGTATATTCAAACCTGAGTTCTTAATCACTGTGTATGATATATAGCTTTAATCACTTCCTTCCTTCCTTCCTTCCTTCCTTCCTTCCTTCCTTCCTTCCTTCCTTCCTTCCTTCCTTCCTTCCTTCCCTCTCTTTCTGCCTTTCTCTCTTCCTCCTTGTCTGCCTTCCTGCCTGCCTCTTCCCTGGGAAGCCTATTCCAAGGCCTCACATTATTTTTGGTGAAGACATTATTCCTAATATCCAATCTAAACCTCCCCTTGCAAAACTTGAGGCTATTTCCTCTTGTGCTATCACTTGATACTCAGGAAAGGAGACCAACACCAACCTTGTTACAACCTCCTTTCAGGGAGTTGTAGGGAGCAATAGCATTTCCACTGAGCTTCTTTGTCTCCAGCTTAAAAAACCACTGTACTCCACCACAATATTCTGAAAGAGCCATCACCCAAGGGGGCACATATAAATGATAATTAAGATGTAACTTAATAACACATATAAATCATAATTAAGATGTAACTTTAAAATATATTTCCTTTTAAAATAATGCCTAATATAAATAATGCCTGAATAAATTTGAAGCAAATTTAAAGTACAAAACTTATTTTGACAAAGTATTAGTTCATATATTACCCTTTCCTGACTTGGGATGAGACTAACAAAAAATGAAGTAACTAAGGAATTGCAATATTTATTTCACAAGCCATTAGTCAATAAACAGTTACAGTATTTATTTAATATGCCATTAGTTATTCTACTTGTTCTAAGACTATAGGTTAGTGTTGTGTTACTTCTGGATCCAAGAATTATTGTGGTAGAGGAAGACAACAGAAAAAGACTAAACTATGTCAGGTGCTCTGTAAACTATGCTGGCTACCTAAGAACATTCCTTAAAGAGAGGCTCTGGAGAAAAGTGGTTCAGATTTGACTTCATTTAGACTTTTATTGAGATCATTTGTCCATTGCTGAAGAGAGATAGGCACCATAAAATCCTTTAAAGTAGCAGATATTTTACTTCTGTTGAGTTGTATGATGCTTCTTGTTATTTGTTTTCCTAATAAAAATCAATGGATGTTAAATAATTTAAATAAGCCTAAATTTTCCTTAGAGATATTAAAAATATTTATTCATATTTATATAGTGTATCATTCATATATATATAGCTTATAACATTTCTTCTATGTGTTGCACAAATAAAATTATATTTGGTCTGGCTGAGATGAAGTTTACTTTCCCCACAGCAGCCCCAGTAGTGTTGTGCTGTGTCTCACTACCCAGCAAGGTGTTGGTAACATGCCAGGGATTTGGCTTCTGTTGAGCAGTGCTGGCAAAGCACCAAGGCTGTCTAACATTTCCTCATCAACAGCAGTAGGTTAGGGGTGGGAAAGATCTTTGGATGGGACACAGCACTCCCAAGGACAGATGAATAAGTGACTAAAGGGATATTCCATGCCATGTGATGTCTTCTCAGCAAGAAAAGCTGAGAGAAAGTGGGAGGAGTAGCATTCATTATTTATTTTTGTCTTCTAGAGCAACTGCTACATGTACTGAAGCCCCACTTCTTAGGAACTGGCCAGACATCAACTGCTGATCAGTAAATCTTCTGTTTTGCTTTGCTCAAACCTTGGATCTGGAAACTCCGGAGACCTGGACCCTTGGATACAGTAAAATGCACCTATCCACTTGCACCTACTCTGCATTAATGAATCAAGACCACTTTGGTTAAACTCATCTGATCAGCCTTCCCAAGGTTTCTTCACCTTATTACTTCTATACATATAGTATGAGGCTGGTCCTCTAATTTCTTACTGAACATCCATTCAAACAACCTTGCAAAGATAGTGGACCATTATTGGGTGAATTCTATGCTGAATACTTCCACAACAGATGTCAATTTTTCTCCATACACAGACGTAATAATATATGATATTATTCTAGCTGTTATGTCACTACAAATTGATATCATTTAAGATTTAGGACTAAGAATTTTATCTTGAACCAAACGAGATCAGTGTATAGTTTTGCTGTTTCAGTGGTATAGGATCAAATCAGTATACTGGCAAGTTACTCATCAGTAGACCACTGAAGAGTAAACATATAGAACTTGCCAGGTAATAGAACTATGGAGCATATATAAAGTTTCTCTAGATTAGATGAAAGAATAATAGTAAAAGATGTTATTTCTCTTATAGAGTTTTTGAATAAAAAAATATCTGTTTGATGTGAGTTCAGTCAGAATTATTTGGTACTCTCTCACCCCCAGAGACCTTTTCTTAGTTGTCTCCTTTCTGTCAGAAATTATTTTTTTAGATATAATCCTGTATTTCTAACTCAGAATCAGCTTGCTTTTTTTTTTTTTTTCCTTTTTCACACAGTTATCCATCTGTCATAAGGATTGTTGTACTTTTTAAATTTCTGTAACAGTTTCTAGCATGTATTATGGTTTTATAAATAGATATTTGGCATGTTGTATTTAGCCAACATTTGGCCTAAATATTGTGTAAGAGTTCTTTAAGCACAGGTACAACAATTCAAAGCAAATTCATTTTTTGCTTGATTATTGTTTGCTTAGGAAAACACTGTAGAAATTGGTTCCATTCACAGATTTACTGTGTTGGAACCACCATATTTTGTCTTGAAAAAAATTGTATATTTCTTCCCTGCTTTCAGAAACAGCATCTAGGAGCCTCTTTTCTTTCTTGTGCATAGATTATTGTTTTCATGAATGCAAACTATATTTATGACCCCGATAATATAGCCACTGCAGATATGATCAGACATAGCTGATTTTTCACAGAGGAGAAGCTATTGAATTCTTTCACAAAGCCAAGGCATCTGTTGGCCTTTAACCGCCAGGTCTGATTCTAGGTGTTGTTTCACAACGCTGTTCTTCACCTTTTGTAGAGTCAGATTCCCAGCTCTTTAATTCAAACTGTCCAGATCTAGGCCTGTTCGTGAACATTTGAATTCTGTGTCTGCTGCTTCCCTTGATGCTTTGCTTGGAGTTTAGCTGTGTACTTGTCTATTGTTTCTGTCTGATTGTCCTGTGTTTCCTCACATATCCTTTCTGACATTTGTCCCTAGACACAAATGTTTAGCATGTCCCATCTACTTTCTCTTCTACTCACTATTCACTTCTATAAACTGTATAAACAAGCGCAAATCTCTTGGTATCTGACATAATGAATTTACCAAGGGCTTAATCATTCCTAAAGCTTGAATAGAATCCAACACAAAACATTTTAAATACTTAAGCAATTGTAATGATAATCTTTCACTAAGACATACTGGCTATAAATATGGTGGGGAAGGTGAAATAGCTTCCATTAAATGAGAGACTAGGTCAACCAGAACTGTTCAATTTGAAGAAGAAACACTTTTGGGGGAACAAGATATGAGAAAATCATAAATGGTTGATCAGAGAATGCTTTTTGGATTGATTCTAGCTTCCAACGGCCATGGACAGGTCACAGTGCTGCTGTGTTACTAACAAATAACTTGTGCAGCAACAGAAGATAACATTGTGCACTTGCTTAAATAAGTTTGTAACAGATAATTATTTGTTACAGCATTTGGGCATTAGAGGGTGGAATTTGAATCAGCCATTAAAACAAGAAAATCCTCAAGAGATTGTTATTAAATGATGTTGTTATATTTTAAATGTGATTCTTGGCTAGATAACTGTTTCCTCTTGTGGGAATTCCTTGCTGTCCTGCAATTATATCAGGGAGGTTTTTGAGCGTATGAGCTATATTACCATTGGGAAGCACAGATTCAATACAGTAGAAATATAGAATTATCCCAGGAAATTTAACACTCTATACATAATCCATAAAGACATACAAATATTTTACTCAAGAGATTAGTATATAAATTAAGAGTTAAGAATAAACTTCTGTGTTGTGATGTCTTCTCTCAACCATTTCTTTCTTAGAGTAATTTTGTTTGATCAAAAGAACCCCTACTTTTATAATTGTAATGAAGAAATTGCCAACTGCCATGGAGCAATTTAAGGACATTTGTGTCTGTAGATATCTTCTTTTTCACAATAAAGATCACTTTTTCCAATGACAGATCCCTGTTGAAGAGAACATCCTGTTCAATTTAGGTACACTTTACCTGGCCTTCTAAGGCAGACACTATACAATTTAAGCATTGTTCAGTACGTCTCTTGTTTGATGCTGCTGGGATGACTTCTGATCCATGCTTCTGTATCAAAAAATTAAAAAGGGAAACCTCTCAGGAAATTTGAATACACTTTGGATCAAGTCTGAACGTGAAAGGGCATATCTGTAACGTTAAAAGGTAGACACTGGAGGGAAAGATGACATAGTGAAAAAAAGTCTCATTTTTTATTTCTGGGGAAGAAAAAAAAAAACCCTGGAGGAGAAAAAATGTCACAGTAATTTTATCATTTTACCATGTGGAAAATCCAAGGGCTTTTTGTTGTTTTGTGGGAATTTTGGTATCTGCCAATATGAAGCTGGTGAAAGATTATTTTCAAGAGTACTGAGATCACATTAGAAAAAAAAAATGGCAATTGACTTCAGAAATTGAATAAATAAAATTGGCTGTCAAAAGTGCAGGTGTACTGCACAATAAATGAAAAGGAAATCACTGGTAGCAATAAAACTGAAGGGAATGAAACAGTGGGAAAGGTCAAGTGCGTGTTACTATGTGATGTGGTATCTAATTCTAAAAGTTCTGGAGTTCCATCAACGACAATTTCAGTATATTGCAGAGAGTACCGCTATCTGGGAAGATGCTTGGGGACCACACAAGCAAATAAGCCTCCTAATTTTTTGGCTGCAGGTTATGAATCAAATTAAATGAATTAATTTCTTTTGTTATTGTTTTTCAAATAAAACCAGTTGATAGCAATCTTTGTGTTGCATCCCATCTCTTCCTACCAGCTTATGGAGGAGACTTCCTCTTCAGAGCACGAGGGGACTTCTTTTTTTTTTTTTAATGTATTTTATTTTGTTATATTATATTTAGATGTTTACATTAAAAGGAGAAGGGTGATGAAGAGTGGAGAATCATTGAATCACAGAAAGGTTACTGGGGAGAGATCTCAATAGTTTGTTTAATTCAACTCAGAGAATAACTCTTGCTAGACAGGTATCATCAGAGGTATATAATGAATTGTTCAACATTTTTTAGTATCCTAAAATATTAATAAGAAGAACCTAAGCATTTAAGATGATGAATAGTAAATTCAGCTTGCCATTGTTGGTTTCTTTCCCAGGTCAGACCTAATCTGACAATACCACGTTTAAAATATTTTTATAAACCAATGAGATTTTGCATATTGTAAAATTCCAAGTATTGTCATGAGGGAATGCACCTTTAAATGTTTTTCTAATCACAGGAAAGGGAGGTAATAAATAGTTCTATAAAAGCGAAGCAACAATTAACAGCATAACTAATCATCAGTACTAGAATTTCCCTTTATTTAGAGCAGAAAACCAAACATGAAGATAAAATGTCACATAAATAAAGACATCTCACTGTCAGCTGGCAGTAATGTTTACCATGTTTAATGTTTATTCTGGAGAAGAGGAGATTGAGGGGAAACCCTATCACTGCCTATAGTTATCTGAAAGGAGGTTGTAGAGAGGTGGGCAATGGTCTCTTCAGCCAAGTGACAGGTGATAGGACAAGGGGAAATGGCCTTAAGTTGTGCCAGGACAGGTTCAACTTAGATCTTAGGAAAAAGTTCTTCACTGAAAGTTGTCAGGATGTGGAACAGGCTGCCCAGGGAGAAGGTTGAGTCACCATCACTGAATGCATTTAAAAGATGGGTAGATGACGTAGGTAGTTTAGTAGAGGACAGGTATGGTTGGACTTGATGATCTTAAGGGTGTTTTTCAACCTAGTCATTCTGTCATTCTGTGTGATTCTGTGTATAAAGTAAGAATAATATAATTCCTTGCTTCTTTATCTTAAGAGCTTAAAGGTGACCATTTACCTAACAAGATAGTCTTGAAATCAAACTATCATTCAGCCTCCAATGCTTGTTGGGAAACCGCATACATTCTTAGATTATGCAATTTGTTCTTTATCTTTCTGTCAGTCTACAAGGGAAGAGGGTATTTCAAACACAAAGATCAGTATTACTGAGATGTGTAGTCACACCAAAGTTCAGAGTGAGGTGTAACTTACGCAGAGACACATAACACAAATCCATTAAAGCAGAATACAATTGATCTCAGCATCTCTTGAACATAAATAGTAGTTTACTGAAGTACTAAACAAGTACTTGTGCTGGTTTTGGCTGGGGTAGAGACCATTTTCTCCATAGTAGATAGAATGGCACTGTGTTTTCAATTTGTGCTGAAAACGGTGCTCATACAACAGGGATACTTTCATTATTGTTTGCTGGAGCCGAAGCTTTGCAGACTCAACTCAGATCAATGTGATCAAATGCTGAGCTCGTTTATTGAAACACACACACAGCTTATATAGGTTTCTATATCAGTGCATGAGTTACATTACATTGCTATGGGTTAGATGC
Organism: Porphyrio hochstetteri; assembly: GCA_020800305.1. Lineage (NCBI taxonomy): Eukaryota > Metazoa > Chordata > Aves > Gruiformes > Rallidae > Porphyrio > Porphyrio hochstetteri. The sequence continues at coordinate 19,532,610 of CM036906.1, read as the reverse complement.
TCTGTTCACCCGCCTTACATGCGTCTCACTATTGCAAACAATTGGTTAAGACTACACAGTCACGTTGTTCCTTTTTAAGGCAGTTGTTAACATTCTTGCAGTTTCTTATCTTGTTCTCAGACTTCTGCTCTTCTCCTACTGCATTCCAATTGTGCCTTAACATATCTTTGCTCAACCCCCAGGCCTGAATTTATGGGAGTCAAGCCACATGGCAGCAAATCTGGGTGGGCCACAAACCCACTCCTTTTGTTACATTGCTACAGTCAATATTTTGCAAGAATTGACCATTCACATAGGGTTTTGCTAAGAAAAGAGTTTTATAGAATTCAGTTTCAGAGTCTTGATTTTTTCATTATTCTAAACACTCCCACCACAGCTATTCCCTAACTGATGTATGTGTATACATATATTCAGGCACAACAGATTAATGAACAGATGAAAGAATAAACTGTTAGAAGAACCTAACTGAAACTGAAGAGAAGTTTCACTCTTTTTTTTTCTTTTTCTTTTCTGAAATGCAGTTTAGAGAGCTTCATCTTCATTTTAGAGATTCATGGAGAATAAGTCATGCTGGATCATAATTCTTTATATTCATAATCTTGCTATAATTCCTGAAGCCACTACAAAAATTGTCAGTTTCTGCTCAATTCAAAATGAAAAAATGGCACTGTAATTGTTTAACCTGACATGCAGCTAAAATCACCACACAATCCTTCTCTCACTCTCCCCCTCAGTGGGATAGGGGAGAGAATTAAAAGGAAAAACAAAGCTAAAAATTTTGTGTTGAGATAAAGACATTTTAATAGAAAAGGAAGACAATAATAACAACCACAACAATAATAATCATAATAATATAGTAATTGTAATGTACAAACCAAGTGATCTACAGCACAACTGCCCGCAAAAAAAAGGCAATACTCAGCTAGTTCTCAAGCCAAACTGCCTCCCAGCCACCACCAGTTATATACAGGTCATGATGTCATACGTTATGGAATATCCCTTTGGTCAGTTTGGGTCATCTGCCCTGACTGTGGCCCCTCAGCCCAGCTTCTTGGGCAACCCCCACCTTTTCAGTGGCAGGACAATATGAAAAGCTGAAAAGTTCTTGACTGCTTGGCAACAACTAAACATCAGTGTGTTATCAACACTATTTTCATCCTAAATGCAAAACAGAGAACTAGAACAAAAAAAGTCTTAGCTGAAACTAGGACAGGCACTCCCCAACATACCCAAATGTACCATAATAATTGCTCCATTATTTCAAGCTGTAATCACCAGAATATTTATTAGTGTTGAAATTTTGCAAAGTAGTATGCTGATAATAACAATAAGGTAAGGAGATGGGGACAATCACATTTCTAAAATTTAAATGTCTTCTGTTTCTTATGTACCTACTTCAGCTATGCTTCTATGAGCTTTAAAAATGTATTACAGCTAGATGCAATTATCTATGCATATTAAACCCCAGAATATATATTATGCAGAAATCAAGAATGCTATATGTGTATAATGTGCAATGAATGGATGGAAGAGATTAGTACATTTTTTTTTAAAAACGCTCTGCTCTTCACTGAAATGTTTTTATCATTTAGAAACATAAAAATAAAAAAAAGCCATTTTAATTGCCCCTCATTGGACTCTTTCCAGGATTTCCATGTCAGTCTAGTACTGTGGACACCAGAACTAGACAGGGTACTCTGGTGTGGCACAGAGAGGAAAGATAACTCCTTCATCTTCTGGCAATACTTTGCCTAATGCAGCCCTTCTTGGCCAGAAAAGCAAATTGGTAGCTGCAACTTGGTGTCCACCAGATCCCCAGGTCCTGCTGACGGCTTAGGGAGGGTAACTCTGGCCTGGCAGGAACCATGACACGTACCAAGCTGTTTCCCATCTGGATATTCACCAACATGTATCGCTGCATGGGCTTTCTCCTCCCCAGGTCCTGGACGTTGCACTCGTCCTTGTTGAACTCTCTGAGGTTCCTGTCAGCCCATTTCTCCATCCTGTCAAGGTCCCCCTGAGAGTCAGCAAGACACTCTGGTGTATCAGCCACTCTTCACAATCTTGAGTTATCAGCAAACTTTCTGAAGTTATGCTTTTCTGCATTCTCCAGATCGTCAATGAAGATATTAAACAGGACTGAATCTGATAATGACCCCTGGCATAAACTGCTGGTTACTACCCTCCAACTAGAATTTGTGCTACTGATCACCATCCTGTGGGACCAAGCATTCAGCCACTTTTCAGTCCACCTCAATGCCTGCCCATCCAGACCTTACATCAATAACTTGCTTTTAAGAATCCATTTTGGACACAGTGTCAAAGGCTTTACTTAAGTCCAAATAGAAAATATCTACTGCTCTCCCGGTCTGCTGGGCCAGTCAATATTTCTCCATGATCACATAGTGTGAGCTCATCATTGGCTTTGCGAGACATTCTTTTATATTAAGAAATAGGAAAGGAATAAACAATATTATGCAAAAAATCTTGTATTATGTGATTCTATCCCAAAGTATTAAATGATAAGTTCTTCTTTCTAGTGGATTTATCTGTAACTGTATGGTGCTTTATGGACAAGAAGAGACATCTAACTCCTCACATGGAGCTGGTATTTCAACCGCAGCAGGATGGCTGTGTTTATTTCATAAACTAGACTGTTATGTTTTAAGATAACATAGGTATAATTCCATTCCTATGGGAATTCCATTCTCTTAGGAAATTAATAAGCTTACAGTGGCCTGAAGCACATTTCTTCTTTGTTATCTGAGGAAAAAAATGAATTCTACCTTTTTTTTTTTTTTTTGGTTCAGTTTGGTTTGGTTTGGTTTTGTTCTATGTCTTTATGTTATCTTTTAACAATGAAAGTAACTAATCAAAAGAGGACTGTCTGTGTTTGTAAAATTAATTATCTTCTCAAGCTTTCCCTAGGTTAAAATGAATGAATTTCTATCAGATATGTGAATAAAGGGTGCAAGGTGCCTGTTGGCCATTGTTGCCTTATATCCAAATATGATAGTTCAAAAACTATTACCTGTCTTGCTGAAAGGGAAATAAATTAAACGGCAATTATAATTAAATCAAGTCCTTGAATCTGTCTGCCTAGAGCTTGGCAAGTATACTTTGAGGTCCTGGATTCTCTGAAAAGATAACTAGGCAAACTCTTTACTGTCCCTCTTTGTCATATTTTCTCCATCTCCTTGGAAATGAAGGAAGCCTATTTCCCATTTTGTTCTGCCAAATGTGACAGTCAGTGGAAAATAAATGTCCTTTTTTAAGCAGACAGTGAAAACAGTTCTCTCCTAACAAAATCTCTAACTTAGCTACAGAGCAGGCAAGAAGGATAGAATGGAAGTGCTTTTTGTTTTGGTTTGCTTTTTAACAGAGTTTTCACAAATAATGAATGCTTTGGATCTTATATTTTATTTTTCCTTTACAAACTATTTGAGAAATTTAGGTGTGTCAGTTAAAGTACAGCCTCCTCGGGAGATTAACCTGATACCTTTGAAATAAATTGTTTTGATTTCTTACTCACCCAGACTATAAGACCTTTGTGCAAAAACTTTGGGTATTATTTTCCTCCTGTGTAGAGCAACCTATTTCTCCAGTTACATGGTGATGAAATACACTGAACATCATTGAAACAGCAGGGAACTATTAAGGGTAAAAAATTAAGAAGTCTGAATTTCCATTAAGTTTGCTTTTTTTTTTTTTTTGGACCCTTTCCCCTTTAGTATCAGTATGTCTCTTTGTATCAAAAACCATAGGCAAGGATTTCTTTTTCCCCAATACCTGTGTCTTTTAGTTCAAAAGTGTGTCTGTCCATTGCTGAGGTTTATTTGAAGATTTGTAGTGCTCCAGAGGTACACAAAAATATATTTAATAAAGCTTTTTATATAAAATATTACTGTTAGGAAGACTGTTCTTTACAGTGAAACTCTGAAAAGACAGTACCAGATCTGCTGTTTAGAAGGGAAAAGCGCTTTCATTTGTTACCCTAGAAGAGCAGGAATTTAAACACAAATCCTCCTGCCTCTCTTGGCAGGGTTGACTTAACCTATTTCAGTGTCAGAAATTTCTCGGGGACATAGCAACTGATTAGTACCCAGTATTACTTGTGGCATGAAATGTCTTTAAAATTAAAGGAGAGGTTTAGATTTGATGATCACTGCTCAGCACATGGAGGAAAAGACAAACTGATGGAAGATTCTTTATTTCTATTTGTTCAGACTCTAAAACAAATTAGATGTTCGTAATAAAGTAATGACCTTTCCTCAGTAATGTAAAAAATTAGACTTTATCAATGAAGTTTCACAGATGCTGGGATTTTGTAAACAAAATTCCTAAACAGAAAACCTACATATTTCATAGACAAAGACAAAATAAAGTGAGCATTGCTCCTATTCAAGCCTTTCAAAATCTCATATGTCATTTCCCAAATGTCATTAATAAAGGTTTCTTTCTCATATGTACATATGTGTATTTGCTAATAAATTAATTGGGATAATATATTGAAAAATTTTGTGACTGTTTTTCCACTTTAATATAATCTTTTTATTTTTCCTTTTTTTTATATATTTTATGCATGTTGATATTTTAAACACAGAAGTGTGTCTTTTATAATCTGAAAGTGAAAGAAAAAGAAAAAAAAACAACAAGCAAACAAGCAAAAGAACCACAAAACCCCCTAGACATTACTAGTTAGGTTTGTCTTTTCTCAGGTCTTATGAAGTTTAAATCTTTTGAAGCTTATCTTTCCCTTTTTTTTTAACATATAGATTTCCCTTTCTCCTTACTTGTTTCAAAGAGAAAGTGAAATAAACAAGGAAGAATATAGAGAATTGGGGATTTATCTGAAAATTCAGAAACTGAAGTTCAAAGACTCAAAAAAGAAATCTTACTTTTATAAATTGATGTTTATAATTCTATCAGCATTTTTTTTAATAATTCAAGGAAAACAGCAATAGCTGAAGTTATCTCATGTTTCTTACCCATTTGTTAAGTAAAGACAGTGAAAAATGAGAGCATAATAGAACAAGCAGGTCTTTCATTTCTGTTCTACCATTAAACATTTCAGATACAATTCAAGACTACCCAGTATTACATTTGATTTTGAAAGACTTCTGAAAAGAAGGCTTGATTTTAGCATTGCAACTTCTAAATCAGACTTAAGAGTTTGTGAGTGCATAAAAATATTTGTATGTAGATTAAAAATAAAAAGGGACTCTATAATTCTTCATGTATAATACTCTGTCAATATGCAAGCCCCCTGCAATTCCATAATCATTGATGCTGTAATCTAAATTCCAATATTCTACCAATTAATTCCTCATCAGTCATGTAATGCATCACTTCTTTGAGTAAATTTGAGTAAATTAGAACAGTTACTAACATTTTTTCTTGTTCCATATTACTGTTTATCATCTTACATTTTTATACTTCTCAGTGACAGCAGTGATACTTTTATGTAATAAATTCTAGTAGCAATTCAGAACTTTCACATTCAAGCAGAAGTACACAATGATAAATCCTTCAAAATCATGAGATCTGCCACTGAAAAGTATTGAAATACTAACAAGAGAGTTCATCCTGGATTAATCTGTTGGGGATAGTACCTAATATTCCTTTAAAGACTTATAAATTGCTCTTATTCTTCTGTGTTTTGTGCAATAGAATTGGCAATTAGAGAGTGACAGAAGAGAGTGGAATGGAGATACTGATTTTATTTACAACCATTTAAGTCACTCATTCACTCACACATTCTTTGTTTCCCATCTGTAAAATGATACCAGAGAAAAAAAGCAAACATATTATCTACCAATTGCAATTTTACATAATTTACAATAACATAATTTACATAATTTAAAATCACATAATTAAAAATCATACCATTTAAAATCAAAGGAGGTGATCCTCCCCCTCTACTCTGCCCTGGTCAGGCCCCACCTAGAGTATTGTATCAAGTTCTGGGTTCCCTGGTATAAAAAAGACAGGGATCTCCTGGAGAGAGTCCAGAGGAGGGCTATGAAGATGATTAAAGGACTGGAGCATCTCCCCTACAAAGACAGGCTGAAAGAACTTGGGCTGTTCAGCCTTGAGCAAAAAGTCTGAGAGGGGATCTTATTAATGTTTATAAATCTCTCAAGTGTGGGACACAGGGGGAAATGGCCAGCCTCTTTTCAGTGTTCTGTGGAGACAAGGCAAGGGGCAATGGCTTCAAGTTGGAGCACAGGAAGTTCTGGACCAACATGCGGAAGAACTTTTTCACAGTGAGGGTGACAGAGCCCTGGGACAGGCTGCCCAGGGTGTTGTGGAGTCTCCTTCTCTGGAGATATTCAAGTCCCCTCTGGACACTGTGTGATATGTCCTAGGTAACCTGCTTTGGTAGGGGGGTTGGACTTGATGATCTCTTGAGGTCCCTTCCAACCCCTACGATTCTGTGATCATGAGATTTTTTTTTTTTGCAAAAGTTACAATCTTTCAATATACTTTCAACAAAACCAGTATAATGTAATTATTTTTTGTGAATATTCTAAAAAAGAATATACCTCATCTCACCATGAAGGATCAATGTCATGGGATAATGGCAAAAATAATAAATCAGCCTTATAAATATCCTTCATACACTTCAATAAAGAAATCTCATGGTCCATAATGGCTCTACAGTGTAAGGATGACATAGACAAACTAGAGAGAGCCTAATGTAGATGGTATACTGGAGCATCTCTTATAAGGAAAAGCTGAGAAAGCTGGGACTGAGGTTGCATAGGAGAGAGAGACAGGTCCTTTTCAGTGGTGCCTAGTGACAGAACTGGAGGCAATGGACACAAAAAAGGAAACACAGGAGATTCTGCCTGAATATCTGGAAACACCTTTTTGAAAGTGACTGTGCACTGGCACAGGTTGCCCAGAACTATTGTAGAGTATTCCCCTTGGAGACATTCAAAAGCCATCAGAGCACAGGCCGGTGAATTAGTCTAGGTAGCCCTGCTTAAGCAGGGTCTTTTGACCAGATGACATTCAGACCTCCCCTCCAGTCTGAACCATTGTGTGATTCTGTGATTTCCAGTTTAGGCTATTCATGTATCTCTCCTATTAGAAGAATTCTTCATTGTTAATGGCAAAGATGCTACCTGTAACAAAAATTTCAGTTATGCAGAGAAGACAATGCATTTATTGCATGATACTAGGACAAGTTAATGCATGTTTTATACATGGCGTCCTCTCTTCGTGGGGCCACAGGTTTCTTCCCATGGCTTGCTTCAACACAGGATTACCATGGGGTCACAGCCTCCTTCAAGTGTCTTTACTTGCTCCAGCATAGGGCCCTCCATGGCCTGCAGGTGGAATCTCTACTACCCGTCATCATCCCCCATGGGCTGCAGGGAGCCTGCTTCACCATGGTCTCCATCACGGGCTGCAGGAGAATCTCTTACAGCATCTGGAACACCTCCTGCCCTTTCTTCTTCACTGACCTTGGTGTCTGCAAAGATTCTCACATCTTCTCTCTCCTCTCTCTGGCTGCAAAAAACTGTCACTAATAATATTTTTCCCTTCTTAAATGCTACCACCATCGCTGATTGGCTTGGCCTTGGCCGGCAGCAGGTCTGTCTTGGGGCCAGCTATCACTGCCTCTAACAGACCTAGGGGAAGCTTCTAGCAGTTTCCTGCAGAAGGCCCACCTGTTGACATCTCCCCACCCCTCAAAACAAGTTTAAGAGCTTGTCAAAACAGGAGAATACTTACTACCTGAAATGACAATACAAAAATATGCTGACTCTGACTTTGAGAAAGTGTCTAATTAATTTAACTGAATGTTTCTTTGTTTCATAAACCTGCACAATTTCATGAAATAGCATTTAGCTTAAAATGTCATTTTGTTTGAAATGATCAAAGCTGGGATATATCAAAGGGAAGCAGAAAATGGTGGGAAAGGTAACTATGTATTTCAGAATATAAAATTAAAGTACCAACTGAAAAAACAAGTCACCATTATAAGGCCTTCAAGTGCACAATCTAAATAAACAGAAGAGACAAAATGAGGGAGCATAAAGTTACTTATTCCCAGTGTTATTTGGAAATTAAGAATAAAGTTTCAGAAAATATTTTCAGATTTTGATATCTCTAAATATTCACATGGCATATAGGAGACCCATGCAGGAGAAAGAGATCTGATTTTTCCCATAATATATGAAAAAATGTAATTATTAAAAATTGGTGTGCTTTTGCCTACCTATTTTTTTCTGGCTAGAAAGTATGTCATGAACTTGGAAAAATTCCTTGATCAAAAAATCAGTTAAATGTTGGTAAATCAAAGGTTTTCAACAGTGAAATATGTTGTTGGAAAGTTCCAAATAAAGTCCACCATTGCTTACATTGTATAAAAAATTGACTGAATCACAGGGGGTAAAGACTCATATCCATAAAAATGCTTAGACATTTTTAAATGTCTATTTAGATTCTGTCATGGTTTAGCCTATTGGGAACTCAGCACCACACAGCCACTCACTCCTTCCCTTCCAAAGAGATGGGGAGTTGAATTAGAAGTAAAAGGTAAAACTCATTGGTTGGGATAAGGATAGTTTATTAAGACAGCAAAGGAAGAGGAAAATAACATCAGTACTAATAAAAGAATATACAAAGAGGGTGATAGATAATGTGATTTGTTCACCACCCAGAACCCAATATCCAGCCTGTCCCTGAGCACTGATTCCACCTCCCCTCCTCCTCATATAGTGCTCATGATGTCATATATTATCAAATATCCCTTTGGCTAGTTTGGGTCAGCTGACTTTGCTGTGCCACCTCCCAGCTTCTTGTGACAATTAACTCTATCCCGTCTGAAAAACAGGACAGATGCTTAGTTTGTCATTGAAAGGAATTGCAATGTGGTCTCTCAAGTAAAATTATAACACTAAATTTTGTTGAGCTCACCCTAAATAGCCCACCTAAGGTAATGTAATAAATACGTCACAGTCGAGGACACAACCAATGTCTCCTGGCTCTGAGGACATTTTTTGCATGGTACTGAAAAGGATAAATTGTACTAAACTGAGCTTTATATCATCATTGGAAATATGACAGTAGCACTCAAGCTATTTCCTACAACAGTCACCGAGATGTCAACAGTGCGGATTTACTTTAAATTGTTTTAAAGCACATGAGCACATGTACTTCCTTTGTCCCTCATGCCACCAAGAGTCACTAGCTTAATTCTCAGCTTAATATAGCTGAATGCAGCTTAATATAGCTGAATTCTTTATTTCAAAGAATCTCAATTAGATCTGGATACAGTTAGATCTGAATACAGTTTCCAAATTGACAGACTCAAACGAGTGAGAAAATATTTATTTTAAAGAATGCAATAACAGTGTAATAACCTTGTAATGGAATCCCAACATTTTCTGAAAACAGATTTCTGCAAAATATGGTTTCAGCAAGGGGAAAAAAACCCCAGAAAACCATTAACAAAGAATTATCTCTTAAAAAATGAACAAGACATCTATACCCTGCACACAGACTGAAAAGTTGACCTAGAAATAGGATAGCCTGGTTAAGGGGCAGAATTTGGATTTCCAGAAAATATGCCAATTCATTTTGCCTTCCTCAGGGTGATCACTGTCACAAATTTGATCCCATGCAGTGAGTAAAGTGTAAGAGTCACACTGGCTTAATAATTGCTGAATAGATAAATAAACATATGGAAAAAAAAAGTCCCTAATTAAAGATTTTGATGAATATTAATGGTATTTCAAAGAAAAATTTGGAAAAAAAAAATCCAGCTGGCTGGCCAAAAGGGACAGTTTTAAATAAACAAAACAGAAAGTGAATACATCTCATGTAGTAGTCAACTGTTTCAATATACCAAATCAGTTTTTCACTACAGCAGAAAAACATTAATTATTCCATGATTTAAAAACAAGAGGCATTCCACATCTTTATGAGCCGTATCTCTTATATTAGTAGAAATTCTCTAGTTTAACATGAGTCAGAAAAAGTTTTATCTGATCACTTAGCATGAGTCAGTTATACACATAAATCCACACTGTATTTTGAAATTGGATATTCCAACATTGAATAAGTGGATACTTACAAAAAAAATTACTTTGTCACGTAAATTGAGAAATAGAATTCAGGCCCAACAGCCAATTAATGGAATTCAGTGATCTCAGCCCTGACTCATGTTAACCTAGGGATTACTTGCACTGCCAGTACTCACTTTATAGGAAGGCAGCTGCCTACAAACCTCCTTTTCATTTGTGTCAGGGACCACTGGACTTCTTGGCCACCAGGGCACACTGGGACTCATATTCAGCTGGCTGTCAACCAGCACCCCAGGTCCTTCTTTACCCAGCAGCTTTCTAGCCACTCTTCCAATAGCTTGTAGAGTTGCACGGGGTTGTGATGACCCAGGTGCACAACCCAACACTTGCCCTTGTTGAGTCTCATACAGTTGGCCTTGGCCCATCAATCCAGCCTGTCCAGATCCTTTGGTAGAGACTTCCTACCCTCAAACAGATCTACAGTCCCACACAATTCGGTGTTGTTTGCAAACTTACTGAGTTTGATCCTACTCATCTAGATCATTCATAAAGATATTAAAGAGAACTGGCCCCAAGACCGAGGCTTGGGAAATACTGGTTGTGACCAGTGGCCAACTGGATTTCACCCCACCATCATTCTTTGTGCCCAGTCATCCATATTTTACATTGATAACCTAGAGCCTTCTCTGCATTTGTTCCTGCTATTAATTACCAACAGTAAAAGCATGGAAAATCCTATGAAAATATTCAGTTGGCCACAGCACTGTGCCTTTTGGTCTTTTTTTTTGAAGACTTCAACTCCCTCTTCCTAAAGTTCAGTTCATTTTACTGCAATTCACAACTTCACTACAACGGATTAAAAAGTGGATGCCACATCAAGGAAAGACAATATTTCACCTATCAAAAGAAGGTTAACTTCTGAGGACAAATTTAAACTCCAGATATAGTATGCTAAAAGTCCAGTGGGAAAACATGAACACATATATCAAAATGTAGGGTTCAGCTCCTTGTAGCACAAGTTTGGAAGTGAGTTGGAAATGTATGTAGAATAAGTCACAGCTGAGCACAGATGAGAATAATGATTCCTGACTTATAACCTTTTTTCCTGAATCGCTCTTTACTTTTCTTTTCTTTTCTTTTTTTTTTTTAAATAATGACAATCAGAACAAAATGTCAGGTTATAGAATCAAGATATTTCTGATTAATCACATATTTTTCCATTTTTTGTCTTACTTGAGCATATACTTGAATTTGTATAGTCTAAAACATTTCAGCTGTTCCAAGTACAGAAGACAGACATCTGTCAAATTATATAAATTGACAAGAAGAAAACCAAAATACAAAAAACAACATTTCCTTGAATTTCCTTCTCACTTTATATATTAAATACCTTTACCTTTTATCTTTTTAAAATCCTACTTATTAAACCCGTGAATTATCCAGTATTATTTCATAATTTTCTTTAATGTTATTTTTTATTATTATATATAGTTTCTCACTAACTAAATTTATTGCTTTCCCACAAAAATTGCCATAAAATAGCCCTTATTGCCATTTTATCCTCTCTGTCATCCTTTGATAATAAGTCTCACTTTCCTTTCTCTTCTTTTTATTTTATCCATTTTCTTGGTTTTCTTTTTTTTTTTAATCTTTTGATAAAAATGTCTCTAATTTCTTCCTCACATTTTTACAAGCCTTTGTGAAAAACAGCAAATATGTACACTTTCATAAGCTACCTCCAAAAGATAAGTAAGGAAAATTGCTGGGACCTGAAATCCCTCATTTCAGAGAGTATTTCATTCTTCTATATGAATACATGTAATTACACAGCAATGCTTCAGAACACAAGAGAGGGGAAAATGTGAGCAGAGTAGACACTTTTTCTTCTATTTGTAGGGTATTGGAATTTGGAAGATATCTCAGAATTTTTGTTGCTAGGGAAACTACATCTTTGAGCTCTGTGTTTTCAGGCATGCTTCTGCTGGTTTTATTGCTTTTAGAAACTTTTAAAGTAAAAAAGCTCTCAGTCTTCTAAGTGCAAGACAGTTATCATTCACTTTCCTACTTGGGTGAAAATATCAGAGAAATGTATCTGGAGAAACATATATGAGTATTGCAGAAACTGGCACACACTGGAAAAAAATGCATTCTGGCCTAAGCATACTAAAATTGCCATACTTTTTCAAACTTGTCCAGTCCCTTAATTGTTGCCAGTAGTAAATGTTTAAAGACAGATAAGGTTTCAGAAGGCACATTGAAGGGAATTTTTGCCCTTTTGTCACTTAGGGGTTTTTTTCCTAATCCTAGGAATTTAGTGTCCTATCTGATCATAAACTATTTGGTTAATCTCTTCACATCATTAATATTCTGCTGCAGTAAATTCTCAGGTGTTAAGACAGGTATACACTTTTTGTTTATTCTGTGTGTTGTCTTCTTGTCTTATGAAAGAAAATTTAGGAGCTCTCCTTTTCTATTTCATTCCTAAAAAGTTTGAAACAAAACAAAAATAAATGCTGATCAGATTCACTGCTTGAGTGCTTGAACCCAGGGAGGTGGTCCAGTCACCTTCCCTAGATGTGTTCAAAAAAAGGGTAGATGAAGTACTTAGGGATATGGTTTAGTTTAGGATGTGAATGGTTGGACTTGAAGATCTTAAAGGTCTTTTCCAACCTTGTGATTCTGTGATTCTGTGAATGTAAAGCATTTCCACTTCTATTGTATCTGCTTTGGGACAAAGTGAGAAGGACACAACTTTGCATTCTAAGAAGTCTAATTTTACCTAAATCTATCTTTACATTCTGTGTGATTTTTCTTTGTAATGTGTTTTGTAAGAGTCATGATATTTCTTAGGCTTTCAATTCATAACACAAGACAATCTAGAATATCTCTTTGTAGTTTTATTGATGTGTTCCTATTATTTCTGAGTATTTTGTTACAAAACAGGTAAGGTAAAACTGGACTTATTAAAAACAGTAATGATTTCTGACAGTGTCTAGAGTAAAATATATATAAAAATATATACATTTATTTTCAGTTTTAGTGAAACAGTTTTTACATTTTAGCTTTTCAGAACTCAGAAATATCACTGTAAATTAAAATCATAGACCAGAAGCTACCATCTCAGAGGGAAATTTCTAAGGATACTGGAAATACATGAAAGACATATTTCCTAATCTGTACAATCTTAACTATAGGTTGATGGAATGTAAAAACAATTAGTATTTAAATAGCAATGAGTTAAAAAAAAATGGCTTCAGTTAACAAAAACACTGCTGCCCATGTTTGCCTCTCCTGTTCCGATTTGCCTTGAGTTTTATTGTGCATTACAGATGAAATTCTTAGTAGTCATCAATGATTTTGAAAAATTCTTTATTTTCATACGTGTGAAATTGCTTTGACTTCCAATAAACTTTATACTCATTAATGAAAAGTGAGTTTTTCAGAAATTTGATGGGTATTTGCAATAACTGTGAAAATTAACAGACATTATAGTTTTGCCTAAAGAATTTATAAGCAACTTGTTGCTTTGGGGTAATTTTTTCAGTCTTGATTCAAAAAAGAACATACAAGGACTCATTGTACAAAATTCTGAATATTTTGAGCTATAAGTCATGAATCTTCTTGGGAAACCAGTTGACAACAATGTTTTGAATAATATATAACTTTGGAAATATGTATTCAGATACATTTTCTGTAAAAATTCCAAATGTACTTCAGCTTTGACCTTGTGGGGCTACTAAGGTGATGCATTTTCCATGGTTTTCAGTAACCTAGCTCTCTATCAAGACTGCCATAATAGTTTGATTTATTATCTGACCTGGTTTTCAAATGAGTGCTTACTTCTCAGGAATTTTTGAGTTGATAGAAAAGATGTTAACTATCAGAACGGTTATTTTTCATCATTATGAAGATAAGAGAATTATTATGAACAGAAGGGTCTTGTAATCCTCTTCTACTGAAAATAACACTACAGAATTCAGGGGATTTGCAACAATATTAAACTGCGTGAGTCCCATGGTCATCATAAAATGTGGCTTGAGAGACCTGCTACATATAAAGCAAAACGAATGGTGGGGGGTTCACATTTCATTGCTGATCTCCTGAAACTTCAAATTTTGTAAGCATACTTTGTGTCTGATATCTTTGCTATCATATGTTCCTGGACAAAGTCTTTAAAAAAATTAAAATCTGCTAAACTTTTCTTAATATTTTAGATAAAATATCCTACACACCAAATCATTATTTTAAAAATGTAACTCAAAACTTTGTCAAGGCTGCAAGGAATAGTATCTTCTGGAAATTTTTTAGTCCTTGGGTAATGTAAGCTCTGTGGAAAACCAAACAGGATTTATGCAAATCCAAAGAGAGTTATTGACAGTGCAATCGGTAGTCTTTCCTGACACAATAGAGAAGACAGATCAGTATATCCATTGTTTATTCCACTGTTGCAGAATTTTAGAGATACTCTACTTAAGAAAATCATGGGGGTTGATTGAAGTGAGCAGAATGAGATGCAGAGTTGAATAAAAGACACAGGCTAAACTTGTCAAAAAGCTATTTTTTTCAGAGAGAGCATAACTGGCCCAAAATTGGTAACTCTGCAGATGGCCAGGATGCCACTTTGTTAGGATAATATTGAGTGAAATTATTACAGTATGGCTGAGAACTGGGTCTGCTGCTATTACTTTGTCTTCTTTTAACCCTTCTCAGTAACAATTAGACCTAAAAAAGAGTTGGGCTGACCTGTGAGAAGCAAGAGAGGTGGGAAGAAAAAGAATAAAGTGTCACTGAGTCACAGTGGAGAAGATAACTGCTACAGACAGGAGATGGGGAAGAGCTGGTGTCTTTTGATGAGATTGTCATCTTCTCCCAAAAGAAGGTTTATTCTGATAGAAGGGTAGACATATACAGTCTTTCTCTTGAAATCTGGATTTTAACAGTAACTTCACCTGAAAATTGCTGGTTTGCTCATTGGAAGAGGCAGAAAATTTACAGTGTCTTCTGGAAAAGTTATTTCTCTATATCAACTATGAAGATAAGTGTATTAACATAAGAAGTTTAACTGAGCATATCAGCTTAGTAGGATGAATTAGATTTTCTTTTTGAAGATCTAAACTGTTTTGCAGTTTAAAACTGAGTGGGATGACTAACCTGGACTGTTTCGCATTTGAAGCTGAGAATAATCAACTTATATGTTTTTAAATTAACTATATGACCCTTAAGTACAATTTGACAGAGCTAACACATTTATATAGAAATCTATTAAAACTGGATATATATTGATGTAAAATAAATGTTTGCAGATACAAATGAATGCATTGGTTTAAGTCTTTCTTAAATTTATTTTCTTCTGATTTTTTTTTTGCTTGCAATGTTTGTTTTGTTTGCTAAGATGAAAAAGACTATTACTCCAATACTATTATTTTATTAGTAAAAAAAAATAATAATTTTACACACATCTAATTTTACAAAGGGTAGTTTTCTTATTAGCTTGCAGCTGTTAAAATGTACTGTAATGTGTGCATGAAGTTTAATAGTTCGGTTAATGAGTTATGACTTTAACCATAATGCTAGTGTGCATTATATTTATACTCTTGCAGAAATAAGAGGTGGTTTTAGGCTGATGCACTCTTGCTATGCAATAAGCAGTAGTAACGTAGTTTTAGAAATAAGGGGGCTTTTTATCTAGCAACTTTTGGCTATCTTTATTTAATAATCCTCTATATAACAATAAATGAAGGAATTCTTCATGTACATTTTCACTTTCTTTTCTACCTTGAACTGAAATGTTTAGCATAGCATAATCTACAAGGCTAAAGTAGGTCCCTTATTAATCCATTTCAGAAGTATATACTCCATATGGTTTTGTTGGATGGAAGACAGATCTACTTCCTAAATTATGACCAATTATAGTCTTTCATGCATAATGAGAAATGTAGACATGTACAGTGACATGATCTTCCTTCCTTTGTGTTGTAACTTGAGAAATATTCAGTTTATTTACATTTGTGAGAATAACTTCCTAGAGGCAGCTCAGGAGTCAGACCATTCAAAGAACTATTCTTATTAGAAAGGCTCCATGCAACCAGCCTCTGGTGGCATCCATGCTCTATGTCCATAAATTCAGCCCAGTAAGTGACAATCAGCCTGGGGGCATTCTGAATGAACATAATTACTAATGTCAGTGTAGCTTTAATGATCATGCAATACAAACCTTTGGGTTTGCTCCTTATATAGCAATAATCACTCTCTTGAACTCTTTACTTATATATATGAAGGCTAATAACATCCGGCTGTTTTCTACAAGGAATATGCATAGAAATTACTTCAGTGTCAAGGTGCCAGGAGGGCTGGTGGCACACAGGGGTGCAGGCAGCTGTGACGGCAGCCAGGGCCGGTTGCTCTGCCCCAGATAGGAGCAACCAGGAGTGCCAGGGCAGTCCCAGTCCCAGACATCAGGTGTCTCCCTGGGGACAGGGACATGCTGTCACTAAGTGAAATGTAGTCCTGCAGGTGGACGCAGATCCACAGGGCCCATGTCAGGGCTGGGCAGGGCTTTGGGGAGCTGGAGACCAGCTCTGCTGTGGGTGCACTGGAGCAGAAGTGGATAGTACCAAGGTGGGCTGAAATGGGGTCCTGGGCTGTGGGCACAATGGGGAGAAACTCAATGGGGTCTGAAAGGGGGTCCTGGGCAGGATGCAGCACACCCTGAAGGGTTTGACCAGGGAGAGGTAGGTCCAACGGTGCTCCTTGGGCCCTGGAATAGAGGTCATCCAAGTTCTGGAGCTCTATGTTTCAAATGAGCAATACTGGAAAAAAAACGTACTTCCATCTTCTACTATATCAGAGTTCTTCTCTGCATCAATATAGTTACCCCCTTTCAATACAATATAGTATTGTAATATTAATACAAAATCATAACTCCAACAATAAAATCTCTCATATGTATATATATTATAATACCTATGCATATTGACCTCTAAATATTTAGTAAAATTTTGACACATGTGAATGACTTTTGTCTTTGGAAAGCTTATGTTATATCAGTGAAAAAAAATTAAGGAATTTAAATAGGAGGAAACCTCTGCTTTTCCTCATTTATGGAATAATTGGGCCTCGTTGAGAGCTCAGGTGAAGCCCTGATTTGGGTAATGAACTGCATGAGATCTTTTACAAGAACAAATTGTTCAGAATGGATAGCGTCAGTCACTGACGTTTTCCTTTAAAGTCATTGTGGTTTATCCCCAACCAGCAACTAAGCACCACCCATCCAGTCACTCACTTCAACCCCACAGCAGGATCGGAGAGAGAATTGAAAGAAAGTGAGAAAACTAGTAGGTTGACACACAAAAAGGAAGACAACAACAATAAGAAGAACATTAATATATACACAAAACAAGTGATTAACAGCACGATATCTCTCCACGGAGATTTGATGCTGCACAAGACCCATCCAGCTGCTGTGCAAGACCCCCCAAATTGTCCAGCCTCTCAGCTCACACATGCAAACAAAGCAAAACAAGACATTCTTTCACCACTCCCCATTGGCAGACAGGTGCTCAGCTCTCCCCAGGTAATCAGGACTTTATCACACTTAACATTTACTTGGGAATGCCATCACCACAAAGTTGATGCCATTCAACATCCAGATGCCATACCAAACCCCCATCTGCTACTCCACCCACCCCAAGTTATAAATAGAACATGATGTTATATGGTATGGAATATCTCCTCGGCCAGTTTGGGTCACCTGTTTTCCCTCCCAGGTTCTTGGGTGCCTTCCATCTTCTCATTAGCAGAGCAGTATAAAAGCTGAAAAGGCCATGACTGCTTGGCAACAACTAAAGGTATCAGTATGCTGTTGATATGATTCTCATCCTAATTCCAAAACACAGCACTACACCAACTGCTAGGAGGAGTATTAAATCTATCCCTGCTGAAACCAGGACAGGAGTCTTACCTTCACCCTGCTGATGGTTCCCTTTGTAAGTCAGTGTCAAGGCAGCCCATATGATGAATTAATGGAGATTTATGTTGCCAAAATTGCTGATCCAGGCTAAAGAGTCAGGCTTCATATTATTACTATGTTCTTAGCAGATGAAGTCTGTGTTGGAATCAGCTGATTAGTCAAAACTTGGGTTTTTGCACCCTTTTGTGTAACCCGGGTGGCATCACTATGTCCCTAGCTGTGTCTGGATTAATGAATTAAACAGAAACATGATTAATTCCTGGGCACTGTACTTCTGAATGATCAGAATAGTCCTTAATATTTATGACTTTTGGATTGCATGAACTAGCTCTCCCCCAAATCCTTCTCAGGCACAGCATAGAACTTAGCACATCACTGGCAGTCTTTGAAGGCTGAAAGTGTTTAAATATATATATACCTGCTGCTCTGGAACCCATTGGCATTTCTGTCTGGAAGTATACCTCATCATACTTCATTTAGCAGCTAAGGTCCATAGGGACCACACAGAAGGTACTTGTTCATCTGCTCCATGTTGAAAAAGGTCCTACCTTCTTTGCAAACTTACATGGATAGCAGTATGAGCTGTTTGTGTGTTCTTATTTAGCATTTTCTTTATTCTTTTGAATATATACATCCATGCCTAAGCATCAAAAAGTCAAGGAAAAAGGGTACCATGGAAGATATATATTTAAATATTACTTATTTATGTCTTCTGAATACCTGAAGGAAATGTAGGAAATAGGAAAATATTTCAAATATTTCTGTATTTACTACATATGATCAGGTCTTTCTTTCCCCAAATTTTCAAATTATATTTAATACGAAGAAAATGGATTAATGTCTTGTTTTGGGCAAAAAGAGAAGGAAACAGCCTAGCCATCTAACCAGAAACTTCTGAATCGAATAAGCAACATAGTCTAGACAGCTTTCTTTGCTGAGACAGTGGGAAGCCTGAGCCAATGGATATTAACTTTTAACATTGAACTCCCCTGGAACGAGCTTCAAAAGAAACATGTAGACTGTATTTAAGAAGAAAAGCAGTGGAAAAGGGAGACAGGCACTGGAAACAATGGAGGATTTGAAATATTTCATTAATTTTAAAACATGATTTGTTGTTTGTTGGTTTGTTGTTTGTTTTTTGTTTCCTCTGAGAACTGTCATTCCGTAATCAAAATAATGATTAGTGATTGATGATTGTTTGGTTTAAGGTAAAAAACCTATTTCTTAGCAATGGTCACTGATGTACTTCCATATTTTTTCAGTGATACTTTAAGTCCCTTTAGGGCATAGACAATAAACAGGTGTATTGTGATTCACAGTCCTACATTTGGAGTTAATGAAGCCAAGGAGACTCAACACTATGTAGAGTCAAAATATTTGGCTTTGAGACTAATTGAAGAAAATATCTAAAAAATCAGAATTGCATACTCCATGACATGTAGAAATACCTTATTGAAATAAGAGATTACACCTTGGGAAATAGTGAGGAAATTCAAGTCCTGCTGTCATAGACAGAGTCGCCATGAGACTGTAGTGCATTTCTCTAGACTTACCTGATATTTTCACCACCTTCAGAAATCTGGAAATAGATATGCTAGTCCAATAGCCTTACTACTTTACTGTTCCATGCAGATAGACAACACTTCTTATCTGTAGAATCAACTAGGAGACTATATTTGCATTTGAAACACTTTCCCAAACTCTTACAAAAAAAGTCAGTATGACTAGTGAGATCAGGGTCCTGAATCTGGAGTTTCTCTACCCCAAGTCTTAGCCCCAGACACCAAATAATGGATGAATATTGATTCAAGAAAATTATTCATAAAGCTAACATGCACTTATCCTTCTCAGATATTTTTCAATGTACATGTCCTTACCACTATTGTAAGGAAAATTAATAATTGCAGAAATTAGATATTTTTAACAATCTCTTACTACTTTATTTCAACCTTACCCTCACTTTTGCAAGATTTTTTTGTAAATCTATGGAAAGCACTATTGTTCCATCACAAAATCAGTTTTCAGGCTACTTTAGTTGCTATTAGCCTTCAAGCTGCTACCCCCTCCCCAACTTTCTCTGCACAGGGAAGCTTGGTCTACCTCATGGAAAGAAAATTACTAACTGTAGTGTGAATTTGATACTGCAGTTACTAGAACTCTGATTAAATGCACAAATTCTTTCTATTGTTTACAATGGAGTTTGTGCAGTTGCACTAGTGTAGACATGATCATGAGGACAGACAATCAGAGAGTGAATCTGAAACATTAGTTATCTGCCTCCTCCCCTACTCCTTAGAATTAAAAGTGCCTTTAGAAAACTTAGTAAACTAACAAGTCATGCTGCAGGACACAAATAAAGAAGGAAGTTTTAAAAACTTAAATTTCATGTTGATTGTTTTCTTTTTGTGTAGTACCTTAATACTTGCACTGACTTCTTACAAGAAACTGTTATTTTTTCCCTAAAGATAACCCCTGTATCTTACAATTCATTTGAATATTTCATTTTTTCTGGCTAAAATGGACAAGTTTTTGTAGGTAATAATGTTTTATTCAATAATTTACCAGAAGTATCCTTCCTTCCTTCCCCTCTCTACATTGTCTCCCTTTTTCCCTTGATTCACAACGGAAATTCTTCTCCCCAACCGCCCCCCAATAGGAAAAAAAAAATTAAATTATTAAGAATCTTATAAAGCATCAAGGAATTTTAAATTAAGATAATCAATTTTCTGTTCTTAAATCTTCTATGGGGACTGCTAAGTCCTACTGCTATAAAATGAACATTTATATATGATCTTGGAACCTAAAAGGTTTTGCTTAATTAGGGTCCCATTTATAATGTAGAAGAATCAGGGAATCTGCATTAAAACAATTTCAGGACATTTATTTTGTTTTTTTAGTCAAATAAATTCTTCTTTTAGTTAAAACATAAATTTTATTTTTAAGTGACCAGGTGATAGGTTTTTTAATAGGAAAAACAATATTGAAATAATCAGGAAAACAGAAACCTACATTCTTTTTGACCTGCAACAAAGACCTATATCAAAGCTACTCAATATAGCTAATTTCATAGAATCATAGAATCATAGGGGTTGGAAGGGACCTCGAGAGATCATCGAGTCCAACCCCCCTGCCAAAGCAGGCTCCCTAGCTCATATTGCACAGATAGGCATCTAGACGAGTCTTGAATATCTCCAGAGAAGGAGACTCCACCACCTCCCTGGGCAGGCTATTCCAGTGCTCTGTCACCCTCACTGTGAAAATGTTCCTCTGCATGTTGGTGTGGAACTTCCTGTGCTCCAATTTGCATCCATTGCCCCTTGTCCTATCTCCACAGACCACTAAAAAGGGGCTAGCCATTTCCCCCTGCATCCCATACTTAAAATATTTATAAACATTAATTAGGTCCCCCCTTAGTCTTCTTTTCCCCAGACTGAACAGCCCCAGCTCACTCAGCCTTTCCTCATACGGGAGATGTTCCAGGCCCTTAATCATCTTCGTAGCCCTTCTCTGGACTCTCTCCAGGAGATCCCTGTCTTTTTTATACCAGGGAGCCCAGAACTGGACACAATCCTCCAGGTGGGGCCTGACCAGGGCAGAGTAGAGGGGGAGGATCACCTCCTTCGACCTGCTGGCCACACTCTTCCTGATGCATCCCAGGATCCCATTGGCCCTCTTAGCCACCAGGGCACACTGCTGGCTCATAGCCAACCTGTCATCAACCAGGACCCCCAGGTCCTTCTCCACAGAGCTCTTTTCCAGCAGGTCATCCCCCAGCCTGTACTGATTCAAGCGCTTATTCCTTCCCAGGTGCAAGACCCTACACTTGCTTTTATTAAGCCTCCCCTGCCAGCTTTCCAGCCTGTCCAGGTCTCGCTGGATGGCAGCATAGTGTTCCTGCGTGTCAGCCACCCCTCCCAGCTTTGTATCATCGGGTACTTGCTGAGGGTGGATGCTATTCCCTCATCAAGGTCGTCGATGAAGATATTAAACAGGACTGGACCCAACACCGAGCCCTGGGGAACACCGCTAGTCACAGGTCTCCAGTCAGACTCTGCTCCACTGATCACCACCCTCTGAGCTCAGTCCAACAGCCAATTCTCAACCCACCTCACTGTCCACTCATCTATCCCATGATCTCTCAGTTTTTCTATCAGGATGTCATAGGAGACAGTATCGAAAGCCTTTCCAGGGACAGAAGTGAGGCTGACTGGCCTATAGATGCTGGGGTCCTCCTTCTCTCCCTTTTTAAAGACTGGAGTGATATTGGCTATCCTCCAGTCTTCAGGCACTTCTCCTGTTCTCCAAGACCTGTCGAAGATGATAGCGAGTGGCTCTGCAATCACTTCTGCCAGGTCTCTCAGCACACGTGGATGTATCCCATCCGGGCCCATGGATTTATGTGCATTGATCTCTTTGAGATACTCCTGGACCACTCCCACCTCAACCAGAGGGAAGCCCTTCATTTCCCAAACTCTCTTACTTTCTTCCAGTGTCCATGGGTACCAGGCGGCCTTTGAAGTGAAGACCGAGGTAAAGGCGGCGTTCAGTATGTCCACCTTCTCATCATCACCCATTACCAGGACACCTGTCTCATTCAGCAAGGGACCCACACTATCCCTAGCCATCCTCTTACTATTCACATATCTGAAAAAATCCTCTTTTTATTATCCTTTATGTCCCTTGCCAGTTTCATCTCCGAGTGGGCTTTAGCCTTCCTATTCGCATCCCTACAGGCCCTGACTACATTCCCCTACTCTTCCCAGGTGCTTAAGCCCTTTTTCCACAATTCATAGATCTTCTGCTTCCCTTTGAGTTTACTCATTAGCTCCCTGGTCATCCATGCAGGTCTTCTGTCTCTCTTTCCCGAGTTCTTGCTCAAAGGGATGCACCTATCCTGTGCTTGGAAGAAGTGCTGTTTAAATGCTAGCCAGCTCTCACAGGCTCCCTTGCCTTCTAACAGCGTAGCCCACGGGATAGCTCCTATTAGGTTGAGGAAGAGATCAAAGTTAGCTCTTCTGAAATTCAGGGTAGCCATCCTGCTTTTTGGCTTGCTTCTTCCACTCAGGATCTTGAACTCTACCATTTCATGGTCACTTTGTCCCAAGCTTCCCCAACCTTCACTTCCCTAACATGCCCATTTTTGTTGGTTAAAATAAGATCCAGTACCCGCTCTCTCCTTGTAGGTTCCTGCACCAACTGCAGCAGGAAATTGTCCTCTACACATTGCAGAAATTGTCTGGACTGGGTACGACTGGCCCTGTTGCTTGCCCAGCAAATATCTGGGTACTTGAAGTCCCCCATAAGGACCAGCGCCTGGGATCTCGAGGCTACTTCTAGCTGCTTGAAGAACACACTGTCAACTCGGTCCTCCTGATCAGGGTCCCTGTAGTACACACCTACAGCCTTAATATTTTTAAACAATTAAGATCCTAAAATCAAGAAAAAAATAGTTATAAGTACAGGTATGTGTTGAAGGAAGGCCCATTAAGTATGTCAGGAAAATGGTACTGTACTGTAGCATAGTACTACATTTAAGTAAATCTATTTGTATGATAAACTTTTGTCTGAGTTACAGCAGTTTATCACAGGGCAATGTGAACAAAATTGTCATAGCATCATCAAAATGACTCATGATTATCTCATTACACAAAACCCTGCTCTTAATAACTTTTGTCATCTGCCTTAATAGTTTTAATTGCATTTTCTTTCAGCTTTCAATCAAGTTGAAAAAGTAATAAATCATTACTAATATGCAGAACACAAAGCCAATGCACATTATTAACAAAGTCATCTGAAAGAAAAGGGCAAGTAGCTACCTATATAGCAATGATATTTATTAACTCTTTATAACAGGAATTTGATGACATGTATAAATGCATCTTAATATTTGCAAAAAAAATCTGTTTCAAAAACTACTTAGTCACAAAATATATCTTTTATGTTGCAAATTAAAATCTCATAAACCAAAAACAGAAGATAACTTTTACAATGTTGCTTTCAAAGACACAGGTAGAGAAGGACTATGAAAATGCAGCTTCCATCTTATCTTTTAGGGTTTTGAATATAGCAAGTAAAATTGAATAATTCCCCTCCTCAGGAACCTACTTTGTAGAGTACCATGGGCCAAAACCCTGGAGGGAAGAGGGACCCAAGATAGCTGACTAATATTCAAAGATCACCTCCTTCAAGTTCATGAGTGACGCATTCCAACAAAGAAGCCAGGCAAAATCTCCCAGAGGCCTGCATGGATGAGCTCCTGGGAAAACTCAGACACAAAAAGGAAGCCTACAGAGGCTGGAAGGAAGGGCAGGTATCCTGGGAGTAATACAGAGAAATTGTGTAAACAACCACAGATCAGGTTAGGAAAGCTAAAGCCTGATAGAATTAAATCTGGCCACGTACATCAAGGACAAGTCTTACCTCTGTTCCTGGAAAGATCATGGAGCAGATCACCCTGGAAACTGCTCAGGGACATGGAAAATAAGGAAGTGATTGGTGATAGCCAACATGGCTTCACTAAGGGCAGATTCTGAGTAACAAATTTTGTGGCATTCTATGATTGCATTGTCATGCTGCTAGAGAAGGGAAAAGCAAATTATATCATCTACCTGGATTATGCAGTGTTTGACGCTGTCCTACACAATATCCTTGTCTCTAAGTTGGAGAGAGGGGGATTTGATGGATGGACCAATGTAGTGGATAAGGAATTAGCTGGACAGTCTTACTCAACGAGTTGCAATGAGTGGCTCAATATCCATTAGGAGACATATGACAAACGATGTTCCTCAGGGGCTGGTATTGGGCCCACTGCTCTTAACATACTTGTAGGTGACACAGAGTGTGGGACTGAATGCACCCTCAGCAAATTTGCTGATGTCATCAAGCTGTGTTGCATGGTTGTCATACTGGAGGGAAGGGATGGCATCCAGAGGGACCTTGACAAGCTGAAGAGTTGGGAGTGTGCAAACCACATGAAGGTCAACAAGGCCAAGTGCAAGGTCCTGCACATGGGTTGCAGCAATCACAAGCACAGCTACAGGTTGGGGCATAGAATGGATTTAGAGCAGCCCTGAAGAGAAGCACTTTGGGATATTCATTGATGGAAACTTGGCAATGCACACTTGCAGCCCAGAAAACCAACCATATCTTGGGCTGCATCCAAAAGAGCATAACCAGAAGTTCAAGGGAGGTGATTCTGCTCCTCCACTCTGCTCTTGTGAGACCTCACCTGGAGATCTGTGTTCAGATTTGGGGTCCCTAGTACAAGAAGGACATGGACATATTGGAGTCAGTCCAGAGAAGTGCCACGAAGATGGTCAGAGGGCTGGAGCACCTCTTCTATGAACCCAGACTGAGAGAAAATTGGGCTTGTTCTGCCTGAAGAACAAAAGGCTCTTGGAAAACCTTCTAGCAGTCTTACAGTACCTAAAGGGTGCCTACAGGAAAGCTGGATTGGGCCTGTTTTAAAGGACATGTAGTGATAGGACAAGGAGTAATGGGTTTAAACTAAAAGAGGGTAGATTTAGATTAGACATTAGGAAGTTATTCTTCTCTATGAGTGTCATGAGACACTAAAACAGATTTCCCAGAGCAGTTGTGGCTGCTGTCAGTGTTCAAGGACAGGTTGGATGGGGCTTTGGGCAACCTAGTCTAATAGAAGGTGTCCCTGCCCATAACAGGGGGTTTGGAACTAGATGGTCCTTGGTGTCCCCTCCAACACAAACCATTCTATGATTCTATAATTCAGACTTCTTCCATTTCAATTTATGATACGTGTCATTTGTTCTCCAGCCCTGCACCTAAGTAAATAACCTGGCTTGGTATTTTCAGTAGCTTCGTCAATAATGCAAGTGTTGTTAGGTACCCCAAAGATATCTCTTCTCCAGGCTGACCAATCCCAATTCCCCCAGTATAAAATGGTAAATTCTCTACCCCAAACCAGGAGAGTGGGCCTTTGCTAAACTCAATAGAGTTTTATAACTTCTTGTACTGGAAGCCCAAACTGGATGCAATATTCCAAATACAGTCTGATTCTAAGGTTAACAACAGCCTGAGTGGATTTTTGTGGCCCAAGAATAGTTATTTCCACAAAAAATCTCAGCATTGCATAGCTTGCAGTTCCAACCTGTGAGCACAGGACATTCAATAAACATCTGTTATTATTTTAATCTATTTCAAACCTAATTAAAATCTATGTGAGAGTACACCTTTCCATAATCAGAGATCTAGAAATTCAACCAGTCAGGTTCCTCACAGTACATTTCTCTAAGGACAACACGACTTTGTTTTAAGAAAGTACTGTGGAGAAAGGGCATCATTTATATCTAACAAGTAGAAAATTATGTGTGTTCTGGAGAGACCAGAGCTGAAAATTACAGAATATTATGTATTTGACGCTTTTTTATAAATGACTGTTACACCTGTAATCAGCATCATTTTCTTATAATGAGGAACCCTGTGGAAATGAAGAAAGGTAACATGATTATTTTGAACTGATTGCAACATTGAAATTCCTCCTATTCTTAAGAATAAAACTTCAAAGCAAGCTACAGCTATGAAAGAAATACCTGGTGCATATCTGTAGTGTTACGTATCACCTTACACGTCAATTTAAACAGTTTTAGTGCTTTGCTATTTCCATATTTTAATTCTTGCTGATAAGTATTCACTGTCTTTTAATTTTGCTTTAACTCCTTATTCTCAAGAAGAAATTAAGAGAAATGAGAAATTCTATATACTGGAAGGGTATGAAAATTAAGAAAGTACAAAAAAGAGCAATCTGAATTTAAAATTAAAATTAGAATTTAAATTAAAATTAGAATTGGAATAAAAAATAAGAATTAAATTTAAAGAAATAAAACTAGAAAAAATAGTTTCTGTACATAGAGGGGACACTGCTTTTACATATAACATTGATATGTCTAGTTGAGAAAAGTGGTCACTTTGACACCTAAAAGTTATTTGCTATTTTTTGAGGGGGGTAGAACAGAATGGAACAGTACAGAACAGAATAGAATAAAATGTTACTTTAAGAAAAACTTTTCCTGCAGCTGACCTAGCTGTACTTTGGAAAGTAGTACTATGAAGGATAATGTAGATTATAACTGTCTGCTTGTGCTGAAGATTAGTTAGGTTTTTCTACTAATTCACATGTACTCAAGATTATTCCTGATTTTAATAGTTGATTCAAAGAACAGTCTCGTACCTTGAGACCTTGAAACTTTCTAAAAGAAAGGCGTCATAAATTTATATGAACAAAGTGTTGAGAAACAGAGTCATGTATATATAGATCATATAATCATAGAATAACAGAATGGTTTTGGTTGGAAGTGACTCCAAAAATCAGAGTTCCAACCCCCCTGCCACAGGCAGGGCCACCAACCTCCAGGCTTGGATCTACAAAAGGTTGCCCAGGGCCCCATCCAACCTGGCCTTGAACACCTCCAGGGACAGGGCATCCACCACCTCTCTGGGCAGCCTGTTCCAGCCCCTCAGCACTTTCTTTGTAAAAAGCTTCCCCCTAAACCTTCCTTCCATTAGTTTTAATCCAGCCCCCCTTGTCCTGCCATTGTTTACCCTTTTAAAAAGTTGATTCCCCTTCTGTTTGTATGCTTCATTCAAGTACTGGAAGGCTGCAATGAGGTGCCCCCCCGCAGCCTTCTCCTCTCTAGGCTGATCATGCAGGGGTAGATTTGTTGAATTTTATTTATTTATTTGTTAAAGCTGGATCAGTTCCTTGTTCTGATTTAGAGTGTAGCAATTTGTGTTAACACAGAGAGAGTCTGAGTTTTAAAGAGAGGGGAGATCAGTATTTCCACCTGAACATCTTTGCCACTCCTGGTAACTGATGGGATAAAATGTTTCCTAATGGTGTTTGTGGCAGTAATCATCTTCAGAAGTTCAGTGATGAGTTCATCTGCCTTGAATGAAATAGGCTGAATTTTCATGAATTTAGGGTGTTTTGATGAGTTCACAGAACTGAACTGTAAACGCTGCCTAAAAGGGAGATAGATAAGTGTCTGAAATATCATCTGTAGACACTGATCACCCCAATGTGCTGCTTCTCCTGATATGGACTAATGGTTCTTCTTAATTTAATTGTTTACATGGAAACTAAAAGTGAAAGAAAATAATTTGTTTATAGTACATGAAAAAAACCTCTCCCCACCTTCCTTCAATTCACACACCTTCAGATGTCTTTTACCACACTAACTGATCTTTTCATTTTTATTCCTTAAAGCACAATGGGTTATTTTAGGAACACGTCTACATTTTCCACCTATGTGGAAATAAACCTCTACCTGCAGGTTTATAAACATTGCTTATGACAGATCAACGGTCTAAGGTCACCCAGCTCATTTTAAACATAACAAACAGCCCTTTGGCTAGTGAATTTCAATATATACTGACTTACCTTTCAGATGAACATCCCAGCACAGTGCTCATGACATATGACTAATCTCCTAGATTATTTCAATATATAGCTGTTGCACATACATTGTTCAATATATAGCCATAGCATCCTTTTATGTGTTGATACAGAACTTCTGGAATTGACCATAAATTAGAAAAATTTAAAACAATTATTTTAGTGTTACAGCTATAGTGTCTGTCTTCTTTACAGTCCCTTGGAAAAGCAAGGATCATACTGAGGATCTGAAGTTGTCTCTCGTTAAGAGTAGGAAATATATTGACTCCTGAAAAATGTAGGACACTGGCCTGGATGTATGTTTCTGTTGCTAGAATAAAAAGATAGAAAGTAGTATGTTGAAAAAATGGAAGTAATTTTCTTATTACAGCTATAAATTAAAGGAGATTGGAGATACATATATATATATATATACACATATATATATATATAATTTTTCCTAATGATCTTACTGACTTCTCTGACAGTCTAAAATAGCATCACCTATAATCAGGTCATATACCTTCAGTCTGTGAAGCACTGAGGTTTGAGCACCCTGCAATGACCAGACACAAAAATAACCTATTAATACCACTGTGAAAGTCCTTTCTTCAGAATGGTGTTATTGGACATGACAATCAGATCCTTGGAGTTTGCGTTTTTCATCCTGTAGGGATTCTGTGCTCTTCCCTCTTTGGATAGCTACACGTCAGAAAAGCTGGTCAGAGGAAAAAAAAAAGGTTAGGACTCTTTTTTGAAACTAGTGTAGTATTCTGAACTTTTTCTGGTTTTAGAGACAGGTCATAGAAGACAAAACTACTTAGACTCATCCATTTAGTTCTAAGACCTGAACTTACTATAAACAACATCACATAAGCAAAATCTAGTTTTATGTCACAAAGCTGGAGCATGCACTGGAAGTGTGGTTAACCTGAAGTAGCTATTTACTTCACTTTAGTAAATTGGAGTTAAATTAGGCAAACCTAACTTGTCATGTGGTCAACAACTCTGCCAACTCTTAAAAGATTCCTAGTCCCACATTATGCATATGTATCAGTCTGTCACTATACTCTGCTTTAAAGCAAGAAGACTTCTCCGTCTAGGATAGCTCTCACTCTATGAAGTAGAGTGATGTGACAAGCCAGATCTGGATTATTTGAACTCTGCTCTATTACTTCAAATGTATTCTGAAAAGACTCAGAAGATTGCATATCAATTTCTATTTTATGCTGCCTCATCCTCATTGCTGCACCACAATATGTGGAGTCTATGAACCAACTCAGGGACATCTTTATGAGGAATGGTAGAAGAACAAGGAAGCCAAACAAGGCTGTACCGAGGGCCTACAGCAGCAAGAGCCATGTTTGCACCCACTGCCTTCACTCTTCATAACCGAAAAAAAAAAAATACATTCCATTAATCGTGGCTGATAAATGAAAAATTCTCTTTTTTAAGAAAAGAAGGCTAAGAGGGGATCTTATTAATACTTATAAATATCTCAAGTGTGGGACACGGGGAGAAATGGCCAGCCTCTTTTTAGTGGTCTGTGGAGACAAGACAAGGGGCAATGGCTTCAAGTTGGAGCACAGGAAGTTCCGCACCAATATGCGGAAGAAGTTTTTCACAGTGAGGGTGACAGAGCCCTGGGACAGGATGCCCAGGGTGTTGTGAAGTCTCCTTCTCTGGAGATATTCAAGACCCCTCTGGACACCTACTTGTGCGATATGTCCTAGGGAACCTGTTTTGGCAGGGGGGTTGGACTTGATGACCTCTTGAGGTCCCTTCCAACCCCTACGATTCTGTGATTCTGTGATTCTGTGATAAGGTTACTAGGAGGTCAAAACCTCTGGTCTAAAACTGCTACACCATTTTGTAAAGTCAGAGTGTTCTTGGATGGGGGAATATAATGAATGAGATGATTGAAGTTTATAAAACAGAGAAAAAAAAATGAGAGACACTTGTACATGAGGGAGGGATAGTAGAAACTGAGGAGAACTAAAAAAGCCAAACACATAAACCAAGGTTTTAGCGGGTTGTATATGCGTTTTACTATCAGATATGCTTTCCTTGACTACTTTTCCATGAAAAAAGTTAGGACACTGAGGTGATGGACTATATGAAAGACGAATATGTTCATGCTTTCATTTCTGGTGAACACACTCTCCTGAGAACTCTGTAGAGTACAGCAGAACGTAGTGTTATGGCCAGGGTTACAGTCACTGCTGTCAGTGAGTGTCACTGACTTCCATGATGAAGGCACACTCAGATTCTAGCCATTATGATTCAGAACTCTCCTAAGGACTCTGCCTGGACAGTTGTATAGACAGGGCTGTATGACTGCATGGAGTAGAGAACAGGCAGATGCAACAAAGCTGAGGATGTGTGCATAAGGATTGCTGAAGTTGATGGCCTCAGGATGAACGAGTCTCGAAAAGGTCCCAAATTCAAATAAATAAATAGTTATGTAATTGTGTCATTAAGATTTAACCTAAATGTCAGTAGGTCATCTCAGTCAAGACTGAAGGGCTTCAGACATGTCTAAGTAAGTTACAGTTGAATATAATTTTTCAAGACTTTATACAGGTCACCAAGTCTCATTGAAACCGTGTACTTTTTAAGTTATACCTCTGAGTGATGCAGTCTAAATTACGTACTAATCTAGACCTCAGTAAGTACCATGGAGACACTAATCACTAATAAGTATTTAAGATGACTACCAGAGGGTCAGAAAATACAAACACTTTTGACAGAAATGGAGGAAAAAAGGTGCTCTATCACTTATATATAGGGAATACTTATCAGTTGCTCAAATTTTCTTTGTTTACTTCAGGTTTACTGAATTTATTTCATTTAGAAAACAGAACAGCTGAAAAATATTCAAACAATGTTAGTACCAAAAAAGTAAAAACATAATGACAAACACACTCAGTTTTTGTTAGCTGTATGCTTACAAGAGGAACATTTTTTCTTTAAAAGGATATTCTAGTCTTTATTACAATGCATTCTTCCACTCAGACTTTCAATACAATGCATTTAGAGACTATTAGAAATCCAAGTGAATAGATAAACACCATTACTCCAGGTTTTAATGATGTTCATTGTACTTAAGGTAGTAGAGGATATGTGTGTAAGATCAGATTTATTTTATATTCATTTGACTATTAGTTATACATTAAATAGGTTAGGTATCAGGTATTTACACAAGCATTTATATCAGAATATTTTATTCTCTCTCCTCTTGGAAAGATAGCAACTATTTTTGTTATTAATATGTTTTCTGTAAGCAAATAAATAATTTGAGTGCTGCTTTACTAATATAAATCTGTGAGACCTCATGAGAAATAACAAGTAAAAGAAGCTTTTTAATAAAATTATTTATCAGTGATTTTTTTGATAGAAGTATCCTACCAACAGAACATGAGCTGTTACCAGGGATCAAAGAAATTACAAAGCAAGTGCATTTGTGATAAGGGAAGGGTAGGAAGAAGGCAGAATGGGAGTGGCAATAGAACTGATCTGCATTTCTGAATGTAAGAGATAAAGGGGCTTTTTACTCAGTATTTCCTCATGGCACTTGTCATATTAAAGTTCAAATTCCCACTTTTTTTCTCTTCCCCCCATTCTAAAATAGGAATTTATTGGGCACATTGAGGTCAGAAATATTTGATCTTCAGTATTACATGAATACTGCATTGTTGCAGTTATATTTGGATCACATTTTCTAAGAAAAAAGAAGGAAAAAACACAAAAGTTGTTTTCATTCATGAACCTATACAAAATAAAGAGCATAGAGATGTGACAGCTCTGTGGGGGTACAGAGTTCCTAGTCTGAAACTACCATCTACCAGCCAAAATAAGACAGGGCAGCACAATTCCTGCCACCAATTCCAGAGAGGAAGCTGAAGGATTTGAAACAATAAATAAGGTGATCCACAACACTTGGGAATAATTAAATCATTGGAGATTAAAGAAATCTAAACTAAAAACATCTAAGGCATTGAAAGTAGATCCTAGACTAAACTTGATGAAGGGAATTTTTTTGGTTGCTTTTTGGTTTTGGGTTTGTTTTTTTTTAATAAATGATACAGAAAATAACCTAATCATGTTTATGCCCTGAGGGCTGTTTTGAGGAAAAGGAAAAAAGTGCACTGCACAAGATAATGGAAATTCTAATGAATCTTAACTGACAGAACCAGGAATGATTTTTCACATTGCACATTCTGATGTTCAGCATTTTCAGGAGTACTCATTACTATTTAATGTAAGCTAGTTTCAAATATAAGCAGTCTGGGTTGTCCCAAACACCTTCATAAACTGTCTACTGAACTATTTTTCCTGTTAGTAACGCTGAGGGGTTTTTTTCCATTTAATCCCTATACAGCTTGGACTACCTCTCTTTTAGCTTTTGGCCATTGCTTGTTCTCCTGACATTTTCTAAGGCTGTGAATAATCCCTTCCTTGGATTTATATTATGCTGTGGGAACTTCTGTTTCAGTCATTGATCTTAACACTGATTGAACCTTGCTCAAGTGCATCACAGAAACATGGAGTGATTTGTGTTGGAGGGGATCCCAAAGGCCACCTAGTTCCAACACTCCTACCAGTGGCAGGGACACCCTCCACTAGACCAGGTTGCCCAAAGCCCCATCCAATGTGTCATTGAACACTGTCAGGGACGGGACAGCCACAGCTTCTCCTGGCAACCTGTGCCAGTGCCTCACCACTCTCACAGTGTAGAATTTTGTTCCTGATATCTAATCAAAATCTACTGCAGTACTTCAGGTGGGATCTCACAAGAGCAGAGTAGAGGAGCAGGATCACCTCCCTTGAACTTCTGGTTATGCTGCTTTGGATGCAGCCCAAGATTGGTTGGCTTTCTGGGCTGTAAGTGTGCATTGCCAGGTTTTCATCAATGAATATCCCAAAGTGCTTCTCCTCAGGGCTGCTCTAAATCCATATATATACATTTTATAATGAGAAACAATTTCACCTCAAGGACTATGAAGTGCTAAAGAGCTTGCTTAGTGAAGCTGTGCCATCTCTGTTATTGAAAGTTTCCAAGATCTGACTGAACACCCCGGTTTTCTTTGGCAGCAGAGCCTGGTTAGAGCAGGAGGTTAGTCTAGAGATTTTCTGAAATCTCTTTTCAGCTTGAATGATTCAGCAATTTTCTGGTATTGCAGTGAGAAAAAAAGGCAAAGTTTTAAAAGACACTGAGGTGTTAGATATTTTTTCATTATCTGATCTGGTATTAAATGTACTTTAGAAAATGATTAGTTAAAAAAAGAAGTCAATAGCATTTCTTAAAAGAAGCCATTTTGCTATAACAAGAATTTACTAAGGGAAACACTAAGCATTTGTGATCTCCTTATGTAAAAGTCAGAGAAATCAGCAGACATCTACTTCTCTACCTGTGTTTAGAAGTGATACTAAGCAGGTAATATTTTCCCTGCAAACACATACTTGAATTTTGTTTGTTTAATAATGAATTGTTCCTTCATTACTCTTTTTGTTTATAGATAGTTAAAATACAATAAAAACATAGGAATGTTCATTTATTCATGGAACACTTACTTTAGTAAAGATGACTTACTTTACGTCCTATTTATCACTATGATCTAGTTCCAGACTTGATATCATCTTGTCTATCAGTTTACTGGATATCATCTGGGATGGATGTCAAATATGGTTAGACTTTTTTTTTCCAATTGCTTCTATATTTTAAAATTAATATGGCAATTCAGCTATAGTTTTCTTGGAGATTTTACTTCCTCTTTTACATTTTTACACTTCAGTAACTTCTGTTTAAGTTTTGATTTTATTTGTTTATAATGTCTTTACTTTTTTGTTGTTGTTTAGGTTTGTTGTTTATTATTCATACTTCTTGTCTTCACTTCCCCTCTTATTGATGAATTTGTTTTAAAACTTAAGGTGTTCCTATTTCTGAGACTATGTCTTTTGCATCACCTGATCTTAAAAATGTATGCACTTGTGATAAGAAATGGCTTGGTCAAGAAGCTCACAGAGCGAATAAAAGCAAGTGACTCAGAAGACTGCTGAGTATTTCTGTCTCCATTTCCTTTGATTTAGTCAAGACATGCACAGAAAAATGTTAAGGCAAAATACACTATACCTAAATGATTTTCCTGGCTTCTTTTCATCCCAAAATTTCAATTACTCACCATTCTTAAGTTAATGAAGCATATATGACTGACTGCAGTAGTTACTTAGAAGGACATTGCTGCTGAACCATGTTTAGTCAGGGTACTGACAGAAATCAGGTACAGTATCTGCATAACATAGTAAAACGAATAAAGATCCTTATTAGAAAATCAAAAGGACAAATTTGGGTTTTATTTGATGGCAGGCATTTCTATCAGACTTTCTACATACAGATTAAAAAGTAAAATGTTAGGGAACAAAGAAAGACAAATCTTGGCAACATCACTTGCTGGACATTTTGCACTAAACCATCAAGTCACATTTCCCTGAGGACGAGACCTAAATCTCTGAAAAGACATTATTATAAACAATTGAATAGAGATGTCAGAAACCATATATGACAAATAGATATTTGGCTTAATCAGTGTATGCACAAACAGGCTCACAATATGTATCCTTTATATAAAAGTATTATGTAGTTTAAAGGAAGTGAAACTCAACCAATAACAATTCTTGAAAAATAGTATCAAAATATTAAATATTTTAAGAGATAAATGTAATAGATAATTAGATTAATAAATAATTCTTACACAATAAAAAAGTGTAGATACTGATATGTAGGCATTGATAAACATCTTTATTTATTGACAAAACTTGGAACATAAAATTTGAATGAAATAATTAAAAGACTCTCTTTTCTTCTTATTTGAGACTGACAATTTATCTTTACAGATCCCTAGAGAATAAAATACAAAACTCAACATTTTGTAGCTGGAACTGAAGTACAAAAAGGAATTAATTGATGGAGAATAAATGATCAATAAGAGATTGTATTCAACCCAGACTGCATAGGCCTTACATCTGTGTGTACACATGTAGGTTTTGGGTTATTTTTCCCCAAAATGTGTCGAAAAAGGCTTCCATAGAATACCTTACTGGATGACATTCAGAAAAAAACAACAGTTTTAAATTATCTGGTTTCATTGTTCATAATAATTGTTTTTCTTAAATGTCTGCATACTTTAATTATATCATACTTCTGCTAGGAGGCATTCAGGGAGACTTACAAGCTAGATGAATGGGTTAACAGAAACCTCATGAAGTTCAGCAGAGACAAATATGAAGTCTAGCAACTTGAAATTTCTGACTAGGAAATAATACCAGGAACTGACTGGCTTACTGAATATTTTACAAAAGAAAGACCAGAGGTTCTGGTGAACTAGTAGGAAGCAGAAACAGAACCAGGGTCAACAGTATATGCTTGTTGTAGTGAGGACTAATCACATACCAGGCTGCTTTAGTTTATCCAGGAGGTCATGGGAGATGATTATTCCCTTCTAGTCAGAGCTCACAAGTCCACATCTGCAGTACTGTATCCAGTTTGTTCTCCATCCCTGCACCCCTCCCCCAATACAAACAAAATATTGACAAATGAGTGTATTTGCAGGAGAACCACTGAGATGACAGAGAACAAAACCAAGGAGTAGAGGCAAAAGAATAAGATATTTTCAGCTCAAATAAAAGAACAATAGATGAAACAAATTATGATCTTTTACTATCTTAAGAAGGGGTCACAGGAATGAAGAAGAGATTTTTTTTTTTCAAAATTAAATCAATGAGAGGTTGCTGGAGCCGAAGTTTTGCAGACTCAACTCAGATCAATGTGATCAAATGCTGAGCTCGTTTATTGAAACACACTCAGAGCTTATATAGGTTTCTATATCAGTGCATGAGTTACATTACATTGCTGTTGGTTAGATGCTCTGTTCACCCGCCTTACATGCGTCTCACTATTGCTAACAATTGGTTAAGACTACACAGTCACGTTGTTCCTTTTCAAGGCAGTTGTTAACATTCTTGCAGTTTCTTATCTTGTTCTCAGACTTCTGCTTTTCTCCTACTGCATTCCAATTGTGCCTTAACATATCTTTGCTCAACCCCCAGGCCTGATTTTATGGGAGTCGAGCCATGCAGCAATAAATCTGGGTGGGCCACAAACCCACTTCTTCCGTTATATTGCTACAAGTGGTAATAGCAAAACAAGTGAAATTCTCATTTGTTACGAGGCTAAAACAACTCAGTGAGAGCTGTTAAGCACTGGATCAAGAAGACTAAGTCTCCATCCTTAGAAACTCATTTAGTCAAAACCATGATCAACCTCACCTACATTTGGGTCAGCTCTGCTTTGAACAGGCAGCAGCACCAAATAGCTCATAGACGTCTCTAAAACACACATATTTTGTGATTCTATTGTACCACAGTTTTTACCATTCCTCAAAGATCAGTAGCTTCTCCCTCTGCTGAATGTAGTTTAAAATAGACAGGATACCAGAAATACACACATAAATATACCTCTAAACTCCCGCAGAAAGGAACTATTATGGAAGGACCTATGAATTATATTGTCATTCAGACTATTTTGAAAAGCTTTATGCCTTATCACATGTATGTTTATTTACCCAGAAGGCTCCAAAAAGGCTTAATTTGTAATTCTTTATAGCCAAAGAATCATAGAATCATAGAGTGGCATGGGTTGGAAGGCACCCCGAAGATCAAACAGTTCCAACCCCCCTGCCACAGGCAGGGCCACCAACCCCCAGGCTTGGATCTACAAAAGGTTGCCTCATCCAACCTGGCCTTGAACAAGGGCATGGGGCATCCACCACCTCTCTGGGCAGCCTGTTCCAGCACCTCACCAATCTCTATGTAAAAAAACTTCCCCCTAATATCTAATTTAAACCTTCCCTCCTTTAGCTTTAATCCATTCCCCCTTGTCCTGCCATTATCTACCCTTTTAAAAAGTTGATTCCCCTCCTGTTTATAAGCTCCCTTCAGGTACTGGAAGGCTGCAATGAGGTCCCCACGATTTTATCATTCTTAGAAATGTTATCCCTCATTATGAATCTTTAAGAGAAAAGTCAGGAAAAAATTTATTTAGCTTTCAAAAGGGATATTTTTTTTTCCTCAGTTCCTATGATAGAAATCTTAAAATTTCAAAATTAATTTTGAATAGGCAGGACCACTTACTGCTTTCTACGGTTTTGCATATGTTGGGTTTTTCTCTTTTTACTGAAAGAAGGAAAATATATTAGTTTTTTTTTTTTTTTTACATGATGGAAGCCAAAATGCTGATAGAATGGAAATTCACCTTTCTTTAAAAAATTGCTGCAGAGCATACATTGCCATTGTTCGCTAATAGCGGCAATTGTCTTGTGACTTATTCTGAACGTCTCAAAGGACAATGTTTTGCCTAGTGTGCAATGTCTGCTATTTCTCTTACTCAACTTCTGCTTACTGAAATTCTTTCACAAATCACTCAGTAAAGCATAGCTCTTCAAGGACTGACAGCATATATTCTCTTCCTTGAGCAGAACACATTCTGCTGACAAAAAGGAGTCTGATACCAATTGGCTCAGAGAACTATAAGTAAATGCTTCTTGTCCATTTGTAGAACCCATGAAGTTATCAATTCTTTCTCTGAGATGATAACAAAATCTGTTTAAAAGTCAGTATAAAGGAAATGAAGAGTAGCAGTCAATCCTAGGATTATGAATAATCTATATTATTCAATTATTGTGTCACACACTTTCCATCATCCTTCATTTATATATTATCTGATCCTGCAAATCAATCCATACTGGAAAATTATGTAATCTATGGGTACCTGGGAACAGAGATCTGGATATGTCAATCAAATTGTCACACCGGTGACTCATACTATAAACTCTGTAGCTTGGAATCTTGGATTCCATTGTGTTGCCTCTTAGGATGTAAGGAAAATATTCTTGGGTAAATATATGTAAATGACCATTAAAAATAAAGGTATAAAATTATGCTTTTGGTATGTTTAAGAATGTCCAAAATGGGTATTGCCTTTAATGCTTACTTTAAATATATTATATTTACATTTATTAATTAAAGTCAGATTTTAATACTGCCATGGAACACATAAAAATGGCTGATATTTTTGCATTAGAATGCAAAGAAACAATTCAGACTTTTTACAAAATGTTGTTATATATTGTTGTGACCTTTTAATTTTACAATTCTCTCTTAAATAGAAAATTAACAGCTACATTTTTATGTTTTGATAGTAATTCATTATGTGCAATTTACCTTGAGTATATTGCCTATTAATGTTTCAAATCCTTCATTTCAGTAGGAAGAATAAGATTAAGAAGAATGTGAACAATTTAAAATCCATGGATTTACATCAGCCACATTTAAAACTAACTTCAGTTTAGTCTTGAATCTGTTTCCATTTTTCTCAGAAAATATTTCTTTCAGTTTCCTGTTCTCCAGCACACACTCATGCATCCAGTGTAATAATTATGAGTTAAACTTGTCTTTAGTAAATTATTATCTGAAGTCCATAGTAAAGCATTTTGTAATATTATATTAAAGGATTGTATGGATCATTTCAGGGTTTGATTTTGGAATGTTTATTAAGTTGAATAGAGCTAAGAACAAGGTTGAAAACTTGAGGATAATATGAAATTACTTAGAGAGACAAAGAAAAATGATATTAAGGGGGATCAAAAAAGGTGGATGTATAAAGAGGTCTATGGACAGTATTGGCATATGTAGAATTTCTCATTTAATGAGCATTTTAGGAAGAAACTTCTATTTAGCTAAAACATGAAGAAATAATTGAATACATGAATAAATATTTTGCAGTGAGAAGAAATATTTTTCATTTATTATTTAAATACAATATTCAATTTTATTTACCTGAAATTATTACATCCTACTCACCTGGAGTATTTTGCCATTATTCTGATTAAAGTTTCTATTGACAATGCCATAGTCACAATTGCAATAAGTCTTTGGTCATTCTGTTGTAAAATATTTCCCATCTGTGCAAGGTATAGGATGGCCTGGCTGTCCTCTGGTAAATATTAGCAGATGCTTCAGGGGTTACTATAAAACTGTAGACAACAGAGATCTACTGGTCCATAATGAAACAGAAAAAAAACCAATGCAAACTTCCATGGATTTTTTAAAAGTTTGGGGCAGATGTAATAAATTTATTGGTAGAACATACAGATCATGAATGTCTAAGGCATGGAAAACTTCTGATGATCCAGAGAAAGAGCATATTATCAGCACCAAACACCTAGCAATAATCACAATATCATATTGTATTGGGTCTGGCTGAGCTGGAACTAGTTTTCCCCACAGCAGCCCCCGTAGTGTTGTGCTGTGTATTGGTTGTTGGCAAGGTTCTAGTAACATATCAGGGATTTGGCTTCTGTTGAGCAGGGCTAGCACAGCTCCAAGGCTGTCTCTCCAACATTTCCCACCACTCCCACCACTCCCCCACCATCAGGCTGGGGGTGGTTGAGATCTTGGGAAGAGACACAGCTGGGACACCTGACTGAAAGTGACCAAAGGGATATTCCATACATTCCATGTGATGTCTGTTCAGCAATAAAAGGTAAGATAAAGGAGAAAAAAAAAAAAAAAACTAAGAAGATTGAAGTCAAAACTGCGAGTAAACTGAAATTTTCTAAGTAAATATTTTGGACTCTATATTTTTTAAACAGCTTATTAATTATACAGGATTCGTTTTTGTTGTGGGTTGTTTTTTAAATGGAAAAAATCCCAAAGTTCATTTAAGCTGAGAATTCATTTATCAAGCTTCAGACTCATGCTGTTTCAAGTGGCTGAGGCGTTTAAAGATGTCTACTCAGGACTTTGATGGTGGAAGAGCTGTATCAGTCTTACATATATTTCCTTTTCTGGAAAAGTGGTAGCACTAAAATATAACATCCTGAAGTGTAAATGTTACTTTCTTTAGTCATTCCATCAGGAAATGCAAATTTAAACTAAAAAACCAAGGATTTATGAAGAATAAAAGGACTTAAGAAGTCAGAAAGGGGAACCTACATGTGGTAGTTATCTTTCAACAGTTTAATGTATACTGTGAAATAATTTTGCATGACAGTATATGCACCACACGTTATGTAAGCATTCTTTATATTACCACAACATCACAAACGTTATCCATCACAAGATACAGGGTTTACTGTTTTCTCTGTGGTTATAAACTAAAGCTGCAGAAATGACCTGGGAAAAAAGTAGCAATAAAGAATAGCAAATATAGCAAAAAACCCGCAGGAGTCGTGCTACGATTTTATTGCAAAAGCACATACAAAGTAGGCATACTGCACTACCACAGCTGAATCTTCTCAGAGGTAAATTATCCAGGTCTTCTGGCAGGCAATGAAGTTTCATGCACTGCAGTAAAAGATGCACCAATTTCACTCAACTTTATGGAAAACAGCATGCTGCTAAAAGTTTCAGAGAGCTTTCTCCAGCTCTTCAATTAAATTACTGAAAGTGCAAAAGTACAGAAGTTCCTATCAATTGATTTTCAATTAAGTTTTAAACTAGGTTTCAGTTACATATATTTTGTAAATTTTTAATAAAGTTAGTGCATTAGGCTATTCCTAGAGCCAGTGCAAGTTTCATTCAATGTCATTTACAACTAGTAAAAAATTGAACAAACATTCTTAATTAATAAGTTATGTATTTATGAAATGCAAACTTCATTCAGTGCTGTGAAAAGCAGTTTTTTGGCAGGGTAGAATGGATAGCAAAAAAGAAAATCAGGTTACACTGTATCTCCCCCACAGAAGAGACTCCTGGAAACCTTTTAATTTACCTTAAATAGGTAAGGAAAAGATTAGTGATTGGGGGTAAATTATCAGATTTGTGATTCATCAACTCCTTCCAATTGTTTGGAAAAGAAAACAAA
Source organism: Porphyrio hochstetteri (assembly GCA_020800305.1). NCBI lineage: Eukaryota > Metazoa > Chordata > Aves > Gruiformes > Rallidae > Porphyrio > Porphyrio hochstetteri. Next base: position 19,491,271 of record CM036906.1, on the reverse strand, counting down.
TTATGGAGAATGGGTGAAGGAAAGAACTAGAAATTCTGTCACTCAACACGTGCCATTTTGAGCTGGAGAAACATGAAGTGAACTGAATGATTGCTCTCATTGAACAGTGCTTAGAGAAGAAAAACCTTGATTTTTTTTTTAATCCATGAATGAATCGAATTTGTTATTTATAGTATACAAAGTGTAACTCAGAGACTGTAGTCTAGGTGCATAGTATAACTTGTTACATAACAAACAAGAAAAGAGAAAAAGGCTTTCATGGATAGTTTTCACAAATAGAAACACTCTTAAATTTCTTATTTCTTAAAAACTGTTCATATATTTAAAGTTGTTAAACTGCAAAGAAAATACAGTAGAAATATAAAGAAATAATATAATGGTGCAATTACAGCATGAAATCTACCTGTGTACTGTACAAGAATAGTGTAATTACCTAATGGAGATACTTGGTTTGCAGAGATATTTTACAAGGACTTCTTTTTTTTAAAAAAATAAATCTTAAGATCTGTTTTTGTGAATTACCTTGAGAAAATTTTAAAGTGTGAAAATGAAAAAGGGAAAGAAAAAAAAAGTTGAATAAAAAAAATTTAAAAAGGAAAGAGAGAGACTAGGAGATGGAAAGAAATAAACAGGAAATGTAAAAGGGCAAAAAGGTAAGAAAATTTTAATTTTAATAAAGCAAAATAGCAAATGAAATAGAAAGAAGATGGGCACATATATGTGTAGTAATATAAGTATTTTTTATAGTTTCAGCCATTATACTTGTGACTGATAACAGTCAATTACAAGTTGATTTATACTAGAAATGCCAATTCTCACTAAAATTGGATCACTTAGAAATTAAGATGGATGTCTTCTCTTATGAGATTTGTTTTATATTTATCTTCATGTATAGATCCAGACTCTATCAACAGACAAAGCAGTAATTCATTGATAAGCTGATATATCTAACTGCATCTATTGGTAAAATTATTTTTCTTATTGAGTCTAAATTGTCTTCTATCAGATTAGTAAATACTGCATTAACATTACATTGCACCTAATTTACACCATATACATATGAATTTAAAGTTTCATTTATGAATGTTTATAGTCAAGAACATTTTATCAAGTTTTAATCATTGCAGTTCTTTTGTGAAGTTCAGATAATGTGTTAAATTGCAGGCAAAATTTCTGCCATAGTCTTTCATAATAATGATAATAATGATAATGATAATGATAATAATAACAATAATAATAATGTTTTGCTGTCCCATTAAACTCTTTTTATCTCAACTTTTTTTGATTGTCTCTTCCAATCCCACTTAGATGAATAGGAAAAGATTGTCTGATTGTGTGATTCTTTTAGCTACCTGCTGGGTTAAACCACAACACTAAGAAAAGTAAAAAAAAATATTAGAGAGAAGAGGGGTGAACAAAAAGAGTAAGAAACAGCAGAGGGAACATCAAGATCCAGAGAGGAGAAAGATCTCCAATTTCCAAAGAAGATAGTCTCCTGCATTGCATTGAACGCCCCATGCCAGGGCAAAGTGAAAGTATGAGAGGTAAGACATGAAAAAGAAGAACTGCTGTGTACTGGTCATAATTTTCCCTTCCCACCTGTGCCACTCAGGGTATGGTAGGAAGAGGAACTGATATTGAAGAAGTGAAGTTGAGCCTGATGGAGGAAACATGGTTTTTTTAATCTTTGTCTTCATATTTCTCAGTGCATGGAGGAGAGGAGAGGAGAGGAGAGGAGAGGAGAGGAGAGGAGAGGAGAGGAGAGGAGAGGAGAGGAGAGGAGAGGAGAGGAGAGGAGAGGAGAGGAGAGGAGAGGAGAGGAGAGGAGAGGAGAGGAGAGGAGAGGAGAGGAGAGGAGAGGAGAGGAGAGGAGAGGAGAGGAGAGGAGAGGAGAGGAGAGGAGAGGAGAGGAGAGGAGAGGAGAGGAGAGGAGAGGAGAGGAGAGGAGAGGAGAGGAGAGGAGAGGAGAGGAGAGGAGAGGAGAGGAGAGGAGAGGAGAGGAGAGGAGAGGAGAGGAGAGGAGAGGAGAGGAGAGGAGAGGAGAGGAGAGGAGAGGAGAGGAGAGGAGAGGAGAGGGTATTTTCAGTTGAAAGGAACCTATGATGATCATTTGACCACATCATCCCTGACCACTTCAAGGCTGTCCAAAGGATATAATATATTATTAAGTGCATTTTCTGAAAAAGTAACAAATAAATTATTTTATCCCAGGTGAATTCTGTAAATGCCCACAATAGTAATTTTAAGCAGCCTCCCTTTCTTTATCTCAGAGTCTTGCTTTTGTTCTTATTTGTGCCATACATGCCACTAAGAAGGATAAGCAAGTGAGTATCTGGGTGGGAGTTTGACTGCTACCCAAGGCGAACAAGTATGAAGTTGGTTAAAAATCTTATATCTGATCCCAGACTAAAGTATAGGCAGTTACTCAAAATTTTCTTTTTAACAATTTGTGTTTTGGGAGCTTTTCCTGTCAAGTTGCTGCTGTGTTCTATCTTGGACTTGACTGCCTTTAAGTAGAGCCATTGTATGCTTTGCCATGTCAGATCTAAAAATTGAATTGCTGGTTGATGCTTGAAAATCTGATCTTAGATGTTGCCCTTGGTTTTGTCATGAGTTATTCTGAACAAATCTATAACTGTCCAAACCGACAGATACTACAAAGAGGAGCCTACTAAAACGCTGAGTTGAGGGGAAAGAAAACACAAATAACAACAACAAAAAGTCTGTTAGCTGACAGGAATACAGGAGAGTCAGGCTAAATTGCCAACACATACTTACGTAAAATGCCTTGGTGCCCTGGAAGAAAAATCAACAGTAGTAGTTTTCATTTAGACATTTTCCATAAAATATGCCTGCAAGTGGTAGTCCAAGAAAATTTATATTTCAGGTTAAAGATGACCTCCTTTTTTAGTAAAATAGATGAGAAGTGCTCAAAATGTAATACTGTAAATTACATGGCTGTGACAGAGGCAACTTCAACTGTCAAACAAGATTCCAGACAATTAGTACTTTTCTATTAAGAACAGTCTTTTTGAGCATTCCAAAGAAAGAAAAATATTCACTATATTTTTTCATATATTTATTATGTAAGGACTTTCAAAGTTTTAGGGGACAATTATAAAGCAAAATTAATCATAGACCAAACTGTTTCCCCTTCAGGGGCCCAAGATAAAGAATTTTAAATGGGACCTTCTCCTTTTTATTTTGAAAACACTTTTCTCTTCAAAACAACTCTCATCAAGATATTTTTCCCAAAATTACTGTGGTATTCTCATTATCCTGCACCATCATTTGGCCCTTTGCTTAACAATGTATGGAAGTATATTGCTTATTACTGGGATGGAAGGCATTTTGCACATGCCTTCCTAGAAACATTAACAGAAACAGAATTTACAAGCATATTAAACCTCTTGTTGATATAGTTTTATTATGAAACCTGTTCTGGATCTCTGGGAGGAAATGGCCTCAGGTCAGAAAATCCTTATTTATTGACAGGACCCAAGCTAATGAGATCATGAGCAAATGTTTAGCAAAGGTGTGGATCTTCGGATCACTAGCTGCTTTTTTGTGTAGAGGCAGTATTTCCATGGCATGTCCCTACTAGTAGACCTTTAAAAAAAAAAAAAAAAAAGTTTTCAGTTACCTGCAAGATTGCCTTTCACCTGTGGAAGATGAAATTACTTTTATCCATCCAAGATATAACAACAGAAAAACAAGACACAGCAATATGGACCAAAAGTAATTCTGGTTGCCACATGCAAATTCCTTTTATTAGTCTACTGACTGAAGAAGAGTACAGTGTTTAATGATGACAGCATGGCATTCTCATACTTATTCAATCCATATATATAAGTAGTAAGTAGATAATAATCTGCTGTCTGTAGCACAGGAATCTGTGCTGTCACCAACAGTTCCTCAAGTTAACTAACTGTCATAGAATCATAGAATGTTTTGAGTTGGAAGTGACCTTAGAGATCATCTTGTTCCAGTACCCCTGCTATAGGCAAGGACACATCTCATTAGACAAGGAACACTCAAAGCCCCATCCAACCTGGCCTTGAACACTGCCAGGGAGGGTACATCCACAACTTCCCTGAGCAACCTGTTCCAGTGTCTCACCACCCTCACAGTGAAAAATTTCTTGCTTGTATCTAGTCTAAATCTACCCTCTTCCAGTTTTTAGCCATTACCCCTTGTCCTATCACTACATGCTGCTGTAAAAAAGACCCTCCCCAGCTTTCCTATAGGTCCCCTTCAGGTACTGGAAGGCTGCTCTAAGGTCCCTCTGGAGCTTTCTCTTCTCCAGGCTGAACAAGCCCAACTCTTGCAGCCTGTCTTACTAGAAGAGGTACTCCAGCCCTCAGAACATCTTTGTGGCCCTCCTCTGGATCCTCTCCAACAGCTCAATATCCTTCTTATGTTGGCCCCACAACTGGACACAGTACTCCAGGTGAGGTCTCACCAGAGCAGAGTAGAGGGTCAGAATCACCTCCCTCGATGCGCTGGCCACGCTTCTCTTGATGCAGCCTTTTGGCCTACAAGCACATGTTGAATTTCTCATCAACAGAAACCCCCAAAACCTTCTCCTCAGGGCTGCTTTCAATATATTTTCCACCCAGCCTGTAGTTGTGCTTGGAATTTTGCTGACCCAGTTGCAGGACCATGCACTTTGTTGAATTTCATGCAGTTCACATCAGCCCACCTCTCAAACATGTCTCTCTGGATGGCATCCCTTCCCTCTAGCGTGGCAGCTGCACCACCCAGCTTGGTGTCATCCACGAATTTGCTGAAGATGCACTCAATCCAACTGTCAATGTTGCAGACAAAGATGTTGAACAGTACTGATCCCAGTAGTGATCCCTGAGGAAGACCACTCTTCACCAGTCTCCATTTGGACACAGCCATTGACCACAACTCTGAGTATGATCATCCAGTCAATTCCTTATCCAGTGAGTAGTTCATCCATCAAACCCATATTTATCTAATTTATTGTCTAGGATGTTGTCATGATCTCAGTCTGCAATAAGTCTATTAGATGATTCTGCCAGCAAATACAAATTCTCATAGTCTTCTCTCCCATATGTTCCCTACTGCACTCTGTTTATTCCAATTAGCTTAATCCGTTGTTATGCTTTTCCCATGACTGGATTTCTCCTGTTCCTCCAACCTATCTTCTCAAACTCAGCCTTAGGGAGTGTTACCTTCACCTTCTCGTGAAGGAGCAAAAGAGGAAACACCTTACATACTGAGAAAAAAATACATTGTTTGTCTTACGACAATTTTAAGGCTCTAGTAAAAAATAAGGGGTTTACTCAGTATGTCATTCTCCTCTATTTTCTCACTTTAGGAACAGTAAGTATGTTTACCTTCTTTTGAAAGCATAATTTCAAATTTTACGGTAGATCTGTATAACCATAAGCACAGCATAGATTAAAAAAAAAAAAGAAAATGATAATTTTTTAAGAAGAACTTGTAAAAAAATTAAGAAAGGGACAAATAGATACAAACTGAGAATGGTATTCTCAATTCTGTCAAATGATTCCTTGAAAATTAGAGGATAATAGTTAGTGACAGAGTGAGTGCAGTCATGCTTAAATCACCAGTAGGTAAATTCCTAATCTATGAAAAAATAAGGAGTAGGGGACTGGAAGGTAAACTTTTTGAAATTGCCACTGACAGCTGTGACATTGATATATTTTTTCTATCCATATGAAAGCAATTCATGTTGGTTTTAACATCTTTGGCAATGTAAGGGCTAAGCTTTTAAGGCAGGAAATCACTACAGGCTTATCTTTGAACTAGAACACAATTTGTCCCTGGGCACTGTTTATGTATCATCTCAAAATCTCTAGTTGTCTGGCATTTCTTAAGAGTTCAGGGCACCTACTTTCTTCCACTCTCCTTTTTTAAAAAATTATAGTGACATCACTGACAATATTTGAGCTTCTTTTCTTCTGGTCCTTGTGTCAACATTCCACCGTCACATTACAACTCTGCTCTAGGCATCTACAGTGCTTGTGCCAGTATTTAATAATTTGCAGAAACCTGCTGGCACTTGCATACAATCTAAAAGCAATGCACAAATTTTTAGACTAATCATTCTTGTAATTCTCCTACTTCCACCAGACCACCACCCACACAGAAAAGAGGGATGGTTTTGGATGGGAGAGAGGAAAGATCTAATATAAATGTACAGCAACGCTTTGAAGTCTAAACCATAAGTCTATACCTCTGGGGATTACACAGCTGGAGTCAAACAAAAATAAGTATGTTCAAATAAGGTGGGAATGAAAATATCTCAAGACTAGTCAGATGAAAGAAAGGGTACCTTGTGTTTGGGGAAGTAACATGGCTTCACATAACCTTTTTCATCTGCTTCACTGCTTGAGTGACACTTTCACAATACTACTTCGGATTGGCATTTCTCTCTGGATGAAAAAGAAATTGTTAGAGAAGTGTGTTTCCAGGAAAATTAGTCACAAGAAACTTCAGAAATATAATCAGAAAAACCCTAAGGAATTTTGGTTTTTTATCATGTTTCTGGATCTTTTGCATTTTCAAATTATTCTTCCTCAGTGAATTAGCATTTCCTTTCTCCCCTTAATCACTTCTTTCAAGTTGTTTTATACCCAACTAATTTAATAAGATTTACTGGTTTTTAGCATTTAAATAGGGAAGTAATGTCTAGCTATTAATCTGTGTGTTGGTACAATCACTAATATTAAAAGCAATTTGAAACGGTGCAGACTCTTCCTGATACCTGTCACATCTCAAGACATATGAATTAGGAGTTTATCTCAATTAGGAAAACTGATTTCTGAAAAAGCCAGATAAGTAAGGAAAAAATCGCCCCAAATCCAAGTTCATTAAAGCTCCAGTAACTGGTTTGTCTCAAGTAATGAGTGATAGATAATATTTTAAATAGTTTGTGGTTGTTTTTCAAATTATTTCTAATTCACTAGAAATGACATTAACTAACTGAGACTGTTACCCTGAGGAGACTGTGTGCCAAGTTCTCCATTTCTAGAAGGCAAATATGAGGATCTTTCTGTGTTTCCAAAAACATTTTTTGTTTCTTTGTTTGTTTTGTTTTAGTCCAATAGAAAGCTGTGTGGTGGTTTGAAGGTCTGAATAGGAACGTATAGAGAAAACAGAGTTGCTATAAAATATGCGTTCTTAATACACACTCCCTTAGCAAATAAGCAAAAACAACACAGAGGTATAACAAATAAACCTCAGTGTGTACCAACAGAGAAGTTTACCAAACTCAACTAAATTGTTTAATCTCCCATGTGAGCTTCATGTTTCTGGCTTTATGCTGCTTTGCTTTGGAGTCACCCAGAGGCAACATTCCCAGATATCTGGTAAGAGCATTTTGAGACTGATCAGAAGTTGGTCAGTAGGGAGATAATTCAGAACTTTCAGAAGATGTATACGTGAAGTGCCGGAGGAAGAGAAGGAAAATAGGAGCATTTTGATTACAGTCTACATATTTCTCCTTGATTTCTGCAGATATTTTCTTAAGAGAAATTTTGTATATTCATTTACTATGTTTAGAATATAAGGAATGCTGCTGAGAGAAATTAAAAGTTATTTTTTATCTTCTAATTTATGAGCATCATTTTTTTAAAAAAAAGGTTTTTTCCCAAAATGTCTTGATTTTTTCAGATGTTGATCATACCTCTATTCACATACTATGATATGATGTTTGTTGTCATAATTATTCAGTGTTCATTCACAGTAATACTGTCTAGAAGACAGAAAGGTAACTGCAAGCCACTTCTGAAGAGATGTTTCTGCTTCACTGACTTCTCGGTCTTCCTTACAGATTGCTGCAAAGTGTTATACATGTTATAAATGGAGGTGCACTCCATTTAAAATGTCCAAATAGAGTTTATTTGAGCAAGCTATAAGCAGGAATTACAGCGCTAAGCGGCCTGAAGAGCTCTTGCTCTGTCCAAGGCTCACACCTCACCTCTGCCAGAGTCTCTTTTTATAGGACAGTAGCCTTGGGGTTTCGTGGCACATTCTGGTAACTTCTGCAGCTGCGCGTAACATTGTTAGGGGGTCGTCCTGGTCCCTCAGGTGGTCCCGAGGACCAATAGTAGCACTTCTCTGCGTTGTGGTCATGCTGGACCAGCATGAGGGAAAGGTTTATGCTTAGTCATTCAGCAAGAGGTCACAACCCTTTCAAAGGGGAGGGTTATCGATTTGCAAACATGTCTCGGAGCTGCTTATCACTATTTTACACAATGAGTTTCACGATGAGATAAGGGGGGGGGGGGGGAAACTACTCCCCTTCCATCCTTACCTGTTTGAGAATAAATTCTTTATGAATTTATTTATTACAATACACATAAAAAATTAAGAAGGAATTCCCTTCCCCCCTTTTCTCTGTTTTTAAGAAAGCTAGCATCTCTTTCTCCTAAAGGAATATTTTTTGTGGTACTTGTATTCCAGGCGCTAGCCTAACAAAAATGAAACAAAAGTGGTTATTTTTGTAACTTAAAAAAAAAAAAAAACCTTTAGAAAAGGCATTTTTCACTAAAAGCATTATTTTTATGAATGCTTCTTATTGTCTGCTGACTTACTGGCATATCTCAGCAGGTTCTGCATACACACTGAGGAAAAAAAACTAAAATTATAAGCATATTCATATTCTATGGTTTTAAAATATAAATTAAAGTAAACCATCATAGGTTAAAAATATTAAAATAATCCAGTATGGGGAAACTGTATATTTTTATATCAATTCCTATGCCTTAAGAATATCTGATTTTAAATAGAGAGGAATTAGGGAGAAAAGTTTCTTTCACTGACAGTGTTAATATTATCTTTGATCATTATTATAATGTAGGAATGTTTTGCAACATGGAAGAATGTTCTAGAATGGAAATATCTGTAAGTTACACTTAATAAAAAAGCAGAGAGAGAAAACCTAATTATAAACCAGAATATTATAGCTTTCCTAGCTACAAATTATTGGCATGTACTTAGAAGAAAAGTTTTAGGGTTTTTTGAGGACTGAGACACATAGCACAGACAACATTTAGTGTCGCTACTTCGAAACAACTCAACCTCATTAAAAAGGAGACCCATAGGTTAGATAATGGTCAAAACAAGAGATTCCTTTAATACGAATTCCCTATAGTTACATTTCAAGAACCTCATTACTATCAGTCAGAAGGGCACAAGCTGCAAAATCTCTGACAAACTGCAACAAATCTGCTTTAGGTGGATGTTCTTTTTCACTTTCAATAATACAGTACTGGTACGGGAGAAAAATAAGAATAAGAAATTTGAAATAAAAGAAAATAAAGAGGAATACATTGCAGTGAGCATAATTACAGAATCACAGAATCACAAGGTTGGAAAATACCTTTAAAGATCATCAAGTCCAACGCTAAACCATATCCCTAAGTACCTCATCTACCCTTTTTTTGAACACATCCAGGGAAGGTGACTCAACCACCTCCCTGGGCAGCCTGTTCCAGGCCCTGACAACTCTTTCAGGAAAAAAATTCTTTCTAACATCTAATCTGAACCTGCCCTGGTGCAGCTTTGTGCCATTTCCCCTTGTCCTATCTCCTGTTACTTGGCTGAAGAGACCATCACCCACCTCTCTATAACCTTCCTTCAGGTAATTGTAGACAGTGATAAGGTCTCCCTCCCCTCAGCCTCCTCTCCTCCAGGCTTAACAACCCCAGTTCCCTCAGCCGTTCCTCACATGATTTGCCCTCGAGCCCCTTTACCAGCCTGGTTGCCCTTCTCTGGACTCACTCGAGGATCTTGTAAGGTACTGGAAATATGCCTCAACAATCGCCAACAGAACCGTACCCCCTCTTTTTTTGCTCTCACCTACCACCACCCCTCAGGCTTAAAGTGGCTTGTGCCAAGGACCTAATGACTATGCAACGAGCCACACTGAAGACATCAGGAGCCATTCACACATCAGGAGAAACATCAGGAGCCATTCACACATCGGGCTTTCCGTCATCCACCCTGAAGAATTCCCACCGCCAGGTGGAAGCTTGTGGCAATACGAAGGATGATTACAAAAAGCATTCCTCCATGGAAAGAACCAAGCAACGGGAAACGAAGCAACCGAGAATCAAGCAACGGGGGACCAAGAAACACGAGGAACCAAGAAGACATGGAGACGTCAAGGAACGTTCTCCGCCCGCCATTGGACCCGGAGACACTGAAGAATGTTCTGCCAGCGAAAGGGACGCCCGCAGCTCCGTGGTGGTAGATATAGTCCCTGCCGCCTTCCTCTTTTCCATTCTCTCTCTACCTCTCACTATCTCTCTTTTCCAACCTTTTATCTTTCCTCCTCCCTTCCCCTGCATGTTTGTTGTGGGCCAAATAAAGCAACTTTACCTTGACTCCGTTTCGAGTCTTAATTCTGTTCTTGGAGAATTGTGAAGAGCTGATCACGATAAAACACCTAATAATTGGACGTCACTCGGGGGTTAAAGCCCAGCCGCCCCCAGCCACCCAGAGCGATCTGAGGTTTCGTTGGAATGCAAGGGGGTTTAACCTCTGCCAAACTAAGTCTTGTCCAGGTTGTGGATTATGACAGACCTCAATGTCCTTCTTATGATGAGAAGCCCAGAACTGGACACAGTACTCGAGGTGTGGCCTCACCAGTGACGAGTACAGGGGCACACTGTGCATCACTTCCCTAGACCTACTGGCCACACTAGTTTTGATACAAGCCAGGGTGCCATTGGCCTACTTGGCCGCCTGGGCACACTGCTGACTCATATTCAGCCTGCAGTCATCCAACACCCCCAGGTCCTCCTCTGTCTGACAGCTCTCCAGCCAGTCTCCCCTAAGCCTATAGAGCTGCATGGGGTTGTTATGTCCCATGTGTAGCACTCTACACTTGTCCTTGTTAAACTTTATCCCGCTGGTCTCAGCCCATCTGTCCAGTCTGTTCAGATCCCTCTGAACATACCTAACTAATTAACAGCTCAAAAACCAGTATATAATGTTTTGAAACAAGTTAATATTTCTTCTGATGTTATGGTGTGGTTTTTTTTTTTTTTGTGAGGGTTTTTTTTTTGTTGCTGTTGTTTTGTTTGGGGTTGGGTTTTTTTGCTAGTAGTAACTAGAATTGGAGTCTTGGACCTCGACAATATAGGATAGATCCAAGTCACAAGACTGTGCAAGTGTTAAAGCATTCTTTTACATACTTTTTGTCCAGACCCAAAAATGTTCTCTAAGACAGAGGTCAAGGGATTTTTGGAGGACATTGTGTGTCAGGAAGGGTGTTTTGCCTTGCCTTGTGCTTTGCCTTTCCATTGTCTCCCCCATCCTACTGAGCGGGGGGGGGGGGGGGGGGGGCGGGGGGTGGGGGAGTGAGCAAATGGCCTTGTGGTGGTTGTTGCCTGCTGGGTTAAGCCACAATACACATCTTCAAAAAGTGTGAATAAATGGGGTAAAATCCAGCTTATTAAAATTGTTTAACAATATTTAATAGTATGCATTTAGGATTTGTACCAAATATTTTGCATTGCTCTTTTTATATCCTTTGACTTACAATGTTTTACATGATAGCTTTAAAAATTTACTCCTTTTTCCTTTGTTTTTCACGCCTCTAATGAAAAATACAGCTTTAGAAGTAAAATCCTACTGCAAATCAAAGTAGATGAATAAGGTCATGTAAATGGATTCACAGGTTTCTCATGGAAAAAAATATATAACTTTTTAAAATTATTATTATTTAGGGACAGTTCAGTGTCAGGAAGTTTGATATATTAGTAATAGCAATGAGCTTTGTGCTTAAACTTATTTGTAGTTTTTTTCATTCATTACAAAAAATATGGATAATGAACAGCATCAGTTCTGAATGAAAATGATCAGAGCAATGCAATTTTCTTTAAGATAAAAGAAAGTTGCAATGGCTAATAAAGATATCACCATCAACTGGGAAATGGTTGCTCAAAACATGACCGATCTGTGTTACTTATTGTCAAGACAGATTTCTAAAGTGTCAAAATATGTTTGGATATTTCAACTAAAACAGAAAGAAAATACCTTAAAAGGAATAAATGACCACAGAGTGGATTCATAATGGGGCTAGGACAATTTTCATTCCGAGTTTCTATGAATCCACTGCAGAATAATGATGGAAATATCAGAGTCATATGCCCATATCTAAGATTAACTACAGTAGAAAAATTTTTAAAGGGAGCAGAAAGAACAATACTTGAGGTACATCAAACAATTGAAAAGGCAAATAAAATAGTTCCCATTATTAACAGTACCACTTCTTGGTTTGTCAGTGTGAGAGGAAGAAAAATTGGTGTGATAAGTGTGATAAGAACAATAAGATTTTAACAGAAAGAATGTGACATGGAGACTAAGATTGAAAGCAGTTTGACAGATTTTCTTCTTTAGCCTTTCCTTTTGTCTTTGTATCATATGTTTGCGTCTCCTATTTTGAGCATCTTTAAATTCTTTTTTCCTTCTTTTGAGGAAAAAGGGTTGTGCAGATAATCTCTAAATACTAACATCGTCTAGTTGTGTCATTTCTCAATTGAAGGCTTGTGTACAAGATTTAGACCCAAAGGTCATTTAGTAGGGTACAGATAAATAAAACCAGCTTACCAACTTTTACACGAGAGAGAATTTTCTGTTTATTTTTGTAGCTTTTGTTTCAGTTCCTATGCTGAAGCAAAATATTTTATCAGTTATTGGAAAACAAAGCCCTGACTTTCTATAAATTTACTCAAACCTCACGGAAGCATTGTGATTAATAGGTTAGCATTTCTTACACTATTGACAACAGCTCTTGCAAAACCAGTGCAGGTACTGGAGACAGTACAGCGAAATTCTTCCTGCAGATTTTGTTCACAATGCAGAATGCATAAAAGCTGCCTGCTCATCTAAACTGAGCCTTCATATGTTTGTGGCTTGGAGGTACTCTGCTACTATGTCTGCAGACAAAGCAAGTTTTTTAAGTCCGGCAATAGGCAGAGGTATAAATTGTCAGCACTTGCAGCCCGTGGAGAAAGATAGAGACACAGAGAGAGGAGTGAGAGAGAGATCGACGCTAGATCATCTTTGCTGGGGGGCAGTGGTGCCTAAGAGACTGAGGACATTCTGTGATTTCTGACTGCACCCCACAGAAGTGAACCATGCTGGGGTAGTTGGTGAAGAGCTGAAGCCCAGTGGGAAAGAACTCCTGTTGGAGAAGTTCATGGAGGACTATCTTCCTTGGGTCGGACCCCTTGCTGTGGAAGGGGAGGAGTATGAGGAATGACACACCCTCCTCTCTTCCCCAGCCAAGAAGGAAAACAACTTGTGAGTTACTGACCGAAACCCCCATTGCCCCATTCCCTGCCCCTCCCCGTGCTACAATGAGGGGGGAAGAAGAGAGTGAAATCATGACTCAAATGAAATCTGCTAAGAAGGAAGGGGTGGGGGGAGATGCTTTAAGATCTGGTCGCACTTCTCATTATCTGACTCTGGTTTCACTGGGTGTGTAGTGTAGTGTAGTAAATTAGAGAGTTTTCTTTCTTTTATTCTGTGTTGAGTCTGTTTTGCCCATGGCACTAATTGCAGAATGATCTCTCCCTGTCCTTAGCTGGAATCCTAAGCCTCTCGATATATATTTTCTCCCCTGTTCAGCTGAAAAGGGAAGTGATAGACTGACTTTGGTGGGCATCTGGACTCCAGCCAGGGACAAACCACCACTGCTCATAAAATCACAGTATCTTTGAGGTTGGAATTCATCTCTGGAGATCACCTAGTCCAACCCCACTGCTCAGAGCAGACCCAATTATGACAGATTGTTCATAGTGGTTTTAAGTCAGGTTTTAAGTATCTTCAATGATGGACATTCCACAGTTTACCTGGAAAATGTGTTACAGTGTTCAAACATCCTCACAGGAAAAAAAAAAATTTCTTATGTTTGTGATCATTGCCCACTGGTCTCTCACTGGGTACCACTGAGAAGAGTCTGGCTTCCTTTTTTGGCTTCTCCTCATTAGATATTTGCATACATTCCCTCTGAGCCTTCTTTCCTTTGGACTAAGCAGTCCCAGCTCTTCAGTCTCTCTTTCTATGAAAGGTGTTTCAGACCTTTAATCATCTTCATGACCTCTTTCTGGACTTGTTCCAGTACACCCGTGTCTAATCTACTTGAGAGCGCAGGACTGGACACAGCACTCCAGATGGTGTCTCACCCATGACAAGAGGAAAAAACATTCCCGTGCACCTGGTGTCTACACTGTTTCCGAAAGACCCAAGGATGCTGTTGGCCTTGCTGACTTCTGCTGAACTTGCTGCCCATCAGAATCACCAGGGCCTTTTCTGAAAATATGCTTTCTAGCTGATTGCCCCCAGCATATATTGCTGCATGAGGTTATTCCTTCCCAGTTGCAGGACTTTGTGTCTGCTTGTTAATCTTCATGTCTTCATGAGATTCTGCTCACACACTTCACACTAATCTCAATCACGTGCCAAGTCTCTCCTTTCCTCTTGTGACCAGTCCCATGGGCCAAGCAGAACAGTACAGTTGCTTCAATTACATGATGTGTCCCAGTTCTGGATGGTGACCTATCCCTTATGTCTATTGGTTCCATTTGGGCTCAGACCTCAGTATGTTGTTGGATGTTGGATGGTTATGTTGCCCCACAAAAGGCAACAGTCCTAGCAGTTAATTGCTTTTTTGCATTAGTGTGTAGGCATGAGCTGCCAAAGGATTTATCGGCTAGTGATTCAATGAAATGTAATGATGCTGAGTAGATTGATGTAGATGTATCTTAAAAGAAAATTAATATAACTTTAATATAAGAATTTGCATGTTTTAAGAATAGATTTATTTTGGATTTTAGTAGAATATGGCTGTAACTGCGTGAGCTGTTTTGTGAAAGCAGCTACAAAATTCAGCCATAACAGTGGAGCAGGCTTGAAGCTAAAGAAAATGAAGATAGGGGAGTCATAAATAATGAGACCAATGACCAATTAAGAGACAGAGTATATCTTGTTTTCAGCTAAAAGGGGTTCCTAACTAGTTTGTGCAGGAATGTGTTTTTGAGCTCAGGAATGTGTTTTGGTAATTATGGAGAAAAATGTAAAGAGCATGCGCTGAGAGAGAGGAAGATGTCCAGCCTTCATCCCTGAAGACCACCAGAAGACCCCCTGAGTGTCACTGAACATGCTCTATCTGGGAGGAGTTAATGTAAATGACTTCCTGGAAATAGTTTGCATAACCCTGCCTTTTCTTAGAAATTATAATGAATATGTATAGTTAATCTGTATAAATATGAGAAATTTGACTTTCAATGGGCACACATTCAGAGGAGCAATCCCCTGTGTGCCCAACATTGCAATAAAAATACCTGCTTAGTAGTCACCAAGGCTACTGAGCTTTGATTCTGGCTTTTCAAGGCATCACTAGTATGCTGAGGCTGATCTCTCTTACTTTTACATTTTATAAAGGCAATTTGCAATTGTTACCTGGGTGACTATCATCCTTTAGCGTCCACCTCAATTGACTGAGAATAATGTAAATTTGGCCAAAGTTACACAACAAAACTCATCCATGCTTCTCTTTTTCTCCCAACACTTCCAGAATTAATGTCATCAATTAGATACTGGCAGATACAGTCCAGGTCTCATTTGCCTGAGCAGTAATTTCAGGTAGGCTTCTTTCTGTGACAAATACAGAACAATAATTTATATATTATAATGTAGAGATTTAACGTTGTGGAGAAATAAAGTAGTAAGTCTTTTTGGAGTAAACTTTGTCCAAGCTTTGGACAAATTTCAAGAATATGAGGACTTTATAGTAGCTGCAGGTGAGAATGTAGTATAAAAGAGAGGTCACTGTCAGAGACATCTTGCTCTATGGCAAGCCCTCTCATTCATTAATATAAACCACATCATTATAAATAGGAAAAGTACATTCAAGTAAAGTGTCACTCTGTCTCCAAGAAAACTAACTTTGTTTCTAACTCATACATTTTCTTAAACTTTTCTGATCCCATTCTATGGTCATAGTGTAGTGAAAAAGTTTCTGTTTCTTGACTCCCTCATTTATGGCAATTTCTTTTTTTTTTTTTTTTTTCTTCTTAATTTAACATGTCTTGTTCATCTAATTTAGGCTAGATCTGAACCTATAAAACATTTTTATTTCTACTAAAAAAAGCTTGAAAAATCTATTACTCTTATTTTAAGACTAGCATTTTCTGTATTCATTTCCTGCTTATTTCTTTGGTAAGAAGCAACCTTTTTACTTTGTCAATGTATGTTCCATAATTTTCATTCACAATTTGGATACCTGTTAATGAGAAAGGTTTGCAAAATGATTGTCCACAATAAAAAAATAGATTATTTGCACAGCCCCTCAACATCAAATCTCCATTCCTTTGTACATCTAAATACAAAAGTGACTTTAAAACTTCAGTAGGTGTCATTAAATAGACATTTGATGTCAGTATACCTGGTAGAGTTTTCATGAAACAGATGCATTCTGTGTGTAAATGCAGTCTTCAAAAAAGGGGAAGTCGTGAACTTATATGCACAACTCATCCAGGCTTTGAAAAAATCTTTAAATATGGGGGGGTGGGGGGGTGGGGTTAGGTTATCCATAAGCTTTCAGAAAAAGTGAAGCTGAACTCTGGCTCATTTTCTGTGCAGATGTATTCATATGGGAGATGTGAAAATATCTTGAGGAATATATTATCAGTAATTTACATTGTTTCTGATTTCTTCTGTAATTAATGCCCCTCTGATTTTCAATAAACTAATAACAACTGTGAATTTAAGATTAAACACAAGTCATTAATGAACAGAAGAGAAAAGAATTCCTAAGTATCTCAAATGATATTTTCAAATAAGTAGAGATTTGTTGCATGATTCTTGAAGAACAGTAGTGAAATGTTTTATGGAGAGCAATAAGGAAAGCCTAGAAAATATAAAACATTGATACATTTTGCCATTTACTAGTGGACTGGGGAAAGAACTCTGGAGTTTGTCCTGTAATACTTCATTTTCTGGTTTGTATCAGTTCTGTATTTCAGAATGCTATATTCTTTCACACAGACAACAAAACCACTTTCATTTTGAGCTTCCTAATAATTTACACTTCTAAATACAAAGCTGGGAGGGGTGGCTGACACGCAGGAACACTGCGCTGCCATCCAGCGAGACCTGGACAGGCTGGAAAGCTGGGCAGGGAGAAACCAGATGAGGTTTAATAAAAGCAAGTGTAAAGTCTTGCACCTGGGGAGGAATAACTGTATGTATCAGTACAGGCTGGGGGATGACCTGTTGGAGAAGAGCTCTGTGGAGAAGGACCTGGGGGTCCTGGTTGATGACAGGTTGGCTATGAGCCAGCAGTGTGCCCTGGTGGCTAAGAGGGCCAATGGGATCCTGGGATGCATCAGGAAGAGTGTGGCCAGCAGGTGGAACGAGGTGATCCTCCCCCTCTACTCTGCCCTGGTCAGGCCCCACCTGGAGGATTGTGTCCAGTTCTGGGCTCCCTGGGATACGAAAGACAGGGACCTCCTTGAAAGAGTCCAGAGAAGGGCTATGAAGATGATTAAGGGCCTGGAGCATCTCCCGTATGAGGAAAGGCTGAGTGAGCTGGGACTGTTCAGTCTGGGGAAAAGAAGACTGAGGGGGGACCTAATTAATGTTTATCAATATCTTAAGTATGGGATGCAGGGGGAATTGGCCAGCCCCTTTTCAGTCGTCTGTGGAGACAGGACAAGGGGCAATGGCTGTAAACTGGAGGACAGGAAGTTCCGCACCAACATGCGGAAGAACTTTTCCACAGTGAGGGTGACAGAGCCCTGGAATAGACTGCCCAGGGAGGTGGTGGAGTCTCCTTCCCTGGAGATATTCAAGACTCATCTGGACGCCTATCTGTGCAATATGTGCTAGGGAGCCTGCTTTGGCAGGGGTGTTGGACCCGGTGATCTCTCGAGGTTCCTTTCAACCCCTACAATTCTGTGATTCTGTGATATCAGCCTGATTAGTTGAAATATTGATAAATACAGTGATTTATTAGTAAATACTTTTAGTGTTAGTAAGTACTAACAGATTGAGCAGATTGAGGATGCGTGGGCTGTCAGCCACTGCTCCCCAGACCTGTACTGCAGCTGAACCAGACAGCTAACATACACGTCACAAAGAAGAAGGACCCTTGTGCTCCAGGTTTCCGTGGTCAAACCACTCTGTGTGCCCTGGGATCCCCTCATGATGTTCTAGGTCTGTGATCTTGGCTCTGAATGCCATTTCTTTAGGGACACTTACAAGGCCAGCCTATATATTTTAATATTTAATTTTAGTAGAATTCACAAAGATAACACGATGCATATTTAATTTCATGGCAAAGGACTTGAGGAGGTTCCAGTGGTAGATCATGGAGCTGGTCTGTATGTGTAAATCTAGTGCTGACCCACAAAGTTTGCTTTGATTTGTCTCCTAAGCTCTAACATGAGCAACTGCTATGAGATCCATAGTAGTTCTGAAGTAAAAAATCAAGCCAGAGTTGTCTTTACAAAACTATCAGTCTAAACAGCTAGTATGTAAAGCCATAAAAGTTAGGGCTACAGAGCTTCTATAGCTATTCTATCCTGCTTCTTTCTGGATGCTTTTCATTCATTATTAACAGTCCATAACCATGTTGCCATTCTGGTAGTATCTAAATAGCCTAGTAAATGAGATAGTTGTATGTGAAATTTCTGAAAAGGACACTAATAATTGTAAAACAAGGAGAGGTAAGAAAGGGGAAGGATGGAATGTGTCAAGTAATAACTAAAAAGAAAAAGACATGGGAGTTAAATAAGGAAATCATTTTTTCTAATGAAGGTTGTACTTCTTGTTTTTTCTTTAATACAGAGCAAAAGTGTTTCCTTTTTTTTTTTTTTAAACTGTGGTATCTTTTGCAAATGTTTCCTTAAGACTCTGGCAAGTACTCTGTGTGTGTGTGTATATGAGTTATCCATACCTCGATTTAACAGCCTTTTGTACTGTAAATGTATTCAAACTAGCCAAGTAAAGAAAAATGCAATTTAAAGTAATCATAAATGTTAAAAATGCCTAAAATAAGTATCTCTGCGAGATGCTTACAATGCTTTACTCTTAATTATTAAGCTATGTTTGCTTAAGAGCTACAGTAAAACATAATAAAAAGTTGTAATATGGTGTATCATGATGAGTTCAGAACTGTGTGTCAGGCTTGTATTACATCAAAAACCAAATGTCAAAGTGAAATTCAAAGTGTTCCTCTTCTGCCATGTAACTCCCCCATCACCAATGTGAAATTCCAATTAGGCTTTTTGACTATTGTTTTTGAGTAACTGGTGGTTAAACTCATCTTAATAACTCAGTTTTGTTTTGTCTTATATTCAGAGTGATCATGCTAAAATCAGAGCAAGTCAGTGAGGAATTTGATGCTAAAGATGTATTTAGAATCCTGAACATGTTACTCAATCTGTATATTTGTGCTGTATGAATTTTCATTTTTCTTAGTCACATTGTATTTCTGCAAGAATAAGTAGAAATCTTTTATGAGGACACAGTTATATAGTATTCTTAACCTTAGTTGAAACCAAATATAGTTTCAGGTAAAAATATGGCATTATTACACAGCTGGAATGCTTAGCATACTGAGATGGGAGTTGCAATGTAGAAAGGATTATTTTTGTACACAATCCAAAATGGCAATTTTCTGATAGCTGTACCTCAGGAATAATTAGAACTGTCGTCATAAAATATAGCACGTAACACCAGAGAACATCAGGTCCCACAAATGTTTAGTCAATTTTTTTTCAGACTTTTCAATTTTGCGAAGAGGTCAAGGTACTGTGAGATTTATGCACTCATTGAGAAGAAATCATCGATTAGTATGAATAGGGAACCATTTCCATTAGTGAAAAAATATATAAAACCGGAAATTTGACTGACTGACCTAGCCGAAACAGTTTACAATTTTTAAGAAAGATTTTGTATATAAATAAACAAAAGTATTATAGCACGAAATCAAATCAGGCAGATAAACTTTAGATGTTAATCATTAATTAAAAGTTAATTTAGACTTAATATAAAAACATGAAGTTGACTGATAGACTCACATGAACTGTTAAAAATGTATCTTCTGCAATAATTAATGAATTTTGTAGCATAAACCAACTCCTGTTTCTGTCAACGGTAAAATTCCTGTTTAGAGTGGGAGCAGGCAAAGGCCAGGTTCTGAACAGAAATGAAGGATCAGAAGATTTAGCTGGCTAAAGAGGGATTAAGAGACTGTGTGAACTGTGTCCCCAAATGTGGACAGAAAAAAGAAGAAAAGAAAGGGTGTAACCAGCTTCACTGTAGTCTCACTTATGTGAATTATAACTTTAGCACTGCTTAGCTGTGTTTCAGCATGCAGACTTGGCAGGTAAACCCCTGCAAGATTAGCAGCATCAGTACCAAGATGACTCAGTGTCAGAACAAAACCAAATCTGTGAGAGCAGGGACTGCAGTTGGGGGTGGTGGTTATACAGCTGACTGGGAACTTCTAGTATGGATTCCAGTTGACAGCAGTTGACAAATAGAGGCAAATAAAGTGCTGGAATTCTTGAAATATAAGAAACTCAAGTCTGCATTTGTAAATCTGTAATTAAATGTCTGAGGGAATGTCTGACAACACTGTGGTGAACTGACACAGTGTGGACCACATCCTTAGGTTCAGATTCTCTGCCAGCCTGTAACAGGATTGTCTCTGGCCTCTCAGAGCTTCTGACTGTACCCAACCAAGATCAAATCCCTCAAAGCACCATTTAAGATAATGTACATAGCACAGTAATAAATTTTACACTATCCCAATAAGATATGGCTATTCTAACGATAAATATTTTTGAGGATTCTAGTTCCATTATTTCACATCTGAATTAATGTGATCATGTTTCTTTCAGTGAAAAGCACTGGAAGCATTCTTCAGGTAACATTATGCAAAGGAACACCAGTTTTGTTAAAATAATTCTACTCTATCTTTAAATCAATATTCAGCTTTTTAAAACCAGAGTTGAGTTCATATCAGCTTTTCCTTCACTCCAGCTGAACTGTTTGACCTTGTCATTCCTCCTTTATTCCTACTTAAAACCGAAAATTGTCAATTGAACAATCACCTAGAGCTGTTGGAGCAAGTCCAGAGAAGTGCCACAAAGACAAAGGGCGGCTGGAGAATCTCCCATGAAAACAGGATGCAAGAGTTGAGTTTGTTCAGCCTGGAGAAGAGAAGGCTCTGGGGAGACTTAATTACAGCCTACCGATTCTTAAAGGGGTCCTACAGAAAAGTGGGAGAGGAACAGTTCACTGGGGGGTACAGTGATGGGACAAGGGGTAATGGCTTCAAGCTGAAAGAGGGCAGGTTTAGATTAGAGATGAGAAAGAAATTCTTTACTATGAGGGTGGTGAGGCACTGGCACAAGTTGCTCAGAGAGGCTGTGGAAGCCGCATCCCTGGAAGTATTTAAAGCCAGGTTGGATGTGGCTTTGGGCAACCTGATATAGTGGAGGGTGTCCCTGCCCATAGCAGGAGGTTGCAACTATATGACCCTTACAACCCAAAGCATTCTATGATTCTATAATTTGTTTGCTTTGTTGTTTCCCTTTCAGTCAAACGAGGTCTCATGTTTGAATTGCGGTACTGCTTCTGACAAATACCAACTGCCTTTTCATGTAAAAAATTTAGAGGTATTTCACAGAAATGAATGTTCTTCATAAATCTTTAAAGGAAAAGGGGAAAAGATAATGGTCATAACTTGTAAAAACAGGGATCTAAATTCAGATTCTCCAAGTTGTGCTCTAATTCTCAATTCTATGAAGAAAATTAACTCTATCCCAGCCAAAACTGGAACAGAATTACATTTAATAAATAGAAATTCTTAAACAAAGAGCTTGCTGGAAACCTAGCAGCTGTTCAATGCGTAGCAGATTTATTTAAGTGGAGTGCAGTGACCGGTGAATGACTTATAGATTTTGGCATTTAAAATAGCTAAGTTTTGTTAATAATTGCTACATACTGATATACACTCATCTTTTTGTACCAGTCTAGTGCAGATTACTTTAAATTTGGAAGATAAATGTAGACAGTTCTGATTGCTTCTGTATGAAAGACAATGCTAATATGTTTGAATTCTTATCAACCGCATTGGCTAAAAGCATCAATCCTCCAGCCGAGCCACTCAATCTGACAGCAGAGGCAATACCAAAGAGGTTATTACTCTGTTATTTGTCAAGATAATCTGACATTTTATGCAAAACACAGAGTAGAAACAGAAAAATCATGACAAAACCAATGTTTTAATGTATTTAAATTTTTTTTTTTAAAAATCAATTTTATAATGTCCTTGTGTATTGAATCCATCTGAAATGGAGTTAACTTTCCCCACGGCAGCCCCCCTAGTGCTGTGCTGTGTATTGGTACCCAGCAAGGTGCTGGTTACACACCAGGTATTTGACTACTGCTGAGCAGTACTGGCACAGCACCAAGGCTTTCTCTTCAAAATTTTACAACCCTCCCCTGCTGTCACCAGTAGGCTGGGGGGAGCAAGATGTTGAGAGGGGACACAGCCAGGACAGCTGACCAAAGTGTCCAAAGGGATATTCCATACCATATGGTGCCAGCTCAGCAATAAAAGCTGAGAGAAAGGTGGAGAAAGGGGGCATCCATTTTTTATAACATTTGGCTTCTGGAGCAACCACTGTGTTTAATGAAGCCTGTCTTCCTGTTAAGTGGCTAGAAATAAATCTTTTATCTTCCTTTGCTTCCACAGTTGACCTTTGCTGAGAGCATTGGTCAATGGGGCATGGAAGCACTGGGATACAGAAGCCACTTGGCTGATTAACAGCAGAGGACCTGCTAACTGTCCTGGTTCTGACCAAACAAAACTGCTACATACTGTGGGAGGAGATAAAGTCCCCATGGTGCACATGGGAAAGTGGCTGGAGAAGGTGGTGTGGATTGTTCCTCAGTGGGAAAAGGCAAACCCGTTCCTGGGATTGTCTTTGCTCAAGGTCCTGGATGTACTTGGTGGGTACTGCAGAATGATAAGAAGACCCAGAGTGTGCCTCAAGATTTACCCTTGGAAGAAAAATAATCTGTAATGTGAGCTGTATGTTGCAGGAAGTAACGTAGCTGGAGTTACCTGAATGAAGAATAAGTTTCACAGAGAACCAGACAAGTGAAACGATCACCTATATCAAATTGGTGCTTGTTTGCCCAACAATCAAACGTACTACTCCTGTTCTAAACACCCATCTTGACAGATGTGTCATAACCTGTTTATGAACATCTGGAGGAGCGAAGGAAGCCCATGGAGCAGGGGAGTGATATCTCCTATTAAATGACAAGGCATTCTAGTTAATGAGAATACATAAATTTGTATGTTGGGTATAAAGATGGTTTATGTACATAGTTAAAGTTCTAAGGGTTTGTAAGAAGGGATTTCAGTAATGAGAATTAAATACAACGGAATGGTTAGTAGATGTGCATATATATGTATTAAATTATGTGGGACTTGAGAATGACACAAATGGTATTGAATATATAATGGAGATTGTATTGGGTCTGGCTGAGAGGGATTAAATTTCATGTTAGCAGCCCTCATTGTGTTGTGCTTTGCATGGGTAGCTAGAAAGGTGTTGGTAACACACCAGTGTTTAGACTACTGCAAAGCATTATTCTATGTTCTCTGTCATTGCCTAGTAGAACATTGTTTTACATCTTGATTCATGACGGGTTGATTACTGGAATTACAGCATAAATAATAGTATAGAATCAGTGTTCAGTACCTACAAAAATGAGTTTTTTACTAGGTTTTAATTAACTTCATCAGTGAAAAAAATCATCAATGTAGGGCACTGTCATGGGCAAAATGGCCTGACTCAGGGAATTTAACTGACTTTAAATTTATTGCTGGTTATATCAACCTGTTTATATGAAGAGAGTAAGTTAAATACTTAGTGAAAACCTTTTCGTCCTTCTTTTCCCATCTCTATTTCATCCCAGACATCTTTCCTTCCCCTTCCTCATTGCCATTCCTCTTGCTTTTGCCACACATTACATTCATTCCCTTCAGAGACAATGGACAGCACAGGAGAAGGAGGTCAATGCACAGAATTCCTTGTTCCTTACTGAACAGCTGAAGTCCCCTGAGATACACACCTACTCCTATGTCTCCTTTAGTGTGTCTACATGCATCCTCATGCCTATCTCCTCATTACTTCCTTTGCGTCTTTTTTTCGTGTCCTCACATGTCACCTACTACTGTATCTCCTACCATGTCTCCCTTTGTGCCTCCAGTGTCTACCACCACCTCTTAAATATGTTTTTGCAGAGGTGCCAGGGGGTCTTCTATCTGGTTCCAGTTTTGGTGCGTAATGGGCCAGTATTGTCCATTGCAGGGTCATCTGGAACTGTGTATGATCAGCACAGGGCAGTCCCTGACCTCCTCCCACCCAAGTAATGCTTGAATTTCCCTGCTATCAAAATTGTGCCTGTTATGCCCAATACAAACAATTACTCTTGCTGCCATATATTTTTTTGTCCTGCTGTAAGTCCTTAAAGAAAGAAAAACATGGATATTTTTTCCTTGTTTTTATTTTAAATTCTGCTTCTATAGGTTTTCTGAGAATCCAATCATTATATCTATTTGCATTTCCACTTGCAATGAATGATCACATCTCTTCTGAAATTCTTCAGATCATAGTGGATATCATTCAAGTTCAGCTTTAAAATATGTACTCATATTAACTTGTTAATGAAAAAAAAATCTTATTCTGTGCCTGTCAATTACAAAAGCAACCAAGCATGTGATAAAGACATAGATAAGCATAGCAATGTCACCATGTAAATAAATAAATAAATAAATATATCAGAGGAAAGACTAAATGAATGCCCTTGGGGTTCTATAATTACCTTGGTGTTAAGGAGTAGCCAAGGAGCTGAGGGCTATTGGGAACAGTTAAGACTACTTAGCTGCATAGCCATCAATGTAAGGAGAAGATATTTCCTCACCAGTATGTGACAGCGACATATAGGATGACTCCTATAAGCTGAAGACAGTTATCTTGAGTTTAGGAATGCAGAGTATTTTATTGTATAGTCTCTGATTTCTTCATCTTACATCTACAATATAACATCCTCTCCCCCACGACAAGTAGGCTGGAGATGGTCAAGTTCTTGGGAGGAGACACAGTTAGGAAAGATGATCCTAACTGACCAAAGAGATACTTCATAACATATGTCATCATGCTCAGCAATAAAAGCTAAGAGAAAGGAGCTGGGGGAGAGGTGCGTGGTGTATTTGTTATTTATGGTGTTTGTCTTCTAGAGAAACTGTTCTGCATACTGAAGCCCTGCTTTCTAGTAAGAGGCCAAACATCCCCTGCTGGTGGGAAGTAGAATAAAGCCTTTGCTTTTCCTTTATTAAACTACATTTATCTTGACCCATGAGTTTTGTTTTGTTTTGTTTTTTCCCCATTCTTCTGAGGAATGGACAGTGATAGAGTAGCTTAGTGGGTACCTGGCATCCAGCCAAGGTCAATCCACCACAAAAATTAAGGTTCATTTTCATTGCAATATTCAGAGAAGTCCCTGGTTGTCTTCACTTTATATCTGAGAAGGGACTCATTTCACTTCTTGTGGCAGCATAGCAGAACTAAAGCACCCTTGTAACTACGGTTATCAGGATGTTTGAACACAATGACACAGCACACACACACACACACACACCCCCCAACAATGGATTTAGTAGCTTTTCAAAGAATCATCAAAGTTGCCATGCAGATGCAGTTTGAGGCTTTCTCCTTTGATGACTTTTAGCCAGTCTCTCATCCTCAGGGCAAAATAGGTTCCCTGCAGGTGTGGATCTGGACAAAATCATACCATGGAAGCATATGGCAAGAGGTGGTAGGGTACCATTTATTCATTAAAAGACACTAACTAAGAGAAAAAAAAGAGGTAGGAGAAACTGAAATGTTGACAAGTTTTGGGTCTCAAGGAGAAGAAAACAGGTTAGATCTCTGAGGGAGAAATGCATTTTGTGATTTATATTATCCTGCATACGTCAACTGTTTGTAAGAACGAAATACTTTTGACTGCTTACAAGACTTCAGAGTCACAAAAGTTAGACTATATTAAACAGGTCTTTTTACTACAAAGGATTTTCAAGAGGACTTTGTGCTCTCAACATCTAAGAAAAAAACTAAAGCTGTAGATAAAGCAGTATATGAACAAAATCATAGAATCATAAAATCACATCATGGTTTGGGTTGGGAGGGACCTCAAAGATCATTTAGTTCCAACACCCCTGCCATGGGCAGTGACACCCTCCACTAGACCAGGTTGCACAAAGCTGCATCCAACCTGGCCTTGAATACTGCCAGGGAGGGGGCAGCCACAACATCTCTGGGAAACCTGTGCCAAGGCCTCACCACCCTCAGAGTAAAGAATTTCTTTCTCATCAGTGATAATAACAGCAATATTATTTTTATTTATTGTTATTTAAGAAGAAAAAGATCAGTTGCGAGCAAAACAATCTTTTTAATGTTATTATGGCAATAGAATTACTGCTTCCTAATTTTTAGCCTTATAACAAAATATCTGAAAATGTTAGGCTGAAGAAACTTAGCCTAAAACAGTTTTCTCCTTGCATTATTGTTTGAAGTCTTTTTGTTATAAAATTATAAATAAAATATCAAGACCTCTTTAATCCCCACGCAATAGGGAAGAGAAGAAACATGAGTTTTGACTGAAGAAATCAATATTTATTTTGCTTATGTGAGCAGTTCCAGTATAGTAGAACAGGTAGAGAATTGGGATTGAACCTTTATTTATTATCTGAGCATTCAACCCATCATGTGCCTAAATTCAGCTCCTGTGGTCTTACAGTATCTGAGTAAAAAGTTAAGTGTGAAGTGGGCAACCAGGCTGGTGAAGGGGCTGGAGGGCAAATCCTATGAGGAGCGGCTGAGGGAGCTGGGGCTGTTTAGCTTGGAGAAGAGGAGGCTGAGGGGAGACCTTATCACCACCTACAACTATCTGAAGGAAGGTTATAGAGAGATAGGTGATGGTCTCTTTAGCCAGGTGACAGGTGATAGGACAAGGGGAATGGCATGAAGCTGTGCCAGGGCAGGTTCAGATTGGATGTTAGGAAAAATTTTTTTACTGAAAGAGTTGTGAGGGCCTGGAACAGGCTGCCCAGGGAGGTGGTTGAGTCACCCTCCCTGGATGTGTTCAAAAAAAGGGTAGATGAAGTACTTAGGGATATGGTTTAGTTTAGGTTGCGAATGGTCGGACTTGATGATCTTAAAGGTCTTTTCCAACCTTGTTACTCTGTGATTCTGTGATTATGAATGTCTAGTAATTTTACCATATATTTGGATTTTATACAGTGCCTAGAAAAGGGCAAAACTGAACATTGTTTCTTATGAGGACATGGTTTCATATAACTTCCTTATGCTTGTCAACCCTGATGTATGTTTCCTAATTGATTAATGACTAATTGAACAAATCCATTGTGTAGTGTTGTGCAGAGACTATTTGTATGGCTGAAAAGCAAAGTTATGCAGCAAATTAAAAAAAATATTGAGATTTCACTGAAATCTAAAAGCAAAATAGAGATAATATTCTATTCTCTCAGTTGGAAAATATTCTTCAATTGTTTATAATACTAAGACTACGTTCCCACATGTGGTTCAACACATTTGCACCCTGATACTTTCTCACACATGAGCAGTTTAAATGCATAAACTACTACTGAATACTTTTTGAGATATTAAGAAACAGTGAGTCTTGGTTATTTCATTAATATATTTACTCGGCAGCTTAAAAAAAAACACCCAACAAAAATCCCCAAAAAACCCACAAAACCACAAATGGAAAAAGCATCATACACAGGTTTTCATTATATTCCCCTTTTAGTTTCTTCAGGAGTCCCTGATGAAATGGTTAAATGTAAATTGTCAAGTGTGATCCTGCCTGAAGGACTAAAGTTTCTTTTTTAACTTGTGTGCTTGTTTGTGTGCGCTAGCATCTGTTTTCATAAGTGAAGATCTCCATGCCAATCTGTTACTGACAACATGCATATATGATGAAAGGAAGGAGCACTTAACTACCTACAAGAAAATTTAAAGAATAATTCCCCTCAGTGCAACATCTGCAGTTCAAAAATACAGTCTGTAGCGATACTCATTTTAAGGCATTTTAAGGCTTCCTCAGGTGGAGCTTAGAAGCCTGTATTAACCATCTTCATTCCTTATGTAAAGAATGGAGAGAAAGAGAAAGAAATTTTATCCATAAGGGGGTTTTGTTTTTCTTAACAGCCATTGCATACAATTGAAACACTCCTTTTAGCAATGATAAGAATTGCTTGCTCCCAGACAATACAATAAGTAGGAAGTCGTAGAGTTCCATTTTAAGTCAGTATTTACTTGTAATCCTAAATTTTGCCTAAGCAATTAAATAGTTAATTGCACATAGACCATATAATTGCATATGTATGTGCCTTAATATCCTTTTGTAAATTAGGTGTAAAAGTACTTACCTGTCTCAGAAAAAAGATCTGAGCTTAAATCTCTTGGATAATAATAAAATATGTGGTAAAAAGTGTTGGGAACCAACTTGTTTAGGCATTGGAATGGGTTGCCCAGGGAGGTGATGAAGTCACTGCCCCCTGGGGTGTTTAAGAAAAGGTTGGATGATGTACTTAGGGACATGGTTTAGTAACATAGGTGGTAGGAGGATTGTTGGACTAGATGATCTCGGAGGTCTTTTCCAACCTTAATGATTCTATGATTCTATAAAAGTTTGTCAACTGCTGCACTGTAATACTGATATCTTATGTGTATTACAGGAATAATATGGAAAGTAACACTCATCAGCTACTGGCAAGTATTTCTAATGCATACAGGAAGATTGTAGAGACAATTAATTAATTTAAAATTAATCTCTCACAATTTGGTGATTCACAGTATAATAAGACTCTATTATAATGGCTATCGGAGTATAAGAGCTATAATCTTGTATTTTGGATTAGTGAAGACTTCTTAATGTTAAACACTATTAGCACTTGCTGTAAAATGCATGCACAAGTATATATTTTTTCAATTTGCAAACTGCATATGCAGTATTTTTAAAATTTTATCTTAGAAATCCATTTACCTAGTGCTTTTTTAACACA
This sequence comes from Porphyrio hochstetteri, assembly GCA_020800305.1. Taxonomy (NCBI): domain Eukaryota; kingdom Metazoa; phylum Chordata; class Aves; order Gruiformes; family Rallidae; genus Porphyrio; species Porphyrio hochstetteri. The sequence goes on along the minus strand of CM036906.1, from coordinate 19,462,080 downwards.
GATCTCTTTGTTATGTAAATTTAAATGTGCATATATGTGTATATATTTCATTTTTCATGGGGACATCTGATCAATATTGTGGTCATCATCGAACATCAGTAGGAAGATCTGCTATTATAGGAGAAAAATAGATGATGCCACAATTTTTTTTCATTTTCAATCCATAGAAAAAGCTGCTAAGGCTTTATGGTGTCTGATCTATTAGTGATGGATTTGTCAATTTCAAAAATTCTACAAACATGCATGAAATACATCCAAACCCAATTAATTTTATTTCTTAATACAGATCTTAGCACAGATTGTTTACTTCTATGTGTGAATACATTTAAAATAACAATCAAGGGCCACTGAGTTTTAAAAAAAGGAAGAAAGCAAGTACCTGCAAATATCCTGAGGCCATTACCAGTCACATCTTACAGAGCTGTTCCTTTAGAAGTAAATTTTCTTATTTAAATGACATTTTCTTCTAGACTTAAACTAGAGAATACTGCTAAAGGCAGCAACATATCTTAAAGCGCAAGTTTGGGTTTTTTTTATTTTTAATAGTATGTTTTTACACAGTGGAGGCCTCAAGAGACTTATTTTTATTATGATTTCCCATATTGCAGCAGGTTTACAAAGGCTAGACACAGTGTTTTCTCTATAAATTTTAACTTTAGGGCAAAGTTAATAGATGACTTTTCTGATTCTGTAAAGAAAAGCTCTTAAAAATGGAAGTGCTTGCAAGTGTAGGCTTTTTAAAAATAATAATAATAATAATAAAAATTACCAAAATGACAAGCTATTCAAAACATTCAGGCATACTCCCTCCCTGGAGTCCTTCAGCTGGGAAGAGCATGTGTTTTGTTTTGGTTTGGTTTTTTCCCACAAGTCAATGATGCTTACATTTTGGCCCAGGAAAGGCAAAACCGTATATAAGTTGGATACAATTTACAGATTCTTCACATCCTTTACGCATGTAAACCACATATATTTTATAATTTTATAACCAAATATATTTTATAATATATGTGGTTTACATGAACCACATGAATCTCTGGAAAATACTGTCTGTCTAATGGGATGAACACTCCTACTGGTCTAACATTTAGCTAACATAAAATCTGACTACCCTGTGAAGGAAAATAAGCTCATAAGTGGTACCAGATGGGCAGATGTGACACTGGAACCTGCAACCGTATGTAAAAGGGTAAAGGATGAAAAACAAAATTAACTCTCAGATAATCAGCACCTGTTTTTGCAATGATGTCAAATTTCATCTTGTTCAGAGAGTGCACCTTCATGTGTTCTCATAAACATTTATATATCAAGTGCAGTGTTAAACTCAACAGTTACACTGGGATAAGACCACATGAGGTAAGGTCATGCATCAGACTATTCTGATCTCATAAGAAGAAAAAAGGAAACACACATGGAAGTCATCCACTCCTGTGTAATTGTAAGTAATATCTTTATGTGAACATACAGATAAAAGATTAACTTAAAGTAGGTAAGCTATATATTGGGTAAGATCAGACGCCTTTTCTTGTTGTGTTTGAATACAGTCTCATGACAGGAAAAAGATGCTTCTTACACAGAATCACAGAATGGTTTGGGTTGGGAGGGACTCCAAGGATCATAGAGTTCCAACCCCCCTGCCACAGGCAGGACCACCAACCTCCAGGCCTGGATCGGAATGAAACAAGGTGTACAAATACTTGAGTGGAGCCCTGAGCTGGTAAATTCATATGGTGGTATGAAATGCTGTATAGACATTATCAGTGGGGAGCCCAGAAAATCATAGGACCAGCTTTGTGGACCTGAACTGCTCACTGTGGCCTGAATCATTGCTTCTTTAGGGATCTTTGTCATGGGCATCGTTTCTTGAAGCAGATTTACTTGAAGGAAAGACTTTATCTCCGCCTCTTAGTGTGATTGAGATATACAAAGATCACAGCACAAACTACAGCAGTACACATCTAAATAGTATACAAGGTTCAATTTCTGGTGCTGTGTTTTGTTTCTGTACTACTTCTCCTCACCATCATACTCCAGCAGTCCACCTACATTTGCCACTTAAACGCTGAGAAGGAAGTCTGAAAAATTAATATCCTCCTATTATACTGACAGTAGTTAAGGGGCAGCATTTGGCTCCTCTGCTCAAACTCCTGATAGTGAGGGATATTTGAGAAGCCTCATCTGACCTGGAGGTCTTCAAGAAAAGTGTAGAAAAAGTGTCATAGGACTAGTGTCCAAAGACCTCTACTAAAGTACTTCATGAGAGGCTCCCTGTCCTTCACAACTGTTTCTAAGCTGTGCCTTCTGTGCATGGTCTTAGCCGAGGCTGTATTACAGCAGCCTTACAGATATGACCCTGAATTGTGAACGCCAGTTCCTGGGTTGACTTCAGGCCTGATTTATCACAATGGACTTATCTGGCTATCTGGATTCTTGCTGAACCTAGTTACCTTCATGAGACTTCTTCTGCTTGCCTGTGGGACTTGGGCAGTTCCCTGTGATGCAACTGTTTCCACCTCCCCTGGTGTCACCCTTGGATCTTGCCTCCGCTTGCAACTTCCTGACTGATTTAATTGCAGTCTTTCATGGCCTAAAGAGTGAGATGATTGGAGAAGATGGTGCCAGGTTCATCTTAGAGATTCACAGGGAAAGTACAAGAGGCAACAGACACGAACTGTTGAAAATTCCCACTGAACATAAGGAAATTTTCATAATCAGAAATGTTAAACCCTGGAAGTGGTTAGTCAAAGTTGTTACAGACTTTCCATCCTTGTGGTTTTTGAAATTCATCAGGATAAGTCCTTAAACAACCTAATCTAATTTTCCAGTTACTTGTTTTGAATAGGAGTTTGGACTAGAGGACTTCCAGAGAAGCCACCAGATGACTTTTTTTTTTCTTTTTCTTTTTTTTTCCTTAGGATTGCATGAGGTGTTCCTGAAGAGAGAATAGAATAGCTTGGATATTATACTGAGGATTTTGTGCAGTGGTAGCAGAGATTACAGTTTTTGAGGGGTAGTAATTAGCATTTTGTTTAAAAGGTTAAATGATGTACTTAAAACCATCAGTTAATCTTGTATACTCTTCCCACTGTCTTGGCTCATGTCTTGGGAAAATTGTGGTGCCACTTATGATCTAATTTCTCCTTGGCCCTTTTGGAACTCATGTTTTTAGCACCTTTATTCCTGTTCCAGTACAGAGACCATTGCTGTGATGGGCTTTCATAAAGATCGTGTGGTTACACAATTATCACCCACAATCTAGATTATTAAAATGAAGCAGATTGAGTGTGATACAGACCCACAAATTATTAGTGGTGACTTCCCTTCTCCTCTGTCTGCTCTGTTAGTAGGGGTCAAGTTTTCTGAAAAGAGGGGAAATAAATTTTATTCCCTTTATTACTTTGAAACTGAGTAGTTATAAAATCTTTTTCAAAGACAGCAACAGAGCCCTAGGAGACAGTTATTCTAAAGTAACCACAAGTATGTCAACATAAGCTAATACAACAAACCAGAAGCACACCTTAATGAGATAAATATTTATGTAACATTCACATTGACAAGAAACAAACTAAGGTTGAAAAGCTGCATATTTTCTCTTCTTTGCAAATTAGTTTAATTTAGGTAATTGTGATTTCCATAATTTGCTACATTTCCAGGTTGTAACTAATTTTTAAGGATGCTGAGAGCAACTGGTAAAGTATATCATTATTATGCAAACATGAATCTATGCTTCCATATTAATAGCAAAATTTATCAAATTAAGTAAGTGGGTTTTTTTGGATGATGAGTAATGAAGATCAGTGACATTATGTCTTCAGTAATGATTTTTCTCTAATTAATTTTCTCAGCATATTTCTGACTGATATCAAAACTCCTAGCAACAGTGGGTTTATGGCACTGAACTGATATCACTGCATATCCCGCTAGATTCACTTTGCAGTTCAATGTAATAGCACTCTGTCCTTGATCAATTAATTGCATGAAATATTTTCTCATTTTCTATGTTCAGTAAATCAAGTATTTTTTGAAAATATTTTTTTCGTAGTCTTAACAAAGGTGAATTCCCTTGAGCCATTAATTTATGTTTATTAAATTGTAATTACTCTTAATTTTTAGCTGTAATGTGCACTCATTTAAATAAACACAAAACAGAACTGTCAGCATGTTAATTCCATAAAATGGGAGCTGCAATAAATGGCTTTTATCTCCTGATTTTTTTGAACAATCTTTTTAAAACAAAAGATATTTAAAACTCTGGTAAATACTAAAGAACTTTGGTGTTTATCATGATTTTTCTATTGAGTATTTCTCAATAGTAAAGTACAGTCTAAAATTTAGAGGATTTTTAAACCCTAATCTTTGGGTGAAATAGTGGATGAAACAATTATTTAGATTTTGAAAATACAGACCTTATTCTTGGGTCTGCAGTGCTCCTCTCTGTAGACTTCAATAAGCCTTTTCATCAGTGTATCTCCATTTCCTTTTAATTTCCTTGAAGTGTTTGTAAAAATCATAAGCCCTGACTTTGCTGAGGGTTTTCTAATTGGTCATAGTAGAAAATGCCTAAGTGATCATACTGGAAAAGCACACAATTAATAATTTACATCTGCAAAGTCTCATGGTACATTTTGGTAAAATAGACTGTTGAATATATTTATGAGTATTAAACCAACACTATTTACAAGTATGTAAAGCAGTAAAAATTAATTTTGACACACACTACCATTCTAGGATAAATTTCAATAGTTCTTTATAATTTATACTTCACTTTGCTGGGAGAAATACTAAGTGGGGGCTTCTTCCTGTGAATCATAGAGTCATAGAATGGTCTGAGTTGGAAGGGACCCCAAGGACCATAGAGTTCCAACCCCCCTACCACAGGCAGGGCCACCAACCTCCAGGCCTGGATCTACACTTGGTTGCCCAGGGCCCCATCCAACCTGGCCTTGAACACCCCCAGGGTTGGGGCATCCACCACCTCTCTGGGCAGCATGTTCCAGCACCTCACCACTCTTTCTGGAAAAAACTTCCCCCTAATATCTAATCTAAATCTTCCCTCCTTTATCTTCAATCCATTCCCCCTTGTCCTGCCATTGTCTACCCTTTTAAAAAGTTGATTCCCCTCCTGTTTATATGCTCCCTTCAGGTATTGAAAGGCAGCAATGAGGTCCCCCTGCAGCCTTCTCTTCTCTAGGCTGAACAAGCCCAGTTGCCTCAGCCTCTCTTTCTAGCAAAGGTGCTCCAGCCCTCTAATCATCTTCGTGGCCCTCCTCTGAATCCTCTCCAACAGTTCCACATCCTTCTTGTATTGGGGGCCCCAGATCTGGACACAGGACTCCAGATGGGGCCTCACGAGGGCAGAGTAGAGAGGGACAATCACCTCCCTGTCCCTGCTGGCCACCCCTCTTCTAATGGAGCCCAGGATACCATTGGCCTTGCGAGCTGCAAGAGCATACTGCTGGCTCATGTTAAGTTTCTCATCCACTAGAATCCCCAAGTCCTTCTCAGCAGGGCTGCTCTCAAGAAGCTCTTCTCCCAGTCTGTATCTATGTCTGGGATTCTTCCATCCCAAGTGCAACACCTTACATTTGGCAGTGTTGAATCTCATTAAATTCACCCAGGCCCACCTTTCCAGCCTGTCAAGATCCCTCTGGATGACTTCCTTTCCTTCTACTGTGTCAACCACACCAAATGAACTTCAGGATCATTCCTTTTCTGTCACACTCTACACCTTGCTGTTTCTTAACTGGTCTTGAACCCTAAATCACACTTGAAGTTTATTACTTAAGTATGTTTTAAATACATTGAGTGCCTATTCTCTGTTTTCATTATCATTCCTGTATGTGATTTTACCTGGCACCTGAGGTTCTATTCCTATAATGACCAGTAACCAGTGATGATCAGAGGTTGCTATTCTTTTAGAATAGACATACCACTTTTTCTGATGTGGGATTATCCTATTCAGAAGCTTCTCACAGATTAGGCAATCATATATCTAAATTATTTACAGATACACTCATTCTAATACTATTTTTTTCATTAAAATGTGTGATACCTGAGGCAGCAAGAAGAGTTGTAGGATGCATTACTGCTTAAAATGGACAATGAATGATGCAAGCAACACAGCATGACTGATGGTAGTGAACACTGTTCTCCATAGTGCACATGCTTGACTCTGATATGGATGACTGAACGACATTTAAATGCTAATTCATAAATGACACCTAAATATTAAGGTGTTAAGTTCCTCAGGGAAGACTTTGAAATTCTTAAGGTTCAACTTTCAGACCTGACCCCTGATCATAAATCCCACAGGGATGTAAAACAGTTCTACCTGGACATTTTCTGGAATGTAAGATTATGGGGTAGGCCAAGAGTACCGAATACAGACCACATTAATTTATTGTTTGTAAATGGCAGTACTTGGTTAATACTAGAATTTTTTCATGCCTTTTCAAACTCTAATTGCACTAAAAAAAACCAATTAATAAACTGGAAAACAAACCAAAACAGAACCTTCCACTGACTTTTTATGATATCTCCAGGGAACTCCAGAGCTATCTTATATACTACTTTAAGATACCTGAATTAGTTATCTGACATTGTTAGTTTCTGCATTGCATTATCAGCCATGCCATTTAAGCCATTCTTCCTCCTTTCTGATAGCAGTAAGATATTTGAAGAGTATATTGCAGGTAATGACAATAGTCAGTGTACTGATTTCACTCATTTCATTCAGCATTCAGTCCTGATTACATATGAGTTATCTGTGACAGATTGCAAATGCTCTTTTTTTTTTTCCCTCTCTCTTTCTCCAATCTTAAAAATGTCCACAAATTCCTATAATAAAAGTTAATATTTACAGACTTCAGCAAATGGATTTCAAGTCCATTTTCTGAATTTTATTATTTATTGAATAGAGATGGAGATGTACAAAATACTACTTAAGTGATCTTACAGATGAGGACAAAAAGAATAAAGGTAAGAACTTCAATCAAAGTAGATACAAACAGTGCTGAAAATATACAGCAAAGAGAGTGTTCAGTGAGGAAATCATAGCTTTTTTTTTGAGCAAGTTTATCACCACCCCTTAAATACTGCAAAAGTTATAATGTAAACATGGCTTAATTGGCCTACACTGAGTAAGCAGAAGGTTCAATATTTCCCTTGAATTGATTGCACACCTGTTCTTCTGGAATTATTGGTTGTCCCTGTATGCTATTTATCTGCCTTAACAACAATTATAGCAGACTAATCCTTTTGAAAATTAAACCATAGAATTATAGAATTATTTGTATTGAAAGGGGCATTTAAAGGTCAATTAGTCCAATGCCTCTGCTATAAGCAGTGACATCTCCAACTACATAAAACTGCTCAGAGTCCCATCCTATCTGCCCTTGAAATTTTCCATGGATGGGGCATCTCTCAGAGCAAACTGATGACCACCCACGTTGTTAAAACTTTATTCCATAGACCTAATCTGAATCTACCCTCTTTTACTTTAAAACCATTACCCCTTATCCTATCACTACACACCCTATTAAAGTCTGTCCTCATCCTTCTTATAAGACCCATTTAATTATTGAAAGGCCAGAGTAAGGTCTCCTCAGAGCCTTTTCTTTTCAGACCCCAGAGCTGAATACGGTACGCCAGGTGGGGTCTCACAAGAGTGGAGGGGCATAATCACCTCCCTTGACTTGCTGGTCATACTTCTTTTGATGCAGCCCGGGATACCATTGGCTTTCTGGACTGCAAGCTCACATTGCTGGCTCATGTCCAGCTTTTCACCCATCAGTACCCTAAAGTCCTTCTTGGCAAGGCCACTCTCAATCCTTTCAATCTCCAGTCAGTATTGATACTGGGGATTGCCCTGACTCAACTGCCAAACCTTGCACTTGGCTTTGTTGAACTTCATAAGCCAGCATGGGCCCACTTCTCAAGCTTGTCCAAGTCCATCTGGATGACATCCTGTCACTCAGGTATGTTTACCACACCACTCAGCTTGATGCCACCTACACATTTGCTGTGTGTGCACTCAATCACAGAATCACAGAATGCTAGGACCTCGAAAGATCGTCTAGTTCAATCCACCTGAGAGAGCAGGATCACGTAGATTAACTTTAGCATTACCACATTTTAAAGAATTATGATCAAAGAATGGGCTCTTCCTATCAGCCCATACATCTATCTACCTGCACAGGCTCACCATCTACTTGAACTTGGCCTGCTATTTCCATCATATCCAATTCCATATGGAAGATCCCACTGTCTGTGTTGTTGAATGAAGATATTAAACAATATTCCTCCCAATATGGACCCCTGAGGGACACCACTTGCCATTGATTTCCATCCAGCATTGAAGAATGGGAAAATTAATTGAGGGAATGACTCCATCAATATCATTAATGAATAATGCTATAAGAAACATGATACTAGTAATTTTTTTATATTTCCTCTTTTATATCCCAGATGATGAGCTTGACTCTTTTATTTGTACCATACCTCTTTTGTCAGAAATGTTCAGTCTCAGTGTTTTCTAAGTTTGAAATATCAATGTCAAGTGGGATTTGGTTATCTTGCAAATGTAAAATTTGTGATTTCTGCTGGGTGTTTTCTTATTTGTTCTAATATTTCTTTTTTTTTTGTTATATTAACTCTTTTTCTCTGTCTCTTTGGCAACTTGGGTAGATCACCAAATGTCACTGTCTGTATTAGAATATCTACTAATTTAAGATTTAAAATGTAAATTCATAGACATTTTATATTTATATTTTGCTAAATTAAAAATCTAATAGTAAGTTTCCAAGATGCACTATCTATAATTTATACATAAGTTTCCCTAAAACAGAAACTATCAATATTTAAGTGCATTGGCAGGAAACAACTCCAAAGACCTGTAACTGATAAAATAGTTTTTCAAGATTTTACTGGAGGCATTCAAATTTCTATTGATGTAATATAGAAGTTATATTCTATTACTATTGGGTCTAGTAGGACCCAGAACAAAAACTGTTCCTGAGAAGCAGAGGGGCACAATCATTCCAGGCTGTCTCTTAAAATCAGGCAGAAGTTAGACTTATAGCATTCTGTAACAGGAATTAAGAAACAGTACCTTGTAGTGCATGTTTGTTAGCCTCCAAACACCTGTACATAGAAAATTCAACAGTGTCCCTTTTGTTTAAGATGTTTGCAGTTCTCCTATTGAAGCACAGAAAAATGTCTTCATTTATACTTCTAGGATGTGGTTTGAATTGTTGTAATAAAAAATTGCATTCACATAGACCCTCACAGTCATTGAAACATATTCATGATACCCTGGTGAAACAGATTAATAAGTGTTTAATAAAGCTAAGCAGAGGCATGATTGTCTTAATATAGTGCAAAGCAGAAAAGCAAGTTTCATTTTTTTTGTTTTATTTCTTAATGTGTTCTGAAAATCTGCATACTCATATTTTTTTAGTTTTCTTCTTGTATTTCTTATCTTTTTTTTATTGGTTTTTTTCTTCTTCCATATATCTGCGTAGACAGGAATCTTGATATCTTACGTATGTTGACCAACTGAATTTAGCACACGGTTAAAACCTGTGTGTGATTAGAAAAACAGTTATAAATGTTTGTCATTTAAAATTAGTGTCTATGAAAAACTGCACATAACAAAGAAAGCAAGAATTAAAAAAAAGAGCAGTAAATAAAAAATATAAAGTATTTTTAGCATGATAAAGGAGTAAAAGAATATATTTTTTAATCTTGATAAAAAGTCATTTGCCTCGTTTAAATGATTAAGCAGAAGAATGCCTTGCATTTCATCCTGTTATGAGTAATTTGTTATGAATAGTATTTACAGACATCCTCTACAACATATTTTAGAATATTCTCTCACATCTGTTAATGTTTTTTCTGATGTAGCTAAATTCATAGAAATACTAATAAAACAAATAAATATTGTGCCAAAATAGGAAATTATTTTCTGGTAGCATTCCTTAAATTATTATTTTATTGTCTTAAGCAATCTGAGATTTTGTAGAAGTATTCTCTTCATTTGTTAATTTTCATTTACTATCTCTTCCCAATTACTTTCTAGACTTTAAAGTAGTCTGAATTGATGCTCTTTGCACCAAATATCTGACATTTATGCTTCCACTCTTGCTCAGCTGGAAGATATACCTCTGCACAGTAAATTTCCTCTAAAAAGCACACACTGTTTCCCCCCCTCCTGCTGTTCACTTGGCATGTCATAGATTGCCAATCAGTGTTGTTTTTTTTTCCTGTCAGTACTTTTATCAGCCTGTGTTATCACTTTTTTCAAGTGATATACCCCACTTTATGTCCATAAAATGCTGCTGCTTTGTTTTTTCTTTTTTCACTAAATATTAGCAGACATAATTTGTGCAACTTCATCTTCTGCATGCTTTCTTATACTTTTTTTCCCCCTTCATCAAAAGAGAGAACATTTCCAGAACTGGTGCAATGGGTGATTCTTTAAGATGCCAAATGCTGTGAAAAATAGTGAGCAATCCTCACTCACCTTGTAATTATAGCTATTGTCTGACAACACATCCTGAAAGATGAGATACTAAATAATAAATAAAAAGTTGTATACGCAAGTTTAAACACCAAGTACACTGCAAATGAAATGACACGTTTCAGCCAAAAAGTCTTTTCTCAGTTCTGATAGAGCTTACATCAAGTCTCCTACTTCAATTCATCTTTGAATTATGCTATATCCATAATATCAGTCAAACTATTCTTAAATCATTCAAGGACATCCTTTCAAGTGCAAGAGTCTCAGCAGACTCTTCCCTTTTCATGATTTTGCTGTAAAAGGGTATTGTAACATTTTCCTATCTGCCTCATTCAAGCAGTGCTTTCCCACACCGTGCACAAAGCAGCAGTGAGAAAATGGCTGTGTCCATGTATGACTGAGAAAAGCTGATACCAGCACTCTTGAGGTTGCTGTACTTCAAAGGATTTGAAAGTTTGTTTTGATAAAAGATAAAGGGACCAAAGTTCAAGTTCTGTGATCAGAGGCACAGAAAAAGGGTATCTTCTGATAAGCTTCACTTGTTAGCTTTGTGTGCACTCAGACTGTCAAAGTGCCAGCATGGCTAAGCTGGATAAGAAAATGAGTGACACAAAGAAAATAAGGGCCACAAAGTAAGTCAGATGAGAAATATATGAGTGCTTGTCAGTGGTGGGAATCATAGGACATGAGTCTGCTTTGGTATGCCTAACTGAATTTGTACATGAACTATTTCACAAGTGTGAACCACATAAAATGCAGTACTTGCAAGTCTCCTTAAACTGGTAATGTTTGCCTACAAAAAGGGAGAATCACCCTTGTTTTGTATCTGTGTTTACTACTTGTATAGTATGAAAAATACAAATTAAACAAAACAATTGACTGAACCTGTTATGAGAAATTACATATGAATGAATAAATAATGTCTTATAAAGGATTGTTCCTTTGTAGTTCAATTGATAATGAGCAATTTTACATTTGAGATATGTAATTCAAAATTAAAGGTAAAATCCTGTGGTACTGGAAAGGATGAGAACAGAATGCTAAATTTAGGCATTTTCTGCATTACCCTCTTGCAGTTCCATTTTCTGAACTTTTAAGCTTTTGCATGTTGGTTTGCAAACCAACATGTTGTTAGATTTCTAACTAACTGACAATCAGAGTTTTAAGTCTCATATAATCTTTATATAGAAATACACGGTGCTCAACTTTTCCATCATGACAACTACAAGTTGAGGATGAAGAGAACAAGCTACTCTAAATCGGCATTAGTCATGCAAGAGTCCTTAGAGTTGTATGCTGGTTTAGACTGAGCATTCTGAAGTACACACTTTTATAGCTATACCACCTCGAGAAATACTGTAAGCACATGTGTAAAGAGGGTGAAGGACAGCATTTGCAAAGTGGTTCTAAGAGATTCTAAAAGTCAGTTTTGAACACAGTGTATTACAAAGGTGCATAGAATCATGCATATCTGAAGCATCCTTGGGGGTTTAGTCAGCAAGAGCACTGTTTGCCAGAGGTAGAATTGCTGCATGTACATCCCATAGAATATTTCTGCATATGGATTTTTTTTTTTAATTTTTTTTTTTTTTTTTGTTAAGGATCTGTGCATTAGTTAAAGCAGAAAGGCTAAATTCACTAAGGAGCATATGTACCGTTATTCCTTAGGATACCTGGTGCAAACATTAACATGGAAGTAAAGACTTAAAAATCTCCAGTAAACTGTAGCCTCCACATGTAAACATAAGCCTGAGTCATATGTTCTGTTTAATCTCTATTAGATTTTAGTTATCTAAGCTTTTCCAGGAAATAGTGATAGCCCTACTCACTCTGATGTCTCTCCTTGAATGTTGATCATTCAAGGAATCCAAACATCAGCTTCACATAAGAAAGTAATCATCAGATACTAAACACTGATAAAAAGAAATACCACCTCTGATAATATTAGCTGTAAGACAGTTATTAGTTATAATTCATTAATTGTCTGACAAGATTATAATACGTTTGTGATGGTTTCTGTTAGTCTCTTATGAAGTTCTTTCACTTCATTTGGATTCTTTCAATACGCAGAGAACATGAAAATGTGATTAATTCTTTAGCCATATTGTCATCCTCAACTTGGAAATCCCACAATGGGGAAGTTGAGTGCCACATATTTCCATACAAACAATACAGGAGGTGTAAAATGCTTCCAGATCTAGGTCACTTCTGAGATCCAATGATCTTTTCACAGAATTATAGGGGTTGGAAGGCAACCTCTGGATATCATCTTGATCAACCCCAGTGCCAGAGCAGTATCACCTAGAACAGGCTACACAGGACAGCATCACAGTGGGTTTTGAATATCTCTAGAGAAGGAGACGCCACAACCTCTCTGGGCAGTTCTGCCATCCTCACAGTAAAGAAGTTCCTCCTCATGCTTAGGTGGAACTTCCTATATTCAAGTTTGTGCCCATTGACTCTTGTCCGCTCACTGTGCACCACTGAAAAAAAGACTGACCCTGTCCTCCTGACACCCACTCCTCAAATATTTATAAGCATTAATAAGATCTCCCCTCAGTTCTCTTCTCCAGGCTAAAATGTCCCAAGTCCCTCAATCTCTCTTCATAAGAGAGATGTTCTAGTCTCCTCATAATCTTTGTAGCCCTTTTTTGTACCCTCTGAGATAGTTCCCTGTCCATCTCAAACTGGGGAGCCCAGAACTACACAATATTCCAGATGAGGCCTCACCAGGGCAGAGTACAGGAGGGGGGAGAACCTCCCTTGAGCTGCCGGCCACACTTTTCTTGATACACCCCAGGATGCTATTGGCTTTCTTGTCCATAAGGACACTGGTTTACCTGTTGCCCACCAACACTACCAGGTCTTTTTACACAGAGCAGCTTTCCAGTGGTACTGGTGGCATTCATCTAGGGACCTTACATTTGCCCTTGTGGAATTTCATAACATTGCTCTCTGTCCAACAACTCTCCAGCCTGTACAGATCTCGTTGGATGGCAGCACAGCCTTCCAGCATGTCAGCCACTCCTCCAAGTTTTGTCTCCTCAGCAAAAATTCTGAGGACACAGTCTATCCCTTCATCCAAGTTGAGATGAATATATTGAACAGGGCTGGACCCAGGACTGACCCCTGAGGAACATCACTTGTTACAGGCCTCCAGCTAGACTCTGTGCCACTGTTCACAACCTTCCGGGTTTTGTCTCTCAGCCAATTTTCAATCCACCCCATTTCCAACTGACTCATTTTTCCAGCTTGTGGTTTCTCAAATTGCTCCAAACATAACATAATTTGAATAAAATATCAGGAAGAATGAGGCTACTGCCTTCCTGACTTCATGAAGATGTAAATTGGAGAAGGATGAGGATCTTTTCTCTGTGATGTCTAGTGATAGGATGTGCGGGAATGGTTCACAGCTGCACCAGAGGAGGTTCAAACTGGACATTAAGAAGCATTTCTTTACTACCAAGAGGGTGTTCAAATACTGGAAAAGTTTTCCTAGAGTGGTGGTTGATGCCCCAAGCCAGTCAGTGTTTAAGAAGTATTCTGATGCCCATAAAAACATGCCTTAAGTTACTGTCAGCCCTGAATAGGTTTGTTGGTCAAATGGTCATCATAAGTACCTTCCAACAGGATCTATTCTATTCTATTCTATCCTATCCTATGCTATCCTAAAGAATTCATCATTTCATATTCTCTGTGTATTGAAACATTCATTATGAAGTGAAAGAAGAGGAAACTAAGAGAAGGCCATCACAGACCTGTCCTTGCCTGATGGTTAGACCATTTGTGAATGAGGTCTAGTATACAATATCCATATAATAGTTAATATATTCAGACTGACTCAATTTGAAATCCCTACAATTGTTTTAATTGGTATGGAAATTCAATGAAATTGTGATTATGTTCTAGCACTAGCTGCAATGCTGAAATTATTTACTGGCTAAGATGTTATATCTTCCTCTCAACTATAGATCATGGTGAAAGATATTCCCTACCATATATCAACATGCTCCAAATATAACTGGGAAAGTTAACCAGGAGGCAGATTTGCTACTTGGAAGCAGGCTGGGCATCAGGTTGGGTTTTTTTCTGCAGGTAGTGAGCAATTGCTTTTGTGCATCACTTCATTAATTATTAATATTGTTATTATTGGTGTTATATTACTGTTGCTATCATAATTCATTATCTTCTTTAATTATCTTTAGCTCAACCCACAAGTTTTTTCCATTCTCCTCCTCATTTTCCATAGGTGCAGTATGATCCTTGAGTAGATAGGGTAGTCCCTATCCTATGAGAATGTGAGGCAGAATACAAATGAAGTAGTAAAGTAAACTTTCCTTATGCATATATTTATCAATACTGATAACCTTCAGATATGTTTTATAAATGACAGTTCTGGAGACTGTGCAAACAACCATGAAGTTTAGTTTTCCATCCCACATTATAATCCATACTAAATCAAAGCCTTCTCTGAAGACTTGATGAGAGTGGTGGAAATTATACCTTCTAAAAGTATTGATTTGAAATGGTTGACAATTGCTTAAATTACTTTGCTATATATAGAAACTCTTCAGGGAATATTTAATTAAGTCAGAATTGCAAAAAATATCCTTGTCAGGCACTACAGGACCATAGGGAAACCAAAAGACACGTAAAGGAGAATCTCATTATCAAAGATCTGTTTTATACAAATTAAAATTGACTTATTCCAAACAGACTAGATGAAATGAACAGCCTATGTCTTTGCAAATTAACATAGTTCAAGAACACCATAAAATACAAATACAAGAATATATGAACATCTGAAGCATGTACTTGATTAGGATATAAAACTTGTGAGTAATCAGAACCCCAAAATATCCTTCAAAATTCAGATGACAAGAAATTCCAACAATAATACAAAGGTGTTTCATTTTTTCCTTTTTTTTTTTTTTTTTTCCTGTATCTGCTCCTCAGCCCTGTAGATTGTATAGAGTTTCCAGAGTGTGTTAAAGCAGTCCATAGAGTTGAGCTATCTCATCACTCTTCACTCTCAAAATTAAAAACTTGAATAACTATAACAACTGAGCAGGGCATTCTTATTACTTTCATTGCACAGGGAAAGATAAATAAATTAAATCAATAGTCAGCATCTTCTACAAAATTAAATGCTCATCTCTTTACTGGGTCACTGCCACAGGATGTAGGATTTTGACTTTATCAATTAGATTGGAAGATACAGGTTGTTGGTCATTCACAATAGCTTGTGAATCTAGGTCACTCAAGAAACAAGTCTCCATGCTTGACGTCAGAATTTTTTTACATCAGGATCATAGAATAACATGAAACATTCAAAAAGAAAAAATATATTTTGTGTAGGTACAAAATAACACTTCAGAATACAGTAAGAGTACTGATTTCTTGGTAGGTTTTTAGCAGGTGGTACAGTATGCGTTGTTATCAAACACATCTCAAACTACCATTCTTTAAAAAGTCAAGTCTCTTGAGAATTCTTTTTTATTTTTTTAACTTGAATGCCAAAGTTTTTACAGAAAATGATTCTATAAAAATGAGGTCCTATCTTCATTTTTTCTCTGACTTCTCCATTGCTTTTGAAGTCTACAAATCATATATACAGATAGTTTAAAATAGTGCCAAGGATAATTTAAAATAGTGCCTCTTCCTGACTTTAATCCTTCAGAAAACATAGTAGAGAATATTGACTATTTACACAGTTTGACAATATGTTTATCTTTGCATTTTCACTTCAGCTTTTCTGGCACTATAGAACTTTACAAGTATTATTCTTCATGATATGTGTCTAATTAAAAAAAAAGAGAAGTAAAAAGAAAGCTGACGTCCTTCATGAACATTAACATATGTTTCAGTCCCATTTCTCTTTCCAACTACCTGATTTTGCTGTCTTTTTTTTAATTAGAGTAGAACACAGAGTTCCGGCTTGTACAGTGTAGATTACTGGACAGACTTCCTACACAGTCCAAAAGGAAACACGGAGGCATTTGTGCTTCCCTCTCTTATTTTGCACCAGTGCCTGTACATCAAACTGAGTGCTCCTACAATAGCTGTTGTTGATTAGAAACTCACAGGCTCTCTGGAGTCTGTTCCACTGATACCATCTTTTAATTATTTAAAAAGGGAACTTCTCTTAATGAACATTACTGAGCCAATAGAGAAATCATATTTCAAAATAAATGTTCTTTACTGTTCCTTACCATCCCTTAGAAGACTATGAGTTGTCCTTTCTTCTTGAGAGATTTACCTGAGACACCAGAAAAACAAGTAGAATTTTTAAATCCTTTAGAAGAGGAGCCCAAGGACTAATTATTTTCACCCCAGATATACTGGGATTTGCTTTTATTCACACTTCTTAAGATCATGCTGTGCTCCTACCAGGGACATAAATCCTTTTCCATAATTCCATTAACTCCCATTCATTTTCCTGAATTAGCAGATGGTTTACTTATCTTTTGAAGGCTGATTGTCTCTGTGTTGTTCCATTTTTTGGCACTTAATTTACTAAAGCATTAACAGCTTTAAAGGGAAACAGTAGTCTTCCAGTCAGTAGTCTTCCAGACAGTAGTCTGTGTAAATCTAAAGGTACTAACTTCTCTCTTGTATCATCTATTTCAGAATATAATTTAAAAGAAAAATATCATTCTTTGAGCTATCAAGTTTACATAATCTTTATTTACCTGTCAATGTATCTCGTATATCTATCTTCAAGTATATATGAGATCAACAGAAATAAAGATTTTTCAACATGGCCATGAAAAAAATTAAAGCTATATTGTCTCTCTCTCCCTTTAAAATGTTTGCAGACTTTAAATAAAGCCCATTGTTTAAAAGTTTTCTCCTAAAACTACAGATTCAACAATCTCTACAGGACAAAAGAAAAAAAAATTACCCCAATGAGCATACTTACTTCCCATACTATTTTTATTGTTATAGTGCAATACCTGGTTACTTCTACTCTCCTTTGTCTTGTGTTTCATCAGTTTCACATCTTTACCATATAAGAGTCAAAAGATCAAAGTTATAATTTCTAATATTTTATAGGATAGTGACTCTCAGAGGCACACAGTTCTTTCATTTCCCATGTTATTTCCTTTATTTTTGGTGACCATATATATTCAAATAGATATTAAATGTCTTTTAGGAATTATTTCCTTTTCTATAACCTCTCATAAGTTAAAAAATCATATCAGCATGTGACATTGAGGTTGCAATTATACTGCCCAAATCTGCTGAGCTTTCTACATTGGGCTGTGTTAATAACTATTCCAGGATATTTTCAAATGTCTGTCTTGTAATTTTCTGTTATAACTAACAATGAAGCCACAAACAGACTCTTATTGTCATGATGGAGAACAGCAGCGGAATAACTTGTAAAAATGGAGGTTGTATTCTCATGTAAAATTCCTATGCTGTTGAATAGTCAGAAATAAGAAAAACGGAAAATAAAACATGAACAAGTGAATGCCTTATCATGGAATACTCTTCTTTTTCCAGAGGCTATGAAACAACTTTAGATTTCATATAAGCAACTTAAAAAATAGACAAAAAGACAGATTACAACTCAGGAAATATGAGTTTGATACTGAAAATACTTTTAATATTAAAAAAAAAATCCTCTACAAAACAGTCTAAGCGCTTATTCCTTTACAATATAATTTCCAAATATTATCTTTGAAACAGCCTACATATTTTCTATAATTTGAAATGGACGATGTCTTGATACATATTGATAGTAAAAATATCCTAAGTTAAACAAACAATGAAACAAAACAATCCCACAAATAACCCAACTCAGTTTGAATGTTTATATGAACTGAAAGGGATTTGTCTGAAGTACCGACCTCTACTGGCAATCTACATTTTTGTTACAATCAATGGTCCAGTTGGTAATATAGGCTGTTAATGAAAGATTAGCTGTACCTCATAAGCTGTGGATGTTCTCTGTGTAGATAGTTCAAGGCATTACTATTCATAGTAGTACCCAGGACACACCTGGCCAAATAAGATAGTAAACAAAAATATGAGAAAAACCTGACCCTGAAATAAAGAATGTTTTACTTGCATAGCTTCTAATTTAGGGAGAACATAAATTAGGCTAAAACAATTTTGAGGACCACAACAAGTAGGACAGAATGCAGGGTCACCTGCATTTGGTTTGTTTGATAAAGCTTCGGACCAGATAGAAGAAATTAGTTCTGCATGACACCCAATGGCTTATAAAGAATGACTGTGTAAGATCATAGAGAGAAGCAAGCTGTGGAAATGAAGAGGCATATTTAACTCCAGCAAGGAACAAAACAGCACTAAGGAACATTATTATGGCCAGAAAAATAACTTGAGAACCCAGACTTCCCCTCAGCAACCTGTAAGAGTTGATCAAACTTCACAGCTTACCTTAACCGTAGTAGACATAGATCTAACTCAACAAATCCTGCTAGCAATCTCAAATGAAGCTAGCTAAACACCTTAAACTAGGTAACTGCACTAAATTGCTAATATCTGAAATAGACATCTAAATTTAGATACCCGAATGTGTCAAACTTACATTGAATTTCATCCATTATGGTGGATAATAAATATTCCTGCACATGAGTGAAATGTATTTTAAAACTTGACATTTTTAAACAGCAAGCATTATCTAGTATCTTGTTTTATTTAAGAAGCATAATCTTATTTATAAGCTTATTTAAAACCTCCAGTCTTCTCTCAGAGTCCTGATTGAAAGAATTAAATTCAGTTGATTAAATATAAATCAGGAATCCTTGCATTATAATTAAAGCTTTATGAACTGAACTGAGTAAAACATTAATGTTCTTTCTGTGTAGTCCAATCTGTTCTTAGCATGAAGAAAAGTGAACAAGCTCAGTCCTCAAAATAATTCCTTTTCTAATTCTTCTTTCTAATTCTCTGATGGTATGAACTTATTTTGTGTGTTGAAGTCTCTATATAGTTTACAGGAAGATGAACGTCACATGAATAATGTCAAAGAATTTCAAAGAAAAAAACCAAAATGGTTGAGTCATTTTCAAGTAACTGATGAGAAATAGCTTAGCAAGTAAAAAAGAAAAAAACAAAACTTTTTGTATTTAAACAACAACAACAACAAATCACACCACCTTCTTTTTTTAAAGAGACATAACTCCCATGAGCTAAAAGCAGTAAGTGATGGGGACAAGTCTTCACAGAGAATTGATATGCTGTTTCTTAGATTAAATAGGTTTGATATAAAATCATCAGAAATTTAAGACTTGGCAAAAGACAACTTTCCTATAACAATAAGAGATCTGAAGTTCATTAAACATTTGAATTATGGTTACTTTCTATTACTGTCCTGGTTAATCATAGAATGTGTTAGGTTGGAAGGGAACTTTAAAGGTCAGCTAGACCAAGTGCCCTGCAGTAAGGAGGGACATCTTCTATTATTCAGGTTGCTCAGAGTGTCATCAAGCCTGACCTTGAATATCTCCAGGGATGGGGCCTCCATTACCTATCTGGGCAACCTCTTCCAGTGATCTTGATTTTTTTTTTCCTAATATCCAACCTAAATCTCCCCTTTTCTATTTTAAAATCATTACCTCTCGTCCTAGTGCTACATGACCTCATGAACAGTTCTTCCCCAGCTTTCTTATAGGCACCTTTCAAGTGTTGGAAAGACACTATAAGATTCCCCCAGAGCCTTCTCTTCTCCAAGCTGAAAAAGCCCAACTCTCTCAGCCTCTCATAGGAGAGGTGCTCCAGCACTTTGGTTACAGCTGAGTTGTTTGGGTTTTTTTCCTGGTAGAGAGTACAGTGCCATGTCTCAGATTTGGTATGACAATAAAGTTGATAATACACTGATATCTTCAGTTGTTGCTAAGTAATTTTACTATCTACAAAAAGTCAAGGACTTTTGAACTTCTCATACTGTCAGGTGTACAAGAAGCTGTGAGAGCACAACCAGGACAGCTGATCCACACCAGCCAAAGGTACAAGTCATGCTCCAAATGTATCTGGGGAAGCTAGCTGGGAAACAGACTTGCTGCTAGGAAACAGACTGCACATGAAGTTTTGTTTTCTTTTCTTTTCTTTTTCTGCAGGCAGTGAGCAATTGCATTTGTGCATTGCTTGCGTTATTATTATTTTTATGATTCTTGTTATTTCATTTGTTATTATTATTCTCTTCTTTTGTTATCCTATTAAATTTCTTTATTTCAACCCATTAAGTCTCTTTCATCTACATTCTCCTCCCATCCCCTTGGTGGGGGAGGAGTGAGCAGATGGTTGTGTGGTGCTTAGTTACCCACTGGGATTAAATCACAACAGAGACTTATTTTTTACCAGACTTGTTACAATGTTCCTCTCTAACCACTGTTTCTTTTACATCGTTTCAGCAGACGACTTTTTTATCAGGGAATGTTTAAATTAAGGAAGTGAATAAGAAAAACTTATGAGTACTCTTTTACAGAGCATAAAAGAAAGAAATAAATGAGAATGTAAATAAATAAGAATGGAGATAAACTGATTTTTTTCAATCTTTCTGCACAGATCATAGTGGAGATGAGATATTCATTGTCAAAGCTAAGTATAAAGAACATGTTTTTCTAGAAATATCAGCAATATAAAAAATGTTTCAGTACCTTTCCATTTAATCACCTTTTCAATAAGGTCTCTTTGTTGGCAAGCTAATACAATTATTGTATACATGAACTGGTTTACATAGTAAACTTTATTGATGAATGCATGAAGTGAACATTTTTTTTTTTAATTCTACTCCCACTTCAAATTATATCACAATATCACATGGAGATGTTTGGCTCTTAGTCACATAATGTTTTAAAACACACCTTTTTCTGCATTTTGCAGGTTGTAATTTGCTTATTAGTAAAGAGGCCTCAGGCATGAAAGAAGGTATTTCTCCTGAAAACCACTGTAATCACAAAGTGAACAAACGTGTCCATGAGACTGGGCCACGGGAATAAGTTTCTTGAATTTTAACTTGCCTATGTTGTGTTTGGGTTTTTTCTTCCTTAAATCTTTAATAAATTGCTTTTTTAAAAGTACATTGCTGTATTACTGTGGAATAGGTGGCTGTGAGTCCTCAAGTTCAGCATACATTGTATCCTCTTCCTCTCTAAATTAAGAGGTACCTCTGGGGGTATTGTGAATACGGAAGTTGAGAAAATAAATGCAGACTGTGCGGACTGAACCAGCTTTAAGTTAGATCTCTCAGGTTCGTCTCATGGTGTAAATACACACAGAACTCCTAGCAGCAAATGAGATGGTCCCAGGAAGCTGGGTTACAGCTTTGCAATGGTGTTCAGATGTACCAACATGGTGCTTGGATAAGCTACTTGAAAACTATCTCAGATATTTTCAAAGAAAAGCTAAGTAAAATGCATTTATGATATTTCTGCTATTTTGATAAGTTCTTAGAATTCTAGAAGAACTGTAAAATACATTCTAAACTGCCATGTCATGCAAACATAGAAGTATCTTCTAGGCATTTCAGGGAAACAGAAATAACTGCTGTTGAGAAAAGACTGATACTATATCTAAGAATTCAGATGTTCTCTTGAGTTTTTTCTCCATCTTACTTTGTCATTATTTGGTGCTCAATGCAGATTGAAGTTGCTTATAAGTCCTGTCCTTTTATGATCTCATGATCAGGACAAGCTCAGATTTATTTCTTTTTAATCCATTTCTGTGAAAGGTTTTGTAACCTGCTGTAGATGTTAGTCCTAAGATATCATGACTAAGGTTAACCTAGACATTGAAAACTGGTACTTTCTTACATCCATGTTTAATGCCCAAATCTCTTACATTCCTTAATCTGCTAAGAATTTATGACTAAGCGTGGATTTTTGTACAATTACAGTTGTACAATTGCAGCTTGTGTGCAAGTGAATAACTATGTTCTTGAAATAGAGTATAGTTTGCTATTATCAATGTTCCTTTCCTCCTGAATGTGCTTACAGTCACAGTGTGTCGTGGTTTTGCCCCAGCCGGGGGCCGCACCCCACACAGTCGCTTGTACTTTTAAAAGGAAGGGGGAAGGAAAGTTGGGGGAAGGGGAAAAGGGAAGGAAGAAAGGAGGAAAAGAAACCACAACCTAGAAACCAGAACCACGCAGGTTGGGATAAGGATAGTTTACTAAACAATAACAGAAAACTAGATATAACAATAACAGGAGTTTAAAGCACAAAATAGATGAAACTGGTGATACACAATGCAATTTCTCACCAAACCACACAACTCAGGCCGCACAGCTTAGAGCCCGTCCCGGACAACCCGACCGCCCCAGAAACTGCACGTCCCGGCGTTGTCTCCCCCTCTTCCCCCCAGTCCCCCCTTATACCGAACATGACGTAACTGGTATGGAATATCCTCTTTGGCCAATTCGGATCACCTGTCCTGGCTGCGTCCCCTCCTTTCTCACTAGTAAGGAAGTATGCAGAGCTGAGAAAGGTCCTTGATTGCCCGGCAACAAATCGGAAAACATCAGGGTGCTATCAGCACTATTCTCATGCTAACACCCAAACAGGCATTCCATCCACTGCTAAAAAAAAAGTTTAACTCCATCATAGCTGAAACCAGGACACAGTGAAATCCACCTTTTAAGAAATGTATCAAGGTGGCTTAGTGAATGTTATTCTAAAATTATTATTAATGACACTTTGGATAATAGACTGTTCAGAATATTTTGGGGCAGAAATTGTATCCAGAATTCTAGGAGTATTGACAAGGAAGCATGTTTTACCTTGATCTACGTAATTGTAAATGCATTTTTACATGTCATTTCAAATGCAAATACAAGGCACAGAAAGTAAGATATATTAGAGATTTCTTTATATACATTATTATTTATTAGTAAGAAATTTTATGTAATGTATATATTGTAGAATCAGCAAAATAGGCTTTTCACAGTCATATGATTATGGGGAAATAATTTCCAGTCTTGGTCTCTGCTTTCCCTTCCATCATCTGTCTAATCATTTTAGAAGCTAAGCTTGTACTTAACACAGGAGAGCTCCAGCACTTTTTATGGATGAACATTCATGTCATTATGTAAGTCTAAAATTTGCCGTCTTCTTTGCAAAGAAAATTGAAAAGTAGGGTCATATACTTACATGGTATAAACTGCTTAGGACCATTGAAATCAGTTGGTGTGTACTTAATGAAGATCATGTCCCAGTCTCTGGGATGCTTGAAACTCCCCAGGTTGCATATTCCATTACCCCATCCTTTTTTTCATAATAGGGATGAAAAAAGTAAAATGCTGAATATAGACTCAAAATCAGGTGTCAGCACTGAGGCAAAGAAAGAAAACCATATTTACAATTCTGGAGCATTTATAATGTCTTCTAGGAACAAATACATACGATAAGTAAAATGAGATAGATAAAAGTTGGTGGGGAGCACCATTTTCTTTGTCTTGCTTGAATCCTTAATTAAAACAAATTTTCCTCTCTTCCAAAATTATTGAATGCAGAACAAAATGTAAAGTATAGCCAGATATTAAAGATGTGAAGACAGGGCCAAGCTGATTCTAGTTAAGATGAAAAAGGACACCATTCCAAGGCGAGGAGAACACCACAAAACCAAGAAGTATACAACAGAAAAGAACTGTGATGTATGTTACCATTAGATAACCTTACAAGCAAAGGGGTTAATTGAAACAGGTGTCCAAATATCTAAGCAATAAACAAAACCTGTTTAATTTGGATGTGTAGGCAAGGAGTAAACTTGATATAAATTTGTATTACCTCAGCCTGGTTCTCAAAAATGTCATTGGAACAGCCTTTTGGCATTTCAATAGAAATATAGTAATTTATTAATTTATTAATATCACAGTTATTATCGTTAAGATACTGATAGTTGTCAGCCTGCCTGTGACCAGATTATCTATGATAATGTAAGGAGAAGAAATCCATAAGAATTCACAGCTCCTTAGGCTTCTAATAAACTGGAATTAGGAGCTAGAATTGTAGTCATTCCCCTGCCTTTCTGCTTGGTTCCTAAGGAAGGGATTGGAGAAAGCTGTCCAGACAGTACAAGTTATGTTCAAGAAAAGTTATATACCTTGCTCTCAGAATGCTAACTGACCAAAACAGGCAGTACTTTCTAAAGCTAAAAAGTCAAATAAAATACAGTTAGTATAAACTCAAAGATTGATCTTGCCAACCTTGCCTTTTGCTATTAGCAATCAAGAGGGACAATAATTTGATGGATTATTTGTCAATAACCATGATATTCCCATCTTCTTGCTCTTTGTCTATCACAATGAATGGTATGGTACAGATACTGGCAAGATAACTCATGTATGAGACACCTAAGGAAATCTTGCTGGTATCATTTGAATGAAGAGGTTCTGACCTCTGTAAAGTAGTTAGAGCTAGGAAATGATAGCCTGGTGTTTCCAGCACATTTAAAACTGAAAAATTTTTGTATAAATACCTTCTCTTTTTTTTTTTTTTCTTTATTTTCTTCTTTGTTAATCACAAAATGGAGAATTAAATATTGTAAATCCTTGGCTGATAAACGTTCATATCTGCTGAAGTTTAGAACAATACATCTTTTTCTTGTGGTATATTGTTACTAAGGTAAAATATATCTATAGTAAGCCAAAACTTTTGAAGCAATGACTGTAATAGTAAATTTTCTCAACTTGAGAACATTCTTTGGGTACAACCAGGGTAAAGGGAACCAGCTCAATACTTCTATACTTTCTTATCCTGTGAGTGCCCACTACTTTCTATCTTCAAAAGTTTCTGTGGCTTTTAAGGTTACATCTCCAATGCTCCTGGGGCCCTTAAGCAGTATTTGTGGACATGCTTGAGGTGAAATCCATCTGACTAAGGCTAAAAAGATTGATGACCACCTGACCCCTACATTTGTTCAAGATCTCCAAGCAGGATAATTCCTCACCTATTAACTTCTGTGGAGTCTAATGCAGTAGAAAGTTAGAACATTGAATTTGGTTCATCCCAAAGCACAGCAGGTTGCATTTACTCAAAAACTCAGTAAATGATAAAGGTGTTGCCAGACCTTTCAATTTTTTTAGTCAGGTACTATGGGCTACTAGCATTTAGCTAAAATACTAGAGAGTTGTGGTTTTTTGGTTTGTTTTTATTTTTTTTGGGTGGTTGGTTGTTTTTTTAAATAAAAAAAATTTATTTTTGAGGTCAGAAAATGTATCACATATCGCTCAGAGAGCAAACTGAGCCATGTAGGTGATCATAGCTGTAGTGAGATTAAAGTTTACATTTTTCTGTTGTGACTATATGTCTGTAGTTCAAAGGTACCTAAGGTCCAGGGCATTATGTTGATCTTGAAACTCCACCATTTCCCCATGCTATTGATACTGTTTCTGTATTTTGGATCTTTTTAGTAATCTGTTTTGAATTAACACTGTCCATTCATTTTCCTTTTATTCTCTTTCTGTTTCAGTTTATTTTCTGATCTTTCTCTGCCTTTCATTCCTCCACACTATTTTTTTTTTTTTCTCGTTTTGGGAGGGTCTTCTCTGATCATTTTACATTCTGTCTTGAAATGAATATGAACCTCAAGCAATGTTTAAATTCAAACAAGTATTTTAATGGTTTGCAAACTAGGTAAAATAAAAGCTGTAGTGTCTGTTGTGACTCCAGGTTAGTTTATTTTAGAAACTGAAAAAAATATGGTTTTATATATCAAATTTGAAACTTGTCTTATAACTTGCATCACATGCTTTATCAGTGTAAATAACTAATCCAACCAAAATGAAAAGTAGACTCCCTTTATCATTGCATATTTAGGACCTGCATGCATAAATCAAACAAGTAATAGTGAGCTAGTGTGTGACGTGGCTGCTTACTCATATAGAACAAAACATACATTCTTTGAGCTTCTGTGCCTACTAACATAGAAAGTTAAATTAGAAGCTCAAAATATAATTCTGATTAGCAGCAAAATAAAAGTAGCTAAGCCATTTAATATTCTGTGGTCTGTTCTGACTACACAGGCACAAGAAATGCAGAAAATATGCCTTAACTTTTGATTACATCTATATGTCTATATATGTTATAGTCAAATCAAAAGTTAAGATTCCTATACTAAGGAACTGAAATAATTTAAAAAATTGTAAGTTTTTACAGGCATATGTACACAGGCTACAGAAACTAGCAGGAGGAAGATAAATTGTTATCTGTTTGCTACTCATGTTTTTGTTTTAGCATTACGAATTGCTTCATAAGAGTCAAAACACAAAAACCTCTTAGGTAAAATCATAAACTGTGAACTAAACCAAGTTTTAATAATTTATATTATTTTCTATTCAAATTCATTTTCAGTCTTTAAATGTTATCATGAAGGACAGAGCCAATAAAGGACATAGTTTTCTACAAATGTAGGATGTAGACTGTATCCCTGTGTTAAGGATCTAACTCTATACTATGTAAGATGAGACCTGCAGGTCAAAGAACACAGCCCAAATCTGCCTGACACTAAACTTTAACTCCCTACAGACCGTTAGTAGGTACTAATCAGGCAATTAGTGGTTTCATTGCTCACAGTTTGTACATTAGTATTCTCCTCAGATATATGAACTGATCTCAAATGAATTGAAGTAATCTTGAGCCTCCTCTTCAAATTAGATGCTGTTTGGTAAATATAATCTTCACTTGCTTGGTAGAATCGTTTTCTATTAACAAGCTAATTTTGCCTTTGCAGATCATTTTAATAGTCTAGCAGAATAGGAAATTTCCTTGTAGAGTGAGTAATATCAGTGCTTCTTCCCAGCAACATGTTTGATGAACCTGTAATGTACACATTTATAATTTGTGTAAATGTAATCAAACCTGTAATTTACACATTTACTTCTGTTGCATCTGTAATATACAGGGCCTGATTATTGTTTACTGAATGGCCATTGTATACAATGTTGAAACTAAAACGGAAAGATTCACAGTGGAATTTACATTATGAGTCTAAATGTTCACATCAATTTAACAGCGTAGAGCAGAATATTTTCCTCTAAATGAAAATCATATCCATGATATTTGCAGAAACTAACTGGTAACTGTTGTCATTATTGTTGGCTTGTTACTGTTTTTCCTAGATTTTTCTTGGTCCTACTCTTAATTTTTGTCTCCAGTAATAAATATTCTGTGTCAAGATGCTCTTCTGTGTGAAGAAGAGTTTTGTAACTTGATAGCACACCTAAATGATGCATTTGAATGTATTTCTGTAGCAAATTCATCAAACCTGATGAAAACCTATATTCTCACTGTAAATCTTTTCTGTATTCTTAAAGTTTGAAAATATTTCAGAAAAAGTCTTCTGATTGACTTCATGCAATATAATTATATATAATTTCTCTAACAGTTTCAGTAAATGCTGAACTAGCACTAGACTCTCTAAATGTAGGGTGGAAAGATACATCTAGTAGAGACTGCATTTAACCCCTGTGTTTTCTCATTTGCAGGTCAAGCTTTGAACAAGGTGAAAAATTCCCTTATATTTTACTTTTTCTTTTTTTTTAAACAGGTCTCCTTAATACTTTCCAGTTCTGAAAATTTCTGAAAATTTCTGTCTGACCCATTTTTTAAGGTCATGGTCTTTCTTTTGAACCCAAGGAACAAATTTGATGTTTCCTTTCTGTTTTCACTTTGATGCTGGTCTTTTTTTAGCATCACTGATGGCACTGAACTATATTTATGATGTTGGTTATAGCTACATTCTATTATGATCCTGAAACTCTTTCCTTAGAATATGTTCTCAGAGATATTATTAAAGAAGACTTTTAATGTGCTTTTTATCTTAAGCAATGTTGTATTGATTTTCTCCCAGTAGCAATGGTGCTGTATATGTATTTATTTCAGTAATAATGCCTAGAAGTGGAGCAATGTACAGTAATGAAATTAATCAGAACTACAGTCATGCATGCTGGTACAGAAAAATCTTTCAGCTGATGCTTTGCAGTATTACACCTCTTTCAAGGAAAAAAAAATGAAGAAAATAGAAAAAAATTATTCTCAGCAATAAAAGAAATTCAAAAGACACAGCATTTTGAAAGGAACTGAAAGTTTTTGATCTTTGGATAACCTCTTCAACCTTATCCAAACCATTTAAGTGCCAAGAAACAGACTTCTTGTAGATTCTGAGTAACTGGATTACTCTAAGTACTGACAGCAAAGCACATGAACTGTTGGTTTTGTTACACAGTAGAAATACCTATGGAGGGACAATAAAAAATATTTTTTACCTTAATCAAGTAGCTTGTCTTATTTGACTTCTTTTATACATGAGGAAAATTAGTTGTTATTTTAGCTGAAGGTGTTCACTGGCTCAAATAATTTTAATAGCTATGGCAATAAAGAAACAGCTATGTTTATATTGTGGGGAGTGTTTTTGTTTGTTTTGGTTTTTCTTTTGAGTTGATTGTGTGAAAAAAACCATTAAATTTAATAGATCTTGGTGCAAATTAATTAATACACTACAAATGGCCCACAGCTTTCTTTTTACAACTCTAGCATTCCAGAAAATAGCCCAAAGGATACATGGATTTTAGTACCAACTTTGACAACACACTAGAAGTGCAGTGTCTGTTTCTCAGTAAAGCCTCAGCTATAATAATGATTATGTCTTTGATGTAAAACAATGCTCATGTTATAATTAGATTTTTTTTCTGTTGATGTACTGAAGGCTTGATTTTTGTGATTTTCTTCGTAAGGCTTAGATTTCTATACTCCACATATTGTTAGATGGATGCATAACATCCCAGTGGCAAAGCTTTCGATAGCCATTAATTTGAATTTCAAAGATAACAGTAGAGAATGTCTCTAATGTATAAATTATTTCTGCTCATCAGAATATCTTTGTTTTAGCTGATTTGTGGTGTTTGAAATTACACATGCTGAAAACCTTACAGAGGTGTCCCTGATGCATTTATTCAGATATGGTCTTATTTGTTGTTTAAAATGCTTGAATTATTATCTGCCTTTAGGTGTTGCTGAATTGTTAGCATTTTTCCAACAGATTTGGCATGGTGCATCTGTTTAACAATTTCTCTCTGCTAAAAGATGCTGTAATAGATCCACAGAACTGTAAACTAATGATTTAAATGAGAAAAATATCCATATAAGCTACATGTAACAGTTTAATGGAATAATGTATTTTTTTGTCAAAAGAAAGATAACCATCATTCACTGATATGTAAACCTACATATTAAACATACTGAAATTCCAATCTTTAAAGAATTTCTCTACTTTAGGAGTTAAAACATAATATCTTATGAATCTACTTCACATGGTGAAGTCTTCAAAGTTTATATAGTTCATTAACGTGGAAAAAGCTCAAAGTTGAACTTGAAATTTGACAGTTGGTATGTTTTATGATTGTTATAATTTTTAATGCTAGAAAAATAAAAATTACTATTTACCATTTAGGAACTGTTCAAGTGAGAAGTTCATTAAACGTGTCCTGGTTTCAGCTGAGACCCTAATTTTCATTCTAATGGCTGTTGTAGTGTTGTGGTTTTGATTTAGGATGCGAATAATGTTGATAACACAGTAAAGTCTTCAGTTGATTCAAAGTAGTTTTACTGTCGACACAAAATCAATGACTTTTCATCTCCTTACATGCTGCCAGGTGCACAAGAAGCTGGGAAAGCACAACCAGGACAGTTGACCCAGACTGAAAAATGGAATATTCCCTACCACATAATGTCATGTTCCAAATATAACTGGGAAAGTTAGCCAGGATGCAGATCTACTGCTTGGAAACAGAATGAGCATCAGGTTGTGAGGTTTATTTTTTCCTTCTGCATGTGGTAAGCATTTGTGCTTCACTTGTTTTAGGTATGTGTGTGTGTATATACATATATATAATTATTATTTTTTCTTCCTTTGTTATCTATCTCAACCCATGAGGGTTTTTTTCCATTCTCTTCCCTATCCCCACCAGTGGCTTCCACTGTTTCCTAATTAAACCATTTCCCAATTTTTTCTCCGCATAGTGGGAAATTCACATTTCCAGAGTAGAATTCATTGTGGTTTTTAGCTACTGATATCTGAAGTAATTCATGGTAAAATTTAATTTCAAATATTTAATATTTTATTTAGAAACTGTACAAGCAATTAAGCCCTGCTCAAAGATTATTCAAATTAGTAGAATAGTGGCTCTTGCTTCCCATGGCTGTTCTGGAAAAGGCTCACATTTGCTTGAATCTACAGGATGTCTCACTGAATAATAGAACTAAATTGTAAGTAAGTCAGGTCTTGTTTGTTGATATTATAGGAGTGCTTTATTACTTTATATTAAACATGGTAAACATTCACTACATGTCTTATAAATTAGGTAATCTATGGATTAAAAATTAAAATAATTTTATTTCTCTGATACTGGTATCTGGCTTTCTTGATGCAGTAGTAGCCAGTGAAAAATAAGAGTGTCAGACCTTACTTTAACACTGTTAACTATATTACCTCTTTTTTCTTTGTAGACTCACAGAATCAGACTACAGAATAATTTATTTTCAAGTTACCTCCTTAATAATGACTGATTCCCCCATGTTGTTGACATCCATGAACTAGATCAGACTACATTCTTTCCCACCCTCCAGGATAATTAATAAAGTAAAATTGTGCTAGCCCTAGTACCAGGATGTCTCTGGTAACTGCATGGTATTTGAGCTTTGTATCACAAGTCATAAAAGTCCAGAAAGCTTTCTGCCTGCTTTATAGCCCACCTAACCAAAATTTATCTCACCATTCTGACTGTAAGGAGAGACATGAGAGATCAAAATCTGCCTAGGTTTTATCAGATCCAGGCATAATTTTGGCTATCTTGCTTCTAAGAATTGAGCTCTCATGTTTTCTCAGGGATGATTATTAGATTGAACTGTACATACAATATAAATGCAGGAATGTAAAATACCCTGTTTCTGCCTTTCTGCACTCCTTTAGTCCAATAGTTCAGTAGTTAACATCTGGAGAAACAGATGATCTTCTGCCTTGAGAAATCCTTTTTGACAGATGTATATTCTGCACTATGAACTAATATCCCAAAGCAGTGAGAGAATAGGAAGGGTGCTTGGTTTCATTCATTGTGAAGAAAGGCTAATTCAATATTCATTTAACTAGCAAAACCAGTTACTATATAGCATTATAATTAGACATCTCACCCTGACATGTGGCTTCAAGTTATTATCCCAGTGCATATATAACATCAGATGTTTAAATATTAATTTCAGGAAGGACTATAACATCAGTAGTCCCTTGCAGGTGAGTTTCTTAACATTATGTTATGAAGTTGGTCATACATTTCTTCTCTGGTCTTCCCACTGAGTATGCAATGAATCGTAGAATCATAGAATCATAGAATGGTTTCGGTTGGACCTTCAAGATCATCAAGATCAACCATCTATCCAGCCCTACTAGGTTCAACACTACATAAAGTCATCAAATACATCTACTCTTTTTTTAAACACCTCCAGGGATGGTGACTCAACCACCTCCCTGGGCAGCCTGTTCTAATATCTGACAACTCCTTCAGTAAAGATTTTTTTTCCTAATATCCAACCTAAACTTCCCCTTACTCAACTTCAGACCTTTTCCCCTTGTTCTGACACTAGCGATGAGTAATGGAGAAGGATAGTTCAAGAGAAGGACTGCAGTCAAGTAAAGCCAAGACTTCCTAGCATTTTGGAGAAACTTCGGTTTCTCCACTGTATTTGACAGGGAAGTTTTATTTTCTGAGATTTGAACTAAGGTCAGAAGTGTCCTAGAGCTCCTTTTGTAGGAGTAGGAATGGGGTGAGTGATGCCAGTTGCTACTTGGAAAGGTCATTCACGGAAACCATTGCATAGAATATCTTACGTCCCTTCACAGTGGAAACAGATGTTTTCCATGCCACATAGACAAAGACAGTTAAACAATATCATTTTTCCACATTCCATCCTGTATAATTGTGTACCATATTGGTGCCTGCAAGTATCCTTGGGCTACTTAAAACATTTACTATATTTGGAAAATGGAAGATGAGATCAAAAGATCAGCTTAATCAAAATGCAAATTTTTATAATTTGCATTTTTAAAAAATAATGCAAATTCTCCGTAGTCTGAGTGAGTGTTGTAACTGCTGAAAAAGCAATTTAAAGATGGGGATGTATCCTTTCACTGGGTGACTGCAAAGGCTATGAATTGTGTCAACGAAATATTTCTTCTGCATATGACAGCACTGGACTAAAGGCACCCTTTCATCACTCTTTTGTAAGCATTTCTTATTATCTAACTTAGGCAGCTTCTATCTCTTTACAGTGATTTTTGAGGGTCTCTTCTCAGGAGCGTAATCCTCCTATTGAAAAAAATACTATATTTCAATCAGGCCTGCAGATTCCACCGAACAGACAGAAAAGTATATTCTCTGAACAAAAGCCTGAGGCTTTGGCATGTTCATCCCCAGTTTTGGCAGAACTATGACAAGGATCAATTATGTTCTCAGTGTTATACTTGTGTTGTTTTATCTAATGTCTATAAAAGCTTTCTGTTTATTCTCCAAATTCTGTTATCCAAACATCATTCCCCTGATGCATTACTTCCAGTTAGTTTGAGAAATCGCTTCTCCATAACTTCCTGAAGTGCATCTCAATATATTTCACTCTAATTCTTGAAAATGTTTTTAAGTGAATAATAATAAAAAATAGGATTAGGTATCTACCATATCTGACATTTTGCCTACAATATAGTAATTATTTTAAAAATTTGCACGTCAGTATATAGCATAACACAGATATTAATGGGTCTTTTGTGAATAATGGAAAGGATGAACAATAACTGCCTCCAAAATTCACTCTTTTCTTATACAGCCCAGTACCTTGAACTTTCACTCTAAAATACTTATGTTCTTGATCACTTCAATTTTAAGCAGTCACTTGGATATTTTATTTTTATTAAGATTTTTTTTATCAGTTCCTATCTTTCACCTTATTTGAACACTTTTCTGACTATAATTATTAGCAAGTCTGATTTATCTGACATTACAGAGTTCCTCTCCTAAATTTGCTACCAAAAATCTGCCTAGCTGTAATATCAGCTGAAACTATATTTGAAATTTAACCTGTATCTGAAAACAAGAGAAGATTCACGAAGTCAAAACTTGATGGTGTTTGTGGCAATCATCTCAGTGTTTATTTCAGAATCATTAATTTCATTGGGAATTGTACATTCATTCCTGCTACATTCTTGTCTTCAAAGGAAACAGGATAAATGCTAGTTTCCATTTTTGCATACTTTTCAACAAGCATGTAAAATATTTGCAGTGACAGAATGTCATTGTTTAAATATACTTTCAGTAGTACAAATGGTTACACTGTTTTTTCAAGGGTGTTTTTACTCTGTGCAATGCTCTTGCAAGATTGAATAAGACCTAATGCAAATATAACATTATGTGAGTTCATAAAAAATTATATTATCTGGCCTGAATCTGAACTCTTATAAGACAAAACTATATTTTCATATACACTTGCATGGCATCTAGCCCAGCAAATTCTTTGTTTCTTTTTGAAGCTTTGGGGCATTAATGCCACAAAAAATATTAAAGGGTAAAAGTACAACAAAGTATTTTTCTGACTGTGTGGGACTCTTGAAGAAAACAATAAATGTTGCCTTCTCTAGAAACTGAATGACAAAGTCATTTAAATATATATATTTTATGTTTCTAAGTATGCCAGTTTAGTTAATTTATTGATATTGATGTGTTGAAATTCCTGGATTAGAACTATCAGTTCCTCAACATACATATGAGAAATTTCTTCTGTTAGATTTGGAAGACATGGAATACATAGTAATATACATGAAAATTAAAGACGTGAAACTCAAGTTATAAAAATGGAATCAAGAGATAAGACTTTGGAAATCATAACAAAGATGGGATTAGAAGTATATTCTAATGCCTTGCAGTGATGAACTAGGGAGTGATGAATTTTTAACATGAAATATGTAATTGAGGATATGATGGAAAACCACAAAATACCCTCCCACAAATTAACAAAAACAGTAAAAATTTAGAAATATGAAACTGTAAATAATGTGATTAATTAAGAAAACAACTGTTTCTGAAGGAGAATTATTCTGATTCTTATAATCCCAATTCTGCAAACTCTAATCATACCAGTAGTAATACTGCTTTAAAATTTTGTGTGCATAATAGACATTTAAAAGTTGCTCTGGGAACTTTTCGTCTATATATTCACTGGTCAGAAAGCTTCATACCAATCATCTTCCATGACCTGAAAAGCATGAAAACTGTGCACTAATAACATTGTCATTACTGAACAGATGTCAGTAAGAAGTAGGTTTGTTTATTCTTTTTTACATTTTTATTAAAAGGTACATATAAAATATATCCATATCATTTTTATATACATGTATTCATTAATAAAATCTAGAAAGGAATAACTATATATGTCACGTGTTTCTAGAGTTCTTGAGAAATCAGAGAATCAGAAAGTGAAAATTATGTATGACAGAATTTACTAGGGCTTTCTTGAACAATGTGTGGAAGAACATAACA
Source organism: Porphyrio hochstetteri (assembly GCA_020800305.1). Lineage (NCBI taxonomy): Eukaryota > Metazoa > Chordata > Aves > Gruiformes > Rallidae > Porphyrio > Porphyrio hochstetteri. The sequence continues at coordinate 19,427,017 of CM036906.1, read as the reverse complement.
GGTATGTCTTAAAAAGAAGACAAATTTTCATGTTAAATAAAAGATATCTTGAAGGTGCATAGAAAGCCAGGTTCGTTGTGAAAACATATATTCCACAAAGTTTTAATGTTACATTAAAACACAGAAACCTCCCGGAGGAAACAGATAACTCCATTTTGAGGAATCACATAATTTAACAATATGGATTGTGTCTGAAGTTGACCACACTTTATAACATAAATGGAGACACTTCTTGATAGATATAATTCTCTAACAAATCCGTCTGAGTTGTGGTCCAACATGTAGTGTCAGACTCACCTCTGTGCCTGGGAAGATCATCGAACAGATCCTTCTAGAAGCTATGCTGAGGCACATGGAGGACAGGGAGGTGATCCAAGACAGTCAGCATGGCTTTACTAGGAACAAGTCCTGCCTGAGAGATACAGATTTGATGGGTGGACTGTTCAGTAGTTAAAGAATTGGCTGGATGCTTGCATCCAGAAGGTGGTGGTCAATGGCTCCAAGTCCATATGGAAGACGGTGAAAAGTGGTGTTCCTCAGGGGTCTGTCCTGGGAGTGGTTCTGTTTAATATCTTTATTAATGATATTGACAGTAGGATTGAGTGCACCCTCAGCAAATTTACAGATGACACCAAACTGAGTGGGGAAGTTAATGTGCCAGAGAGATGGGATGCCATCCAGAGGAACCTGGACAGGCAGGCGAAGTTGGCCCAGGTGAACCTCATAAGGTTTAATGAAGCCAAGTGCAGGGTCCTGCACCTCAGTCAGGACAATCCCTGCTATCCATACAGGTTAGGAGAGGATGTGCTTGTAAGCAGCCCTGAGGAAAAATACTTGGGAGTACTCATGGATGAGAAGCTGGACATGAGCCACCAATGTGCATCTGCAGCCCAGAAGGCCAACTGCATCCTGGGCTGCATCAAAAGAAGTATGGCCAACAGATGGAGAGAGGTGATTCTGCCCCTCTACTCTGTTCTGGTGAGACCTCACCTGGAATAATGTGTCCAGCTTTGGAGCTCTCACCACAAGAAGGACATGAACCTGTTGGAGTGTATCCAGAGGAGGGCCACAAAAATGATCAAAAGGCTGGAGCACCTATCCTAGGAAGATAGGCTGAGAGAGTTGAGCTTGTTCAGCTTGAGGAAGAGAAGACTCTGGAGGGACCTTATAGCAGCCTTCCAGTACCTGAAAGGTGCCTATAAGAAAGCTGGGGAAGAACTATTCACAAGGGCATGTAGCAATAGGATGAGGGGTAATGGTTTTAAACTAGAAAAGGGGAGATTTAGCTTGCATATTAGGAAAAAACATATTCTATATGATGGGGGTAGATCACTGGAACAAGTTGTCAGAGAGGTAGTGGAGGCCCCATCCCTGGAGATATTCAAGGTCAGGCTTGATGGTGCTTCAAATGACCTAATCTAACAAAGATGTCCCTGCTTACTGCAGGGGGTCTTGGACTAAGCGACCTCTAAAGGTGCCTTCCAAACTTACACATTCTATGATTCTATGCAGAACTGATCCCTGATATCCTCTATGATGCTGTTACATATGTTTTGCAATAACATGAGCAAAATTTTTTTAAAACCATTAACACAAAGCAACAGCTAGATGTTTTGGAATTTCTGCCTTGATGTTAGAAGCAAAGAAAATCAAATAATTGACAATAAGGGGCTATAAAGTGTATGTCAGTACTGATGGAAAACAGGTCTGTAAATCACAATTTTTCTGCTTTTTTGACCTTACTGGCATTCTTTCTCAAGTTGTCTCAGTACATGGGATTTATTTGGCCATGAGATACTGTATGGCTTGTTACTGTATGCCAAGTGGATGAAGAGAAATATTTTTTCTCACATTTAAGGAAGTCTTTCTAGAGCAGGAATGACTATTCCTCTTGGGGAATTTGACCTGTCACCTTTACATAAAAAGTCCACCTTTATTCAATTATGAAAATCATTTATAGCACTGATGATCAACTATTATTTCAAAACACTCTTATTTTATTAGTCAGATTGTGTAAGGGAAAATCAATGTTTTAAAAGTAATTGGAAAATGTTGCATTTTATCTAACAAACTTAGAATTTTATTCTAAATATTTAATATTATACATAATTTCAATTTCATTTCATCTCCAGTATTTATTACATAAACTGTTAAACTGTGACTGGTTAGTTTCATAATCTGGTTGCAAGTGAAGTAAGGATACATTAGGTATCCATATCTCACTATCTTTTCTCTGCATTTGGTTAAACGTTTTTTTCTCATATAGACACTTTTACATATGCCTATATCAGCTTTGCACTACAGAATAAAATATCTTCCATAAAATTCATCTCATCTAGCTCTCAATTTTCATTACTAAACTTGGTGTGGTTTAAGAAGACTCTTGCCCCCTAAACACATTTAAGATTGCCCTTGTCCCTCATGAAACATTAAATTAATAATTTTTATAATTCTTAACAAGCCAGTTTTAGGTAAAAGGGACAGCTAGGTTAACAATGTTAAAAAGGAAACATTTTGTTTTCCTTATTAATATTTTGAAATGTCACAGTTGACAAAGTATATTCTTTGAATGTATTTATAGATAAGTGCTTTTCCAGATCACTAGGTAAGAAAAGGTTGGTGTCCCCCCACCCCAAATTAACAGACAAGGCTGGTGAGAAAAATGCAATATTGCCTTGGTAGGAAGGAGAAAAAAAAAAAAAAAGAAAAGAACATTTCAAAAGAACAGCATAGGTGAGAGTAGTATCTATAGTACCAACAATAAAAGATGGAATAGTGCAATTTTAGTACAATTAGAAGCATTGATGTGTACTGATTAAAAAAAAAACCCAAACAACCAAACAACAGGCTCTGGAAATTTCAAAGGATTGATACAAATTGAATATTGGTGTTCCAAACATTATTCTTTTGTCACATATAACTTCAGTTCCTAATACCCTGAACCTTATATATCCTTTCCTTATTTTAATTAGTAAGAAAATAAAATCCTCAGTGAACTACAGCTGATTCTGATATTAAGTCCCAAATTTTATCAGTCTGGGCAATTTAAATACCTGGGAATGATATAGAAATAGCATTGCTTATGATAATAATTTTGATTACCTCATTGGGAATGAGGTAGAATTTTCATAGTTGCTGGGTTGTATTTTTGTCTGACCTTCAATATGGTTAATTACAGAACAGGAGTCACCCATGATGATGGAATAGAAAATAAAAATTAAATGTAGTACGAAAGCATTCTTTTCTTAACACTGACTCTTGCTAACAAGCACAGAAGATACACTAACACGTTCTCTGCAGGATGTTCAATTTGGGAAATTGACTAAAGGAGTTGAAAGTAGAAATTGGTCCCTTTTGATAGAACCACTGTTTGTCGAATATATAGTACGTCTATTAAGATAATATTTATAATATCCTAAAGAGATAGCAAAATGTGTTTGAAAGACTGTACAGTTAAAATATGGGCTTGCCTTTGTCAGTTACTAACATATATTGTTTATATATGTAAATAGAATTGTATGGTATGAATGATTAGTCAAAGTCAAGATATTCCATCTAACATATGTCACAAATGAAATATGATTTTTAAAAAAAAATTCAGATATGAAAGAATCACCACTGTAAAAATTTTCCACCCAGGGCTACAGAAAGTCCAATATCACATAATTGTTTTCATACTTCTTCTATAACACTTAAATACAAGTTAGATTGATTATGTCATATTTTAAGGTAAATCTGAGACCATAAGATATCTATACTTGACCATATACTGTCTGATTTTCAAATGCTCATTTACTGTGATGGTGGTAGAGTGTACACTAGAATTATACCATTGGTAGCTACAATATTCCAAGATGTTCTGTTGAATTTGTGCAGGCTAAATACTATACTGTTATTTTAGAGTAGAAGGAATGTGAAAGCACTTACTCTGGCTGTCCCTTTTAATATATCTACACATATTTGAGACTCAGAGTTTTCAGCAACTTCTTTCAGAAATTGTTTTTATGTTTTCAGTTCTCTGCACTATTTTTGTACAATTGTCCTGATAACATGATTATTTCATCCTAGATTCGAGTATTACATTAATCATTGCCTTAGAGGTTAAGTAAAGGTTTTGCTACTTGTCCCTGATTGAAGCTGAACTTTTCTAGAAAATGCACCTAGTCTTCAATTTTGGATTATAAATAAAAAGACCATTATACTAATTCATCAAAATGTTTTTTAATCATTTTGTTGCAGTTTCTGAAACAAAATTATTTTTAAAAAATCAAGAATTACATTATCATAAAATTATAGAATTTTAGACTCATAGAATCATAAAATGCTTTGGGTTGGAAGGGACCTTAAAATCATCTAGTTCCAACCCACTCTTCCACGGGCAGGGGCACTTTCCACAAGAAGGTGGACATTTTCTGATTTATCTTATAATCTCTTCTTTTCAGCTATTCAGACAAATAAAATAGCAATGCAAGAAATCTGAAAGATTAGAACAAAAAATAATACCACAAGATAAAAAGATGAAAAAAGTTCATAAATACAGGTATTGACATACAGTATCTTTGGGAATAAAAAATGAGAAGTTGGTTCTGTTGCAATGCAAATAGTAAATTAATAATGAAAATGCAAATGATTTAGTACTAGAGAAAGGGGAAAAGTCAACAACAGTCACTCATTATTAATTCAAATCCCTCAATTCGAATGCCTAATCTGATTTATAATTCTGTTTTCAAAGACATTGAGCATCAGCAACTCCATTTAAATTGTAGGTGCTCAGTAAATGGAAGGTCAAGTCAAGTTTGCTTAATACAGACAGATTTCAATATTTAATGTAAACACACAGCTTCTAAAACTTTCATCTGAATAGAATGTCAGAGTGTTATAAAGAAGGATAAATAGAAAAAGAGGGGGGAAAAAGAAGTATGTGTGTGTACCTGATATCTACTTAGACAGATTTTTAGCCTAAAAATTTGTTTTTTCATGAGCCAGCAATGTGCCCTCAAGGGCAAGAAGGCCAGTGGTAGATGGGGTGCCTTAAAAAGAGTGTGGCCACCAAGTCAAGGGTGGTTCTCCTCCCTGTCTACTCTGCACTGGTGATTTCTGGGCTCCTGAATTAAAGAAAGGCAAGGAACTACTGGAGGGAGTCTAGAGGAGGCCTACAAAGATGATGCGGGAACTGGAGAGTCTCTCATATAAGGTAAGGCTGAGAGAGCTCGGTCTCAGCGAGGTTGCTCAAAGAGGTTATAGAGTCTCCTTTGGAGATAACTCAAAACCCACCTGGACATGGTCCTGTGCAACCTAATCTAGGTGATCCTGCTTTAGCAGGGTACTTGGAATAGATGATTTTCAGAGGTCCCTTCCAACCCCTACTGTTCTGTGATTCTGCAATCAGAAGGCGGCTGAAATATGCCATGGCTAGGAGAATCTGTGGAAACTCAGTGAAGAAACAACAGAATTCACAGTTTCCATGGAATGATGGGTGGAACTGGTCTAGACACACTTACAGATCTCAGGATGAACTGGTACTGTAAACCTTAAAAGATCAGAGTAACTAAACATCTCTCTATTTCTGAGGATCACCCAGTAGCCTGCTTTCAAATACAGTTCTTCAAAGTTCTCTGGCCAAAACAGTGATGTAATCACTGCATTAAAAACCCAGGGGGATTGTGGATTCTCCTTCTCTGGAAATATTCAAGACCCATCTGAATGCCTATCAGTGCAACCTGTCCTAGGGAACCTGCTTTGACAGGGGGGTTAGATTTGATGATCTCTTGAGGTCCTTTCCAACCCCTATGATTCTGTGATAAAGGCAAGGAAAGATCATTCTACAATTAGCCTCACGAGCAAAACAGACTCAACACCGAATAAAGGAAAGAAAACTCTCTAATTTATTACACTGCAGTACACACACAATGAAACCAGAGTTGGATAATGAGAAGTACTTCCAGATCTTAAAACACCTTTCTGCACCACTCCTTTCTTACCAGACTTAACTTTAGTCATGATTTCATTCCCTTCTTCCCTCCTCATTATGGCATGGGGAGGGGCAGGAAATGGGGTTTTCAGTCAGTTCCTCGTGAGTTGGTTTCCTTCTTAGCCAGGGGGTGGGGGCATTTCTCATACCCTTCCCCTGCGCCAGTGTGGGGTCCCACCCACAGGAGACAGTCCTCCATGAATTTCTCCAACGTGAGTCCTTTCCCACAGGGCTTCAGCTCTTCACCAGCTGCCCCTTTGTGGGCCAGTTTTGTGGGGTGCAGTCATAAATCATAGAATGTCTCTCAGTCTCCTGAGCCCAGACTGCTCCAGTGGGGTCCCCTACGGAGTCACTAACCTTCCTCCCCAGCAAAGGTGCTCCAGTGTAGATCTCTCTCTAGCTCATCTCTGTGCCTCAGTCTCTCTCAATCAGCTGCAAGTGCTGGCAGAGGCTTGCTCCAACATGAGTCATGGCATCTTCTGTAGGTCTCCACCTGCTCCAACGTGGGGCCTCTCCACAGGCTGCAGGTGGGGTCTCTGCCTTTTCCATGGACTGCAGGGGGACACCTGCTCCACCATGGTCATCAACATGGGCGGCAGGGGCATCTTTCTCTCTGGCACCTGAGGCACCTCCCCCAGTTCCCTTCACTGACCTTGGTGTCTGCAGAGTTTCTTACATTTTCTCACTCCCATCTCTTTTGGCAAAAAGTAGCTACCAGCATTTTTTTTTTTTTTGATGTGATTAAGAGAGGCACTATGACCATCGCTGATTGTCTCGGCCTTCATCAACAACTCCAGCCTTGAGTTGCCTGGTGTTTACTCTGCTGGGCCTGCAGAGAGCTTCTAGCTGCCTCTTGCAGAAGCCACCTCTGTGCCACCGCCACCCCCCCAATCCCCCCAAATGCAGCCACACAAAAATACAACACTAATAGATATTACTAGCCATACGTGTGTGTGTGTATGTATAGATAATTAGATTCTGTTGAGGAAACATTACATTATGTTATCAGGAACTCACAACTTAAAGAAATCTTTAAAGGACAACCACCAGCTGACATTAGAATGTCAGAAGTATAAACGCAAATGATCAGTGATCAACTAGTGCTTTTTACTATTGATAAGACTTGTTATGAAGGTAAGAAAGTGTGGTGATTCAGCCCCAACCAGTGACTGAGCACCACATGCTGTTCACTCACCCCCAAAGGAGAAACAGATAGAGCCTCCATGGGTTGGGATAAGGACAGTTTACTGACAAAATCACCATGAAGGGAGAACAATAACGGCTCACAGCAAATTTCACTCACACCCAGTGATAATTGAATACTGCACAATACAAGGACTGACCCAACACCCAGGCCACACTCAGACTGTCCTGGAGGCACCCAGGAGTGCCCCTCCCCAACCAGCCCCTTTTATGGGGAAGTGATGTCAGGTAGTGTGAAAAACAGCCCGGGCTAACTCAGCTCACCTGGGCTGACTGCTTGGGGAAGTTGACTTTTGTCTGGACAGAACCAGGACAGAAAGGAAATAAGGGAAAAATATGCAACCTTAGTAAATCTGAATACATATAGTAAAATTTCTATAGAACATGGACTTTAGAGACCAATACAGAAAGACCAAGTAAGAGGACCTTGTTAGCAAATGCAAAAAGGTAACCCCAAAAGAACACAAAAGCAAGGAGGAGATTCACCACTTCGAGAACATACCCTTCCGGGTAAAGAACTTGAAATACTGAAGGGGTCACTGTATCTCCCAAAGCTTCTTCCTGATAAATACCGTCATCATTGAGAATAGGACATTAGAGAGTGGCAGCAGAACTGCAAATGTAAACCCAAAGTTTCTGTGCATTGCTTTGAAATGAGTTACAAGATTTAAATTTTTTTCTTGTAAGTATCATTTAAATAGGATTAATAATTACTTTTCAATAAGAATTCGATTAATATGAGAGCACTTGTCCTGGTTTCAGCTATGATGGAGTTAATTTTTTTTTTTAGCAGTGAATGGAATGCCATGTTTGGGTGTTAGCATGAGAATAGTGCTGATAGCACCCTGATGTTTCCGATTTGTTGCCGGGCAATGAAGTACCTTTCTCAGCTCTGCATACTTCCTTACTAGTGAGAAAGGAGGGGACGCAGCCAGGACAGGTGACCCGAATTGGCCAAAGAGGATATTCCATACCAGTTACGTCATGCTCAGTATAAGGGGGGACTGGGGGGAAGAGGGGGAGACAATGCCAGGACGTGCAGTTTATGGGGACGGTTGGGTTGTCTGGGACGGGCTCTAAGCTGTGCGGCCTGAGTTGTGTGGTTTGGTGAGAAATTGCATTGTGTATCACCAGTTTCATCTATTTTGTGCTTTAAACTTATGTTATTGTTATATCTAGTTTTCTGTTATTGTTTAGTAAACTATCCTTATCCCAACCTGCGTGGTTCTGCTTTCTAGGTTGTGGTTTCTTTTCCTCCTTTCTTCCTTCCCTTTTTCCCCTTCCCCCAACTTTCCTTCCTCCTTCCTTTTAAAAGTACAAGCGACTGTGTGGGGTGCGGCCCCCGGCTGGGGCAAAACCACGACAGTTATTTTGGTGCCCAACGTGGGGCACGAACGGTTGGGATAACGGTAGATCTGACCCTAACTATCGCAATTAAGATAAGCACTGTTGTTTAAGCAATCTCTGGTCACCATGCTGTGGTATTTATTCACAAGGCTGTGGCAGCAAAACCACCGCATGCTGTATACAATCCTGGCAGGATTCTTTACTCTCTCAGGTGTGCTGCTCCCGTATTTGTTCCCATACTTCATTATAGTGTATTTTATGATATCGGTCTATGATACAATAATATCGATGATCATGAGCTTAAGCTGGTACTTGTATGAGGTTTTGCTGTCCTGTCCATTCTTTGGACAGGGAGGGGTTAATAACAGCAGCCGGTATGGTGGGGGCACTGCTTTCTTTTCCTTTGGGCTAAATACAACAGCTCTTAGGGCAGTTTTTGAAAATCTTCAATATCTCTGGGATATTCAAACTAGCATTTTGCTATTGGTAGGTTTGGTGCAGATGGTTCAGTTTTTGTTATATATCAAGCATAGGTTTATGAATACCACTGAAGAGCTTTCTCCGAGACAGAATAATCACGAGTGGCAGGGCATGTGGCAAAGTATGGGCAAGTACCTAGGTACTTTCTCACGCCCGATGGTTTGGAATTTCACTCCTGAACAGTTACAAGACCCCGATCAAGTGACTGCATACCTAAGGAAAAATTGCTGTAGGTTTCCCAGAGATGGACACCTTACTGCACTGTGCTGGGCTCTGGCCACTATTTATCAAACACTGCTTGATAGCAGGCAGCACTGTCAGCACTGTCAGCACTGTCAGGGAGAAGGGAAAGGAAACAGACTGGCAGATACTATAGCTGCTGCAACCACTGGGGCTGACACTGCAGCTACTGCAACCCCTGTGACCGACACTGCAGCTACTGTAATCTCTACAGCAGACACTGCAGATGATCAGAAAAACCAACCCACACCAGTGTCTGTTGCTCCCGTACAAAAGAGGAAAGGCACAAAGAAATCAGTTCGCATAGTGACGGATAAGGATGATGATCAACCAGGATCATCTCGAGGATATCAGGATGAGGCAGAACCAGAGATTGTTACCCGATCCCTGACTCTGAGTGAGCTGCGTGAGGTTCGAAAAGATTTCACTCGCCACCCAAGTGAGCACATTATCACTTGGTTGCTCCGATGTTGGGATCACGGGGCCAGTAGTTTGGAATTAGAAGGCAGAGAGGCCAAGCAGTTGGGATCCCTAGCTAGAGAAGGAGGAATTGACAAAGCAATTGGGAGGAGGCCGGAAATCCTCAGCCTCTGGAGGCGACTACTGTCAAGTGTGCAGGAAAGATATCCCATAAAGGAATATATTACATGCCAGACACCCAAGTGTAACAGCATAGAGACAGCTGTCCAGCACCTGAGAGAATTAGCTGTACGGGAGAAAATTTATTATGATCTGGACAATTCATGGCTTCCCGCTGATCCCGATGAAGTCCTATGCACTCCAGATATGTGGCCTAAGGTTGTACGAAGTGCATCCTCAGAGTACACCCATTCACTGGCAGCAATTGACTGGGATGATATGGATCCGCCAACCTTAAATGACGTGGCCTGCCGACTCCGGAAATACCAAGACAATGTTTCCCTCTCCGTCATTGCAGCAGTAGAGAAACTGGTTCAACGACTTGACAACAATGTGTCCAACTCCCAACCCGTATGGAGCAATGTTGCAGCTACTGGGAGAAAGCGTCCATCGTTCCAAGAGGGAGAATACACACCACGACGTACATTGTGGTTTTCCCTGCTTGATCATGGAGAGGACATGAGGAAATGGGATATGCAGCCCACCTCAGCCCTTCGAGCACGAGTAAATGAGCTGCGGGGTAAAACATTCGCACAACGAGATTCTGCCAGGAAGAAGGCTGCACCAGTTTCTACTGGGCAGTTCCCTAGACCAACTGGAAGGCCTACCTATATGTCTGATGTGCCTGATCCTTTTGAAGGGACCTCTAAGTCCTTTATGCAACCAGTGGAAAACAAATATGATCAGCAGCAATAGAGGGGCCCTGCCTCCAGCCAGGTGGAGGAGAGGGATAATCGGGTTTATTGGACTGTGTGGATCCGATGGCCTGGCACGTCAGACCCACGAGAGTACAAAGCTCTGGTGGATACTGGTGCCCAGTGTACTCCAATGCCATCGAATCATGAAGGGGTAGAACCCGTTTGTATTTCTGGAGTGACAGGGGGATCCCAACAACTAACTGTGCTAGAAGCTGAGGTGAGCCTAACTGGGAAGGACTGGGAAAAACACCCCATTGTGACTGGTCCAGAAGCTCCGTGCATTTTAGGTATAGATTATCTACGTAGAGGGTATTTTAAAGACCCAAAAGGGTACTGGTGGGCTTTTGGAATAGCTGCTTTGGAAACAGAAGAAATTGAACAATTGTGTGCCTTGCCTGGACTCTCGGAGGATTCTGCTGTTGTGGGGTTGTTGAAGGGTGAAGAACAGCAAGTGCCAGTTGCTACGACGACGGTGCACAGACGACAATACCGTACTAACCGAGATTCCCTGATTCCCATCCATAAGCTGATTCGTCAACTGGAGGATCAGGGAGTGATCAGCCAAACCCACTCACCCTTTAATAGTCCCATATGGCCAGTGAGGAAGTCCAATGGAGAGTGGAGGCGGACAGTAGATTATCGTGGCCTAAATGAAGTCACTCCAGGTATGAGTGCTGCTGTGCCAGACATGTTAGAGCTCCAGTATGAATTGGAATCGAAGGCAGCCAAGTGGTACGCCACAATCGACATTGCGAACGCTTTCTTCTCGATCCCACTGGCGCCAGAGTGCAGGCCACAGTTTGCTTTCACTTGGAGAGGCATCCAATACACTTGGAATCGTCTGCCCCAGGGGTGGAAACATAGCCCCATCATCTGCCATGGACTAATCCAGAATACACTGGAAAAGGGTGAAGCACCAGAGCACTTGCAGTATATTGATGACATCATTGTATGGGGCAACACAGCAGAGGAAGTTTTTGAAAAAGGAAACAGGGTAATTCAAATCCTTTTAGAAGCCGGTTTTGCTATAAAACGAAGTAAAGTCAAGGGGCCTACGCGAGAAATCCAGTTTTTAGGAATAAAATTGCAGGATGGGCGTCGTCAGATCCCAATGGACATTATTAATAAAATAGCAGCTATGTCTCCACCAAGCAACAAAAAGGAAACACAAGCTTTCTTAGGTGTTATAGGTTTTTGGCGACTGCATGTCCCAAACTACAGTCTCGTTGTGAGCCCACTCTACCATGTAACTCGAAAGAAGAATGATTTCCAATGGGGCCCTGAGCAACAGCAAGCCTTTGAGCAGATCAAACGCGAGATAGTCCATGCAGTGGCCCTTGGGCCTGTCCGGACAGGGACAGACATTAAAAATGTGCTCTACACTGCAGCTGGGGAGAACGGCCCGACCTGGAGTCTCTGGCAGAAAGCACAAGGGGAGACTCGAGGTCGACCGCTGGGGTTTTGGAGTCGGGCCTACAAAGGATCTGAGGCCAATTATACTCCAACAGAAAAGGAAATACTGGCCGCCTATGAAGGGGTTCGAGCCGCCTCAGAAGTGATTGGAACTGAAGCCCAGCTCCTCCTGGCACCCCGACTGCCGGTGCTGGGCTGGATGTTGAAAGGGAAGGTTCCTTCTACACACCATGCCACTGATGCTACGTGGAGCAAGTGGGTTGCACTAATTACACAGCGGGCTCGAATAGGAAACCCCAATCGCCCAGGAATCGTGGAGGTGATCACAGACTGGCCAGAAGGCAAAGATTTTGGGATGTCACCAGAGGATGAGGAGGTAACACGCGCTGAAGAAGCCCCACCCTACAACGAACTGCCAGAGAATGAGAAGCGATATGCCCTGTTCACTGATGGGTCTTGTCGCATTGTGGGTAAGCATCGGAGATGGAAAGCCGCTGTATGGAGCCCTATAAGAAGAGTAGCAGAAGCCACTGAAGGAAAAGGTGAATCAAGCCAGTTCGCTGAGGTGAAGGCCATCCAGTTAGCCCTGGACATTGCTGAGAGAGAAAAGTGGCCAAGGCTCTACCTTTATACTGATTCATGGATGGTGGCGAATGCCCTGTGGGGGTGGTTGCAGCAGTGGAAAAAGAACAACTGGCAGCGTAGAGGCAAACCTATATGGGCTGATGACTTATGGCAAGATATCTCTGCTCGGTTAGAGAAACTTGTTGTAAAGGTACGTCATGTCGACGCCCATGTACCTAAGAGTCGGGCCATGGAGGAACATGAAAACAACCATCAGGTAGATAAGGCTGCTAGGATTAAAGTGGCTCAGGTAGATCTAGACTGGCAACATAAGGGTGAATTATTCATGGCTCGATGGGCTCATGATACCTCGGGTCATCAAGGGAGAGATGCAACATATAGATGGGCTCGGGATCGAGGGGTGGACTTGACCATGGACGCCATCGCACAAGTTGTCCACGAATGTGAGACATGTGCTGCAATCAAGCAAGCTAAGCGGTTAAAGCCCCTTTGGTATGGAGGACGGTGGATGAAATATAAATATGGGGAGGCTTGGCAGATTGATTACATCACCCTCCCACAAACCCGCCATGGCAAACGTTATGTGCTTACAATGGTGGAGGCAACTACCGGCTGGCTAGAAACATATCCCGTACCCCATGCCACTGCTCGAAATACAATTCTGGGCCTTGAAAGGCAAGTCCTCTGGCGACATGGTACTCCAGAAAGAATCGAGTCAGACAATGGGACTCATTTCCGAAACACTCTTATAGACACCTGGGCCAAAGAGCATGGCATTGAGTGGGTGTACCACATTCCTTATCATGCACCGGCCTCTGGGAAAATTGAACGATATAATGGACTTTTAAAAACTACACTGAAAGCAATGTGTGGTGGGACATTCAAGCATTGGGATACACATTTGGCCCAAGCCACGTGGTTAGTTAACTCTAGGGGATCTACCAATCGGGCTGGCCCTGCCCAGTCAAAATTTCCACGTACTGTAGAGGGAGACAGAGTGCCAGTAGTGCATATGAAGAGTGTATTGGGAAAGAGAGTTTGGGTCATCCCTGCTTCAGGCAAAGGTAAACCCATGTCTGGAATTGTTTTTGCTCAAGGACCTGGCTGTACTTGGTGGGTAATGCAGAGGGATGGAGAAGTTCGATGTGTACCTCAAGGGGATTTGATTTTGGGTGAGAATAGCCAATATAATTAATAAAGTAGAACTTATAATAATTGCCAAATAACCCATTATTGTATATTCATTATTGTTATGATTGCTGTATGTTGTACCATAGCATTATAGCCGGAGTCATACAAGTTAATGAAGAATGAGTGCCATGATGATGGAACTAAAGCCTGGCCTCTCTAGAACTTTTTTCTCCCTTTGAAAATAAACTCTGACCCACAGACTATGAGCATGGACCATGCCAGGTGTATCAGTCAAGAGCCTGAGATGCAGCATGCAACGAGCCAATGGAACATACAATTATCCTGAGAAACTGTTACGACAAATGGAGCCTGAAAATCATGGACTAAATGAACTCAACAACTTCAGAGGGATGATTCACAGACTGAGGGAATAAGATCTGTATGCACATATGTGTGCATATATGTGTACATACATATATGGGTGTGTGAAACATGAAACTGGTTGTACCCAAAGAAAATTGTTGGATCTGGTCATGACGTAAATGGTATGGAATAAGGGGTGGATAATGTCCTGGTTTCAGCTATGATGGAGTTAAACTTTTTTTTTAGCAGTGAATGGAATGCCATGTTTGGGTGTTAGCATAAGAATAGTGCTGATAGCACCCTGATGTTTCCGATTTGTTGCCGGGCAATGAAGTACCTTTCTCAGCTCTGCATACTTCCTTACTAGTGAGAAAGGAGGGGATGCAGCCAGGACAGGTGACCCGAATTGGCCAAAGAGGATATTCCATACCAGTTACGTCATGCTCAGTTTAAGGGGGGACTGGGGGGAAGAGGGGGAGACAACGCCAGGACATGCAGTTTCTGGGGACGGTTGGGTTGTCCGGGACGGGCTCTAAGCTGTGTGGCCTGAGTTGTGTGGTTTGGTGAGAAATTGCATTGTGTATCACCAGTTTCATCTATTTTGTGCTTTAAACTTATGTTATTGTTATATCTGGTTTTCTGTTATTGTTTAGTAATCTATCCTTATCCCAACCTGCGTGGTTCTGGTTTCTAGGTTGTGGTTTCTTTTCCTCCTTTCTTCCTTCCCTTTTTCCCCTTCCCCCAACTTTCCTTCCCCCTTCCTTTTAAAAGTACAAGCGACTGTGTGGGGTGCGGCCCCTGGCTGGGGCAAAACCACGACAGCACTTTAAATTCTTAACTGTTGTTACACATCTAGTTCCATATTTTGTAGTAGGAGATGGTCTTGTTCATATTAAAAGTATCAATTAATACAGAAAAGTAAAACCTAACTATAAGAATCAGGTAGGCTTTGATACAATATGCTGGAAAGCTAATCAGCAGAAGAAAAAATTTTTACTGAAAGAGTTGTCAGGGCTTGGAACAGGCTGCCCAGGGAGGTGGTTGATTCACCTTCCCTGGATGTGTTCAAAAAAAGGGTAGGTGAAGTACTAAGGGATATGATTTAGTTAAGGATGAGAATGGTTGGACTTGATGATATTAAAGGTCTTTTCCAACCTTGTGATTCTGTGAAAACCTTTCTTGATTTGATGAAGTGAAGCACCCTGCAAACAAGGAATTGGTTTATTTCAAAGATACATGGGTAACATGTATGAAATCATAAAATGTAAGCAGAATTAGCAGTACAGTATGGATACTAAATATTTTAATATTCAAAGCAACGTATTCTTAAAATTATACTGTAACACCTATGACTCAGTCTTTTAATATCTATAATCAGAGATTATTTTCAGGTTGAACACATGAAAGAACTATGACAACCAATCTTAGAAAGTCTTTTAAAATATCTAATTTTTAAAGTAAATATCTCATCAGCATTCCACTGAAAACAATAGCATTGGAGTGATGGGATACACTTTAAAAATATCTAAGTAAAATAACTAAGGGGTCTAGTCTTTACTCCAACTCCTTGGCAGTGCTGCCGAACTAGGAACTGGAGTGTAGGACCAATGATTATTTCTATTTCAGTCTATGCTAATTTCAGTTGCTATATGTGAATAAAGATTGAAACTACTTTGTATATATAAATGAAACTAAAAGTAATATTAAATAAATATAAGATATAAATTCAATCTGCAATAAGTTATGAAATAGTGCTTCCAAAGTAATAATAAATTATCTTTTCTATGTGTTTTAAGAGAAGACTTACTTGAGTTCTTTTCCCACATGTTAAGTGTTTAAAAAGTCAGTCCTATCCATGACTTAGCTATGCCATTATCTGTAGACACGGGGTCAGGAGCTCATGGAGTTAATAGAGGTAGCACGCCTAATGTTTCCTACTCAAGTTTTCCATGAGGGAGGAAAGGGCAGCACAGTAAAACCTTCTGACTATAATTCATTCAACTATGCCCTGTAGTGTTCAATTAAGAGGTGTGACCCTGCAAAGCAACTTCTCAATTGGCAAAGTGCGGAAGGTTGATAGTATAGGTGACCACTAAATTACTTCTCTACCTCAATTTACCCCAGCTTTGGGAGAAAAAAATGTTTTAAAAAAATTTCAGTGTCTAATGACCTCAGGTAAAATTCTAGTTACACCAAAAGTTTTCTGTAAAAGAAATTATGAGATTATTCTATCATAAATCATAGTTTTTAAAAAGTAAATGAAAATATATATAATTTGATATATTATTTCCTACTTAAATGGACATCTAATAGTGTCTGTAGGTAAATATGCCGTATTATCTACATATGAACTAGGAATGTAGAATCTGAATGGAAATAAGCTGTTTTCAAACCTTTGATTGTTTGCCTCTGCTTTGAATTGTTTCCAGCTGTTGATCCGTCGGAAGAAATAAGGCACAGCAAAGCACACTACAGTATTTCTACAGTGCTTGCACACTAGCATTTTCCTAAGGCTGTACAAGCAACATTTGCTTCTTTGTTCCTGAACTCTTTACTGACTATATTAAGGTTCTCTGTTTGCTTTACTACATAATTTACAGCATCATTTCCCCTACTTGTTGTTGTATATAAACTTTTTCATCAGTTGTTGCAAATATTTTTTGTAAACTTAAATAATAAATTTATTTGGAAAGTTACTTAAATCTGTTCTCTTATTTTGGTCAAAACGGACTTTTTTTGTTCTTTTCTGAAACAATTTTTAGAAGATCTACATATACAATTCTGTAAAGGTAGCAAGAGAAAAAAATGTTAAAAATTTAAGGAAATCAGTGCAAGATGGCATGAGAAAAATAGGTCATTAACATACAAAAGGTTCAGCTTATTTTCTAATGAATTAGGTATTCATGGAGAACACATTTAAAAAAAAGACAAAGTTGTGTTTTTTTAGAAACTAATGTGTTTTTCTACAATTTGTGATTGAATAGTTACTTAAATGGATCTGAAGTACTGCTAGGAAATTGCTAAATCTTAATCCATTTCAGTAAGAATTGTTATAAAATAGTTAATCTTAGAGTTCATGGTAGTTGGATAATTATTTTTGTTCTGATATTTTTAATGCTTTGTTATTGACATTCTTAAGAGTAATTCTATAATAGTCATTACATTGTCCTGGGAAATCTGTTTAATATTCTAAATGAGGTTTTTCCTCATGTTTATAAAATAATTTACCTGAAGCACTAATTCAAGCTAGATTGGTTAAGAGAAAGAGCAATATTTAAAAGAAGATTTCCCAAAGTTATTGTGGGCTTGTTTGGTTGTTTCTATAGTTTTCAGATGACAGTATTTGACAATCTTTAGAACATGACTTCATTTTGAAACTAATATGGGATTCTGATCCAAAACACCTCTGGAGGCTGGTCACATTATAAATGGTAGATACTATCACACAATAGGGGAGCTGCTTAGCAGCTGTTTATAGCTAATATGATGATTTAATTAAAGACATGATCAAACAGTGCAATCTGTTTAAACTGGTTTGCTAATAGAAAAATGTATTATTCTTTTTTACTTGTATGCCATTTAATTTTATGTTTTGAAAAAGAAATTACTGCAGCCAGAAGCATTCCTTCTTGCCATACCAAATCCAGCCCACGTATGTAAAGGGTGAGTGTCAGGAGGACAGAGACAGGCTCTTTTTCTCTCAGTGATGTGCAATGATAGGATGAGGGACAATCGGTGCAAGTTGGAGCACAGGAGGTTCCATGGAAAGAGAAGGAACAACTTTTTCACTGTGAGGGTGACGGAGCACTGGAACAGACTGTCCAGAGAGCTTGTGGAGTCTCCTTCTCTGGAGACATAAAACACTTGCCTGGACAAATTATTTTGTGACATAATCTAGGTGATCCTGCTCTGGCAGGGGTGTTGGACTAGATGATCTTTTGAGATCCCTTCCAACCACTAACATTCTGTATGTGTGTGCGTGCGTGCGTGTGATTAAGAGGCTTTAATTTGTCTTAGAACTGAAAAAAAAAAAGCTCAAGTTAATTTCTGTCCTCAGTCAATCAAGTGACTTCTCTCTTTTTTAGTTCTCACCATTTACCTGTGTCATAAATTTTAAAACAAGTTTATCTTACTATGTACACACAGAATAGCATAACATGGTGGGCATCGAGTTTTTGCTCCCAGATATTAAAACAAATTAAAAAAAAAAAGACATAGAACAGAAAGAAGACAAAGAGATTTGATATTCTTAAAATATACTTTCTAATGAGTTTAAATAACTAGGAAGTGTTTCAATAGAAAGAAACAGAATATATGCATACAAATTCTGAAAGTTTATCAGGTACTTTAAGTAGAAACTGAAAAATTATTACAACTCCTTCATTACAAAGAAAAGTGAAGGTTACACAACTGAAAGCTAAAATCCTATTCCTTTTCCTGTTTATCATCTAATCAGCATTACTTTGCAAATCTATCTGGATTCAGAAATGTGCAGACCCTTTGCATAAATGACATAACTGATGTTTCTTTGAAATAATGATGAGGTTATGATAAAAAGTAAAAGCTAGAAGGGCAAGAAAACAGAAATTGATTGTCTGGCCATACTTGCTCCCTGTATGTTTTGTCAAGAACAAAACTGTGTGATGTCCAAACAGATCTGTTTGCTGTCTTTGAACCTGCAATAGACACCTTTGGTACAGTAGTCTCTTTGGTGTCAGAAATGTATCTTTGAGAATCCTGCCTCCACAGCATGCACTTTCCCAGACAGTTTATCATTTCCCACACATAATCGATCTTCTGGAAACGATGCAGCTATGAACACTCCCCAGGAACCAAGTGCATGTCATTCTCACATGTTGAACCTGTTTGCCATTGTCCTTCCCGCACACTGTGCAGCACTGTGCTGAAGTTCTTTCAATCCTTGCCCCTGGGAATCAACAGATGATAGGAAGTATCTAAGTCAACCACTCAAAAAATTTTGTCATTCCTTGAAGTTTCAAGAATGCTTTGTAGTCGTTAAAAATGTACCATGAGAAAAGAATGTTTGTATCTGATTTTATTGCAACTTCAACAAATGTACTTACTTCCTTATTTCCAAAGAACAATTTAATTTTATTTTAAAAATTTATAATCAAATGGAGTCCTGGTGTTTTATATAAAATAACCTTGTTATTATATGTGTTTTTACCAGCTACCCTAGGAGATATGTCTTCCTGCACAGCAATCTGCAGTTCAAAAAATAACTTATCTGGCTTGTTAAGGTCATTAATGCATCAAATCCTTAGCTTAGTTTTTCCCTTGTTCTTCAAGGAAAATGAACGTACAATGAGCAGTTAACTATTGCACACAAAAATATTCCGGAGTTTAAGGATTTGCTTTTTCTAAGCCTAATTGTTTTATCTGATGTTGATTTCATTGCAACTGATTTGAAACTGATAGCATTTTATTTTGCCACATAAGGAAACATAGAGTGGATTTAAATGTAGGTCCATTTAAAGAGCAAAAGCAAGGCACAGGGACATTAATGCAAAAGAGAAAGGATCTTCAATCACGTATATAGCTGCCACTGCAAAGAAGGGAATAATCTGTTCCCCAAGGGTTTATGGCACAATGTGACAAGATACCTTATGGAGGCTCTTCTAGCTTTATGGGTCTTGTAGTTAATGATCCAGCAGAGTTTAGCTATGTTCATGGATCTGCAAGACATCCTTCCACAGGCAGTACGTTTGCAAGATTCAGAAAATTGTTTAAAAAATAGATTAAAACACTACTGCCTGTAAATTTTGATTAGAGGATAAATATATTAATGTACGTGAAAACAATAAGGCAGGTTCTGAATAAACAGTATTAAAGTTCAAAAATTAACCTTTGTTTCTCTTTGGCTTCTAAAATGAACTCTCAGCTCTGCCATGAGAGTAAAAAATGTTTCACAGGTTGTTCCAGTCAAGCAGTAATGGCTTGGCTTGATTTAAAATAACTATTTGTCATGAAGAGTTAGTGGTAGTAAAACTTGCTTCATCAATTAACTGGCATATCAGAAATGAGGAATATTGTTCAAAAGTAATTTGCTGTTGACTGGAGGCAGCCCAAATGATCTTCAACATGAGCTTTGAAAATTAACCTTGAAGATGAACTGCAAACATTTCTTGCATTATTTTTCACTCTGGCCTTGTACAAACAATATACATTTAAGCACTCCCTTTTCTGTTAATAAATGTTATGCAAATAAATGTTCCCAAGGGCATTAAATTCCATTTTAAGATATTTGTTTTTTCTGGACTATCATCATTAATTCCATTATCTTTACTAACATGTCATACCTAGAAAAGAAAACATGTTTGTTTGGGTTTTTTTACTATGGCTGATTTGTTTCAGGCTATTATTTTTCTTGGGACTTTCACATACTTCCATTAGTTTATCAAAATCAGGATTGTAACTGTGTGATATCAGTTCCAAGGAAGACAGAGCATACAATACATTGTCACATCAGAAGATGAAATATTTTAACTGAGTTCTATTTATATTATTCTTTTAATCTCTAGTAATCTCAGCCTTTATGGTTTTGTTGTTTTTTAAAAAAAATAATACTTTCTGTGTTTGTTTCTACTGACACAGGAAATTTATCAGACATATTAGTAAATGTTAGAAGATTTGTCAGTTTTGTCAGATCACTTTATGATTCCATTAATTATTTGAAAACTGATAACTCTTAGGTCATTATTTTTCACTATTTTCATAGACAGTTCATCATTACTAACATGTTCCAAAAGAAATATATAAAATGACATACTTTTTCTGTTTACTTTTTCCTCAAGATCTTCCAGAGTGATTTTTTTTTTTCAGCTCATTTTTTGTTGCCTTTAAATATTTCTTATGTTTTAATATTTTGGAGGTATTTACAAAAGACTTCAATTTAAAGATAATATTTTAATTTATTTAGTATTCAGTGTATTGTTCTTCTCCACGTCACTAATGGAAATGTAAATATATCTAATACCTATCACAGCAGTATTTGCAGGGGAAATTCATCCAAATCAATTAAATGACTGGAAGATTGTAAATGCTGATTTGGGTTTTTTCAATTTGTAAATAAAGTTAGCCTATTCTTATTATTATTGCAAACACCTTAATAAGATACATCACAATTATTACTCAGATCCTTTGGCTGTGTTTCTTTCATTCAGCTGTTAACTTTGTAATTGCATTTTAAAGGTTTACCTGCCACGTTACATTTTCTCTGGGCTATAGTGGATAAGTGTCATAGTTAGTTTTCGGTGTACTTTTATGACTTTTTTATTTGCTGTTTAGTTAGCTTTCTGTGTACTTTTATGGGTTTTTTTATTTGCTGATGAATGTTATTTTTTGGAGGAAGGTTTCAGTATGAAAATGCTAATACTATTCGTTTTTTACTAAAATTTTAAATTAATATTGCTTTGCTTGCATGCTCCGTAGGGCTTTTACAGAGGAGGTCAGAAATAATTTTCAGATGCACAGTAATGCATCAGCTGAATCCCTTATCTTTCAGGAATATAATCAGAGTGGTTCGAATTCAGCTTATGGAAGTATCTATATCCACTAACTTTGCTAGGTTTAAAGAGAGTGTCAGCAGGACTTACACAGGGGAGAGAGGGAGAGGCAATGCTCAGAAGGCAATTCATGTTAGATTCTTCCTGGATAACCAGAGAACAGGTGAGTGCGGTGTCACTGACTAATGCTTTTTCTAGGTAAAACGTGGCAGAGTTAACTGGGATAAGTTGTTTGTTTTGTTGGGGTTTTTTTTGTTTTGGTTTTGTTGGGTTTTTTTAATGCTGGTTGTTTTAAAAGAGAGTGGGTTTACTTGGTTACTGTCACATCTGGTACAAAAAGGCAGCTCTGGCTTTACCATACTTGTGACTAAGGGAACTGAAAGGGAAAGATCAGCAGAGAACAGCAGACATCATGGGGTTTTTTGGTTTGCTTTTGTTTTCTGCATCTTAAATCTTTCTTCAAGGAGGGAATCAGAAAGGATGTGACTGTAAATTGTCCTAGAATATCATCGTTCTTAATCCAAATTTATTTTGATCTGTTTGTTAAATAGAGCAACCTGCTTCATGTATCTATCACTGAGCTGCTTTCTGATAATCTTTGAGGTGTTTCAAGACAGGTTTTTTTCTGTTCTTTGTGAAAAACAGATGATGATTTGTTGACATAAGCATCAGACATAGAAATATTTGGGCAAATCTAGGCTTCATTTCCTTGAGCTGAGTTACCTAATCTTGGTTAGGATGAAAAATCTCAACAACTCTCTAACATAATACAGAAGTGGCAGCATCTGAATCCAGTTGCATTTGTTACACTTCATGTCCTGGTTTATTCTGAATTGGTTATATTTCCCTTTTGTAATAAATAGCACATCCACTTCCCTGTTTTCATCTTTAAACTGTTTATAAACTGTGCTAAGTGACTTCTGTCAAGACTGGGTAAGAGGGCTAAAGTGAGGCAACAAAAGAATCCCATTATTTTGGTATAATAACCCTTCTTTCCCTCTAGCAAATCTTATCAGTCTCTCCCAGTCAACAGTGTCAGTCAGTGTTAGCAACAAGGGAGCTACATTTTCCACATGGTATGCAGACCTCTTCTGCAGGCTTCTACAGAATATATCTGTGTTGCATGAGTTATTCTCCAAATCAATAGCCAGAAGAGATGAGAGCTTTAAATATTAAGGCAGTTATGTCAGCACACTCCATCTCAGCAGGAAAGCTGAGAGCCCGACAGTGTTGGTTCTCTGTGGTTTCCAGCCACTTCCTCACACATGTGCAAATTTTAAAGTTGGGTTGTTTTTGCAAACTTTATTCTTCCACAACAGCTTGCTTTCTTGCCTCTGTGTTTGCTGTTCACTTCTTAGTGGTCATTCTTGCATTTAATTGTCCAGTATTTCTTCAGAAGAAATTTCTGTGACCAAATAATGACATTATTGGAAAGAATACACAAAGGAAGTTCAAGGCTGCATCCTGAGTATAGTTAATGCTATCACTTTGTCACATTTTCTTTGTCATTTCCAGGTGCAAGTTAAGTTACATTTTGGCATACATCATACAGGTATCTTTATTTGAAGTTTTATATGCTTGTGAGGGAAACCTACCATTTATTAAGTCTTGCAGCTCTTGCTTTCTTCTGAACTTGTAATTTTTTCAATTGTTTTCTTTTATGGATTAAATCACGCAATATTTTCAACCAGTTCTAATATTTATATAGGTAAATAAATTACTCTAAAACGTGGTTTGCTTGCAACAGGATGAAAATTGCTCTAACACTTTTAACTACATCCAGTCTTCCTTTAAAAGCCACAGAAGGCTGACTGTTCCCAAACACTTTCCTCATAAGTAAGAGGCTGACTGATTAAAATTAATCAGAAGTATAAATGTATTTTTTACTAGCTCTCAATTTTTACTTTCACTATATTTTAAAAAACTTGGATATTTTGCCTTTGGATAAAAGTTTGTTTAGTTTTTTCCCACAAAAAAAAAAAAAAAAATTATTTCATCTGTGTATGTACATTCCCCCCTTCTAGATCTTCACTGTGATGAATATTTTTTTTTTAAATGCTGTTAGTAACATTTAAAACACAGGTAACATAAAATCTTTTTGAGTAAACATGTTTTCATTAAATAACTATCTGGCAAATCCTTTGTACATATGGTTTTGTTATTATATTTTTGTGCTTTTTCAAAATGAATATTTAAACTTGTTTCATAAGCCATAGGTTGAGCTAGTATGTTCTTTTAAAGGCAGGAATTCAATTATTGGTAAGTCTTTTACTTAAGCCTGAAAAAAAAAACTTGCCTGTCCTCAAAGCAATCAATAAAATCAATTGAGCTACTTATTTCATCAACTAAACATAATACAGAATTACAGGATTGCTTAATGAAGCAAATGGTCAGATGTCAGCTTAATATATTAAGACTGAGATATAAAGCAAGTACATTACCTAGGTTTTCACTATCATAACAGTAAACTAGAAATCTAGAGCACCAAAATAGAAGATTTTCCCAGGGTGTTTTACCTCTTCTCTAAAACCATCATTAGTTATTCCCAGGTATGCTTTGCTTGAGCAAAGAGATTTAATACACAGCTGGATTCGTTCTGAAATTCAGTTTTTCTTTTCTTAGGTTTATGATCTATATTGTTTGGGTAAATTTACCCTCATAGGTAAATGATTGGCATTTCATAACTAATTCATTGACACTATATTAAGTAATTAAATGTGGTGTGTTACAGTGCCATGAGCACCTAACACAGAATACTTTCTAAAATCATTACTAAATGCATACTATATGTTACTTAATTTTGTGGTGTAAATTTAAGTATACGTAGGATTAAGTGACCAGCTGCTTTAGAATCAGAAAGCATTAGACATTCCAGATAGCCATCATTTTAAAGCAGGTAGCTATAAACAAACATGTGGTTTCCAATCCACAAAGTTCTTATCCTTTATATCTTTACATGTGCATATACGCGTCTAGGGACTGGTTTTGCCCAGAGCAATGCAAGAACTGCAATGTCATACAATAAAATATTGTTTCTTTTCCCTGTTGACACATACTGGCTATGACATGAAAGACCCAAGCATCATTTTTTAATAGGTCCAGGAACTCACTGAAATTCATAAAAGTGATGAAGCAGACAGCGTGGCTCCATTGCCTCAGCACTTCTGATAAGCTGATGTGGAATATCTCCATCACACTACCTCCTTCTCCTTCACAAGAAGGAAACAAAGGTTGTGCAATTTCATACTATACCTATGCCAATTAATATATAGATTTTTAAAAAGATTATCCACTTAATTACTTCCAACTATCTTAGAGTGTAATTTTCAATAATTTCTTCAAGATATTGACTCTTGCTAAGTACAATAGATTGACTCTGTTTATGAATGTAAATCATAATGATTCATTTGCCTTTAAAAGAGATGGATATATATCCTTCAGTCTGTAGAAAGTTAAAATTTAACAGACATTAAATAATTCCTTAATGAAAGTGTCATATATTTAATTTTAAATTATGCTTTCTGATAAAAATGGATATATATTTTTCCTTTAGTTCATCTTTTACTATTTTATAATAAAAAATCATTCATCCTATGAAAATGATATAATCATTCATCTCAAGAACCAAGAGGAGGTATCTTGAAATATCAAAGGACTTTTTTCATTGACCATAACAGGTTTCCTATTTTTTCTGGATAGTTACAAAGCTGGCTTTCATATTTAATTAAATATTTTCCAGCAGATGGCAGCATTTTACAGTGGTTGGGAATACTGTATGGTCCCTGCAAGGACTGCTGAAGCTGTCAGGTTGGTTTGCCTTTCCTCTGCAAATGTTGATTAAAAGGGGTTTATGACTTTGCAGTTTCCAATTAGAAATGGCTGAAACCCATCATGAATACTCTTTTATTTTCCTATACCTGCAGGAAATATCTATCTCTATCTGCATTAAAAAGACTAAACGTATGACCTATAACCAGGAACTAGAAATGAAAATACTAAAAGTTACAGTTGATTCACTTGATAGTATCAGAAGTCAATATGATTTGAAGTTTTAATGCTATTAAGCTCATTGGAGATCAAATATTGTAATATGGCTGACACTGGGATTTCATCGGATTGGAATTTAGATCCATATTTTATTTCAGAGCATGCATATAAGAGAAAACATGACTTTCTACAGGTTTCCTCAAAATGTGTGTCTTTGCAATTATTGAAAAGAGTCATCTTATTAGGATCTGATCATCCCTCACCCCTAATGCAAATCTATTAGGTATAGTATTTCATATATCTAATATACGTGGTTACTGTTATTCAGAATTTTAAATACATCACCAGACAGAAGAATATGTGAAGTGAGTTAGGCACAAACTAATGTATTTTTTTTCAAGCTTTTATTGCACTTTCCCACCTTTACGCTTTCTAGCTTTCATTGCCACCTACAGACCTTTTATTGTGAGAACAGCAAGGATTTTCCTTGTCTACTTTGGTGTCAGTGAGACAAGACTTGGTGAAAACAGGTACTATCTTTTGAGAGAGCTATGTCTAAGTAAGTATACAGTTCAAACATGACCTACCAGATGATAAACAGAAAAAAACATATAAAGAATTTCAGCTAGGTGTAATATCTCCATTTTGCAAGTACTTTAATGGAAAACTTACATCTTCTTGACACTTAAGATATTGCACAGCATTCAGTTCTGTTTAGAAAAAAAGAAGGAATTCCAGACCCATTTAAATAACCTTAAGACAAGCAAAACAAACAAAAAAGCTAAATAGAAAAAAAAATTGAAGTCTTGGAATTTGACAGAAAATAGAGCTAGTCATGTATGATCATTTGAACATTTAAATCTGAAGGTGAGCAATTCTATGTATGATGTTAAGATAGACTGTGGTGGCTTACATACATAAATATTTTTTTAATGGCCTGACTAAATTACAGACTCTGTATCAAAAATACTCTGACTAGTTCTCCAGTACAAGAAAGACTCCAGCAAAAGATCAAGATGATGATTAAGGGATTGGAGGATGTACCGTTTGAGGAAAGGATGGGAATACTGGGGTTGTTCAGACTGAAGAGAAGAAGGTTCATAGTACACATATCCATTTGTATAAGAACTCAAGGGAGGGTATAAAAGAAGAGCTCTTTTCAGTGGTGCCTGATGACAGGACAAGAAGCAATAGGCACAAAGGAGAAAAAAAAATAAATTCCATCTGAACACAAGAAAACATTTTTTTAATGTAAGAGTGACCAAGCACTGGAACAGTATGCCCAGGCGGTTTGTGATATCTCTATCTGTGGAGATGTTAAAAATCCAGCTGGATGCAATACTCGTCATCCTGCTCTAAATAACCCTGCTTGAGCTGCATGTATTAGACTAGTTGATCTCAAGAGATCCCTTCTGACCTCAAAGATTCTGTGATTATGTGGATTATACATAGAACTCTTATAGGATTTGAAAATTTTTCCAATGTTGCGTATTTCAGGTTCTTATTATTTCTTTGTTCCCTTTTTTGGTTCAGGCCAGAAGAGTTACTGAAAATTAAAGAGGCTTATAAAATATTCATCCTTAAAATTATATTTTAAGTCAGGAGTAAATAGCTTTGCTGGAGTCCTCATGAAACACTGTTTAAAAAATATATCTATTATGTCTTCCTCACAAGTCTTCTGATCTTTAAATAAAATCTTAGCTAGAACTTCTAAGGTGCTTCTAAAGAATGAAAAGATTGGTGTGTTGTACCTTCCACATGGGTACCTATGACTTCGTCAAAATATTTATTACTTTATTACTCTCCAGAATTGATTAACAAATGCTAGAACACAAAACCCCCAAATTCTTTATTTTCTTACTTACATTCCATAATAAAAGACAATACTGTATTAAAAACCACTGCATTCCCTTCCCAGATGACCTGTGGCAAGCTTTTCTGTTATTGGTCTAGGACCAGTATGATGAGTCAAAGAAGTTAAAAACTTGATCAAAAGTGTGGAGTTCAAGGGTCTGATACTTGCCTTCCTCAATGTAAAAAAATTAAAATCTCGTGGTATGGGGAACAGGACTGTAAAATTTAAAGCCAGATTAAAAAACAAAACAAAAAAAAACCTATGACAAAGCCTACTTCCCTACTCCGTTTCAATGGAAAATAGTCTGCCCTGCTCCTTCTTAAAACATGAATTCCAGTTGATTTTTACTTTACAAGAAACCAGAGAATACAAGGGTTTGGTTCTCTTTTTCTTTTTCTTACAAGTGAATTTTATTAAAATGATGACTGAAAAGTCAGAGTTCCTCACTTCTTATATGAAATTCCCAAATATCAAGAAATAAAATGAAAATAAGGGGTATTTTTTGATACTGACATCTGAAAATTTATTTGAATATATTAGATATTTTTCTTGTTTATTAAGTACTAAGTAAAAGAAATAATTAGAATAATACAGAAGAAGGCTTAATATATTTTTTGCAGTCCAAAATAATTAATTTCAATGCATACATACTTGCTAAAGATGCTATTGAACATCTCTAGTATAAATGGTAATCGACCTAGGCCATAATTCATGTTTTACACAATTTTAATACAGTTTTCAGTGAAATGCTCAGTGGCTGTTTCTCAAGTTAAAGTATTAAGGAAAAAACTGATAAATATTCATGCCTTAAAATCCTTTAAAACAAAATAACTATATATTAATGTCTTAGAAAGTATTTTAGCTTTATATTTGTCATTGAGATGCCATAGAGGTAGTATCCTGTTAAGCACCATCATAAAACAATTCAGCCACCTTTCAATTTTTGATATTTAGCTAAAATTACGAATTTACCCAGAAGTAGCTTACACAATTGTTTACATTCCAGGGATTTTTAATGCTTTCTGAGGAAAATACCCCATTTGTATAAGTCATTGAAGCTCCATCACCTTCAGACATGGATTGATGCTATCTGGGGAGTCTGGCTGTCTATTATTATTAACATCTACTTCATTTGTGTCTGTGTTGACCCTACGTTTTGGACAATATAAAAATAAGAGACTGAGATATAAAAAAAAAAGACTGAGAGAAGGCAGTCTATTGAAAATGACCTATTTATTTTATTGCTGCCTGTCTGGCTACAAAATATACAGGCTTGACAGGCTGGGTAGGAGAGGGGGTGGGGTAGCCCTGTATGTCAGAGAATGCATTGACAGTCTAGAGCTGGAGTATGATGAAGACAGGGTCAAGTGTCCCTGAGTGAAAATCAGAGGAGAACAAAATCAGCGAGATATAGTGATGGGAGTCTGCTATAGACCACCTGACCAGGAGGAGGAAGCTGATGAGTTGTTTTTTAAACAACTGGGAGAAGTCTCATGATCACCAGACCTCGTCCTTATTGGGGACTTCAACTTACCGGATGTCTCCTGGAGGTACAATACAGCAGGGAGGAAACAGTCTAGCAGGTTCCTGGAGGGTTTGGAAGACAACTTCCTGACCCAGCTGGTGTGTGAACCAACCAGGGAAGGTGCCCTGCTGGACTTGTTGTTTGTCAATAGAGAAGGCCTAGTGGGGGATGTGAAGGTTGGAGGATGCCTGGTGCATAGTGATCATGAGCTTATAGAATTCTTAGTACTGGGAGAAGTAAGGAAGGGAAACACCAGAACAAGCACCTTAGACTTCTGTAGGGCTGACTTTGGACTGTTCAGAAAGCTGCTCGATAAGATTCCATGGGAGGCAGCCCTTGAGGGCAAAGGAGCCCAAGAGGGTTGGTTTCTCCTCAAGAAGGATATCTTGGCGGCACAAGAGCAGGCTGTCCCAGTCAGTCAGAAGAGGAGTCAGTGAGCTAGGAAGCCAGCCTGGCTGAGTAGAGAGATCCAGGCTGATATACGGGAAAAGAAGGACAAAGATGACCTTTGGAAGAAGGGGCAGGTGTCTTGGGATGATTATAGGAATTTAGTGAGATCATGTAGGGAGAAAGTCAGAAGGGCTAAAGCTGATCTGGAACTCAGGCTGGCCAGTTCTATAAAAGATAATGAAAAGTCCTTCTATAGGTATATTAATAGTAAAAGGAGGGTCAAGGAGAATCTCCAGCCCTTATTGGATGCTGATGGCACATTAGTGACAAGGGATGAGGACAAGGCTGAGGTCCTTAATTCCTTCTTTGCCTCAGTCTTTAATAGTGAAGATGGATATTCCCTGAGTACTCATCCTCAGGAACTGGCTGACAGGGAGGGGAAGAATAACAAAGTTCCCATGGTTCAGGAGGAAATGATTAGTGACCTACTTGGCCAGTTAGATACCCACAAGTCAATGGGGCCAGATGGGATTCACCCAAGGGTACTGAGGGAGCTGTCAGATGTGCTTGCCAAACCCCTTTCCATCATCTATCAGCAATCCTGGCAGACTGGGGAAGTTCCAGTCGACTGGAGGCTGGCAGATGTTACACCCATATACAAGAAGGGTCGGAAGGAGGATCCAGGGAACTACAGGCCTGTCAGTCTGACCTCAGTCCCGGGGAAGATCATGGAAAGGGTCATCTTGGGAGCTATCATGCAGCACATGCACGAGGGCCAGGGGATCAGACCTAGTCAACATGGGTTTACAAAAGGTAGATCCTGTCAAACTAACCTGATCACCTTCTATGGCAAGGTGACCCACTTAATGGACGAGGGGAAGGCTGTGGATGTGATCTACCTGGACTTCGGTAAAGCCTTCGACACAGATTCTCACAGCATTCTGACTGAGAAAGTGGCTTCCACTGGCCTGGACAGGTGGACCCTCAGCTGGGCTAAAAGCTGGCTGGCTGGCTGTGCCCAAAGGGTGGTGGTGAATGGAACAAAATCCAGCTGGAGGCCGGTCACGAGTGGCATCCCCCAGGGCTCAGTCCTGGGTCCAGTCTTGTTCAACATCTTTATCAATGATCTCGACGAAGGGATTGAATGTTCCCTCACTAAATTTGCAGATGACACTAAACTAGGAGGACGTGTTGATCTGCCTGAGGGTAGGGAGGCTCTTCAGAGGGATTTGAACAGACTGGACCGATGCGCTGAGTCCAATGGGATGAAGTTTAACAAGGCCAAGTGTAAAGTGCTGCACATGGGACATAACAGCCCCATGCAGTGCTACAGGCTTGGGGGGGACTGGCTGGAGAGCTGTCAGGCAGAGAAGGACCAGGGGGTGTTGGTTGACTGCAGGCTGAATATGAGTCAGCAGTGTGCCCAGGCGGCCAAGGTGGCCAATGGCATCTTGGCTTGTATCAAAACCAGTGTGGCCAGTAGGTCTAGGGAGGTGATTGTGCCCCTGTACTCGGCATTGGTGAGGCCACACCTCGAGTACTGTGTCCAGATCTCGGCTCCTCACCATAAGAAGGACAGTGAGGTCCTGGAGCACGTCCAGAGAAGGGCAACCAGGCTGGTGAAGGGGCTGGAGGGCAAATACTATGAGGAGCGTCTGAGGGAGCTGGGGCTGTTTAGCTTAAAGAGGAGGCTGAGGGGAGGCCTTATCACCACCTACAACTACCTGAAGGGAGGTTATAGAGAGGTGGGCGATGGTCTCTTCAGCCAGGTGACAGGTGATAGGACAAGGGGGAGTGGCATGAAGCTGTGCCAGGGCAGGTTTAGATTGGACATTAGAAAAAAAAATTTTACTGAAAGAGTTGTGAGGGCCTGGAACAGGCTGCCCAGGGAGGTGGTTGAGTCACCTTCCCTGGATGTGTTCAAAAGAAGGGTAGATGAGGTACTTAGAGATATATTTTAGTATAGGATGAGAATGGTTGGACTTGATGATCTTCAAAGGTCTTTTCCAACCTTGTGATTCTGTGATTCTGTGATTCTTAAGTATTTCATTGTCTAATGCAAGAATTTTTTACTCATGCAGAACCTCAGGATGAGAATCCTGAGAGTCCTTATTAGATTTTTCCTTTAACTGACAAGCAACAATATTTTTTTACCAGAAGGTAGTTTTTTCTTGTTTTCTTTCCATAGGCTTTAAGGAAGACATTTATGTTAGATAAAATTCTCTGTATTGCTACTTACAACCCTTTACAGTTTGCCTTTGTTTAACTTCTTCAGCTTCATAAATGTTATTTTTACATTTAAAATTCTAGGATGATGAAATATCTTGAGTTTGTTTACTCATTGACTTCAATGTTAGATTTTGAAGAGACGCAAAAGATAAGTGTCGTGGTTTTGCCCCAGCCGAGGGCCGCACCCCACACAGTTGCTTGTACTTTTAAAAGGAAGGGGGAGAGAAAGTTGGGGGAAGGGGAAAAGGGAAGGAAGAAAGGAGGAAAAGAAACCACAACCTAGAAACCAGAACCACGCAGGTTGGGATAAGGATAGTTTACTAAACAATAACAGAAAACTAGATATAACAATAACAGAAGTTTAAAGCACAAAATAGATGAAACTGGTGATACACAATGCAATTTCTCACCAAACCACACAACTCAGGCTGCACAGCTTAGAGCCCGTCCCGGACAACCCGACCGCCCCAGAAACTGCACGTCCTGGCGTTGTCTCCCCCTCTTCCCCCCAGTCCCCCCTTATACCGAACATGACGTAACTGGTATGGAATATCCTCTTTGGCCAATTCGGATCACCTGTCCTGGCTGCGTCCCCTCCTTTCTCACTAGTAAGGAAGTATGCAGAGCTGAGAAAGGTCCTTGATTGCCCGGCAACAAATCGGAAAACATCAGGGTGCTATCAGCACTATTCTCATGCTAACACCCAAACATGGCATTCCATCCACTGCTAAAAAAAAAGTTTAACTCCATCATAGCTGAAACCAGGACATTATCCACCCCTTATTCCATACCATTTACGTCATGACCAGATCCAACAATTTTCTTTGGGTACAACCAGTTTCGTGTTTCACACACCCATATATGTATGTACACATGTATGCACACATATGTGCATACAGATCTTATTCCCTCAGTCTGTGAATCATCCCTCTGAAGCTGTTGAGTTCATTTAGTCCATGATTTCCAGGCTCCATTTGTCGTAACAGTTTCTCAGGATAGTTGTATGTTCCATTGGCTCGTTGCACGCTGCATCTCAGGCTCTTGACTGATACACCTGGCATGGTCCATGCTCATAGTCTGTGGGTCAGAGTTTATTTTCAACGGGAGCAAAAAGTTCTTGAGAGGCCAGGCTTTAGTTCCATCATCATAGCACTCATTCTTCATTAACTTGTATGACTCCGGCTATAATGCTATGGTACAACATACAGCAATCATAACAATAATGAATATACAATAATGGATTATTTGGCAATTATTATAATTTCTACTTTATTAATTATATTGGCTATTCTCACCCAAAATCAAATCCCCTTGAGGTACACATCGAACTTCTCCATCCCTCTGCATTACCCACCAAGTACAGCCAGGTCCTTGAGCAAAAACAATTCCAGACATGGGTTTACCTTTGCCTGAAGCAGGAATGACCCAAACTCTCTTTCCCAATACACTCTTCATATGCACTACTGGCACTCTGTCTCCCTCTACAGTACGTGGAAATTTTGACTGGGCAGGGCCAGCCCGATTGGTAGATCCCCTAGAGTTAACTAACCACGTGGCTTGGGCCAAATGTGTATCCCAATGCTTGAATGTCCCACCACACATTGCTTTCAGTGTAGTTTTTAAAAGTCCATTATATCGTTCAATTTTCCCAGAGGCCGGTGCATGGTAAGGAATGTGGTACACCCACTCAATGCCATGCTCTTTGGCCCAGGTGTCTATAAGAGTGTTTCGGAAATGAGTCCCATTGTCTGACTCGATTCTTTCTGGAGTACCATGTCGCCAGAGGACTTGCCTTTCAAGGCCCAGAATTGTATTTCGAGCAGTGGCATGGGGTACGGGATATGTTTCTAGCCAGCCGGTAGTTGCCTCCACCATTGTAAGCACATAACGTTTGCCATGGCGGGTTTGTGGGAGGGTGATGTAATCAATCTGCCAAGCCTCCCCATATTTATATTTCATCCACCGTCCTCCATACCAAAGGGGCTTTAACCGCTTAGCTTGCTTGATTGCAGCACATGTCTCACATTCGTGGACAACTTGTGCGATGGCGTCCATGGTCAAGTCCACCCCTCGATCCCGAGCCCATCTATATGTTGCATCTCTCCCTTGATGACCCGAGGTATCATGAGCCCATCGAGCCATGAATAATTCACCCTTATGTTGCCAGTCTAGATCTACCTGAGCCACTTTAATCCTAGCAGCCTTATCTACCTGATGGTTGTTTTCATGTTCCTCCATGGCCCGACTCTTAGGTACATGGACGTCGACATGACGTACCTTTACAACAAGTTTCTCTAACCGAGCAGAGATATCTTGCCATAAGTCATCAGCCCATATAGGTTTGCCTCTACGCTGCCAGTTGTTCTTTTTCCACTGCTGCAACCACCCCCACAGGGCATTCGCCACCATCCATGAATCAGTATAAAGGTAGAGCCTTGGCCACTTTTCTCTCTCAGCAATGTCCAGGGCTAACTGGATGGCCTTCACCTCAGCGAACTGGCTTGATTCACCTTTTCCTTCAGTGGCTTCTGCTACTCTTCTTATAGGATTCCATACAGCGGCTTTCCATCTCCGATGCTTACCCACAATGCGACAAGACCCATCAGTGAACAGGGCATATCGCTTCTCATTCTCTGGCAGTTCGTTGTAGGGTGGGGCTTCTTCAGCGCGTGTTACCTCCTCATCCTCTGGTGACATCCCAAAATCTTTGCCTTCTGGCCAGTCTGTGATCACCTCCACAATTCCTGGGCGATTGGGGTTTCCTATTCGAGCCCGCTGTGTAATTAGTGCAACCCACTTGCTCCACGTAGCATCAGTGGCATGGTGTGTAGAAGGAACCTTCCCTTTGAACATCCAGCCCAGCACCGGCAGTCGGGGTGCCAGGAGGAGCTGGGCTTCAGTTCCAATCACTTCTGAGGCGGCTCGAACCCCTTCGTAGGCGGCCAGTACTTCCTTTTCTGTTGGAGTATAATTGGCCTCAGATCCTTTGTAGGCCCGACTCCAAAACCCCAGCGGTCGACCTCGAGTCTCCCCTTGTGCTTTCTGCCAGAGACTCCAGGTCGGGCCGTTCTCCCCAGCTGCAGTGTAGAGCACATTTTTAATATCTGTCCCTGTCCGGACAGGCCCAAGGGCCACTGCATGGACTATCTCGCGTTTGATCTGCTCAAAGGCTTGCTGTTGCTCAGGGCCCCATTGGAAATCATTCTTCTTTCGAGTTACATGGTAGAGTGGGCTCACAATGAGACTGTAGTTTGGGACATGCATTCGCCAAAAACCTATAACACCTAAGAAAGCTTGTGTTTCCTTTTTGTTGCTTGGTGGAGACATAGCTGCTATTTTATTAATAATGTCCATTGGGATCTGACGACGCCCATCCTGCCATTTTATTCCTAAAAACTGGATTTCTCGCGTAGGCCCCTTGACTTTACTTCGTTTTATAGCAAAACCGGCTTCTAAAAGGATTTTAATTACCCTGTTTCCTTTTTCAAAAACTTCCTCTGCTGTGTTGCCCCATACAATGATGTCATCAATATACTGCAGGTGCTCTGGTGCTTCACCCTTTTCCAGTGTATTCTGGATTAGTCCATGGCAGATGGTGGGGCTATGTTTCCACCCCTGGGGCAGACGATTCCACGTGTATTCGATGCCTCTCCAAGTGAAAGCAAACTGTGGCCTGCACTCTGGCGCCAGTGGGATCG
Organism: Porphyrio hochstetteri; assembly: GCA_020800305.1. Classification (NCBI taxonomy): domain Eukaryota; kingdom Metazoa; phylum Chordata; class Aves; order Gruiformes; family Rallidae; genus Porphyrio; species Porphyrio hochstetteri. The sequence continues at coordinate 19,391,737 of CM036906.1, read as the reverse complement.
AGAAGAAAGCATTCGCAATGTCGATTGTGGCGTACCACTTGGCTGCCTTCGATTCCAATTCATACTGGAGCTCTAACATGTCTGGCACAGCAGCACTCATACCTGGAGTGACTTCATTTAGGCCACGATAATCTACTGTCAGCCTCCACTCTCCATTGGACTTCCTCACTGGCCATATGGGACTATTAAAGGGTGAGTGGGTTCGGCTGATCACTCCCTGATCCTCCAGTTGACGAATCAGCTTATGGATGGGAATCAGGGAATCTCGGTTAGTACGGTATTGTCGTCTGTGCACCGTCATCGTAGCAACTGGCACTTGCTGTTCTTCACCCTTCAACAACCCCACAACAGCAGAATCCTCCGAGAGTCCAGGCAAGGCACACAATTGTTCAATTTCTTCTGTTTCCAAAGCAGCTATTCCAAAAGCCCATCGGTACCATTTTGGGTCTTTAAAATACCCTCTACGTAGATAATCTATACCTAAAATGCACGGAGCTTCTGGACCAGTCACAATGGGGTGTTTTTCCCAGTCCTTCCCAGTTAGGCTCACCTCAGCCTCTAGCACAGTTAGTTGTTGGGATCCCTCTGTCACTCCAGAAATACAAACAGGTTCTACCCCTTCATGATTCGATGGCATTAGAGTACACTGGGCACCAGTATCCACCAGAGCTTTGTACTCTTGTGGGTCTGATGTGCCAGGCCATCGGATCCACACAGTCCAATAAACCCGATTATCCCTCTCCTCCACCTGGCTGGAGGCAGGGCCCCTCTATTGCTGCTGATCATATTTGTTTTCCACTGGTTGCATAAAGGACTTAGAGGTCCCTTCAAAAGGATCAGGCACATCAGACATATAGGTAGGCCTTCCAGTTGGTCTAGGGAACTGCCCAGTAGAAACTGGTGCAGCCTTCTTCCTGGCAGAATCTCGTTGTGGGAATGTTTTACCCCGCAGCTCATTTACTCGTGCTCGAAGGGCTGAGGTGGGCTGCATATCCCATTTCCTCATGTCCTCTCCATGATCAAGCAGGTAAAACCACAATGTACGTCGTGGTGTGTATTCTCCCTCTTGGAACGATGGACGCTTTCTCCCAGTAGCTGCAATATTGCTCCATACGGGTTGGGAGTTGGACACATTGTTGTCAAGTCGTTGAACCAGTTTCTCTACTGCTGCAATGACGGAGAGGGAAACATTGTCTTGGTATTTCCGGAGTCGGCAGGCCACCTCATTTACGGTTGGCGGATTCGTATCATCCCAGTCAATTGCTGCCAGTGAATTGGTATACCCTGCTGGTGCACTTCGTACAACCTTACGCCACATATCTGGAGTGCATAGGACTTCATCGGGATCAGCGGGAAGCCGTGAATTGTCCAGATCATAATAAATTATCTCCCGTACAGCTAATTCTCTCAGGTGCTGGACAGATGTCTCTATGCTGTTACACTTAGGTGTCTGGCATGTAATATATTCCTTTATGGGATATCTTTCCTGCACACTTGACAGTAGTCGCCTCCAGAGGCTGAGGATTTCCGGCCTCCTCCCAATTGCTTTGTCAATTCCTCCTTCTCTAGCTAGGGATCCCAACTGCTTGGCCTCTCTGCCTTCTAATTCCAAACTACTGGCCCCGTGATCCCAACATCGGAGCAACCAAGTGATAATGTGCTCACTTGGGTGGCGAGTGAAATCTTTTCGAACCTCACGCAGCTCACTCAGAGTCAGGGATCGGGTAACAATCTCTGGTTCTGCCTCATCCTGATATCCTCGAGATGATCCCGGTTGATCATCATCCTTATCCGTCTCTATACGAACTGATTTCTTTGTGCCTTTCCTCTTTTGTACGGGAGCAACAGACACTGGTGTGGATTGGTTTTTCAGATCATCTGCAGTGTCTGCTGTAGAGATTACAGTAGCTGCAGTGTTGGTCACAGGGGTTGCAGTAGCTGCAGTGTCAGCCCCAGTGGTTGCAGCAGCTATAGTATCTGCCAGTCTGTTTCCTTTCCCTTCTCCCTGACAGTGCTGACAGTGCTGCCTGCTATCAAGCAGTGTTTGATAAATAGTGGCCAGAGCCCAGCACAGTGCAGTAAGGTGTCCATCTCTGGGAAACCTACAGCAATTGTTCCTTAGGTATGCAGTCACTTGATCGGGGTCTTGTAGCTGTTCAGGAGTGAAATTCCAAACCATCGGGCGTGAGAAAGTACCTAGGTACTCGCCCATACTTTGCCACATGCCCTGCCACTCGTGATTATTCTGTCTCGGAGAAAGCTCTTCAGTGGTATTCATAAACCTATGCTTGATATATAACAAAAACTGAACCATCTGCACCAAACCTACCAATAGCAAAATGCTAGTTTGAATATTCCTGAGATATTGAAGATTTTCAAAAACTGCCCTAAGAGCTGTTGTATTTAGCCCAAAGGAAAAGAAAGCAGTGCCCCCACCATACCGGCTGCTGTTATTAACCCCTCCCTGTCCAAAGAATGGACAGGACAGCAAAACCTCATACAGGTACCAGCTTAAGCTCATGATCATCGATATTATTGTATCATAGACCGATATCATAAAATACACTATAATGAAGTATGGGAACAAATACGGGAGCCACAGACCTGAGAGAGTAAAGAATCCTGCCAGGATTGTATACAGCATGCGGTGGTTTTGCTGCCACAGCCTTGTAAATAAATACCACAACATCGTGACCAGAGATTGCTTAAACAACAGTGCTTATCTTAATTGCGATAGTTAGGGTCAGATCTACCGTTATCCCAACCGTTCATGCCCCACGTTGGGCGCCAAAATAACTGTCGTGGTTTTGCCCCAGCCGAGGGCCGCACCCCACACAGTCGCTTGTACTTTTAAAAGGAAGGGGGAGAGAAAGTTGGGGGAAGGGGAAAAGGGAAGGAAGAAAGGAGGAAAAGAAACCACAACCTAGAAACCAGAACCACGCAGGTTGGGATAAGGATAGTTTACTAAACAATAACAGAAAACTAGATATAACAATAACAGAAGTTTAAAGCACAAAATAGATGGAACTGGTGATACACAATGCAATTTCTCACCAAACCACACAACTCAGGCCGCACAGCTTAGAGCCCGTCCCGGACAACCTGACCGCCCCAGAAACTGCACGTCCTGGCGTTGTCTCCCCCTCTTCCCCCCAGTCCCCCCTTATACCGAACATGACGTAACTGGTATGGAATATCCTCTTTGGCCAATTCGGATCACCTGTCCTGGCTGCGTCCCCTCCTTTCTCACTAGTAAGAAAGTATGCAGAGCTGAGAAAGGTCCTTGATTGCCCGGCAACAAATCGGAAAACATCAGGGTGCTATCAGCACTATTCTCATGCTAACACCCAAACATGGCATTCCATCCACTGCTAAAAAAAAAGTTTAACTCCATCATAGCTGAAACCAGGACAATAAGTCTGTAGAAAGCTTGCTCTTTATATTCTGTATAAACTATTTTCTTATGTTCCTCATAAATCTATGCACTTGGTTCCATAACTAATGAAAAAAAAGCAGGAATTTGTTTATGGTGGGTTGATCTTGGGTGGATACCAGGTGCTCACTAAGTTGATCTCTGACTGTCCATCTTTATCTGGGGGAAGAGGGGGAGAGGGGCTGGGAGCAGAGAAAATAATATGGAAAAAAGCATTGTGTTAATGATAAAGGCAACTTAGTAAAAGCAAAATAAAAGGTCACATATGGAAACGAAGTAAAAGAAAAGATTCATTCTCTACTTCCCATCAGCAGGCAGTGTCTAGCCATTTCGTGGGAAGCAGGGCTGCAGTATGAATAGTGATTACCCCAAAAGACAAATGTCATGAACAGCCAATACCCCCCCACATACTTCTCTTTCCTCTCAGCATTTTTACTGAGCAGACATCATACGGTATGGAATATCCCTTTGGTCAGTTTGGGTCAGCTCTCCTGGCTGTGTCCCCTCCCAAGATCTTGCCCACTCACAGCCTGCTGTGGTGGAGAGTGGGGAATGTCAGAGGTAGCCTTGGTGCTGTGCCAACGCTCCTCAGGACTGGCCTAATCACTGGCCTGTTATCAGCACCTTGCTGGCTAGGAATGCACAGCACTATGGGGGATGCTGTGGGGAAAATTAACTCCATCTCAGCCAGACCAAATATATTTTTCTTAGGTTATAATTTGGCTTTTTCTTACACCTGAATATATTTATTTCCTACTTTACTGTGTGATTTCCTTAAACCTGGGAATAGTCCTTCCTTTATAATGAGTTTTCATATGTTAACAGTATAACAATGCCTTTTGTATAGCTTTTCTTGTATAATTTTCTTAGATTTCATGTTCTTGAATTACATTTTATGTAAATGTTATTGGAAGAAATCCAGTTATTATAATACAGGTATAAAAGCACCACTTTGGCAAGTTATTTTATCTTGTTTCAACCAACCTTTATGTAATAGTCCTTACCTCCTAACACTGCTGTAAACATGAGTATGCAATTTGCAGTGTTCTTAAGATAGTAGATGCTACTGCTTTCTACTGTGTAAGTCAGCCTGAATGTGGATCATGTGTCATAGCCCTGGAGTAGTAGCCTTACTTTTCCCTTTTCAGAGAGCTTCTGGATCGAAGACATTTTGGCATCCCTGCAGGTGTGCAGTGTCAAAAGGAGAAGATTGCTTGGCAGTAACACAAAGGTGTTGATGGACAGGGAAGAGTAGTTAATGCAGGCTACAGTTCAGTAGGTGTGTGGATGCCCTCAGAGTAGATTTCTTCCTAAGATTCAGCAGTGTACTCACAGTCCAGCTCCTAAACCAGTTTTTTATTAGCAACACAATTAAGTTAAATGAATAGGACACATATTTCTGCAGGATTAGCTTCTGATTTTTCAAAATCTTTGTAATCAGGAAAAAAAGGCCAAATACAAGTCATATAAAGTTATGCCACCTAAATGAAACGTCACATGTTTTTCTGCATCCACCCACCACTGAGATAGGAAGTTGGCTTTATTACCAAATAGTTTATCTTAATATTGAAATATATCCAAAATCTGATAAAGGTAAACTTTACTGCAACAACTATTTCATTTGTGCCTATATTTAGATTCGCATATGTATTTAAATACAATGTGCTTTCACCTTCACAAAGGTTCAATTTAATTTTAAATATTTAGTAATTTGATGGAACATAGAACTTTTTAATGCCAATGTGACCTATGATTCAAACTTAGAAAAAGTAGTCATACTTATCACTTGGTGAAAAATATCTTTCAGAACAGAAACATTGAGTGCAGAATTTATTCCTCAGAATCTGACTGGCAGATGTCAACACATGTAATCTCAAACTCTTCAACAGTTATGCAGCAAACAATTGCTTAAGCACATGTAGAGTCATCTTTGTAAGTGCAGCTATTACATTATTGCCTTTTGTTTGTTTTTTTGTTTGTTTTTCTTTACTTAAAAACATGAACAGAATGTTCCTTTTTACTTTAAAATTTGAAAAAAACCCACTTAGCCAGTTCTAAGGATCCTCAGGCTCAGAGGTCCACAAACAATGTTTTGGCAATGTCTAACCCATTAGGCAACTCATGGGGGGTTGTAAAGGGACTCAGCCTTAGATTGCCTTGGGGCCCCATCTTAGCAGAGACAACTCATGGGGAACTGTGTAAATACTTCAGACTTGAGTTGTCCCGTAAAAAGAGATTAATTAGGGCAGTGCTGCTGAGCGTTGAATTCCTTCAACAAATAATATGCCCTGAGTCCCAATCAAGCCATATTCAGTTGCCTATCAGTAAAATAAAGGCAAGCCAGAGTGTCCTCATTTGGCTTTAATGGGCCTAGACAATGCAAAGATATGCCACAGATAGGGCATAAGATAAGGGGGAAGACTGCTAATGACAAACATGGGAGGTGGGATTGTGCACTCTGAACAGTCCTGCCCACTGTCAGGAACATCAGACATAAAGTCAAATAAAAACCCTCGGATTTAGTCTGAGATGGGAAACTGCTTCTCCAACTCTGCGAGAAGACTCCTCCCCCTTGGCCAGGATGCTGGCTAAGGGAACGTACTGAGAACCCTTACCAGAGAGATAGGTAAGTGAATATGTTTTAAGTTTGTAGTCTCGGGGGATTAACTAACACACGTGTAGTATTTAGTGCGCTTGTGATGTGGTTGTAACACTGAACCTTGTGAATTGCCTGTGGGGGGTAACAGCGAGTGAGGTGACTGTTGCGGGCGGTAATACTGCGTTCCATGACTGCTGTGTTGGCAGTAGTGTATTTTGTGAATCTCTTGTGGTTGTGATAAGTGTAGTCGTATTGTAAACTGCAATAGTGCATTTCTCCATTGTATCCATGAAACCTGCAATAGTGATGTATTGAATGCACGTGGGTTTTAAATAAATTAGTCGTATTTTTTTTATTTTTAAAACCCTGCACTCGTGTCTTTCTGTCACACCAATCTCTTACTGCACTACCTACAGACAGTGGCTTGGCATATTGAGTAAGGTACGTGTGTCCATCCTCTGGCTGTGTAGGCCAGCCTAACTGCAATAATGTTGCTTTGTCATCTCCTCAATGCCACCATCCATTTATCAGTCTTTTGCCATCTGTTCTTCCTGTCATGTTCCTTAAACATCAAGCATTTTTAATGGACTGTTTTTGTTGTAATAAGTGAAACACAGCTAACATGAAAATGTATCTGGTTGTGGTTGCAGTAAAATGGATAAAAATATAATAATGGATAGCTCTAGTCTTTATCACCTTGGAAGGCTCCATTGATTTCTTATGTAATGTAATTAAGCATTAGTTAGATCCCAAGGCCCCCAAAGCAAACTCATGATATTTGTCTTTAAATTGCTGTATTAGTTCTGTCCAATTTATTTTTAATCCCTTGTTCCTTTGTACATCAAATACTAAAAATTAATGAAAAGTGGTTGAAAACTTTTTTAGAGGTGTTTTTGTTTAGTTGGCTTTGGGGATTTTTTCCCAAGGGAGTAGTGCCAGAAAGTTTATAAAGACTACTTTTAGTGAACAAATTATTAGTTTCATTTTATGTATTGCTGCTCATCCTGTTTGCTTAATGTAGCGTATAATCTTTTATTTGTCCTAAATATATCTCCAGTGATGTTCCTAATGTCCAGTCTTGGAGTTTAGATAATAGTGCAGTAGGCTTGCTAAGGAAATTTGCCTAACCACTATGCAAGCTGCCTTCCTTCAAGTTATGGACAGTGCAGAAAACTTCTAGTGGGGAAAAAAAAAAATCACTCTCCTTTATGCATGGAAGTTTGAACTGTCAGCATGATGACCATGAAATAAATATGCTGCAGGTTTTCTGATTTGGGTTTTTCTATTGGCAGGTGGTCCTTTAAATTGGCAGAAATAGACCTAATGAAATTTGATAGCTAAATGCCGAAATGAGAACAAAGAGTAGATTTTTAACATGGAGGTAATAAATCACTGTATAACTGATTGAGTACTGTGATGTATTTAAATCAATCTCAGCCTTTTAAGTGAAGGTTAGGCATTATTCCAAAGGTCATGCTATTTCACAAACAAAAATATTTTTTTTTTTTAACTGAGGTTCCCTTGTGTTATGAAGCACATTAAAATTAGAGATCAAAACTGGCCCTCTGGTGTTAAAATCTACTTGTCTAAAAATATATATACATGGACTAAATTGGGCTGTTTGCAGCTGCATATCAACTGAGATACTCTCAATACCTGCTTGGATTTCAGATTGTAGTACAGATATAGCCTAAGTTCCTTCATCTCTTACCTACTAGCTCTGTAAGGATCTTGGACACCATCAGGCAGTTTGGGTTTTTGTTTTGTTTTTTTTTCCAAAAATACAAATGTTTATGTGACTTAATTTATGTCTCTCTCAGACTCAATCATTTTAGAAAGTTATTCAGGTTTGTTCATAGTTGTCATCCTATTTACTAAGGTAAGCAGAAACTTAGATGATCCAAATGAAAATGAAAAGGTTCTTCTGTTTTTGAAAGGTTTGCTTGGTTTTGATAACACTTTTTGAGGACGGGGGGAAGTTTGTTTCCTATATTTTTCCCATAATATGTAGTTTCAAAACACTGTAACAGCCCCAAGACCTGGAGCGTTCACATAATAACCTGAAAATTGTTCCACATGCTGTTGGAGATGTATTGACTTTATTTCAACATGTCCCAGACCACATATAAGTAGTAACTATATATGGGTGAGATGTTGTTTACGTGGCAGCTCAACACCAAAACGAAACAGAACCCCTGCTAAAGGCGTTTAACTATGTTACAGAACACTCCTGTTTATTTTCCTTCTAGCTTGATTCAGGTTTTGTTGCTTGCAACTTAAGGACACAACTTTACAAGAAGGGTTGCTTACCCCTGCAGAGTCTTGCCTCCATGATATTCAGGACATTTCTCCTGTGTAGATGTGGATACAAAGACATTAGAGATGAGCAGGCACTGAGAACAAGTTTTTAGTGGTCAGGGTATTTTTTATCACAGCTATGTCCTTAAAGAAAGGGAAGATGCCGTGGAGCATTTTTGTGTCCTTGTTTTATGGATAAATCACCACACTCTAACTGTGGTGATTCTAGAAAATTCTGTACATTGGAAAACAGAAAAAAGAGAGAGATTTTTAGTGGATTTTTTTGTTGAGTTGTGTTTGTTCTGTTGGTTAGTGAGTTGGGTTTTTTTGGTTGGTTCGGTTTGGGTTTGTTTGTTTGTTCCAAAATGTCTTGTGTTGAACTATTCTGCTTTTGTAAGAAAAGGGAAATAAATGGGACATATTACAAGAAGAAAACTTTGTAGTGATAGCTGTAGTTTAGCTGTAACCAAGTAGTTGCTGTATTTCACTAGTCCTCAGAGTGACAGTAAATGCTGTATAAGCCTGCTACAGGCTCAGATGACAATTCTATTTATATAGAAGATCTACAGGGTAATTAAACTGAAGGATAAGGTAAAGATTTCTGTGTTTTTTAGAATGGCAAGAACAAAAGAATTATCTTGGTCTGGTGTATCTCACGAAGGAGTAGAAATAATAAAACTTTGAATAGATAAGATTTTGAGGGAAAAGAAATAGAGAAACTTATCAGAGATACCATAAAACTAAAAAGTCAATCCTGTTAATATGACCCGTTTAAAAAAATATTTAATTAAGCAGTAGATTCCTTCAGGGAGTAATGACAATAAAAGAATCATATAAAAACATGAGAGATCAAGCTAACATTAAACAGGGAAACACATATATGTATGCTAAGTGGCTGATCAATTAGGGATCCAAATTCAAGGCCATAGCTAAAGCAAAATAGGGCAAATTAATTTATATTAAAAGGCAATGATGGGAAATTACAAGAAATTACAGAATCAAACACTAGAACTGTAGCTGGGATTGGCAAGAAACATATTCAATACTAACGCTAAAATTGTCAAATGAGGATGGCAGATTTGATACTTAGTGACCCTTCTACGCTTCTATGCTACAATGATAGTTCACAGAGTGACTGAGCATAGGCCTTACAGGCGTAAGTTATAATTGGTCTGGTCTTTTTATTACAGCCAAAAAAGAATCAGAAGCTGTTGAATTTGTGCTAAATAGTGTCACGGAAGGAGAGAGAGAAAAGGAGAGAGAAAGAGATTTACACACGTGTGTGTGTGTGTGTGTGTGTGTAAAAATGCCATAGCACTGCCTGTCCCTGAGACAAGGCAGAGTATTAGGGCAGTAAAGTCAGTCACTATTAGTAAGAAGTCCCAAAGGTGTGTCTACACATATCTTTTCATGAATAGATAGTTTGAACTGAATATTGGTCTGATATCACTGTTTAACAGTCAGTGAGCAGTCTGTACACACCAAATGCTCTAGGTCTCGTGGGGCCTTCTGTGGAAGGGAATGAATTCTCTACACATTTAAGAATTGCAAAGCAGCTCTAGGCACTGACAGCTCAGTCTGAGACTTCTGCTCTTCAGGGATCTGGCAGATATGGACAGTAGGTGATCTGAATCATCTCCTAGGCTTAGACATCGAATTCTGTCCAACCTGAACTCCATCTGCCAGTGCAATATGACTTGACTCCATTGTTTCCAAACAGCTGATTAACTGCAAGAAAGATACTTTCCAAGTAGTAAAAAAACAAAGGAATAATATTAATGGGGGGCCTGATGTTAGTTATAACATCCAGAAAAACTCTTTTCTTTCCCTGTAAGCGTCTATGAAGACGTAAGCTTGAGTATTGAGGCTATTAATCAGACAAAGAGATTACACACATTATTCACATTTTTTCCTATAGTGTTCATTTTAATCACAGATAGGAATACTGTGGAATGGGAAGACATATAAAATACAGAAAATAAGTATTATGACAGTGTTAGTAGAATGCTGGCAGCCAGAATGCTGGCTGTTCATGTTGATGATGTTAAATTGTACAACAAAAAGATCTACTGTGAAGCTTTTGTACTAAAGTAAAGGGTTAAGCTTTCCTTTTGCAGATGCTGTCATGTTTCATTTAGCACTGATTTTCTCCTGGCAAATCCAAAGCACTATAAAATATTTTGTGACACATAAGAAGGTAAATGCTAAGTTGTTGCAGGTAGCTGAATTCCATCAGTGTGCAAGTTAATGATTTAATAATATAATCTGTTATACATAATTTTGATTATTAATCCTGTTGCTACACAAAATTTATCACTGCATTTTACAATTTGGATTGTAAATGTAAGTGATTGAAATTAGATAAGATTTAAGTCAATTCCGAAGTAAGATATTGCTTGAAAAGTTTCAAAGACAACACCCGTTTTTTGTTGCCTTGAGCACTGATACAGCCTGTGACTCCAGTTAATTTCTTATTAACTGGATGTGGTCTGTTTTGTCTTGGTCAGGTTCAGTGCATAGTTTTGATTATCTAGTGGTGACAGTAGTAGCTACTACTGGAAAGAAGCAGATGTCAGCACCTAATATGTGAGTAGGTTCTTTTAGGTTTACACAAGTGGAAGATTTAATGTTTAATACCAGTTTTACTTTCTTGAAGTTAGTTGATGGTATACAGTTCTTTGTTTTAGAACAGCAATGTACTTAGATAAAATGCAAGTACAAATAACATTTAATGGAGTATAGGAATAGAAATATACAGCTGAATCAGAATACAAATGTGATACCCACCATATGCTGTCTGTAACATACTCACTGTCATGAGGCTGGGCAGCCTGGTATTCCAGAAGGAATACGTGGGTTGAAACTAGCTTAGACCCATTGCTCTTTTTGAAGTTGTTTTTGTTGATTGTTCAGTTTTTATATTCTCTATCAGTCAGAGCCAAATCTACACACTGATGTTGGTCAGGCGAGCTCAGGAAGGTACTTGCATTGTCTAAAATATTAGACAACTGGTTGGTTCACTCAGCTAATATAACTGTTTGATTTGCTCAACGCATAAAACTAGTTGATCAACTCATCTGATAAAACTATCTTAAACAAAGGCCAACTTCTGGTCACCTTTGTTTAAAATTTGCCTTTCCTCTTCAGAGCCTTCTATTGTAAACTCACTGATTGGTTGCAGCAGGTTGAAAGTACTTACTTGCCATTCATACTTCTATATTGTTGCTGGTCTATTTGCTCTAGTGTTGAGGCAGGATGACACTACAAAGACAAAAATTATTATTTTAGTGACTAGTCAATGACAGTATATTCCTGCTCTTAGATGCAAACAAATGGGCAAAAGGAAAAAAAAAAATCAAAAGAAACCAGAAAATCCTGTAGAAGACATAACAAGCAGCTGGGAGCAGGGACTGGTGAAGGCTATCTGAAGTTCATAGAGGTTTATATTAATATTTTTATAGGAAATCTGCACTCAGATTGTTTTTTAGTTTTTGAGGGCAATGAAACATAATGGGAATGAGCAAACACCTTTGGTTTTCAGTTCTGTTGCAGATACGTTTCTATAGTTTGTCCCTATTCCAACCTCTCATATTCTCTCTTGAATAGAAGAAATGAGGCAGGAAAGATAGTTACAGTCAGATTGTTCTGGTAAACAAGCAAATCATTCTGACAGATTCTTTACATTATTCATTCTACTACAGTAAGGAAAGGCAGAAGAGAGTCATGTGTAAAGAAAAGCAATCAACTTTAGTTTTCATACAGAAGACAGTGTTAAGCAGTATATAGCTAGTGCCACTTACATTGGACAATTGTTTGTTTCTCTGTAGTTTTCCTAAACTGTTCATAAAATACTAAAAAGCCCAGATGTTTTATAGAAGAAATGTAATTACCTGGAATATAGGTTCCCCATGAGGTATTTTGTCTTCCACAGTAAACAGAAAACTAGCACCACCTCTTGTAGAGCTGCAGGAAGAATTGAGCCAGTTACAGTAAAGTGAAAGTAGCTTAATTTCAATTTGATTTGTAGTTTGGATAGTTATGTCTATATGACCATGTAAACACTGGGTTGTTTTGTTTATTTGGCTTTTTCACTTCAGTCCGCACAACTACCATGCCGACTTACAAGACTTGAGTGGATCAATTCACTTACTAGAAGAGATGTTATCACCTGAAACATGAGGATACAAGTAAAAGAAGCAAAACTAGCACAAATTGATTCTGTTCCTAGAAACAGAGCTCTTAGAACAGGCTTACCCTACCATGGGCTTAGCTGCAGTATAGCACAAGTTCATCTCCACAAATGTTTCCCACACTTCTAAAAACCCATGTTCTCAGCAGAGAAACAAGTTTCAGGAATGCAAGAAGAGCATGTTCAGAGCGGCAGCAAAAGCATAAAACCATAAAAGACACTGGAAGAATTATGTTCATTTTGCCAAAATGCAATGTGAATGCATAAGTGAACCATAAGTGACCAAAACAGATGATTTGGATGAAAATACCAGCAAATTCTAACCTACATTCAGGAATGGTTACTAGCAGTAGTATAAACTTGTAACAGATCTGCTAGAGCCTGGAAAAGCCTTCTGTGCCACCAGATATGTAGTAAGAGATTATTTCTGTTGTAAAGGGTTTACAGATTTAATAGGTAATACAAGGATGAAGAGAAAGATTGGCATGTAAAGACTTGGAAAGATTTATGCTAATGCTCTCTTGTTTTTGTAAGCTGTGTAGAAAAGAGGATCTAATCCATTAATATCTTCATTTTCTCTCTTCTGGGGATGGAGATTCAAGCAAACACAGTTCAGGTTGCTTTGTGCTGAGTATTAAAGCAGCTCTCAGATTCTCTTTTCTTTCTTTTTTGCTTTTCTTGTTTAGGCTGCTACATATTAAAGACTTAAACCATTTGTTGAAAGGCAAGAAGAAAAATAGCATTCTCCCACCTTTACTTTCATTCTAGTCTGAAAGAGAGGTAGGGTCTTTTAGCTCATAAGCTTTCAAATTGTATGTGTGAAAAAATGAATTTACTAATAGAAAGATAAAAATATCCACCAACCTAAACCTCCCCTGTCACAGGTTCATGCTGTTCCCTCGGGTTCTATGACTGGTCACCATAGAGAGGAGATCAGCGCCTGTCCCTTTGCTCCCACTTGTCAGGAAGCCATAGACCATGATGAGGTCTCCCCTCAGCCTCCTCTTCTCCAGAGTGAACAAACCAAGGGAGTTCAGCATGAGTGTGACTGAATACTTTCCACAAACACTGTTGGGTAGTGAGGACAATAATGACACAGAAGACATTCTGAAAGCAGATGAAGACAAAAGAGGAGTTCTCTGGGAAGCCATAAACTGTGAGAAAAAAAGTAATTTTCTCTATGGTCCTATTCCATTGTAAATAATTGTAAAATCAGAGAAACAAGCAATTAAACATTCTGCTTTTAGTTTTTCTGCTCAGATTGTAATTTTATTTTAGTAAAAAATAAGATTAAATTAAAATTATTAGGAAATTTAGAAAATGAGTAGGCTGGCTTTCGAATATATTAGCTATGCACTGTAAAAACTAAGTAGTATGTTGTCGAAGTAGCATTGTTAAGTAGCAAGCATTTAGCTAAGTAGTGTGTTAACTAAAGGGAAAAAACATACCAAAACAAACAAAAAGGAGATAGCATGTTAGCAGTTGACATTCATTATAACACATTTAAATGGAATATTATCTTTTTAACAATCTCCAATTCAATCTCAGAGAAGCTTTGTGAAAAATGTCCTGTCAAAGATGTGGTTTTTTAAATTATTTTAACTCATATAGGAAAGGTAATTTTGTGTGTGCCCTTCCCCCATCCTCTATCCTTTGAGATATAAAAAATGTATTAGACCTAGGTAGTGTGAAAATATTAATTTGATTTAAAATTAATGAGTTTGAGATAATGTTTGGCTTCTTCCATACTAAAACATGAATGGCTTCCTCAGCCTTCCCTGACTCTTTATAATTGGATCAATTTTCCCTGCAAGACTCTTGGATACGCTTTTGTCCCCAGTAGTTCTTTTACAGAAGATGAACAGAGAGCTGATTTCCAGTCTTTTTTCTACCACAGACTAGATATATTATCTTAAAAACCACCTTCCATTTAGGAAGTTAAAGAAGTTAAGCATGCAAGTTATGCATTTGTTTCCTATGCATTCGTAAGAGGAACATCTGATAATCAAACTCGTATTGGTGATCTGAGGGGCTTCTATTTCCTTTCTGCTTTACCCATTAATCTGCATAAAAAATACATTTCTGTATAACCTTAGGAAAATAATTCCTAATTTTAGGCACTAATTTCATGTGAAGATTAACCAGAAAGTATTAAATCTATTTACTTCAGTGTTTACTTCAGATTAATTTGCAAATCAACACACATATAAAAGAGTTTAAGTACTTATTTAGAGGAAAAGTGACACTATCAGGCATGCTTAATGCTCTGAAAATGGAGAAAAAATACTCTTATGCTTGTACCAAGGAAAGCATATATTCCAAAAAAGGATAGGTGCTTTCCTATCCCATTGCAGTAATTTTTTGTTTGTTTGGTTGGTTTTGTTTTGTTACACTGTGTGAAACAATTACTTAGAATATATTTCTGGATTATATCCAGATCTTTGAGAAGTCAAAATCAAGACCATGTTTAGTATTAGTTCTGGTTTTGCCCACTGTAATAAATGTTGTCTGAACATTTCAAACTGGAGAGATGACAGATTCCATACCTGAAGTAAAGGGGAACCAAAGAGGAAGTTTTGTCCTTAAGTGTTATTACACAATTGTGTGTTAGAATAGTAAACTTTTGTATTTTACCATAAAATGACATAATTTTGCTTAGAATTATAGAATGCATTATATCTTCATGTTATTTAATTAGAAAACTGAGGAATTTAATTTCAAAAAAATCTAATGCCAAATGACACAACTTAGACCGGAAAACATATCAGACCAACAGAGAAAATATATAGTAGTTGGATAAACTGCCAGTTTGGTTTATTAGTAGTTCTGTAGTAAATCTTCTGGTATAGGACATAAAAACACTTTACACAGTTCCTGATGAGTTATATCTGAGGTTTTAATTACATGAAATTATATATTGATACAGGGACTGGCTACACTAAAATATCTGAAGAATTCTTGATTCAGAGAAGTGTCAAGTTTTCAGAGGGTTATTCAAAATACATTTTTTTATATGTAATACTGGCCAAGAAATATATCAGGAAGACTATAGTATTTCAGTACAATGACAGAATAAATGTAAGGCACCACAGGGTAGCAGAAATGTATCTAATGCTCTACTAATTTTCACTTCTCCTATGAAGTAAAAGATTGCAAAGTCATACAGGAAGTTGAAAGAAAATATCTGTTGGGCTACAAGTAAAGCAGTTCTGTACTACACAGCAGTTAGCCACCGCAGTAAGGGCTGATGAAAGGATTCTACTTGTGTGACTTGCAAATGGATGCAAGTCTTCATATTCCGTGAAATATTTGAAGAATGCTGCATTGAAAGAAGCAACAAGAAACAGCTCAACACAACTAATGGCAGAAGTACTTAGGACATATCTTAGACCTTTGAAATTTAACACAAACACCTCAGATTAGAACAAACTGGGTTATTTTATGTGCAATCACTTCGGTAATTCTACTTTTAAACTAAAATAGAAAAATTAACATTTTAAAACATTGGCTAGTAGCTAAGCACAAAACCCTTTTGTTTTTTCTCACGCCTAGATATCACACTGCAAAACAGAAAAGGTATATTATGAATGTTAAATATTAGTGTCATCAAAAAGTATGTATACACTGAATAAGGAAAGATTTTGTATTGATAATATGATCTACCATGTCTGACCTGTAATACTTAAAATGTTGGCATTTATTGATAAACTATTCCCTTGCAGATCTGTGCAGCTTACTGACAAAAAATTCAGCATTAATATATCACAAAATCACGAGGTTGGAAAAGACCTTTAAGATCATCTCATCCTAAACTAAATCATATCCTTAAGTACTTCATCTACCCTTTTTTTGAACACATTCAGGGAAGGTGACTCAACCCCCTCCCTGGGCAGCCTGTTCCAGGCCCTGACAACTCTTTCAGTAAAAAATTTTTTCCTAACGTCCAATCTAAACCTGCCCTGGCACAGCTTCATGCCATTCCCCCTTGTCCTATCACCTGTCACCTGGCTGAAGAGACCATCACCTATCTCTCTACAACCTCCCTTCAGGTAGTTGTAGGTGGTGATAAGGTCTCCCCTCAGCCTCCTCTTCTCTAGGCTAAACAGCCCCAGCTCCCTCAGCCGCTCCTCATAGGGTTTGCCCTAAAAAATGTACACGTATTATAACATAGAATATAATAGTTCAGTTGGAAGGGGCCTACAATGGTCATCTAGTCCAACTGTATTATCTAGTTCCGTGATGTGATCAGCTGTGTGTGTGTCTTTTCCTTCTGGACTGGTCAAAGTGACTTAGCTTATTATAAAATATAAAATGCTACAAAGAGCTCTCTTTTAGCAAAAATATCGGCATGGGAATCTCCAAAAGCTGCCATTTCTTATGGTATGTTTTACTCATGCTCTTTCTAGAAAGACAAGAGGCTGTTTTGTGAATCAATCAGAGAGTAACATATTACTTGCTGAAAAAAAACAAATGTTAATGATGATTTTGTTTTAATGTTGAAATAACATGGAAAGATTACTGCTTTATCTCAGGTCAAATGTAATCTTACACAATTTCAAGAACGGTTCATACAATAAAGCCACTAATATGTGTAGGAAAAGACATGTTCTTTTCATTTCTAATCAAGGGATGTATTCTAAAGAATTCCATTGATAAGGATCTACTAACAAATACTTGATGTTGCTAGGAGCTGAGAGTCAGAACTGAATACAAACAGGGAACTCATTTGTAAAACGATTACCAGTGTTGTATCCCTGATCTCAATTAACTGCCAGTCAGATTCTCTTAATGTGATTCATTTTAACACAAGAGTAAATAGTTATGCCATGCAGAACAAACTGATTATTTTGGACACAGTGGAGACCTTACTTAAAATGTCAGCTGGATTCACACTAAATAAGTTAATGAAATTATTAATATCAGTAACAACAGTGCTTCCAGATACAACTCCTTATTATGCCTGAAAAAAAAGCTTTTTTTTCTTTTTTTTTCCCTTTTTTTTTTCCTGGCTAATAGACACTTTCTTTGCAATGCATAATTTCCTGTACCACTTGAACCTAATTGGTAAGTTGAGAGAGTAATCTGTTTTCACCAACATAAAAAAAAGATCATATATCTTTATGGATTACTCTTGGTGGTTTTCAGTCCTTTTCAGACTCTGCCAGTAGGGAAGTGTTTTCACAATGCATATCTTGTACCCAAAATAATTTTGGAGAACATCCTCAGGTAGCATTTACATAAATTTCTTATAATTTACTGAAGATTTTCTCTCTTATATATCATCTATTTGCAACAACAAGTGACATGTTTGATTAATAGAATTTGACATGACATGTCTCACTTAGAAATTTCAGAAAGGAACACTGCTCAATAATGGTCTATCAGAAATGACATATATGTCACTGTGTGTCTAGCTTTCCAGACAAGGCCTAGGCACAGCCTCATATCCTTGGGCATAAAAACACTGACACTCAAGCAAAAAACATGATGCCTGTCATATCCTCCTTTTCTTCAAAGAAACTCTTCCAAAAAGCTTCTACGACTTTACTCTTCTGTTCTAAGACACTACAAAGGGATATCTGTTCAACACTTCACTGTGAGAGACCTATGATAAGCTGAATCAAGATCACCTCTGAAAGACTAATTTCATATTATTACCAGAGATTTTGATTAAGTGAGGTATTCATACAGAGCTGAATTGGGAAACAGAGATAAATGTACATATGCAGAAGTATGCAGACACATTTGTTTAATTCATATAATGTTGTACATGTGAAAGAAACATTTTGTGGAAAGCTGATTTATACATAGTTTTGAATACCTGATATCACTCTTAATTGTTGCAGTTATGTAGTTTATTTTACAATGGTTTTAATCAGAGAACAACTTACAAAAGGAAGCTAAAAATACTAAAAATTCAGTGTTCTTCACAGTAATCTGAGAAAAATATGAGTAAATAATTTTTAGGTGCATTATAATATATACACATTTATATATATGCATACACACACACATATATATATAATCATATACATACATAGCGTATACACATGCAGGTGCTTACATATATGTTTTAATGCAATTACTTTTTTGTGGAGAACAAACAGAAAATAAAAAATTGTGAGACCTTAGTTGCCTTCAGACTGCAAATGCAGGTTTTTAAGTCATTGCTTTAAACTTTCACATGTTCAGACAGAAAAAAGCCTGAGAGATACCTGCAAGTGCCTTCCAAGCTGGTATCTGATATTAAGTAGAACAGCTGTAATTTTTGTGGGTTTTTTCTTTATTTATTTTTTAGCAGCAAATATATGAGAGATTGTAAGAGAGGATCTATAAATTGTTTCTGACTTTTACTTCTAAATCAATATTAAACAATGGCAGTAACTTTCATACTATTATTTGTGCTGAACTCTTTTTCACGGGAGTAATATGACTTAAAATGCTTCTCACCTTGGTAATAGCTGACTTAAAGTTGGGAAGAAGGTCAGCTCTTCAGGCAGTGATGCCTTGGGGAAAGCAGGTTTCCCCTCTTCTCAGTCTATGAGTCACTTACATCCCAAATAGTCACAAAGTACTTCACTGCCTTAGGCTATTCCAAAGGCAGAGCTGCTTTGTTACAATTAAAATATATTTATACTACTTAATAAAATATAGCCTTTTATATGAGAGTACATTATTGTGTACTAGAAATCCCAGTAGTTCTTCTGAAAACTACTTACATACAGCAATGTTTATTAAAATAGTCTCCTAAGGAAAATCCAAATACCTGAATTGGGAGAAAATTGTGATAAGAGATGGATATTGAACTTATTTGAACTATTCTCACAAAGGGAAAAAGAAGCATGGAGACTGCTATAGTCACGAAAGAAAAGTCTAAAGATGTGTATCACTTCTTCTGAAACTCCACCAGTAAATTATTCTAATTTGTCTCTGAATATAGGACGTCATAAATATCTCCCTCTCTCTCTATATATATATGTGTTTATGTATATCCTTAATCTACCACAGTTTCATAAGTTTCAGAGGATGACTTGAAAAATTTGGTATTGAGATTGAAAAAACAAGACAACTTAAAATAACAAAACTTTTTTTTTTTTTACTTCCCACCTTCTTATGTTTTCTGAGTTGAAAACAAAGGAAAATTATGTATCTCCATTAACCAATACTTAGCAAACTTCCTTACATTGTTTTCTATCTCTTCGTGGTTCTTAAACAGTGGTTTTAGAAAACAATTTATTCTTTTAAGGAAGCCAAATGATAAATGCTGGTGGTTTTCCTAATGTTAAATACTGAAAAAAAACCCTGAACCTTTTCAAAGCTAAATTGTCTTACAGGATGGCACTAAGTCATTCTGAATGCATGATATACTGATAGTCATCTGATAATAATTGACCTTCTGGGAAAAAATAGATGAAGTCCTGTCATGCCATAAGCCAATACCCTGAGAAAACATGCTAAAGACACAAAGGCAATCAGTCAAAATTACATGAAGAAAATTAACCAAAGAACAAGAAAAATTGATTTAAAAACTAAGATTTATAAAAATATCATAGGAAGATCTATGATATTTTTTTTTCTATCAGTAGCCCCCAAAATGAAAACAGTGCTGTAATAATGGTGTATTATATGTGTTTCTTTTAATACTGATGAACAATCTAACAGCTGAAGCATAAGCAAACACAAACCAAGGTTATGAGGATACACAAGTTGGCACATCATTCATAATGTACTGCTTATCTGGGTCAGAGGGATAATATTTGCCTTGTAGGATAACAAAATCTGCAGTTCAAAAAGGTTAGAATTGCTTTTCTTAGTACTGAAGAGTTGAAGGAGTTCGAAGAACAATGTGGTTTCAGACAGCAAACTCTACAGGTTGTCTCCATTTCTATTATTGTTCTAGACTATATAAAATGTAGACTGGTGTCTAGAAAAAATAAGGTAGCAGAAAAACATAAAAACTACAAAGGTAGTTTAACTTAGAAAAACAAAATAAATACATAAGCTCTGGAATACGCATAGGGTAGAAGAAAAAATATCTTTAACCTTTGTTCAAATATCTTGCTGCATTTTTCCTGTTAAGCTGTTTAAAACAATATGGTCTTAGCTTTGGACCATAGTAATTTTAATTTACAGTACATAATTTCATAGAAATGATGACATTTTAATTAATTCACATTTTTCCAAACACTTTTATTAGATAAAGGAAAATAACTTTGTGTGGATTTCAGCCAAAAGAACTGAATTTGTAAAACTATCTATTTAATCTCCTCAATTTTGTTTCTAGATTTCTTAGGAAACATTATCTATTACTGAAGTCTTGTGCAATTTAAAGTCTATTTAAACAACTGTTTTGGTTGTTAGATACAAACAAACTGCTTCATTAACCAGAATTAATGTTTACTAAATAGCTGTTCTTTCAACTGGCTAGGGTTGCTTGAAGGTATTATATGGAATCATTCCTGAATTATCTTTTTATCAAGCAAAATCATTTATAAATAATTCATCTGAATTGTTCGCAATGATGAAGGCTTAGTCTCACTGAAGAATGGGAACTGTGTAATTGGCTTTAAAGAGGCCATTGAGTGGTTCTCCGTGTAATACTTGTGTCTGCAAAAACAAGGTAATTAGAAACAAAGATTTTCATATATTAAAGTTGAAGTGTGAGTTATGAATTTTATTTTCCTGCTGATGGAGAAAGTGACTAAAAATTGAAAATATCAATGTGTAATGTGCTGTCATGGGGACAATGCTGATGCACCTTTTGCTGCCTGGCAGGGCAAGTCTTCAGCATGCTGTAGAACCTGCTCAGACTTTTTTGATGCTTCCTACACCTCATTCAGAAACTGCACAAGGATTTAAGAAAGTATCTGTCCTCATTTTTATATGACTTAAGTTTTTGCTCCCTTGGCATAAACATGCATGTTTTGGTATGGAGGAGACTGGTGCTTTCAGGCTATTAGCAAATGTTTTGCCCAGAAGTGTGGTAAGTGCCTAAAAAGCAGTATATTTGGTGCTAAAAAAGGTAAATATTTATACATATTTCTAAAATATTCAAAAAATACTAATATTTCTGAAGTATTCCTTAACAGTGTTAGGAACCACATTCACACTCCATATATTTCTCAAAAGCTGTTACAATTTGTGAGGCTATTTGGATATTTTTATAGAAGATGCACAAACTACTTTTTTTGGTCCTCTTTATTCTCCTTCGGTTTTGTTCTGAACACTACTCAATCATAAATTTTGAGATATTTCTGTAAGAAATACACGTAATGGGCCTCTATATAGAAAATATGTCCTCTCCAACATCTTCTTAACCTGACTTCACTTTTCCAATACTGAATTTTAATGAATTCTATGGCCAGGCCAGAGTTAACCTCCCCAAGCAGCCAGGACAGGTGAGCTGAGTTAACCTGGACTGTTTTCCACACCACCTGACATCCCCCACAAAAGGGGCTGGTTGGGGAAGGGTACTGCTAGATGCCTTCAGGGTAGTCTGAGTGCAGTTGGGGTGTCAGGTCAGTCTTTGCCTTATGCAGCACTCTGTTATCAGCTGGTGTAAGTGAAGTTGTTCCCCTTTCATGGTGATTTTTATCAGTAAACTGTCCTCGTCCCAACCCATGGAGACTCTGCCTGTTTCTCCTGTGGGAGTGAGTGAGTGGTGTGTGGTGCTTGGCTGCTGGTTGGGGCTGAACCACCACAGTCCTTTTTGGTATCCAGTGTGAGGTCCAAAGGGTTGGGATAATGATAGATCTAACTGGATTGTATTTATGAAGCTGTGATAAAAATGTTTATCACGTTAATCAGAAAAGGTGATAGTAACAATGATGTTTTGCTTGTTTACCTGGCTTTGGTATGTAAATCCACACCCACTTTATGTAATCTCTGTCCAGCAGTTTATCACCTTGGGGAGGGGAGTCAGTGCCTAATTCTGTTATACTGTATGATACTCACTTATGACTGATATGTCTGATGTGCTATTCTGGTGCCCATTTGTTATGAGCTCTGTGCAGTCTCCATCTCTATTTGTACAGAGATGAACTGAATGTGTAAGTAGTTTCTCACTTACTCAGTAGGCACAGAAGTAAAAAGGTATGCTGCTTAGAAAATTTAGAAGTAGATTCTTTTTTTTTTTTTTTTTTAAATTCCCTAGCTTTTTCTGCTTTAATGAGATGCTATAATGTAAGGTTTTCCTCTGGGAATTCCAAAGCATAAAGAGAAATTGTGTCTACTCTGGGTGTTGTCTGCATGTTAGAATTTAACTTTTACAATCAAGCAGAACCTGTACAGCTTAGAATAGCATCCAGGCTGAAAAAAGCTTTCTAAAAATGAAGGAACACTGGGATTTAAATACCTGTCAGACTTTAAACCAGACAAGAAATAACAGTGGAATTTCAAATGTTATATTTGCATTCTGTAGATTTCATCAGAAATGCTGGCACCAATAAAACATCACAATCTTCCTTGTTGATTTCACACAATATTCTCATGTTCTTTCTATAAATGGAACTACAATTCATTTACAAGGAGACTGTAACTGGTAAACAGATTGATGGTGTGGGAGCTGTAGTTGGCCACAGTTACTTTAGGATGTAAAAATTTTAGCCAGGCATGAGAAGCTTAATTTCTAGTTAGACTTGCAGTTATTTTGATCATGCATTGGAGAGATTTGCTAAAATGGAAACTTTCAGCTGCTGCCAAGAAAAGTCTAATTTACTTGGGGGCTTTTTTCAAAGCTTTCCAGTGATATTACAGTTTATGATTTTTTTTTTTTTTTCTACTGCAAAAAACCTCAGATAACGCTCGTTCACGAGGGCTTTTATTTTTCTATTTTGCCTTCTGGATCATGAACTTTTTATGGATAGTCACTAGATCTTATAAATAATCAGAAATTTAGTGGATTGACCCTGCCTGTATGCCAGGTGGCCACCAAAACTGTTCTAATGCACTCGTCAACTGGACTGGGGAGAGAAAATATAACAAAAGGTTCGTAGGTCAAGGTAAGGAGAGGGAGAGATCCCTCACCAATTACTGTTACAAGCAAAACAGACTCAACTCAGGAAAACTAATTGTTTATTGCCAATCAAAATCAAAGTAGGGTAATGAGAAATAAAACTGGATCTTAAAACAACTTTCCCCTGCCCCTCCCTTCTTCATGGGCACAAATTCACTATTGATTTTCTCTGCCTTCTATTCCCGAGCAGAACAGGGGGGATGGGGAATGGGAGTTGGGGTCAGTTCATTACAAATTGTCTCTGCTGTTCCTTTCTCCTCAGGAAGAGGACTCACATTCCTTCCCTGCACCAATGTGGGTCCCTTCCACAGGGTATAACCCTTCAGGACCAGACTGCTCCAGGGTGGGTCCCCCATGGGGTCACAAGTCCTGACAAGAAGACAGCTCTGGTGTGGGCTCTTCTTGCCATTGGGTCACAGTCACCACATCCACCAGAGCAGGTGGATGCACCCAAAGGTGCATCTGGCCTTCCATGGGCTGCAGGTGGATATCTGCTCCACCATGGACCTTCATGGGCTGTAGGGGGACAGCTTGGCTAATAGTCCTAGATAACCTACTTGCTCTACAATTCTTTGGTTTTTTTCCTCCCCTTTCTGGAATATGCAGGTATATAGATACACACATGCACTCTGACCTGCAGACATGAGGTGGTGAGGTACTGACTGTCCTTTTTCTAAATGCAGTAACAGTTGCCCTGATACTTTTCAGTTGTTTGGCTCTCAAAGGCACTTATGCTGAAGAGCTCTAATGATCTTATTGAAGTGATAATGTACTGGCCCATAAACTTATGGAATATTCTAGTTTATTCCTGCACTGAAAATGCTTTTGACTATAAATGAAGCAATCATGTACTTGGCACAGGCTTGGAAAGAGCAAATACAGAAGTCCTCTATAGACACAAATAAGGTCATCCCACAAAAGAAGAAAGAACACTTTCTGTCAGTGGCATCGCTCTCAGTTAAATACCAACACAGAAAGTCAGCTGTTTAAGAAATTTATGTCTGCATAAATTCGGTAAGAAAGAGGTTCTAGTTTTTAGATATGAGTTTGCAGCTATAAGATGCTAACATACTGCATATAAAAGTTTGGTACAGAGAAATAGATTTCATTTGTGAGCAAAGAGAAAGCTAATAGTTTAGGCATAAAACTGTATTCTCACCTAGTTTGCACAGAGAAGAAAATTTTATTTTTTCCATACCTATCCCCTTAGATATATTATTAATCTCTGAGGGAAATTAGATTTTCATATTCTTTGTCTCAGATAAACTGTGATTTTGAATTCCATTTCAAGTGCAAGATATTCCCATTCTCACCAGATGAAATATTGTAATGTAACACAGGATTCTGGATTCTACTATTAAAGTCATATCCTGATTCCATTCTGAACACTGACCTCTCCCCACCCCACCAGGCTTTTATGGATCTATCCTATCTGTCCTCTAACCAGTCGGTATTAATGGGAACAGAACAAATTTATCACAGGATAAATTATGTTTCAGTTTCTTTAATTGAAGAGAGAGAAAAATAAGAATTAATTTGTTCAGCAACCATCACTGGACTGTCAAAATGGCCAATAATTCTTTATTTTGCATGTAAATCTTATATTGCATTTTTCCTAAGTTTTCTTTTTGTTTAAATTAAGATCACACTCAAAATCTCACTTTATTTTATCAGAGTCTATTCCTATGCTAATGAAAATAAGGATCTTTGATCTTCGGTTTTCCAATAATTTTGATTTTCCACTGTACCTCTAAGTAGTAATTAAGGATAGTGGGTCATATAAGGAAAACAGGTGTGTAAACCAAACAAATCTGGCATCTGAAGAAACATTCATTAGGGACAAGTACTCCCTCTTCAGAAATTCTGTCTCATTAAGGGATAATCAGGAATGCATTAATAAAGTGACATAACTGATTACTTGTGCATCTGTCTCAATAATTTTTGTGCTGCTTAGGTCTGCCAGCAGCAGCAAGTGGGAACAAATTGCCACTGTGTTATAATGTTGGATTGATATTAGTGGAGTTACAATTGATGATTTCTTGTTGATTTAAATGGTTAGATCTTATAAAGTTTCTTTATGCAGATGCAGTTGAACTTGATGCATAGATGATTGCTAGTGACACAAAAATGTCTATAAAGGTCATTAACAAACTAAAATCTGAATTCTATTGAAGAACATCATTACAATTTGCATGATTAATATTAAAGGATGGCTGTTTTATAAGCAGAAATTTCTAAAACCAGCATCTGTTAAGCGTTGCTTAGTAATGCTTATGTATATTTAGATGCAAGAATATTTGTTGGGACAAAATCAAAGGCTATAATTTTTAGAAAGAAAAGATAAAATTCAGAATTGTCAAACTTCTAGTTAACTTTAAAGTATATAGACATCATATGATACATATATTTTTTAAAAGTTTGGAGTTGTTTGTTAGTGGGACAGGTGGTTTCAAGTTGCCTGTAAGTGACAGGGAAGAAAAAGCAACAAGAACCTATTTTTCTTCAAATTACATGTGAGTGGAAGGAAGAACAGTAAAAAAACAAACAAAAAACCCCACCCAAAATATCAGTTTTGCTCTTGTCTTCACTAGGGCAAGGAAGATAAAAGTCAATCTAAGACATCCATAACGCATTAGAATTTTATATAAAGAAAATTTTCTTTTGGTGTCACAAGATGACCAGTATCCAGTCACTTCAGGCCTGCCCTAAAATAGTGAGTATTACTTGCCTGGTTACGGTTTTAATTTTTTTCCATTGTGGAATAAATTGTCTAATTCCACTAGTGTAAAGTCAGTGTCTGTGCATGGAAAAAAAGAAATCTACGGTCTAGTTTTTTTTTTTTTCCTCAGCTTATAGTTCAGAAATATCAAGAGACATGTGCTACCTGCATGTGTTAGCTTTTTTGTGATTCAAACAGTAGACTGAATTACAATTATTCTGTGAGTTCAACAAATTGCTACTACAGACTTCCTGCACATCTTTCGGCTGAATAGATAGACTTGAAACCTCTGAGATAAGAAGACATTTAAATCCAATTGACTTTTAAGCTTCAGAAAGGTGTTATTCATTGAACAAAATGTTGCAAATTAATGCATTGCATTTATGATTCTTTCATTTAGCCAGACAAAAATAACATTTTAAAAGAACAGATATAGGGCTAATTTATTCAGTGTTTGAGTTCTGTTTCATTAAATAATATTAACTTTATTATTAATAAAAATAATATTGAACATGATTGGGGTACTGTATGTTTTTAAAAGCAGAATCTGGATTTCACATGACTTCAAAGTGAGGAATTTAGGGAAACCCATCATATTTCACGTTAATTATGATAGTACTTTCAGAGCTGTGTTCTTCTAGTAGAAAAACAGACTTTGATATAATGATCTTGGATTGCTGAGACCGATTTGCTGGTTACACACTGCAAGCATTGCAGCTGTCAGTGTTGTCTTGCGACAGTCATATAATATTAAAATATCTATTGATATGCATTCTGTAATAAAAAAAAAAAAAAAAAACAGAAATAGCGGTAGACATTTCTAGGTCACTGTTTTCTGGAAATTTGGAAGATAATTAGAAAGAGAAAGAAAGCTTGAAACAGCTGAGTAAATGCTGAAGTTATACTGCAAAGGATATGGATTTCCTGTTTTTTTCCTGAACATTTATCTAATCTTCATACTTTATTTACAGGATTTAACCTAGATTATTCTAAATGTTAAGATAACTTACTTTTTTTTTTTTTTTTCTGGAGTGAAGCATCCTTCATAAGTCATGTTCTTTCACTGTATTATTGAACTACTTATCAAAGGATTTTATTATATTCCTGATTCTCTACTTAGCAGAGGCTCACCTTAAAACACTCCTCAGATTTGCCGTGTCATACAGAGCATAAGCAAGTGAAAGGGGTTATTACACAATACACTTCCATTAGCAGACAGCCTAATGAAGCATTGGGAAATATCCAACTGCTAATATGTTTTAAATTATATACCCGTATACTGTGTGCTTTCTAATATTAGGAAAATTGGTAACCTCCCCCTTATATTCAGACAAAAGGAATTAATGTAATCTCACACTGGGCATTTTAGTTGTTCAGAACATACTCAGGAATATCAATTTTCTAATAAAAAAAAGAAAAAAAGAATGTGCTTCATTTTGTAGTATAGCAGAAGCAGAAAATCCATATATAGATGATTCATACAATAAAGAAAAACATATTTCTGCCAAATTAAGCTGATTTCCTTCGGTACCTTAACTCCCATTGAGATACCCTGTTAAGTCTCCTGACAGAGTGCTGTCTCAGGTCCTGTTTCCAGAAGTACTAAGAGGCTATAACCCAATCCTTTTCAACATGGATCTCTCCAGTGTATTATCTGAACTCTTCTGTCTTAATGTTCTCTTTCCACACTTTCCTATTACTTATGCAGAGTTTAATTTTACTAAATTCTTCAAGACTCCAGATTATGTCTTCCTTTATACCTTATTAAAAAAAAAAAAAAAAAATCTGACCCTGAAGAACACTGCATGTAAGGAGGCAAGTACAGCCAAGGTCTTTTGGTCTTTTGCATGGAAACCAAGTAGCAGAAAAAGTGGGAGTGGTTACATCCACACTTAGAGCTGAGGTCCTTGCGAACGCACTTGAACCCAGAAGCTATGACACATTCATTGGTGCCATGAAGTATACATGTACCTAATTAATTCCAGTGATACCTTTAGATAGAACTATAACAGAGAATAGAGAAATACAGTGCTTTCACATGAAAAGGAGTAAATGGAAAGTTTGCATGAAATGGTGAAGGACAAAATAGGAAGGTAGGATGGAGGGAAATAGGAAGGCTAGAATGTGTTTAGAGACCTAATTAAGTGATAACTTTAAATATAGCCACCTAGTTACCCAACTGCTGCTATCTCTCATACAGTCCACACATTACTTGAAAACACAAAGCGATGTCTGTACTTAGTGAAATTATGTGCCATATGCTGAAACTGTAGGAATATAGAATTGTACTTCAAAGGAAATCGAAGAGATATGCAGGAAGATACACGTGTGTGTGTCTTTGTGCATGAACATAACTTACAGCTTCAATTGATTCTCTACATTTGCACTGTTAAATGTCTATGAATATTGTTTAATTATTGCCATGTGTATTACTGAATGGCATGTTGCATACTGGTAATTCTTTGCTATGTTATCCACTGACGAGCAGGTTTTAAATTACTTGACAAATATGGATGTTACTTGAAAAATATAAGCGTGTTTATCACATTTTGCAGATGGGTCAATTAGGCTGAGGCTGTGAGTAAATAAATCAGAGAAGTTCATGAAAATGATTAAAGGTTTGGAAAATATAGAAAGAAATTCAACCTATGTAGTTTATCTAAGAGAAGTCTAAGGGGTGACATCACGATCACAACCTATAAAAGCCTACAGAAGGAATAAAAATTGAATAATAGGATTTCATTCTAGGTCATAAAGGCATAACACGATCTTATCACTTCGAACTAAGATAGAGGAATTCAGAATAGACACACAATTTCAGCTGCGTTTTCTGAGCCATTGCAATAATATCTCAAGAATTCTGGTGGCTTCTCTGTTCCTGGAAACGTTTATATCAAGGCTGACTGTTTAGTTAATGCTTTAGTTCAGCACCAGCTGTAGGACTGACAAATTGTATCAGGAACCTCATTAGGCTTCCATTATGTCAGAGGTCAAACTGCGTAATTATTAGAGTTGCTTCAAGTCTGTAGTTTATGAAGGATGTGACAAGAAAAGAAATCTCTACTTCAGTACAGCCTTTCACAGTACTCAAAAACACTGAACCTGCTGCTAGCATTTAATAAGATTAGGATTTGTATATGCTGACTGGGGTCTCACATTGATATGTATATTAGTGTATGCCACAAAGAAAGAAAATCCTTTTTTTAGTGCCTGTTCCTTGACCTTCTAAAATGGTAGGAAAAAAAATCATTAATTAACTTTTACTAAAAATTAGTGCTTCCCAAATATGGTTTAGTAATGCTGTGTATTAATTTTAAACAATGGGCAAGGTATAACATTTTTATTTATAAATTTATTTTATTTCTTTGACTATAGGTAAGATCTAAGGGAGAAACGTCTATATCTGCAGATTAATTATTCTTTGGCAATTCTGTTTGATTCCTTATTTAAGACTAATTTATAATTAACATAATGAAAGTTACTTCATTTCTAGTGCAAAAGGATTTTGAGCATAATTTTGTAAGCTGTACACTTTCAGGGTAATCTTATGACTGTGTCACTCTGCACCAGATTTTAGGATCCTCTACCTACTTCTCATTTGAAGCTCTCAGATCTTAAGACAGTACATGTTCTGAACTACAAAAATACAGTTTTACTGACTATTTGAATACCCTATAATTAGATATTACCAAGGAACCAAAGTGTGAGTACTGAGGGAATAGTTCCAGCGTGAAGATTAATCAGCTATCAATACCCACATGAATTATTTCTTCTCCTTCCTTCATTTGCAAGTAAATGAATGTATGTCAAGCAGAGGTTTATGGCACGAGTCCCAGTCTTGATATGTTTGTCTTTGCATTGGAAAAAATCCAGGAGTAATTCAGGGAAAACACTCATTCTTCAACCTTCAAGAAAAATAATGCCATCGTTCAGGAGTAACTAACCTCACTTCTTAATTAAGGTAAGAAGTTAGTGATCTTGAAGGGAGTGGTATCCTGTACCTTTACAAAGCTGACATTAATTGTACAAAAACTAACTAATGGAGGAGCACAGATTAGAAACATAGTTCTTCATCCCCTGTCCTGCCCTCTCTTCTCAATCTGGTTCTGCCACTTTCTTTCTTCCTTCTGAAAAAATCTTTTTAACTCTAAATATTTCAGTATATATTTTGCACATTCTAAAAAATGAAAAATTATCTTGCAAAATGAAGATTTTTCAGACTCTGCATCATAATTCCATTTTTGGTCATGTCCTTATACCTGTAAGAACCACGTAACTATCTATGACATAGTCATCAAATTCAGTATGGTCTGAAGTTGGGTTTTTATTAATGTAAAAGTTTTTTTGTTTGTTTGTTTGTTTGTTTAAAAAGAGCGCCAGGAAAATTCTTTATTATCAATACATTTTCTTGTGATTTAAATATTCAAAATATTATCTATCCAAAATTGGACTGATGTTTTTTACAGATGTTACTGCACAGTAGGTCATTTATTACAAAGCAGGCCTTCAAGTTTCATGGATAAAATATGTAATATACTCAACAAAGAAATCCATACTTGTCCACAGATTAAATTGAGTTTTTACAGGAGAACATTGTTCATTTGTATTCCCTGTGTATTGCTCTTGTTGTAAGACGTAATTTGTAGGAAAGGAATTTATGGTTAGAAGTTAGGAATTTAGGAGCTGAGGCTCCACTGTGAATCAAAGGTCATAGTAGTGAACAATCCTTTCAAATTCTTCCTTTGTTTTCTCTTATGCTGTTTGGTTGGGACTTGGGTTGGGTTTTTTTAGATTAACAAGGACTGAAATTTGTGATGTACTCAACAGCAGCATCTAAGGATTAAGGTAAAATTAATGTTGCATTAAAATTCCATCGTAAACATCAGTGTTGAGTCTTCCATTACTGTCAACATAAACCATAGCAATTATAACTGAAAAGGAAAAAGAATAGTTATTTTACATAAATTGAGAAAACATCAAGGTTTTTTAAACTGTACTCATGAAATAGGAAACTGTAGTAGCCAGCTGAAACGCTTTGCTACCATGACAATAAATCATTAACAAGAAGAAAATCATAAGTGAACCAAGTTCTGATGTCATTTTCAAATGGCAGCAATGAAGTGGAAAATTGTTATACTATGGAGAAGAGTGTTCACTACTACTATAATAAATCATTTACTGAATGCTATCACAGTTTAAATTAAAATAATTTATAATTAAGTTTAAAGGAACTTTAAACATATTATTTGATTTCAAAGAGCAATGTTTTTATGCATCTGCTAGTACATGCTATCCCACTGCATGTTTGCTTAAAAGAAAATACTGAAAATCTTACTTAAAAGGTTCCATTATAGTAGGATTCAATTCTTATTTTCAATATTTCTCTTTTGGTTTCTTTGCCTGAGCAGAGTTCAGTTGTGACCCTTGTTACAGAAATGAATATTTCTAATAATTATTTTTTATAGATTGCTCACTAGAAGAAAAGTTTACTCAGAAATATGTACAAATTAAATTAGGTTGAAATATCATTGGAAATATTATTGTATTGGTTAGCAGAATCAAATGACATAATGGATTCACCTGACCTTCACCCTGCAATTATAGATTAAATATAAAGCAGGCCTAAAAATAAAAATTTAGTAGTGCCAGCACTGAAAGGCAAATGTTTTCTTGAATAAAATTTGGGAATTATTTCATACTTATTTACATTTTTGCACAGTGTGACAGACATATTATTTTTGAGAGGCTTTAAGGACTTTCCAACTCTGATAAAAACAAAATAGATAAATAAATTGGTATTCTTGCTAGCATGAATATCATGATATGAACAGAAAAGTTTTTAAACTACATGCTGATCTTGTAGCTTAACAGAATAATCGTCAATGTAATTCCTCATGTAAACATAAAGATATTTCATGGTTTGAAAGAATCTTAATGTGAAGCTATAATTTTCAGTCAAACTTGTTTTACCCAACAAATTTTTTTATTTAAAAATGTATCCTAATAACCATATATTTGCATATCATATCTAATTCCCTTAATTTTTTTATAAGTTATAGCCAATGATGTATGTAATGGCTATACAAAATCATTTAGAATGAAGCAAAAGTTGTATTTCAAGAACAACCACTTCATTTTTCCTTACTGGTATAGATGAAAAACACTGAAAAACAGTAAACATAGCTTTTCATAACAGCTTATTTTTCTTAAAGTAGGCAATTTCTGAATGCATATTTTGACATTTTTATATTAGCTCTTCGTATTTTTATGCAATGCATTTTCACCTTACAAAAACTCAAGATTGTGTCTTAACTTTTCCCAAAATAAACCAGACCATATTTTATTTCTCATTCTAAATAATAACCTTTTATATATATATTTTGCTGTTATGTTTGATGTTAGCATGTTTAGAAGTTTAGTAGTTCACAGATTTGGCATGTGTGACAAATTAGCATTTTTGAAGACTTAAACTTTGTTTCACTACATTAAAAACAAAAAAAAAAATGAACAAACAAAATAGTTTCTTTCTGTATGTACATTTTCTTAAGACTAAAATACTGCATGTGTCAATTACTTTACTGTACACAACATTGAGGAAGATGGCAGGGCTGTCTTAAACTTCTGGCATCCAATTAATTTGTTACTTAAACTTTCTGGACTGCACTTGCTGAAGATTAAAATTCCAATTGAAAAAAAGAAGTTAAAATATTTAGACTTAGAAGTAATTAACCTGAATGAAATTACCTTTGGAGACAGTTGTCTTTAATATCTTTATCAATGATCAGGATGAGGGTATTAAGTGCAGCCTCAGTAAGTCTGTAGATGACACTAAATTGGCTGGGAGTTAGGCTGCTAGAGGATAGGAAGGCTCTGCTTTCTTTGCTGAGTGCACTCTCTGGATGACTAGGCCCAAAGAGTGATGGTGAATGGAGTTACATCCAGTTGGTGGGCAGTCTCAGGTGATGTTCCTCAGGGCTCAGTAATGAGGCCAATCTTTAGATAAGTGCATCCTCAGTAAGCCTACACCATCTTGGGTGTGTTGATCTGCTTGAGAGTAGGAGGACTCTACAGACAGGTCTGTGCAGGCTGGATCTATAAGCCAAAAACAGTTATCTGAGGTTCAACAATGTTTAGTGCTAGGTCCTGCGCTTGGGTCACCACAGCCATGTTAATGTTACAGGTTTGGGGAAGATTGGCTGTAAAATTGCCCGGCAGAAAAGAACCTGGGGGTGTTCAATAACAGCTGACTGAATATGAGCCAACAGTGTGCCCAGGTGGACAAGAAGGCCAACAGCATCCTGGTTTTATCAGGTATAGTGTGGCCAGCAGGACTAGGGAAGTGATTGTTCCCCTGTACTTGGCATAGGTGAGGCTGCACCTCAAGTACTATATTCAGTTTTCACCACACAAGTCACTGAATTGCCAGAGTGATCAATGTCTACAAATACCTGAAGAATTTATAAGTGTCAAAAAGATGGGGACAGTCTCTTTTCACTGGTGCCATGTGACAGGATGAGAGGCAATGGACATGAAGTGGAACTTCCTATATTCCAGTATAACATGAGGAAAAATTTCTTTACTGTGAGCTTCACAGAACACTGGAACTGGCTGCCCAGACAGGTTGTGAAGTCTCTCTCTCTGAAGACTTTCAGAAGCTGCCTGGATTCATTCCTGAGTGACATGCCCTAGGTGAATATGCTTGGCAGGGCAGTTGGACTAGATAATCTCTAGAGGCCCCTTCCTGACAATTTATGTGATTATGTGAATGTTTCCAGAGAACAACAAAACTGGTGAAAGGTCTGAGTGGCTGAGGGAACTGGGGTTGTTTAGCCTGGAGAATAGGGGGCTGAGAAGAGACCTTATCGCTCTCTCCAGTTATCTTTTCAGTTTGTAGCCAGGTGAGTGTTGGTCTCGTCTACAAAGTAACAAGTGATTTGAGGAAAGTCCTCAAGTTGCACCAGGGGAGGTTTAGGTTGGATATCAGGAAAAATTTCTTCACTGAAAAGGTTGTCAAGCCTTGGAACAGTTTTCCCAGGGAAGTGGTTGAGTCTCTGGATGTATTTGAAAAACTTGGGATGTATGTAAGGCCATGGTTTAGTGATGGACTTTGCAGTGCTAGGTTAATGGTTAAATTTGATGTTATTAAAGATCTTTTCCAACCTCAATGATTCAGTGATTCTATGATAACCAAAAATTAAATAATTTCTGCCTGTTGCATAAAAAAAAGATATTTTTAAAAGTTTTCTATCTCTGCAATTTTGTGATTTACATTATTTCAAATCAGACATACGTGCATTGAGTTAGAACACAGGTTACTGTAGTTTTGGTCATTGTGGTGGCTTCTTTAGGAGGTCAGGGGAAGACCACAATGTGTGCACAATGAAAAGTGAAGCTTTCTTGGTCCATGTTCCACAGTCACTCAAGGTGAACCACCAACAGTCCAGAAGCAAAAGATTTTTGAGACTTATCAGCCAAATCAGTTATAGCATCACGTTCCTAATACTGACATAATTATAGGGCCCTTGGCAGATACTATTTTGTAGCGGCTGGGTGGGTTCAGGACCCACCTGTTCTACTTTGACACCCACCTGCAAGGAATCAGCCAGTCATTAGTCCTTTCTGTGCCCTTGTTTCTTGCCTCCACCGATCCTGACAATTTAGACCAAACTCTGGCAACAAAATATCCTTTTGTAATATGAATATGTACAACACTTAGCTTAATAGCTCCCAATTTAGTCCAGAGTCTCTGGGCACTCCTGTAATGATTTTGTTGCTACTAACAACATCTGGCACAATGGCAATTATTTTGCCTCAGATTTGAATTCTGCTGCTGAAATGTTTTATAGTATTATTAAGGTATGTATTGGATCAGAGTGGTTCTCAAAACCTCATGTTTTAGTCATTTTCTTTCTTGTATGATCCAATTATCAAGCTGGGTGACTTTATCAAAGTTAAACTTTAATCATTATTATTTTTTTATGCAAATCTTAATTACTTTGTTTCATGCCTCTGATAATGATTATAATGAGGAAAGCAGTATGTGAAAAATTGCAGGAAGGACACTGTCTACAAGCCACCAATGCCGGTGGATGCTGGGTAGGCATTTCACTTCCCAGATAAGCCACAAACATACCAGTATAAATTTTGTATTTTTGGATTATTCTGGTCTGTAGTTATTGCATTTCTTCCAAACTGTTCTTCAGCTTTAAGTATGAGCGGCTTTCATTTTTGTTGACCATAACACCAAGAGTAAATAGAAATATTTTCATTTTTCTTATTTCCCACAAAGAAAAAATAATCATAATAGAAGTATAACAGATATATTGATACATTTCAAGTATGCACTCTTTGAAAATTTTGATTTTTTTCTTTTAGATCACAGAATCACAGAATCGTAGGGGTTGGAAGGGACCTCGAGAGATCATCGGGTCCAACCCCCCTGCCAAAGCAGGCTCCCTAGCACATATTGCACAGATAGGCGTAACTTCCAGCAACTGCTAATATTTTTGTGTAGGAAAGTCTCATGCCAGTCCTGGGAAAAAACAAAACAAAACAAAACAGCTTTATGAAGTCTTGTTTATTGAATCTTTTCCAGTTACTAGGGAACAGATGTGTCCCCTCTTGCCTACAGGAATGACTTGAAGAAAATAGTTGAATATTTAAAGTAGCTTCCAGCTCCTAAGTCAAATCTAGATGATTCATCTTTCTTACAAGAAAACAATTGTATTAAATATTCACAGAATATAGCCACAGCATTTGCAGAGATGAGTTCCAAACAAATAAAAGGGGCAGACAAGCTATGTTAGAAGAATCAATGTGAGCTTTTAAAAAGACATAAACCTGCTCATATTATAAGCTTATTTTATGTCACCATATCATGCTTAAGGAGTCTGAATCTGGTAGAGAAATAAAGAATCCTTTCTTTCCCTAAGCCTGAATCATATGAATATTAAAATTCATTACTAGCTTACAGAACTTTGAATTTAATTGCATCAGAATCATTTTAGCAAGGTGCTCCAATTACTAGAAGGGTTTAATTTGTATTGTTAATGCAAAACTTTGCTGTTATCATTTGAAATATAAACAGAACTATTTTTTTCCCAAATTAACCATATAGATATTGAAAATTAGAAAAACCTATACGATCATTGAAGTCAAAGCTGTATCGGAAATCCACCATTATTCAGCCTAATTCTAGAGCATGATTGTCATACACACAGTCAATGAAAAATCTGTTAAACCCACATATGTAATTTAGTAGCACTGTAGATAAGTTGGAAGATTGTGGCACAGAAAGAATTTTACAATAGTGGTTCCCCAATCCTTGTGGTTCTTGCTTCATCAAATTCCACTCCATCTTTCTCAATTATTCATGACTTTTTTTTTTTTCCTTTCACCTTCCCACATGCTCCAAAACACTTTTCTCAAGAATTTTCTTTCCCACCATACATTTGCAGGATACATAGCTAAGGAACAGAATAAGGATTATAGGAAGGAACACAGAGTAATAACTAACTGTTATGTAAATGCACAGGTTATTTCAGAGTTAAATTTACTCAAAAACTCATTTTGGGGCAAGAAAAATATTTAAAATATGTATCTTTACATTTTATTTCACTGCATGTAAATCAAGCATGTCTTTGCATCCTATCATTAATGAGTAAAGCCACTCTGTTTATATGAACCTGTTGCTCTTCCTTGAAATACAAGAACAGCTCAGTATTCATCTAGATTTTCTTATGACTTTATGATCACGGTCAATCTTAAACTTTACCACCAATTATTCTTTAAGATTAAGGCAGAGGCTTCATGAGAAATGGCACCATCCACAGTGGCCACTTTGGTTAAACTATATAATGTCTTCTATATTACATAAAATAATATACACTCCTATTTGTACATGGAATATGTTTAACTTCTTAGGTACATTTTTAAAGTTATATTCATTCTGGAACTAGTTTTTCTTTGTTTTTGTTTTTTTTTTGTGAGTTTGACTGCCCTGCTAAAGCAGTGTCAAGCAATTTTTTTTATATTCTGTTGCAATACGGGTAACATTTGAATCTGTAGAACTAGGGATTTTGTAAGGAAATTTGTCAAGAAAAAACATCAGTTTCTTGGAAGTAATAATTTATACAGAAATACACATATATTTGCACAACTTGTGTTTTTCAGTTTCAGAATGAAGTTTCCTTTTCAAAAACAACAAAATGTGAGCCATCTACTCTAGTGAGTAGTTAGAGCACTCCCGGAAAGATAGATATGACAATTAAGGAAACTCCATGAACTTCTGAGAGTTGAATCTCCTCTCTTGCTCTTTTGGTTTGGTTTTTTTTTTGTTTTTTATTTGCATATTGGATACATTTATAAATGCATATGTTTTGGTGGGTGACAGGTTGGCCATGAGCCAGCAGTGTGCCCTGGTGGCTAAGAGAGCCAATGGGATCCTGAGGTGCGTTAAAAGGATCACGGCCAGCAGGTCAAAGGAGGTGATCCTCCCCCTCTACTCTGCCCTGGTCAGGCCCCACCTGGAGGGTTGTGTCCAGTTCTGGGCTCCCTGGTATAAAAAGGACAGGGATCTCCTGGAGAGAGTCCAGAGAAGGGCTACGAAGATGATTAAAGGACTGAAGCATCTCCCCTATGAGGAAAGGCTGAAAGAACTTGGGCTGTTCAGCCTTGAGAAAAGAAGTCTAAGAGGGAATCTTATTAATGTTTATAAATATCTGAAGTGTGGGACACAGAGGGAAATGGCCAGCCCCTTTTCAGTAGTCTGTGGAGATAGGACAAGGGGCAATGGCTGCAAATTGGAGCACAGGAAGTTCCGCACCAACATGCGGAAGAACATTTTCACAGTGAGGGTGACAGAGCACTGGAACAGGCTGCCTAGGGGGGTTGTGGAGTCTCCATTTGTGGAGATATTCAAGTCCCCTCTGGATGCCTATCTGTGTGATCTGTCCTATGGAATCTGCTTTGGCAGGGGTACTGGACTCAATGATCTCTTGAGGTCCCTTCCAACCCCTACAATTCTGTGATTTATGTATGTTTGTCTATGTGTTTATATGAATATACATAGAGCTAAGTCTGTCATATGGTTGCATACATTACTTTACCATGCCTTTATGTGTTTCTTCGAATCCTTCTCACATTGTGTTTCCTAGATTTATAACCAAAGACAGCAAAATGTCCTTTGATTGCATGTTAATTGAAACCAGCCTTTCCCCAGAA
This sequence comes from Porphyrio hochstetteri, assembly GCA_020800305.1. NCBI lineage: Eukaryota > Metazoa > Chordata > Aves > Gruiformes > Rallidae > Porphyrio > Porphyrio hochstetteri. The sequence continues at coordinate 19,353,263 of CM036906.1, read as the reverse complement.
AATAACAATATAATAAACAGAAAATAACAAATTATTATGAAAGAAATTAACATACCAGAAAAAAATTAAGTATTAAATTGTAATTATTGTCCATTTATTTGAAATACTAGCTTTGAAAAAAAAGATGTGGAGAAAAGTCTGTGTAAATGACAGGGATAATTGATTGGAAATTGAGATGCAATAAGAGTCCAGTCATCACCAGGATTTTTACTCTGTGATGAGACTGAACTGCACATTTCCTGGTGAAAATATTCTGAACATGTTGAATTCTGCTCAGCTGTAGAATAATGAGAAAAATGAGGTGGAGACATGGTACACTGTTATGCTATCTGGAGCTTCTGTGCATCTTTTGTGCTTTTTACTGTAATGACCCTTTTTCTGTAATACACAAGACCCAGAAGATTTTTACATGGGTGCCATCACAGATGATCTAATGAGTATTTTCTATGATGTTTCACTGTTGTGAAAGGAGGTAACAGACAGAAAGCATTATGTATGTGAAGTATATGACAGAGGTCAAGGATTAGAAAAAAACATTTCAGCCTGTTCCTATCAGGTAGCTTAACACAGAAACTTGTTACATGTCTAAGCAGAGCCAAAACTTTTTTCCACAAAAGAGAGTAGCACTCTTAGGGATGCATTTGTATGTGATGTGTTATGTGCATAAAAGCAGCGATGAACTTGTTGAAGTAGTATTAATTAGAAAGAGTATTCCACTTCCCACCCACCACCCTACAACATTAAATGAAAAGCACTTATGAAGAAGGATAACTATTTTTGTTGTCCATAGTAGAAAGGAAATTATAATTGTATTTAATTAGTTAATGTTTACAAAGCACTTTAGATCCTTGAATAAAAAGTACCAGATAAATGCTAAATATGATCTTCATTTTGCTTTTTTCTGTAGTCCAGTAATGCAGTTATGATATCTGCACAATCTTTTCAACGAATGGGCTATAAGAAGTATTGAATTTTGAGGTATTTTTATTTGCTAGTGTTAGACATCAAGGCTGAATATTTTTTCAGGTTTATGTAATTTATAAGTTCATTTATCATTGTCTTCTTGGCACTCAGCTAAATGACTAACTTTTGCTGGATTTTTGTCATGCACATTTTAATGAATCTATTTTTTATTTAATATTTTTCTACAAATACATATATATTCATACATATAATGGCAATATTTGTCAAGAACTGAAACTTTTTAGAGGAAGATTTCTTCTTGATTACAACTTAACTGCTGACTGTGGTTTCTTACAAAAGAAAGGGAGGAAAACAAATGTAATATATTATTGCATTTTTTGGCCTTTTTTATTTAGTATCAATTTACAGATGTTTTATTTCAGTTGATTCCACTGATGAACTGGGTTCTGTGACTCATTGAACTCTACATTGCTCATTGTAAATGCCTAGCCCTAAATACAAATCCAGTGATGTAATTTAGGGTTTTCAAAGTCTGATCTGTGTCATCCATCTCTCTCTTATAGGTAATTAGAATGTTTTTAAAGATAATCCATCCCACCCATCTTGGGTGTGCCTTTTCTTCTGCAAGACTTACAGAAAGAAGACGATCATTCTTTGAAGAACTTTTGTTTTAAAAGTGTCCCCAGAATAGCACATACTTCTTTCATAAGGTATTATTTTAGGGTTTAGCCTCAGGAAAGCAGCTGAAGGAGATTGCACCAGTACTCTTATCCTGCTGTAAGATGCCATCCCCTTTAGATATATGCTAGTCTGATTCACATAAAGAACTGTACATCTCTCCAGAAGAAGTTTTGCCATAATGAAGAAAACAAATCAAGTTTGATAAAGAACCTGAAGTCAGATTTGGAGAAAGGATGAAGGAAATATTGCAGAGAGAACAAAATGGACCATGCTGGCTAGAAAGTAGGACACAGTTGCTGGGAGGTTAAGGAAACCAGGACTCAAGTTTCTGCTATCAAACTCTTCCTGTACTTTATTCTGTGACAGTTTAATGACAAAACTGGGACACATGTGGCTTGCACAAGGATAAATCTCTTGTCATCTGTAGACATGTGATGTAAAAAGTTCTGTGAGCCAGGACTTTTTAAGAGCATCAGTAATGAAGTTAGGAACATAGATCAAAGTTACTAACTTAATAACAAATCCATTTTAGAACATGACATGGTTTAGTCCCAGCCAGCAGCTGCTTGTTCACCCACACAGACACTAGTTCACCCTTCCCCACCCCTTTCCCAATGAGATGGGGAAAAGGATCAGGAGAAAAAGTTAAAACTCATGGTTTGGGGTAAGGACAGTTTACTAGGACAGCAAAGAAAGAGGAAAATAACAAAAACATTACATAGAATATACAGAGTTGGTAATATGCAATGCAATTTTCTCACCTGACTGGACACCCAGTCTGTTCCTAAGCCGCGGAGATCCCAGGACAGCTGCCTTGTTATACTGAGCACAGATACCTCTTTGGTTACTTTGGGTCATCTGTCCGGGCTGTGTCCCTTCTCAACTTCTTGTGAAAATTAAATCTATGCTAGCTGAAAACCAGGACAGAGCTTTTTAATAATATCATAGGGTCTGTATGTCAAAATGAATATTTTTTTAATTCCAAGTAAAAATTTTAATTTTGCCTTTCTGTTTAGTGAAACTAAATAACACTGAAAAGCCATTCTTCCACAAAACAAAAATTCTGATGAAGCAAGAGAGAGATGGGCCATTTAACTCTTTCACTTTTATGTAAAAACATATTAAAATGTACAATAATGTTATTTCAACTTACTGTATGGCCTGAAAACCAAGATTTAATCAGCTATAAATGTGAAAGATCAATATTTTAAATCCTGTGTTTCTACACTTATTAGAATGAAACACATCAGTACTACTGAAATGTCAAAACAGTTTCACTTTTTCTTTCTGAAACTTTTGTAGAAAATTAAAACATATGAAATGCAATCTGAACAGAAGAAAAAACTTTTTTTTTTTTTTTTAACTGAGAGCATTGTCAAACACAGGAATAAGTGGACAGAGTGACTGTGGAGACTCTATCTTTAAACCAAACTGTACATGGTCCTGAACAGCCTGCTCTAACTGACCTGTCTTGAGCAGGAAATTTGGACAAGATGACCTCAAGAGGTTCCTTCCAGCATCAACAATTTCTCAAATACAATTTTGAAAATAGTACTAGTAAAAGATGAAGCATTATGGTTACACTTAGACATCACGTATTATGGAGTTTTGATTTATTACAGCTCCCTTATTATTTGTTTTTATTGTAACTGCAGCTGTTTCTCATCTACATGACATAACATAACATGGTAGTACTGTACAGTACCATACTGTAAACTAGATTCACAGTTATCAGCTACTTTTGAACTGTTAAATGTTACACTTAGGCACAGGGACTCAAAATAAAAGATGAAATTATTAATGAAAATGTATTTATAGAGCCTAATCTCAAAGAAATATTTTCACAGCTCTCTACTACTTCTCCTCTATTCTCTTTTTGACTTGCATTTTCAGTCTTATTTCTATTTGGGATTCCAGCCCTGACTCTAATATAGATAATAAGTAAACTGGAGTATATTCCTGAGCTCATCAGGGATGTCAACTTCCAACTTCCAGCTCTTCAAGGTGTTAATCAATAGGGGAAATGGCCCTCAGGGACAAAGGGGCAGAACAGAGCTGGTAGATCTTTAAAGACACTTTCAACAAAGCACAAGAGCTCTTGATCCCCAGATCTAAAAAGTTAGGCCAGGAAGGTGAGTGACAGGCATGGATGAGTCAAGACCTACTGGTCAAACTAAAAGGCAAGATAGAACTACACAGGCAGTGGAAGCAGGGACAGGTGTCCTAGGAAAAGTACAGGGATATTGTCCAGTTGTGTAGGGATGAGGTCAGGAACACCAATGTGCAGTTGGAGTTGAACTTGGCAATGATTGCTGAGAAAAACAAGACGGGCTTCTACAGGTACAAAAACCAAAAAAGGAATGTTAAAGAACGTGTACTGCCCTTGATGAGTGACAGTGGTGAATTGGTGACAACAGATGAAGAAAAGGCTGAGGTTGTCAACTACTTTTTTGCCTTGATCTTCTCTAGCGACCTCTCTCCTCATTGCCTGAGTTGATGGCCTGCAAGATGGGAACCAGGGAGACCGAGTCCCTCCCACTGTAAGCAAAGATAAGTTTCGTGACCATCACCAGTACCGGAACGGTGCCTAGAAGAAGGCTGGGGAAGAACTGTTCATGAGGGCATGTAGCAGTAGGACAAGGGGTAACTGTTTTAAACTCAAAAAGGGGAGATTTAGGTTAGATATTAGAAAATAATTCTTCAATATGAGGATGGTAGATCACTGGAAACAGGTTGCCCAGAGAAGTAGTGGAGGCCCTGTCCCTTGAGGTATTCAAGGTCAGGCTTGATGGGGCTCTGAGCGACCTGATCTAGTGAAGATGTCCCTGCTTGTTGCAGAGGGTTGGCCTTGATGACCTTTAAAGGTCCCTTCCAACCTAACACATTCTATGATTATATTTCATAATAGACTTTTGGAGCTCTCACCACTGTTGCATGGATTCATGTGTGCTGAATGTTTCTGCAACATGCAAGTTGCACTCAGTGGCAATATTTATCAATGGGAATTAAAGGACTACATATCATATTGAGCTGAATCACAAAATCAAACATCTACAGCTTATAATTTACTGTATGATTGCTTAAATCTTTGCATAAGGTGGCATGGTTTGTGAAAGACTTCAGTAGTGTGGTATGAAACTGTGGATTTGTTTTAGTTTTACTTTCCTGTTAGACACTTCAATGAATTTTGGATCACATTCTAATGTCTTAAAAATGTAATATATGTCCTTGAGATAAACACCTCCACCCCTGATCCTGAGGATTTTTAAGGAAAATGGGTGATTAGTACTTATCCCTTTCCATTTAAATGGCATTAATAGCTACCCAGAGAAAGACACTAGACTATTCAAATTCAAAGCAGCCCTTCACTTAACAGTGAGAAAGTGTGGTATTTTCTATGCATTATGTCCTGTATTATAATTACAGTACTTATTTCATTCCCATTCTCAGTATTTTGGTTTAACTTCAACTTCCTATCTTTGCAGTAAAATAATATAGTCCCCTTGCTTTCAATGCTGTCCTTCCATTATTATGTTTCCTTATAAAATATTTTATCTATAGTTTATGCAGTTTCTAGATATCAAAAATTCTGTCACAAAGAGTCTTCAGTTCATTTGTTAAAATGGTTTTGTTTCTGCAAAAGAAAATTGAGAAATTGCTATATTTTAGTGTGAAATACAACAAAAACAAATTCAAGTTCATATCAGCAAAATTGATGCACAGAAGTAGAAAAGGAAAAGGAAATATTTCAGCTAGCATAAAACAAACTTTTAGTTAATACTACCATTTTCCCACTTAATTATAACATTTCTGAATAGGACGCTTTTCTTATACTTGGTAAGAGTTAACTTTGCTCTATTTGGAAATCCTCTAAAGAGAACACCACTAAACATATATAAAACACCCATTTTGTAGAATTTCTTGCTGATACCTGATGGTTAAAAATTAAAGGTTCTGCAGGTGCCAACTAGATGTATGTAAAAAAATAAATAAATCTGGTTTTAAAATATTTCTACCTAATGTATGATACCTGTAATCCATTCTGGAAAGCAGTTAATTAGCAGTACTTAAATTCTTATTATATTGCCTTAGATATTTAATTTTTAATATTGGATAGGAATGTTAACTCTGACAAATAAATTGCTAGTGCATGAGAACCATGATAACAGACATAAATTACTATATGGTGAAATTAAACATCTATGTCTCAGAACTTTGAAAATACAAGGTAAAGAAATCTCAGGAGAACAATTTCATTCCTAATTTTCAATTACTTCTGAAAAAGCCCCTATGATTCCTGACAATATTCTCCATTCACAGGAATTGCTGCTTAGGTCCTTCAATATTCAAGGTTATACATTTGTTAATTTCATTCACAGGTATCACTAAAATTAAGACAAAAGATCTCACAATAGAATAGGGGCTTGGTAGAGCAAGACTTTTGTGCTTTTTGTGCTGCTCCTGTCTCTGACTCTAATTCTTTTGAATTAGTGTGTCCCATTAACATAACCTAAAACAAGACAGTGAGTAAACCAAAGACATAAAACTGAGGATTAAGTGGCTAATCATGATTGCTATAGTGCAAGTATCATGAAAATAATAAAAAATAGTAATCAATTCATATACCTGACTTTTTAAAGAAATTAGTTTACATCCTAAATTAGTTTTCAAACTCAGTTGCTATTAAATCAAATATTTTTTTTTTAAAAATTCTTTTTTGAAATTCCCAAAGATTAAAACAACAAAAGAATTACTGAGATTGTTGTTTTGGGGTCAAAACTCTATCTTCAAAACTTTAAAGCATAGTAGAACAGAAATAACATAAAATATATGAAAAATGACACGAAAGTAATTTGCTGAGTTAATAGAGACTTGAAATTAGAAGACAGAAAATGTGCTACAGATTAACATCTTTTCTGTGCATCTGAACTATTTTAAACAGTGGAGGCAGAACAAGGCAAAAATTTTAAAAAGAGCAAAAATGTAAACTGAAATAAAGTAAAAATATACAGAGGAAATAATATGTGATTGTCATTTATTACAACCAGTGGGCATTTCTGTAAATCCAGATTTATAATCTGTTTCCTGTAATCTCTAATTTTAATAAAAGTGTTGAGGGGTAGAACAAAACAGATTAAAATATCTACAGCCAGAATCTTCAGGGAAGAAAGCAACATTTTTAAGGGTTGAAAAATGAGTAGTTTTTATCTGAGTGGACGTGAATGCTTGTAGGTTTCTCTCTGAGAGTTTGCAAACTCAACTTGAAGTTACATGAAACATAAAAATGTGAAGGTAATTAGAAAATATAAAACAAGTGAACTGAAAGTGATACCAAGTATTTATTTTAGGAAGGAGTGCTCTGGTTTCAATTCCCCATATAGTTAAGCAATCTTGAAACTGCTGATGTCCTGCTGATCTACCTAAATACCTAGAGGATGCTTCTTACTTCTTCCCTTGCTTAAAAATGGCTACTTACATATGCTTGTGAACTGAAAAGTATAGAATAAGGACTAAGCAGGGTAGTGCATTCCTAGGAACCAGGCAGTCTTGAAATAATTATCCTTTGTTCCTAGAATCTGCGCCTTCTTTTAGTTTTTCACCTTTGCACAGTGCCACAAGAACACTCTGAAAGTACCTCCAACCCATTCAGTACCTCTGTTCTCCATCTTGGTGTGGACATGCTCATAAATATGCAAGCATATTAATCTGTGCTGGATTTGGCTGCATAGAGTTAATTTTCTTCACAGTAGCTAGAATGGGGCTGTGTTTTGGATTTGTGCTGAAAAGGTGTTGATAATAGAGGGGTGTTTTAATTTTTCCTGAGCCAGTGCTTACACAGAGCCAAGGCCTTTTCTACGTCTCACACCACACCACCACCAAGTAGGATGAGGGTGCACAGGAACTTGGAAGGGAACACAACTGGCCTACTTGATCCCAACTGGCCATAGGCACTGCATGCTGTATGATGTCATGCTCAGAATATAAAGCTGTGTGTGGGAAGAAGAAGGAAGTAGGGGGACGTTCAGATTGATGGCATTTATCTTTCAAGTAACTTTAATGCAGCCCCGCTTTCTTGGAGATGGCTGAACACCTTCCTGCCCAAGGGATGTGGTAAATAATGAATTCCTTGTCTTGCTTTGCTTGCATTTGCAGCTTTTGCTTTACCTATTAAATTGTCTTTATCTCAACCCACAAGTTTTCTCACTTCTACTATTCTGATAGTCTCCCACATCCCACTGGATCGGGGGGAAGTGAGCAAGCAATGGCATAGTGCTCAGCTGTCAGCTAGGGTTAAACCATGACATCATCTTACCTGGAATTGGTATTTATATCACATTTCTTGACTCCTGGAAGCAATTCTGAGTTACACAGAAGAAAATGACTGAAAATATAAGCCACAAAAGGTTTCAATAAATTAATTTCAGAATCTGGCTTAATAGTTTAATTGAACTAGAATGTTCATTATTCATGGTTTAAACATGAACATAAATATGAATTTTGTTTGATTTTTGTTTTGTGGGTTTTTTTTCCTTCAAAGAAGCACTCTAATTTGTTTTGGGGTTTTGGGGTTGGTTTTTTGTTTGATTTTTTTTTTGTCCAGTGTTTTGTTGTTTGGGTTGGTTTTTTTTTAAATTTTTTTTAGTCTGTGTTTTTAAAGGCTTTGTAGATAAAACTGATGAAATTCGAATCCCACAGATCTTTTGAAATCTATATTTTTCCCACATTTTATAAAAGCCTATAAAATACAGAGATGTGTATACCCTTGCATACATGGAGACAGAGTGCACACACAACTTTGCATCAGAGAGTTCAGCTTTGTTAGTGAAACTAGACAATTCTTTGTTAAATTCTAAATGGCAGTTACCTTGACAGAAGACAAATCAATTCAGTAAAATAAGCATTCAAATTAGCAGAAGGCCTAATTCTGCTTTCCTTTCACTAATGAAATGATAATTTACTTCTGGAAATACCTCTGCTAAACACTAGGGTTATCCGGGGAGTGAAAAGCAATTTCAATTAGCTGAAGCTCTCCTTTGCCTCTGGATAAGTACTGGATAGATAAGGATATAGCAAGCTTCCAAGTCAATAGAGGGTTTGTTTTTTTTCTTGCATAGGGTTAGCTAATTTGTTCCAGTAAAGAATATCACATATAGCCTAAATAGTCATTCAACTAAATATGAAATATAAATAGCCAAGAACAAAAAAAACAAAGAAATTTTCATTTTGAGAGAAAATTGTGGTCTATGTTTCATTTGTATTTCCAGTTCATTTGAATATTGAAGAGCATATATGCCAGCCTTAAAAACTCATTATTACTTTTGTTTTGTGGTACTTAGAGCCAATCTCCATATATTACTTACATGAACCCAGAAATTAGCCAGAATCATAGAATCATGTAAAGGTTTGGGTTGAAAGGGACCTTAAATATCATCTAGTTCCAACCTCTCTGCCATGGGCAGGGCCACCCTCCACTACACCAGTCTGCCCAAAGCCTCATTCAACCTGTTTTGAATGCTGCTAGTGAGTGGCATCAACAAGTAGAACTGGTAAAACATCTACAACTTCTGTGCCAGTGCCTCATCACCCTCACAGTGAATAATTTCTTCCTAATATCTCATCTAAATCTACCCTCTTGCAGCTTAAGGCCATTACCCCTTGTCCTATTACTATCTGCCCTTGTAAACACTCCATCTCCAGCTTTCCTGTAGGGCCAGGTACTGCAAGGCTGCTAGAAGGTCTCCCTGGAGCCTTCTCTTCTCTGGGCTCAACAACCTCAACTCTCTCATCCTGTCTTCACAGGAGAGGTGTTCCAGCCTTCTGAAGATCTTTGTGGCCCTCCTCTGGACTTGATGGAACAGGTCTATGCCTTTCTTTTACTGGGAACCCCAAATCAAGATGCAGTACTTTAGGTGGGGTCTCACAAGAGTGGAATAGAGGGACAGAAACAACTTCCTTGGTCATGTTTCTTTTAATGCAGTCCACTTTCTGGGCTGGAGATACACATCACCAGCTCATGTTGATCTTTACATCAATAAATATCCCCAGCTCCTTTTCCTCAGGGCTTCTCTCAATCCATTCTCCACCCAGCCTGTATTTGTGCTTGGAATTGTAATTTATGTTTGGGATCATTTACTGGACTAAATGGAACAGGGTTCATACTGCTCTGCATTTGCAGTAAGATGGAAACTTTGTAAATCTTCACCTTTCCATATTGAAGATATTATCAGTCAACTCCTGTGACTTATTGAGAAAAAATAATGGTATCCAAATCAGGTAGATTTCTGGTATTGAGGATTAGAGGCTTCATCTGATCAATATTTTTCAATAACAAAAGCAGAGTTTCTAGATATTTTATCTTTTTTTTTCCATTACTTACCCACCCTAAAGTTTACTAGTTTCATAGAGGCTTTCATGGCAGAAAATTTTCAGAGGAGACTAAACCAGGCAATGGAGGGATATGGAACCTGTGAACATAGTGATCAAATTTGATGTCTTTTAGAATTCACATGGTTTGGTAGGAACCTATACAAACAACTCCCATCCTTATTAGGAGGGGTACTAGGAAGAATCAGAAATTAAGAAGAGATTAGTTAGAGATATGTACATTTATTCACTCAGGCCAGAGAAGATGAACAGAAATTAGTGGTAGCCTAGAGACAATAGTTTCTCATCTTCTCTGCTATAAACCATGTATGTGTCAAATCCTTAGCTATTAGAAATTAATGACTTCAGTTGGGTAAATGAGCTTTATTTAAGTTCTATTTCATTCCAAGTTGTAAATAATGAAGTGCCAGCAGTTTGATCATTATCTTCTGTCCCTCTGAATAAGAAAGTGGGCAGGAGGGGCAGGAGAACAGCATGGCTAGGCAAGGATCTGCTGGTCAAACTGAGGGAAAAGAAAGGCAAATACAAGCTCTGGAAACAAGGGTGTGTTGCCTGGAAAGAATACAGGGATGCTGTTCAGACTTTCAGAGACAGGATCAGGAAAGCCAAGGCACAGATGGAACTGAACTTGGCAAGGGATGTTAAAAACAACAAGAAGGGATTTTACAGGTACATTGGCCAGAAGAGACAGGCCAAAGAAAGCGTACCCCACTTGGTAAATGAGAAAGGAGAATTGGCTGCAACTGATGTGGAGAAGGCTGAGGTACTGAATGAGCTCTTTGCCTCGGTCTTCTCTGGCAGCCAGGATTCTCATAATTCTCAAGTCCCAGAACCTTGCATCCCTGGACCTCTAGGTGGGAACTGGGGGAGTAAATCCCCCCCATTGTAAGAGCAGAGCAAGTCCAAGACCACCTCATGAGACTGAATGTCTACAAGTCTATGGGCTGGATGAAATGCATCCCAGGGTCCTGAAGGAGCTGCTGATGTGGTTGCTGAGCTGCTCTCCATCATATTTGAAAATAAGTCATTGCTGTCAGGAGAGGTCCCTGGGGACTGGAAAAAAGGTCACGTCACTCCCATTTATAAGAAAGGGAGCAAGGAAGACCCAGGGAATTAGAGGCCAGTGAGCCTCACCTCTGTGCCTGGGAAGATCATGGAACAGATCCTCCTGGATGACATGTTGGAGCACATGAGGGATGAGCGTGTGATCCGGGACAGCCAGCACGGCTTCACCAAGGGAAGGTCGTGCCTCACCAATCTGGTGACCTTCTATGATGGAGTGAACAGCATCGGTAGATAAAAGGAAGGCAACCGATGTCATCTACCTGGACTTGTGCAAGGCCTTTGACACAGTCCCCCACCACATCCTTATCTCTAAACTGGAAAGATGTGGATTTGATGGGTGGACCATCCAGTGGATAAGAAACTGGTTGAGAGAACACAGACAAAGGGTGGTGGTCAATGGGTCTATGTCCAGGTGGAGGCCGGTGACAAGCGATGTCTCCCAGGGGTCTGTCTTGGGACCGGTTCTCTTTAGCATCTTTATCAATGACATCGATGATGGAATTGAGTGCACCCTCAGCAAGTTTGCAGATGACACCAAGCTGAGTGGTATGGTCGACACCCTAGAAGGAAAGAAAGCCATCCAGAGGGATCTTGACAGGCTGGAAAGGTGCGCCTGGGTGAACCTAATGAGGTTCAACACTGCCAAGTGTAAGGTGTGGCACTTGGGCTGGAAGAATCCCAGACATAGCTACAGACTGGGAGAAGAGCTTCTTGAGAGTAGCCCTGCTGAGAAGGACCTGGGTGTTAAGGTAGATCAGAAAGTTAACATGAGGTAGCAGTGTGCTCTTGCAGCTCAGAAGGCCAATGGTATCCTGGGCTCCATTAGAAGAGGGGTGGCCAGCAGGGACAGGGAGGTGATTGTCCCTCTCTACTCTGCCCTCATGAGGCCCCATCTGGAGTACTGTGTCCCCCAATACAAGAAGGATGTGGAACTGTTGGAGAGGGTTCAGAGGAGGCCACAAAGATAGATGATTAGAGGCCTGGAGCACCTGCCCTACGAAGAGAGGCTGAGGGAGCTGGGCTTGTTCAGTCTGGAGAAGAGAAGGCTGTGGGGGGACCTCATTGCAGCCTTCCAGTACCTGAAAGGAGCTTATAAGCAGGAGGGGATTCAACTTTTTAAAAGGATAGACAAAGACAGGACAAGGGGGAATGGAATAAAGCTAAAGGAAGGAAAATTTAAATCAGATATTAGGGGGAAGTTTTTTTACATAGAGAGTGGTGAGGTGCTGGAACAGGCTGCCCAGAGAGGTGGTGGATGCCCCGTCCCTGGCAGTGTTCAAAGCCAGGTTGGATTGGGCCCTGGGCAACCTTGTGTAGATCCAGGCCTGGAGACTGGGGGCCCTGCCTGTGGTAGGGGGGTTGGAGCTCTGTGATCCTTGGGGTCCCTTCCAACCCATGCCATTCTATGATTCTATGATTCTAATCTATTCCTGTTCTGAACTGCACATTCTAGTGAAAAGTGTGGTCATTCTGAATCTAACTTTTAGATCATAATGTTCTGTGTGGGGAAATGAGTTTATTTTCCTGGAGGATATCCAGAACAGCAGTCTGAATATGAGTCAGCAGTGTGCCCAGGTAGCCAAGAAGGCCAATGGCGTCTTGGCTTGTATCAAAAACAGTGTGACCAGTAGGTCTAGGGAAGTGATTGTGCCCCTGTACTCGGCATTGGTGAGGCCGCACCTCGAGTACTGTGTCCAGTTCTGGGCTCCTCACCATAAGAAGGACACTGAAGTCCTTGAGCACGTCCAGAGAAGGGCAACCAGGCTGGTGAAGGGGCTGGAGGGAAAATCCTATGAGGAGCGTCTGAGGGAGCTGGGGCTGTTTAGCTTAGAGAAGAGGAGGCTGAGGGGAGACCTTATCACTGCCTACAACTACCTGAAGGGAGGTTATAGAGAGATAGGTGATTGTCTCTTCAGTCAGGTGACAGGTGATAGGACAAGGGGGAATGGCATGAAGCTGTGCCAGGGCAGTAGATTGGATGTTAGAAAAAATTTTTTACTGAAAGAGTTGTCAGGGCCTGGAACAGGCTGCCCAGGGAGGTGGTCGAGTCACCTTCCCTGGATGTGTTCAAAAAAAGGGTAGATGAAGTACTTAGGGATATGGTTTAGTTTAGGATGCAAATGGTTGGACTTGATGATCTTAAAGGTCTTTTCCAACCTTGTTATTCTGTGATTCTGTGATTCTATGATATTACTAAGTCTTTGGTAGTAATGAAGTATAAAAAAGATGAAATTTGTGTTCTATATTGAAGAAATTAATTTCAGCATCTGAGGATTTCACTTGTTTGAGTGTTTCTTAAAATCTTAATTAATTTCTAATTATTGCTTCAAGAGAATTTCTTTTAAAAAGAGATAGGTAGAAAAAAAAATTTGCACTTAAATGAAGTAGACAGCCGTAGAAATATTCCTTAATATGTCCTAATCTTTCACTCTTTCTTTTGGTTCTCATTTTTTCCACATATATACTTAAAGTAAGATTGTTCTTAAATATACAAAAACTCTTCAACTAAGCACTCTTTTTAAATCTAATCTGAAACTTCTGATGTTTAGTGTTGTTTGTTTGTTTGTTTGTTCCCCCCCGCCCCTTTCTACAATTCTATATTTGTCTGTAAGTCTTATTATGGAATTTCTGAAATCATCCCATCTCTGTATCTATTTTAATTGGACAAGGTTTGCCCTGGTGACCTAATGTACTTAGAATGCCTCAGTTCAATATAGGCAATATCCTCACTTAGAAAAGGGAAAATACATAGCTTAGAAGTACTTGAATAAAATACAATGGAACTTAATTTTATACTGTAAAATGTTTTATCAGTTCTATCAGTTGTCTACTAATATCTAACAATTAACAAATAATTTAATAAATAGCCTTATTTTGAATTCAGAACTATATTAGTAGTCCTTGTAAATGATGGTTTTCCTTTTGTATTGTTGTAATAATATACAAAACAATACTGTCAGCTTTCTAGTTTGGGATTCCAGTACTAGATGTATTCTTCAAGCATTTCCATTTATTGCAGGACCAGATTTCTGTAGCTCTATTAATCTTCAGTCCTTTACTGAAACATATATTGCTGCTTCTTTTTAGATTTTGATTTGTAGAATCTGCCTGGAGAAAATATAAACTGGAGGCTCTTTGAGTACACTTTCTCATCTTTTCTTTTTATATGGACTTAACAGACAATTCTTGAGGCCTCAGGGCAATACTTATTAATTTCGGAGAAGCATATTCCATAACTAGAATATACATTGTCAATTAAAAAAAAATTTGAAGAAAGTGCAGCAGAAAAAAAAAAAAAAAAGGATGTGCTGCTGCCTGTTTTCTTTCCTCCTCCTGATTTTGAATGTTCAAAATTAAAAGAATGTTTCAAACAAGTTTCAACCTGGTATCTCCAGATAGATATAGAAACCTTGATATTGGTACTCTTCGTAAATTGTATGGTTGATTTTTTTTCACCACAACAGCTAGCCTGAGCAAAATCTGTTATTGTTTTAACTTTAGATTAATTTAAAATTATTAAAATATTTAAAACCCCAAAACAAAACAAACCAAACACTATATTTGCTTTTATTTCTTGCCCCAGAAATATATAACAGAATAAAAAAATAGATAAGTCTAGAAGGCAGCTTTTTAGTTATCTAGAGAAATCCTTGAAGCTCAACTCAGAGTCATTTAATGCAAGTTTCTAAGGAGCATGTGCAGATGGTCTTTGAATATTCCCAAAGATGGAACATCCACAGCCTTTCCAAGTAACCTGGTTCAGTTCTCAACTACCCTTGCAGTAGAATTTTTTCTCTGTGTTTAAGTAGCATTTCCTGTATTTAAATTTTGGCCCATTTTCCCTTGTTCTCTCACTGGGAAGCACTGAAAAAAACCTGTCTCCATCTATGAGTATTTTACACACATGCACAAGATCCCCCTGAGCCTTCTGTTCTCTAGGATAAACAGTCCTGGTCATCTTAGGCTCTTGTATAAGAGATGGCCTTACAGCCTTTCTGAGCCTTTCTGCATTCTACCTTGTTGCACGTAATAAGTATAACTGGTGCTCATCAGTTTCTTAACTCTGTGGATATATCTTGTTATTGTTCATAATAAAATGCACTGGCTGGCAGTGTGTTGTCTCTCTTGACACATCAGCAGGAAACAAATTAAAAAAAAATAAAAAATGTATAGGGTAATCTGCTACATGCCTACACAGTCTGACAAGCCTGTCATTTTGACGACTAAATGTATCACATAAAGAAAATAATATTTTCTAAAGCTATTAGCTTTCCTAGAGGGAAAATAAAGCTGTCCACCTTATGGCTTGTAATCAGATGTTACTTAGTGAACTTTGCTAATCAAGCTACTCAGAGTCTGGCATTTTCTTTCTAATTAAAAATGGTATTCCCATGAGTTCAGTGGAAGTCTTGTTAAGATTAAATTTTCAACGGTTGTCTGTTTCTGTTGCTGACGGAGTTTTAGAGTGTCAGAATGCTTACTATCCTGGAGCAGCTATTTGTAGACAGATTTACAGAGAACAGCTGTAGGTAACAATCAATCATACTTGGTTCAGTGACAGAATTTAATTAGCTGACAACAAAGTGAAATACTCTATGAAATAAATGAATTGTTACTCTTCTACAGACACATTTCTTTTTTTCAAGTCTTTATTTAACATGTAAGAGACAAGTGAAAGATCAGCATATAATGATGATCCATTACTGACTCAAAAATCAGAAGTAAAGTATCAACCCTCCTCTCTGTCCATTGCTAGGATGCTTGCCTTGTAATTAGTAACATTCAATATCTTTACTATCAGCACCATGTTTCTTTCCTTCTGTTTAGGGCTTTGTCTGATATATTTGTGTGTGTGTGTGTATTATTATTAATCTAAGATAGGTCAGCTGTTTTCTATGATATATTAATTCTAGGCAAATGCAAGACTTGGCTCTTCATGAGTGAAGAGTGGAGTCCAATATGCTCCCACAGTTGGAGTACTGATTCAAGAAAAACAACTAAGATAGTGAAGTATCTGTTTTCATGACATTTTGCTATCAACCTGAAGACAACGCTATGATGGGAATCATAGCATATCCTGAGTTAGAAGGGACCCATAAGGATCATCAAGTCCAACTCCTGTCTCCACACAGGGACAGGTAGGTCTGAGCATGGGGCTGAATTCATCATCCAGATGCTCCTTGAACTCAGTTAAACTTGATGCTGTGACCACTTTCCTGGGGAGCCTGTTCCAGTGCCCAACCACTCTCTCAGTAAAGACCCTCTTCCTAATATCCAACCTAAACCTCACCTGTTGCAGCTTCATACTGTGCCCTTGGGTTCTATCAGTGGTCACCAAAGAGAGGAGAGATCAGCACCTGCCCCTTCACTCCCCCTCATCAGGAAGCCGTAGACTGCAATGAGGTCTCTCTTCAGCCTCCTCTTCTCCAGGATGCACAAATCAAGGGGCTTCAGCCTCTCAACATAAGGCATTTCAACATCCTCATTGCCCTAAAAAAGTCCAATTATATCCATCTGTTGGAAAGGATAAAAAGGTGACACTAAAATGCACAACAGCTCTGATCCTACATGGAAGGTCTAGATATGACCAGTGTGTCTATGCTCAAGGGGCAGCCATGTTTCCCAGATGTATGAAAGATTAATCAATGGTCCAATGCAGATGCTAGAAAATATACAAAGGTTCCCCAGGTTGATATATACAGATAGATTTTTTATGGAACTAGATGACTTGTGAAGTCTTAGACGTATATGTACAATATTAAAAATACACTGGGTTTTCCGTACTCTCTCCAAATTTGTGTATGATTAACTACCCAAAATTTATCATTTTGCATTCCATGTAGTAGCATAGAAGTGACATGGCTCTTGTCTAATTCAGTCTCTCAGCATTCTAGATTGAGAAAAAGGAGCATATTATACTTGTTCCTGGACAATGTTTATGCTCTTTTGTGGCCTCTGCAGCCTAGTGACTTGCGGAAACAAATGTCACAACTCAGGGAGATTTATAAAGCAGGTATGTTTATTGCAACACTGGGTGCAAGGGGGCTCGCACCTCCTAACTTGCACACCATTTCAACAAGCAGTCATATATTTATTACACAAAGTCATAAATATGCATAAGAGTTCCAAAAAAGTTGGTTATTCAAAAAAGTTCCCAGACTGGTTTCTCCTTGAATGATTGCCTCACACCTCTGCTTATCTTGGGTGTGTATCTCCTCCTTGTGTTTGGTATGTCACCTTACACCTTGTGGATACAGCTCAAGGCCATCTCATTATTTTGGCTATTCAGGGCCTATCCTTTTCTGATCTACACTAGATTACATTAACACTTTAAGTTAAAGTGTTTAACTTTCCCAATCACTAGCATTAGAAGGAAGAGCCCTTAGGTTATTTACAGAGAAGTGGCCTGTTCACATGAGAAGGCAATGCAATGGTGAGCTCAAAGTCACTTTTTCACATTCCTTCTGATTTGGTCCCAGTGATCTAACAAGCCACTAACACATTCTATTAAGAGAGTGCAGCATCTGTACAAGATGTGTTTTTATGAAGGACCATCAGACTGCAGTCATTCTTCCTTTCTCAAGAACATATTTTTTATTAATGATATAATTTTTTTAATAATGAAATGCCTATTACCCTGAGATGTATTCAACAAATTCTTCTGTAACTCTTACTACTTGTCTTTCCTTTACTCTGCTGAAATTCTGAAACATTATTGACAACAGCAATAATAACTGCAAGTGTTATTTTGCGTGAACTATACCATAAAAGATATGAGAACTTAAAATAATGGTGTCTATGAATGAAGAATAAATAAAATCTAAGTTATTTGTAATACAGTGAAAGCGAAATTCTCCTAAGTTGTTTCTTGCTGGTTTGTTTTGGTTTGTTTTTTTGCGGGGAGAGGGGGGATTTGTGGGGGTTTTGTTTGTTTTTTAAATGAATACTAGTAGTAATAAGAGTAGTCTACAGGTTTATATCACATTTATTTAAAACTTCCGTTATTATTAATAAGATGTGCTACCTTCTTTCATGGATTTTGCCACCATAAAATTCAGCAGAAAAGGTAGAAAGAGTTCCCAAGCAAATTCTTTTTCAGGTAAAGTAGTTTGGTCAAAAGTAAATTCCTGATTTTATTGGTATTTTGCTATTAATATTAGGATAGCCCTGATTTCACCCTTTCATTTATGTAGCTGAGGACAGAATATGTAGCGTATTCTTACAAGATTGTACACAAAACAGTCTGCTTTTGTCAGCTTGCTAATTGTGTAAAGGGGCAGATTACTTCTAGCATCAAAAGATTCTTGAGAATTAACAGGATTTTATAGACCTGCATTTTAGATATATTGGACATGCAGTTGAGTACCTACTCTGCAACATCAGTTACCCAGATTGCACACACCAATACGGTAACTGCAGGCTTAAATACCTATTTATATGCAAAACCAGTTTGTCCAATCTACACAGATAATTACAGAAAAAAGCATATGTAAATTGACTTCATAGTTCTTCCAGCAAAAAGCACATGGGTCTGTGTACTTATTCTATTTAAACATAAGGATTTTGGGCCAACTCCCCCCGCCCCTTCCTCCTGTTTGATGTGTTTTATTTTCTATTTCTTTTGAACTGTGGAATTATGGAACTAGGCAAAACAATGCAAAATGTAAAATAACACAGAACTTCACTAGGACTGTCATTGAAAACAGCTGAAGTACTGAGAATTACTCAGAATAAGATCTAATATGTGTAGGAGTATTGTTTGGAAATAAGCATCACTATAGTTTCTTAAAACATATGACAGTTTATTTCTGTACTCTTAAAACAACAAAGAGTTAGATGTGAGGCATACTGCACTGGATATCCATGAAAGAATAAGAACAGAAAGATTAATATATCTCACAACCACAAATTTAGCCATCATTTGCCTGTCACTGTAGTAGGAGTATTTATGTGCATTAATATACGTTGCAAAAAAATTTTCATTAGCTACATTAATTGTTTGCTATTTCTGTGTTTAAATCTTCTTTGATTTAACATTAAATTTTGCATACCAAGCTTAAATGGCAGATAAGGAAAAAGTGAATTACTATATTAATATATACTGAAATCACTTTGGAATACAGTGCAACATCCATGAGGCTTAGATGTTCCTAATGGAAGCCATGATTGTGTCCTTTCAGCACTCAATCATACAATGTAGGTTCAAGACCAAAGATTAATATAATGACCTCCATTTGCTTCCAGCTGAAGTGCAATTTCTGATGAAAAAAAATTGTGAAGTGATATTCACCTCTAGGGGGGAATTTACTGGATATTGAACATAGAAATCTTGCCAAGTTAAGTCAATAAAAGGAAATGTTAATAAAAGGAGCATACCATAGATACATTATCTGTCAGAACTTTTTTTCATTATAGAGATGAAAAATGTTTCATGAGGAAAAAAATTGTTTTTGTATATATATTTTTTAATTCAGAATACATTATCACTAAGTCCAGAAGAAACCAGTGTCCTTCTGGTAGGAGAATTATAGAATGGTTTGGGTTGGAAGGGACCTTAAAGACCATCTAGTTTCAACACCTTGCCATGAACAGGGACACCCTTGACTAGAACAGGTTGCTCAAAGCCTCATCCAACCTGGCCTTAAACATTTCCAGGGATGGATCACCCACATCTTCTCTGGGCAACCAGTGTCAGTGCCTAATCACCATCACAGTGAAGAGTTTCTTCCAAATATGTCATCTAAATCTACCCTCCTTCAGCTTAAGGTCATTGCCCTTCATCCTACCACTACATGCCCTTGTAAAGAGTCCTTCTCCAGCTTTCCTGTAGGCCCCTTTAGGTACTGGAAGAAAGTTATAAGGATTCCCCAGGAGCTTCCCATGGCTGAACAAACCCTACTCTCCCAGGCTGCCTTCATACAAGAGGTGCTCCAGCCCTCCGATCATCTTCATGTCCCTCCTCTGGACTCATCCAACATTTCAATGTCCTTATATGGCTTAGAGTCACAGGACTTGAGAATGTTGTTTGTCCTGTTTGCATGGAGGAATTAATTAAATATTTTTTTTAACATTCACCATCTAATTACCAGGCTGATTTAAAATTCCCCTTCCTTGTTGATTATGAGTTTTTCTTGGGTTTAGTAATCATGTATGCAGTAGATTGTCTATTATTTGAAATAAATTTAATGTTTAAACTTTAGCAGCCAGGGAGAAAAGTACGTAGCTCCTTTCTTAATCAATAAGGAAATTATTTTTCATTTCATCAGCATCTTGATCAAGCTCATAGACTAATCTTTTTCTTTGTGCCAACTTTTCATTAAAGATCCTTGGTGTTTCTGTCCTTGAAAATTAAGTCATTTCATATGACTGATAAATGCTGGAGCTTCTGGATTTGTTGATGAAGTGTCACCAAAAAGGGCCAAGAGACCTGGCTGTCACTGGGGGAATCAGTAGGGAACAGAGGCAGAAGATTTTGTTTGCACTGTTGGAAGAATATTGCCCAGCACAGGAGCGATCAGTGGTGCCTGGGAAGAATGTATGAGTTCAGCTGCCGCAACAACTCTCCACCTGACACCACCCAGCTACCAGCAGACACCTGGCTGGTCAGTCTGGAATATATGAAAGTCCAGGATCAGACACAGCTGTAAGATCTGCCTGTCTGGCTCAGGAACCCCAGCTTTCTTAAGAACCATTTGGTCCAGCCTGCTTGTCTCTCTGTGTGTTCTCCAAATTAATTCTGCACATTCTTTGCCTCTGCTTTAGTAGGTGACTCTCACAGAAACTGAAATGGAGAGTAACTTGTATCTGTTTATTGCAGTGGTAAAAGGAGAGAATAAAGTTAGGCATCTAAGGTCTCTAAAAAGGAGGACAGTCTTCTTGTACTTCAAGAGTCAGTGGTGATGGGAAAGCCACTTAGACGGGGTCTCAGAATAGAAGCTTAACCAACGTTCACTGAATCACTGCCTGCACAGATCTTAATTTTTCCTTCTTTTTATTGCCTTCTAACCTCAACATCTAGTAATACGATTATTTCAAAATATCGTTAGTCAATGTGAGTAAGGTAATATATATTTTTCTCTCCTCCATTCTAATTGAGGGATGGGTCAGAAATAAAGTCAGCTGCTTCTTCACATCACTTGAAGGTGAGCAAGGTTAGGAAGAAACAGATAATTTTCCAGTTTTTCAGTGTTCTGCACTTTGTAACTCAGCGGATTCCCTGTTGGCCTGATTAAAATAAACTGAAGAAATAAGTGGTTGGTTTTGGGAATTAAACTGTAAGTCTGACAATATATATCTCTTGCAGTTTTCTGTTTGGGTGGAACAATTAGTTCATTATTGCTTAACAGCTTGTTTTCTACAGAAATATTATTTGATGAAATTTTAAAACTCTCCTTCAAAATGCTTCAAGAAGCTATTTTGTTTTACAGAAGTTCCCAGTATTTAACAGCTTGCAGTTTCAATTCTACAGGAAACCCAGATACTCAAAGGCAGTTACAAAATGAGGCATTATGTGAAAGAATTTAACTAAATGCCTTAATTATTAAATGAAATCTCAAGAGCTGAGATTTCACAAAGAGCTCATCTTCTGTCTTACACTATTTTTTCTGAGTTAATTATATATCAAATCATCACATTCCTTTGTAAGTGAAAATTTAATCCATTCTAGGGGAAAAAAAAAATCAGGCGAAACAAATCCTTGTTTAATTGAGAGTAACTGTGTAACTCCCAATGGAGCAAATTCAGTAATATGTACAGACATCTGTTTATATTTAAGCAAAAAGTCCTTTGATGCCAGAGACTATATTACTCTTAGACGATTTCTGGTGCAGACATTACAGTAGAAATTTGTTCTGTAAGGAGTCTTCAAGAACTGCCATTATATATATTTATTCAAGAAATATTTTCCTTTGCATTTTTGCAGGTGAATGTTTGTATTAATTAAAGACATTAAAAATAAACTTATTGTAAGATTGCAATATTTATGGGTAACAATAGGTATAGCTGGTAAATTTATACTTTGTAGGAATATGCTTGCTAATCATCATCTTATATCTCTGTGGTTGGACAATGGTAAATATCACTTAAATTCACCTTTGGGATGGATTCTGATATTAAACGAACTTCCATTAACCTTGGAAAGGATTTGGAGACATTGAAATAACATTTTATAATCTGACAGCTACCTATATTTAACTGTGTTGTATTTGAATGAAAATCAGATATAAAGACTTTTTATTTTAATCCTCCATTTTTATTGTTTAGAATAATACAGGAAGGGATTAAAAAATTATTCACCTTTAACATATGAAAGTTGAAAGGCAAGATTGTGTTGTTTTTTTTTTTTTTTTCCCAAATAGATAAGACCAAAAAGGACAAGAGGCAATGGGCACACACTTGAAAATAGGAAGTTCCACCTAAACATGAGGAAGAAATTTTTTACTGTGAGGGTGGCAGAGTACTGCTTCAGACTGCCCATAGAGGCTGTGGAGTCTCCATCTCTGGAGATATTAAAAACCCGCCTGAATTCTGTCCTGTGCAGCTCTCTCTAGGCAATCTCCTCTGGCAGAGGGTGTGGACTAGGCGATGTCCAGAGGTCCACTCAAACCCCTATCATTCTGTGTTTCTGTGATACTAGATCAAACAGCTCAGGAGCAATTACCAATATTCCTTCCAGTCACCTCATTTAGCATATAAACTATAACACAAATATAATTATTCAGTCTGTGATAAGGATAGACACTACCAGAAGTAGCAGATATGACAAATTAGTATCTTAAGTGACGGTTTGGAGGATTCAGCAGTTATGGATTAGGTATTAAATTATTCAGCATTCTAGAGTTTGAAGAGAGCTGTAATGCATGTTCTCCATGTGAAATTATTTGTTAGCTTCTAATGTCACATGAAACAAGAATCACTTTTGTCCCAGGTTGAATGAGAGTGCAGAAAAATTTACAGCAAGTTCTATCCATAATTAACAACCAAAACATTACAAAATACACTTTAAATAACAGGGTAATAGACAAAATTGCATAACTGAGGCAATTTGCTTCTATTTCAGGAGCATAAGTAGGCTATACACTAATCATACAATTCTGTAAAGATGTCTGAGCCACATTTCCAGAGATACTTAAAAAAAAGGAGAAAATTTCCAATTTTAAAGATGACGTTGACCCTCCCCCTCATTCCTGCAGCATTAAGCCTTTAAGTGGGGAATTATGGCACCTAAATATTATAGTCCCAAAGTAACATTGAAGTGCCTATACATTTTGGAGGATCTTGATTTATGATCCCTTAATTGTATTATTAGAAGCCTAAATTAAGTCCTTAAGAAACAAAGCTTTTAGAGGACTGCTAAATGGCACACTCTGCCATATGTAATTTTTAAATGTTGACACTCAGCACAGAATCTCAATTTTGTATTACCTATATATCACAGAATCATAGAATGGTCTGGGTTGGAAGGGACCCCAAGGATCACAGAGCTCCAACCGCCCTGTCACAGGCAAGGCCACCAACCTCCAGGCCTGGATCTACACAAGGTTGCCCAGGGCCCCATCCAACCTGGCCTTGAACACCTCCAGGGACGGGGCATCCACCACCTCTCCAGGCAGCCTGTTCCAGTACCTTACCACTCCCTCTGTAAAGAAATTCACCCTAATATCTATTCTAAACCTTCCTTCCTTATGCTTCAAAATGTTTAATAACAGGGTATAACACCAACATTGTTAGATCAGATTGCCCAGAGAGTCTGTTAATATCCCCATTCTTGGAGATATTCAAAAGCCATCTGGACATAGTCCTGAACAACCTGCTCTACATGACACTGCTTGATTTAGGGCATTGGCAAGGGGTGATGCAGGGGTGGCTTCTGCAAGAATCTGCTAAAAGCTTCCCCCAGGTCTGACAGAACCAATACCAGCCAGCTCAAGGGCAGATCCACCACTGACCAAGACTGAACTAGTTAGCAACAATGGTAGCACCTCTGTAATAACATGTTCAAGATGGAAAAAAAACCAAAAGCAGCAGCTTTTTGCTGCCGGAGAGAGAAGTGGGAAGACATGAGAAATTTTGCAGACACCAAGGTAAGTGAAGAAGGAGGGGGAGTAGGTGCCCCAAGCACCAGAGGGGAGATTCCCCTGCAGCCCATGGAGAAGACCATGGTGAGAAAATTGACCACCTGCAGCCCATGGAAAATGACGGGGAGTAGAGATTCCACCTGCAGCCTGTGGAGGACCCCACACTGGAGCAGGTGGAGACATGAGGGATGTCATGACCCAGTGGGAAGCCCACACTGGAGCAAGCTACCGGCAGGACCTGCAGTCTGTGGAGATGGGGCCCACACTGGAGCAAGTTTGGGGCGGGGGGGTGGGAGTGGAATTGTGACTCTGTTGGGGACTGTGCTGGAGCAGTCTGTTCCAGAAGGTCTGCACACCACTGACATGACCCATGCTGGAGCAGTTGGTGAAGAGCTGTAGTCCCCATGAAAAGGACTCATGTTGAAGAAGTTCATGGAGGACAGTCTCTCATGAGTAGGACCCCACACTGGAGTAGGGGAAGAGTATGAGGAGTCCTCCCTCTGAGAAGGAAGGAGCAGCAGAGACAACTTGTGATGAACTCATGGTACCCATTCTACATCCTCCTGTGGCATTCCAGGGCAGGAAGGGAGACAGATCATGAATAAAATTGGGCCTGGGAAGAAAAGAGGAGTAGGGGGTTTGGTTTAAGTTTTGGGTTTATTTCTCTTTAATTTACTCCCTTTTGATGGGGTAATAAATTAGGTTAATTTTATTCCTACTTGAGTCATTTTTTCCCGTGATATTAATTGCTGAATGATCTCTCCCTGTCCTTATCTTGACCCATAAGCCTCTTATTATTTTATCCCTTCTCTAGCTGAGGAGGGGAGGGATAGAACAGCTTTGGTGGGCATCTGACCTCCAGCCAGGGTCAAACCACCCCAATAATACAAGTTATTATGAAGAAATTTAAATCTAACCCAGCCAAAACCAGTACACATATGAAGTTTATTACTATAGAAAAACAAAATAAACATTTTTATGGACTATCTGCTCTAGAAACACTCAAAATCTGCCTGGGCGCAATCCCATGCAACCTACTCTAGGTGAACTGTCATCTAGGTGGGCTAGATGATCTCCAGAGATCCCTTCCAACCCCTACCTGTCTGTGATGCCATGATTTTGTGAGTTTTAATGTTTAGGCCACTTTAAAGGACTTCAAATAATACTATATTAAAAATTCAGCAGTTTGAGAACATGTTCATGTCTACAGCTATATATTTCGTTATATACAGTTTCAGGGGTTTGTTTCTTTTTATTATAGTAGCTAATTCTACTATCTACTTTATTTTACATATTTTGTTTTACTACTCAACTCTAATCTTTGTAGCTTGGCTTATAATTCTTGCTTGCTATTTTGTTGTTTTTCTAACTAATAGACCAAATCTACTCTGCCCCAGGTGCTCCAGCATCTAACCTATCTGCATTTATCTGTGAGTTATGGTTTTGGTCAGGTATCAGTCTTTTCATCAATCTTAAACTAAGCAAGCTATGTTTCCCTTGCCCAAAATGTCAAAACCAAAATTAAATAAGCCCCACTTAAAAAAAAAATCTAAGTATCACTTGCTTCCCTCCTATTCACTATTTCAGCATACGTGTTTTCACATCAATGGGCAATAGGAGGGTATCTGAGTAGTGAGCATCTAAAATATTGAAAATGCTGTTTAGTATAATGTGCTTTTTTTTGTTTGTTTCTATATCACTCTTCTGCCTTTCTGATAAGCCTTAGGGCAAGATCATGTCTGTCTCCTGCTCCCTTGCTATCTACAAATTACTTGGCAGCTTGTGGTCACCTAACTGTGAAGTAATATTGTACCAGTGTGGGACTCTGTCAAATACATGTTCAACATATTGTTCTCAACTGGAAAAGCTTTAGGCAATCAGTATGTGATAGTACATCACGGTTTAGAATATTTCCATTTATTACCACTTCCAGCTATATCTTCAGCTGTTGTTTCAGGTTTATTCTGTGGCCTGTTCTCACAAATTTCTTATTGCAGCTATTCTGACATCCTTCTTATGTTAACCTAACACAGTATATATCCGTAAGCATACTAACTAGATTGGATAGAGCTGTTTGATACATCTTAAGAGTTCTCTGAATTTATTTCTAGTATGTGTGATAGGAACAAAAAAGCTTGAAATAACTCTAGTGGTAATCTGTTAATTTTATAAATTGATGGCTATGTGTTTTAAAGCAGCTCATCAACAGCAAAAGGAGGGCCACAGACAGTCTCCAGTCCTTACAGAATGCAAGAGGAACATTAGTGACAAAAGATGAGGACAAGGCTGAGATACTTAATTCCTTCTTTGCCTCAATCCTTAATTGTAAGGTGAGATGTTCCCTGGATATTCAGACTCATGAGCCAGAAGACAGGGAGGGAGAGCAGAACAAAACTCCCATGATCCAGGAGTAAATGGTTAGAGACCTGCTAGACTAATTAGACATTCACAAGACTATGGGGCCAGATGGGTTCCGCCTAAGGGTATTGAGAGAGCTGGCAGACCTGCTTGCCAAACCCCTTTCCATGATTGTGGTGATTTAGCTCTGGTTGGAGGCCAGACACCCACCAAAGTCGGTCTATCACTCTCCTTTGTAGTTGGACAGGGGAGAAAATATATATTGAGAGGCTTAGGAGTCAATGTAAGGACAGGGAGAGATCATCCTGTCATCAACGACATGGGCAAAACAGACTCAACACAGAATGCAGTAAAGAAAACGATCTAATTTATTACACACTACACACACAGTGGTTTATTAGAGGATGTGTACAGTTGGACTCAATGATCTCAAGGTCTTTTCCAACCTAGTGACTCTGTGATTTTTTTTTACTTTTTTTAAAAAAGAAAGTATTTGGGAAGGGTAGTGAAGGAAGTGTACAAGGATGAAGATAAAAGCAAAGTGAGAAATTAAAGCTGCTACTAGAGATCGTCATGCTCTGGAAATATAATTACACTGTCATCCTGTTTTCAGTATCATGTGAATTAATGTACCAGTCCTTACTCCAGTGTTTATATATGCCAAAAGAAGTAGCTTTTTTTCTGCATATAGTTGAAAAATGTCCATTTTAAACTTACAACAAAAAGCAAGAAGGGCTATGATTTTCTATATTAAAATTTTTGTTGTGCATTTTGTTATCAGAAAGAAAATAATGAAACAAACCTTTCAGATAAAATATTCAGATAAAATTGTTTCCATGTATAGAATTTTTTTATATTGTTTACTTCTTTTTAAAGTTATTTCTGCTGTTTCCAAGATACACAGCCTACTTTTCACCTTTCTTTAGTGAAATTTAGAAATATTTGCTTACAATTAATTCAGTTCATGGCATGCAAGCAAGGAGGTATATATTCGAAGTATTATTTACACTTATTCTTTCCTTAGTTAATTGTCTAGATTTCAGTGTTGAAATTTGATGGCGATCAAAGGTTTTATGATGAACTGAGACAGAGAGCTTCATGTGACTGGATTCTTATTTTAATGAGTATTTTCAAAAGACAGCGGCAGCACCAAATCCAAAATAAGTTACAGAAAAAACCTAATTAGCTAAAATAATCTAATTAGCTAAAATAACGCTAGGTCTTGTCTTGGTTATATTACCAAAAGAGAAATTGTAACACATGCCCTACTGAGCATCATTTGAACAAGAAGACATTTTACTCGAAGTTAACTGCAGGTTTTAAAGTTGGAACATGTTATAATGAGTTTCTAAGAATACAGAGCAGCATCCATTTTTAAAGCATTTAATGCATTATAATTATATACAGAGCTTTAAAATCTCATGTATTGAAGTTGCTGTAATGCAGTTATTCCAGTGATCTACCCTTACATCAACAATTATGTCTTGATTTAAGCCCAGATGGCAACTAAGCACCACACAGCTAATTGCCCACACACACCCCTATCATGGAAGGATGGGAGGGAGAAAAGTGGAAGAGCAAAATTTATGGGTTAAGATGAGGATAGTTTAGTAGGTAAAGCAAAAGTTATGAGTGTAAGCAAAGCAAAACAATGAAATCTTTAACTGCTGTTATGGTTTAGGTGAATCCAGGACAACTAGTTTCCATCAGCAGGCAGGTGTTCAGATATTTTGAAGTAAGCAGGGCTCTTGTGTAAGCACTGATTATGAATAATGAAAATATAGCTGTATTATCAACACTGATTACAGCACAAATCAAAACCATGACCCTGTACTAGCAACAGTGAAGAAAATGGACTCTATCCCAGCCCAAATCAGCACACATTATCAGAAAACATCTATAAATGAGCTGTGTAGCTTGAACTGTGTTGATTTATTGAGTTGTGAGCAACCTATGAACTGCATTATTATTACACTGTACAGAGACATGCAGTTTCAAATTTGTTCTCCTGTGTTGCGTTAAATAGGTAAAGGAATTTGACAGAAAACAAGCCCCCTTTCTTTCCAGCTTGTCCTCAGGTAACAGAGAGTCTGGGGGTGGCTGGGCTTAGATTCTGAGTGATTCCCAATTCAGCACTGTAAATCTGGTCACGTTCGATATACTGAACTATCATGATTATGGATGCACAGATAGTGCAAGCACCTTTCAGTCTAGAAGTGTTAAGCGAACTAGCACATCCAGACTTAAGGAGTTTGGTTGCATTCAGTAAGAACTATTATGGCTAGGTTAATGAGTGGTGCAGTTGAGGCAACATAGTGCAGAATCTTTTGGATTGTCAGTGATGATACACTGTCTACAAAAGTATGTGCAAGTAATATAGCAGCATAAACCAATGTAAAACTACACACAGAACAACGTAAAACTACTCAAGAAATATAGCAACATAAAAAATTCTATATGAGGATTTCTAAGTTTCCTTTGATGAGTGTTCAAATCTCACCAAAGGCATCCCTATGGGATGGGAAGAGAAGCAGAGCTCGACAACTGGTCCCAAAAGTCAACAATGTATTTGTGATGGTATCTTCATAATTTGTTTGCAATGGTATCTTCCCTAACATCCTTCTGTTCTTAGGTGACTTTTACACTATTCTTATCTCTCAAGTGGAACTTGAGTGATTCTAGTCATGCATACCTATGCTGTGATTGGTATACATTTCCCTTGCTCCAAGATTAAAGGTCTAGAGTAGCAGAAATTCAGAGCATGTTCAATGTGAGGTGGTCGCACCTTGGTTGTGGGTATCTTGTGGGATGGAGCTGTGTTTTTGTATTATAATGATATTATAATGAGCAATGTTCTTCCAAAGGACGCGGTTTTGACAGAAAAATGATAAAAAGCTGTCTCAGTTCTGTGTCAGTTCTTGCTCAGGACAGCAACACAGCAGATTTTCAGTACTGTAGTACACCAGGTTCCCATATATCACAGATTCTGTCTGAGGTGTCTCTACTCCACTCCAGTGTCTATGTAATTTTCTCTCATGGTTAATAGATCAAGCTCCCATGATGTTGCCAATACTGAGGTTACCTAGGGAACTTTTGTGGACTGGATTCTTGTCGTATCAGCTGCACGTCATCCTGGAAGTTTCTTCAATGCTGTACCTTTTCCTAAAGTGTGAATATAAGTTTAATTTTTAAGTCACCTGCAGCAGTTATTCCACATCCTGCATATGGAAATTCTGCATTCTTGGATGTCTATTTTTCTTTCTCTTATATGCCAATTTATAGATTTATGGATTAAAGATATTATTGAAATTTGGAAGAGAGACATGTAGGTATCATCAAGTTACGAAAATTTTCAGATCAGTAGGCTTTATAGAAGAGAAGTCTAGCTTTTATAATTAGTACTGTGTGCTTGTTATAAGTATTTGTGGCTGCAATTCCTGTAATTTTTTTATTAATCAACTGTGTGAGATCACTCTAGAAATGTGAAAATCACTGTCTTTCAGTGGCATGGGTGGTATGAGACCTAATGCCCTAGTCAGTTCTGTTCAGTGGATTCTTACTATTTTCAATTTAAATCAGTGGATGAGAACTCAACTACAAGTTGAATGAAATACAAAGAATGGAATTGGATCCAAACTGTTGATATTCAGAATAAACTCTCTAATAACCAAGCACTGGATAAATGGAGGTCATCACTGCCATCTTCTCTGAAAGATACTTTTCCTGTTCATCAGGGGCATAAGGTTACATAAGAGGTTGATTGCTGGAGGTGAGAAAGGCAGAAAAAAACATCTGATGTTTTTATTCTAGTAAAGATTTAAAGTCTCTTTTTCCACACTGGGAAACTGTGGGCAGTCAGGAAGTAGAAGGAATCCTCTCAGCAGAAAACGTGATGCTAGGGCCAAATAAGCAGGAGTGAGAGCACTGTATGCCTAATTGATTGAACTTTGCAGCTGTCATTCTTTTTGAGACATCCAAAAGAATTGTTCCCCTTCTGGTGAAACATTTCAGACCTCAGATCACAGACTGTGCCAGAAATAAAGAAAATTATATCCACCTTCAAAGTGAAGCTTCCCGGATGGTTTCACATCTACATTTTTTGGAGCAGGATGTTAACCACTAAGTCATAGGAAGTTCCAGACAGAGTTGCTCTGGATACTCTGTGATGAACTTGCTCTTTTTTTGCGATGTCATAATGGTTATAATGGGAAAGATTACTGGAAGCCTCATTTTAGAATTTTTTTTGAGCTTTAGACTTCAATGATTATCAAGTATCACACACACACAGAATCACAGAATCACAGAAAGAGCAATTTCTTTTAGATGGGTCTATGTTTTAAGACTAGTCTTCCTGTAAAATTTAAATTACCAGTTTTTATTAGGTAATCCTTATTTCAGCATCATAGTTTTGATGAGAAATAAGATTAGATTTTGGTTTTAAAATTCTGTGCAGTTATGAAAGCTGCATTACAGTACAGAAAATTATTACCATGGTGTCTGAAAAGAGTCTTTTCCTTTATAATTTATTTCTATGATAAACTTTTTTCATGTTCTGAAAAAAAAAATGTGCTAGTCTTACATTTTTAAAGTACAAAAACCCTCTGAAATCATCAGACTTAGTGCTGTGCAATTTCCTTATTTTCAAGTCAGAGCTACACCTATTTCTGCTGTTAAATGGATTCAATAAATCTGTTTCTACTAACTGTAAGGATTATTTCACAAGGTAACATATTATGCAGCTTCTGTCTTGATAGTAATTTTTATATTGCTGTAGTCCATCAGCACCTCATATTACTATCTATTATTATCTTTTTTCTGTAATAATTCAAAATGACATAATGGAAAAAATAATTATAGGCGTGAGAGCTATTTTATGCTACTTTTCTACCACAGACACTTTCCCCTATGTGCACAACTGTAGTAATTAGTTTTGGTTTGTTTTCTCCCTCATCTGGGAGTTAGAAGGAACTTGGCCATAACTAATAAGTGCATGATTAGTTTAGAACCTTTTAATCCATACGCTCTTTTTTACTGACATCCCTAATAATATTTCTAGAGGCTCCACTGGGATTCTGAGTGGTGTAATGATATTAATACAATCACAAATTACATTCTAGTAATCCTGCATTTATTAAAGAGGATTCCCTTTACAAGAATAAATGTAGGTATTCTTATACTTCACATACTTGTCGAAAAAATATGTAACTTGCTTGAGATTTTGAACTCTTTTTATGGGTTTGCTAGCATTCTATATAAATGCAAAATTTATTTAATGCAGCACCCGTCCATTGAACTTAAATGTGATTTCTGTTCCCATAGTCATATATATAACAACAATTATTCATAGTAATTTAGTGATTTTGGAGATAATTAAATAAAGGTCTGATTTGATGAGATCATTATCAGACCTGTTTCAAGTCAGAACGGATCACTGCTGCCGTATGTCAGCTAAAACCAGGAACCTCCACACTCTTTGATGTAGAAAAATACAGTGAAAGAATGTACTTACACTGAAAAGTTTAGAACAGAAAAAAAAAATGCTAGTCACTTTGCAGACTGTAGATGAAGGAAAGAGAGATAATGACTCATTAAAGGTCAAGCAATGAACTTAGAAGAGGAACAGAAATGTATTTAACCACAGAACACTGTAACAAGTGTTTCTGAGAGTAAAACCAATTTAAAGTTAAGGTTTATCATTCTGTGCAATACAGAAATACCACTTAGGTATTAGCTTGAGTAATTGTAACTGGTTATATACCACTTACCAGCTCGGCAATTTTAAAAAGTTTTGATTATCTAATAAAGCAATAAATACATTTCGATTGAATAATAAAAGTTTTCTAATTGGAAAAAAAAAAAGTCTATGAGAAAGGGTAAAATTTTTCTTAATTGAGTGCAGTGAGGACATACAGTTGATCAGGCCCAGTCAGCATGGGTTTATGAAAGGCAGATTCTGCTTGATTAACCTGATCTCCTTCTATGACAGGCTTACTGGGTGAGAGACAGACTGTGGCTGTTGTCTACCTAAACTTGAGTAAAGTCTTAGAAACCATTTCCCACTGCATCTATAGGCCAACTGTGTGAAGTTCAAAAAAGCTCAGTACAAGTCCTGCATTTGGGTCACTACAGTGCTGCAGGCTGGGTGAAGTGAGGATGCCCAGGTGAAAAGGACCTGGAGATGCTGGTCAACAGCTGGCTGAATATGAGGTAGCAGTGTGCCCAGGTGGCCAAGAAGGCCAAAAGCATCCTGGTTTTATCAGGTATAGTGTAGCCAACTGGACTAGGGGAGTGATCGTACCCCTGTACTTGGCACTGGTGAGGCTGCACCTTGAATACCATGTTTGGTTTTGATCTCTTCACTGCAAAAGAGAGATTGATGTGCCGGAGCATGTCCAAAGAAGGGCAACAAAACTGGTGAAGAGTCCAGCGCACAAGTCTTTATGAGGAGTGGCTGAGGGAACTGGAGCTGTTTAGCTTGGAGAAAAGGAGGCTGAGGGGAGACTTTCTTGGTCTCTACACCTGCCTGAAAGGAGACTGTAGCCAGGTGAGTGTTGCTCTGTTCTCCTAAGTAACAAATGATAGGATGAGAAGAAATCACAGAATCACAGAAGTACAGAATTGTAGGGGTTGGAAGGGATCTCAAGAGATCATCAAGTCCAACCCCCCTGCCAAAGCAGGTTCCCTAGGACAGGTCACACAGGTAGACATCCAGAGGGGACTTGAATATCTCCACAGATGGAGACTACACAACCCCCTTGGGCAGCCTGTCCCAGTGCTCTGTCACCCTTACTACGATAAAGTCCTTCCGCATATTGGTGTGGAACTTCCTGTGCTCCAACTTGAAGCCATTGCCCCTTGTCCTGTCCCCACAGACCACTGAAAAGAGGCTGGCCACATCCCCCTGTGTCTCACACTTGAGGTATTTATAAACATTAATAAGATTCCCTCTTAGACTTCTTTTCTCAAGGCTGAACAGCCTGAGTTCATTCAACCTTTCCTCATAGGGGAGATGCTCTAGGCCTTTAATCATCTTCGTAGCCCTCCACCAGACTCTCTCCAGGACATCTCCGTCTTTTTTATACCAGGGAGCCCAGAACTGGACACAATACTCCAGGTGGGGCCTGACTAGGGCAAAGTAGAGGGAGAGGATCACCTCCTTGACCGGCTGGCCATGCTCAATTGCTGATGGTATTATTAATTTTTGCAGAAAATATTTTCAGCCTAAATGTAGAACTATGTTGAAATTATCTGATCTAATGATTAGATTTGCAAAGTAATACTCCGTTACATTTTTTTACCACCATAGTGCATTAGTATTGTACCATACAGTACACTTAATCACTGTTACAGAAAATGCTAATTTATCATAATTTAACAGTGTTTTTAATGTTTATAAGGCTTTTTTTGCACATGACCTAAGAAAGCTTAATTTACATTCTAGAATTTATTGGGGTTTATTCTATGAATACTTTCAACTCCTTTTTTTTTTTCCCTAATCTCATGGAAGAGCAACCTTCAAGAATACAACAGCTGGCAGGGGATTGAATCATGTTCCTTGAACTAGACAGACTTGCCATCTAGTGAAGAAAATGCAATCAAAGGGGACATGTATCCTCCAGAGTTTGAGCAGAACCAAGATATTCCTGATTCCTGTCAAGGCAGACACTCTTACCTTGGGACAGAATTTTGGCTCTAGATAAGAGGGTACTGGCTAATCACTCTGATGAAAATGAAATTACCTTTTCCTTCTCTTTACTCATAATTGATCTGATTACTGGCTTTAGAGTGTTCAAATAACTGAATATTTGAGGCAGACGTAGATTAATTCTTAAGGAAATATGCTTATCCGGAAAAAAATTGTATTGCTTGTTGATATCATCTCTTCTTCAACTTTTATTCCTCAAAGAAAAAGAAAATCATATAATTATTGCTCCTGAAACAAAGCTTAAAGGACTGCTGAAATTCATCACCTTATTCTCATATCTTCTATGAAAATAGAGGAAAACTAACATGAGAGATGAAAGTAATTTTTACTTTTTTTTTTTTTTAAGGAAGGATAGTCTAGGCCAGTGTCACAAAACAGTAAATTACTTATAAACTAATGATATCTTTTTTTCCATTTTTACTGAATCATTTCAAGAGGTTATAATTTCTGTTAGTTACAGAACAATTCAATTACCCTAAGCATACCCAAGAAGAAACGGTCAGCAGGAAGTAAACCACTATAGCACACAGAAAAAAAATAAGTTATATTCTATTCCTTAACTCCACTCCCAGTCAAGCTTTTTCATACATGATTAATTCCTGCTGCCTAGAATTTAAAAAAAAATAAATTTCCCTGTCTCATAACTCTGGTCACCAGAAGACATGGACTTGATACTAAACAGTGATCTGGTGAGATTTCTCTGCTAGTTATTTTTTAGCTACTTATGAAATTACATTTTCCATGAGAGACTATAGTGTAATGTTCCAGCACTGGGCTGTGCCTAACTGATCTAATTAAGTCACATTTATCCATTTAGACTATGATTTGGCTTTAGGCCTTACCACTTCTCTATGAATGGATTTTCATTTATCTTTTAAAAGACTTGCAGTTTAGCTGCAGGTCTGGTTTCCATTCTTCACTGATATGTTCAGATTTCACAGATCTGTTTGATACATATAAACTGTGAATTTCAGTGAGTCATCTACAAAGCTGTTTCATACAAATTTCCTTCAGAATCTCTCATAAATAGATGTGTGTTAAATTGCTCAGTATTAATATTGCATGTCTCTTATACATAAAGACCTTAGGAAATTAGAAACAAAATACAGATGAGCAAAGCTAATGTTTTTCAAATTCTGTTTCTGAAACCACGGTAGATTATTTTTAGCAAAACTCTTGAACAGCCTTGTTTATATTAAGTAATCATAATAATGGTGCTGCAAAGCATCAGTCATAAATATTCATTTCTTGCCATTTCCCAAGAAGGTATTTCTACTTCACTTCCTTTTCTTCAGTCTCCAGTGATGCCTTTAGAATTACAGAGGATATAGGTACCCTCTCTGCACCAACAATTTAAAGTAACACTGCCATCACTGATGTCCTTCCTTTGTGGAAGGAGAAAACATTGATGAAATTAGATTTTTTTTTTAATCCAATACTGATTGTTCTAAAATATATCAAATGAGAGGAACTGAGTGACCAATTCACTGTTCACTACTGTAAACTCATTTCAGAGCATCTAGCCTCCAACTTCTCTTCAGAAACTTCTGTCCTGAATGTTTCCTCCTTCCCTGGTTCTTCTTAAAATCTCACAAAATGTTGGAAAGCCATGGTCAGCAAATCACTTAAACATATGCTTGTTTTTAACATAGGCTAATGGCTCCTTTTAGAGGAAAAGAAAACATTCTTTTCTATTTCACTGCATTAAAAAAAAAATGGTCTGTTCACGGTAAATGTAAATGGGAAAACTCCATCCTCATAATCCTAAAAACACTTCAAAAATTGCCCATAAATAAATAAACTAAAAAAAATAAAAAGCCCACTGGCCTTTCAGGAACTATTTCATCTAAAATCAGAACTAAAAGCTACACTGAAGAGCTATTTACACCTTTACATCAATCCATTAGATAAAAGAAGGTGAGAAAATCTATTTCTGCATGTCTGATTCTGAAATAGACATTTTTTCTTATAATAAAATTATTTGCTTCATGTCCACTAACTTCATAGGTTCGTTTTGACTCAGTGAATGTCAGTTCTATTGGTCCAGAGATACAGACAATGAATAGGTACTAAACATGTTCTGTAGCAATCAGTGAGCTTTCTGATACAGCGTTATAGAGGAGTGTGTTACAGAAAACTTTAAGAAACTCCCAACCACCAACAAACTAAAACATTAAATGCCAAAATTCTAGGACCTTTCACAGTGGATGATTTCTGGTCTGTGCATATTGTTTTTAGTTTCTGAGTTTTTAAAAGTTTATTATGAAGAATTAATTTCTCAAGTGGGTAGAGAGCAGAGGAAGACAGAATGTACTAAAGTAACACCCATCCCCGTAGTTGCCAGTTAGCTTCAGCATCATTTCCTTTGTTTACAGTGCTTTGCAGCATGGTGTGTTTTGCTAATGAAAGTGCCAGCAAAAACAGCAAAATGAGTTCCAGCATTGTACCAATGTACTTCAAAGATGATCTGTAAGATCTCTCCCCTATATTTTAAATATGGGACACCTGGGGTGGGGAGGGTAAAACACATTTTGATAGACAATGCAGTATGTTTATAACAGTGACAAATTGGTATCTGTTCTGCAAAGCTGAGACAATGCTGTGCACTAGACTAAGGTAAAAAATGCATTTTACACATTTCATCTGATCCTTGTTCAAGTCTGAATGATGCAATGAAGCCACTACTAAATCTTGTAACCCAAGGTTTTAAAATTAACATAATCATATCTGGTTTTTAGAAGAAAATAGAGTTTTCACATTTGGCACTTTATTTAAAAAGAACACTTGAATGTGTTCTATCTAATTAAATCTGACAGAAGACAAATACCTATACTTTCTGTGTAGTCTCCTTTGTTGGTAGATACCAAGTCATATGTAAAAACTGCAGTAAAAAACAACCCAAACAAAACAATGAAAACTAAAAGCATGTTGACATTGAAATCTAAATATACCTTTCTTTGTTCTGGATAGCTGGACCCATCATTGTGCAATAACTGGAATTTTATATGTTTTAAGTGGAACATTGCCAAACTTATAAATGTCTTGATGGAAATCAAACCATCTAAATTCTTAAAAATAGGGATTTAATTAAATGTTTTCAGGAAAAGTTGGGCAAAAGTAAGTAAGCAAAATTCTGTAAGGATGGATTCGACTATTAATGAGACTAACCAAGAAGAATACCTGTAAAGCCTAATTTTTATAATACTGTATGAATCATAAAAATCTGATGCAATGTAGTAAATATAAATTGATTCTTCCTTATGGCAATGAAAGTATACTGACCAAATAGTTTTCATCCATTACTAATGGAAAATCTAGCTTGCACAGACGCTAATTGATGCCATTACTTGGACACAGCAGGCGCAAACACAAAGACCCATTGCACTGACTTTAATTAAACTGAAACCCTAGAATTAGTTCCTCAAGAATGTGATGTAGAATTCTGATATTAAAAGATTTCACAGATCCCAGTCCTGCTTCACCTCTGAATATAAATGCTGACAATTAATTGCTATGACAACCACTTTGCCGAGTATTAGTTTCTGTGACGATAAACACAAATGCTTGATGAATTATGTATCAAATGCATCTTATAGACTGTTCTGGGCCTGCTCCTAAGGAAGAAATTACAGCGCTTGGTGATAGATAAGGAAGGAAGGAACCTCTTCTTGACTGAAGTGATAGGGAAGTCACTTAAATGAAATGCACTCTCTTCCATGTGAACATTCCTAACCTTTAAAAAGACAGAAAAGAATTTGCTTAGATTATGATAAGTGTCTAGGTTACAGTGATACACCACAACTGTACTTGAACAGCCTTCAGCGTGATCCCATGAAGTTTCATTAACTTTAGTTTGAATAATCCTTATGTCAGGAAGCAGAGCGGATAGTGATGGTGCTGGAGGCCTATATATTGCTTTACCAACAAGCTAGTTATTCTGGAAGCCTATTCTAGATGCCAGTTATCTGGGGATTTGGAATACATTGATTCTATGTGGCAGCCACATCTATTGAAAATTTTAATCTATTTCAAGGACAGAGTGACAAAGTTCTGCAAGATGCTGCTGATTCCAGATTTCAGTGTATCATTATACACATACAAAACATAGGTCTTAGTGCAGTACCAAAGATGGCAAATCATGAATAACAGATTTAAGATCAAAGTTCCTCCAGAATACCTGATTTTTCCCAAGTTCCTCTTAAATCCCCTTGAGACAGCCAGCATGGCTTCACAAAGGACAAGTCTTGCCTGACCAAATTAGTGACCTTTTATGATGGAGTGACTATAAGGGATGATCTATGGAGGTCACCTATCTGGACTTCTGTAAGGCCTTTGACATTATCCCCCACAATATCCTTCTCTCTAAATTGGAGATACATGGATTTGATGGATGGACTGCTCAGTGGTTTAGAAATTGGTTTGAGGGTCATATCCAGAGGGCAGAGATGAATGGCTCAATATCCAGATGAAGACCAATGATGAATGGCCTTACTCAGGAGTCAGTACTAGAAGCTGTGTTGTTTAAAATCTTTGTCGTTGACATGGACAGTGGGATTCAGTGCACCCTCAGCAACTTTGCTAAATTTGAGTGGTGTGGTTAACAGGACTGAAGGACAGGATGCCATCCAGAGGGAGTTGGAAAAGTTGAAAAAGTCGTCCCATCTGAACCTCATGAGGTTACATAAGGCCAAGTGCAAGGTCTTGCACCTGGGTCAGGAAACCATGTGATATCAATATACACCAAGGGATGAAGGGATTAAGAGCAGCTGTGGGAAGAATTTTGGAGTACTGGTGGATGAAAAGTTGGATATGAGATGACAATGTATACTTGCAGCCCAGAAGTACAATGGTAATCTGGGATGGATCAAAAGAAGCATCACTAGCAGGTCAATGACGTGATTCTGTCACTCTGATGTCATGAGAGCCCACCTAGAGAACTGCGTTCAGCCCTAGAGTCCTCATTCCAAGAAAGACATTGAGCTGTTGGAGCAAGTCCAGAGGAGTGCCATGGAGACAAACAGAGAGCTGGAGCACCTCTTCTATAAGACAGGCTGAAAGAGTTGGGGTTGTCTACCCTGAAGAAGAGAAGGCTCTGAGGAGACTTTTTTGCAGCCTTTCAATACTAATAACAAAGATGGAGACAGACATTTTAGGAGGGCCTGTTCTGGGTAAGTTTAGATTAGATATAAGGAAGAAATTTTTAGTTTATATATAAGGAAGATTTTTTTTTTACAATGACTTGGGTCTTCAATGAGATAAGGTTGATTACAACCTGATCTTGAATGGTTCCAGGGAGGCAGCATCTACCACCTCTCTGGGAAATTTGTTCCAGTGCTTTACCCCCATGGCCCTCCTCTGAACCCTCTCCCACAGTTCCACATCTTTCTTGTATTGCAGGCCCCAGATCTGGACACAGGACTCCAGATGGGGCCTCACGAGGGCAGAGTAGAGAGGGACAATCACCTCCCTGTCCCTGCTGGCCACCCCTCTTCTGATGGAGCCCAGGATACCATTGGCCTTCCGAGCTGCAAGAGCACACTGCTGGCTCATGTTAAGTTTCTCATCCACCAGAATCCCCAAGTCCTTCTCAGCAGGGCTACTCTCAAGAAGCTCTTCTCCCAGTCTGTATCTATGTCTGGGATTCTTCTGGCCTAAGTGCAACACCTTACACTTGGCAGTGTTGAACCTCATTAGGTTCACCCAGGCGCACCTTTCCAGCCTGTCAGGATCCCTCTGGATGGCTTCCTTTCCTTCTAGGGTGTCAACCATACCACTCAGCTTGGTGTCATCTGCAAACTTGCTGAGGGTGCACTCAATTCCATCATCGATGTCATTGATAAAGATGCTAAAGAGAACCGGTCCCAAGACAGATCCCTGGGGGACACCGCTTGTCACCGGCCTCACCTGGACATAGACCCATTGACCACCACCCTTTGTCTACGGTCTGTCAACCTGTTTCTTATCCACTGGATGGTCCACCCATCAAATCCACATCTTTCCAGTTTAGAGATAAGGATGTGGTGGGGGACTGTGTCAAAGGCCTTGCACAAGTCCAGGTAGATGACATCGGTTGCCTTCCCTTTATCTACTGATGCTGTCACTCCATCATAGAAGGTCACCAGATTGGTAAGGCACGACCTTCCCTTGGTGAAGCTGTGCTGGCTGTCCCAGATCACACAATCGTCCCTTATGTGCTCCAACATATCATCCATGGGGATCTGTTCCATGATCTTCCCAGGCACAGAGGTGAGGCTCACCGGCCTGCAAGACAAGAGATGTTTTAAAAAGCAAGCTTATGCCATATCTTTCCCTGATGGGTGCTAAAATTCTGAGTTTCAAGCATTGCTCATATTCCAGTGAGATGCCTATACTGTAAATATCGAGATGAGAAATGCTGCCAATTTGACTCTGTTTCTTACACACAAGAACTTAAACTTATCATTAAGCCTCTACAGAAATCTGAAAAAGAAATTTAGGAAAAGTTTGGAGTTGTTGACATCATCCTTTTAATTTGCAAAAGAATATAATGCTTAGTACGAAAGAGAACTTCTGTTTTGTGGTAAACATTAGGCAAGGTAGATTATGAATGAAGTGATAACAAAGGTTGTAGAAGCTAATCTTGCTTTGCTGTAAAGAATAGCTTAAACGAAAGCATGAACCTAGCAATGGACAAGCATAAACAAAGTTTTTTTGATTTGACTTTGTTTTTTAAATTAATTTTGCAATGAAACAAATTAGTGGTTCTTCAAGGGAAAAAATGCTATCAAACTGTTATCTATGTTCTTCAATTCATTGGTGCAGAAAGAATGTAGCTTAGTATGCTAACATGTAGGAGGGGGCTGTTTCCCATCCAGTATGACTTAAGACAACTAAAAATAAAATTTTATTTTGTGTTAAATTTGTAACACTGCAATTTTCTTTGGCTGTAAAATATCTTGCAGTTTACTTTTTCATTTTTCCATCCAATGTGATTTTGCTGCAATGAAAAAATGAAGTCCAGCACAATGAATTCCAGATGGAGAAATGTTAGCTGCTTTGCTTTTCTCCCAGTTTGCCAATCAGATGACAGTTCCCTGGAAAGAACATACTGCTTTTTAAACTATTATCTTTGTCTAATCAATGGTTTCCCATGTTCTTGAAGGAATTTAATTTATCTGAAACTTAGTTTCTTTTAATGCACTAGTGTTTTATGCCATCTCTTTCCTTTATTTATTTCATTGCAAAAATGAAAAAAAAATGTTTCTACTGAAAGAGCTTTAAACTATATTTGAAGGAGGAAAAAGATAAAACCCAGCTTGACAGAGATAAGTTGGGGGTGGAAGAAAGATCTGTAAGTCCTGGTGGACAACAGGTTAACCATGAGCCAGTAATGTGCCCTCATGGCCATGAAAGCCAATGACATCCTGGGATGTATCAAGAAAAGTGTGGCCAGCATGTGTAGGGACGTTCTCTTCCCCCTCTACTCTGCACCAGTGAGGCCTCATCTGGAACATTGTGTGCAGTTCTGGGCTCCCCTGCAGGGAGCTACTGGACACAGTACATAAAAGGGCTACAAAGATAATGGGGGGACTAGAATATCTCTCTTACGAAGACAGGCTGAGGGACTTGGGACTTTAAAGCCTGAAGAAGACTGATTGGGGATCTTATCAATACAGATAAATACTTGAGGGTTGGGTGTTAGGAGGACAGGGACAGTCTTTTTTCAGTGGTGCACAGTGACAGAACAAGAGGCAATGTGTCTAAACTTGATTATAGAAAATTCCACCTAAACATGAAGAGGAACTTCTTTACTGAGAGGTTGTCAGAGCACCGGACCAGGCTGCCCAGAGAGGTTGTGGAGTCTCCATCTCTGGAAATATTCAAAACCTGCCTGGATGCTGTCCTGTGCAACATGTTCTAGGTGATTTTGCTCTGGCAGTGAGGTTGGACTAGGTGATATCCAGAGGTTCACTTCCTACCCCTATGATTGTGTGATTCTGTGAACTACAGACCTGTCAGTCTGACCTCAGTGCTGGAGAAGGTTATGGACTTGATTATCCTGAATGCAGTTATATGGCATATGCAGGATAACCAGGTGATTAAGTCGAGATATCATGGCTTCATAAAAGGGAAGTCTTATTTGCCTGACCTGATCTCCTTCTATGAAAAAGTGGGTGAGGGAAAGGTATGGATATTGCCTACAAAGACGTTAGGACACTTTTTCCCACTCCATTCTTCTGGAGAAACTGGCTGCTCCTAGAGTGGATGGGCATACACTTTGCTGGATAAAAATTTGGCTGGGTGGCCAAACCCAATGCATTGTGGTTAATGGAGTTAAATCCAGTTGGTGATGGGTCACAAGTGGTGATCCTCAGGGCTCAACATGGGGGCAGTTTTCTTGAGTATCTTTACCATGATCTGGCTGAGGGGATTGAGTTTGCAGATGACACTAAGTTGTGCAGGAGCCTTTTGAGGCTACAATATGCTGGAGGATAGGAAGGGTCTGCAGAGAGATCTGGACAGGCTGCATCTGTAGGCCAAGGCCAATTCTGTGTTGAGTTCAGGATGTGTTCAGTGTTGTGAAGTTTTTCTGGTAGTTCTTATAGGCAGCTTTAGATCTCAAAATTTTTATATCTGCACATTTTTGCCTCGTTATTAGGACTGATTCTCCTTAACATATTGGACAACACTGAAGTTGACTCT
The DNA here is from genome assembly GCA_020800305.1 of Porphyrio hochstetteri. Taxonomy (NCBI): domain Eukaryota; kingdom Metazoa; phylum Chordata; class Aves; order Gruiformes; family Rallidae; genus Porphyrio; species Porphyrio hochstetteri. Next base: position 19,310,387 of record CM036906.1, on the reverse strand, counting down.
GATCCCTTGGAGATCCCCAGATTATTCCCTCTTTATTGTAAAAAGTCACCTTTTACTTCTGTCACTGGTTTCAATCATTCACCATCTATTAATCCATAAAGGACATTTGGCATTTGCCTGTTACATCTTTAAAGGGTTTTTGACAGCTTGCCTTGCTAAAATATTTTGAAAATACAGTATTACAATGTAGAATCTTAATTTAAATGTATTACCTGTTCTAAATTATTGTTGTGTGGGGCACAACTGGTCTCTGAAAAAGTCACAATGACTCCCCAAAAGTATTTACTCTTGTGTCTTCTGACTTGATTTCTTCTTCTAGGACTATAAGTTGGTTTAACATGGAAAGTTCTGGTCTATAATTCTCCAGGAAAGATCAGGAGATCCTTATGAACCCTTGTTTTACTTTCTTTAGTCTTCTCAGTTTGAAGCTAGTTTAAAAAGTATTTTGTGCATCATATTTTGTAGTTCAGTGTGTTCATGTTCCTCTAGCATTTAGTCAGTGAGTATAATCAATTGCTGATGTTACTTTTATTCAAATTAATATTTTTGAATCCCTTCTATTGACACTTCTATCTGAGGTAGTTCCTTAGATTTCTTATCTTTTATTTCCTATAGAAACTCCTTAAATTTCCCTATAATAAATAGTGAAATTATCTTCCTCGAGTATGGCTTTTCTTATGTGTGCTACTTTTTTCATGTTAGCGATGTACTGGAATAGTGCTGGCCTATAGAAAGCTGTTTGCTTATTATAAGTTGAAACATTTTATTATTAGTTTTAATGCCTTGAGCAATTTGTTTCTCAAAATCTCGAAAAGGTTCTTTTCTGTTCTACTCATTTTGATATGGTTTCTACTTATGAAGGGTATTTTTTATCCAATAATGGCCTCTTCTAGGCTGCTGTCTAATCATGTTGAGGAATTATTTCTTCCTTTATGTGGTCTTTTCAAAGTCCATTTTGTATGACAATCTACATTTAGCCTAATCTTCTAATATTGTGTCCTTCTGCAAGCATGCAATGAATAAGCATTTTATTCTTTCAGGTGAGAAGTTTAATTTCTTTCTAATGCACCTCTTCATCTTCAAAGCGCAAATTAGAATTTTTGGCCTTTCCAGCTATGAGAAATATGTTTTTATGTACATATTTTTCTTATGTGAAGTGATTTTTTTTATATATATTCTAACATCGTGACTTATATATTGGGCACTTTCCTGGATTAAATCAGATATTTTGTTCTTATGTGAGTTTTCCAAATAATTACTCCAAGAAACAAGGATTGATAGCCTTTAAACATTTAATCTTTATCATGTCCTGATGTGTAATTTCTCTGACCTCTCTAGTACCGGTATACAGTTATTGTTTTCAGTGTTGGCAAATTGTCTGACCTCCTGAAGCACCTCATGGCCTTTGTCCTATTCGTTCACCCATGCCAGGGAAGGCATGTCAGATCCCTCTATACACTGGAACCAGGTGATGCATATGAAGAATGGAAGATGGGATTTATTATTCTTCACTAAACTGCTGTATTCAGATGAAAAGCTGCATGACATGGACAATCAAACAGCACTGATCACATTATTTGCTCCACTGTATATTCCCTCTTTCCTCCCTTTCTTTTCCCTGTTCCAAGGGTCTGTGAGCTTTAGCTCTTTCTTGTATGACATTGCATGCTCATGAGATCCAGGCATTGTTTGCAGAGCTGTCTGTAACTTCTGCCAGCTTTCAGAGTCATCTGTTTCATCTAGTGTTTTTTTCATGTCATATACAGTAGTTTCTCATGTTCAATTCAGTTATTCTAGGGCCAAATATGCATTTCAGACATCTGTCTGCAGCTTTAACACTTCAGTAAAGCTCAAAGACTTTGATGCTCCCCAAAGCTTAAAGGAAAAGCTTGAAATACTCTCAAAGAAGTGTCAGATCTGACAGTACCTTGTATTGGAATTTTACTCATTACCAACAAGATTTTAGGGACTATATAGCTTGTATATTTATATTTCTAATCCCATTGTTACCTCTGAAAGAATACAGAAAACATAGACAGCCACAACAAGGCGAATGTGTAACACTGTATGATCATGCCAGCTGATATCTAGTAATACAGAAGATAAGAAAAAAAAAAAAAAACCAAATAACAAAATGAGGAACTCCTTGGCTGACACAGGGAAAAAAAAGATAAACTCACTCTCTGAAGTTTAAGAAGAGACCAAAAAATGGTTTACAAATCAATAAAGTTCAGTTCTCCCTATAGGTTTAGAAAGTCTTTGGATCCAGGGTTCCAAAGGGTAGATTAGGTGATTCCTGGGAATTGCCTTGGGAAATGATTAAGGACTGAACTAGAAATAGAGTGAATCACAGAAAATTAAAGAACTCTCCTAGTCAAAGGCATTAATCAAGAGGTAAAATGAACAAGATAGGATATTAATTTGATGGGTTTCTCCATTTCAGAGAAACAAAAATTGGGAGTACTAATGCTTCATTTATGTGTCCTAGAGCATTGCAGGGCTATGTTGACATTAAGACCCGCATGGCTTTTTTGGGTGGAGGAGAACAAGCACAGCCCATCAACTGCCTCTTCAGGGTCTTCAGTTTCTTCTCTCCCTCCTCCAGGGGTAACTTCCTCAATCTCTCCTATGCCTCTCTCTCAGCTGTTCTCTCCCAGGAGTGATGTTTAATATGATTTGGGTGAAGAGTTGAGTATTGTATAATTTAGCAAGTACTCCTTTGTGCTCATTAGTATATTTAGGGGTGTCAACTTCAATATTCATTTGTTGATTAATGAAGCAAAAAGTTTCACTCTGGGTACCATGGCCTTCAAAATTCCACATAGAAACTATTTATCTGTTTATTCCACATTCTCTAGCCAAAACAGGGCTATCTTGCCACTGTAAGACTCCTGCCTTCGGCTGCTTCTCATAACCTTGCAGATCTCCATCCACAATGTCTGTATAAGAAATAAGCACACACCAGTGTTTTTAACCTCTTAGTTGCACTTCCCACACAGGTATAAGGAGGATGACCAAAGTAGTAGCTCAAGTTGATTCAATGAAATTTAATAATGCTGAATAGATTGATGTAGATGTATCTTAACAGACAATTAATAACTTTAATTTGTGTATTTTAAGAATAGATTTGTTTTGGATTTTAGTAGAATATGGCTGTAACTGTGTGGGCTGTTTTGTGAAAGCGGCTACAAAACTTAGCCATAATAGTGCAACAGCCTTGAAGCTAAAGAAAGTGAAGATAGGAGAGTCATAAATAATGAGACCAATGACCAATTAAGAGACAGAGTATATCTTGTTTTCAGTGACAAGGGGTTCCTAACTAGTTTGTGCAGGAATGTGTTTTTGAGCTCAGGAATGTGTTTTGGTAATTATGGAGAAAAACGTAAAGAGCATGCACTGAGAGAGAGGAAGACGTTCAGCCTTTATCCCTGAAGACCACTAGAAGACCCCCTGAGTGTCACTGACCATGGTCTATCTGGGAGGAGTTAATGTAAATGGCTTCCTGGAAATAGTTTGCATAACCCTGCCTTTTCTTAGAAATTATAATGAATATGTATAGTTAATCTGTATAAATATGAGAAATTTGGCTTTAAGTGGCTCACACATTTGGAGTAGTGATCCCCTGTGTGCCCAGTGCTGCAATAAAGGATACCTGCTTAATAGTCACCAAGGCTATTGAGTTTTGATTCTGGCTTTCCAAGGCATCAAAATGACAGCTATAATATCCCTGAATGCTTATCTTTGAGAGATATTCTGCAAATACATTAAGAGAATTTGAGAAGTTATGACTATGTCAGCTGTGCTCAGGGAGCTGAAGAAGTGAAGTACTCTGTTTCATCATGGTGTCATTCAGTCTGGAGCCCTGTTACAAGTATCGGTTACCCACTTCCTCCTTATCAATACAGTGATCTCATATGCTCTCTTGCCTATAATAGTCAGACTATAGCATTCATTTATGACCCCAGAGAATAAACAGGTTCATTGACACATTCAAGGCAGATGATTTACACAGAATCACAGAATCACAGAATCGTAGGGGTTGGAAGGGACCTCGAGAGATCATCGGGTCCAACCCCCCTGCCAAAGCAGGCTTCCTAGCTCATATTGCACAGAGAGGCGTCCAGACAAGTCTTGAATATCTCCAGAGAAGGAGACTCCACCACCTCCCTGGGCAGCCTATTCCAGTGCTCTGTCACCCTCACTGTGTAAAAGTTCTTCCACATGTTGGTGTGGAACTTCCTGTGCTCCAATTTACAGCCATTGCCCCTTGTCCTGTCCCCACAGACGACTGAAAAGGGGCTGGCCAATTCCCCCTGCATCCCATACTTAAGATATTTATAAACATTAATTAGGTCCCCCCTTAGTCTTCTTTTCCCCAGACTGAACAGCCCCAGCTCACTCAGCCTTTCCTCATAGGGGAGATGTCCCAGGCCCTTAATCATCTTCGTAGCCCTTCTCTGGACTCTCTCCAGGAGATTCCTGTCTTTTTTGTACCAGGGAGCCCAGAACTGGACACAATCCTCCAGGTGGGGCCTGACCAGGGCAGAGTAGAGGGGGAGGATCACCTCCTTCGACCTGCTGGCCACACTCTTCCTGATGCATCCCAGGATCCCATTGGCCCTCTTAGCCACCAGGGCACACTGCTGGCTCATAGCCAACCTGTCATCTACCAGGACCCCCAGGTCCTTCTCCACAGAGCTCTTCTCCAGCAGGTCATCCCCCAGCCTGTACTGATACTGACGGTTATTCCTCCCCAGGTGCAAGACTTTACACTTGCTTTTATTAAACCTCATCTGGTTTCTCCCTGCCCAGCTTTCCAGCCTGTCCAGGTCTCGCTGGATGGCAGCGCAGTGTTCCTGCGTGTCAGCCACCCCTCCCAGCTTTGTATCATCGGGTACTTTCTGAGGGTGGATGCTATTCCCTCATCAAGGTCGTCAATGAAGATATTAAACAGGACTGGACCGAACACCGAGCCCTGGGGAACACCGCTAGTCATAGGCCTCCAGTCAGATTCTGCTCCACTGATCACGACCCTCTGAGGCCAGTCTGACAGCCAGTTCTCAACCCACCTCACTGTCCACTCATCTATCCCATGCTCTCTCAGCTTTTCTATCAAGATGTCATGGGAGACAGTATCGAAAGCCTTGCTGAAGTCAAGGTAGATGACATCCACTGCTCTCCCTCCATCCACCCAGCTGGTGATGAGATCATAGAAGGCTATGAGATTGGTTGAGCACCATCTCCCCTTGGTGAATCCATGCTGACTACTCCTCATGACCTTCTTCTCTTCCAGTTGCTTGGTGATGGCATCCAGAACAAGCTGTTCCAGCAGCTTTCCAGGGACAGAAGTGAGGCTGACTGGCCTATAGTTGCTAGGATCCTCCTTCTTGCCCTTTTTGAAGACTGGAGTGATATTGGCTATCCTCCAATCCTCAGGCACTTCTCCTGTTCTCCAAGAGCTGTCAAAGATGATAGCAAGCGGCTCCGCAATCACTTCCGCCAGCTCCCTCAGCACACGTGGATGTATCCCATCCGGGCCCATGGATTTGTTTGCATTAATCCCTTTGAGCCGCTCCTGGACCACCCCTACCTCAACTAGAGGGAAGCTCTTCATTCCCCAAATACTCCTACTTTCATCCAGGATCTGCGGGTCCCAAGGGGTCTTTGAAGTGAAGACTGAGGCAAAGAAGGCATTCAGTATTTCCACCTTCTCATCATCACCCGATACCAGGACACCCGCCTCATTCATCAAGGGACCTACATTATCCCTGGTCATCCTCTTACTATTCACGTATCTGAAAAAACTCTTTTTATTATCCTTTATATCCCTTGCTAGCTTCATTTCCAAGCGGGCTTTAGCCTTTCTAGTCGCGTCCCTACAGGCCCTGACAACATCCCTATAATCCTCCCAGGTGCACAGACCCTGTTTCCACAGTTCATAAACCTTCTGCTTCCCTTTGAGATTACACATTAGCTCCCTGGTCATCCACACAGGTCTTCTGCCTCTCTTTCCCGATTTCTTACTCAAAGGGATGCACCTATCCTGTGCTTGGAAGAAGTGCTGTTTAAATGCTAACCAGCTCTCACAGGCTCCCTTGCCTTCTAACAGCATAGCCCACGGGATAGCTCCTAAAATGTTGCGGAAGAGATTAAAGTTAGCTCTTCCAAAATTCAGGGTAGCTATCCTGCTTTTTGGCTTGCTTCTTCCACTCAGGATCTTGAACTGGATCATTTCGTGGTCGCTTTGTCCTAAGCTGCCCCCAACCTTCACCCGTCCTTGCCTAACCCCAGGAGCCTTCATAATATCCCCTTCCCCCTTCCTATCTAGTTTAAAGCATGCTCAATGAGCCCTGGGCAAGGATTCTCTTACCCCTATGGGACAGGTGAGCCCCATCAGCAGTCATCATGACTGGAGCACAGTATACCTTCCCTTGGTCAGTTCCTATGGCGGCACCAGCCTGTCAGCCACATGTTCAGCACATGGGTTCTCCTGAACCTGCTCAGAACCCCAAAGAGCTACCCGCCTTTGCCCCATGTGAGGATCGAACTCACGACCTTCAGATTCCAAAGCTGATGTGCTACCTACTGCACTAATGAGACAGCTAAAGGCAGTATTATCCAGCTCTTTAATGACCAGTAATTGTTCACTAGTAATTTGTTTCTTGCTTGGACCTTCTGTTTTCCTGTTGTGATCATATTTTCAAGATCTCTGTTGTCATCCTATGCTTGTCCTGCTCTACACTGCACTGGTGCAGCCTCACCTTGAGTACTGTGTGCAGTTTTAGGCACACTATTGGATAGTGTCTAGAGCAGGGCAACGAGGATGGTGAAGGGTCTGGAGGGGAAGTCTTGTGAGGAGGCTGAAGTGCCTTGGTTTGTTCAGCCTGGAGAAAAGGAGATTGAGGGGCGGCCTCATCATGATCTATGGCTTGCTGAAAGGGGGAGCAAAGGGGCAGATGCCAGTCTCCTCTCTTTGGTGACCAGTGAGAGAACCTGGTGACAGGGAAGGTTTAGGTTGGATATTAGGAAGAGGTTCTTTACTGAGAGGGTGGTTGGGAACTAGAACAGGTTCCCCAGGGCAGTGGTCACAGCACCAAGCCTGACTGCATTCAAGAAGCGTCTGGACAATGCACTCAGTCACATGCTCTCACTTGGCTGGCACTGTGTGGAGACAGGAGTTGGATTTGATGATCCTTATGGGTCCCTTCCAACACAGGATATTCTACGATTACGTGATTCTGTGATACTTTTCAGTGTGAACACACAGTTTTTGTCTCCTTGCTACAGAAAAGACATTGAGGTGCTGGAGCATGTCCAGAGGAGGGCAATGAGGCTGGTGAGGGGAGTAAAAAATAAATGTTATAAGGAGCAGCTGAGGGAACTGGGGTTGTTTAGTCTGGAGAAGAGGAGGTTGAGGGGAGACCTAATTGCTCTCTACAACTGCCTGAAAGAAGGTAGGTGACAGGCAGGGGCAACCTATTTTTCCCTAGGGATGGATGATAGGACAAGAGGAAATGTTGTCAAGTTGCACCAGGAGAGGTTTAGATTGGATATTAGGAAAACCTTCTTCACAGAGAGGGTTGTTAGGCATTGGAACGGGCTGCCCAGGGAAGTGGTGGAGTCTCCATCCCTGGAGGTATTTAAAAGGCGGTTAGCTGTCATGCTGAGGGACATGGTTTAGTAGTGGATGGCAGGTAAGGGTGATGGATGGACTAGATGATCTTAAAGTGTCCTTTCTGTCATGGTTTTGCCCCAGCTGAGACCTGGGCACCACGCAGCCGCTTGTTCTTTAAGTGGTGGGGTGGTGGGGTGTTGTGGGAAAAGCAAACAAGGATCTTGCTGCCCCAGAGTTTCACAAACAAGCTGCAAGATAAGACATCCTGCTTTACAGGAAGGTGCAAGATAAGACATCCTGCTTTACAGGATCCTCCCAAGATAAGACATTGTGAAAGGGGAACATTCCTCCCAAGATAAGACATTGTGAAACAGGAACATTCCTCCTTGTGGTTTTGCTACAGCTGCAAGATAACATAGTTATTTTGTAACTATTTAGCCTAGGGACAACCGAAAGATGAAGTTGAACTAACCAATGAGCGTGGGACGCGATATACATACTAACCAATGGAAATAAAGACACGTAGCTTGTTTGATGTTAGAAAACTATAAAGCTTATGGGATATTGATAATAAAGCGAACACTCTGCTTGCACCAAGCGGTGTCCCGTCCCTCAGTTGCGGCAGGGTGTGGGGGCATGGAGGGGTGGAGAATTGAGGAATGGGGGAAAGGGAGGGAGAAGAAAACTAAAGAAACCAAAACCTCACGGGTTGGGATAAGGATAGTTTACTGGGATAGCAGAAAGATAGATGTAATAATAATAACAGGACTTTATAGCAAAATATATTAAACTGGTGATACACAATGCAGTTTCTCACTGAAGTACACAACTCAGGCCATACAGCTCAGAGCCATCCTGAAACTGGACCATCCCCAAAAACATGCGTCCTGGAGCTTCCTGCTTCTCCTCCCACCAGCCCCCCTTTTATGCTGAGCATGACGTAATTGGCATGGAATACTGTGTCCCTTCCCTTCTTGTTAGCAGGGCATTATGAACAACTGAAAAGTCCTTGATTTCTTGGCAACAACTAGAAACATCCAAATGCCCAAACTCAGCATTCCATCCACTGCTAGAAAGAAATTAACTGTATCCTAGCCAAAACCAGGACACCTTCCAACCAAGACAATTTTATGATTCTATTCTATAATAAAACCCCAGGTATTGCTTCTTATTAGTTACAGAAATGTATCAAAATTATATAGTACATTGCACAGTTGCCCAAAGCTAAACCAAAACTGTAACAGCGTAATAGTTATCTGGTAAGTACCCAGTTGTAACAGATAGACAAACAATATCCCGGCAGGTCAGTGTAATCCCAGACTAAAGAAGCTTTACCAATTCTACTTTTGAGGCCTTGCAGAATTAATAAAAAGCCTGTTATCTTTTAATACCCATGGTGATAACATATTACAGGACAGAGAAAAGCCAGTAGGTAGGTAAGGGAGATGAATCCATTATTGCATTATGATTACAGGCACAGGACATGTATGGTCCTTGCAGTAGGAATTCTAGTTAAATGCTGCAGCAATGTTGCTGTATAAGAGAGAATGTCTTGACCAACATCATTGACTCACCAGAACTCCCTTTGACAGATTATATAACAAATAGCAACTGTGCATGTGTCACTAACACTTATTACAAGAGAATGTAGCTGCTGTAAACCAATAAAAGCATTAACAATGAATGAAGTATTATGGGAATAAGCAGGGCTTCTTAGGTATACCAAGAAATTATGATGGCAGCTGTAGGTATGCACTTTTCTCAGTTTATCGTAGTCTGTGTCCCAATACTTCATCCTGAGTATGTCAAATTGATCTTGAATCTTTCAGTGTTCTAATTTAGTAAGAATATGCCAGGATTCCTGCTCTGTGTCCATTTTAGTATTTCACCAGCTGTTTAAATATGGAAATTGCTTAGAACTTCATGCCAGCCACAAAAAGTGGAAACTCTTGTTAGACTGAACACAGATCAGTTCATCAAGCCTACACATAAGTTCCAGTATCATGCCAACTCTGAGCCTCACCCTGATTTAAAGAACAAATATCTCTCCATATTTTTATGACAGAGCTCCAAAAATGGGGTTCTTTCCTATTCCTAATGGAATAGAAAAATCCGAAATTCATTCTTTTAAGATGTTGTACAGTTGCAGGAGGATTATCAGAAAGAAGCCTAAAGCAAGATAGCTGTTAAATCCTGACCATCACCAGTCTTACTACTTAAATGTTACCATGTATTTATCTTCAACAGTATTCTTTTTGAGCAGGCTCTAGGCTAGTGAAGACGCTAACGTTCGGGAGTCTTTTCCAGTTGCACAAAAATAAAGAGCGGGGGGGGGGGGGGGGAAAAAAGAGACTAAACAGTGGGTTTTATAACTCAAAATACAAGTATTCACTTGACAATATTTTCAAGGTCTGATTTTCATGAAGGGCTTTAGAAAGGCTTCTGAAAAGTAGACCTCTTACAGAAGTCTCAAATTGCTGAGGGTAATCACTTCTACAAGACTGAAATGTGCTTACTTGAGAGTCAAGATGCCTGCATTTACCAAACAAGCCCCTGTTTCCCCCAGCCTTTCATTCTCTTTGGGAGATTTTGTTTGATTTTTTTTTTTTTTTTTGGGGGGGGGGATGGGGGTTGTGTGTTTGGTTGGTTTGTTTTGCTTTGGTTTTTTCTCCTCTTGACCTTATATTCTGACCAAGGAGAGAGAGTCCCTTACTGTTCTTTCAGAAAATACAAGACTTTTTTTTCTACATGTATCTATGCCTCTTTAAAAGCATCGGATATAGTACCCTACATTTAGACTTTTAGTGTTAACAGACCTTTGTCTGTTACTTTACATCTTCAGGCAAGTGCATAGCTTGTTTTATGGACTCTGTCAACTCCAGTTTATTTCATAGCACTTTTGTCTGTCACAGATTGCTTGCAAAAAGCCTGTCTTAGGAATGTATATTTCTGTCACATATGTTTAAATATCCTAAGTGGTCTTCCTTTTATTATAAATTTTGCTGAGGGGAAGTCATACGTGACCAAGTTTATTTCTTTTCTTTGCTTGCTGTCAAATATCCTTCCTAAATAAGAAAGATAAAATGTCTGCTTGCTACTTATCTTAACCAAATATTGTATTGTATACTGTAACAGGAACCTGACAGTGCTAATAGTATTTATCTGCTACATATATCATAGAAAAAATATAGATTTTTCTCCTCTCCAAGTATTCTTAGAATAATTACAAGATCTCTTTGGGATTTTGTTATATGAAGAAAAATGTTGCTAAGGTTGTTTATATATTCCTTTCATTCATTACAGCACTTCCTCTTTCATATTTTGCAGTGGTTGTTTTATGAATAAAACAGTGCCTAATGGCTAGCTTGTGAGATTGTACTTAAAATCTTCAGCAAATTTAGCACATCGTAAACAATATCTACTAGTCATAGAAGCATAGCACTCCACAGACAGCCTTTGAAAATAAGATACTCAGTGGGCTGAGGTTGTTTGTAGTCAATATTATTTGCAACATTGCATTAATTGCCATAGTCTGTATATTTTGACTGTACAATTTCAAATCATTATGAGTGAAAGGAAACAAAATAATAAAACTGAAGTTTACATTTTTGCTATCTTTCTTCATAGTTATTTGTTATTTATCATTCTTTGATTCTGTGATTTGCCTTATAAAACTCTTGTAATTGCTATTTTAAGTTTGGGTTAGTGTTCAGGTTTGATTTTATTTTCATGTTTAAAGGAAATTAGACTGAGCCCTTGCTATTTTCCTAGCTCTTTGCCTACAGTTCATGTCTTTTAATTTGCAAAATTTTAATTTTAGACAGATTTAATGAGATTCATAACACATTTCATAGTTCCTAACAACCCAAATAATGGTGGCAAATTTTCTGTCAAGTAATAAAACTTATGTTCTGTTATTTGATTAGGAGCTTTATTATACGTGGATCCAAGTGATAGGTGCATTTTTTCTCATTTGTCTGGAAATGTGGGTATCAAAGATGGTGTTTGACATCATTACAATATAGCAAATTCAGAATTAATTAATAGCATGAGGTAAATTAAAGGTTAAGCACTTAATGATTGACTAATTTCAACAATTTATAAGTAATTTAGTAAAATATGATCAAAACAGAAACTTAATTACAAAGATTATGAGATTCACACTAAATTACAATACGGTATCCTAAATCAAAATTTATGGATGCATATATTTATAAAACCAAAACATATAGGTACACAGATAGACTAAAATATAAGGGTCCAGTGATATATACAACCCACACTAGTGAAGACAAATGTGTATATTTAAACACGTATATAGGGAGGGAGGCAGATGAAGGAAGCTAGTTTATAGTTAAAATTTCCCCTGTCAAGTTTCAGAAAATACTCGCAATGCATTGGTATTCCTCAGCAGGTGATAATTTGGGATGTTCAGTTTGGAGAAGAGAAGGCTCTGGGGGGGACCTTATAGCAGCTTTCCAACACCTGAAAAGTGCCTATAAGAAAGCTGTGGAAGAACTGTTCATGAAAGCATGTAGCAATAGGATGAGGTGTAATGGTTTTAAACTCAAAAAGGGAAGATTTAGGTTGGATATTAGGAAAAAATTCTTCAATATGAGGGTGGTAGATCACTGGAACACGTTGCCTAGAGAGGTAATGGAGACCCCATCCCTGGATATAATCAAGATCAGGTTTGATGGGGCTCTGAGCAGCCTGATATAGTAAAGATGCTCTTGCTTAATGCAGGGGGGTTGGACTTGATGACTTTTTGTGACAGTATGCTTCCTCCGCTGCTCCGACCTTTGCCTGACTTTCTAAGGGCGATCTATGCTAATGTGCCCACCTGGACAGAGAGTGTTGCTCAGTGTCCACTGGCACTTTCGGGTGGTATGTAAATATGACTATGAGCCAATCATCTTACTCCACAAATATTGAGCAGTCCAAGAGCCCTTTGAGCTCTCCCAAGACAACAGTGGGCTGCACGTCAGGACCTCCCCTTGAAAGGGACTCCTCTCAAGGTTACTCCTCAAGGTTGAGAGAATCCTTGCTACAACAGACCCGCAACAGATCTGCACTAAAGTGAATTGGGAATAAGTGTACTAAACTTTGTGATCGTCGCTAAGTGTAAAGGATTGATTGTGCATATATAATCCTTTAGACATAAACCATTGACCAAGTTTTCGACTAAGACTGGATCCATCTGCACCTAGGCTCCTCTTTGAGAAGGAGTTTAGAAAGAAAAGGTGTCCTTTCTGAACCTCATGACTCAACAGGAAGTTCTCCCTGACAGCTTCATCTGACCTTGTTCTCTATGCACTAAATAATCAAGATTACCTTACCATCAAACATTAATCAGTGTCATATTTATTATCAAACACAGTTACACCCTTTGTTTCATATCAATAAACATATTGTTGCATCTCTCTTAAGAGTGAAATACATCCCCCTTATCTTTCCATCTGCAACACTTTTAAAGGTCCCTTCCAACCTAACACATTCTATGATTCTATGATAGCTGACAATCGAGGGGACTGACTTCATCCTCATGTTCTGTCAGCAGACAGTTCTTGAGAAGTCTGTGTGTGAGAGGTGTTCCAGCTCAGGATAGGTGCTGGTCACAGCCCACTGCAACATAAGAGAGCTCAAAAGGTCTCAATATTTATAGGGTCTGCGATAACTGACTTTTGTCAGGTACTTTTCCACTTTGACCCAGCTCAGATGATTAAATATTCTGGTATTTTTCACCAGTCTCTCAGACACAGAACTTTCTAGATATTGAAATTCTGTCATAACTCCTCTGTGGGCCATGACCCAGGCACAGGTGTACCAGGCTGTCAAGAGGAGGTTTGTCATTGTTTTTTCCAAGCGATAGGGAAAGCGAGAGCCAGGCATGATAAGGGGGTGCCCTAACACTCTGCTCTGCTGCCTTTTGCAACCCACACCCAACTCACCCAAGGTCTTTACGCGACCTGGGAAAGGAGGGGGAAAAATCACACAGAGTGGTTCATGGTGAAGTGTGTGTGGAGGGGTGTTTCACCAACACAGAAGTGTCTATTAACTAGGAGAAGTGGAGTGAACTATCTCAGCGAGTTAGAAATTAAAGGGAATATGTTAATAAATATTTTCAGTTTGACCTGCTTTCGATTCAGTCCCATCTGTACCTTTTTATTTTTCTCTACTATGAGCTCTTGCCACCAGTATTTGTCTGTTCAGATTTTTGAGGGAATATTCTTCCTACTTGTGTAGCACATTTGCTCTTTATTAGTTGACCACCTTTGTTTTTTTCAGGCAGAGAAAGGAAGTAACATCTGTGATTCTCTATTAAATCCAGTCTCAGAAATGTTGTCTGTGGGAATACTAATATCAGGAAACTATCAGTGAGACATGTAGCTGGACAAACTTAAATGAATTTGATTGAAGTATTAAGTTTTAAAAGCAGGAGTTTATCCTTCAAAGTTTCAGACCAGTTGATGTGGATGTCAGTCTCATCCTTGGCTAGCAATGCAAATCTCTTAATGGAACAAAAGTCTCATATGCTGCGTCAGTGATGGAAAAAGAAGCATTATACCAGGTCTGTAGGCTCTGTACAAAGATTTGAAAATCTGGGTTAACTCGGACCTAGGTTATATGGCTACTTCCACATTGCTTAATGCTTCTACTACAAGAAGTAAGTCCCAACCCCTAGACTAAGGCTGTAAAGTGTTTGTGGTTCACACATCTTAGTATGAGCCATTTCCAGAGTTGATTAAGTCTTACATGTCTGGCAGTTCTCAGATATAACTAAAATTTCAGGGGGCATTTCAATTCTGTGTTTCTGAGTTAAAATGAAGGATAAAGCATGCTCCAGTGAGCTACTTACAATACATATCCAACGTGTGACAGAATGTCAGAAAAGCTCTAGAAGTGTTCAAAAGTGCAATATCAGACAGACTACTGTTAGTTCACTAAGTAGAGCAGAGTGACATAAATGTGGTGGATGCTCACCTTTAAACATTATTGGAAGGGTACCTGGAGTAAACTATCCCCAGAAAATAGCAATTCCATTTTGTTTTGGTGAAGATTGAATTCCTTCCCAGAAAGGAAATGCACAGTGGTATGTAATGCTGATAATCCAGAGATTGAGACCTGTCAGTGAGCTAGAAAACTCAATTATTTCACAGTGCAGATATTTTCTCAATTTGCTAGGGAGCACAGCAAAGCAAATGGCAAATAAAATTGTCTTGTTCTATGAAATTGTTACTGTTAGAAAAAAAACTAATATATGCTAAATGACAAGAATTTCCTCAGATTTTCAGTCTCCATAGCTATATCCAGAGAGTTAGAGCTGTGTAGTACAATTTTGTCATTGTATAGATGCAGAGCCTATCCGTTCCAAATAATGTCAAATGTACAGTAGGAAAACCTGGAAAACTGAAAGTCATGATAACCTTGAAGAAAATATTTTGCTTAGGACCATTTAGATTACTGTATTAACATAGCATAGCCTGGAGGAATGTATTCACAGGTAAAATCAAATACCTCCTTCCACAGAAATTAAAAAAAAAAATCCACCTGTATTTGTCACATTTGCAATTGTCATAGATACAGCTGTATGAGGCACATCCAGAAACCTAGGGAATCTGGTTCGCATCAGACGTTTCTTGTCTGATTCTTGTCCATAATTCTCCATGCTTCCTTGGTCAGCATGTCTTTGACTTTCCCTGGAAGTAGAATTTACTAGTTGTGAACTTTGTGTATTATTACTATTGAAGATGAGCTGTTTAAACCCATTTGCAAAGACGTGAATAAACTGGATTGCACTCTACAGTAATGATTATTTGTACTTCAGCAATAACTTGCCCTTCAGCACCTTGATGTGTATAAGTATTAATGAAGTCACACAGCATCCTACTGCAAGAACTGTTATTCTGCATAATACAAATGGTTAGGTATGCCTCAGAAAATTTCTACTTGGAGGTTCGTCATGAAATCAGTTTATTATAAGCATGTTATAGTAAATACACTCAGAGAAAATGATTATCCAATGTAGATTTTTTTTTCACAGATTTTTAATGGCATGCTCATTCCATTTCTCTGTGATGTCTATCTTCATGATTTATACAGTATTGGCTATGTATAGCTGACAATTTTTGACATTCTAAGAACAAGACTATTGAAAAAATAAACCTCAAATTTCTCCATCAATCTTGTAGCTTCAGTGAGAGGCATATGTGAAGGAAAGACAAGTGATTCACTTTGGCAAACACAGCAGGAAAAAAACAAAGGCAGACATGGTAATGTGATCTGTATCTTAATGTTTATCACATCTTCTGTGATTTGCTGAAAGAACCAAAGGGACCTCAGAGT
This sequence comes from Porphyrio hochstetteri, assembly GCA_020800305.1. NCBI lineage: Eukaryota > Metazoa > Chordata > Aves > Gruiformes > Rallidae > Porphyrio > Porphyrio hochstetteri. The sequence continues at coordinate 19,294,426 of CM036906.1, read as the reverse complement.
ATCCTGAAATAAAAAAGTATGTGACCTTTCAATTTCCATTTCTCATTCCACGTCTTGCCTGAAGCCCATGTGGATGGAAAGGATAAACAGAAGATGCATAAAAAATCATGAACTATCTTTTAAATTAAGGAAAACTGAAATGCTTTGGTATCAGCCACCAGAAAATTCAAAACTCATATAAATATTAACCCTATTATGCTTATGTATTTTCTCTAATATATCCTTCAAGACAAAATAAAGATAAAATAAAAATTGAAAAATTACAATACCTATTTTTATTTATTTTTTAAATTTTGTGGAGTTTTTAAATATCATAGAAAGATGTACTTATCATCTAAGTAATGACTTTAATAGACTAAAATAGGATATAAATAACGTTTAATCAAATTTATAAAGTCATATGGCACACATAGCTTCTTTAAAATTATTTGATTGATTATCATATTTCAGCGTAGAGTGCCACGATGAACTCCCCATTGCCTGACACTGGTGTTGTCAGGAGGAGGAATGAGCTAAGTTCTGTTACTGATACTCAAATAACAGCAGTTATCTGATGTCATGAAGGAACCTCCTACGTTTCAGTTTGTGCCCACTGGGCACCACTGAAAAGAGCCTGGCTCCATCCTCTTTACACCCTTCCTTCAGGTGTTTGTATATTTGAACATGTTCCCCTTGAATCTTTTCTCTAGGCTGAACAGTCCTAGGTGTTTACTCCAGCAGTGATGGTCTGTCTTTTACATCTGTCTTCACATCACTTCTGTTAATTTGTTAAAACAAAAGGAGGAGGGAAGAGGACAGCAACCAGGTGTAAGGGCTGGAAGGCATGTCCAGCCAAACACTAAGGAGCAGTTAAAGACTTTAGGCATGTCTAGTGTGGAGAAAAGGAGTATGAGGGGCAGCGTCATTGCTCTTTAAAGTTCCCAAGGAGGGAAAGAGGAGATGGAGGTGCTGATCTCTACTCCCTAGTGCAGAGTGGCCAGACATGCAAGAATGGTTCAAAGCTGCACCAGAGGAGGTTTAGACTGGGCATTAGGAAGCATTACATTACTTCAAGGGTGATCAAATATTGAGAAAGACTTTTTAGAGTGGTGGTCCATGCCCCAAGTCTGTTGGCATTGAAGAGGCATTTGGACAACACCCTTGATAAAATGATTTAACTTTTGGTCAGCAGATGGACTAGATGATTCTTGTAGGTCCCTCCCAACTGAAAATATTCTAGTCTAGTCTAGTCTGTTCTGAATGTATTTCTGTTGTAAATCTGATCTCAGTTCCTCAACTACCTGTCTGACTTCTGGCGTCTTTAAATGCCTTCAAAGCCTGTTTTTCTTTATTTGGAGTTTCAGTTGGCTCAATTGAGAGTAATTGGCATCTTCTAGGTTGAGGCTTTTAATCTGTAGATTTCCAAATGAAATTATGCTTGTCTCAGTGGATGTAAAGTACCCAGCAGCCAGACTGCTGTCCTTATGGAAACTACTTTTAATTAATGTGATCCTTGTACCACATAACTTCACAGTTATAAATGTACATCAGTCTTGTGTACCAATAGTCAGATGATTATGGTCTCCTTAATTTCTTGTAAAATCTTGAATAGTTCTAAGGAATTTCATATTAGTCCAGGATCAGCTGGTGTTGGTCAGTGTCACCCTCTCAGCCCCTAGGTGAACTGTAAAGCTATGATACTAGATCTAGGTAAATTTTTGCTACTTCTCTTGGGAATGGGGAGGGAAAGCATCATTAAAAAAAAAAAAATCACAATATTGAATTCTGATATTTTAATTTGGTTGCCTCCAATTGATTGTAATTCTTCAGGAGAAAATAATTTGTGATGGAAATCCAGTCACTAACATGCTCTTAAAGTGTTTATAAGATTAGTACAATAGTCTGAGTGTTTCAGGGTGTCAATATCTGTCACACCATTCTTCTTCTTAAGAGATCATTTTAAATATATCTACAAGCTAAAAGATCTGATATATATGTGATGTAATGGACTTTTCAAAAGAATTTTGCATCCTGCCCAGAAATAAAAATGTGTGAACTGTGTATGTTTAGATTTGAATAATGACACTGATCTCCTTTGTAATATGTCTGAAGATCTCCTCACGAAAAATGTTCTACATGGGCTAATGATTTCCATCACACACTTTGTCAAGGAAGTTCCTAGATGTAAAAGGAATGCATATGTAAGTTCAGTGACATATATCAAAATATGAAATAGCACTTCCTTAAATTAAGAAAGACTATTACCTATAATTATTGCTGCACTTAGGACCAAATATGCACTTAAATTAAACTGTTTTTAAGACATCTGAAAATGTAATTCCTTAAAATCTAATGATTCTAAGTCATGCTTTCTATGGTATATTTCTAAAGTTATCATCATGCCTGTAGACATACCTTGGAGAAAAGAAAGAAACAAACCCCTACAAACTAAACCCCCCAAACAGCACAAAACAAAGCACAAACAAAACAAATGTAAGCCACAGCAATATACTGCATTTCAAGTGGAAATTAGAAGCTTTATACTTTCTATTTATACATACATACATTCTATAATTCTTATTTTTCATTAATGCACAGCATTTCCCAGGTGACAGGTAGTACTGAGGTTTGGTAGGTATTCTCCTTTCATCACCAGATATTGCCTTGCCAGCAGGGATCTGAAAGCTTTATCTATGTTCATCTTGTTCAATTATTTTTTTCAGAAAAGAGAAATTATTTTTAAAAACCAAAAAAGTATGTTTTCACCAATTTCAATTAAATGTGAGCTGTTAAATTCATTGAGTAAGGACAAGATAAAAGAATGGAATTAGGAATGTGTGGAAAGGAGAATCAAACTATTCATCTTGCTTATCTGCTTTCCTTCCTTCAAACGTGTTCTTTACATAAAATATTTTATTTCATGACATACAAAAGTGAACTCTGTCAAGTAAAGGGCAAAAAGTCAGGCCTAAGAAACTTCTGGTAATACGTATTAGCAAGTAGAAAGTTAAGCAGGCAGACACAATTATAAAGATGGAATGGTCCATTGAAAATAAACGTACAAAGTAGTTCACTTGGGTATATATAGCATATTTGTGATATTCATCCTAGAGATAAATGTCTGACCCTTTTCTAAACTTGTGGTGATTTGACCCTGGCTGGAGGCCAGATGCTTGCCAAAGCCACTTCATCACTCCCCTTTTCAGCTGGACAGGGGAGAAAATAGATATTGAGAGGCTTAGGAGGTGAGAAAAGGACAGAGAGATCATTCCGCAATTAGTGTCATGGGCAAAGCAGACTCAACACAAAATTAAGGAAAGAAAACTATGTAATTTATTACATTACACTGCACACCCAATGAAACCAGAGTCGGGTAATGAGAAGCATGACTAGATCTTAAAGCACCTCCCCCCACCCCTCCCTTCTTAGGAGATTGCACTTTAGTCATGATTCTGCTCCCTTCTTTCCCCCATATTGAAGCATGGGGAGGGGCAGGGACTCGGGGAATGGGGTTTCAGTTGGTTCCTCATGAGTTGTTTTCCTTCTTAGCTGGGGTGGGGGGGATGTGTAGGGGGGCATTTCTCACACTCTTCCCCTGCTGCAGCGTAGGGTCCCACCCACAGGAGACAGTCCTTCTGCCCCAGCGTGGGTCACTTCTATGGGATGCAGTCATAAAATCATAGAATATCTTTCATGCCCAGACTGTTCCAGACTGGTCCCCCATGGAGTCACAAGCCTCCCACCCCCCGACCCCAGCAAAGCTGCTCTGGCATGGATGTCTCTCTCTGTCTCTGTTTCTCCACAGGCTGCAAGTGCTGGCAGAGGCTTCCTCCAATGCAGGTCACAGCATCTTTACAGAGTTAACAGATCCTTACATCTTCTCACTCTCTTCTCTAGTGACAAAATGCAGCTACTTGCATCTTTTTTTCTCCTCAATGTGATTCACAGAGGTGCTGTGACTATGGCCGATTGTCTCGGCCTTGGTCAGCAGTGACTCTGGCCTTGAATCGGCCCATGTTTTCTCTCCGGGGCCTTCCAAGAGTCTCCAGCTGCTTCTTGCAGAAGCCACCCCTGCAGCCCCCCCTGCTTCTCCACCAGAACCCAGCAACAAAAAAATGGGACAATACTCTTGTGGAGAGAGTAGCCTGGGCTGTAGCAGGTTTTCTGGCAGGATTTATGACACTGTGGGGGGATCAGTGCTGGAGCAGTCTTTCCCTGAAGGACAGTCTCCTTTGGGAATGACCACATGCTGGGAATTGCTGACAAATCCTTCCCCTGTGGAGAAAGATGCTGAGACTATGTGAGTTAAGCTGACCTCGACCCCATTCCCTGTTCCCCCGAACCCCTTCAGTGGGGAGGAGAGGTGGATGAACTGGGAGTGAAGTTGAGCCTGGGAAGAAGGGAGAGGTGAGGGGTAGGTGTTTTTAAGATTTGGTTTTATTTATCATTATGCTACTCTGATTTGATTAGTAACACATTCAATTAATTTTGCTGAGTTGAGTCTGTTTTGACAGTAATTAGTGAATGATCTCTCCCTGTCCTTATCTTGACCCTTAAGCCTTTTGTTATATTCTCTCTACCCTGTCCATCTGAGGAGGGGAGTGATAGAGAGGCTTTGGTGAGCACCTGGGGTCCACCCAAGGTCAACCCACCACAGTAGGCAAAAATTCTCAGTTGTGCAGTGTCTAAAAGTTAGCTGACATAAGATCCCGCATGAAAAGAACAGCAAAACTGAAGATGTTTTCAGTGTGATTTCCAGCATCTGTCAGCTGCTAAAAAGCATGTAAGAAACCACACAGAAAAAGCACTTTCTATTTTGCTATGTGCCTCTCTGAAAATGTGGTTGAAACTCAAACATTGTTATTGACTTAGTCATATAGTTGGCTATTTTAATCTAAAAGAGTGGTTTGCATAATGGCCTAAATGGGTTGTTATTGCTGCTTGTCACGCCTCTGGCACTTTGCTGTTTTATGTAACTGACTACCATATGTGTGCTTTGAAGCTGACCTCATAATCAGAATGAAAAGTATGTTCAGTCTTTCCCACTGATGCTGGGTCATTACAAAAACAGGTTGCAAATTTCACAGAGACCGAAGGTGAGCAGAAAATAGCACTGCTTACCAAGGCAGAACAATCTGAATGTTATTTGTTTAATGCAAAATATATGAGGAATAAGTTGCAAAACTGAAAAAAATTAGCAATGTGTTGCAGTAGCCATGCAACTGTATTGGAATACACCCAAGCTAACAGAGAGGAAAGAAATACAAACACCCTCCTTCCTCAGATATATACACCTGATTCTGGGTTGTTTAGCTATTTCAGCTTTTTCTTCCCACATTCACGTGGGCTTAAAAAGACAAGTGCATATCTCTCTTCAAGCACAGTAAAGGAAGACATGATAGAGTAATATCTAGGGTGTGGGAGATTTGCAAATAATGTTGTCTGATTGGAGATTTTTTTTTTTTAAATAGAATATTTTTCTGACCTCCTAACAGCAAATTTATGACTCATATTAGACAGAAGAAAGTTGACTGTTCAACACATTACTGTCTTTGAAAAGTAGCAATATGATTTGTGCGTGTGTGAAATATTTTTCTAATGCTCTGGTGTTATTAGGAATAAACAACTTAAAATCAGTAGGCCTGGATGTCTTAAAGTTATATGTTCTAAAAGGAAGAATTTTTAGATGTGTGGCATACATCTTAATGTGAAGTAACACACAACAAAACCCTCCAAAATCAATAAAGATAGCATCTGTAGGGTTTTGGTTTTTTGGGGTTTTTTTATCACCCAGCTGATTTTCAAATATGTCTGGGAACCATAGGTCACATCCCAAGTTTATTGATTTTTCTGTAAGATTTTTCCATCAGCTTCAGTGTTCTGTGTATCAAACTGAAGCTACTCAAGAGCCCAGTAAAGAAATCCAATAGATTAAAAATACAACAGCTGTTTATAAATTTATGTCTGTCAAATCCAGCTTCAGATCTGATTGATATCAAGTACATACCAAAATCCAGAGGGAACCCAGAAGCTAAGATTTGTTTCATCTCTTTTTCTTTCTGATACTAAAACTCATGCACTTTTAACTCTGAAAGAACATTTAGAGTTTATTTTAAGAGGTCAGTCTTATAAAATGAGCTTTCATGTTAATTAATATTAGGTATATTTTTCAGACTTTTCAAAGTCTACTAATCACCTGTAAAATTCATTAACAACACTGTTCAATAACACGATATGCTTCAGTCTTCAAATAAACATGCTGGTCTTAGCCTTTCATATAGATGTCTACAGCTAGCACTTTCTTCTATCAGTAGTGTATCTCCTCACCTAGATTCATTAGTTTGAAAGAAGACTTTATAGATCTGAACAATGATACTAACTGATCTAAAAATATTAATAATATATTAGCTAGTATATCTGAAAAATGCACGCTAAATATGTATTAAAATCCAGAAATAAAAATCTCCAAACCCGAAGGTACTAGAGTATTTAGTTATGTCATGTCTCTAAGGTAAACACATTGATCTTCCACAGTTCTCTGTGAGACCAATCAGGACAAACAGGATGGGAGATGCTTATGTCTTAAAAAAATAAATTATGGGCTAAATGCACAAATTACAGGAAATACACTATCAATATCTCCACATCTCTCTTGCTTACACAGGTAGATATCAGAAAAAAAGTTCATCAATATGAGGGTGGTAGATCACTGGAACACGTTGCCCAGAGAGGTAGTGGAGGCCTCATTCATGGAGATATTCAAGGTCAGGCTTGATGGGGCTCTGAGCAACCTGACCTAGTGATGATGTCCCTACTTAATGCAAGGGGATTTGGACTTGATGACATTTAAAGATGCCTTCTGACCCAAAGTATTTCTATGATTCTAGAATCATAGAACATGTTGCCTCAGGAACAGAAGAGGAGAAAGCTGTGTAATGGCACCTATGACTACAATTCACTATGCTTTCTTCAGTGAGGTAGGAGTGTCAAATAAGCAAGAGGTTATTATAATGATTCTTTTATTGTTATAACCTAGCCGTAGCTGCATGTATTTGTCTCCTTGACTTCTGTAAATATCTGTCTGTGGCACTAGTTCTAGACACTTTAAGATTTTATTTTTTTTTTAAACAAGACTGCATTAAGGAAAAAACCTAGTATCTAAGATGGAGTTACTTAATACAAAATACCAATGAATCTGGAATTGTTATCTTGCTTCTCAAGTATTATTAGTAAAAATAGAATCACCTGACATTGATTACAAACATACTATCCTATGTTGAGTTAATACATATTTGCAGCAAAATATGTGCCTACAGCCATTTTTAAGTCTTCACTCAAATTATCTGGGGCTGTGGAGCACCTTTTCCAAAGATACACTTCACAGAACCAGTTTAAATTTTAAATAGCTCTTTCTTATCATGTTTTTAGTCTTGAAATTTGAAATTCAAGCATCCCATTTTTCCTCATGCTAAATTACTATCTACTCATACATTTCGTGCTGCTGATTTAGAAATTAATAGTATGCAGTAATTATCTTCTAATTGAAAGTATGGAATGGTAACACAAGGTAAAATACATACAAAGTAAACTATTTTTTCATTTGGAAAACTGTAACCTCCTTGTAACATTTAAATTTCTAACAAATTAGTTTCTCTTCATTATTCTTTGCTGTTTTGCACCCTAGCTCAATATTTTTCTCTAGTCATTCCCTAACATTCATATATCTATATCTATTAATTCCTTGAAAGCTCTTCATTGAAAGAACCTTTTGAAATAGTCCTCATTTGTGTCTCTTCCTATCAAAATTGGACTATTGCATCTAGAAATGTTGGATTAGGAAAAAAGAATCCCTTTTAAATATATTTTTCTTTGCTTGCTCAACAGCTATGGAAACAGTACTAGTGGGAAAGAGGATATGATGGAATAGAGTAGGAGATTGCAGCATTGCTTCCTACTACATCACTTGTGTGCTTGTTTTATGTGGGCCTCAAGAGAGAATTTGCTCTCCCTCAGGCTGAAACTTTACAACAAGAAAGCAGGAAGAAAAGCAGGACAGTAATTCACGTAAGCAGGTTCCTGGCAAGTCGTATGACAGCCATGAGGAGGGAACATCCTTTTTTACCTCAGCAGGCAGCCATGGGAAGTCAGACAATGTTGATTGTACTTGGATTGGGAAAAAAAAAGAAAAAGCACAAAACCGACCAACAAACAAACGCAACAAAACCAGAATTATAGTAAATGTAGAAAGATTTTTACTTAACTTTTAATGCTTCTAAAAACTAGGCTGCTATTTGGACATTAATCAATTCAAAATATGCATCTGGCACTGTGAGAAAAACTTCTTTGTCTTAAGTAGCAGGCTATTTTCTTATGAAATGTATTTGTTAAAGTTTTTTCGTAAATTTATACTTGATAAAATCCAACTTTCCATTGGAACAGACATAGAGATTTCAAAATTAAAGATACATGTGGCAGCACAGATGTTGCTATATTAACACAATCATTGGAATCGAGTTTCTCCTACCTTCCAGACTGTTGCTAAAGGCAAAGATCTTATTCCCGCTTTCCTTTACCTGCTGTGAACCCTTTTCTATGATTTAGGTTGAGGAATTTGTTTATTTTGAAACATCTTTAAGCTCAGTCTAAGAGCACTAGGACATATTGGTATGAGGTAAAGAGAAGGCAGCCCAGCACTAGTCACAACTAATATATTCCTAGCAGTAGCTGAACACTCTGGGATAGGGAATTGTATCTCTCAGTAATGAATTGCTTGGTTATTTTAATTCTCTTTTTCTTCCTAGGGCGGTTGTTTGGGTGTTTTTTATATTGTTTTATTAAATTACTCAGTCTATAGTAAACTATTTGTTTTTCTTCTGCTGCCAAGTCATTTACCTGATATGATATGCAAAACTGTTCTACAAGGAGACAATTAGAAAAAGAGAAATAGATATGTATCGCTATATATCAGTATCATTAATTAGAACTTAATGATATTCTAACTCTATATTGATTAAATATTGCCCTTTGCTCCTAGAAAAGACACCAGACAACTGTAGGAATTTAGGTCTAGAAATCCATGAAGATCACATAGTAGGAATATTCCTCTCTGTAACTATAGACAATTGTGGAGCAACTGCCATAAGTATGTGTGCAAATTATACATGTGCTGATTCTTCTTCACTCTAAATTGTTATTTCAAACAGGTCTGCTTTATTTTGTTATAGGGAAGTATTTTAATTTACATTTATGTAACTGATATTCTTTTATTGTGTTTTACTGCCATTTCAATAACTGTGGACTTTAAAATATGTCAGAATGTTAAACTAAATGCTCATAAATAGAAGACATACCTACCTAGCCAGGTATCTGGCTAAACTGAATGTTCTTTTCTGAAACTATAGCTCCCTTTTACCGTCCTCAATATTAACATGCAATTTTAGAACTATATAGATGCTAGAAAGTTGGGGCCAATGGCTGTAAATGGAATGTGATTTCAAATTTTTTGTCAGGCATTTCAGTAAGGGATTTTATATTATGAATTAATAGTTGTGGCATTTCTAATTAATCAGAAATTTGATTATAATTAGTGTAAATTCTGGGAGTGTTTTAATTGTGCTTCTGAATAATTCTAGCATTAATATATTATTTAGAGATATTTGAAGTTCACTCCTGCCATTGTTAGCAACTATTAAAGATTTTAACGTATATAACTGAAATGAAATACTAACCTGTCAGTAACTATAAAGACAGTCACAGCATAAACCCAACTTTCATAACATTTTATGATTTACTTAATAATACTGTACTACCAGCACAGCATTTTCAATTATGTTTGCAGAGTTCTCAAATTATAATAATTTGAATCTACTTCCATTGCTCATTGCTAATTTTCTCTGATACTTTCCTTTTTTGGAAAGACCACATCAAGCTAACATTTTTTTTTCTTTCCATTTTTTTATAACCTTTTCTTTAGACATTTATTTGGATTTAACTTTTTGCTGTGCTTCTCTCTCAGTCTAAATTACATTTTTAAATGAAAATTCCAATTGAGTCTGTGAATGTGATTACATGAATTATGGTAGGGGAATATAATTTTAAGGGTTATAGGGTGGGTTAGGTATTTCATATTCTTAAAAATTTTAACAATACTGTATTTGAAAGTGTCAACTTGACATTTGAAAGGAGGCATTTCTCCCTGTTGGCTCTCCTGATAAAACGTATTCCAAATTGTGAATGAGAAAAGTCAAACTTCATCTGTTTTCAGCCAATAGTTAATACGATATCCCAAATAAGTTAACCCATGATGTCATGTAGACTAAGCAGTCTCTGGCCTAGAAATGAGCAGTATCCTCTCCTCATTTGATGCAGAGAATGAAAGCTTTAATGAAGAAATGACAGAAGGTAGTTTGTCTCCTCTGTGCTGTTAATCTTTTGGTAAGGTAGCTGGATTTCTGAGGTGGCCTGAGCTGGGTACAGGCAGGACATAAAGACAGAAGACAGGCAGAAATTCTGAGTCACGGCAGGTTGGAGAAGCACAGTGTGATATAGTAAACATAGTAAAAAAAGACAATGATTTGAAGGAATTGCTGTTACTGACTGAAATTCCACAGTCCGAACAGAATGAAAAAGATTACATGAAAAATAACTTCTCTCCCTCTTTCCTCACTAAGTTCTTTTCTTTTTTTTTTATGTTTATGTACCTGCCTGTTTCACCTTCTGTGAAATTAGGATAAAATTTGACAATGATGTATAACTGTACTGATTACATTTATGAATTAAAGTAACAAACCATAATTCCTTTATGAATCAGTGCTATTAACTTCAAAGATGCACCTTGGTACTATAAGATTTTCCAGAATTATAGAGAAAATTCTTGAACTTATAGGCTCTTAAAGCTTACAATTTTTCATCAAATCCAAGAACTCAGAAGAAGTGATTAGAGGAAGGTCCGATTCTTTTGAAGGTTGTTCTATTGAAGTCAATACTGTACAAGCTGTGGCTTTGATCCTTTTATCCCTCAGTGCCTTTTGGCCAGGGAGATCTCTGCAGCAACAGAAACTGCCTACCAAATAAGCTCTAGAATAACAAATCAGATAATTACAGCACATTGAACGCTACACAGGAGAGCAGAGGCTCTGGAAGTAGTTTAGATGGCATGCTGGACATTAAATAGAACATAAGCACTCGGTTTAATGCTATGGGATACTGGGTGATTCATAATCTTGGATGAATCAGTACCAGAATAGTGAGCATATTGATAAAATGTGAAGACGAATATTAAGCTTCTGTTTAAAGTTTTGATATCTCCAAAAACACTGAAGATTTGAAGACAGTATGTAAAACTGATGATATAATGGTTCAAAAACTGGAAAAATACTTTATAAGCTTGTTACATTTAATTTATTAAAGAGATTATGTTGCAGTATAAACCTCCCCATGATAAAAGCAATCCTTGTTGCAAAATTTATCTTCAGAGAAGCAAAGAATGGTGTAATAAGAACTAAAAACTGAGAGCCAAAGATTTCAGAAGTGTGGACCTGTTCTTCTAAGTGAGAGTGATTTAATGCAGGAACAATATTGAAATACTGGGAAAAAATACAAGTGATGCACTGAGATCTCAATTTCTTAATAATGTCATACATTTTCTGAAACTTTAGTTTTACTCTAACACAGTTCTTAGGGTTAATAAAAGACTGATATAATAAAATACGATAAGCTGTGATACTCAGAAAGTCAAACTAAATTATATATTGGTCTTTATAGAAACCAGTGTATGAATAAATTGATGTGAATTTCACCTGCACATATGGTTTGTATTATATCTTTCCTGAGATGGTGATTCATAGTAGCACTGGCTTTTAAGATATGAGTCTTTTAAAATTAATCTTCCTATTGGAAAGTACTGGTGGAATTTCCTGTTCTGATTAGAAATTCTATTTTCATATTTTCAGACTGATTGTGATATTTAAATACAAAATACAACAAAATAGACAGTAGCAAGTTCCTTGATTTTGCTAGCTGTTTTAAGTTGATGCACAGACTAATAGGTGAGTATGTAAAGCTAGATCTGTTTATTCCATATCCTGTGTATCTTACATTATATATTGTTCAGTAGCATGTGTATGGAACCTGTGATCATAGATTTGAGTAAAGCTACATTCAGAAAAAACATCTCATATATTTTGAAGATCCCAAAACACTGATACTTTGCCTTGTGTTGTGACTGTTCATTATAGAATGTAAACTTTATCCTAAAAAAAACCAACCAACCAAAATCCCAGGAACAACTTTGGATGTAATTTCCATCTTTTCAATTTAGTCCCAGATACTCTTCCCTACCCCCACCCCCATCCCCCACCCCTGATGGATTTTTCTGTTTCTTTCTACAGAAATCTTTTATTTCTGACAAGTTTTGAAAACTGCACACTAACCTTATTAATGTCATCAGGAGCTAAAATCTCCTTCTTAAATTTATTTGCTATTATTCTATTTATTCCTCCAAAGATTAGCCTACTCTTCTGCAATGTTGCAAAGGATATCACATCACCTCCTAGAGCCTAATATTGTCACTGCTTTCCATGATAACAGTTTCCTGGTCTGTAGTTATACCTTTCATACTTTATTCTTGGAAGAGTTTTTCAAATGTTTTATTCTTTAAATGAGACCAGTTCATGTTTTAATACAAATCTTCCTGTACGACTACTTTCATCATAATTAATTATTATTCTGTCAATCTTTGTGTCATCTGCAAATGTAATCAATAATAAATTGATATTTACTTTGAGACCATTCATGAAAATGTTAATAAGTGTTGGTTTTAACATCAATCAGTTTGAACTCCCCCTAGGAAAAGTACTATTCATACATGATTCCCCACAGACAGACATGTTTTGAAATATGTCAATTTAATAACATTTAATCCATGTAATATTTCCTAGTTTTCACAGAATTACAGAATGGATGATATTCAAAGGCCTCTCTGGAGATCATATAATCCAAATGCTCCAGCTGAAACAAGGGGCAAATACAGCAGTTTACTCAGGGCCATGTACAGTCAGTCAGGTTTTGATCATCAAGGTGGGAGGAGACTCCACAACTTGGACAACCTTTTGGCAACCTCTTCCAAGATTTGATTCCCACAGCCTTTCCCCATATGACAGATGATCCACTGCATTAATCATCTTCACAACCCTAATTTTCTTACTACTTTTACAACTCAAAATGTCACAACTGTGACATTGAATTGTGAGCTAGCAATAGTCTAACCATTTCTGACGTTGTCAGGCTCTTCAAGAAAGAAGTCAGGTTTTCAGTTATAATATTATCTAGAAAGCCATATTGATTATTATGAAATATTTTCCTTAACTTTAATACCTTATTTGATTTCATATAAGGATTTCTATTAACATACCTAAAATTAAGTATTAAGTTAATTAGTTATAGAATTACTTAAACCATCTTATCTATCATTTCTGAATACAGGCATAATTTTATTTCCTTTTTTAGTGTTCCATAATTTTCCGCATAGTCCCAGGTTGGTCATCCTTGCTTCCACCTTCTGTATGCCTCCTTTTTGTGTTGGATTTTTGTTAGGATAAAGGACAAGTAGGAATTTCTGGTGAAAGAGGTTTTATATGCTGTCATAAGAAAGAAGTTCCTTTCTTTACAAAATTAATCATTTCATTCAATAAATGCTTTGAAAAGTGCTAACTCTATCTAAATTAGCAAATTGCTGATATTAGTCTTAAATGTAGCCATTCCATGGGTTTTTTTAGTAAGAACATCAAAGTTGTGAATTTGTTTGAACACAAGGCATTTCTAATTAGGTACATTAAAAAATCACTATTTTAACAGTATTAATTAGCATATAGAATAATTATTTTAATGATGCACATTGGCATTTCAAATGTTAATTATTTGAATTAAATAAAACTTAGATATTAAGTTCCTTATTTTCTCGTGTTTGCCATTACTTAATTAGCATTCACTAAATATGTTTGAATAATTCTTTGCATTTCATGTTTAAAGTTAATTGTCATTCAGTACTGAAATTAGGATGCAGAATCGATTACAGTGTATTATCTGGTGACTGAATGGATTTAAGCCTTAGAATAAAGTGGTCATGAATAAAAACTACTGAAGAGTTTTGTTTTCTAGTAACCCTTTATCAAGAACTCGATGAACACAAGTACAGTTAGAGTGAATTAATTGCTTCAAAGGCTAAGTGCATATATCTATAATTTTTGATCAGCTATGATTTTTATGGTAAATAATTTATTCTTTAACTTATGCTCTGAAACATTCTGATTTTCTTAAGGTGGAGACAATGCATTCTGTAGCTGAATCACCCATAAATTGCCAATCTATAAAGTATTGTGAGTGGTTTAGGACTATACAGTTAAATAGTATAAGACCTAAACTTGAAGGACTTGCAAATAACACTGTCACATCACTTGTACATCTCAAATGAGAAAATGACTTAATAAATTGTGAAATACTGCTATATACAGTATAATGCTTATGTATTGGGCTGTTAATACGACAAAAGCCTTGGTAAAGAATTTCCTTTCTAATATATGCTAAAATATTAATACCACATATATTCAACTACAATGCCAACTACTACACAATACTTGGAAAAGAATTAAATACTTTGATGAAGGATTGATACTATCTACTGAATGTCAGTTGCCCTGGAAGAAAAGCTGCTTCCCTGATATCGCCCTTACAGTATAAAACATGTACATTTGTGCACAGTTCTTGCATTTCATAGTGAATACTCTATATAGTAAATATTAAATTCTGCAAATAGAATGGTATGATATGGAAGGAGAAACACCTTTTCTGTAATATATATTGTAGGAAAATGTGTAATAAAACTCCTTCTGGTTAAAAAATTATATTCACACAGTTACAATAACAGATTCTAGCACCTGCTTTATTTACATGTTAGTTTGCTGCTGTGATCCACACAGAGGATCACTCCTTTCTTCAGATTATATGGATTCATGGGAACCCTTCTCTGCATTCCGTGCATGTTTTTGAATTAGCTCAGATTCATAACTGTCCAGGAAATCTATGCGATCCTAAGTTATTTCACTTCAGGGTATATCTCAGTATTTACCCTTCCACTGGATATTTTGCCTCAAACGCTCACACAAGAAGAATCCATTTATCCTGTGAAGCAAGAGAAACTATATTTTTGGTTTCATGACAAAATGAAAGTCATAGAATAAAGGGGTCAAATATATACATGGCAACAACAAAGGGAACTAACAATGCCAGAATCTATTTGGCTGTGCAGCGTGTACCTATGCTATATCTATTTTAGTAAGAAGGTACCTAGGCCTGCCAAATGTTGGCTTAGTGGTTGTTCTTAAAGAGTATGAATTAGTGTCTCAATACAATCAGACAGTTTTATTTTATTAATGGAAAAAAGGGCAAGAATTTGGTCACAAGACAAAAGATGAGGAAGTTACTCAAGCCTGGCTAATGATTTGTAAAAGTAGCTATTTATGACTGTCTATGCTAGTTGAGTAATTAATAGTGAAGCAATTATAGAAACTGCTGTTGAAGACGACTAGGAAACCAGGCTGAAATTTTTGTTCTAACATAAAAAAAGAAGAGTAACCTAATAGTGACTAGGAACACCACCTTTTACCTGTGGTACTTATTGTCAACTTTGTATACATTTCCTCCTGACTTTAAATGCAGAGGGAGAATGTACCTTACTCTTAACAAGATATGAAAATTTTACTTCATCCACCTGCCCTTGGTTTCCTGTCCTTGTGTTCCTAAAATGCATATACAGTTCTAAAACTAATTACTGAGGGTATCTTCAGGGATCTTTTTACAATTCATTAAACTATGGTGGGTTAGATCTTGTGTAAATTATTGGAGACATTTAAAATCCCCTTTTATTTACAGCTTAAGCAGAGTCAGATACAGGCAATCTTTTATTCTTTTTATTGAGTTTAAAGAAGAAGTCATTGCTAGAACACAAAGTTCAATTCAAACCTGTACAAGAAAAAATCCAAAACTAGAGATATCTTCTCTATAAAAAATATTTAGTGCCAATGCAACTCATGGTTTTATATTCAAATTCTTTCTTGGAAATACTGATTTAAACTGACGTAAGGTATATAAAGATAAGGTCTTTGTTTCAAAGCCAAATCCAGTGAACCAGATGTCAAAAAAAAAAAAAAAATGTGTGGGGACTTTTAAGCTAAAGAAATTTACAAGTATTTGGTAGCCTCTGGAAAATGTAACAAGCATAAAAAATAGCATCAGAAATCCGAATAAAAGGGAGTTTTCTTTTTTTTTCCCCACAGTTTTGAGGTAATATGTGTCAGTGCATGTGTTGCATGTGTCAGTGCAGTACATTAATAACTTTTCTTTTGAAGTATTTCACTGCATCAGAAATTTATATTTGATATACAAGGAGATGCTTTTTCAGTCTTAAGCATTCATGACTTAGCAAAAAAGAAGAGCTAAATATTTCACCCATCCATGTAGATTTCATTTAGTTTCATCACAAATAATTTGATTGGGGAGAAATATGAATGTAGAGATGCTATACTCAGTTGTTTGGGGTTTTTTTAATAATTGACAGTACATGAGTGTGTGGATGGGTTTTTTTCTAAATGTATTCTTTAGTTCTGAAGAGCAGGAAATCTACTAAATTTTCAGTTGACCTTCTAATGTACTGTAGTTACTGTGGGGGAAGAAGCCCTCATTTTGATGAAATGTGTTTTATGTATAAAACTTGAGTCCCATTTATCCTCAATGTAACATGGTAAGGTGGTATGTAATGAAAAATGGCCTTTGGTGACTGCATTGAAGAAGACAAAAAGGTTAGCCAATACAAATGTTGCATTTAATGCAGAAATGAAACTGCATTTGCTCCTTCTTAAATATTATCTGGTTTGCATTAACAAAAATGGGACTGAATAAAGTTTCACAAGTAGTACTCTGTGACATTTAGACATCTGGAGTGAGAAATCCTACTTAAAAACTTGCTCCCCTTGAATTATGGATATTTAAATATTGGGACAATGGTCACTTAAAATTATTGTACAAGTTTACAGTATGCTTTGCAATAAAAGTTAAAAGATATATGTGGAGAATAGAAATGCACTCTGCAGTATACAGTGTTCATTGTAAAGGAACATGTGGAGCAAACAGGACATTTTCTGCACATAGATTTCATTCTGATGACACCTACAAGAAGACACCCCATGTGATGAAGATGTTAAATTATACCTTAGAAGTCATGATGTTTATCTATTCACCAAATATTGAGAAAGGGAAGTTTTAAAGCAGGCTAGCCAGAAACAAAATACTCAGGGGAAAAAAAAAAAAAAAAGAATGTCAAGATGTTCAAGAGCGATAAATAAAAAACAGAGCAGTCCTCTTCAGAATATTAGCCCCTTGCTAAATTTTCTCAGGAAAGATTCAGATAGATTGAAACACTTCAGAATTCTAGTTATTCTGATACTTTAGTAATTATTCTAACTTTTTTTTTTCTAGGATGTTTGTCTAAGAATCTGGGACACATGGAGAAAAAACGATGCATAAGATTCAATGAGTATGTATGATATGTTCTCAGAGCTGATATATTATGGCAATTTGATGTGATGGGCTTGAGGGCATTTTTTGAGGGATATGTTATATATTAGTCAAAAAAGCTTAATAAAAAGTGCCTTACTATTTTAAATACCTACCCACAGTATGAAAAATCAAGGAAGTGGCTTTAATAATGTGACTATTACTACTTATTTTTATTATTATTATTATCTCTATTATTACTTTGCAATTATAAACCCACAGTTTTCTATTCATGCCAATTGAAAGGCATTTTATCAAATAGATATTACCATGGAAAACAGGCCTCTCTGAGTTCAACTAGCAATATAAGTGAAATTAAGCATGAAAATATTTATGCTTAGCAGGAATTATACAAAAATAAAATCATATGAATTACTACATTTATGCCTCATTGACCGTTAGTTGTTTTTATCAATGTATCAGTTTTATTTTATTGTCCATGTCTAAATCACTCTTAGTATGTATGTCTCCCGTTGCCAATTCTAATATTATAATTTGTCCAGCACTCAAAATAGGCAATTTACATCCTTTCTAAGACATTTTTAATTAAGTTACTATAATAGACAGTAGGAACCCAATAAGCACTGTGTGGAAATTATTTCAGTAGATTAATTTTGTAAATATTGAAATGACCTCAGCCTTTGCACTCTTAAGGACAATGCAACAATTTGAAATATTTGAAATAATGCAGATACATACACAGAAACAACACAGCTAACCACATCTGAGCAGCATCTGGTACGTAATTAACACAATCTGAAAAGGTTTAACATAATAACCTGTCAAATATACTTGTAACTAAATGAAACACTTCAAATACTGTCTGCAGTTTTGAGGCCCTGGCTACAAGATACATTGAGGTGCTGAAGGATGTCCAAAGAAGGACAATGAAGCTGGTAAAAGGTGTAGAGAACTAGACCTATGATGAGGCCTAAACCTCCACAATGTGGAAAAATTTTTCACTTGCTAACTTGACGGAGCCCTGAA
Organism: Porphyrio hochstetteri; assembly: GCA_020800305.1. NCBI lineage: Eukaryota > Metazoa > Chordata > Aves > Gruiformes > Rallidae > Porphyrio > Porphyrio hochstetteri. Next base: position 19,275,853 of record CM036906.1, on the reverse strand, counting down.
ACAGACTGCCCAGAGAGGTTGTGGAGTCTCTTTCTCTGGTGACATTCAAAACCCACCTGGATGTGTTCCTGTGTGACCTACTCTAGGTAATCCTGTTCTGGCAGGGGCAGTGGACTAGCTGGTCTTTCGAGGTGCCTTAGAACACTTAACATTCTGTGATTGTGTAATGATTACTGTAAATTTATTAAAATTACACTGGAACATAAGACTGACAAATGGTACAGATATTATTTTTATTAAAATGCTATGTTTATTATTGCAGATAAATTATGATTGCAAGCTGTGAATCTTTATCTAAAGCTGTGAATCTTTGTCTAGAGCACATACACAGATGAAGCTTCAAAGTTTAGGTGCCAAATGACAATATATATTGGTCATTTCCATGGTACTTTTTGAACCTTTTGTATCATTATTTTTTGTGGTTTTACACACAAACAAATAAACTTGATCTTGTTAAAAGATACCTTTCATAAACATAACATATCTCCATGAATTCTTGTAACCTTGATTCCGCAAAGCGAAAGATTGTCTTTTTTATCACATTCACCATAAATGGATGAATAATGAAATTTTAAGGCTACCCCTTATTTTTGTTACATACATAGAAATAATGAGTTTTAAATAAATATTAAGGTTGCCTGTGTTGACAAATCAGGACATTTATACATGTCCTTTACGTTTGTCTTTCAAAACTCTCCTGGACATTTTCTGGTGTGACCTAATCTAGGTGATCCTGCTCTGGCGGAGGAATTGGACTAGATAACCTTTTGAGGTCCCTTTCAACCCCTAACATTCTGTTATTCTGTGAATAAGTGCATTGTTATACTTTTTTCACTTCAGCTATCAGTTGTGTAACTTTTGTATTTATTGGAATTTGAGTTCTTAACTATGTGAAATTTATGTTATAAAAGAAACAAATAATCTTGAGTTTCTTTCATATCTTCTCTTTCTCCCTTTCTCTCTTTCTCTCTTTTTCTTCTAAGTACATGAATGAGAAAAATAGAAAAGAGTGAATATCCTGAGTGAGTGATTAAGGAGTAAAAAAAGCAACTAAAACAAAGTTGGTACTGCCACCATTTGTAAAATATACTCCTCATTAACTTGTCATGCACCAAATAGTTAGCACTAGTTTAGGCTTCTATCTTTTCTTAATTTTCTATAAAGCTAAACACAAAAACCTGCTGCAAAAACTCTCCTCATTTTACTTCCTGTTGTTCACAGTTTTAAATACCTGGCCAGAATTTTCTATTTTACAATCTTATAACAATTAGAAAGTGAGTTTTCAAGTTTTCCATGGAAAAGTATGATGTAGGGTTAAGCTCTGTAGATTCCCATAAAATATTATTATAGCATTTATTAAAAATTTATTATAAAGAATAATGTTGTCTATTAAATGTTTTACTTCCCTATTTCCACAGTTGTTTCTATGTACAGATTACACTCTAGTACAGTAGCAGCAGTATTAAATTTAGCAGTTTATATCTTCTTATCACGGATGAAACTAAACTTTAAACATTAAATTATTTCTATTGTAGGCATAGTTAAGCTAACTTTATTATGGTTGAGTGTTTTAGGACATAAATAACTAAAGGAATTCTGTTTAACAACAAAGGGCAATTATAGAAATTCTATTCATAACTGAGATGTCCTAGTGATTATACTATTTACTTTCAAAAGAAATAGGCACACACGAATTAAACTTTAAAACGCTTTTTATGTGAATCTATACTACTAAATCTAACACATACCTGTAAAAAGAAAAAAAAAAAAAAAAAAACCCAAGCAAAAATATTTATGTACTGCTTGCAAAGCAGTCCAAATATTCAAAGTTATTATACTTAAAGCAGATGAAAAGCTTAATAGAAATAACTCCCCGATTCAAAATGCCTGGAGGTGTCTGCTAACTTAATTGTAAAATTTCATTATATAAGATAAAAGAACTGTACCTTGCCATGATACATTTTAAATGTTGGTTTATTTTTTCCCTTAAGTTCCAGGATAATGATTTTTTAGTTATGGAGAATGCTTCTGTGTAAATAGACTCTTCCTTCAGGAAAATAAGAAATGATTAATAATCATGCTTGGCATTTTCAAAGGCAATTAGTACAGCTTGAAAATAGATATGCAAATTAGCAATGCTCCAATAAATTGATGGTTGGTGCACCAGTTTATCTTTAGAAATACAAAAAGCACAAGCCAAAATACAAAAGGAATGAATTTATGCTTCATTTTAGTTTGAACTAGTCTAGGGGTTTTAGCATTCTAATCATGGTAAGTGGCAGAGTTGATTATAATAATTTGAGGGTGTTTCTTGTTTATGAGTCAACAACCCTATTCTAGAACAATAAATTTTGAGGCCAAAGGTTCTTATAAGGCTCTATACAAATTTATTTGACAATGTACTACTCTCAAATTACTTTCACGCTATAATGCTGGTAAATATATATGTTATTGTTGCTGCTGTTGTTGTGGTGGTTTTTTAAATTATTATTATTGCTGTTATTATTGTTATTTTTGTTATTGGCAAGTCCAGAAATTACATTTTTTTAGATATCCTAATAATTAACTTAAGAATAATGACACCTCTGAACAGCAGGAGAGGCTGAGGGACTCTTGCCATTACATGCTGATAGAAAACTGCTGGGCTGATCAGGCCTCATGCCTGATTCAGGCTTTTATTACTTGGTCAAAGAGCAGGAACCTTTAAGCACTCTATGCTTGCTTTTATTAAACTTCATCTGGTTTCCTACTGCCCAGCTCTCCAAGGGGATGCAGGGGGAAACAGCCAGCCCCTTTTCAGTCGTCTGTGGGGACAAGAAAAGGGGCAATGGCTGCAAGTTAGAGCATAGGAAGTTCTGCACCAACATGTGGAAGAACTTTTACACAGTGAGGGTGACAGAGGACTGGGACAGGCTGCCCAGGGAGGTGGTGGAGTCTCCTTCTCTGGAGATATTCAAGACTCATCTGGATGCCTATCTGTGCAATATGAGCTAGGGAGCCTGCTTTGGCAGGGGCGGTGCACCCGATGATCTCTCGAGGACCCTCCAACCCCTATGGTTCTGTGATTCTGTGACACTTTAGGGAGGCAACAAGTGCAGGGATGCAAGAAGATTTCGGGCAGAGAATAGGCAATGGTACCTCCTCTGAGGATTCCTCACATGATCCTACAGGACAATCCAGAAATTTTTCTCTGCAATCACCTAGAACAACAGCATCCCCAAGCCCATCTCTGTCCCATTGACCTCTACTCTCTTCCCCCACCAACTCTTGTTGAAATGTCTGAACTACTCACTCAACCCCAGAGAGCATCTTTTTCTCCCCTTCCCCCTTCATACTTAGTTTAAAGCCCTCTCAATGAGCCCTGCCAATTCCTGGGCTAGGATCCACTTTCCCCTTGGATACAGGTGAGACCCAACCACAGCCATCAGGCCAAGTACCAAGTAAACCTTTCTATAATCAAAGAACCAAAGGTCCTGTGGTGGCACCAGCCTTTCATCCACTTGTTCAAAGCCTGGGTTCTCCTAGCCTGCTCAAATCCCTCACCTCACCACAAGGGATAGAGGAAAATACTTCTTTTGTTCCTCTCCCCTTAACCAAGCGCCCTAGATCCCTGAAGTCTCTTTTGATAGCACGCAGGCTACACTTAGTGATTACATCCGTGCCTGCCTGAACTATCAATAATGGATAGTAATCAGAGGAACGCACCAGCCCTGGAAGCTTTCTGGTGATGTCACTGACCTGGGCCCCAGGGAGGCAGAACACCTCCCTACAGGTTGGGTCAGGACTGCATATGGGGCCCTCCATTCCCCTAAGAAAGGAATCGCCTACCACAATTACCCTTCTTTCTTTCCTGGGACAGGCAGTCTCAAGGCATGGGGTCGACCGCCTCGCCCTAGGCACCCTCTTAGACAGAGGGTCCTCCTTCACTGCCTCATTTACTCCCCTTCAATTTCCAGGTCCCCAAACCTATTGCTTAGGGGAACCTGGGGAAGTGGGATAGACACAATGCTGAGCTGGGACTTTCTTCTAATCCTCCCTGTTTCTCAGGTCCCCCTCCTCTGCCTGACAGGGACAGGGCAGGGGGTCCGCCACCAACTGTGGGATGAAGAGCTTTTAGTGAAGTTAAGGTCTTCCCCTCCTAATACTGGTTTTGACCACCAGTTACAGTAAATCATGAATAATATCCTCAGGCTTGAATTCAGAGAGTATTACCCTTTTTGCTTTTCAAATGCAGATTGTAAGGAAGGTTTAAGAAACAGAAAAAATATCTAGGTACAATATATTTTAGCAACATTATTATCACATATGATATTTTAACCAGATATGCGGAATTAAAAATTGTAGAAGATCTAAGATATTATCACAGGTAGATGATGTTTGAAGTAGAGCATTTTATAGATCCAGTCCCTAAGGTTTCTAATACGGCTTTTAAGTCAATAAGATTTATTACTATCTTAGTAATGTAACAGCCAGTTATATATTTTGTGCTTTCTTAGATTTCTTTTTTTTTTTATTTTTGCTAGTGTCCTCTTATAAGACAGGTTTTCCATTTTCCTAGTCAGCCTAACTGTATTTCTCTCCACTTGTTCCAGTTCAGTACATCTTCACGACCACAGAGAGAGTGAGCTATATACAGGATTTCAAATGAGTTCTCAGTGGCCCCATTTATAAAAAAGTAGTACTCGTCAATTTGTTGTTCTCTGTCTTGGTGTATTCTGGCTATAGAATCCACTTTCATCAAGAAGTACACACCAATATTTTTCCTTCTCAATTATTTCAGGTAAATGATCACAGCTGTTTATAGCATTTTTAATAAACGTACAATTGTAAATTAGCACACTTTATAATTAACTTTCATCCTCTGTTTCTCCAGTTCATCCTCTTCTATGATACCTTGTATCTCTTCTGTTTTGATAAAGTGTTTCAGCTTAGTGCCACCAGCAGATTTAATCACTATACTATTAATTTTTGTGCCATGATGACTGAAACATTAACATTAAAGTAGGTGAATATTTTAGATATTTTCTGTATTCTTATTCCAAGCAAATACCTTTTAATGCTACTTACTTAGAGATGTCTCCTCATATTTCATCTATGCATCTTGGTCTACCTTAGTTTTATTAACAATTTTGTACACATTTAAATACTAAATAGTTGGTGTTCACACAGATAAGTCCCAAAATGATTTAATTATCTAAAAAAACCTTTATTTTGGTCTTGCATGTCTCAAAATGCTGTTTTCTTTTTAAAATAGATTTGGAGATGTCAAAAGCACATTGCATGCCTTTTGAAATACATTTAGTATTCTACATTTCTAAGCTATGAACCAGACTTGATCAATCTGTAAACATATTACACAATTATTTTTTCTCTTTTCTTGGAATACAGATAACATGTAGCTGCTTTGACTAGATGAAGTTCTCAGCCTCTTCATTTCCAGTTATCCCAAATTATCACTTTAATCTTGAATGGATAACATTCAGAGTAATAATTTCAGCTGGCTTTATGGTTCTATGCTAATATTCTGTGATCAGAGAAATCTGTGACAGGCAACAGGGCTCTGAAAATAATAAGGGTAGAAAACAACATAGGCAAAGCACTTCTGCTCAGGCTTTACCACTGCTGGATCACAGGTAAACCCAGAAGAAAGATCAGGAAGTAGTAAATACATTTGGGTTTTAAACTAATAATAGGATTTACAACTGAAAATATAAACTAGATTTACCTATTTTATTGATTTCATGCTTAAAGCAGTCTACAACAAACCTCAGAGTTAGTAAATCATAGAATCCTAGAATGGTTTGGGTTGGAAGTGTTCTCAGAGATTATCTAGTTCCAACCCTCATGCCATGGGCAGGGACACCCTCTACTAGACCAGGTTGCCCAAAGCCCCATCCAATCTGGCCTTGAACACAGCCAGGGTAGGGGCATCCACAGCTTCTCTGGGCAGCCTGTGCCAGTGCCTCACCTCCCTCAGAGTAGAAGACTTTTTCCTTATATTGAATCTATCTAATCTTCAGGATCATTTCATGGAAAGTCTGACACTACAGGTAACATCTTCTTCACTCTTTATAAATAAAATAGAAAGACAGTAGTGGAAGCTTACTAGCCCCTAGCTGATGACACTTTTCCAAAAAAGCACCATTTTAGTTTGTTAGGTAAGAGAATTACTGTGAAGAGTATCTGGAAAACAGAAAACCCGTAAAACACATTTCCATTTTCAAAATAAAGCTCCTTACAATTAAGTTAAGCAAGCTAAAATTATATAAGAAAATAGCAAAAATTTCACAAAATATTCAACGGAAGATAAAAGAGATAGAAAAAAAAGATTATCAATACACTATAATTTTTTGTATTGTTCACCATTTCATAGAATCATGTAATTATAGAATATCATGAGTTGGAAGGGACCCGTAAGGATCATGAAGTCCAACTCCTGGCTCCACACAGGGCCAGCTAAGTCAGAGCATCGGACTGAGGTCATCATCCAGATGCTTCTTGAACACAGTCAAGCTTGGTGCTGTGACCACTTTCCTGGGAAGCCAGTTCCAGTGCCTGACCACCCTCCCAGTAAAGAACCTCTTCCTAATATCCAACCTAAACCTTCCCTGTTGCAGCTCCGTATTGTTCCCTGGGGTTTTATCAGTGCTCACCAAAGAGAGGCGACCAACGCCTGCCCCTTTGCTCCCCCTTGTCAGGAAGCCATAGACCATGATGAGGTCTCCCCTCAGTCTCGTCTTCGCCAGGCAGAACAAACCAAGCTCTTCCTCTCCTCACCCTTCACCATCCTTGTTGCCCTCTACATGACTAATTGGAATTTCATGATAAACTTGTTTTTACAGTATGAATTATTGTTTCAGAAGACATGTAATCATAATTTTTATAATGAATTACAATGCATACAGGTACAACTCTTTGGAGGAATGCATATTAGGAAGCAAACAGTAGAGGGAAAAGCAGTATAAATACAGTTCTTATTCTGAACTACATCATTGATGAAGTCTTATTTTGCTAGAGTTCAGGTTATCCGTACTTGTCAACTGTCTTAAAATTCACTTCCATTGTACATAATGTTACCTTTAACTGTACCTTCTTACTCTTCTCATGTTACTGCTATAAATATACTCTATCTACATGTACATTTCTGGGTTTTATAAGTGGATGGAGAAAAATCTAGCAATATGGCTTTTTATTTTCATATTTTCATGCTTGTTTCTAATTCCTCACAGTTACAACAAGGAGCAACAGAGCAAACACCTCTGCATGCCACAGAGACTGAGTAGAACTCACAACAGCACACAGGCAGAGAAGGGACACTAGGCCAGCAGACACAGTCCTGCAGGGTTGAGCAACATGAGCTGGCCATCTCTGGCGGTGGCAGGTGGGCTCAGCCGAGAGTCATGTTCACCTTACACATTTACAGTGTAGGGCAGGTGTAAGATCTAGACAGAAAGGAAAGTCTGTGGGTCAGGTTCAGGGATATGAGACCAGGCTGAACACAAAGTTGCCATGTTGTTCAGACAGAAACAAAGGGTGAGATCTTGAATTTAAAAGCAAGCCCCAAGCAGCTGAACTCTGCTGAGGCATCACAAGGTCTGCGAATTCCATCTGCCTGAGCTGGCTGTCAGCTCAGGACACCAAAGACCTGCCTGAGGGGAACGCACTCACATCCCTGACATATAATCAGTTTTCTAAAGGAAAACTCTCAAAAAACTATTATCCATATTTTAACAAATTAAATCCTTTTGTAAATCTGATCTATTACATTAATCTCCTGAGAAACTTTTACAGATTTTAATCAATTGTTAAGTAAAATTTATTAAGAGAAAAAGAAAAATCAGAAAATGCATGCTCAACAGAAACATTCATAGCATTGTGGGTTACATTTTACAAGTGGATATTTTTTGGTTTTTATTTTTTAATCAGTCCTTTTTGGTAATTCATCATTTGGTTGATGCAACTTAAACCCTCCTATTCCAAACCCCCACAAGAGTACAATATATCACAAATTACAGCACAATATGTATCTTTCTACAGATTTATCCTGAGTCCCTATCTATAACCAGTAATAATTCTATAGGTAGTGAAAAATCATCTACTTCTTTTGGAAAGCCAAAATATTGCACACAGTAGAGATTCAGTGCACCCTCAGCAACTGTGCTGAGAAAACTGAGCTGTGTGGTGAAGTCTACCCACTGTAGGGAAGGGATGCCATCCAGAAAGACTTTGACAGGCTTGAGAGATGGGCCCATTAGAACTGCATGAAGTCCAATAAGGCCAAGTCCAATGTCCTGCACATGTGTAAGCATAATCATAAATTCATAGTTTGGTTGGAAAGGACTTTAAAGAACATCTAGTTCTAACCCTCAGGGACACCCTCAACTAGCCCAGGTTGCCCAAAGACCCACAGAATCACAGAACCACAGAATAACAAGGTGGGAAAAGACCTTTAAGATCATCAAGTCCAACCATTCACATCCTAAACTAAACCATATCCCTAAGTACCTCATCTACCCTTTTTTTGAGCACATCCAGGGAAGGTGACTCAGCCCCCTCCCTGGGCAGCCTGTTCCAGGCCCTGACAACTCTTTCAGTAAAAAATTTTTTTCTAATGTCCAATCTAAACCTGCCCTGGCACAGCTTCATGCCATTCCCCCTTGTCCTATCACCTGTCACCTGGCTGAAGAGACCATCACCCACCTCTCTATAACCTCCCTTCAGGTAGTTGTAGGCAGTGATAAGGTCTCCCCTCAGCCTCGTCTTCTCTAAGCTAAACAGCCCCAGCTCCCTCAGCTGCTCCTCATAGGATTTGCCCTCCAGCCCCTTCACTAGCCTGGTTGCCCTTCTCTAGACTCGCTCCAGGACCTCCATGTCCTTCCATGACCCATCCAATGCAGTCTTGAACACATCCAGGAAGAAAGCAACCAGGTGCTCCAGCCCTCTGATCATCAGTCCCAAGAACAACTACAGACTGGGTGGAGAATGGATTGAGATCAGTCCTGAGGAGAAGGACTTGAGGGTGTCAACTGATGAAAAGCTCAATGTGAGCCAGCAATGTGCACTCACAGCCCAGAAAGACAGCTATATCCTGGGCTGCATTAAAAACTGAGCGACCAGCAGGTCAAGGAAAGTGATTCTGCCCCTTTACTCCACTCTTGTGAGATCCCCACCTGGAGTATTGCATACAATTCTAGTGTTCCCTGTACAAGAAATACATGGAGCTCTTGGAGTGGGTTAACAGGAGGACCACAAAGATAATCAAAGGGCTGGAGCACCTCTCCTATGAAGACAGGCTATGAGAGTTGGGTTTGTTCAGCCTGGAGAAGGCTCTGGGGAGACCTTTTAGTGGCCTTTCAGTACCTAAAGGGGGCTTACAAGAAAACTGGAGAGGTACTGTTTATCAGGGCACATAGTGATAGGACAAGACATAATGGCTTTAAACTATAAGAGGGTAGAATTATATGTGACATTAGAAAGAAATTCTTTACTGTGAGGGTGGTAAGGCACTGGTACAGGTTCCTCAGAGAAGCTGTGGATGCCCCCTACCCGGCAGTGTTCAAGCCCAGATTGAGTGAGGCTTTGGGCAACTAGGTCTACTGGAGGGTATCTCTGTACATGGCAGGGGAGGGCTACTGAAACTAGATGGTCTTTGAAGCCCCTTCTAATCCAAAATTTTCTTGGATTCTATGATTCTGTGATCTGAACTAGAAAAAAACTTACTTAAAAAGTATGTAAAGTACAAGGAAGGAAGGAAGGAAGGAAGGAAGGAAGGAAGGAAGGAAGGAAGGAAAAAACCAGTTTTCAGTGCTTTTATTATTTCATCTAGCATATTATTCTAGTCCTCTATAAGAAGCTAATCCAACTTCATTGAAGTTTCAAATTTAAAGACAATGAAGATTTTTAAATGGATGCTGTCCTGCTCAATACACTTAACTTCAGAAAATAATCACTTGTCTTGCTGAGAAAACAGTTGCAGACAATGCAGCTCTTCAGTGTTAGAAGACACTGCCTTTCACAGACTATAGGAAAATACAGAAGTCACTTTCTTACTCTATGGTAGATAATATTTAGTTTTACATCAGAACACCTTTCTTCAAATTATAAATTAGCATAAATGAAAATTACATCTACAACATCATTGTATTGTTTAGACTATTAATGGTCCCATGAATTCAGTGATACTGGGAAAATAAAATGATTAAATGTGCACACAAACAGATGGTTAGATTCCTAACTAGTCATATTACAAAACATTTATTGTGTTTGCATGAATGTAAAGACTATTGCCAATTATTAAAATAATGTAATATTATATTTGGACTTTTATAAATATAGATTAATATTAAACAACTATTAAGGGAGTAGCTTTTAATTGTTTTCTATATATACTAGCGGAAGTTATCCCTAAATTTATTAAATGACCTAAATCCACAGTTAATATGAGTACATACTTAAAAAAACTAACATAGTGTATTAATAAATTAGAAAATTTAGAAAAATTACAGAGAAAAAAATGACAGACCTTATTTTTTTTTGTGAAGCATTGTCATGAGAGAGACAGTAAGTGCCATTTTATTATTAACCTGTATGAAAATCGTAACAAAATCACTAGTTCTAGAAAATTATGTGTAATGTAGCAGATGCAACAACTGTATTACACAGCACAGAGATCAAAATATAGACTATTCCTTTGGTCTATTACAAACTTTTTCCTCTTAAAACAGTTTTGATGACTCACAATTTGCCATTTTAGTCATTCTTCTGATGTAGAATTTCTGTATAAAATTACTATCAGTTTTAATAATTTAATTAGTGTGTATAGCATTTATTCCCCAAATGAAAGGCGTAGTTCCTTTAGCAAGACTTTCATAACTCTGTAATATTTTGGTATCATAAAGGGAAATATTTACAAGCAAAATTGTAGGATGGGGACTAATTTACTAGGCAATAAATTGCTGCCCTCCATTAGTGGTGTATTATTAAAATTAGTAGACTAAACATTTATCAGTTATAAACTCATCATTAACTTTATTTAGAAATTTTATGAGGCATTGCTTTTTGTTGGTTCAGCTAAAAGATATAAGAAATAAGGACACTACTTTTTTTCAAAATATTTGTCACTGCAGTCTTTCCTAAATTGTTACTTGCAGCTTAATTGGGATTAAGTGATGTGATAACATTCTCTTCTTTCCAGTAGCTAAGTAAAACTAGGGAATGAAAAAGACATTAAAACTATCTAAATATTATGCTGTCATGTAAACAATTGAGTTAGTATTGAGAAAGGAGGGAGAGGGTGATTGTCGGTCACAGGAAAGAAATTGACATATTGGACAAAAAGGTAATTTATTAAAATAGAATAATGTAATCGTTTACGCTTTAAAATACCTTTAAGATTGAGCTCAACTGTAAATACAATCAATCCTATGCAATTTTTTAAGATCCCAATGTTCTGTACTAGTCTCCTAGTTAGACTGCCAGCAATAAATCAAGTTCTATATTGACATTATATTTTAAACATAAAAACAAATTAAGGTTTCCAGTGATTTGAGGGGAAATTTTGGGTAGAGTATAAGGCTCTGAACATTCTTTTTTTACAAAATCAAGCTCAGAATGCAAATTTCACATTTCAATAGACTAAAATTCATATTAAGTTCAGTCTCGCTTGTTTTGGAATGGTGGGATTTATGTGTAGATTAATAGGTATTTTTCTGGCAATTAATTTTAGGAACATAATTTATTTTGGATACTGACTCCAGGCAATCAGAAATGAATGTGCACAGTGTGGTGTTGACTGTGAGATAAGGTTTTCTTCAGAACCTTGAACATATAGCAACATTATAAAATGCCAAAGTCCCATTGATTATCCAAACAATGTCTACATTACCTGAAAAGATCTTAGGGCTGATGGATTAGTCATTATATGTAGGTCTGTTCCTTCACTAGATTTGTTAATAGAGCACTTCTTGGTTTTTGTGTTTATAGGGTGATGTAAAAGAAATAAGAAATCAGATGTATTTCTGAGACATACTTATCCTGCAGAACCCATGACCATAGTTTTTGCTGTTTTGTTAACCACTGTGAAGTACATGCTATACAAGGTTCTTGTGAATCCTTGGAAAAAAATGTCCCTAACTTTACCTAGGGAAATTGCCCATAAATTTCAATTTACGTAGTGAAGCTGCCTGTGAAATACCACTGATATATGCTCAGTCACTTTTGCAGGCCTTTTTTGACTGTAAAATACCAAAAGGTGGATATTGGTAGATGCAAAAAGGGTTAAGAGTCAGAAATGTGCCAGCTCTGTGTTCCCAGGATGAGAAAGTCATAGACCTGTTAGAGTGGGTCTAGAGGAGGGCCACAAAAATTGTCACAGGACTGGAGAAACTGTCCTATGAAAAAAAGGCAAAGAGAGTTGGGTTTGTTCATCCTGGAGAAGAGAAGGCTCTGGGGAGACCTTTCTGTGGCCTTTCAAGTGTAGAAAGAAGGGGGCTTACAAGAAATATCCCTTCCAACCCAAACCATTCTATGATTCTATGGTCATGTGTTGATTAATGAAGGCATATATTTAATGATGTGATCATTAATAGTCAGAAGGAAAATCTGATTATATAATAGATATAATAGACATCTTCATGTAAACATCAGCTCAGTTTTCAGTATCAATCAATAAAGCAATTAATAACTTATTTGGAAAGAACAGTCTATATAATTATTATAAACAATTTACCTCCCAATTAATACCTTCTGCAGCACCGTTGAAGTAAGGGGATCGCTAACATAAGTGAAAGCATGGAACAAAAGCACCATTTTTTATCCTACTTTGAGCAGGAAATTGGACTATAGATTTTCTGATGTCCCGTCTAACTTGTATCATCCTATTATCTTTTGAAACACAGAATCACAGAATCACAGAATCGTAAGGGTTGGAAGGGACCTCGAGAGATCATCGGGTCCAACCCCCCTGCCAAAGCAGGCTCCCTAGCACATATTGCACAGATAGGCATCCAGACGAGTCTTGAATATCTCCAGAGAAGGAGACTCCACCACCTCCCTGGGCAGCCTGTCCCAGTGCTCTGCCACCCTCACTGTGTAAAAGTTCTTCCACATGTTGGTGCGGAACTTCCTGTGCTCCAATTTACAGCCATTGCCCCTTGTCCTGTCCCCACAGACGACTGAAAAGGGGCTGGCAATTTCCCCCTGCATCCCATACTTAAGATATTTATAAACATTAATTAGGTCCCCCCTCAGTCTTCTTTTCTCCAGGCTGAACAGTCCCAGCTCACTCAGCCTTTCCTCATACGGGAGATGTTCCAGGCCCTTAATCATCTTCGTAGCCCTTCTCTGGACTCTCTCCAGGAGATCCCTGTCTTTTTTTATACCAGGGAGCCCAGAACTGGACACAATCCTCCAGGTGGGGCCTGACCAGGGCAGAGTAGAGGGGGAGGATCACCTCCTTCAACCTGCTGGCCACACTCTTCCTGATGCATCCCAGGATCCCATTGGCCCTCTTAAGCCACCAGTGCACACTGCTGGCTCGTAGCCAACCTGTCATCAACCAGGACCCCCAGGTCCTTCTCCACAGAGCTCTTCTCCAGCAGGTCATCCCCCAGCCTGTACTGATACAGACGGTTATTCCTCCCCAGGTGCAAGACTTTACACTTGCTTTTATTAAACCTCATCTGGTTTCTCCCTGCCCAGCTCTCCAGCCTGTCCAGGTCTCGCTGGATGGCAGCGCAGTGTTCCTGTGTGTCAGCCACCCCTCCCAGCTTTATATCATCAGCGTACTTGCTGAGGGTGGATGCTATTCCCTCATCAAGGTCGTCAATGAAGATATTAAACAGGACTGGACCCAACACCGAGCCCTGGGGAACACTGCTAGTCACAGGCCTCCAGTCAGATTCTGTTCCACTGATCACGACCCTCTGAGCCCGGTCCGACAGCCAGTTCTCAACCCACTTCACTGTCCACTCATCTATCCCATGCTCTCTCAGCTTTTCTATCAAGATGTCATGGGAGACAGTATCGAAAGCCTTGCTGAAGTCAAGGTAGATGACATCCTCTGCTCTCCCTCCATCCACCCAGCTGGTGATGAGATCATAGAAGGCTATGAGATTGGTCGAGCATGATCTCCCCTTGGTGAATCCATGCTGACTACTCCTCATGACCTTCTTCTCTTCCAGTTGCTTGGTAACGGCATCCAGAACATGCTGTTCCATAACCTTTCCAGGGACAGAAGTGAGGCTGACTGGCCTATAATTGTTAGGTTCCTCCTTCTTGCCCTTTTTGAAGACCAGAGTGATATTGGCTATCCTCCAATCCTTAGGTACATCTCCTGTTCTCCACTGTTACAGTCCTTCAGAAATCACCTTTAGGGCAGGTGGTATTCCTTAAGTCTTTAAGACAGGATACCATAATGGACTTATCTAAAGAAAACTAAAATGTAGGCAAGGAAATCAAGAGGCAAGGTCCTGGGAAGCAGCAGCACAAAAATACCGGTAAATCAATTGCTTCAGAAGCTGCAAGGGAGTCATTACTTTTTAACTAGATATTCACTGAGATCAAAGTCAGACTAAAGCAGTATCACTTGGGAACGCTAGATGAATCAGTGTTAATTGGAAACTGAGATGGCTACTCTAACTAAGATCTTTAGGCAAATGCTTTGTCTGTCAGGATATTTAACAATTTAATGATTCTATGATTCATGGTCATGTCTATGGTTTCAATTTCAGAAAATGATTGTGGGGTACAGACACTGTGCAATCTAACAGATATAAACTTTCCATGCTGCATGATGACTGGGAAGTAAGTGTTGTTAAGTTATGCGTTTATACTTGTGTAATAAGGTGTAGAGAGGAACAGAGACTGCATGGAATAATAGAACCACTAAAAATACTGTCAGGAAAAAGAACAATGAAGTGATGATTTTTTCAGGGTGTTTGGGTCTTTGAGTTAAAATATGGGTACAGAATAAAAGAGCAACAAAAATTGCCAGAAACCCACTAGCATCCACATATTCATCGCATAAAAGGGCACTGGGGTTAAACCATCTAGAAGCTGTCTCTTCAATTACTTTAAAAGGCTAAAAGAACAATGATCTTTTTCTAAGGCCTTGTTACACTGGATAGTCCCTGCAGGTGAAAAAAGATAATCAGACTGACAAAATTCAGTGAATGGACAGTTAGTGCTCTGTTCTGCACAAGCCAACAGCCTGGAGACAAGGGAGGAATGTCAAGTCCCAGTTTATTATTGCTTCACTGGGCTTGTTAACTGTTGCTTTTTCCAGTTGCATAATGTTGATGATATTTTGGATGTCACTTGAATCTATTCCATGCTCAACTTCTCTTAAATGTTTGCTTTAAGCACTGGAGCAAACTGTAATCTCAGTTACCACAGTGTATATCAAGAGTAACTCCAGTGCAGGCACTGGAGTGATATTGTATGAGGCTAAATTCAGTTCAGAAAGAAACTCACTGGAATATATGCTGTAAATTTGTTTAAGAGTATTTTATGGTACAGAGATACATGTGAAATTACCCCTGAAAAACCTTTGTATAGCTATCCGTATCTCTACAGCTATACTCCAATATCTCTTGTTACTATGTGAACAAGAAAGCTATTCTTTCCTGTACTCCTGACTCACACAGTCATTCTTCCAGTCCCAGATTTTCTACTATGCTTCTGTGCCTTGTAAGGAACAGAAATCCTGAAAAATGTCCCCCCATCTTAATGACAGGATAAGAAAAAGCTTTTGGATACATTATCCATAGGTTGTTAAACTTAAAATCTCATTTATGGGCAAAGAGATTTGACACTTTGTATACATATATAAAAAAAAATATTGTTAGTATAATTTAAAACTAATAATTATTAACCAGATAATTATCACTGGAAAAGAAAAAATAATACACTTAAGAGTAAATGCACAATTCTCAGTTTCTACTTCTCCTGATGTTATGCTCACCCTTCTGCTGCTCCTGTACTCTTAAGTTTTTTTCTGGTGTTGGTGAGTGGTGGACTGTTAGTGTGAATTTTTGGCATTTGGAATCCCTTGTTAGGACAGACAGATAAGATGTTAATGTCGACAGTTTCTTCCTCATGTTTCTACAGTTCATTTTTGTCACGTCCCACCAGGCGGGCAAACCAGAGAGATTCAGGCTGGATTACCTTTTTTCCTAAAGTGCTTCTCAGAGAGGACTCTAGGTGCGGCTGGATCCAATCCTTCTTTCAGACCTGTATGTCCCATCCCAGCACATGGGTACATTTAGAGTTAACCTTTTCTACATGCCTCAGGGGCCAGGGGCCAGGTTAACACTCTCTTAACTAGTCTCTTTTAACAACCACACTGGTGAGTTTAGTTTCTATAATCCTATCAGGGTGGCAACTGACTGAGGAGCTGCCCTTGCAGGGACACCGTCCAGATGGTTTATTGAATGAAGACCTCATCTAAGAATGATGTCTAGTTTGTCAGAGTGGCTGCTTAGAGATCAAGACTCTACAGCCCCTTCCAACCTTCAAAGAAAGGAGGTCCTAGTCCAACACCCCACAGATGCTTGCAAGATCAAGTCCCCTGTGAGTCAAGAGCCAGTCCACAAAATGTTACCCTGCCTCTGCAGATTCTGTATTCTTACACAGTGCAACCATCCAGCCAATTCCTCACCCTCTGAGTGTTTCATCCACTGAATCCATATCTTTCCAGTTTACAGACAAGGGTGTTTTGTGGGACAGTGTCAAATGCTTTGCAATCCATGTAGATGTCTCTTATTCTTCCCTTAACCACCAGTGCTTATATCCCCATTGTAGAATGCCACCAAATCTGTCAGGCATGACTTGCCTTTAGTGAAGCCATGTTGGCTGTCCCCAGTAACCTCCTTATTTTCCACATGCCTAAAAATAGTTTCCAGGAGGATCTGCTCTGTGATCTTGCTGGGCACAGAGATGAGACTGTCAAGCTTATAGGTGCCCAGGTGTTCCTTTTTTTTCTCTTTTAAAAATGGGATTTAAGTTTCCCCTTTTACGGTCAGTGGGAACTTAAAAGGCTGGCACAACTTCGCAAATATGACTGACAGTGCCTTAGCCACTTCATCTGTCAGTTCCCTCAGGACCTGTGGCTGCATCTCATCAGGTCCCACGGACTTCTGCACCTTCAGGTTACTTCCATGCTCTTGAATCTGATCTTCTTGTACAGTGTCAGTTCTTCATTCTCCTAGTCGCTGCCTTTGCATTCTATGACCTGGGCAGTGTGGTTAGAGCCCTTGCTGTTGAAGACTGAGATGAAAAAAAATCATTGAGTACCTCAGCCTTCTCCATACCCTGACTGACTAAGTCTCTCATTTCATTCTGGAGGAATTTTCTCTCATATTCTTTTTACCACTGACATACCTGTAGAAATTTTTCTTGGCCTTGAGATCTCTGGACTCATGTAATTCTATCAGGGCTTTAGCTTTCCAGACCTGATCCCTGGTTGTTCAGACAGTTTCTCTGTATTCCTCCTATCACGATAAACAATCAGATTAATTTGGCAAGGTTAAACCCCCTTGCATTCCAACCAACCTCAGTTTCCTCTGTGTGGTTGGGAGCAGCTGGGCTTAACTCCTGGGTGAGGTTCAATTAGGTATTTTCTTGTGACCAGGTCTTTACGATTCTCAGGAACAGATTTAAGACTCAAAATGGAGTCCAGGATGAAGTCACTTTATTTGGCCAACAATAAGCTTACAAGAGAAGGATGGGTGCCTGGGGTGGGGAGGTGGGGGGAAAGAGAAAGGGAAAAGAGTGGAAAAGAGAGAGACAGAGGGATAGAGGTTACAATAGCTACCACCATGGAGCTGTGGCATCCCATTAGTCCAATATTTTCAGGTCCAGTGGGGGAAGGTTCCTCTGATGTTGGTTGCCTCTGTTCTTTTATTGGGTTGTATTCACTTCTTCTGGGAATCAATTATCATATTCCAAGACCTGTTTTGTTTAACTGCACTCACCACTCTGCGGTAGTGTGCATGCCCAATACTATCACTGGAGGGGTCTCCAGGAGTCTTAAGTGATCTTCAGGGGTCTCCAGGCATTTACAGGTGTGGTCCATAGTCTAAGGGAATGATATTTGTGTACTATATCAAAGGATGGGAAGGGGGCTTGCTGTTTAACAAACAATGTATTGGATTGTAAGGTACCTGAGCATGATAAACAGTGTGGAATAAGGGATGGAGAACGTGCTGGTTTGGGCTGACACAGAGTTAATTTTTCCATAGTGGCTAGTTTGATTTAAGCTGAGAAACAGTGTTGATATTACAGAGATGTTTCTGTTATTGCTGAGCAATGCTTACACAGTCAAGACTTTTTCTGCCAGGACACACTGGCCACAAGTAAGGAGGCTGGGGTTGCACAAGAAGTTGGGATGTGATACAGCTGGGATAGATGACCCCAATTGACAAAAGGGAAATTCCATATCATAAGATGTCATGCTCAGCATAGAAAGCTGGGGAAAGGAGGAAGGAGAGGACATTCAGAGTGATGATGCTTGTCTTTCTGAAAACCATTATGCATTATGGAGCCCTGCATTCCTGGTGATGACTGAACTCTTACCTGCCAATGGGAAGTGGTGAATGAATTAATTGTTTTGCTTTGCTTGCCTTTGTGGCTATTGTTTTACTTATTATTATTTTACTTTATCTCAACCCACAAGTTTTCTCATTTTCATTTTTCATATCTTCCCCATCCTTCCAGGTGGGGAGTGAGCGAGCAGCTACATGGTGCTGAGCTGTCGACTAGGGAAAACCACAACAGTTGTCTACAACAGTCTCTAAATTGAATGGATATGGGTTTGAAGGAAGGAATATTTAATGGAGACGGAATTGGGTGGAAGGCTACATCCAGTTACAGTTAATGACTCAATGTCCAACTGGAAACCAGAGTTGTGCCCCTCAATACTATTTAATGTCTACATTAATAACACAGCTGGTGGGATTGAGTGCACATTCAGCAAGTTTGCGAATGACGCCAAACTGAGTGGTACAGTCAATACATTTGATGGAAGGGATGCCATCCAGAGGGACCTGGTCAAGCTTGAGAAGCAAGTCCATGTGAACGTCATGAAGCTTAACAAGGCCTGGTGCAATGTCCTGCATCTGGATCGGGACAATCCCAGGCACAACTACAGGTTAGGGGATGAATGTCTTGAGAACAGACCTGTGGAGAAAGACTAGGGATTACTGGTGGATTCCGATAGAGAAAGCCTGAAAAACTCTAGTCCTGAGCCTAGAAGAGGGCTATTGGACCCACCCCAAAGCAAGTGAGAAAAGTTACAATATATTGGAAGAACTGCAGAATGCCAGCTTCTAAAATGTCTACAGCTATTGAAAATTCTTTATAAAGGGTTAAGTCATGAGATATGTTTTTCTCCAGTACTCTAGTAATTGGTGCCTTTTCTCATCTCCACTCTTTACTGTCTGCCTGCTGCATCATGAGGAAATATTAGCTGAGATAAAGTTTAAAAGCACTGTGGAAATCAGCTAAGTGATTTGGATTCCTAAATTGGTCATAATATAAATTGCAGGGATAATAACAAAGCTTCACTCTTCCTGGTCATGAAAAAAAGCTGCTCAAAGTCATGTTATCAAATGTAAGTATTCACAAAAATTATCAGCATTATTAACCTTCTTGATCATATCATCACACATTTCTGCTGGTTAATTAAGCAGCTTTGTAAACATATTAGCAAGTAATTACAACTAAAATTTTCTGTCTCATGAAAAAAAAAAATAATTATTCACCTGATATTTTTAATAATTTGAAGCAAGTATGTTCCTATTAACTTCTTGTGTGTGCTATAGAAACACAGTTAGTCATTCATGGTGGTTTGAAATTTTTTTTGTAATACTTTCTATAAACAAAGTCTTAGGAACATGGCTCTAAGAGATAATTTAAAAAGAAAAAGCCAAAATTCTAAAATTATAATTTCTCTAGCAGTCAAACAATGTGGAGGGAAGAGTTAAACACATCAGAGTCCTAACCATACATCTCCATATTCATATTTCAGTACATTCTCCTGATTACATGCACCTATACTGTATTTTGAAATTATTAAACAGCTAACTCTTTTTCTTCAAGGTACTGCTAGAACAGTTAGACCATGAGCAAGTATTTTGTTCTCTTTTCTCTTTGCATGAACTCTGAACCAGTTTTCATATCTCCTCATAGATCCTTTACTCATTATAATGTTATAAGGCATTCTATCATCTCTTTCCTGTGAAAGCAGTTCTATTTCTCTGCCATAATTAAAGACAGGTACAGAAAGAGGCAAAGAATATCTGTTGTTCCAGCAGGCTGTTCAGAGTCACCCGGGAGTAGGAGACAGAGGTTCCAGCCTGCTGCAAGTACCATAAACAGTCTTATGTCATCTTCCAATGACTGTGTAGTGTTAAAATATACAACTTGTCTTTCATGCATAGTAATAGTTAAAGCACAGGAAAAGGCCTGCAATCTGCTTCAAGCAGTCCTAAGGAGGATGGGATTTTGCTTCACTACTTTTGAAAATTAGGGAGTTGCATTCACTGTAAGTATATTGCAAAGGCATATAGCAGCATTTTCTGCAACATCCAGTACACAAACATTCTCTTGTGGGTTGAGCAGAAGACCACCTAATTTATTGATTCAAATAACCTTCCTATGAAAGCATCATGGCCCTTAAAACTGTCAATAAACAGAATTTTGTGTCCCAAGTTAATTTAAATAAAAAAATCAGTTTATATCAGATTATAATTGCTTCCTTGTTTTATATAATGGATAAGCAAGAAATATGTTTTCCTCAAAGCTGTGATCAGGCAAGCAAACTGGCATAGCTTTGTTTGTTGTTTGCCTGGATTCTTCTTTCGTTCTCAGCCATAGTAGATAACTTGATTAGAAAATATACTATCTACTGGCTTCAGTACATCAAATTCATTTCAGAATATATAGCCTCCCTTTGTTCTGCAGACCTCATATATATGTATGTGTAGTCATATATATTGGGATAGACACATTTTTTTTATCATCATGAATATAGAAGGGGAAAACCATGGAAAAATAGTGAAAATATTTATGATTACATCCAAAATCCACTTATATAAATTTTGACTTTTAAAGTTTTTTAATCAGGTTCTCTGTCGAGTTATTACTATTATTATGCACCTTATATTATTATCAATTTTATTTTTTCCCTCCAGATTTTAATATAATAATTTTATCTGGTAAAAAACTACACAAAAATCTAAGAAATTTTTAAAATCTTTTACATTAACATTGATAATGCCTATGCTCATTTCTGTCTTGTTCATAATTAACCAATTGCTGTTTGCAATAACACATTGCATAATATAAGCATTTGCTAAGAAGCAGAATTTTTCAAATTATATTTTCATAGTAAAATGAATTCTTATTTGGCATCATATTCTTAAAAAAATCTAAAGTGGTGAAACTAGTGGTGTTTATATTTAAAAAGTTGTATGTAATTTTTTAATATCCGATGGAATAGAGATGATTTGTTAATAAATGTTGACTTATAAATTGTACAGATGGGTAGCCTGATATAAAACATTTGATTGTTTTAATTTAGTTTATTCTTCCCTCTCCTAGTTCTTTACCGTACTCCAAAGTATGTCTTTTACTTTCTAGAGAAAAAGAGAAGGTTAGGCTAAGGATTCTGTCTGCAAAATGATGTGTCAGGATTTGTCTAGGGACCTTTCAGAGAGTCAATGTGGCAATGTCGATGAATAACTGATAAATTCCTAAACATAAATTTTTTAATAGTGAATTAAAAAATTATAAACAAAGAAACAAATATGTATATATATATAAAAGAAACCATGAGACTTCTTATTGTATGTATTTATTATGAGAACTAGATCTAGTAACTAGGTATTCTGTGGCTTTTAATAGTCTCAAAACTCAAGTACAATACCAGTGACCATTGAGAAAGATTTTTCAGGTGTCTGATGCATCAGTGAGCTGGTAAATGTAGTGGCAGACCCAAAGTATTGCATCTGCCACATGCAACCCAGAAAAATACTGATCAAAGTCATTACAAACTGGTGCTCACTGACCCATGCAAAACAAAAAGGGGATTTCAGAGGACCTTTGCAATGGCTGGTAGCAGATAGTAACTGAGTGAATAAATAATGAGGGCTAAAATTTGAAAAGGTCGATATATGTTCATATTTGCACAAATTTTTAAAAGCTCTGTTACTACGTACAAGCATACATACATACAAAAAAAATATAAATAAAACCTCAGGAGTATGTGTTCTACAGATGTTTACCAGAAGTAAATGAGAGTATATTTATTGTAGTGAACTCTGCACACTTCGCTGAATCTGACAATTTCAAGTTTAGTGCAGACCCAATTGTATTGTACAACCTGTCTAATTTTACTTTCAGATCCTTATTGTAATTGACAGAAGTAAAACTGCATGAAAAAGACTTTTGTGAAGATTGCATTTGTGAACTTAATGGCCCAATGGGGAAAAAAAACCCACAACCCCCGCCAAAAAACCCCCACAAAAAACCCAAACCAACCAAAAATACAACTTCTAATTTCACACTGAACAAAAGAAAATCCATGTTAAAAAGATTTTCATTTTTAATGCAATTCAAGAAAATTTGGTCCTGAAATTTTATTTAAAAGCCAAAACAAAACCTCAAATGTTTTCCAACTTTGCAGAAACTTGGCCAAATTCAGCAAGATGAGCCTGAAACAATTACTTTTTTTAGCAAATGTGTCTTATAAAACACCACTTCCAGCTGTGGTCTCTAGTTAATATATTGACCTACGACTTTGACCTCGATTCCTGGCTTGGGTGGCCTGTAGAGTCTCTGCCTCTGTCTAAAAGCTGTAAGAAAGAATTTAGAATACTCTCACTTTACATTTCAAGGATTAGTTTCAGTACATTTCTATTTGAATGCATATGAGTTAAACCAGTACAGCAGAAAAAGAAACACAGAGAGCTATTATGAAGGTGATCTTCCTAAGGCTGTTGAAGTGGTTATAAAAGTTCTGACATGAAAGAGAAAATATAAAAGCTCAGTTTAACCATAGTGGTTACATTAAAGTGATCCAAAAAAGCTCATGTAGAATTTATAAAATATTTACTGTATTTGGCATTAACATTCTGGATTGCATAAACAACATGAAAGAAAGCTTTCATTTTCATTTAATGGTATGATGATTATGCAGCAAAAATGGACACACTCTAGAAGGTAGATTATGCCTGGAGTAACTTACTTAACATGTTGTGTAAGCAGGTGATAATTTTGAAGCCACAAAGTGATAATTTGGATGTTAATACATCCACATTAAAGTGAAACCGCCAATGAGTGTTATTGAAATCTGTTTGTTATTTAAACTTCCTGCAATAATTTGGATTTGCACAATATTTTCTTTCTTTTTATATAGCACAACATTTTTTGTGCCATTTCAGCTTTAGAAATTAGCTGGCTTCATCATATACTGTCTCTTAGTCTACTTTAAAATTGTTTAAAACTTTTAGCATGGCCCAAGAGAAGGTTGTTGGAATTTTTTTTTTTTTTTTTTTTTTTTTTTTAATTTCTTATGAATAAGAGACAGGCAGTTTTTCAAATGAAGGGTTGAATGATAGTTGGGTTTTTGGTCACCGGATTGTATCTCAGCACCTGCCTTCTTATCTCACACAGACTACTATATTTGTTCATCCTAACTGAAAATTGCAACCATCTCAAACTCCAGAAGCTCCTTGAATTACTTATTCAGTATGCATGGCACTGTGCATATTAAAAGAAACAGCCAGTTGACTGAAATCTGATTTTGATACACCATGATATTTTAACATTTAAAGAAGACTAAAACAGGAGTTATCATTTTTGTTTATGAGAAGAAATAAACATTATGATCACATAAGATAAAAATTTATCTGGGGATAGGAGGAATTGAAGTGTCGAAATTGAGGTAAATATTGTAGGAAACTTTTTGTTTTTCTGAAAAAAACCCCCAAAATAATAGTTTATGCATATGAGCAAGGTCTTTAACAAGACTTGAAACACAAATCTTTAGATATATCAATTAATATCACATTAATTGTGTACTCTTTCCAGATTACTCTGGAAAGATGTCTATTCCTGGATGTATGATATGCTTTCATAGATTTCTGAGAAATCTTCAAAACAAGAGGCTTCTAGTGACAAGATTTTAAAATATTAACTATTTGTTATAAATAAGTAGAAGCTGATCATTTTACCAATTATTTTGATTTAGCTATCCACTATTAAGCAAATTTCTGACATTAGGATGTCTTGAAAATTTACAGAAAGGTACGTTTCAGAAATATGGAAGGAGGATAAATGGTATCTTAAAAGAATGTTCATCTAAAAACAATGACCTAGATGTTGAATGTTCAGATACCACAGTGATAAATCTCAGAAAACCTTTCTTCATTTAGGAGAAAACAAAGGAAATGTGTAAGTAGTTGTAGAAATATTGTCGAACCAATATCAGGATTAAATAAATACTCAAAGAGAAGAAATGATCTAGTAGAAAAGAGGAAAAGGTGTATAACGGCATCAGGCACAGGAATGAACCATAAGTACAAAGAGTATTAATGAATGTAATGCAAATATGAAATAATATCTATGGATGGTTTTGTTTAGTTTCACATCCATTTGAGCTTTTTAGTAGGATAAACTGATAGAACAATAAAGGAAACCCTTCCCTTACACATATTATATTAATAATTTATTCATTCTAAAAACATTATAAATATTGTACAAGGTTTGTCACTTCTTCCCTATATGTTTTAGTCCTTCCATTACATTAAGTCAGTAACAAAATGCTGTGGATCTGAACAAACATGACTGTTCCTCAGCCATAAAGTTTCAAACTTTTCTTATTTAGTTTTATGACAGTTTAATGCCATTTGCATTGCTTGAACTTTTTTTTCTCTTTTTTTCAAAGAGAATTAAAAAGTAAAAGTCAACACAAAAATAAATGTATGAAAAATTGTGCTGACAATTAAAAACAAAACAAACAAACAAACAAAACTGAAAATCCCAAAAACTTTATTTGGATCTTCACTGAATTTTGTTTGATAAAGAAAATGAATCAACATAGTACAGATAAATATTCATTTAGTACCTGAGAGACAACATCTCTGCAGTAATTTAGCCTGGTCACAAACTTATTAATAGCCTCTATTTGACTACAGCATACTTATTTGCCTATTTTTGAAGTATTCATAGTCCTCTCAATTTCTTTCAAATATTTAATTTCTTTTTTATGCACACCTTTCACATCTGGGAGATGCTGCTACTATCTTTAATGGAAGGGAAGCTTCCACATTGAACATGACTTTCAGGACGGCATATAGGCAAACTTCCAGTAATTTCCAGAAGAGATTCATAAACTTGTAAGGTGTGAATTCAATGCTAGACACAGAAAGAGATAAAGGAACTGCATGAGATGAGAAAGGCAGAAGCCAGTCAAATATAGATAACAAAAGCAGCACAGGAAGCTGTTGCTCAGCAAGTTTTATTACTAAATTCTATCTTTATTTCTTATAAATTTCAAGCTTTCCAAGATATAACTTGCCCTAGATGGTAATTCTAAGGCTGGGGTTATGAAAAAAATATGATGCTAGACTTGTGTTAAATCCTGATGGATATCTTGCTTTTTATTTGCTTTTGAATAAGATCACATCATGTGTCTGTTAGTGTGCATGAGCTAACTGAAATGGTTCTTTCAGCTGTGTGCAGAACCAAGGGATTAGGAGCTAACAGAGCTGATGTTGCCGAGTTTCTCATATATAGCTGCCTATTTATACCAGCACATCCTAGAGGATATTAGTGGGACATCTGAAAAGCCAGTACAAACTGCAATTCTGGCTTTTCAAGGTATGCATGCCATCACGTGACTTATGAAGATTTTGGTTTGTGATGCATAAAGTCCAGAGGTCTTAACAATCCTGAAAGATGTGTCAGTGAATCTTGCATTTTGCCTCACTCTATTTTTTAAAGATTCTTTTTTGGTGTATGTCATGTAGGGTATATGTATATTCTTTTTTTTCCCTCCTCAAAATACACTACTTTTCCACATTGCCTAGGAGATTTACAACTCAGACAGTGCTGGTGTTCTAAGATCAGGGGCCAAACTTCCCTTACACCCACCTATCTTTCTGCCTAATCTACTGTCTATTCATGTCAGAATTGTAAAGAAATTGCAAGGAACAGTCGTGATCTGATTTTGTATTTCTACAGCACAGTAATTAACATGTGCTTCTGGAGAAGTCTCCAAGGTACTAAAAATGCAAATATGAAATTATAATGTATTGGTTCAGTAAAGTCTGAAACAACAGTGCTCTAAGCAGTTTAGCTGGCAAAATTATAGCGCAATAGTATAAATAACTTATGTTCTTGTTGTCTGTTTTTTAATGAACAGATTTCTTTTTCATTTATGATTGCCAATTTAGAAAAAATGTTGTGAAGTACTAGAGTTATTGTTCATTTCTTAGATTAAGTATTTTAAAAACACATGCAAATAATATTATCTAACCTGTTCCCTTCAGCAAGGGAGTGCTTATTATTGAATTTTACTTTTTTTTATTCCAATATATATGTGCAATATTAATTATCAGTATTTATGACTGTAATTTTTGCTATCAGATTATGTGTAGAATCCCACATGTTAGAATCATAGAATCACAGAATCATAGACTCCTCTTGTTCAGAAGGGAACCTTTAGATCATCAAGTCCAACCATCAACCTAACCTGCCAAAACCACCACTAAATCATGTCCCTAAGCACCACATCGACCCATTTCTTAAACACCTTCAGTGACTACACCACCTCCCTGGGCAGCCTGTTCCAATGCCTAACAACCATCTCTGTTAAGAAATTTTTGCCAACATCCAACCTAAACCTCCCCTGGTGCAACTTCAGGCCATTTCCTCTTGTCCTATCATTTTTTCACTAGGGTGAAGAGGTCAGCCCCCACCTCTCTAAAACCTCCCTTCAGGTAGTTCTTGTTTCTCCTTAGACTCCTCGGACTAAACAACCCCAGTTCACTCAGGTGCTTATAACATTTGTCTTCCAGTCCCCACACCAGCCATTCTCTGGGTATGGTCCAGCACCTTAATGTCTTTTCTCTAGTGAGGGGCCCAAAACTGAATGCAGTACTCAAGATGTGGCCTCGCCGGTGCTGAGTAAAGGGGGACAATTACTTCCCCAATCCTGTTCACTACACTGTTGACACATGTTGACTGTGATGTTCACAGCATCACATAATACTGAGGGAAAACAAAATTTCCCAAAGTAAGATCTCTTTTTCAGTCAACTGATACTTTTCTAGACATTAACTTTTCAAACTGAGATGTTATGTGATGTGTGACAGTATCAAGCCATTGGTTCTGTTGTGGTTTTTGTCATCGTTTTTTGGTTTGGTTTGTTTTTTTAATCAGGAGACAGTATTTAGGTTTATTTCATTTAACCTGCATCCAATTCAAAAGTTTCAGCAAAAGAAGAAGAATAAGTAGGCTAACCTTCAGCTTCCATTGAGACAGGGACCACCTTTCACATTTTCCTAAACGTTCTTAAAACCTTAAGGATATCTAAGTAATCTCTGTGATTCAAGTCAGCAGGTTTTCAGACAGTTCAATTAATGCATAATGAAAATACTCACTTGCTGCTTTCAAAATAACACAGCTTCAGGAGATATGGATGGTTTCTATGTCATATCTAACAACCTAGGAGTGAAGTTATACACAAGAAATCATTTGTAAAACCTCTGTTTCTTGAGGTAAAGTTAATCAGGCAGTTCGCTGGAGGGGTAAATTAAATATTAGCCCATTTTCATTAGTGACCCCCCGATTATTCTTCCATGTTTCTGAAGCTGTGACATTTTATAGGTGTATTAAAAAAAAAAAAGGTTCATGAGGTTAAACATAGAACAAGTGAAAGGCAGCATGACAATTTAATGTAGTAGTAGAGTATCTAGAAGTTAAATTTTAGAATTTCCAGTCCCTAGAATGCCCTTTCCTTTGGATTAAAAGCCTTAATATTTAGAAATACAAGAAGCTGGCAAACCATACTCAGAGAAGTGTTTAAAGAAATGTTTTAAGAATCTGGACAGGTATGAATCCAGGAAGGGCACTGAATTTTCTGCTCTCCTACTTCTTGGGGGTTGGACCCGATGATCTCTCGAGGTCCCTTCCAACCCCTACAATTCTGTGATTCTGTGACTCTTGAATGGAGGGTCTAAATGTTGGGTCATTATTAAAAAAACTTAAAAATTATGGTCTCTCTCATCATCTACATTTTCAAGCAAATACAGTACTGACAATTTCTGAAATGCTCTGAATTTTCTGGCATGCTGCAGATTTCATCTAATCACATCTTAATAAACTGGACCCCTGAGAGAAAACAATTTTCCTTTGCTTAGCTGTTCATTATTTTTCCTTGTAAGTCAGGCAGGATGCAGATAGCCATCTGCTGAGATATATATGCTCTAAAAAAGATCAGATGGCTAGAAGTAGGGAACAGTGATGTGTTTACTGAGTTTTAGGCAATTCCAGGGCATGAACAGAGGGAGTACAAAGTTTTTGTTTTATTTAAGGTCTGAACAAGTCCTTTTTGGAATGTGCATGTGTAGTGATAAAGTGCAAAAGTATCCTTTATTTTATGAGTTGAAGGATTGAAGATCCAATGTGTGGGAAGAACATTTCACATTAGTAGGCAGCATGTATCCATGTCTTTATTTGTAAATTTAATCTACCTGCCACTATTTTCTGATGGTAAGGCTTACTACTATGGAATGGTTATCTTTAGTCTTACAGTCTTTGCTATAAGAGTTATAACCAGACATAAGAGATAAAACCAGGAGAATAGTATTAATACAGACAATGTCAAGCAGCTGGGCTAGACCAGGAAACCAGAATCTTTGTTAGGAGGTCTTTCATTAGTGAATTGTATTGTCCTCTAATTATATCCATAAGAAAGTGAAGCAACTAATGCCCAGTCTAGATCAAGAAAAGTATTCTGTAACTATAGACAGACATTTCTTTCATGGCCAAAAATGCCTGTTTTTCAGCCTGAAGAGTTCTCTGGACCTGTGTTGGTGCAGCCCCTCCCCAACCACTCTGAGATCTCAGGATAAGCCCTATTATGCTGCTTGGATAGACTTAGGCATCAGGCAACCTCTGGTCACACCTCAGCCATGTGCTGCCTGATTTGTCTGCCAGACTGGCTCAGCACAAACTGTGGCCAGAATGGAGAATACTTACTGAAGCCAACCATCCTCTAAGTGGCAATTCAAAAGTGAGACCCTTTGAGGTCTATGGGACCGCAGTGGGCTGTGTGATTCAGGATCTTCCCCCTGAGCTGGAACACCTCTCCAGGCAGATTTCTCAAGGATTAAAAGATTGTTGGTTGATGATTTCACAGGGATTCAAAGGTCTGATTTCATGAGGTTAACTGACTGTTCATTTATGAAAGCCAATGCATAAAAGTAAGTAAGCATTTATGGAAGGGGAAATATTAATCATTGGTTAACCTGTGTGTGAGCACATATGTGTGCATGCAATTTGGTTCAGAACTATTTTCCTCTGTGTGTATGTGTTGTTTGATTCAGTTTTATTTGTCTGTCTGTCTGTACATGTGATTTGATTTAATCCCCATCTGTGTGTATAACCCTGCTGTAAGTTCCGGGTGACCTTTGCCTTTCTTCAATCTTCAACTAAGTCACTATTTTGATTGCAATCTTTATGCTAAATTGACTGATGATTAAGTGCACACCTTAATTTTGTGATATAGCACAAAAAATATTAATAAATCTTAAATTCTGCTAAACAAAACTCATGTAATAAAATCTTATTTGCAGCAGGATCCATTCTCAAATAAAAAGGAAACAGTAAATATAGGGGCCCTACATGGGCCCTACATTTACAGGGGCATCTAAACCAGAAAATTATGCACATCTTGGACTGTGCTCTGGCACTGTGTGGTGGTTTAAGCCTGGCTGCAGACAAGACACCCACCAAAGTCAGTCTATCACTCCCCTTTGCAGTTGGACAGGAGAGAAAAAATATACCTTGAGAGGCTTAGGAGTCAAGATAAGGACAGGGAGAGATCATCCTGTAATCAATGATATGGGCAAAACAGACTCAACGCAGAATGAATGAAAGAAAACTATGTAATTTATTACACTACACACACAGTGAAACCAGAGTTGGATAATGAGAAGTGCGACCAGATCTTAAAGCTCCTTCCCCCCAACCTTTCCTTCTTAGCAAATTTCTCTTTAGGCATGATTTCGCTCCCTTCTTCCCCCCACTGTCACACAGGGAGGGGCAGGGACTGGGAAAAATGGGGGCTTTGGTCAGTTCCTTGCAAGTAGGTTTCCTTCTTGGCTGGGAGGAGGGATTCATTCCACACACGCTTCCCCTGCTGCACCGTGGGGTCCCACCCATGGGAGACAGTCCTTCACAAACTTCTCCAACATGAGTCTTTTCCCACAGGGCTTCAGCTCTTCACCAGCTGCCCCAGCATGGGTCACTGCTACAGCAGGCAGTCATAAATTACAATGTCTCTCAGTCTCTCAGTCCCAGTCCTCCACAGGGACAACAAGCCTCCCCCCCCCCCCCCCCCCCCCGCAAACCTGCTCAGGCACAAATCTCTCCCTTGCTCATCTCTGTGTCTCTGTCTCTTTCCATGGCCTGCAAGTGCTGGCAGGGGCTTGCTCCAATGTGGGTCACAGCAACTCCGGCATGTCTCCACCTGCTCCAGTGTGGGGCCTCTTCATGGGCTGCAGGTGGAGTCTCAGCCTTTTGGATGGGCTGCCGGGGGACACCCACTCCACCGTGGATTTCTCCACAGGCTGCAGGGGCATCTTTCTCTCTGGCTCCTGAGGCGCCCCCTCCCCCTTCCTTCACCAGCCTTGGTGTCTGCACAGCTCGTTGCATCTTCACACTTCCTTCTCTGGTGGCAAAATTCAGCTGCTTGTGGGGGATTTTTTCTCCTAAATGTGATTCACAGAGGTGCTGTGACCATCGCCGATTGGTTTGGCCATGGTCAGCAAAAACTCAGGCCTTGAATCAGCCTATGTTTTCTCTCTGGTGCCTGAAGAGAGCTTCTAGCAGCTTCTTGCAGCAGCCATCTCTGCATCCCCTGTTCTCTGCCAGTACCCAGCTGTGCAAAACTGCGACACACTGACACCATCACTGTCCTAACTACCTCATCTTATTTCTCTAAATAGCATTTCATCACATCTAAAGTGCCTATTGCAAATTACGTTGAGCCAATGCCAACTTCTCAGACTTGCTTGGTATTTATACAAGGAAGGTTTTACAAATCCAAATCAAAGCTAAAGCGTGAGTTATAAGGCCATATTCTAACTAGGAATGTTCTCCCAACTTAAAGATAATCAAGTTCCAGTGTGTGGAAATATATCCTGATACCATTTGGCATACTATTAGAAATGTAGTCTGTTCTACAGCCAGTTCAGATTCACTTCAGAGGAAGCTGTAAATACAGCATTTCAACAAATATCTCGGCTGTGTTCTCTTTAATAGTTTTTCAAGAAATTATACGTGAAATTGCCAAACACAAATGTCAAGTTTATTACAACTGCTTTGTATAACAATATGTGCAAACTGTGCAGCAAATACAGGCTTAACATAGGTAATATTCGACTAACTATAAAATATCATTTATAAAACTATAATCTCCTTGTTCAAGATGTTTAATTTTAAGATTCAGTAATAAAGGGTCATTCTGTTCTTCCAGATAATAGGTATTCTATACTATCAAGATCACATACTGAACAATTCTATTTCTGCACAAAAAAATGTTAGAGATCTTGCAGAAAATATGCAACCTATGGTCTCATAAAAACAGTATTTCAAAGAGCACGTGTCCTAGTTTACACCTAGGGTAGAGTTAATTTTCACAAGAAGCTGGGACAAGAAAAATCAAGAACAGGTGACCCAAACTAGCAAAAGTGGTATTCAGTACCATACAATATCATCCTTAGCTTGAGTGGCAGCTATGGGATGGGCTGGATGTACAGTTGGGTGAGCAAACTGCATTGTGTATCACTCATTTTTTATATTTTGTCATAAATAGTGTTGTTATTTTTGTCTTGTTTTGCTGTTCCAGTAAACTGTACTTAGCCCATGAGTTTTACCTTTTGCTTCTGATTCTCCTCACCATCCGACTGAGGAAGGGGGTTGGGGAAGAAAGGGGTAAGTGAGCTGCCGTGTGGTACTCAGCTGCCAGCTGGGGCTAAATCACCACAATATGTAACAATATGTAAAAAATTTAAACATTAAAGAATACATGGATGAAATGAAAGCTGTGACCATGAGATTTCTCATTTTATAATTTCTGAGGGCTTAGTTTGTAACATTAAGATCTTAAAGAATAGGATTTGGGGTTTTAGTCATCGTAGGTATATGTGTGTGTGTATAAGCTTGTAAATGTATCAGTTGATGTTAAAGTTTCACGTTAAATTTTCATATTAAGGTGTGTATTAGAAGTTGGTGAAGGGAAATTTGTGAATATTCAGATTAGGAAGTAATTTATATTATCAAATCCAAATACCAAGGTATGCATTAAACAAATTCTGGGTTTAATATAGCATTCTCTTATAAAAATTCTCAGCATTACATGTTGGGAACTATCAAATGAGGTCAGAGAATTATAACTGAGCCAATTAATGTACTGTGAACAGTTGGGGAAAATGAAGCACTTTAATGCTAAATGGATGAAAGTGCTACCTGTTATAATGCTGTTAAGAGCCATTTGGAGAACATGTTAATATGAAGCTTTCATCATATATCTCATATATATATCCTGAATCCAGTGCATTATAGAAGCTATCATCTCTTGGAGTCTGCTTAATATTTCCTTTATTTATAGCAGGTTTTTAAGCTACCTGTGATGAGGAATTAGGACATAGACTTTACTGACATCATACATTTCTTCTATAGGAAAAGGACAGTTATATAAACCTATTAACTGGGAAAAAATAATTGCCCTAAAAACTGAGAAAGTTCCTTTTTGTTCGGGTTTTTTTTTTTTCTTTCCAGAAAAGAACAATTCTATATCAAAATTAGGTTGTGGGGTTGGGGTTTTTTTGTTGTTTTTTTTTGTTCTAGACGAATTGGTACTTGTAAAAGACAATATTTCATTTTGTTGGGTTTTTTACTGTGACCAATTTGTGGAAATGCATTTAAAATCTTAGATAATACAGTGAAATTTTCAGAGAATATCTTGCAAGCTTTTGTCAAAAGCTCCTAGGAGGCACAGCATTAATGTCAGGAATCATGTTTTAAAATAGTTTTAAGAGCTTCAGTAATAATTTTAAAATCAAAGAATTATACATATGACAGAAAAAAGTTCTCAAGTATCTCTGTCTTTTTTATTTAGATTAGCACCACTGATGACTTTTGAACAATGATGTATATTAATGTTATCAGCTGAGTCACATTGAAGCACTCCAACTTCTATCAGGAATCAAAAGGGTTACATCAGCATGTGGGCTTATTTCTGAATTATTTTACTGTACTTGCTTGAAATCAGACTGGTTTATTTCAAAGGTGGTGTATGAAAATATTTAATTCATAAACTAGTTATTCACAGAAGAGTACTTAATATTAAACAGGCTTATGGAAAAAGCAGTCTAAATCTCTAATTCATTCTTACTATTTTCAGTATCTAAAAAAAGGCACGAAATGGCTTGTTCATGAAATCCAGATTTTAAAATGTGAAAGGATGAATGAACATGCATGAAATTTTACAAAAACAGGGAAAAGAGATGAAAAAAGGCAAGGCAAGAAAGTATGTGTGTATGTATATTCACACACAGAAAAATGTATGATATGATGTCATATAATGTATCACATCATATCATGTCCTATCATATGTCATATCATAGTTTATGCTTCATATATATTTATGTTTATGTATGAAGCATAAAGTAAGAGATGTAGACAGACACAAAAGTGTTCAGGCAATATATATCCATATTTTTAGGAAAGCTAAGAAAATCAGAAGAAAGCTGTCGTCATGAAAGTGAGGAAAGGGAATCTTGAATGTGAAATATGATACACTATAAATGAAGTTATGGAGGTG
Organism: Porphyrio hochstetteri; assembly: GCA_020800305.1. NCBI lineage: Eukaryota > Metazoa > Chordata > Aves > Gruiformes > Rallidae > Porphyrio > Porphyrio hochstetteri. Next base: position 19,241,739 of record CM036906.1, on the reverse strand, counting down.
ATGACAGATGCATTTGCAATTGTTGATGTGAGATGAGAAGGAAATGGCAGATAAGGATTCATATCAAATGATGGAAGGACAGAGTAAAATTATGCTTTCTCTTATCTATAATTAACCTAATAGCGTTCACAAAAGCCCCAAAAAATTGTAAAGAAGTTACAAAAAAATAATGGACATTACAAAATCTGTTACTGAGTCATACAAGGACCCCGATGACTTCATAAATGACTAGTGTTTGCCTTATATGTCAAGTCCAAATGCACATCCTCTGGAATCTCTACTGTTTGAGAAGAAAGTTAAATTACTGTGTGGAGTTTCTTGACAATTCCAGAGGGAAAGGAAGATACAGGGTTGGGTTTTTTTTAGAAAATAGCAGAATAATTCAAAGTGTTGGCTTCGAGATAATTTAATTACCTGGTAAGATACAGTGAGAGGTAGGACATCATGACACATATGGTAGAAGTTTGCCCCACCTTATTCTGAGTAGCTACTTGAGTGTTTATAAGCTAAACTATCTCAGGGCAGGAGGGGAGGGGTAAACTTGAAGTTAGATCCCATCACTTAGAACATTACAGTTGTCTTTTTGTTTCTTTAGTGACTATAAAGAAGATCTAGGTGACAGATGAAGGTGTAGTAGCTCATGACAAGGAGGTAATATTTTTTGAACTGTATACTAGTGATCTTTATTTAATACATAGTGATATGTAGCATCTCCTGAACAGGTTGGCCTACATTTGATTAAAAACCTAGAAAGACTGAGAACATTAAGAACAAAATTAATTTAGGTCAGAATGGTCATAGAATGAATGCTCATCATTCTTGTGTTAAGAAGAAAAAGTAACATCAAAATGCAGTGTATGAAAGAAATATTCTAATTTACATGATTTTAGTAGAAATATAGAAACAGAAATATTTTCTACTGCATCATAGTGTATTAAATTAAAATAACAAGTCTGAGAATATCTAAAACATCCTAAGAAATAGATCAAAAGTTGTAAAGAAGTCTCACAATACTGTTAATTTTTAATATTTTTAATGAACAGTATTGAAAATAACCATGCAAAATGTCCTACTGCAAGAAAGCTTGGGTATGCTTTAAAAAATGAACTTGGTTAAATCAGCGTGCTGCGTAATGAATCTCAAATGCAAAAAAGATTCTTTGAAAAAACAAAACCTAGGACAGGTATAATTTCACATAAACTGGATCAGAAAAGCTAATGCATGAATGAAAGAGGTTACAGAAGCAATCATTCTGTAAGAATGTTAATATCAGGATGGAGATTATGAAAGTGGTAATAATGCAAAAAAAAAAAAAGTAAATTATATCATATAAATTGGTGAACATAGATCAGGTGGTAATTATAATGAGAAAGATAAAATATTAGTCAGGAACAAGCAATCTTAAAAATTACTTAAGTAATTTGCACATTTTCATTTTGTAGGTTAATTTAACATAAAGATACTTAGACCTTGGGTAATAAAATCTCAGAGCCAAACCCAATTGTCTCTTGAGAACTCATGGAACCTTGGTGAGATATTGAACATCTGGAAATAGCTCTCTGGTCCCTATTTTTATAAAGTCAGAAAGGAGAAATAAGTAAATATAGATATACCTGGTTTATATCAGTTCCTGGAAAAATATTGAAACAAACAATCAAGCCAGATGGGGGTTTTTTTTGTTGTTTTTGTTTTTTTAATTTTCTGTTCCTGCATGTGTAGCATGAATAATAATCATAGCAAAAAAATTCACGAGATGAGACATCTGGTGCTAAGGATAGAACAGTACTGCGCTAGATTGGCAAGGCTCTACAACCTCCACCATGACTGTTAAAAACAGAGTAGAAGGAATATCTGCCAAAAATTACTATTTAAACAGAGAGATTTAGATATCTTCACAAGCTCCCTTCCAACCCAAAAATTCTGAGTTGAGTAAATAGACAGAAAAATGTTCCAGTAACAGTAAAGACCCATTCAGAATCACCTCTATATAATAACACAAGTAACATCTATGTAGAAAATAAAATTAGCTTATTCATCTAATTTATGTAACTTTTAAAATGGAGTAGCAGCTGACAGAAGTAACATTAATTCTCCCTCCCTTGATTCAAAGAACATTAAATTTACATTTAATAGAAAATTCTTCAGTGCAGTCTTTATAGCAGTTTAAACTGCTTATATTACGGCAAAACAAAAAAAATGCACAACTTTCCATAAATAATCAGAATTCTAACACTGCAGCTTACATTAGGTGCCAAATTATTTAATTTCTACATGGTTGAAATTCTTTTTATCTTGATTACTTGGCTTCATAATCCATTACCCCACACTGTCTCAAAAATAATTTATCATGATTTTACCAAAATTTTCATAGATTGCACTCCATATATTAGATAAAAAACTTTGGTTTCTTTGGTACAAGTTCAGAAAACAACTTTTTCTTAATGATAATAAAACAATGTCTTAATAATTGCTTTTAACAGACTTTCCACTGCATTTATGGTTTTTGCATTGTTCATAATATATATGAAATATATTCATATTCATATTGCTCAAATAGAAAGGAGAAGTAGTTAAGGAACACGTCACAGATTCCCTGGATTTAACACCAGAGGGAATCATGCTCTAGATGATTCTGCTATGGCAGGAGGATTGGGCTAGATGATCTCCAGAGGTCCCTTCCAACCCCAATCATTCTGTGATTCTGTGATTGTAGCCTGGACTATTTCCTCTAGTTAATCTGTATGAAGCTGAACTGTAGAGTCTTGAGTTTCTTTTTCTACCCACACCCACAAAAGGAGTCGTAAGGAAACTTCACTGATGTTAACTTTATATGATGAAGCTTAATGTAGTCATCTTGTACAGTGAAAGGAAAGAAATCCAACTCTCAAAAGATGTTCTGAGGAAGTATAGACATTAGCTTTCCTGCATTAAAGGTGGCATTTGCCAATACAATGAACACTTTACATTGTGGTACAATGAAGACAAGGAGAGTTGTCCTTGCTAGTTTCTTTCCTCAATGACAACCACATATATATATAAACCCATTTGTGTGAGCATGGGTATGAACTCTCTCTCTGAAAGCTGCAAAAATATTGGGCACTAGAATTATAATGCAATGGTGGAAGACCATTTATATTCTTGGCCTCTAAAATAAGCCATAGGAACTGGAAACTGTCCAGAAATTACTGAAAGAGAATGTAAAACTGTCACTGATGTACAGAACAAGGCAAGGATATTTCAAGGAGATAATTTTTAAAAAGTAAATAAAAACGGGAAGTAATTTAGAAAAGAACTCCTTGTTTGCAGAGAAATTACCTAAAGAAGTTTTCATTTTGCTTGGGGATGTGATGCAAAAAATGTCACAATAGACAAGATGTTGATATGGGCAACATAAAGACTGTAGGCAATCAATTTTCCTGCTTCTTAAAAGAAGTTTTGAAACATCTTGACCACTTAAGAAGCTGGTGATATTTTTTATCTACAGCTTTTTCCCAGCGACTACTATATTTCTTTATGTTTGACCTTTTCTATTATTTATTTTATTATGCTGAACTTTTGTACTTTCTTGTATTTTCTTTATTCTGTGTCATATTGGATTAGAGATTAAAAAGTATATTCTGCTTCATGTCACATTATCTGTAGGATCTATTGATTTCCATATGAACTTCCAAATTCTATTTGATTTTATTTTACTTGGTTATATGATCTGTAATGTATTTTAATTAATATTATAACAGTAATATTATAATATGTATTTCTTAAAATACCGTGTAGAGTTTTGAATTGTTGCATACATGTTTGTTTTTTCTTCTAAGTACCTGACACGACTGGCTCCTGAATAATTATGTAAGTTAATAAATAATATTAATGTTTTTAATATATTATATCGATTGATTACACACATATGTTTAACATTAAAATATTAATGAAATACATATTTGTACCTGAATATATGCAGAAAGTTCAGAGAGAATTATAGTTGCATCTTCATTTTTCAGCTAACAGATTAGGAATGCTCTTTGAATATGCCATTTTTCTTCTACCACAAGAAACATAAAAGAAAAATATGTACAATCTATGATTGACATCTGTGTACTAAATATGAGCATGTCTAATTAATACAATTAAATTACAACATTTATAGTGTTAGCATTTTATTCAACACATGAGTGAAAGTGAAATTAGTTCCAGTTCTACCAGTCCATTTACTAACTGCAAAATCATAAGAACAGAAAGACTTCACAACAATCATTCATCCTGTGGAACAAGTTGTTGAGCTGAAGTTATCTGACTGGTGCTGAAAGACACACAGAGTCCAAACTGAAGATCAGTTAATTTCCTAACAAATATATACTTTAAGTGGAGAAGCTCTCTCTCTTATACTGTTGGGAACATTTGTCTCTTCCATATGCATTGGGAAGATAAGTAGCCTCCAAGAGGAAGAGAATACTTCCTAGTCCTTACATTTTAGTATCCTGAAATAGATTTGTGGGAACTTAAGTCCACTGACAGAAATTAGAGCAGAAATTACTTTTTCCTTGGACTTTTGACAAAATCACTATTGTCTGGAGAGAGATGTTTCTAATCACACACATATATACAGCATACATGTATAAACATAGATGTATGCAAAATATGCCTAGTATATGCTAGAAATGCATATGCTCATACATACATACATGACAATAAATCACTCTTAAAATTCATAAATCATGGTGACTTTCCCTATAGGCTATTACAAGTACTGCCATATTGAAGCCTTAGGAGAAGGTTCATCTATACTCTTCCCTTTGTCAGCTTTTAATAGATCTAATTGCCTAATTATCTGCTCCAGTGCAATGGTGGAGTGTTGTAATGTTTCTCTTCTCCCCCGGGGAATGTGCACAGTCTCTGGGAAGTTGCCATCTGCTTCCATTTAGAATACTGGTGAATCACTCATTTAAGCACTGAGGGTTGCCAACTTCATCTGTCACTGAGCTTCGTTCAGAAAGGATTGACTGTTTTATTATTATGATTCCTGTTACATGTAAAGAACATCCTGTTAGGAAGACCAGTTTATCATCAGAAATGAAAAGATGTATTTTTTACTGAAAACGACCATGATACTGACAACATGCAGGTATAAAGGAGCTGAAGTCAGACATTTAAAAATTGTTTTCACATTGGTGGCCTGGCTTGATCAGTTTATGGAATATATATTCTGAAATGTTTCAATTATCATGCGCAGCAGACACTAAAAACAAACCAAATCACCATTCCCTGGAAAGTAACCATTTCTGGTCAGTTTACAGTGTGTAGTTTAACTCTGTTCAGTAACTCACCTCAATTACTACTTATAAAATGTAGGCGAACTTGCATGCTCTAACAGCCCATATTATTTGACCATTATTTAATGGAGCAACTGAAACTAGAGCTGGTGCAACCAGTTCACACTTCTTCCAAGAGTTCTCTATTCCATTGTCTTGGTCTGGGTTACTTGCAGACATGAAACTGTTGTATATGTAATATATTTTCTAAATGTTTAGCAGTAGAAATAATGAGAAACACTTTCTCTGAAGACATATCTGTGCATGTAGTCAGATAATCAGAATAAATGCAGGTACTGGTTGAATTTTTTCCAGTGTTCTCAATAGTGAGAATGAGGTCCTGCATCATGTAGCAATTTTGTAACAGAGAGACATAACAGAAAAATCAAGCAATCTTTGACTGAGGAGGTAGTTCTAGTAAAGAAAAGCTTGACTGAGGACAGTTTCTGATTTTCTAGTCAAGATTTTAGTCTGTATAAGCTTTTCCAACATAAGTTCTAATTGCCAGTTCCCTCTCTCAGTTTTAGTTCTTTGAAGCATTTATAATCTGACTTTGCAATTTATTTGGATTCTTCCCCACTCAGTGGCAATGCACAGCCTCAACTGTTGTCTGTTTTCAAGACCTGATTTCTCTGGGACACATTCTACACAACCAAACCATTGACCCATGGCCTCTACTTAACTGAGATAAGTTTGAGAAGTAACTTGCTACTTTGTTTACCTGGGGGTACATTTATGAAATAAGATGTAAAATGTGGTGGGAAATATTGTCTTAATTTTATATATGCTTAGATACCAAGGCAATGGGAATACCAGACCTCATAGTTACAAAATAATTTACCATCTTGATATATCATATATTCTTTCACACAGCTTCCCTAAAAATGAAAATAAAAACTGCAACAAGAAAGCAAATTCAATGCCTACAGGCCATATTTTATTCTAGCTTACATATGAATTCCATGCCAGTAGATTAGTTTTCTTTTAGTTATTTTCAAAACTTATGTGGAAGTGATTAATTGTATAATCATGTTACTGCAGCACCAAAGCCCTCTAATATGGAGTAATTTTAGGTTGTTAATATTTCCCCTAAAGACACATTAATATCTTTGTTGAAACCATAGAGTCTGTATCCTTATTATACCACAGCGTGTCTCTCATTACTAAGATTAAAAATGTAAAATAATTGCTAACTGTAACCACTTTGAAATTGATGTCCAATTGCTATATGCAGCATTCACGTGAAAGTATTTACCTAGTGAGATTTTAAATTAATATACAGAAAGCAGTAAAGGTTCCTTAACAAAAGGGTAGAAGTTTCTACCATCAAGATGGAGTTGATGTTTTGATTGTGTACCATTGTCATGTTCTTTTTCTTCAAATCCTGACAGAGATGATTTGCACAGTTAAAAAAAATTGAAGGAGAAAGATAAGGAGGGGATGGAAAAAAGTAGTTAATTAAAGCAACTTACAGGATAAAAGAAACATATACCCTCATATGCTCTGAAACAAAACATATTGTTAAATAATTACATCCTCCTCTTGTCCTCCACCCCCAGAACATCTGAACCATAACTATCAGTATATAATGCAATTTTAATGAAATTTTAAACTGATTTTTTTTTCTTGGATCTTCTTTTGTAGTACTTGTGTTCCATAGCTGCAAATCAACACATTCAGAGAAAGAAGAATATAATATAAATTTGTCCTACCCTGAAATAAAATCATAATTGCACTCAGATCTGTAGACTTCCCATCCCGATTTCCCTGCAGACTACAATTGCCCCAGACTTGACAGTTTCCTGTTTACAAATGCTTTTACATTTATATTGTTCATTTACTTCCTGGTCTCAATTTTGACTCGTAATTTCCAGGGATGGGTTTACCACAACAATGGGGTTGTGTGGCACCCTTCGTTACAGTTGCAACTACTTCAGATCTGTACACATTAGGATACTTTATGAGATTAACTGTAATGATTTAAACATTTACATTGAAAAAAAAACCAAAACAACTATTAGTTAACATTAAAGTTTGTGGTTTTTTCAATTGTCATTGTTTCTTTGTAGCAGATTTTGTTCAAAACCTGCAGATTTCGTACTCGGCATTGGTGAGGCCGCACCTTGAGTACTGTGTCCAGTTCTGGGCTCCTCACCATAAGAAGGACATGAAGGTCCTGGAGCGAGTCCAGAGAAGGGCAACCAGGCTAGTGAAGGGGCTGGAGGGCAAATCCTATGAGGAGCGGCTGAGGGAGCAGGGATTGTTCAGACTGGAGAAGAGGAAGCTGAGGCGAGACCTTATCACTCCCTACAACTACATGACAGAAGGTTGTAGAGAGGTGGGTGATAGTCTCTTCAGCCAAGTGATGGGAGATAGGACAAGGGGAAATGACACAAAGATGTGCCAGGGTAGGTTCAGATTAGATGTTAGAAAAAATAATTTCTCTGAAAGAATTGTTAGGGCCTGGAACAGGCTGCCCAGGGTGGTGGTTCAAAAGAGGGTAGATCAAGAACTTAGGGATATGGTTTAGCATATTAAGGGAACAGTTGGACTTGATGATCTTAAAGGTCTTTTCCAACCTTGTGACTCTGTGATTCTTATCCTATTTCATTGCATCCTCAGTGGTTTTTTTTGAAAAATACACTTTTTTGTATTTGGTCATTGTTGTTTCTATTTATTACGTCCCACTTACTCCATCTACATTGAAGGACCATGGTTTCCAAAGCTGTGTTCGTACATCAGAAGTATTCTTGCTATCACTACCAAGACTGCTGTCACCTAGTCCTAATATTCTAAAGCCTAAAAATTTAGGAATCCTCAACAGTTATATCTCTACATTGTCTACTTCCCCAGTCTAAGAAACTTGGTAGCTGACTTCTGTCTAATCCCATTAGGGTCCAGAAGATTGTTACAGCATCACTTGGGGCCCCAATTCAATGATCTTTCACTAAATTGCCTACCATATATAGACAGGACCAGATCTTCACATAGGGAATCTTACCACCTTCAATTTAAATTCATGGTCATTGTGGTAGCAGGTACTTTTGCCCTTTATCGATAAGAGTAAATGGATAAAACTTAGAAATAGCTCTGAAGTCAGGGTCAAGTCATTCACCTTCCCAAACAATTCCTTTACTAAGAGTCAGTAAAAACATTCTCTTTCACTTACTGAATCCATTAATACCTATTTCTTTCTAAATGGTGTCATAGTTTAAACATGAGGGGTTGAGAGTTTCTTGTTTCCTCCTTCACTGTTTCCAGTCCAGTCCCTGATATGGCCTGATATTTAAAGATCTCCCAGGAGGTATGAAATGAGGCTTGCATCCAGGTGTCCTATTTATAGGGGAAGTGTGCTATCTGCTAAGACATTTGAGTCCTTCAAAGGAATTAGTGTCATCTTATGGTAGTTTAACTAAGGTGATAACTGCTACAGCAGGGTGGGAATTGAGTCAATTTTAATGAGTTCATAGATCAATGCACAAGTCTATGTATAATTATCTTTGGAAACACCACTGATTTCATGAATCACCCTGGTGTTGCTGCTATTTTTTGATGCATCCTTCACTTCACATTTTTTTTTTTTTTTACAAATGTATTTCCTTCAATTTGAAGTTCTATTACACCAATTTGTTTTCAAGAGATTGAAAGAATTGGTCAGTCAACTGAAATTAACTATGCATTCCTGAAATACTTTTATTAAATAAATCTAAGGAAAGAATTACATTAATAAGCACAAATTAATATTTTAATTAAATATTTAATAGTAAAGGTGTTTTAATATTTATTTTAATATTAGATATTAAAGATATATCACTTTCACATATTTTCCTCCAAGGCTACAACCCATCTCTAGTTGCTTGAGCAGACCATCTCACTCAGCTGTGTGCACACACAGACCTGGCTAGGGCACCCTTGGTCTGATAATTTATCCCCTTGTACTGCCACCCTTTGAGTCACACAGCTGCTCCCACACCTGGAGATTATGCCTTATAGACCCACATATACTCCTGGCTCCCAGGCCACTTCACTTCCTGTGGTGGTTTAGGCCTAGCTGCAGTCCAGACACCCACCAAAGTCAGTCTATCATTCCCATTTTAAGTTGGACAGGGGAGAAAATATACATTGAGAGGTTTAGGAGTCAAGATAAGGACAGGGAGAGATCATCCTGTAATCAGCGACACGGGCAAAACAGACTCAACACAGAGTGAAGGAAAGCAAACTAATTTATTACACTAGACTACACACACAGCGAAACCAGAGCTGGATAATGAGAAGCACGACCAGATCCTAAAGCACCTTCCCCCCAACCCTCACTTCTTAGCAGACTTCACTTGAGTCATGATTTTGCTCCCTTCTCCCCCCCATTTTGGCACAGGGTGGGGCAGGGACTAGGGAAATGGAGTTCTCGGTAGCACCTTCCCCTCAATCCTCCCTTCATAGCAAACTTCTCTTTAGGCATGATTTCACTCCCTTCTTCCCCACATTGTCACACAGGGAGGGGCAGAGACTGGGAAAAATGGAGGCTTTGGTCAGTTACTTGCAAGTTGGTTTCCTTCTTGGCCAGGGGGTCATTCATTCCACACATGCTTCCCCTGCTGCACCGTGGGGTCCCACCCATGGGAGACAGTCCTTCACAAACTTCTCCAATGTGAGTTCTTTCCCACAGGGCTTCAGCTCTTCACCAGCTGCCCGAGCATGGGTCACTGCTACAGCGGGCAGTCATAAATTACAACGTCTCTCAGTCTCTCAGTCCCAGTCCTCCACAGGGACAACAAGCCTCCCCGCCCCGCAAACCTGCTCAGGCACAAATCTCTCCCTTGCTCATCTCTGTGTCTCTGTCTCTTTCCATGGCCTGCAAGTGCTGGCAGGGGCTTGCTCCAATGCGGGTCACAGCAACTCCGGCATGTCTCCACCTGCTCCAGTGTGGGGCCTCTTCATGGGCTGCAGGTGGAGTCTCAGCCTTTTGCATGGGCTGCAGGGGGACACCTGCCCCACCATGGGTTTCTCCACAACATCTTCCGATGTTTATTTTCTGGAGCCTGCAGAGTGTTTCTAGCTGCTTCCCACAGCAGACGAAGCCCCCTGTTCTCTGCCAGTACCCAGCTATGCAGAACTGCAACACTTGCTCACCAGCTGGTCCAGCTTGATCATTGCTACTGATCATACACTCACTTGCTTGAGTTGCTGTCACCACAGATTACAAACACACACAGACATACATGCACATGGAATAAAAGGACAGACTGAATGGGGCTTTGGGCAACCTGGTCTAGTGGAGTGTATCCCTACCCCTGGCAAGGATGTTGAACTAGGTCATCTTTAAAGTCCTGTCCAACCCAAAACCATTTTATGATTCTATCAGATCATTGTGGTTGGAAAAGAGCTTCAAGATCAAGTCCAACTGTCACCCCTATACCACTGTAATGTCTAAACCATCTCCTGAAGTGCCACATATACCTGGACATCTACCTGCCCATGGGAGGCATGATCTGTGTAGTCCTTCACAACTGAAACCATTCAACAAAGATGGAATATTTATAATTCAGTATTTAAATTAATAATAAAGTTACCTACCTTTTTAGAAGATAAGAATATAATACTGTAAAAATGATTGTAAAAAAGCCCAACAAATTTTTCCATTAAAAGATTTCTTAGATTAAGGTTAAGCATTATTCAAGCTGTTCTGCTTATAAAGTCTGTGGAGATCTTCTTTAACATTTTATTTTAGTGAAAGTACAAGTTAATTAACATATCAACATCCTACTGCAGACTGGGATTTTCTGTGATATTTAATACAAATCTCATACTTGAACTTTTCTAATTATTTTAATTAGCTTTGCCTTTTGTCCCACTTCATCTGACAGAAAGTGGATGATGTTAAAAACAGTGTTACAGCTGTTCCTTATATTATGAATGCAAATTACAATGAAAATGCTGATTTGCTATTATTCCTATTAGAAATAGTAATTCTCAGACTGAACTGGAAAGGTGGATGTAGAATGGCAGAAAAGCAGAAACATTTTATTGAAATTTATATTCGTGCTCTTTAAAAGTAGGATGCAAGTTCTCCAGGATGCCAGTTATAATTTAGAAAGGTAAAAATTATGTTTCATGCTATTCCACCAAAACATAGTCATTAAAGTAATGGACCTGTAGGATAGTGTCCCAAGCAACAGGAACACGCCAGAAAGCAATCCTCAAAGAAGAACTAGATGAAATTCATAGTCTTTGGAAAGGAAGACAGAAAGACAATGAAAATCAATTGTCCATAAAGAAAATTCAGTAAAGTATGAACACAAACATTCTTGTAACACTACCATTTGTATTGATGCTAAAACCATCTTCTAGTTATGACAACTAACTGAGGCTATATGTAAAGTACCAGCATGAGCTCTAAGTTCACTTTCTGAATAGTTTCTGCAGACTCCAGAGACAGTTCTGAAGACCAAGTTAATCCTTGACACAAAACATGAAGAGTGACATAAATAGAACTACCAAAACACAGAAGTTAAAAGATTAAAATATAATATAGGCAGTGTGAAAATAAAACAACCCACTTCTATTTTGCAACTTTTTTTCAGGTGCTGCACACTTTTAGAAGTGAATATATCTTTATATGTAAGACTTCATACTACGAATAGCCTCATATATTCTGAATTCTGCCTTCAGACAACACAGGTCCTGGTTCAAAGGAGAGTAAGAGTTAGCAACATGATCTAGTTGATGGTGTCCCTGTTCAATGCAGGAGGGTTTGACTAGATGATCTTCAAAGGTGCCTTCCAATACAAACTATATTTCTAAGAAGGTAAGCAGAGAAGAAAGGAATATGAAAGAAGGACCAGAGACTGATGGAACTTCACAATTTTTTGGAATGTATCTGTTGATCATCCTGTGTTCTGATACACTCTTAAAGGAAAAGAAAAAAAGCAAGGAGGAAGGAACTAAATATTGGCATAATTTTAAATTTAGATCTGATAAATGTTTATTAATGTTCCTTGCTTAACAGTATTTTGCATTTAGTGTGAATCTTCTGGCCCTTCACACTTTGAGAGATGCAAGATTCAGGCATCACCCTCTATTATGGAGAGCAACTAAGTAGAGACAAAAGGTTATGACAACACTGTTATCATTATAAATGGCTATTCTCTGTACTCCAGAGTTGAATTTTAGTCTACTCAGCCTTTCTTTGATGCTACTTGTTTTACTGCAGTTCATACGTTTTTTGCTAATGTATAATTTTCTATAGATGTTAAGAAATCTACACTGTGTAAAAATAACCAAAAACAGAAGTAGGGAGGGCATTCCAGGTCATCTATTAGTATTTAATATAAGTGTTTGGTGGAATTTAAGTATATTGAAATGGCAAATGGGATTTAAAATATTAAGTTATCATATAAAAAGAATTTGGGGGTTTTGAGATTTTTTGGAAGATCATTAATAAAAAGGATGTTATAAAAATAATAATAAACATATATTTATGAAGGAATGCAAGAATAAACAAAAAATCTCTGAATTATGTAAATTATGTTTGAAAATCACTACCACATATGGCAAGACTGCCTTTCTTTATGAATATCAGTTCTGAGGCTGACTATTCTGTAAGTCTGTTTTAATTACTAATATTAGTTAACCTGTTTCTAATCAACTGAGCATTTCTAAGATGGGACTTTACCTAATTCTTTTAAAATAGATCAATACTATATCAAGTATATTTTTACACTGAACTGTTAACTCACTGTTTTTTTGATGTCCAGATAAAGGATTATCCAGTAGTGATCTTTATGTGTCTAATGAAGGTCCTGTGAGAAAACAGTTTTCAAACAAATTGCAATCTGCAATATCTTTGTCTGAAAAAGGAAAGCTCAGTTTTCTGCTCCATCAGGGTCATGTGCTGCATTCATCATTTCAGTATCTTACTCTAACCTAGAGTACATAGATATTAAAAAAAAAAAAATCACTTTGGCTTTCCACAAAAAGAATTCCTACACTGGTGGCACACAGCCAGAACATGCTGTTCTCTGAAATACAAATCTTAGAAATCTAAAATCCCTAATTAAAATATACATATATGTGTATGTTTTTATTTAGGGAAACAAAAAATATCAGTAGTTAACAAAGATCTTGGAAAATAAAGAAAAAATAGAAAATTAAGATTAATTAGATTTTACTTTTCTTACCTCAGTAACATGAGTGACAGGTTTAGAACAGCCACAAACAAAAAGGCTTCAGTTTGACAAACATTTCAGAACACAACATTTAACGCTGGAAATTTTTTTGTCTGTCATTTACACTATTTTTTTTCCCTTTAATGATGGAGCCAGAGATTTATGAGACTCAGCAGCACCATTTTAATAACAGGGTATATGTATATAGCTGTAAGTAGGTCAAGAGGAGGTCCTTTGCAACTTTTACATATCTTCTGGGATATACCTTAGCTTTGATCCTGCCATCTAATCTGCATAGAAACACATGTGCAGTTTCGTGCAACTGAGAGGTATCCTGACTGGAAATAAAGCTCTCCCAGCTGCTTTAATTGCAGGGTTGGTGTTACAATGAGGTTGCATTAAAGGTCACATTATGAGGCCACAGCAAGCAGACCAGGCTTTACCATCACTTCAGAAGTCCCAATGAAGTTTCACTAATGATTTCTTTAAATATAATCCTGCGTTATTATCTATGTGTAAAATTATTCTTAGTAAGCAATGGGATTGCTCCATTTCTCTTCAGTTTAGCAAGGTATTCCTTTGCCATAGTTGTTTAAGAAGAATGATTGCACTATAAATTCTCTTTATTATTCATTGCATTAAGGGAAAGCTCTGCCTTTTTTTTTTGTAAGATATGTTCTGGTTTATTTTATTTCATCAGTGGTCATTCTGATAATTTTAATTAAAGAATAAATTCTTTTTAACATATGGTGAGATGAAAGTTAAGATTAATTGATCCAAGAGGTAAATATTGGCCAAGATTGCTTTTTCAGGGATCTGCTTCTTCAGACATAGCATGACTATTTTGTGTGTACATATCTACTTGCCTATAGCTGTTGAATCTGCTTTGGTTTTGCTATCTTACCAAAGCCAGAGTGTGACACATTTTTGAATAAACAGAAAACAAAATCTTATTTTATTTCTATCTGAATTTAATTTAAAATTCTTCATTAATCCTGACGCGGTGATTTTTTTTCCCTTTTGAAGCTCAATAATTTCTTGCAATGTTAGGAAAGACATTGTATTTTTATTATTGTATTTAGCTGGAAAAAAAAAAAAGATGTATTCATTAGTCTGCATACTCGTATATTCACAGAATAACAGAATCACAAGGTTGGAAAAGACCTTTAAGATCATCAAGTCCATTGATATACCTTTATATAATATCAGTGCTTGAGTGACACATCTAATCATAGTTTTCTCCTGTTCAAGATCTGTTCAATGTTTCTTGCATATAACCATCATCACTGGAGAAGAAACACCAAAAAAAGCTTTCTACCAACTATACACCTACCAGAGAACTTGTACCACTTAACGTAGGAGGTCATGTGACTTAATTTGCTAATTTTGAAGCAATTACAAATAAGGAGAAAATTAGGACTTGATTTTCATTACTAATGCAAAAATACTTTTCAACTATATTTTTGGTACTGTACTTTTTGCACATTCTGTCAGAATATAAAAAAAACCCCAGTGCACGCTGGAGAATGATGAAGATGGTTATATAAATTATTCAGGCACAAATTAAAGCTGGTGCCTTTTTTGGTGTTTGTGTGGGTTTTTTTTTTTTTTTAAATCTATATAGCTACAAAGACTTGAAGTTTCCAGAAGCATTGATATCCTCATTCAACTGCTAAAATGGCATTTTGACAAAATGGAAAAGTTCTATAAAGTTTAATTTAACCTTAAATAATAAATATTGATGATAAAATTAAATTTTCTTACTGAGGAATAAGGACAAATACATAGGATTCTCCCACACTAGATGAGTGGCAACTCAATTCTGAGATTGTCCTGTATTGATGAATCACACTTACATGCTCATATTTTATTCTAGACACTCCAAAGACTGAAAGAGTTGATGTTTTATTGTTCTGCAGGATGGAAGTAGGGTAAAATGCATCTTCTGTATTTAGTTTGTATTTTCTGTTAGGATTTCTTGGCTACAAAAGTACTTTGTGACTAGAAAGATTGTGAGAGATTAATTGCTACTGAGAATAAAAATATAGGAGAACAATTATGTGAGTTACTGCTGTTGTTATTTCAACATCTTCTGTGAAGCCTTTTTTCCAAACTACTAATGTGGGTGGATCCTACTGTGGAAGACTGAAAAGTTACAAATATAAGAATAATAAGCTCAAAGAATAATAAGCAATAGAAAAGACCAATAAAATTGTTCTCTTCAATTTCAGTACAAAATCTTCTGAAAATCAGAGGTTAGCTTAATAGAAATATACAAGTACTTCGCTGATCAAAAGTACAAAGGACAAAGATGTCTGCACTTATGCAAAGAGGAAAAAATGATAGAAGATGGAGATAACTTCAGTCAATGTATTTTAATGCTGTTTTCTTATAAAGACAACTAACAGATAGGGTTTCCCTTTGATATATTCTACATATTTTTAATTATTTTTAACAATAATGAAAAAAGTAAAGCACACAACTACATACCAATCACAATATATGGATGACAAGCTTCAAAAGAATAAGCAGCACAGCACCACTGAAGTAACAAAGCTGCTTCTTCACAGACATTCTAGATTCAGTTTAAGCCTTAATGCCTCTCAGAGGCAGAGCAGAATCTCCCATGCAAACTTGGAGTTACAACTCTTTCAATGTCAATCTTTTTCTAGCAGCTGAAAAGATGGAACCTCTCAACAGAAGAATAAGGTAATGCAGCTGAAAAATATTTGCATTCATATTCAATAACTTGGTTTTTAGTTGTTTTGTAAAATGTACATGATGTTTTGTTTTATGGGTCTTGACACTGACAACTGCAAACTGACAATATATTCAGTGTGCAGTTACAGCAGCTCCTAGTGCAGTGTGTGTTAACAGGCAACTCAGGTGCCAACATCTCACTGAAAAAAGGCTTAGAGAAAATGGGGACTAATTGAACTTTGCTCTCCTTGACGGTTGGCTGGTCAGGCTAATCAAAGCTCGCCACACTTGAGAAAAGCCTAGGAAACTGCTCAAGCCCCACGCTTCCTTGCTAAGCATCCAACCATGGAAGGAAAGTAGCTCTGATACAAACTAAAGTGAGAGAACAGTAAATCACAAACTTCTTTACTCATTCCTTCATTAGAAATTCCTTCATTAGAATTTTTACTCATTCCTTCATGTAGAAATACCCATATCACTTTTCTAAAAACAATCAAAGTACAAGTCTACATTTTACTCCTAGCATGACTTATTTCAGCTACCAAAGAACTTTAAAAAATATGCTGAGGAATGTTATGCAAATTCCTTCAGTTCATTTTGACTAGATTCACCTGAATTTATATCACACAAGATCTTATTTAAAATAGCATAAAAAAATCTTTACCTGGTTTTTTTTGGTATCTGGTACCCAGTTCAAAAGTAATGCCATGCATATAAGACATAGTGTAACAAAAAGCACCATAAGCTTTATGAGAAACTAAGGATTGTATATACGTAGGTCCTTCAGGCTAATTACCACAACACTCAGTATGAGCTGCTGGAGACTTGAGGAGTGGAACAACAAAAGAGGTAGAGAAAAAGGCATAGATCTGACAGAAAGCTGCATGCAATGAAAGTAGACCATGTTGGCAAATATCTATTCAGTTGTCTCTCTTTTTTCTCTCTCTCCTTTCTTTTCCTGTGTTCAAATTTTCTTTGAAGGTCTGTAATAAATCAAAATTTATTTCAGCTTCCAAAACTTAAAGTTTAGTTAGGAGAGAAAATACATTCAAAGTTAATAGATAAGCTAATACGCAACTGTTCTGATGTAACCCCAGCCAGTAACTGAGCACCACACAATTGCTTGCTCATCCTTCCTCACCACAAACGGATGAGGAGGAGAATGGAAAAAAAAAAAAACAACAGCTTGTGGGTTGACATAAAAGCAGTTTAATGGAATAACAAAAAGAGAGAATAGCAATAATAATAATTACAACAATCGCCATCACCACCACAATTAATAATAATAATAATAATAATAATAATAATAACCACCAAATTATGCAAAAATGTAATTCCTCACCACCACATGCAGAAGGAAAAGAAAACCTCAGATGCTCAGTTTATTTCCAAGCAGCAATCCTACCTCTCAGCTAGGTTCCCCAGATACATATAGAGCATTATATAGTATGATATGGAATATCCCTTTTGCCAGTCTGGGTCAGATGTGTGCACCTGGCAGGGCATGAGAAGATGACAATTACTTGACTTAGTGTAGGCACTCCAGCTACCCAGCAAGAACTAAAGACATCAGTGCATTATCAACATTATTCTCATACTAAATTCAAAACAGAGCACTATATGGCCACTAGAAAGAAAATTAACTCTGTTTCACCTGAAACCAGGACAGCAGCAGTGCATCATATTAATAAAGTTCAGAGCAATATCTTACAAGTCCACTACTGAGAAAAAAACAGCATGGTGATAAATGCATTATTTTTCTACAACCAAACAAGTAAGTATCTCAATCCTGATATTTTTATGAACATTTGTTCTCTCCATTTTATGGAAGAGGTAAGCTGAAAAATAAGAAACAAAAGCTGAAGAACTTTTCTGATAGAGATATGTCTAATGAAGTCCTATTGGCCAAATCAGCAGGAAATATAACCTACACCAATTAAGTCAATACAGGAAGGTCTTTGAGTGGACAATCACACCCTTGGTCCTTGTACACTGAGCAAACCAAAATGCTTGTCTCTTCTACAACAAAGTAAAATGTTCTGTGATTATGAACACAAGTTTTCTTCCAGGCTGCCCAGGGAGGTGGTTGAGTCACCTTCCCTGGATGTGTTCAAAAAAACGGTAGATGAGGTACTTAGGGATATGGTTTAGTTTAGGATGCGACGGGTTGGACTTGATGATCTTAAAGGTCTTTTCCAACCTTGTGATTCTGTGATCCTCTAGCATTGAAATGGATTGCACAAAATTACCCATATTCATACTTTGTCTTTTACTCTCCAACACATTGGCCACACTAAAACTGCCTACTGGAAATGTTTTGTTCCCTGTTGGCTTGGTCAAAACTTCTGCCATGGACCATTTTAATAATACAGTCAACTGAATTCCTTAGAGAATTTATATTTAAGAGTCATAATTAAATTGGAATATGTAGATTATACTTACGCTATGCACCTTTAGCTTTTGAAAACAGATACTTTAAAAAGCAGACTTTCTGTTAAGCAATATATTAAGGGAAAGTAAAAGAATTTTTTTTAATGGCAAGTTTATGCAATAATGTCTGAACATGAACTCTAAAAAATCAAGTCCATATTGTTGTTCAGTGGAGTAAATAATGAATTGATAAAGCTATGAAACGTAATAAAGTCTTTTACTGAGCAATAAAACTATTAAAAAAAACCCAAACTATACAAAGCCAAAAAGCGAATTATTGTCCTAATCTCAAGTTCTGTGCATTCAACCTCTAAGATACTAAGAGTATTTGTTCTGGCCCCTGTCATGCGCTTGAATAGCCTAAGCAAATGAGCATAAGTTGAAACAAAAGACAATATAAGAAGAAAGTTTTTCACCATGAGGGAAGTCCAGCATTGGGCCAATCTCCAACATTGGAGGTGATTAAGATTCAAATGACCAAACTTCGAACCTGGTCTGACCTCATGCCTGATCCTGCCTTGAGCAAGGAGCTTGAGGTCTATTCCAACCTGAATCATCATATAAGCCTATGACTTCAACAGTGGACAAAACCATTTAAGTTTTAGAAAATAACACTGAAGGGGTTATCTTCTCCCTGTACTCTGTCCCAGTGCCGCCACATCTGGAGTTCTGTGTTCAGTCTCTCCAGTTCACCAGAGAGACTTCAGTCTCCAGTGGGGGGCTACAAGGATGATTAGTGGTCTGAAGCGTTTCTCATATGAGGAAAGGCTGAGAGAGCTGGGTCTGGTCAGTCTGGAGAAAACTGAGATGTCATCTATATTTATAAATATCTGAAGGGCGGGTGTCAAGATGATAGGGCTAGGTTATTTTCAGTGGTACTCAGTGACAGGACAAGGGGCAATGGGCACAAACTGGAACACAGGAAGAACTGGAACAAGCTGCCCAAAGAGATTGTGGAGTCTCCTTCTCTGGAGATATTGAAAACCGGCCTGTTTATGATCCTGTGCAACTTGCTCTGGGTGATTCATCTTTAGCAGCAGGGTTAGACTGGAACCCTTCTAACCTGTGATTCTGTGATTATTGAATTTATTTAGTTATTTAAAGTTATTTAACTTGATCACACTCTCATAAGCACCCAGAAACATATGCCTAAATAGTTTGTTCAGTGTTCAGACTCCAATGTATATATAGCCAAGTGATGTCTCTGGCCTTCAGTCACTGTGACGTGTACTAAGGTGCTCTGCACCTTGCATCCTTGCAATGAAATGAAGGATAGATGATGGCATCAATCATGTTCTCATCAGATCTCCTTGGTTCTTCAAAAATTCATGATTATATGCTGGGTTTGGATATATCTATTTGTAATTTTCAGTACTTTACAGTCTTTCCATCCTGCCTCGTCAGCTTCTGTCCTTTGTTTCCCAGCTTGTGTGTCCTAAGAAGCTGCACATAGTCATGTTGTAATTTTGTTGACCTGTTAGTCTATTTGGCAGCAATATATGCCATTTTTATAGGCTACTGTAATTTATTCTGGTGCTCCTACATACAGATATTCACATTCATTCTCCAATCACAGAATTTTAAAAAGTAATTCAAGATAACCTTATATAAAGAGTATTTCTTACTTTTGAGATTCATCAGGTATATCACTATTTGACTGGATCTAACAATAATAAATGCCAAATTGGAAAAAAAGTGGAAAGATAGGTCAAGAGCAGTTTGTAAAAAAAAGAAGTCTTAATAAAGTATTCAGAAAAGAAAGGCTAGTACAACTCAGAAAATGAAAATGAGTTTGAAAGAATCAGATGGAACCTCCATAACCCAAGCCATTTTAACAGCAATGTAAATTCACTTAATCATAGTATGACAAAATGAATTACAATGATGGATAGAGCTGGGAATGTTCTTAATTTGGAACTAGAATTTGAAGAAAAAACTAGTTTGATTTGTTCCATATTCTTTTACCATATAATTCTCAGCAATAATAATGTAAGAAGAGAATGTACACAAAAATGAAGAGTTTTCTGAAACCAAAAATTAAGCAAAAATTTACTGTGATTAATGAGAATGAAATTCTCTCTTGGAGCAGAAATTTTGTTCAAATAATGTGCTGAATAGAAGGTTGCTGAAATAATTATGATAAATATACAAGCTTCTTACTGAGATTTATAAAAATACACCCCACAATTTATTTCCAGAAATACTAAAATTGCCTCCAAATTTATTGCAAAAGACAATGAAAGATTTTAATATCTTTCACTAATGAACTCACCTGACATCAGTGAAAGACTAGCTGTTTGAATTATGCCAATTATGATGGAATGTTCTTTAGATTTAATAGCTAATAAAAGTGTGAAGGAGTGTCAGTTCAATAATGTATTTAATATAAAAAATACATAAAATTACTTATAAATTCTTGTTTTAAAATACAGTGTCTTCACAACTC
This sequence comes from Porphyrio hochstetteri, assembly GCA_020800305.1. Lineage (NCBI taxonomy): Eukaryota > Metazoa > Chordata > Aves > Gruiformes > Rallidae > Porphyrio > Porphyrio hochstetteri. The sequence goes on along the minus strand of CM036906.1, from coordinate 19,220,692 downwards.
AAAGTTTTAGGTTATACTTTTTTAAAAAAGTGCTAAAATGAGTTTCATTTAAGCAATAAAATTTAAAAAAATATGAAATTATAAAAAACCAAATTGCCATTATATCTATAGACTTCATTCAAACTTAAGCCAAGTTAAGTCAACTTGTATATGATCTACAATAGTCTTTGAAATTTCAAAGTTTTGTTGTCTTGGCTTCCTGTTACCTTGTGTGGTCACTTTCTGAATTATGATTAGTTAAATTGTATATTCCAGTATAAGTAATTGTCCAAATAACAAAGGAGAATTGTTTATTGTTTTTTAGGATTTTTTAAAAATCCTACATACCCTATGCAAGTTCTATGGGACCTTCACAACAAATAAAGAGATCAGTAGCAAGAAGGGAACTGGGATTTTATTCTTTATCTATACTTGCCTACCAGAATCTGGGGAAAAGTCAGTAATTTGCTGCTATGAAACACAGCTGCAAAATTCTACTTGTAATTACACTGGAGAAAAGATTGAAGTGAAACATTTGTCTTTGAATTATAACATGGTTACTCCCTACTTATATGAAAATTTAGCTTATATTATCACAGAGTAACTGAGTTCAGCAACTTCAACCAATGAAAAATTCAAATAGTTGGCACCCTTTGTCTCAGACAGACATTGTTTGATTTACCATGAACTCTGTAACAATTTTCTAGCCTTAATCTTTCTCTCTTTTTATACAAAATTGATTCTATTGGTACATCTGTTTATATATGACAGTGTATGTGATTAATAGGTTTGGTTTTTGACAAAAAGTACTCTTTAACTTGTTTAAAATGCACAATGACCACAGTCAAAGATGAACCATAATTTCTTGCCTATACAGAGGAAAAATTTCAATTAAAATATAGCTATATGAGATCCCTCTTTGATGTATACTTCATCCTCATAGTTATATAATGAGCCAACTATTGAACTTCTTTCTCATTCACTACTCAGAATGTTGTAGGATTTGAGGAGGTGTTACTTTGTGAGAATGCTATCAAAATTGTTTTTCCTGTGAACTACTATTTTAAGTTATGAAAAGCACAGTACTGTTATAGTGGAAATATATACTGTTATAGTGAAATCAAAGAGTCAAAACTTTTGATGGAGGAATTCCATTTTACACTAAGCTACATAAGCAAGGCATTTGTTCCCAGGAAACTTGGTAATATAGAGTAATGGTATGTAGAGCTAGTATGTTTAACTTAATGGCATAGATATGGGTTATGTTTTCACACTGTCTGCTTGCCAAGCTCCCTGCTTCTCTCTAGGGCTCTGGTTCCTTAATCCTTCCTTCACGTATATGCTCATTTCCCCTCGGATCCCCTCTGGAGCAAAACAAAATCATGTCAGATTTGACAGAATAGCTGCTCCACAGTCTGTCTGAAACACACAGTATGAATGTGTTTTGCATGAATTCTTCCACCTGGCATACCTTTTTATCACTATCTGAGCAGGACTTGCACCTTCAAATACATCAATGTGCCCTCACATGATGCCCCAAGGCAACACATGTTGCTAGTGCCCCCTGACCAAAAGTATCCATTCTATTAGGTGCTTTGAACTGTTAAAAGAAAAGAAACACGTCTCAGAAAAAATTCATGTGCCACTGGCTCTGTTTTAGCCACCAGCCCATTGCTGACAAGGCTAGAAGGGAAACGTAAACCAACATATGCAGCTGACTGCACAGACAGCTCCAGCTCCCTCTCCCAGAATGCTTTCCCTGTGTTGGAAAATAGCCACAGGCATCCTATAATATTATAATGTTATGCTTAGGATCCTCCTAAAACAATATGTAGGAACTGTCCCTACGTGCAAAATAGAAGCTGTGAAATTACTATTTCTAAAAATAAAGAGAGAAAAGGGATTTATCTTTAACCTATGAACCTAGCTGTGAAGGACTTTATTTTGCATAAAATTTTCTGCCATCTGAGGAGATTGTAATAAATGTTCTCCACCTTGCAGGACAGTGCCTTACCAGTCAAGATATACATATTAGTCTAGGTGATGTCATTCTTTACTGCCCATGTTAACTTTCAGACTCATCCCAGACAAAAAAAAAACCTATTCAGAAAAAACCCTAATTTTATGTAAGTTCTTATAGCTAATATGTCATTATGACATACATTTTATAAGGGAAAGTGGTCATAAATGCTTCAGATTTACATTCTGATCAAAACAAGTGTCATGCATATATAAAATATATATTTTCTTTTGTCTACTCATTTTTAAATCTGATTCCAATTGTTAATTTTCCCTGTCAAAGAATTCCAAGCAAATTATATGGAGCATTCTAACAGCAAGTAGAACAATCTCTTAAAAAATAAAAAATTAATAGTTCAGCATTTCTGTGTAGGAGGTGTAACCAAAATATGGATATGAGAAAGAAAAAAGGGGGGAAATGTCTGCTGAATGGTAAGAGCTTTTTTTCACAAGCCTTATTAGTACATGAGGCAAAAAAAGGGATGCTGTTCCTTCCAAGCCTCGTAGTACCTCTATGCCTTTAAAAGATAGTCGTGAAAAGTCCTGGCATTTTTTTTCTCTAAAGATGCTGCTGTTGGAATCTCTTCCACATCACATCTACAATATGGCTGCTCTTTATACATCACAATAGATGATTAAGATATCTATTACCAGCAGGTTCCTCTGAGATGCGTGCGTAAGATAACATTTGTGTACAAAGGTTAAACTACTCACTCTATCACTGATGCAGCTGTGCTTACAAATTTTCATGCCTTGTCTGAAGATGAACATCATAGCAAGGTTATAATTGGATACAGTCTATCTTTTCCAAAAGAAAAACATACACAAGCAGGACTGTAACTACTGCATTTTATATCAGGTCTTTCATGCTAAACAAACACATTTAAAAGCACCTGCAGGCTCACTGCTGGTTTTCATCCCTGTGACAATGCACAGCACAATAGACTAGCCTAAGCAGGACTCTCAGACATTATATGCCTAACAGAAAATGCATTTAATTTCATAATACCCGATAATAAAACAGATGAATCACATACAAATGTATTATGTCATTCGGTGAGTGTTTTTAAAATACTGCTAGGTTTCCCCATAGTTTCTTGACATAAAGAACCTAATAATATGAGATTGTCATGGTTCTAGTTCTGTGAAGATACTTATCTTAACCACCTGAAGGAAGTATGACTCAACTACTGAGAGAGGTTTTCTAGCAATGCCATAAAAAAAATTATTAAAAAAAACCAACCTTGCAAATGAGAACAAAAAAACCCCACCAAACTCTAAGTGTTCCAGATGAACAAAGTGCTGTCCAGGAGGAGTAAAGTCTAAAATAAATACACAAGCCAACAAAAAAACCCCACAACAACAAAACCAAATACATGAATAAAGTTGAGATTCTGAAGGGAAGGGATACCATCCAGAGGGTCTTTAACAGGCTGGGGAGGTGGACCCATGCAAACCACATGAAGTTCAACAAGGTCAAGTGCAAGATCCTGTACATGGGTTGGCAATATCTCAAGCACAACTACAGGCTGGGCAAAGAATAGATTGAGAGCAGCCCTGAGGAGAAGGACTTGAGGGTGTTGGTTAATGAAAAGGTCAACATGAGCCAGCAATGTGTATTTCCAGCCTGGAAAGCCACCCATATTTTGGGCTGCATCAAAAACTGTGTGACCAGCAGGTCAAGGGAGTTGTGTCTATTCCTCTATTCTGCTCTCGTAAGAGTCATTCCACCTACAGTATAGCATCCAGCTCTGGGGTATCCAGTAAAAAAAAGCATGTACCTGTTGGAGTGAATCAAGAAGAAGGCCACAAAAATGAATAGAGTGCTGGAGCCCCTCTCCTAAAGCCAGACTGAGAGAGTTTGGTTTGTTCAGCCTGGAGAAGAGAAGGCTCCAGGGACACCTTATTGCAGTATTCCAGTACCTAAAAGGGGCCTACAGGAAACATGGGGAAGGGGACTGTTTATCAGGAAGTGTACTTATAGGACAAGGGGAAATGGGTTTAAAATAAAGGAAGGATGATTTAGATCACATATTAGAAAGACATTCTCTACTATTAGGGTGATGATGCACTGGCACAGGCTGCCCAGAGAAGCTGTGGATGCCCCTTCCCTGGTAGTGTTCAAGTTCAGAATGGATAGGGCTTTGGGCAAGCTGGTTAGTGGAGGGTGTTGCTGCCCATGGCAGTTTAGAACTAGATGAACTTTGAGGACCCTCCCAACCCAAACCATTCCATGATTACATGAAAACCACTTTCAGCACAGATGCTTGTAGCAAGTGATGGTTCATAAACAGTTCTAATAAATATGTCTAAGAAATATCAAGTGAAGTAAAAACTCCAGGATGTCTGTGAAGATGAAGAAGGAGCTCCTTACACAACTCAAATGGGAGAAAGAAGCATACAAGGATAGGAAGCAAGCAGGGAGTGGTAACCTGGGAGGAACACAGATGACTTGTCTGCGCATCCAGGGATTAAGTTACGGAAGTTAAACCCAAAAGGAACTGAATTTGGCCAGGACTGTAAAAGAAAAGAAGAAGGGCTTCTTTAACTGCATGGACAACAAAAGGATGACTAAGGAATATGTGAGCTCATTGCACAATTAAGACAGTGGACCTGGAAAAAGATGAGGTACTGCATGCGTTCTTTGCCTCAGTGTTTATGAGTAAGACCACCCTTCAGGAAACCTGTGTCCCAGAGACCAGGAGGGAATGCTGGAGTCAAGAAGATCTACCTTGGAGAAAGAGCATCAGGACAGGGTATATTTAAGCAAACTGATACACATAAAACATGGGCCACTCTCAGCATTCTTTGATCATTCATGCTGACTGGGAAAAGTTCTACAAAACTAGAGGAAAGAAAATGTTACTCCTATCTTCAGAACAGTGAGGAGGACTCAGGGAACTACAGGCCAGTCAGTCTCACCTCAGTCCTTGAAAAGGTGATGGAGTAGCTAATCCTGGAAAGCATTTCTAGGACCATTAAAAATGAGAAAATAATCAGGAGTAATTGGCATGGCTTTACCATGAAATCTGCTTAAACAACTTCATAAACTTCTATGATGAAGTGACTGGCATGGTAGTTGAGGAGAGAGTAGTAAATGTTATATACTTGGACTTCAGTAAGCTCTTTGCACCGTCTCCCATAATATCCTTACAGAGAAGCTGTTGATGTATTGGCTGGATGGGCAGATAGACAGAAAACTGTCAGAATATCTGAGTCCAGAGTGTGATGAACAGCAGTTCAAAGTCTAATTGGTTAGCGATGTATCCCAAGGATCAATACTGGGTCCAGTTCTGTTTGCCATCTCTGTTGATGATTCACAGATTCACAGAATTTTAGGGGTTGGAAGGGTCCAGATCCCTAGGTTCCCTACAACAGATCACACAGGTAGGCGTCCAGTCAGGTCTTGAATATCTCCAGAGATGGAGACTCCACAACCCCCCTGGGCAGCCTCTTCCAGTGCTCTGTCACCATTACCATGGAAATGTTCTTCCTCATATTGGTGCGAAACTAAATCCGTGATCTGGATGATGGGGAAAGTGTACCCTCAGTTTGCAGACAACTAAACTTTTAGGAGTGGCTCATACACCAAAGGTGTCTGCTGCCATCTAGAAGGACTTGACAGGCTGGAGAAATGGTTTGGCAGGAACCTTGTGAAGTTCAACAAGTGGAGTTGCAAAGTACTGCATCTGGGGACTAACAACCCCATACACGGATTTATGCTGGGAGTCACCCAGCTATAAAGCAGCTTGGCAGAAAAGGACCTTGGGATCCTGGTAGACACTAGATTGAACATGAGCCAGCAATGTGCCCTTGATGCCAAGAAGGCTAATGTTATCCTGGACTGCATTAAGAGTATTGCCAGAAGGTCATTGCTTCCCCTCTATTCAGCACGTAAGCTGCAACTGAAGTAATGTGTCCAGGTCTGGGCTCCTCCATACAAAAAAATATGAACATACTAGAACAAGTCCAACTAATGGGCCATGAAAAAATATTAATAGATTGGAACAACTTTCATCTAGTGTAAGGTTGAAAGAGATGGGACAGTTCAGCCTTGAAAAGAGAAAGCTCGGGGTGATCTTATTGCTGTGTGTAAATACCTGAAGGGAAGCAGAGTGAGAATTGCTTCAGTGGTGCTCAGTGATAAGACCACAGACACAGCCATTAAGTACAAAAACTGAAACACAGGAGGTTCTGTCTGAACATCAGGAAACTTTTTTTACCATGAGGGTGATGAAGCATGGGAACAGGTTGCCAAAGGAGATTGTGGAGTCTTTCCCTTGGAAATATACAAAAACTGTCTGGATATGGTTCTAGGAACTTGCTTTATACAGATCCACTTGAGCTGGGAGGGTTGGACCAGATGACCTATGAAGGATACCTTCCAGTCTCAACCATTTTGTGATTCTGTGATGCTTTAAGTTGTTTAATGATTAAGAGCTATGGATCCTCATATATCTTAAGATCCTATATGGACTCACAGTTTTCATACCAGAAGCTTCAAATGTAAAATGAGAACACCCTCCAATTTACATTTTTAATGAAGGAAAATTGCATAGAGAATCACGCTAACGGTTTTATTTGTGAATTGTGATATTGATTGCTACATCATAATGAGTAAAAATTGACCAGATCAGGTTTTCCAGGGAGGCCTTCTACATTTAATTTGGACTTTGCATTGACCGGAGAAAACAGTATGGAAGAAAGCATTAATTCACTAATTCATAGATCAAGTGGTCCAAAGAGGTCCAAAGCTTGTTGTCTTACAGGTATTTTCAAAAGAAAGGAAAAAAAGAAAAAAATAAAAATAAATCACAGTTTAATAAAGTATTGCAATGGTTAAATCCCACAGAATTCCATGTGGAAGGTTGAATATGTAAATAAGTGTTAAATACATTTGGATTATTTAGGGCAGACTGTGAGGCAATCTTACTCATATAAGACATGTGAAATTTGCAGTGAGAGATTGCGTATATATTTAAGGAGGTCTATGACACATATGTAGAGAAAAAAACATACCCACAATTTGCTGACATACCTAGGCTTTGTAAAAACTTTAGTGAATTTCTGCCTACCTATATAACATGCAGCTGAACAACCTAACACATCTCAAACAGCTTTTCTTTTTAATAAGGGTAATATATAATGTAAGAATGGAACTTGCACTCTAGAGCAAATCTTGGATTAGCATCTTCTATCGATCCATTGGACTGCATTAACAGCTGCAGGAAATATTATCACAGTGTGAAAAAAGATATTGACATTTTAAATGCTGGTTATAAATTTATTTGTATAAATCATATTAAATCATAAGCATAACTATGGAATATTTGCCTTTTGCAAATTGTTTTCCACCTACGACCTAAATACTACATGCAATTTGCAATTACAACCCCTTCATGTTATATTTGTATGGGATGCAAAGTGTAAAAAGTCAGCCTAACTGTGTAGAGATAGAAACTTCTATAAAGATGACATATTTAAAATTCATAAACAGATGACTGAAAATCACAGCAATTCTAATTAGGCCACCATGGAATTAACTTTACCAAAAGCACAAGATAGGGCACAAGACACATACATTTATTCTAAATTGCTTTCCCCTTTCCACCTTTTGCACAGAGGAAGTTTTTATTGGCTGTGAGAGGGGAGCCAAAAGAAAGGATATATTCCACCCGTTACTTTCGTTTTCCCAGAAACTCTGCTTTTATTGCCATAATTACTGTGAAATTAAAACACCTCTTATTTGCCCTTGTGAAAAATAGGTTAGAAGCTTCGGCTGCCAGACCTGTTGTTTCTGACTGTAAATCCTATGTAAACAGTTTTTTTTGCAGTTTCTCATTCACAGGAAAAAAAGGAATTTCAGTCAAATCTTTTTCATAGTAATTTTCTATTTGCTAGGTGTCAGCACCCCTTTCAGGTGCTATTCCAAGATTCTTATTTCTTGTCACACACAAGAATTCAAACTGGGGTGTCTCATTTTGGGCTTCAAGGGTCTGTTACCAAGGGAAAATCACTGTAACATCTGAATGAACAGCAAGAGAAAAGGTGAGGATATGCAGGACCTGCCTGGCTAGGAAGCAGTATCAATAATAACTAAAATTCTAAGAACTTAAAAGACAGCCTTGGAATTAAAGCCTCTTCTCTTTTGGGTTTCAGGTCAGATGTAAAATAGTGTGTTGACTTGGATCAGATGTTCCAAAAGAATTGGGTCTCTGATGATCTGACTTTGCATGAAGGGGATAGATCTGATAATAAAGCAGACTGACTGAATTCTAATTTTTAAGGATAGAAGAAGTGGAGACTATAGCACTGAAGTTGCAGATGAATGGTTAGAAAAAAGAATAAATGACTTTTTGACAGAAGGGTGAGGGAAGACGACCTGAGTCATGAATTTTTACTATTGCCATCACTTGGCTGCAGCTGTCTTTAACAATGGTACCTATGACCTCAATTTCTTCTGGTGGTAACTTTATTAGCATATGTCTGATTTTCTCCCCTCTTATTATTGTATCTGGCAATACTGTTCCCATCTTTTTAAGATCTTTAAATGATACCTGATCTGTGGCATCTCTTTGGTGGTGGGTTTTTTTGGTTTTGTGTTTTGGTTTGGTTTGTGCTTCTTTTTCCTTTTCAAACCTCTATTATCTTTGTGGCTGATTAACTTCATTTTACCACAGCTATGCTTCATATTACCCCAAGATTTATTCGTGTACAGCAGTGGGTAACATATTTCACTCCCTGGTCTCTTTGGTTTTCCTTGGACAGTTAATTTTGATGCAAGTCCACCACTAAAACATAAGTTCTGCTGCTTATAAATTTTGTTTTCCATAAAGACACAGGGTTCTTTTAGTAATAATTATTTTCAGGGTTTTTTCTTGGGTTTTTGGTGTTTGGGTTTTTTTTTTCCTTCATCAAAATGATCTGGTTTTACAGATAATAAACACAAAACACAAGTTATGTTACAATCTTGACTATTTTTTAGACATTTTGACAATTTAAATTGTCTTCTTGATCTTTTTTTATTAATAACATCAGCAATCCTCTTGCAGTCAGTTGAAGTCTCACAGCCCTCAAGTGCCATCACAGGTCTATTTATTATTCTTGTGAATTTTCTCTCTTGCATGTCTTTTACACTTCCTGACTTGCCTACATCTTCTTTTTGGTTTGCTTTTGACTATTCTTCACACGTCAGGTCTCTCCTGTTGCATGGTCCACCTTTTTCTTTTTTTTTTTTTTAATTCTGTAGTCTAGTTTGAGCTAATGATTTCAATGGAATGTGATAAAACATTTGTTTCTTGAACTTCAGCTTCATTTTCTAATACCCTCTTCATTTGAAGTTGTCATTTTCCTTTCTATTCTTCCTTAATTTGATCTCAAACCAGCCTGGCATTATGAATGTTGTACTGGCTGCATGTCTATTGCTTTTCAAAAATTTTAAAATGCTGTTGGCATTTTCTTCTCTAACAGCAAAATTACCTATGCAGTTCAAAAAATGAGTACTTTTAAGCACAGATAAAATTGAACTTATACTTGCAAAATCATTTAAAAGAAAAAAATTGTGTTGAATATATAGGAAACAACAAATATTACAGTATTTGATTTACAAAAATAGGATGAAATTAACCATTGCAGATAAAACTTTCTGTGATCTATATTTTTACTAAAATTCCATAAATGTATATATTACCAATTGAGACTTTATCATCTTTAAATAAATTTATAAGAAGTATTTAAGCTTTCTAAAACTTTTATTTAAAAAAAACTTTTACAAGAAAAGATAGATATATTCTCTGTCATTTGAACTGCTACATCTCAATCTTAGAAAGTCTTTCATTGCAAACATTCTACAGAATCTGTTTGGGACTGAAAAACTCCTTATTTTGTGAGTTTTTCAACATCCTACATTGCCTTTGACTTTTCTGACGTTAATTATCTTTGTTTTGGCTAGTTCCATCATTTGTAGAGTTAGATGGATATTGAAGCTTTATTAAAGTTAGCAAGGAAAACAAATACCTTCTTCCCCTCACATGTGACCTAGTAAATATTCAGTACTCCAGTTTCTTTACATTTTCTCATGTTTTTACAGTGCTTCTTAAGATTGTCACTTTCCAAATATATTGGGGGGAAAATATCACTCTCTTGTCAAATAAATAATGATTATAAGGGAAATTAATGTACTTTCACAAATACCTTTTTGTAAGTTACATTATGTAGCACTAGACATCCCTACTACATATATTTACCTTAGAATACAATATCATCCAGTCAGAATTTCAATGAGCACCATCAGATACATCTATATTTATCAGTTTCCCACACTTGTTTGACCTTTCATGACAGTGAATCCCAATGATAAGAGTGGACCATGCATACATGCAAATCTAATCAGAGTATATAACTATAACCATATATGAACAAATAATATGTAAGGCAATTCTGGTACTTCCTGAATTTATCAAAATGCAAGACTTCCTAAAAGCAAAGACTGATTACTTTTAAAAGTTATTTTATCACTGTATCATTTTTATATTGCTTATTGTTGTATGTATATGATACACTGGCGTTAAAACTGTTTTGAAAAGTAAGCAATTATATAAAGCATGTCAGGTATTTGGGTGCATGACTATATACTGCTTGTATTGGAAACATAGTAATTTTCAAATGTGTAACTGCACAAAAGTCAACCGACAGTGACTGAAAACATAAGGAAGGAAACTACGGGTCGGAGGCTGGATCTGTACATACTCATTAATGAACATGGGCCTATCTTGTAAAAACTGACTGGTAACAGGATAGCAATTGCCACAATTCAGGATGACATTTTAAAAAGAAATTGACTGAAAATTCCTTATTACCCTCAAAGAAGAAAAAGGGTCACTTAAATGTTATTTTGATGGAAAATAAAAGAAAGATAAATGGTATTAGCATTCTTACAGCTGCAAAAAACTTTATCAATGATTTTATCATACTGCAAACCAGAGAGCAATGACCTTAATCCAGTGCCCAGAAAAGACCAACCATGTATAAACACTGATAAACAGTACATATAGCAAGTAAGGTGTTACTTACATGATTCTGAGAACAACTCTGTGAAAAAATAAAGAGTTTTACAAATTTGTTTTACAATGCTCTGGATAGATCTGCTGTTATCTTAACCCTTAGTGGGCTCAAAATGATTGTTGCAGTTTAAGCCCAGCTGGTAGCTAAGAGCCATGCAGTTGCTCGCTCACCACTCTTCCCCTGAGGGAGATGGGGAGGAAATTGGAAAAAAATCTGGCAGGTTGGGATAAAGAAATTTTAATAGGGTAACAAAGGAAGAGAATACTAACAATACTAACATTAATAACAATAAGACTAACATTAATAACAATAGTAACAGTAACAATGACAATACCAATAACAAAAGGCAATGCACAAATGCCATTGCACACAATGTGCAGTAAAAAAACCCAAACCTGAGAATTCTCAGTTTGTTTCCAAGCAGCAATTCTGCTTCCTGGCTAGATTATGACAGTTATATATGAAGCGTGTAGTTATATGGTATGGAATATCCATTTGGCCATTCTGGGTCAGCCTGTCAGCTGAAACCAGGCCAACAGTCCACAACTTCTCAGTGAACCTTCCTTATATTTGACCACGCTCACACACACACAAAAAAGTAAGCAAATAAATAAATTAAATCCTAATATCTAATAGATGTTTCAACTCATGAGGCTGTGTACCTCCAAAAAGTGTGGTTTATATTCCCTTTACCCTCTGATCATGTACTTAAAGACAACAATATTGTTTGGATTTTGCCTTGTTCACTACCATGGGGTATTTTCTGAAAAGCTGCTTCTCAACAGTTTGTACCTCAAAAAGTACATGGCGATATTTCTCCCCAAATGTGGGACTTTACATTTCCTCTTGGTAAACTTCATGAAGTTCCCTCTGGCTCATTCCTCAGGTCTGTTAAGGTCCCTATGATGGCAACCCTCTCCTCCTGTGTATGGACTACTGCCCCAATCTGGTGTCCTAAACGATACTGCTGAGAGTACACTCCAACCTGTTTTCCAGGTTTATAAACATTAGACATTAGACATTACTGATTCCAGTACTAAGCTGTGAGAGATACCCCAAGTTAAAAGCCACCATCTGGACTTTGTATCTCTTTGTTCAGTTTATTCACTAAGTCACAGGCCTGTGAGAAACTTTACAGGCCACCTGGACTACTGCATCCAGCTCTGACTTCCTCAGTACAAGAAGGACATGGATCTGTTGAAACAAGTCCAGAGGAGGGCCATAAAGATGATCAGAAGGCTGGAGAACCTCTCCTGCGAAGACAGAGAGCTGGGCTTGTTCAGCCTGGAGAAGAGAAGGCTCTGGGGAGAACTTCTAGAAGCCTTCCAGTACCTGAAAAGGCCTACAGGAAAGATGGAGAGGGACTGTTTATCAGGAAGTGTAGTGATAATATCAGGGGTAATGGCTCTAAACTAAAATCCGGTAGCTTTAGATTAGTTATTAAGAGGAAATTTTTTACTGTGATGGTGGTGAGGCACTGGCACAGGCTGTCCAGAGAAGCTGTGGCTGACCCCTCCCTGGAAGTGGTCAAGGCCAGGTTGGATGGGACTTTGGGCAACTAGGTCTAGTGTATGGTGTCCATTGCAGGGGATTGGAACTAGATGATCTTTGAGGTGCCTTCCAGCACATACCATTCTATGATTCTATGATGTTACGATATTATATACCTTTGTGAGCAAAAGTTAATGTGAAGTCAGTAGAATTTTCCTGCTATTATTTAAATTGTGTTTTCAAATTATAAAATCTATTTTATAGGAATTATATAGACTGCAAGAAATATACTCAGAGGACAAAAATATTTTGTCAGATTTAGAAGGTCTAAAAAATTCATACTAGCCTTTCTAACAGAAGGGGGTTTTTAGGCTTATTGCCTTGAAGTATTAAAAAAAAGCATTTCCTCATAACATCCACTTAAAATGGCTCTTTTGAAAATTGCCTTTTGTAACATAAAAAATGTTTTAACATCTATGGTATTTACAACAGTAGCAATATTCTCTAAAGAACAACTGATCAATATGTATCTGTTTCTGTCATATGTCCGACAACTGAATGTTAGATGAATCATGAAAGAGAGCAAGCTTTCTTGAACCCATGATTTACAAGGTGAGAAACATCAAAAAAGGGTGAAATCCTTGTTTAATTTAGCTGAGATGATAATACAATGATCTCTGCATAGTTCCCATAAGACACATCAGTTTATATGCAACAAACATGAAGCCATTTTTCAGATGCAGACAAGAATTTGGTATCAGAGAATTATTATGGACATTGCAATGCTTTTTCATGTGTGTGGTTTTTTTTTTTTTTTTAGTCTCTAGCTAACTACTGTCGTGGTTTTGCCCCAGCCAAGGGCCGCACCCCACACAGTCGCTTGTACTTTTAAAAGGAAGGGGGAGGGAAAGTTGGGGGAAGGGGAAAAGGGAAGGAAGAAAGGAGGAAAAGAAACCACAACCTAGAAACCAGAACCACGCAGGTTGGGATAAGGATAGTTTACTAAACAATAACAGAAAACTAGATATAACAATAACAGAAGTTTAAAGCACAAAATAGATGAAACTGGTGATACACAATGCAATTTCTCACCAAACCACACAACTCAGGCCGCACAGCTTAGAGCCCGTCCCGGACAACCCGACCGCCCCAGAAACTGCACGTCCTGGCGTTGTCTCCCCCTCTTCCCCCCAGTCCCCCCTTATACCGAACATGACGTAACTGGTATGGAATATCCTCTTTGGCCAATTCGGATCACCTGTCCTGGCTGCGTCCCCTCCTTTCTCACTAGTAAGGAAGTATGCAGAGCTGAGAAAGGTCCTTGATTGCCCGGCAACAAATCGGAAAACATCAGGGTGCTATCAGCACTATTCTCATGCTAACACCCAAACATGGCATTCCATCCACTGCTAAAAAAAAAGTTTAACTCCATCATAGCTGAAACCAGGACATTATCCACCCCTTATTCCATACCATTTACGTCATGACCAGATCCAACAATTTTCTTTGGGTACAACCAATTTCGTGTTTCACACACCCATATATGTATGTACACATGTATGCACACATATGTGCATACAGATCTTATTCCCTCAGTCTGTGAATCATCCCTCTGAAGTTGTTGAGTTCATTTAGTCCATGATTTCCAGGCTCCATTTGTCGTAACAGTTTCTCAGGATAGTTGTATGTTCCATTGGCTCGTTGCACGCTGCATCTCAGGCTCTTGACTGATACACCTGGCATGGTCCATGCTCATAGTCTGTGGGTCAGAGTTTATTTTCAACGGGAGCAAAAAAGTTCTTGAGAGGCCAGGCTTTAGTTCCATCATCATGGCACTCATTCTTCATTAACTTGTATGACTCCGGCTATAATGCTATGGTACAACATACAGCAATCATAACAATAATGAATATACAATAATGGGTTATTTGGCAATTATTATAAGTTCTACTTTATTAATTATATTGGCTATTCTCACCCAAAATCAAATCCCCTTGAGGTACACATCGAACTTCTCCATCCCTCTGCATTACCCACCAAGTACAGCCAGGTCCTTGAGCAAAAACAATTCCAGACATGGGTTTACCTTTGCCTGAAGCAGGAATGACCCAAACTCTCTTTCCCAATACACTCTTCATATGCACTACTGGGACTCTGTCTCCCTCTACAGTACGTGGAAATTTTGACTGGGCAGGGCCAGCCCGATTGGTAGATCCCCTAGAGTTAACTAACCACGTGGCTTGGGCCAAATGTGTATCCCAATGCTTGAATGTCCCACCACACATTGCTTTCAGTGTAGTTTTTAAAAGTCCATTATATCGTTCAATTTTCCCAGAGGCCGGTGCATGGTAAGGAATGTGGTACACCCACTCAATGCCATGCTCTTTGGCCCAGGTGTCTATAAGAGTGTTTCGGAAATGAGTCCCATTGTCTGACTCGATTCTTTCTGGAGTACCATGTCGCCAGAGGACTTGCCTTTCAAGGCCCAGAATTGTATTTCGAGCAGTGGCATGGGGTACGGGATATGTTTCTAGCCAGCCGGTAGTTGCCTCCACCATTGTAAGCACATAACGTTTGCCATGGCGGGTTTGTGGGAGGGTGATGTAATCAATCTGCCAAGCCTCCCCATATTTATATTTCATCCACCGTCCTCCATACCAAAGGGGCTTTAACCGCTTAGCTTGCTTGATTGCAGCACACGTCTCACATTCGTGGACAACTTGTGCGATGGCGTCCATGGTCAAGTCCACCCCTCGATCCCGAGCCCATCTATATGTTGCATCTCTCCCTTGATGACCCGAGGTATCATGAGCCCATCGAGCCATGAATAATTCACCCTTACGTTGCCAGTCTAGATCTACCTGAGCCACTTTAATCCTAGCAGCCTTATCTACCTGATGGTTGTTTTCATGTTCCTCCATGGCCCGACTCTTAGGTACATGGGCGTCGACATGACGTACCTTTACAACAAGTTTCTCTAACCGAGCAGAGATATCTTGCCATAAGTCATCAGCCCATATAGGTTTGCCTCTACGCTGCCAGTTGTTCTTTTTCCACTGCTGCAACCACCCCCACAGGGCATTCGCCACCATCCATGAATCAGTATAAAGGTAGAGCCTTGGCCACTTTTCTCTCTCAGCAATGTCCAGGGCTAACTGGATGGCCTTCACCTCAGCGAACTGGCTTGATTCACCTTTTCCTTCAGTGGCTTCTGCTACTCTTCTTATAGGATTCCATACAGCGGCTTTCCATCTCCGATGCTTACCCACAATGCGACAAGACCCATCAGTGAACAGGGCATATCGCTTCTCATTCTCTGGCAGTTCGTTGTAGGGTGGGGCTTCTTCAGCGCGTGTTACCTCCTCATCCTCTGGTGACACCCCAAAATCTTTGCCTTCTGGCCAGTCTGTGATCACCTCCAAGATTCCTGGGCGATTGGGGTTTCCTATTCGAGCCCGCTGTGTAATTAGTGCAACCCACTTGCTCCACGTAGCATCAGTGGCATGGTGTGTAGAAGGAACCTTCCCTTTGAACATCCAGCCCAGCACCGGCAGTCGGGGTGCCAGGAGGAGCTGGGCTTCAGTTCCAATCACTTCTGAGGCGGCTCGAACCCCTTCATAGGCGGCCAGTATTTCCTTTTCTGTTGGAGTATAATTGGCCTCAGATCCTTTGTAGGCCCGACTCCAAAACCCCAGCGGTCGACCTCGAGTCTCCCCTTGTGCTTTCTGCCAGAGACTCCAGGTCGGGCCGTTCTCCCCAGCTGCAGTGTAGAGCACATTTTTAATATCTGTCCCTGTCCGGACAGGCCCAAGGGCCACTGCATGGACTATCTCGCGTTTGATCTGCTCAAAGGCTTGCTGTTGCTCAGGGCCCCATTGGAAATCATTCTTCTTTCGAGTTACATGGTAGAGTGGGCTCACAATGAGACTGTAGTTTGGGACATGCATTCGCCAAAAACCTATAACACCTAAGAAAGCTTATGTTTCCTTTTTGTTGCTTGATGGAGACATAGCTGCTATTTTATTAATAATGTCCATTGGGATCTGACGACGCCCATCCTGCCATTTTATTCCTAAAAACTGGATTTCTCGCGTAGGCCCCTTGACTTTACTTCGTTTTATAGCAAAACCGGCTTCTAAAAGGATTTTAATTACCCTGTTTCCTTTATCAAAAACTTCCTCTGCTGTGTTGCCCCATACAATGATGTCATCAATATACTGCAGGTGCTCTGGTGCTTCACCCTTTTCCAGTGTATTCTGGATTAGTCCATGGCAGATGGTGGGGCTATGTTTCCACCCCTGGGGCAGACGATTCCACGTGTATTGGATGCCTCTCCAAGTGAAAGCAAACTCTGGCCTGCACTCTGGCGCCAGTGGGATCGAGAAGAAAGCATTCGCAATGTCGATTGTGGCGTACCACTTGGCTGCCTTCGATTCCAATTCATTCTGGAGCTCTAACATGTCTGGCACAGCAGCACTCATACCTGGAGTGACTTCATTTAGGCCACGATAATCTACTGTCAGCCTCCACTCTCCATTGGACTTCCTCACTGGCCATATGGGACTATTAAAGGGTGAGTGGGTTCGGCTGATCACTCCCTGATCCTCCAGTTGACGAATCAGCTTATGGATGGGAATCAGGGAATCTCGGTTAGTACGGTATTGTCGTCTGTGCACCGTCGTCGTAGCAACTGGCACTTGCTGTTCTTCACCCTTCAACAACCCCACAACAGCAGAATCCTCCGAGAGTCCAGGCAAGGCACACAATTGTTCAATTTCTTCTGTTTCCAAAGCAGCTATTCCAAAAGCCCATCGGTACCCTTTTGGGTCTTTAAAATACCCTCTACGTAGATAATCTATACCTAAAATGCACGGAGCTTCTGGACCAGTCACAATGGGGTGTTTTTCCCAGTCCTTCCCAGTTAGGCTCACCTCAGCCTCTAGCACAGTTAGTTGTTGGGATCCCCCTGTCACTCCAGAAATACAAACAGGTTCTACCCCTTCATGATTCGATGGCATTAGAGTACACTGGGCACCAGTATCCACCAGAGCTTTGTACTCTTGTGGGTCTGACGTGCCAGGCCATCGGATCCACACAGTCCAATAAACCCGATTGTCCCTCTCCTCCACCTGGCTGGAGGCAGGGCCCCTCTATTGCTGCTGATCATATTTGTTTTCCACTGGTTGCATAAAGGACTTAGAGGTCCCTTCAAAAGGATCAGGCACATCAGACATATAGGTAGGCCTTCCAGTTGGTCTAGGGAACTGCCCAGTAGAAACTGGTGCAGCCTTCTTCCTGGCAGAATCTCGTTGTGCGAATGTTTTACCCCGCAGCTCATTTACTCGTGCTCAAAGGGCTGAGGTGGGCTGCATATCCCATTCCCTCATGTCCTCTCCATGATCAAGCAGGTAAAACCACAATGTACGTCGTGGTGTGTATTCTCCCTCTTGGAACGATGGACGCTTTCTCCCAGTAGCTGCAACATTGCTCCATACGGGTTGGGAGTTGGACACATTGTTGTCAAGTCGTTGAACCAGTTTCTCTACTGCTGCAGTGACGGAGAGGGAAACATTGTCTTGGTATTTCCGGAGTCGGCAGGCCACCTCATTTACGGTTGGCGGATCCGTATCATTCCAGTCAATTGCTGCCAGTGAATTGGTATACCCTGCTGGTGCACTTCGTACAACCTTACGCCACATATCTGGAGTGCATAGGACTTCATCGGGATCAGAGGGAAGCCGTGAATTGTCCAGATCATAATAAATTATCTCCCGTACAGCTAATTCTCTCAGGTGCTGGACAGATGTCTCTATGCTGTTACACTTAGGTGTCTGGCATGTAATATATTCCTTTATGGGATATCTTTCCTTCACACTTGACAGTAGTCGCCTCCAGAGGCTGAGGATTTCCGGCCTCCTCCCAATTGCTTTGTCAATTCCTCCTTCTCTAGCTAGGGATCCCAACTGCTTGGCCTCTCTGCCTTCTAATTCCAAACTACTGGCCCCGTGATCCCAACATCGGAGCAACCAAGTGATAATGTGCTCACTTGGGTGGCGAGTGAAATCTTTTCGAACCTCACGCAGCTCACTCAGAGTCAGGGATCGGGTAACAATCTCTGGTTCTGCCTCATCCTGATATCCTCGAGATGATCCCGGTTGATCATCATCCTTATCCGTCACTATACGAACTGATTTCTTTGTGCCTTTCCTCTTTTGTACGGGAGCAACAGACACTGGTGTGGGTTGGTTTTTCTGATCATCTGCAGTGTCTGCTGTAGAGATTACAGTAGCTGCAGTGTCGGTCACAGGGGTTGCAGCAGCTGCAGTGTCAGCCCCAGTGGTTGCAGCAGCTATAGTATCTGCCAGTCTGTTTCCTTTCCCTTCTCCCTGACAGTGCTGACAGTGCTGACAGTGCTGCCTGCTATCAAGCAGTGTTTGATAAATAGTGGCCAGAGCCCAGCACAGTGCAGTAAGGTGTCCGTCTCTGGGAAACCTACAGCAATTTTTTCTTAGGTATGCAGTCACTTGATCGGGGTCTTGTAGCTGTTCAGGAGTGAAATTCCAAACCATCGGGCGTGAGAAAGTACCTAGGTACTCGCCCATACTTTGCCACATGCCCTGCCACTCGTGATTATTCTGTCTCGGAGAAAGCTCTTCAGTGGTATTCATAAACCTATGCTTGATATATAACAAAAACTGAACCATCTGCACCAAACCTACCAATAGCAAAATGCTAGTTTGAATATCCCAGAGATACTGAAGATTTTCAAAAACTGCCCTAAGAGCTGTTGTATTTAGCCCAAAGGAAAAGAAAGCAGTGCCCCCACCATACCAGCTGCTGTTATTAACCCCTCCCTGTCCAAAGAATGGACAGGACAGCAAAACCTCATACAGGTACCAGCTTAAGCTCATGATCATCGATATTATTGTATCATAGACCGATATCATAAAATACACTATAATGAAGTATGGGAACAAATACGGGAGCCACAGACCTGAGAGAGTAAAGAATCCTGCCAGGATTGTATACAGCATGCGGTGATTTTGCTGCCACAGCCTTGTAAATAAATACCACAACATCGTGACCAGAGATTGCTTAAACAACAGTGCTTATCTTAATTGCGATAGTTAGGGTCAGATCTACCGTTATCCCAACCGTTCGTGCCCCACGTTGGGCGCCAAAATAACTGTCGTGGTTTTGCCCCAGCCAAGGGCCGCACCCCACACAGTCGCTTGTACTTTTAAAAGGAAGGGGGAGGGAAAGTTGGGGGAAGGGGAAAAGGGAAGGAAGAAAGGAGGAAAAGAAACCACAACCTAGAAACCAGAACCACGCAGGTTGGGATAAGGATAGTTTACTAAACAATAACAGAAAACTAGATATAACAATAACAGAAGTTTAAAGCACAAAATAGATGAAACTGGTGATACACAATGCAATTTCTCACCAAACCACACAACTCAGGCCGCACAGCTTAGAGCCCGTCCCGGACAACCCGACCGCCCCAGAAACTGCACGTCCTGGCGTTGTCTCCCCCTCTTCCCCCCAGTCCCCCCTTATACCGAACATGACGTAACTGGTATGGAATATCCTCTTTGGCCAATTCGGATCACCTGTCCTGGCTGCGTCCCCTCCTTTCTCACTAGTAAGGAAGTATGCAGAGCTGAGAAAGGTCCTTGATTGCCCGGCAACAAATCGGAAAACATCAGGGTGCTATCAGCACTATTCTCATGCTAACAACCAAACATGGCATTCCATCCACTGCTAAAAAAAAAGTTTAACTCCATCATAGCTGAAACCAGGACACTGCTGCTTCTGCCATCTTTGAAGTTTTCGACTTTTCCTTCTGTCATATATGAAAAGGGCAGCAGACTTGTGGAAAATCTGACATTGAGCTAGAAGGGAGAGCATGTTTCACAGGCGACCTTCTGAGATTGGGAACTGAACAGCTAGCAGTATCTTGGGAGCTTCAGTCAGAAAGACCTGAGTAGAAAAATATTTCCCAAAACTCCTATTCTAGATGGTTCCTACATTGTAGTTATATTGATGGTGAAATACATTAAAATTTTATTTATCTGCTTTAGGGAGTGAAATTCCACAGGAGTCTAAGATTTGTGCTGAATGGGTTGTTTTTTCTCCAGATCAGAGGCATTTACAAAATACTGTAATCCAGAAATGAAGGATTTCTTCTGGCTAGATTGACCCCCATGTGAGATACTGACATCAGTGATAAAATGGTTACACATTGATTTCTCTAATGAAAAGATATAGGTCTTAAATCACTATTTTAAGTTTACTTTGCTGTTCAATTATGTGAAAACTAGATACTTGGTTTTCCTTTTTTCCCCAGGTAATTTTTTATATAAATTTAAGAACCCATGGGATTAAATTAATTTTTTAAAAAAATTTGAAAGTATTCTCTAATTTGAGAAGTATAATAGACAAAGAAGCGTAAAAGGTAATTTCATCTTCATGCTTACTCGTACTACCATGACCAGTTTCCCTTCAACATGAAGATGAACCCAATTTTCCATAAAAGAAAGTGTCTGTAACTGTTGACAACTCCCTGGAAAAAATAATTAACACAATCCCTCATTAATATTTTTGAGGTATATTTTAGTCAATATGAGAAAGAAAATTCAGAATGTGCCAATAGGTGACTATATTTTTCCCACATATATTCTTTTTTATTTAAATAGCTATTTAAAAAAAACCCACAACATGTTTTAGGGCTTTTTTTGTTTGTTTAAGCAAGGGTGTAGCCACTTCAGACATTTACCTGAATCCTCTAGAGTAATATACATGCTTATGATTTTTTCCTGTAATGGAAATAGACAGTGCAGACCTTTTTGAATTGGTAGAGTATAAGTAATCAAGATTATTAACCTGCAAGACTGCAAAAGGTCATGGAAGTAGCACAAACTATTTGACCATAAGAGATTAGAGTGAGCTTCTGCACTTTCTGCCTGTGGACTGCTAATCACAGTGAGGTCTTGTCTGTAAGATTAAATTTATGCATAGCTTCATCTCCAACTGACACCTAAAACATGTCAGATAAGGGAAGAATTGACCCCTAAAAAATCTTTTTCTTTTCATTTTAGCCAAGGAATTTAGATTCCCCTTCAATAAGGGGATATAAATGCCAATTTCACCGAGGTTTATTTGAACGGAAAGTAAGACTTCTTTCTCATAATTTTGTTCCTCTTGGGATTGCTGTTCAAGTTTACCTATGAAGGTTGCATACTATATTCCAGTTGTTTCTTCTGATCAGGCTCTGCCAAAAGAAAGATCCCAAGATGCCTCTACTTAAACGTCATCATTTACATCAATATATTTCATGTGATAATGTAAATATCTTCATTTCATGTCTCTAAACTATTCTACTGTCTTGACAGAATGCTTAGAATAGGCATTAGATTCCAGTACAATGTTGAACATATATCAGCAGGTGAAAAAAGAGTAATTTTTATATATCTGTACATTTTGATTTGTACAAGGGACTAAGTAAAGCATTGTAGCATATTTAGTAGAAAACGTCTAAGCAGCTTAAAAATGTGAATACAAGCTGGATGTTAGCACTATCAATAGAACATTGACTATAAATACCAAGAATTACAACAGAGTGAAACAATGTTTTCATTGTTAATGATATTACTATTATTTCAATTTTTTTAAGTATGATGGTAGTGCATATTTTTTACTTCCAAGTGCTGGCAAGTCACTTCAAAGGGACTAAGTATCCTGAAGATGAGATACTGCAGTTTGTGATTTACTGCCAATCATGCTGTGTTTCATAGTAAGCAATGTTTTTCTATTTAATTCATTAATGAGAAAAAGCAACAAGCAAACCTATTAAAAAACAATAAAACAACTCTGCCTCTAGCTCCAAATGATAAGGACGGTAAACAAAAAAGGATGTAAAAATCAAAAACAAATTCTACAAAAGTAATCTTAAATAACAACAGGGAATCTTCTATGTTTCTGGGTTTCTTGTTTCTCAAGAAATGACAAAATTTATTCCAGTCATTAAACAGGATTGTATGCTACTTCAAAAGAAAATTACATTAATTTTGCTGAGAACAGGATTCAGAAACATAACAAGGATAAAAAGGCATAAATTAGGAAGACAAATATGAAAAATTGTTATGTTTTTCTTGAATGTAGCACAGCAAAATCTCTGCTTTCTAACTTTATTTTCCTTTTAAGTATCTCAATGGCAGTGTTTCAAAATACTTCCAATTTCTCTGTTCTACATATTCTTAAATTTTTTATTAGTGTATTCATCATAATGACTGCATCTCAGTGTTAGCAGGATGTCAGGTAGTGGAGAGATCGACACCCTATCATAGAATGGTTTGGGTCAGAAGGGACCTCAAAGAGCATCTAGTTTCAACCCCTAGTTTCAACATCCTTCACTAGACCTGGTTGCCCAAAACTCCATCTAACCCGACCTCAAACACCCGCAACTTCACTGGGAATCCTGTACCACTGACTCACCACCGTCACAGTAAAGACTTTTTTTTTTTCCTTTTATCTAATTTAAATCTACTCTCTTTTAGTATACAGCCGTTACCCCGATACTGTTGGGGTTGGACCCGATGATCTCTCGCGGTCCCTTCCAGCCCCTACGATTCTGTGATTCTGTGATTCTGTGATACTGTCAATACACTCCCTGATAAATACTACTTCTCCATCTTTCCTGTAGGACCCTTCAGGTACTGGAAGGCTGCTAGGTCTCCCCAGAGCCTTCTTTCTCCAGGCTGAACAAGGTACACTCTCTCAGTCTATCTTCATAGGAGAGGTGCTCCAGCCTTCTGATCATCTTTATGGGCCTCCTCTGGACTTACTCCAACAGCTCCATCTCCCTCCTTTACCAGGTATTCCAGAGCTGGACGCAGTACTCCAGGTACAATCTCACTCACCAGAGCAGAGGAGTATAACCAACTCCCTTAACTGGCTGTCATGCTGGTTTTGAAGCAGCCCAGAAGTCTGAACTCCAAGCAGGTATTGCCAGCTCATGTTGAACTTCTCTTCAACCAACAATATAATATTATAATGCTATAGAATGTCCATTATAGAAAAGGTATGTAAAATATGCATCTTCCTTTCAAAGGCCATTAGTATGTCCTCTCTTACACTGAGTCTATATATTTTTTGGGGGAAATATTTTTTTTTTGTAGCAACTAAATTATGCTTTAAATTTCTTAAGCAGAGCTCCCAACATGGAACCAGACAATGCACTGACTGACACAGATGTAGGCTGAAGACTTCATATCTGAAACTGCAAGGATTAAGCAGTAAGTTTTGTCCACACATACCTATGGATAAATTGGACAGGAGTTGTCAGCAATCAAGAAGAACACATGTATTTGATCTGAAATCAATCAGAAATGCTTCAGAATCATGTGGACACTCTCCTATGCAAGTTCAGAGATCACAATAGTTGTGATTGGTGTGCATTACCAAATTATTCTCTATCTAGGAGCAATAACAGTTTTCTTACATGGACAACTCCCAGTACCTACAGAGAGATAGGAAAGGCTGGTAGCTCTTGAAAGAGCTGCTGGCTTCTGGTAATCCTGATCTAAATGGGATTTGCAAGGTAGTGGTTCTCTGGAACCTTTTTTTTTTTTTTTTTTTTTGTTCCCAGGAGAAGAAGCCATCTACTAATTCCTTAACCTAGCCCAGGATTAACAGTAATTTTTAATCGCCTATTTGTACCACCTCAAAAAAGAGCTTCTGAATTAAGGGCACCTTTTGGTTAATACACATATATCTAAGTTAAGTCTATAAGAATTTATGGAAGTTTTTAATATAAATACGGGATTGGACCATGGAAAAAGGAGTAGGTGGGAAGAGAGAGGTAAGTAGAAGAAGAAAGAAGGGAAGGCAAGCAGGAACAAACATGACAACAGGGACCTTTGCTCACACAAAATTTAAGGACAAGTATAATTCTCCTCACTTTACTCACATGACAAAGTAAAACTCTCACTCTCTCTCACACTCTTCTCTTTTCCTAATGATTACAGAGAGGTCTACCTTTAGCCATTCATATTTACTGTAAATTTCTTTAATTTTTAATCGGATAATCTTCTAAATTCTGGCAGGCCCCTTTGTCAGTTAAATTCTTGGGGTTAGAGGTCCTCTATGATGAAATGAAGAGTTAATAAATTTCAAAGTACTAATAAAAGATTTGTGGTTTTGTTCTCCATTGAAGACCCATTTTACCAGCAAGTATTTTCAAGGAACCCTATAAAAAATATATGTGAATGTATATCCATCCATATTCCAGAATTTACTTTCTGTCAAATAAGACTCTAAGTTTATGAATATAGTCATCTCTCTGTGTGTGTTGTATTGAGAATTTGGATCTTAGCTTGCATATTTGTTACCCTCAACTTTAGAGATGTCAAATGTGTAGATATAATTTGAACTAATTTCCCCAAAATCATTTTCATTTTTGCACTGTTGTCATGGTTTCTGCTAGGATAGAGTTAATTTTCTTTCTAACAGCTGGTGGAATGCTGTGCTTGGGAGTTAGGATGAGAGCAGTGCTGGTAACAGCCTCATATTTTTAGTTATTGCCAAGCAATCAAGGACTTTTCAGTTGTTCGTATTTTCCTGCTAACGAGAAGGTGGGGGGTGCCCAGGAAACTGGTAGGGGACACAGCCAGGACAGGTGACCCAAACTTGCCAAAGAGGGTATTCCATACCAATTACATCATGCTCAGCATAAAGGCCGGGGGCTGGGGGTGGCTGGGAGGGGGGCGGGGGAGGAGCACACAGCTCCAGGATGCACAGTTTTTGGGGACAGTCCAGCTGTATGGCCTGATTTGTATGGTTCAGTGAGAAACTGCATTGTGTATCACCAGTTTCATATATTCTTGTTATGAAAGTCCCAGTATTATTTCTCTCTCTGCCATCCTCGTAAACTATCCTTATCCCAATCCACGAGGTTTGCCTTTGTTTTTTTTCCTTCCCCCTCCAGATCAAGCGGCTGTGTGGTGCTCAGCTCCCAGCTGGGGGCAGAACCATGACAAGTGTACATTTGGCTCTTAGTCACAAGCCAATCCCTACACATAAAAAATTGGTGCATGCTTTGTTTGCCAAAGTTTTGCAAGGATAAGCACCTAGCTCATCCAACCAAGCTGGATGTGGAAAGGCTTTCACTTTGAAAGAAAGAGCTGAGATTGATAAATCTAACCTTCTATCCTCATTGATGGTAATTTTCACATTCATATTGATGTCTCAAATGTACCTCTAGTCTCATTTTTTCTTGACATTTTCTTGTCTGATTGTTAAGCATGACATCTCTTCCATTCCTCAACAAACTTTATCCTCAGATTGTTCTATTATCAAGGTGATTTTTACGTAGCAGTAAGTTCCCTAGGCCATCTTGGAGACGGGCAACATCAGAGAAGCTTGATGTGCTTACACTAAAAGAATAGAACATGAAGAGTTTAGAAGAGTGGAGATGTCGTGGCTAGCCTCTGTGATCTATGGAGACCTAGCGTACTATGATAACAAAGATGGTGCATTGTTTCTGCCCTGAGCAAGAACTGAACCAGAACTGAACTAACAATTCATAATTTTGCAGATCATGATGACTAGATCATGTTCTTCAGGTCAACTTTTGCTCATTATAATACAAAAATACACCTCCATTCCAAAAGTTACCTGCCTCCAAGACATGGTCACCCCTCACTGAGCATGCATTCTCATTTTTTGTTAGTCTCCTTTAAACACAAAGTGAGGAAAATTTACACCAATCACAACAAAGATATCCATCACTAGAATCACTCAAGATCCACCTGATAGGTAAAAATAGTATAAATGTAACCCAAAACCAGAGGCATGTTAGGGAAGATACCATTGCAACAAGTCAAGAAGATACCATCATGAACCATCACTGACTTCTGGATGAGCATTTCTTCCCCTCTCCGCCTGCTCCTCCACCCCCAGAAGACCTTGGGTGAGATTTGAACATTTAGCTACTCTAGGAAACTTATAAATCTCTGTAGAGAATTATTTATGTTGCTATATTGTTCAAATAGTTTTATGTTGTTTAATGTGTAAATTTATGTGGTCTAACGTTGCTATGTTAGTTGCATCTGCTTTTGTAGACAGTGTATCATCACTGGCAATCCAAAGAACCTGCACACTCTAATCCAAATAAACAACACTATTCACTAAGCTAACCACAGCAGTTCCTGATTGAACGTGACCAAACCATGTGAGTCCGACCATGACAGATCATTGAACGCAACTAGATTGGACAGTACTTTGCACTACTTGTGAATCTGCAATCGTGATAATTCAGTATTGAACACAAGTCAATTTATAGTGCAGAATTAGCAGTCAGACTCCTGGCCATCCCCAGCCCCTCTCATATCTGAGGACAAGCTGGAACTCAATGAGATTTAATTCCTACCAAATTCCTTTGACCGTTTAACATGTCATAGCCTCCTTATTAACTGTGAATTCTGAACTGTTCTGTCCATTATTTTGTAGCCATACTTAATCTTTTACTTTCTAATTCTCTTTCCCATATGCACACATTGTTGCCTTAAACAGGCTCAGGGGTGTTTATGTCCTTTTTGGTATTACTGCAAGAAACACAGTAGACTCAGTAAACTCAGTAAACTTGGTTTTACTAGCCACAAAAGGCACTTAATTTCTGTACTTGATCCTACTATGAAGACTTCCATTTATTTTCCCTAACAGATCCATCCATATGCAAGAATAACTATTCCTTATAATTTTCATTCCCTTTTGATCTATTTACACCCCCTCAGCTTTTTCCTCAGCTCTTCTAAAACAAACTATATGCTCTATTCCAGGCTTTTCCTATCTGCAAGTAGCTCACTATCATGGTGCTTGCTTTCATTTCCAGATTACTGAAATGCACATGGTTTAAGTGTATGGTATGATATGTTCATATTGTGTGCACAATTTCCATTTCATCCAGGCTATCAAAAACTTGGAAATCTATCTTATCCCTAAGAGATAAAATAAATTAACTAATAAGATATATCTTAGTGAGAGCCTTCTTTAGTTAGTCTTGGATGGCAGTGTAATCATCACATGTAAACATACACAAGAAAGAGGAATTAACTAAAAATCACTACTGGAATTTTCTAAGCAATTATCAGCTTGACCCTGGGCTAAATTCTGCTCATTCTATGAAATGCATAGTACTTTAATTAGCAAAAACCTTGAACTTTTACCCAATAATCATTGTTACCCTCAAAATCTTGTTATGGGCTATGGGAACAAGCATGACATGAAGTCAGGAATTTATTGTTAGAAAATTAAAACCTTAACAGTTTGTTCAAAACACAAGAAATGGCTCCTCTTAGTCTAATTGCAATAATACTAACACTCAGAGTTAAAATTAATACAAAAATGTTTATTAACATTAATCTCTAAAAGCATTATGGGGATAACCCCCTTCCTAATAGCTACCCTTTACCTCTAGTATTTATGCTTTTTCCTTTCAATGTTTCTCTGGACTTCACAGTGAACGGTAACAGTCTTTCCCAAGCAGAAAGGTGATAGAGTATCAGTTCAGTATCCTGAATTCATCACTTAAAAGTGATCCTTACGGTGGATATCCCTTGATCCTCAGTCTCAGATTTGCTTGGAGCTATCGTTACGGACTTTCTTATCATAGTCTGCTTCCTTTTCATTCACACCTAGCTACAGGTAAACTGTACAATTTGTTGCACAATAGGACCCACCACCTCCAATTAACATAAAAGTTTATTACTTGTTACAAAGTGACTGCCTGAGTTTGTCAGCACATTACCATCTTTGGTAGTCAGAGAGGGTAACCTCAGACCAGTTAATCAAAATGACTTGACCATTAAGAAGTTTTTAAAAGAATGAAAAAACATCTCTTGCCAAGAAAAGCCCAAACAAGTCCCAAGTCCATGTACTGAGGGGTCAATGCATCACTTCTGGTTTTCTACTAGTAATGGCAAACTCATATATTGTGAGCTACACATTTATAATGCTGATTTGGTGTCCTTACCACAAGAGCCATCTTGAAAGTCAAGAGTCAATTGTTTGTGTCTGCAGAAATTTATCTGATGTGTCCATCAAACAAATAAAATATATTTTCTACAATTATGATGTAAACAGGAAAATACAGGACCCAGTGCAAATGTGGATAACATAATGATTATGGGGGTTATTTTAGATTTGGGGCAAAGATGTGATGACTCAATGATAAGATGGCTGCACTATTCACTTTATAGTAGAACATCATCTTTACACAGGGGTAGAATTTAAACTTAAACAGTTACTCTCAGAAAAGCAGTAGAAGTTACTGATATCTCCATTTTTGACAATCAGGCTATTAACCTGTATTCCAAACTTTCCACTTAGGAACTTGATTTTACACCCCTTGGTTTGAAGATTCAGAGAGCTTTTCCCTGCTTAACCAATGTCATTATCTCCTACCTGTGCTCTTGATTCTGCATTCTAAAGGTCAAGATTAGCATACCTTATTTGATATGGACAGATTTTACAGCAAACGTACTAACAATAGAACAGCTGAAAAAATTAAATAATAAAGAAAATTAATAGCTTAATTTCATTAAAAGTTCCAAGGATAACTGGTTAAGTACTGGAGTAGTTTAAGAAGAGACAGAAGCAAAAGTTTCTTTCAATTAAACTTGGCATAAAGTTGATTCCTAGCTTTAGATTATTGGAAATTCTGAGGTTAGCACATGTTCTTTTAAAAGGAAAGTATGGCAGATACAGGCAGGGAAAAAAAAATAGAAGAATTGAATTACTGTGACAGAGGATTTGAAATAAAATTGAAGCTTTTATTTTATGAAAAAAGAATGAAAAAGGATGAAAAGTATTGATCTAATTAAAATTCTGGGTGGAAAGAAACAAACCAAACAAAATAAAACAAAAAATCCAAACAAAGAAACAAACAGAAAACTCAGAGACACAGCCAAAAGAAAACCCAAACAAAGCAAAATCAAAGAATGTGCAAGAATTACAATTTTTTAGAAGTAATAAATATTAGAAAACCCTTTATTTGTATAGAAAATATGAAAAGGATTGAGTAATTCTGATATATCACAGACATGTATGGTGCTACTGCAGAGAAAATAAAATACACAGAATAGAAAGAAATAAAGGAAAGATGCCTGGAGGATTACCATTCACAGGGCATCTTGGTTAATTCTTCATTTTACAGACTTCATGAATTGTCTTTTGCAAGACAGTTTCCTTGTTTTGATATATGTTTATCGTCTACTTCCACATTTTCAGATTTTTTTTTTGTTTGTATCTACACCATATTCAGACGTTTTTAAGTGCTACAGTCTATGTAGGATACAGTTTGTAAAGTCAGTTTTTAGAATTTTAATGTTCATTTGCATTGCAGCCAAAAAAAGTTTATACCTTAAATGGAGAGGCAACATTTAAAAAACCAATGAAATAAGTATTCTCTGGGTGGGATTTTTTAAATGTTTTTTGTGATTTAAACAAGGTCAGACAAAACTGATCAGAGTTAAAATCTTCCTGTAATATATTTTGTTGCAAGTCTTTGAGGTCAAAAAACAGATTATGTAGCTTTCACTTCTTACAGATGGCTGTACTGAGAAGTTTATTTTGCCAAAGCATTTCATGAAAAAATATTTATATTTCTGTTGATGGGAAAAGAGAAAGAAAGAAAATAAATATAAGAGGTCGGGATTTTCAACAGTGACTCAAGTCTGCATTTTTTGATGAAAGGCATGCTTTTTAAAACTTAGATATCTGTGTAGTTTATGTCCTATTGTTATCTGTGGTACACACTGGAAGTGCCTACACTACATAGAAGTAATTGTCTATGTTCCTACAATCATAAAATCATAGAGTAATAAAATCCTTTAGGTTGGAAAAGACCCTTAGCATAATCGAGTCCAGCCTAATAAACCATGCTCCTAAGATACCTACACATATTTTTTTAATACCTCCAGGGATGATGACTCAACTACACCCCTGGAAAAACTGTTCCAATGACTGACAGCACACTCAGTGAAGAAATCTTTCCTAACACCCCATCTAAACCTCCCCTGGCACCACTTGAGGCCATTTCCTCTTGTCCTATCACTTTTTGCTTCAGGAAAGAGACCAACACCCATGTCAGCACAACCTCCTTTCAGGTAGTTGTAGAGAGCAAGAAGGTCTCCCCTGAACCTCTTTTTCACCAGGCATAAAAATGCCAGTTTCATCAGTCCTTCTTAATATGATATGTGCTCTAGACCCTTCACCCACTTCTCTGCCCTCCTTTGGTCATGCTAGCACTTTATTCTGGTTTTGTCTGGGATAGAGTTAGATTGTAACTATTATGGGGCTATGTTTTGGATTTATGTTTAAAGCAGTGTTGGTAATTTAGGGATGTTTTAGTTGCAGTTGAGCAATGCTTATGCAGAGTGAAGGATTTTTCTGCTTCTCACACCACTCCACTACCAAGTTGACTGGGAGGGGACTTGGACAGGGCAGCTGACCCCACATGCCTGGAGGGATATTCCATACCATATGACTTCATGCTCAACATGTGAAGATGGGGGAAGAAGAAGGAAGTGGGGAATAGTTGGAATGATGAAGTTTGTCTTCTCAACTGCTATATGTAATGGAGCCCTGATTTTCTGAGGATGGATGAACACCAGATGGGAAATGGTGAATGACTTCGTTGTCTTGCTTTGCTTGCATGTGTGGCTTTTGCTTTACTTATTAAACTCTGTTTACCTCAGCCCATGAGCTTTCTCTCTATTATTCTTCTGATTCTCTCCCCCGTCCTACCAGGAAAAAGTCAGCAAGCAGCTGCACAGTGATTAGTTGCTGCCTATGGTTAAGCCATGACAAACCTCATAGGACTTATTCTCTATACCGTTCACCAGCTTTGTTGCCCTTCTCTGGACATGCTCCAGCACCTCAATGTCTTTCTTGTGGTGAAAGGCCCAAAACTGAAGCCAGTACTCAAGGTACAGCATCACCAGTGCTGAGTGCAGGGGGACTATCTCTTCCCTAGACCTGCTGGCCACGCTGTTTCTGATACAATCCAAGATGCTATTAGCCTTCTTGGCCACCTGGGCACATTGCTGGCTCATGTGCAGCCAATTGTCAACCAACACCCCAGGTCCTTTTCCACCAGGCAACATTCAAGCCACTCATTCCCATACGGAAGCATTGCATGGGGTTGCTGTGACTCAAGTGCAGGATCCAGCCGTGAGCCATGTTGAATATCATACCTTAGCCCATCAGTCCAGCCTGTCCAGATCACTTTGTAGAACTTTCTACTCTCAAGAAGATAACACTCCAGCCAAACGTGGTGTTGTCTGCAAACTTACTGAGGGAACACTCAATCCCCTCATCTAGATTGTTGATACAGATACTGAGTCCTGAGTACCACTTGTGATTAGCCTCCAACTGTATTTAACTGGATCTACCACCACTTTTTGGGCTCGATTGCCCAGACATTTTTTACTTTTAGGCAAGGAGTACACTTATCCAAGCCATGAGCCCCAAGTTTCTTCAGGAGAATGCTGTAGGGAATGGTGGCAAATGCTTTACTAAAGTCCAGTTAAATAACATGCACAGCCTTTCCCTAATCCACTAAACATTTCATGATGTATGTGAAGGATTACAGGACTAGAGTGACAGCAGAGGCCTTGAGGATATGGGCCATATATTACCAGAGATGAAAATATACTCCTGAATTATCTATTAGTTCATGCATGGTAAGTTATTGATAACAACACAAAGTCAGGAGGTGGTAAAAACTGATTATATGGTCAACAAAAATAGATAATAATCTAACACATACTAAAAGCCATATATATATATATAGAAATGTTGAAAATAACAGAGTTATGTTTCTACATAACTAATGTAGAAAGAGCAAGGTGTGTGAAAAGGCAGTTAACAATTGGCCTAAGTCAATCCCACTGCAAGGAAGAAGAAACGATCATCATTAACATCGTGGCTCTCCAGCCAAAGAGAAGGAAGAAATGCTAACCATAACAATGATTGTCTTCCTGGAAAAGACATCAGGAGGCTCTCCAACATTTCTTTAATACATGGCAGCGGTAGAAGGGTGAAGGTAACACAGAGAAAAAGTAAGATATATTGTGACACAACTTGTAATTTAACAATGTTTAAGAGATCTACTTTGTATTAATAAGTAATTTAGACTGTGAATGTTAGCATTATCATAATTAGTTAAACAGTTTTGGTCAATCTGCTGAAACATTAAGTAGACTAAAAATAAATCATAACAATTTATTAAGAAAAATGTGTTGTGTTGTATTTCAAGCAAAGGAATTGCCATATTCAGTTTCTGATCTTAGAATTAATTTTATTTTTGGACTTCTGAAGCCTTTGCAATTAGTAACACTTAACTGAAAGAATTACAAGACCTGATGAATTACAGCATGTTTCAAATATAATCAACAGAAGGGGATGGAGCAAGTAGTTTAATTTTTCAAAGACTAAATTTTTAAATCAATGGCTTTGGAACTTGATATTACAGATAATTATTATCAGAATAAAAGACAGCATTATTCAGTAGATGATCAGATTAAGATTTTCATTAAAAAGTCAAGACTAGCACAGCAGTTGTTCTTGTGAATATGAAAGCACTTACCATGAATGACTAAAAACATCGCTGATATTTGAGAGGCATTATAGTTCATACCTTAAATGTTTAGGAGGCTGGAATTTTGGCTTATGTAAATTAGTGTAGAATCACTAGAAATAAATACAAGCTGTATATTCAAGTCTCTATAGAAACACTTTACATTTACAGGCAATATGAATAACAGTAAAAATAATATTTTAAGAAATTATATACTAGAGGCAACATTGGTCTATACCTGAGCACCTGAAAGAATACAGAAATCTTCTGACTTTTAATATATTGGGAGCCATGGAAAATACTGTCAGTGGACATGTAAAATTTAACAGTTTTCTATAACTCCTAAGTTTTGCATCACCTACCATACTGTCATTTATATTAATCATGTAGTTGTTGAAAGCATATAATGAGGCTGGTATATAATCGAATTTTCATTCCCACTATATTTTTTTTTTTTAGTTGAAGCATGTCAACTCTAATATCTCATATTAAGTGGCATAATGTTAGAAAGTATGAATTTTCTATGAAACTTGGTCTTCTAAATATAATACTTAAGATGTATTTCACTGTATGTCTTTAAAAACAGATATAAGGGCACGTATATTGATATAGGAAAAAGGTCAATAAGGCTTAAAACCATAGGAAGAATATAAGAAACCAACAGTTTTATTTTTGCTATCTGAAATGAGTAGAAAACATTTTTTTAAAGTCAGATTCCAAACACACAGGTATACAAATAAACCAAAGTGTTTAAACTACTCAAATTCATTTAGAATTCAGTAACTGTCTGTTAAGGTAATTTATTTTAGTTAATAACCTAACAGAAAAAAAAAAAAAAAAAAAGTAGTTGGCCTACTTGCTGTTGAACATGTAGCCTGAAAAAAAATTGTGTGACCTTGGTGCTGATAGCTCTATTAAGCATAAAAATAGTGTACATCAAATATTTACTCATGTTCAAATAAACAATTTAAGAATTACTCAGGCTTAGCCCTGGAAATATGCATCACAAGAAATTCAGGCAAGAACAATTCTCTATCTGCTTTGAGCAGATGTTCCTTTTTAAGTTATCAGTCTACTTCTATAATTTAATTACAATAACTTTTTTCATATTAGTGGACCTAGTGTCACCAGTCTGTGTCTTAAACATTGACTGTCACTGCACTCATAGGACAAGGGAATGATCTTTCTCATATTTCACAGTACTTTTATTAGGGCCAGAGCAGCAACAACAAAAATAATGATCACAGTTGTCACATCCCTCCCACATCATTCCTCGTTTAAAGGTCTCCTGTCTAGGTTGGACAGCCTATTGGCAAAGATGCTTTTACCTTAGCAGATGGATTCCCATTCTTCTTAGCTGTTCTTACTGCTCAAAGCCTTTCCCATGCTTATAAAACCCAAATCCCTCTTAGAGGGATTTGGATGCACTGTGTCCAATGGACTCCAGCGATAGAATATTCCTCCTTCCTGGCTGCTGAAGCCCAGACAGGTGCAGTCCAGGCCTCCAGGATTCTTTCCCTCACAGACCCATGGATGTGTGTTATGCTGTTGCTGCTTGGAGGTTCAGTCAACGGCAAGGCTGAGTATGTATTCCGGTCAGACACATACATACACATGTGCACAGATGATATTAACATATCTGTCCCCACAGACTCCCACAGAGCACAGCCGTATCAACATTCACATATAACACCATAAATCATGTAAAACTTAAGTAGAGTTAGGAAAGTCCTGGTCTTGTCACTGGCCAGGAATGAAGTTCACAAGTCACATGTCCTCACTTTCTAGGTTCACTACACACACCTTCACGGATCCCTCAAATACCATCACAGACTCTAATTTCATCTGATATTGACTCAACTACTACACAGGTTTTCTGCTTTCTGGATAGTCCAGTTGATACACGATACATGCAGTAGCACATCCTCAAACCCTCCTTGTTCTTTCCTTTCCCCACCTTTGCTCCTTTTACTGAGTATGCCACAAATCCACCCAAATATTTAATAGTAGGGTTTATACAGCTCCATAAGCCACCACAAATATCTTGTATAACTTATGTCATTTGCGTCCTCTTTTGTATCAGTAACAAATTCAGGCTGACCCTCTTCAAGGTTGTGCCCGAGCTTCTCATCTAAACATCCATCCCTCGGTGTGTGATGATTTGTAGTCTTCTCTGTTGTCTCCATTGCAACAAAACCCTTATATCTGTCTTTGTGTGCTTAATTCATACCTTTCATTCTTATTTGTTATTTCTTTTGTATTGAATAGTCCTTAACCAGATAACTCAAAGAATCATATACTCTTTTCATATCTGTACACCCTCTGGTCAACACTAGTTGTGTACATAAGCATTGACCTGCAGCATATAGATGCACATCAAGCCTTTTTCGCTCACCAACAAGATCAAAGAAAAAAACTACCTGGGTCCATATGCCCTTCAGTCTCACCTCCAGAGACTTGTTCTCAAGTTTGATACTTCCCAGGTTTTCTCATGGAATCATGGGATTGAATCCACATGGAAGAGGACCAGAGGATAATAGTCAGGGGACTGGACAAGAATCTGCAGTAGCTAGACTAGCATCTTCAGTCTGAGCTCTGGCAAGCAGCAAACCTCCATAGAGAGCTGGTGAGGTCAGTCAGTGGGGATCTCTGTCTGCCATAGGCACACACATTAATTTCTGTGTAAACAAAAGCCAAACTTATCATGCCAAATGTGGTATGATTATTTACAACAGATTCAAATTTGGTCCTTGTGGTGGGTTGACCTTAGCCAGACACTAGGTGCCCTCCCCACTTTAACAAGATAGGAGGGGAGAGAAAAATAAGATAGAACAAACCTTGTTGGTCAAGATAAAGTTTAATACTCAAAACCAAAAGTCCACATGCAAAACCAAAAGATTTCTTCTCTACTTCCCATCAGCAGGTAATGTCCAGTAACTTCCCCAGAAGCAGGGCTTCAGTACACATAGCAGTTGCTCCGTAAGACAAATATCATAAATAAGGAATGCCCCCAATTCCTTCTCCTTTCTCTCAGCTTTTTATTGCTGTGCAAATCAAATATCCCTTTGATCACTTTGGGCCAGCTGTCCTGACTGTGTCCTCTCCCAAGATTCTTCCAACCCCCACCACTCATGATGGTGAGGAAAGGTTGGAGAGACAGCCTAATGCTGTACCAGCACTGTTCAGCAGTAACAAAAAAACTGGTGTGTTATCAACACCTTACTAGATACCAATAAACAGCAGAGCAGTATGAAGGCTGATCTGGGGAGAATTAACTCTATCTCAGCCAGACAAAACCACAGTCTTTTCCCTTCAGGCCACACATTTTGTTCTTTTCCAAACAAATTATAAATATTTTAGTAATACAGCAACCTGGTCTCTGCAGTCAAACTCCTCTCTCCTTGGTTCTAAGGGATCTCCATGGACAGATAGCTTCTTAACTGTAAGTTGAGAACCATGGCAGAATTGTAAATGCCACAAAGCAGACTATACTCTTGTTCCTACTGTTAAAAAAATTGAGTTGGTATAAATCTGGAGCAATGTCACTATCTCTAGATGGTTGCACCTGTATTTCACACTTTTAAAATTTGATCAAATTTTGTAGGACATTTGAGGCTTTAGAAAAATACACAGTACCACAACTTATACTTTAAATTACTGGATATGAAGTGTTATGAAATAGCAAGGGAACAGTCAACTGCATGAAAAAAAGGACAATGTTAATTAAATGAGGCCAAAGTGCTGAAATATCAGATAAGAATGGTGAGAGAAAGTCTCAAGAATTTGTGATAAACAGTTGAAACAGGCAGAACTGACCCTAATCTCATTTATAAGAATGAATTAACATTTTCTTCTCTGATGATATTCAAGACTCATCTTCTTCTCTGGAGATATTCAAGACTCGTCTGGACGCCTATCTGTGCAATATGAGTTAGGGAGCCTGCTTTGGCAGGGGGGTTGGACCCGATGATCTCTTGAGGTCCCTTCCAACCCCTACGATTCTGTGATTCTGTGATTCTTAGTGTGGTGGTTCAAGCTCAAACAGTAGCTGATTACCACACACTGCTTGCTCAGCCCCAGAGGAGAGACAGAGCCTTCATGGGTTGGAATAAAGACAGTTTACTGACAAAAGCACCATGAAAGTATTACACAGAGAATCACACACAGATTTACAAGGTTGGAAAAGACCCTTAAGACCATCAAGTCCAACTGTGCCCGTCCTATGCTAAACCATATCCCTAAGTACCTCATCTACCCTTTTTTAAAACACATCCAGGGAAGGTGACTCAAACACATCCCTGGGCAGCCTGTTCCAGGCCCTCACAACTCTTTCAGTAAATATTTTTTTCCTAACTTCTAATCTAAACCTGCCCTGCTGCAGCTTTGTGCCATTTTCCCTTGTCCTGTCTCCTGTCACCTGGCTGAAGAGACCATCGCCCACTTCTCTACAACCTCCCTTCAGGTAGTTTTAGGTGGTGATAAGGTCTCCCCTCAGCCTCCTCTTCACTAAGCTAAACAGCCCCAGCTCCCTCAGCCGCTCCTCATAGGATTTGCCCTCCAGCCCCTTCACCAGCCTGGTTGCCCTTCTCTGGACTCGCCCGAGGACCTCAATGTCCTTCTTGTGGTGAGGAGCCCAGAACTGGACACAGTACTCAAGCTGTGGCCTCATCAATGCCGAATACAGGGGCACAATCACCTCCCTAGACCTACTGGCCACACTATTTCTGATACAACCCAAGATGCCATTGGCCTTTTTGGCCACCTGGGCACACTGCTGACTCATATTCAGTCTGCAGTCAACCAACACCCCCAGGTCCTTCTCTGCCTGACAGCTCTCCAGCCAGTCCCCACCAAGCCTGTAGCGCTGCATGGGGTTGTTATGTCCCATGTGCAGCACTCTACACTTGGCCTTGTTAAACTTCATCCCATTGGTCTCAGCCCATCGGTCCAGTCTGTTCAGGTCTCTTTGAAAAGCCTCCCTACTCTCAGGCAGATCAACACTTCCTCCTAGTTTAGTGTCATCTGCAAACTTAGTGAGGGAGCATTCAACCCCTTCATCGAGATCAATGATAAAGATGTTGAACAAGACTGGACCCAGGACTGAGCCCTGGGGTCGCCACTCATGACTGGCCTCCAGCTGGATTTTTTTCCATTTACCACCACCCTTTGGGCACAGCCTTCCAGCCAGTTTTTATCCCAGCTGAGGGTCCACCTGTCCAGGCCAGTGGCAGCCAGTTTCTCAGTCAGAATGCTGTGAGAAACGGTGTCAAAGGCTTTACCAAAGTCCAGGTAGATCACATCCACAGCCTTCCCCTCGTCCATTAAGTGGGTCACCTTGTCATAGAAGGTGATCAGGTTAGTTTGACAGGATCTACCTCTGGTAAACCCATGTTGACTAGGCCTGATCCCCTGGCCATCATGCATGTGCTGCATGATAGCTCCCAAGATGACCCTCTCCATGATCTTACCCAGGACTGAGGTTAGACTGACAGGCTTGTAGTTTCCTGGATCCTCTTTCCAACCCTTCTTATATATGGGTGTAACATCTGCCAGCCTCTTCCCCAGTCCACCAGGATTACTGGTAGATCATGGAAAGGGGTTTGGCTAGCACATCTGCCTGCTCTCAATACCCTCAAGTAGATCCCATCTGGTCCCATTGACTTGTGGGTCTCTAATTTGTCAAGTAGATCACTAATCATTTCCTCCTGAGTCATGGGAGCTTTGTTCTGCTTCCCCTCCCTGTCAGCCAGCTCATGAGGATGACTACTCAGGGAATATCCTGCTTGAATAGTAAAGACTGAGGTAAAGAAGGAATTAAATACCTCAGCCATGTCCTCATCCCTTCTCACTAATGTTCCCCCTGCATCCAATAAGGACTGGAGAACAATAACAAGTGGAAAAATAACAGCCAATTACACTCACATCCAATGATAACACAGAGTACATTAGTGCCCCAACAATTGCAGAGTGCTGCACAATACAAGGACCAACCAGCCCACCACACCAACAACAATCAGACTACCCTGGAAGCACCCAGGCCATGGCCCTCCCCAACCAGCCCCTTGTTTGGGGAAGGGATGTCAGATGGTGTGGAAAACAGCCCCAGCTAACTCATCTAACCTGTGCTAACTCAGCTCACCTGGGTTGGCTGCCTGTGGAGGTTGACTCTGGCCTGGCAAGAATCAAGACACTTAGGACTGATCATTGCTGCCATTTTTTTTGGAGAAAAATATTGCAGAAATATCATTCCTGAACCTTCAAAACTTTCTGCAGTAGGTTCATTAAAATATATAGGGAATGTATTGAATTATATTTCTCTCATTTCATGCATAAAATTATTTGTTACTTCATGTCTCCTGACATGTTAGTGATTCTACACTTTATGGTGTCATTTGAAGAGAAGCTGGTGTTTTTGAGAAAAAATGCCCAAGCATATTTCAGCATGTATCTATAGCCTGTGTCAAACTTATTACTGCAGAAGTTGTGGTTTGGTAGGGGATAGGAATAGTTGAACATGATGATCTTAAAGGTCTTATCCAACCTAGTCATTGTGTGAAGTATATGTAATGCAACAAGATGTGATGCTCTTGAAGCAGTCTTTGGTAGATTTGTGTCTGGTTTATTCACTGTGGAATGAGCTGCCTTTGGAAGTAGGAAAAAAATGTGGCATGGATGAGCAGAGAAATAAAATGATACCACAGGTCTCATTTTATTCTCATGATATCACAGATCACTGTGGTCAGTTTCCGGTTCCTGCAGTTTTGTGGATCAGGTAAGACCATTTTTATTGATAACAAACAGAACAGAAAAAATCTCAGTATTTAGAAAGATAAGAAAGACAACATAAACAGGCTATCTTAGGAAAGGACACAACAGACCCAAGTGGCCCAAGACTGATAAGGAAGAAAGCCCCATCATCAACATCATGCTCTTACTAATTCAGAACTCATTGCTTTGAGGACTTTGAGCACGTTACAGGTTTGTACTGAAGAAAAATATTCTATAGGAATTGACATTACTTTTTTTTTGTAGTGAAATATGTACTGAAGTAGGAAGAATGGAATAACAAGCAAAAACCAGTGTAGTCTCATAGCTAAGCCAGTGGAAGATTACAAGGAAATCTATGAAAGGGGTCTTTTTCACCTCT
The DNA here is from genome assembly GCA_020800305.1 of Porphyrio hochstetteri. Lineage (NCBI taxonomy): Eukaryota > Metazoa > Chordata > Aves > Gruiformes > Rallidae > Porphyrio > Porphyrio hochstetteri. Next base: position 19,180,355 of record CM036906.1, on the reverse strand, counting down.
TGAAACATGAAAGCTGCTTTAAAAGGCTTCAATAGACAACCAGGCTTCAGGTCCTGTGTTTCTGTGATTACCTTTCTGAAGAAATAAAAGAACTGCAAGAAATGCCTTCCTATCTGATTGCTGTGTAAGCTTCCTAAATAGATATTTCAAAGTGATACTGTGCTGAAGTCTAAAAAAAAAACCCATACATATGCAAGAAAGCAAGAAAGCACATACTTACACATCAAGCATTTGAGACGATTTAGAAATAAAACAGCTAGACTGCAAAGCAGTACTGCTGGATAATTAGAAATATAAATCATATAGAAATTTCAGTAAGAAGGACTGAAAAGTTACAATTTTTTATAGTTCTCTGTGACTTTCATGATTTTTTAAAAAGTTTTTTAAAAGAAAAAATATATAGTATTTTAGTTCTTCAAATTTACAATATAATCTATAAGAAAATAAGATTATATAAATATTTCTGGGTATTCTCTTTTTTTCTGAAGAACATCATTTTGATCAATCATCTCTATTTTTCTCTCATTTCAAGTTCTAATGACATACTTGATGAACAGGGTTCAGCTATTTGTTTACATAGGTTGCTATTTACTAATATTTTACATAAGTTAAAGATGCCAATGGCATGGTATAATTTATAAATCCCTTTTCTGCTCTGTTACAAATAAATTAAAATCCCCTTTTTTCAAAGCAATAAAAATACAAGAGTGTATAATACGAAAATATTCTGATATATCTTATGTCACTGCTGATGGAATCATACTTCTGGCATATTTAAAATGAGACATCAATCACACATGGAGACAATAGAAAACACTTCATTGACAGTTTTCTGACCCAGATAACCTTAAAATGAAATATTAGTATACAGAGTAAAAAAAACATAGCGCAATATGGTCATTACATGTATTACCATAATACTCAATATATTGGTTAAAGTATAATAGTAGCATATGTATGAACATGTTTTATTCTTTGTACAGTTATGAATTTTTTGGAGCTTGGGGGTTTTGTTTGTTTATGTGGGTTTTTTTCTCAAAAACATTTATTTAATTTTCTTCATTTCTTATGGGTTTAGACTTGTGTTTGTGATATGTAGTCAGAGATGGTCCTACTGATGGAGATTAAGACTTGTTAAAATGGATACTGATCACTGTATTCCTGTTGTCCATATGCTAGGATAAGTACAAAAGCTATTCATGATCTGTTAAACTCTTGGAACTTTTTTTTTCTTCCCTGAATGGAGGAAAGTAAGGTCTTCATAATAGGATTTAATATCTTTCACTTCAAAGGTCATGGTACCACACATAGGACATAAAATTTCTGTGTTCCATTGCCTAATGAAAAGGAAGTATTTTTCATATTCATGTATATAGAAAGCATACAGGAGCCCTTTGATATATATGCAACAAAGAAGAACCAAGGAAACAGACATAGCAGTCAGCTTGAGCTTGACAAAAAAAATCTCTATGAGGTGTAAATCTGGGAAAGTTTCATTATGTGAAAAAAAAATTATTTCGCATTTTATCAAACCAAGTAGGAAATGAGATTGCCATTTAATAGATTCATAAACTTTTTAAAAGTAGATCTTAAAAAGACTAATTACAGCAGAAGAAATAAAATTATTCAAATCTTAGAAGTAAAAAAAGAGATGTACGCCATTATTCTATAAAGACAGCATTAAGATTATGGATAACCTATGTATTACTTAAAAACATCATAAATTCTTTATTTCATATATCAGTAAAGTTGATAATTTTGAACAGAGGGCCAGCGTAGAATGGCTGATGGAAATGGAAGTATACTTATTGCTGTACTGTATTTGATTGTGGTTCACACAATGTAGCTTAATCTCCTTTCCATAAAATTAAAATAAATGTATTATAAAACTACTGAAAATTTTCACAGGAGATAATAATAAATCTCTTGATTTAGGTGTGATAATATTAAACTGGAGAATTAACAATGTGGTGAAGTCCTAAAAATTCTGTCTTGGAACTGATCATATTAATATTAACATTTATTTAAGCCTTCTTGAGCAAGAAGTATTGATGTATTTAATTTAGAACATGAAACTAGAAAACATGAGCAAGGCATAAAAGAATTGGAATATTAGTCATGAAGGATGGAGAAGGAGGAAGGAAATTCAATGGAATAATGTCTAGTCATTTACTTGATGCTACTAAGAAAATGTGGAATCACTGGATATGTGAAATAAGAAAGAAAAGGGAATTATTTAAGCTAAAGGAAAATGAAGACAACAAAATAACAGACAATGGATAAACTCAAGATTGCTTCTAAGAATATAGGAAATCAGAAATGAAGCATGGAATTATGAAAAAACAGCATCCAATCTGACTAGTGTACCAAGAGAGGGAATTGGTCGTCTCTCTTGCCAGAATTCACATCTGCTACACAAGATCAAAAATTCCACAGGAGACTAGCAAAGCAGAGATGCTCTCTGTCGCAAACTGGACACATTTGTTTTGTGAATGTGGTTGGACATCTAAGAACTGCCAGTATTTTCCTACCAAATAATCCTTGAAATTAATACTGATGGCTATCTCCTGACCTACACAGAGTGAGTAGATTCATAATAACACAGTTCCGAAGGGAGAATTGTTCACCAGGTTAGAAAATAAAACTATCAACACAATCACACATTTCCTCCCTTACTGGAAACACGTGGAAACATTAAATAACTTGTTATTATGCAGCTAGGAAGACTTTTATCCTAGTAGCAAATAGCAGCAGTCCAAGTTTGAAATATATTTGCAGTAAAAATACTGGTCTGCTCTTTCCCTTTAGAGTTTTGTTTCATGGAAACAAACAAACAACTTGGTCTCCAAGTCTACAACTCACATAGGGCCTGAAAAATAAGTCATGCCTTGTGAAAGACAGCTGTATAAGCACTGAGCTGATCATAGAAATTCCCAGTGGGACTGCTGTACTACCAAAGGAAATACTAATACAATTATTTATTCTTTTTTATTTGTTTATGGTTTATTTCACTGATTAAAAAAAAAAAAGGAGGGTCAAACCAGGACCCATTCAGTAGTCATATTATGAAACAAATCTCTTTAGGCATTCATTTTAAGAAAGGGGTAAGATACTGTTATATACAGTATCCTATATAAATTACAACATCCTGATGGATATGTAGGATGTGAAAAGTAAATTGTTCATCTTTGCTAAGAGATAAATAACTTCAGTAACTTAGAAATATCTAATACTGGTTTAACATATTTGAAGGTATTTTAATTTTTTTGTTACATTAAATTATTGAAAATATTTGATAGCATAAATAAAGATGAAGTTTGTGTCTTCGTTGAAATTACTGAGAAGAGCTCAGAATAAGATTCTGGTTTCTGTATCAATTTCAAATATAATATATAAAAGAGGAAGTTATCTAGCAAGACATGATAATATAATTAATGAAATGGACAGAATTTATAAATTAAAAAAAAACCACCAAAAATGAAAAAAAACCACCATAGTATGCTTTATATTACCTTGCAAATTTCCAGGAAAAGCAAGACAAGAAGAACTTTTTGTTAAAAATTTTCAGACCACTAGACTTGCAATTTTACCACACTGCTCTCCTGTTACATAAGAATTTGTCTCACATTCTCTTTCTCATCCACCAATATCATCAATTGCACATAGAAAATTCAATGACTCATGCAAACAGAAATGCAGCATGATTAATCTCTTCTTTTTCCTGTTGCAGTGTTCATCATGAGTGTTAAAATCTATATCCAATTCAGTTTCATTTTAGGAAGATTAAAAACAGTGATGTTCACTTATCCCTTATATAAGTGTTGTGGATGAAGATCCACAATGTTGTTGGGAGAAGCAACCGAAGGAGGGAATCTTATGGCAGCAGGACAGCCCTGTTTTAGCCAGACACCACAGAATAAACAGATAGATGGTTTCTACACAGAATTATGAAGGTCACAGTGCCTGGAGTGAAACCTTCTGCTTCATTAACCATGAAATTAGTATTAAAGTTGACACCCCTAAATATGCTAATGAATAAAAAGCAGTACATGCTAAACATACACAACTATAGTGCTTGAATCTCCACCCAAATCATGTTAAACTTCACCCTTGGGAAGGAATAGTTAAGAGTCAGGTATAAAGGATATTGAGGCAGCTACCCCTCTGAGGGGGGAGAGAAGAAATTGAACACCCCAAAGAGCCAGTCAATAGGCTTTTTCTTCTCTACTAAATACAGAGACACCTTCTTTGTAAGCAATTGATTCCACAGTATTTTGCTAGCATTATAATTAAAATGAGTCATATATTAGCACTATTGCAGTAAGCTCATTTATCAATGGCAATTCTGAACTTTTTGTATCTGTCACTTTAATATGCTTTCCATTAGCTTCAGCTTTGTGAAACTATTTCAGTGAAAGTCTTTTGGGGGCTCTGACAGGCAAAAGTTGACCTCTGATACATGTTTTCATATATAATCCTTCAGACATAGACCGTTGACCAAGTCTGGGACTAGGAGTGAACCTAGCTGTACCTAGGCTTCTCTCTGAGAAGGAGTTTAGAAAGTAAGGCTGTTTTTTCTGAACCTCATGACTCCCTCAGTCACACATAATTCATACACTTTGCATGACAGGAGGGGACAATGGAAGAAACTTAAAAAAAAAATAAATAGTTATCTCTGAGACTGTAGAAGCTTTACCTTTCATCAGAAAATTTAAGGAAAAGTAAGAATAGTACTTTCTATTACTTATTCTTGTAACAGGAGAAACAAAGCTAGACATTTTTTCAACAGGAATCGAAATTCAGTATATATGAAGTATGTCCTTATTTCAGATTTAAGAAGAATAAGAGAGCACTGAACCATTCTGCTTAAATGTGAATGGACTAGAGTAGTGGTTAAACATGGAATGGATGGAGTATTCTCTGAAGATATCCAAATGAAATGCCACTAACAGATATGTCAAAGACATTTCTATCCACACCTTATTTGTGAAGCTTTGTAAGAGTTTTATCATTTTCTCTGTACACAATAAAATTTCAACATTGGGTAATTTGCCACTGTAAAAAAAATTCTAAAAGATTTTTATCTGTCTTTGCAATAAAAAAATATGTATTTCTATTTTCTATAAGATCCTTTTGCATTCTTGAAACCCAAAAATATGATATAAAAAGAAACAATGTCAACAAAAAAAATGATTTGTTAAAAGAGTGGCATTTGGCAATGGATTTTCAGGATCCAAAGCACAGCCACAACGCACTCCACATTCAAACTCTGGACATGGAGGTGGAAAATTATATTCAAAATATGGTTTCATGAATCACCTTAACACACCCTTTCCTGAAAAGTAATTTTTAGAACAATCCATTTTTTTTCAGATATGTGAATAGTAAGAGGATGACCAGGGATAATGTAGGTCCCTTGATGAATGAGGCGGGTGTCCTGGTATCGGGTGATGATGAGAAGGTGGAAATACTGAATGCCTTCTTTGCCTCGGTCTTCACTCCAAAGGCCCCTCGGGACCCGCAGATCCTGGATGAAAGTAGGAGTGTTTGGGGAATGAAGAGCTTCCCTCTAGTTGAGGTAGGGGTGGTCCAGGAGCGGCTCAAAGGGATTAATGCAAACAAATCCATGGGCCCAGATGGGATACATCCATGTGTGCTGAGGGAGCTGGCGGAAGTGATTGCGGAGCCGCTTGCTATCATCTTTGACAGCTCTTGGAGAACAGGAGAAGTACCTGAGGATTGGAGGATAGCCAATATCACTCCGGTCTTCAAAAAGGGCAAGAAGGAGGAACCTAACAATTATAGGCCCGTCAGCCTCACTTCTGTCCCTGAAAAGGTTATGGAACAGCTTGTTCTGGATGCCATCACCAAGCAACTGGAAGAGAAGAAGGTCATGAGGAGTAGCCAGCACGGATTCACCAAGGGGAGATCGTGCTCGACCAATCTCATAGCCTTCTATGATCTCATCACCAGCTGGGTGGATGGAGGGAGAGCAGAGGATGTCATCTACCTTGACTTCAGCAAGGCTTTCGATACTCTCTCCCATGACATCCTGATAGAAAAGCTGAGAGATCATGGGATAGATGAGTAGACAGTGAGATGAGTTGAGAACTGGCTGTTGGACCAGGCTGAGGGGGTCGTGATCAGTGGAACAGAATCTGAATGGAGGCCTGTGACTAGTGGTGTTCCCCAGGGCTCAGTGTTGCGTCCAGTCCTGTTTAATATCTTCATCGATGACCTTGATGAGGGAATAGCATCCACCCTCAGCAAGTGCTGATGATACAAAGCTGGGAGGGGTGGCTGACATGCAGGAACACTGCGCTGCCATCCAGCGAGACCTGGACAGGCTGGAAAGCTGGGCAGGGAGAAACCAGATGAGGTTTAATAAAAGCAAGTGTAAAGTCTTGCACCTGGGGAGGAATAACCGTCAGTATCAGTACAGGCTGGGGGATGACCTGCTGAAGAAGAGCTCTGTGGAGAAGGACCTAGGGGTCCTGGTAGATGACAGGTTGGCTGTGAGCCAGCAGTGTGCCCTGGTGGCTAAGAGGGCCAATGGGATCCTGGGATGCATCAGGAAGAGTGTGGCCAGCAGGTTGAAGGAGGTGATCCTCCCCCTCTACTCTGCCCTGGTCAGGCCCCACCTGGAGGATTGTGTCCAGTTCTGGGCTCCCTGGGATAAAAAAGACAGGGACCTCCTTGAGAGAGTCCAGAGAAGGGCTACGAAGATGATTAAGGGCCTGGAGCATCTCCCGTATGAGGAAAGGCTGAGTGAGCTGGGGCTGTTCAGCCTGGAGAAAAGAAGACTGAGGGGGGACCTAATTAATGTTTATAAATATCTTAAGTATGGGATGCAGGGGGAATTGGCCAACCCCTTTTCATTCATCTGTGGAGATAGGACAAGGGGCAATGGCTGTAAACTGGAGCACAGGAAGTTCCGCACCAACATGCGGAAGAACTTTTACACAGTGAGGGTGACAGAGCCCTGGGACAGGCTGCCCAGGGAGGTGGTGGAGTCTCCTTCCCTGGAGATATTCAAGACCCATCTGGGTGCCTATCTGTGCAATATGAGCTAGGAAGCCTGGTTTGGCAGGGTGTTTGGACCCAATTATCTCTCGAGGTCCCTTCCAACCCCTACAATTCTGTGATTCTGTGATTCTGTGATTCTGTAACTGTTTAAACTTTCACTGTATTTTAAGTAATTTACTGCACAATCCCAGAAAAAAAGTGCACAAAGGTGGTTTAACATTTCTTTTTCTTCTTACTTTCTCTGAATCATTCAGACACATCAGGGAAATTGTGGCCAGCAGGTCGAGGGAGGTTCTTCTCCCACTCTACTCTGCACTGGTAAGACTTTATCTGAAATATTGTGTGCAGTTCTGGGCCTCCCTGTTTAAGAGGGACAGGGAGCTACTGGAGAGGGTATAAAAAAGGGTTACAAACAGGATGAGGGGACTACAACTTCTCTCTTACAACAGAGGCTGAGGGACATCGGACTTTTCATCCTGGAGAAGAGAAGACCGAGGAACAATCTCATCAATACTTGAGGGGTGGTTGTCAGGAGGATGGGGACAGTTTTTTTTCAGTGCTGCACAGTGACAGGACAAGAAGCAATGGGCGTGAACTTGAACATAGGAATTTCCACCTAAAGAAGAGTAGGAACTCTACTGTAAGGGTGGCACAGCACTGAACCAGGCTCCCCAGAGATACTGTGGTCTCCATATCTGGAGATATTCAAAACCTGCCTGGATTCTGTCCTGTGCATTTTGCTCTAGGTGATCCTGCTCTGGCAGGGGGATTGGACTACTTTATCTCCAGTGGTCACTTCCAGTCCCTAACATTCTGTGATTCTGTGACACGTAGTTAGTTGATAAAAACTGTAGGCTTCTATAGTACAAGAGGTTTATTGATTATCCACAATAATGTCATTAATAAAAGTTTAAGAATTTCCAAACCCAGCTTGTAATTTGTCAGATATGCTTTATTCCACACACAAAATTTAATGTCTTGACAGAGTCACTTTAGATAGATATATTTACTTAAATTCTTTAGTTAAAGTGCTGAATTTGTGCCGTTTTGATAAATGAAGGGGGAACTGCAGATGATAGAGAGATTACTGAAGTATAGCGAGTTTAAATGAAATGGTAAATGATGGAACTCATGAAAACTTGTGTTGATTTACCTAGATTCTATTATTTATGAGCAAGCTGATAAATACAGCAATATATTAATTGTCTGATGTCTGTTGAAGTAATTTAACATTAAAAGCCTCCCTAAAATCTTGAAACTACTTTGAAAGGATTCATTTTGACAACTACTTTTAGGTGGGCTAATTAGATGAAAATAATTTTTCCTTTCCTCCTCTCTAAAAAGGACATTGTTGTGTGTTACTGTAAATTAAATTTGAATTCAAGTGGGAACTGATTTTGTTTGAATTTCTCTGTTGTGTGTCATTTAGCATCTTCCACTTGTATAGAAAATTATGATGATATTTTCTGTTATAGTGGGGATTTCTGTTTGCCTGCTTTCCTAAATGAATTATTATTATATGAATAACAATGATGTAGTTTCATAGTGAATTTTCATGTGACACAAACAGGAAACTGTTTTCTGAAGTATTAAAAAGGAGGTCTGCCAGAAGATTCAGTGTGATTTAATTTTTTAGAAAACTTCCCAAAAGAGATTTAAGATGAGACAGAATGCAAAATAAATGCACCACAAAACCAACAGTGACAATAATAAGCATTTCTGTTTTGGATCACTTTTAATTGTTGCTACCGTTTTCTATAATCACAGAATCGTAGGGGTTGGAAGGGACCTCGAGAGATCATTGGGTCCAACCCCCCTGCCAAAGCAGGTTCCTTAGGACAGATTGCACAGGTAGGCGTCTAGACAGGTCTTGAATATCTCCAGAGAAGGAGACTCCACAACCCCCCTAGGCAGCCTATTCCAGTGCTCTGTCACACTCACTGTGAAAAAGTTCTTCCTTCCTATGTTCTAACTTGAAGCCATTGCCCCTTGTCCTGTCCCCACAGACCACTGAAAAGAGGCTGGCTATTTCCCCTTGTTTCCCACACTTCAGATATTTATAAACACTAATAATATCCCCTCTTAGCCTTCTCTTCTCCAGACTGAACAGCCCCAGCTCCAGTACTTAAATCATCTGAATAGCTCTCTGCTGGACTTTCTCCAGGAGATCCCTGTCTTTTTTATTCCAGGGAGCCAAAAGGCTCATGGGTAAAGATAAAGACAGGGAGAGATCACTCACTAATCAGTCATGTGCAAAAAAACCAAAAAAAAAAATTTCTTATTTATTACCAATGAAATCAGGGTATTATAATGAGAAATAAAACCAAATCTTGAAATACCATCCGCCACCTCTCTCTTCTTCCTGGGCTCAATTTCACTACCATTTCTCTACCTCTTGCCCCTGAGTGGCACGGGGGAATGAGGAATGGGGATTGCGGTCACTTCTTCACATGTTTTCTCTGCTGCTCCTTCCCTCTCAGAGGAGGATTCCTTGCACTATTTTCCTGCTCCAGCACCGGGTCTGTCTCAGGGGAGACAGTTGTCTATCAACTTATCTAACATGATTACTTCTCACAGGCTGCAGTTCTTCACCAACTGCTGCAGTTTGAGTCCCTTCCATGGGATACAGTCCTTCAGAACCAGACTGCTCCGCAGTGGGTCCCCCACAGGGTCACTAGTCCTGCCAGCAAACCTGCTCCCGCATGGGCTTCTCTCCCCATGGGGCCACAGGTCCTGACAGGAGCCTCCTCCAGCCTTCTTCAGGTGCATCCATCAGCTCCAGCGTGGTATTCTCCATGGGCTGCAGGTGGATATTTGTGCCAGCATCATCCGTCATGGGCTGCTGTGTGCCAGACTCCCTCACTATGGTCTTTACCATGGACTGCAGGGGAATCCCTTCCCTCCTTCACTGATCTTGGAGTGTTTCTCACAACTCATTCCCATCTCTGCCTGGAAAAGCTCCTCATGCTTTTATTTTTTTTTTTTTTTTTTTAACTTCCTTAAATACTTTATCCCAGAAGTGCTACCAGTGTCACCAAGTGGCTTTGCCTTTACCAGTGGAAGGTCTGTCTTGGAGCTTGCTAGTATTGGCTCTGTTCAGACATGTTGGAATCCTCTAGCATCTTCTAGCATCTTCTGGTTGGAATCCTCTAGCATCTTCTAACATCTACCTCTGCAACGCCCCTGCTACCAAAACCTTGCCATGCAAACCCATACAGAGATAGATCAGGGATAGATAATACCAGGCTGCATAATTATTAAGAGCACTTAATAGCAGCCAATTCAACAGAATGATTCAATGAGATTTGTTACAATGAAAATAGAAACTTAGTAGAAGATTTGAAAAATGCAGGGCCATCCAAAACTTATAGCAGGGTTATTGTGGTAGTTTGCCCCTGGCTGGATGTAAGATGCCCACCAGAGTAACTTTATCACTCCTCTTTTCAGGTGGACAGGGGAGAAAATATGTATTTAAGAGGCTTAGTAGTAGAGATAAAGACAACGAGAGATCATTTCACAATTAGGGTCATGAGCAAAACAGTCCCAACATAGAATAAAGGAACAATTTATTACACTACACACACAGTGAAACCAGAGTTGGATAATGGGGTAAACCAGACATTGGAGAGAAAGAGGCCTCCTCCCCACGCCCCCTTCTTGCTTGCTTGCATTTTTTTTCTCTAAAATGTGATTCACAGAGGCACTATGACCATCGCTGATGGGCTTGGCCTTGGTCAGAAGCGGGTCTGGCCTTGAGACCAGCTGGTATTTACTCTGTTAGGCCTAGGGAAAGCTTCTAGCTGCTTCTTGCAAAAGCCACCCCTGCAGCTTCCCTTTCTCCACCAGGATCTCACTTCGCAAAACTACAACAGTTATACACACAGATGGGGGTTAAATCAAAACAGTAAAACAATCCTGGATCAAATTAGACAGACAGACAGGTAAATAGTTTGGAACGAAATTATACACACAGATAGAAAAATACTTCTAAACCAATTACAGACACACAGAATGGTTAACCTGTGATGAAAAAATTCTCTTTTGTGAGTTTCATAAATTACTTTTATGTTCTGGCATTCATCAGTGGACAGTCGGTGAACCTCACTATATGAGGCATTTCAGTCCTCACAAAATCCTCAACGGATGACCTTCGAATCCTCATGAAAACTACCCAGAGAAGCATCCCAGCTCAGGGTGAGATCATGGATCACACAGCCTGCTGCAGTCCCAGAGAGCTCAAAGGGTCTCACTTTTGGATCATTATTTATAGAATCTTAAGATCATTATCTCTGGTCAGTATTCTCCATTCTGGCCACAATTTGTGCTGAGTTAGTCTGATAGACAATTCAGACTCAGGTGTGGCCAGGGAATGCCTGACGGCCAAGTCACTGTACGTGCATCCAAGATAACAGCACAGTGGGTCTTAGCCTGAGATCTCAGAGTGGCTGGGGAGGGGTAGTGATCTGCACCAACCACAAGGACAGAATTATACAATTATTATCATTACTCACCTCATGAACTGAATGAGCATTTGTTCTAAGCTCTCACATACTCATCTTTGTGACTCTAGCTATAGCCATGGAAATATCCACTGACAGCTAATGTGGAGCAGTAGTGTGCATCCTATTCTCTTCCACTCTCTGCTTCCCGTTCCTATGTATTTTCTTGTAAGCGGTCTTGCTCTCATGTGTTACCTTCATGTTTTGTGCAAAAGGGAACTAAAACTCAGAATTTATCAAGTATTATAAAGTGCTGTTTGAGATGGATATCAGTATTTACAGAGGTACTTCTGACTGAAGATACTGGAATGCTCAAAAAGAATTTAGCCTCCTGACTCTAGTATGAAGTTTACAGCATCATGAACTTAATGCTCAAATTTTCTATTCAGGCAGTGAAAGATTCTAAAGAATCCATGAAAACTGACCAAGAAATCATACCTGGTGAATAGTGCTACCAAGCACTAGCCAAGAACTGTACACAAGAAGGGCAAGTGCAACCTCCACCACTCTGTACAGTCAAGACACTATGCCAAACTTCATGTATGCCACTGCGCCCCTGAGTCCTTACACTGTCATTACACATCTTCTATAAGTAGATACATTAAAAGCAGGGCTTCTGCCACTGAAGAATGTGGAGGATATTTTGGTAGTCATTGGTTGCAGGGTTGTTTCACCATCTCTTTTAGACAGCAATGCATGAAATAAATATTTGGGGAGAAATTGAATGAGGTCTAACTTTTCAAGTATGCTTTGAATTTTTCTTGTGGATTAGACACATCTCAGAAGTTTTAAAAAAATATAGCTATATCAGAAACTTAGTTCAAGTCATAATGAAGCATATCAAGAACTATGTATTTATTGTTAGACATTTTTGCAGACATGCTTAATTTCAAGTGCTTAGAGAAGTGCCAGATTAAATAAGAAAACCACCAGTGAATATTTTGCTTCTGGAGAAACTGAAATTTTCACTATATGTTCTTGTCAAGCTTACTAAACAGCACATATATCTCAATTGTTTGGATTAAAAAAAATAACTGCTTTGAAACCTAAATACATGTAGTATTAGTATCTTTAGGTCACTTTTTGGATCTGTCCTACAGTAAGACCCAGAATCTTTTTTCAAATTCTGAAGAGTACTAGAGTGATTATCCTTAGGCTGTAATAAAAAATGTATCCAACAAAGTTCAACAGAACTGCTTTATCATCAATCAATTTTTCAACTTTGACTCTTTAGCTGAGGAACAGTTCTGTGTTTATATAAAATAATATGCTCTATTTTCTCCTCAAAAGGCTGTATTCCTCTGGCTTTTACTCAGTCAAATGCTTTTTTTCTTTTTTTTTTTTTTTTTCAGATTTTAATGTGTTTGCAAGAACTTTTTTAACCTTCACTAGCTACTTCCAAGCCTGAAGAGCCTGGTGTCTGTAACCTAAGCTGTTTCCCCTGATGTTTGGCATCTGAAAACTCTGAGAATTCATATTCTATTTGGAGTTTGGCTCATCCCTAAAACCCTGAGGAAAACCCATCTGGAACTATCATTGCCAAAATTACTAAGGTTCTTACTGCAGATCAAATTCTGTGTCTTCCTTTAAATTCATAGAGTAGGCATAAATGTGGGGACCTGCTATAAAGCTGAATGAAAACAACTTCCTCATCAGATTGATTAATGCTTTTAGCAGCAACAACATTGATAAGGATGTCAATTTTACTAGACAGCTACTGGGAAGCTTCTTGTTTATGGAATTTTTTTTTTTATGACTTTGAGCTAACTTTGATCAAAGACATATTGTGAAAAAATAAATTTTTCCATAAGTTTGATTATCTTACCTTGTATCACTCTACAGTCCTAAATGCTGAAGCACTTGTGACTTGATCTTTAGCTTTTAACATGGAAATTCCACTCATACTGGCATTCTTATGTAGTTCTGTCAAACTACTCTAACTCTGTTCCATTAACTATGCTTAGACAATAAACTGTTTTGGGACAGGCACTGTCATTAGCTGACTTTTGTCATTTACTTTGTGTTTAAGTCTTTAATGTGAATAAGACAATCACATATATAAAAAGTTAGTCCTAGTTGTAATGCATCTGAGGAGTTTTTATTCCTCAGTGAACTCCATGGCTATATATATCACATTGTGTACTGCCTGGCAGAAGCTTATCACGGTCTTCTTTTCTAGATGAGTCCTAATTCTTTGTGTAAGAAATTACAAGCAAGAATTGTCATTTACATAAGAAAATCCTCTGCATAAATATTTTTTTTTTTAAAGTGGTGTAAATTAGGAGTAGCTCTACTGCAATGCTGTTACTTGAATAGGAAATTGTCAGGTCTTCAGGTTCCCTTTACGTTTAGCAGAGGGAGGCAGGCTTCAGAGACACCTAAGTTAGACTTCTGTTCTGAATTACCCTTCAGCTGAACCTTTCCATTGACTATATGTGAAGACAGCCTATGCTAACTTCATCTAAATTAAATATCCACAGAACATGGCTTGGCTGAATGCTGCAGTCCTTTCCAAGGATTTGATAAAAAACATTGCATACAAACCTTTCCTATCAACTTTGTCAAGAGAGAAAGTTTGTCAGAAAGATAAGCAAAATGCGGTCAGGCAGCTGAATGAATACTTGAGCCATGAGGCATAACAAGGTAAAATATATCAAAAGACAACTTTACACCACGGCATACAGCCATGACTCTGAACTAAACACATCTTGACAGAGTCAGAAATACTGTGTGTAACACTGGTGGCATTTTTTTATTTGGAGGAAATGAATATGATGTATTCAGGAGCTTGATTAGAAACAGCATATTGTCCTTCATAAAGGCAATATCCTCAGGGTGAACAGTGAAGGCCTGGCAAAATTCTTCTACCTTTAGTAAACCTGTGGTACACTCATAGCTCATCTTGTCTCTATACACTCCTGTCCATCTTTCCAGTGTCATTCTGCCTGTAACAGCTTTTTTTTTTTTTTTTGTTTTTCCACTTCAGTGCAAGATATCTGCCAAGACGATGTGCATTTAGATGGTTAGTGTGCAAATTAGCTCAAAACCTTCCCCTCCCTGTTCTGTAGAAGCTCCCTCCTCTGAGACTTCATTGCCTCATTGCTTCAAGTGCATCTTCTGGACAATGTTTGATTTGCATGAGCCAAAAAAACACCCAAACCAACTACCTGAATAGGACAGAGGCAAAAAGATGGATTTCACATATGCACGTGGTTGCCAGTAAGGCAGAATATATTCCACTGGGCACAAGGGAAACCCATTAACAACAGTTGTGATGTCAAAATGCATGCAGCTCAACAGTTCAGTCAGACATGCCATCTTGGGTTTGCAACTGGCAAACAGTGATGTCAATGGAAATTGCTATATCAGGAACCAGAACACACATTATGTACACACATAAACACACACATTTTACACGTGTGATGTGTGTTCAAACACATAAACATACATTATAGTTTAAAAAAACAAGTTTTAGTTTTTGTGAAAGATGTAGATCTTCAAGGTCTAGAAGATAATTTGCATGAATGAATGACCTGAGTTTTGGAGTGAGGATGTACGGTTGGCTGTTTCTGAATAAAATTGTTTAAAAGGATCAACTGAATCCCTCATACAGACTAGCTAATTTGCATTTAAAATTTAAATAAATTTTGAAACAATTACTGATATTCTACATCCCTACCCACAGACTATTATACTTCTCTGATCCGTCTTCAAATCTCACCTGAAATCTCTCTTTGTCATCAGTTTAGTTTGTTACGTTGGCAGATTAGAATCTATGCATTTTTCCCAGAAGAGACAAATAAACGTGATTCTTGTCCCACCCCTAAGAAAAGGGTTGTAGTGACCTCCACATACTGGGTTGCATGAACTCTCTGGATTTGTCTTCCCTTTAACTCAATGGATTTGCCTGTCTTTAAGCTGGTTTTAACCACTCGTCTTTTTGCTTAAAATATACTCGTGATGTAAGGATTCAGAAAGACATTGGATAGATTAAGATGAGATCAGCATAAAAGGGATTGAACTTTTTTTTCCATTTGATTGTGGTTGATTGTTTTTAATTTTTTTTTTTTTACAGTCTGAACTGTGTTAGTGAAGAGGCTTTTCCTGAATTTATTTGAACCAAGTGCTGTAACTGAAACCACCTGATTTTTTTCTTTTGTATTATTAACTTTCCGGTTTTTATTAGGTTGTTAACACTTTAAGTAAACTAATAATATTATCTCCACATACAATTTGGGCCCCATTTATCCAGAACAAATTTGACATTTGGGTTACGCCTTACCATCGTTTGATGAAACAGTGTCCAGAATGTTTACCACCTTTCTTACAGGCTCTAAATACATGATAACCTGGATTTTCATAGTACAAGGATGCATTCTCATAATTTATTTTTTTTTGTAGAAAAATAGTCCAAAATGTTAATTCAGGAATAGATCTGACACTACTTTGAAAAGCTTAGTATAAGAGCAAGGCAAAATACACAAGTAAATTATTCTAATTATAGTCTCCTTGTATCTTCTAGAAATTGACACAATTGCCACAACTCAGAGGCCAGTAAATCAGTTGCTGAATTTGACTTGCACAAAAGTCTCCCCTGAGAAACTTGGTTTATTAATTCCAGTTTACTAAATGGAATTATTAACATTCACCTACCTTTCAAACATATATTTTAAATAAGGCTGTTATGATGCTTCATCTTAAAGAATTATTATAATTATGCTTTGATTAATTATCTCTCTATGGATACAATACAGACAATTGGCTCAATACAGAATGATTTTCAGATCCTGTTTTGGTAATTCATCTATATTGTACCTATTCTAAGCATGTTTTCTTTTGCTGTTAATATAATAGGTATGTAACTCTGCTAGTTTACCCAGAACAGATTAACCACAGGCACCATTAGATCATCTATTAATTTCATTTTCAACTATATATGACCTGCCATTATATTCAAAATGGACCTAAGTCCAGGTCAGATTCAAATAATAACTCTATAAGAAACCAAGGTATTTAAAAATGTTCAGAATCATGTGTTTAATTGTAAAGGAATATTTTCTTATATCAAAGCATGTCCTCATTTAATCACTGAACTGGTCAGTCAGAAAAAGTAACAGAACTCACTTTTATTGATTATGTGGTCAGTTATTCAGTAGACTCAGAACTTAGCTTTCCCTAATTCCTAGGGAATTCTACCTTTTAAGGCTGGAGGTGAAAAAATAGAAGTCATGCACATTTATATAATCTTAAAATATAATTAGCAGGAAAAAGGAATGTTGCCTTACATTTTGAAAATATGAAAAAAGGTATAAGTAGTACAAACCTTTTGCAATGGTAAGGACAGAAGAAGATTACAATTAATTCCTAAAATCTTAAAAGGTAATTACTGAATTTTAACTGAAGCATACTACCAAAATTTGAAAGACCATAATTTCTTGTCATGGATCCACATTTCCTAACTGGACATTTAGTTTTGAAGGCAAATTTAGTTTCTAGCCTCTACACCACACTGCAAATCCTATTATTTCGCCTAGTATTCCCAGTGAAGTCTTCAAAAAAGCAAGTAAAACAACTTCACTTAAGGTGCTTTACAATGTGTTTGATAGAAATGACCCTTTGGTTTAATAACATGAATATGCAAAGCAAAAAAAAATGCTGTTAAAATAACATGTAATTGATGGTTGAGAAAAACATTGTTTATTTGATTTTTTGTCATTAACAGTATATTTGCTTTATTTATTTAATTATAGCATTTAATGCTAATAAATTCTTCAGATACATCTGGACTTTCCTACCAAAAACTACCAGTAAATCAGATTAAGTGAAGAATTCTGCCACAGGATAGACATACAAAGGCAATTCATGTTAAAAAGATTTTTTTGTATATTTTAATTTCATAAAGTGAATATCCTAATGCAAAGTGAGAAATTACTAGCCATATAAAATGTCATCTCCCATGGAAAAAAAAATTATAAAATATCTCTACCATTTCTGAGATATATTTAGTCTTGTTTTCACTGTTGCTTTTAACAGGGAAGAAAATTAGTGTTAAGGGTTTTATATTCATATAATATCTTTATTACAAAACATTTGGAGACATACATATTTTTGCTTTTTGACTAGAAAACTGTCAGTAAAATTTTGCGTCATCTAATGCCAAAATTCTATTTCTTATGTTTCAAGATTAAAGGATCACTTAAGGCATCCTTCTAATCTGAAAAGATATTTTTCAAATTAGAATTTTAGAGCTTGATTTTTTTCTTTTCAATATCAAATGTTCCCATATTATTTGGCTTCTACCTGGTAGTTTTCTATTTCTAAAAATCCATGGTATTAGCATTATCACATGCAGACTGTACTAAGTGAACTGCTCTAGATTGTTTCATCAGCAACTGAGAGCAGTCAGTAGTTGACAAGGGGGCTGGAAGGCTGACAGTAATGGTTTCCAGTGTGGTCTTGCACAGCATGTGAAGTCAGTTGCTATGAAGCTATTTTTAACATCTGGATATGCAAGCAACATTTCTGGGAGGAGAAATAATAGATTAAGAAATCAGCCCTGGGGGAAAAAAAAAACCCCAAACATAAGAAGCATGTTTTCTATGTTTTCAAACATAAACTTTATATTAAAATTTCACATTATGATATTTATCAGAAGAAGGCTTGGCAGTGTATAAGAGGAACACTAGCAGACTTACTATCAAATATTTTTAATGTTAAAAGTTATCTACATTATTACGTATAATACAAAACCTCCTAAAAATGTAATACAAATATATTCTATGTAGGTTATTTCTTTCCTTTTTTTTTTCCTTGACTGGGAAATTATACTTTGAAAGGCAGCAGAGAACTACTGTTGCATGCTTATAATTGCCCTGAGGTTTGATTTCTTTTTAATACATTCTGAAAAGTCAGAAATCTGATCTGTGCTTCAGTAAACCGACCCCATCCAAGTGTATGTCTTTTCAGGGGAACAGAGCAGATTTTTTTGCTTTATTCAATTTTCAGATCACCACAGAGACTGAAAACTTTTAGGTTTCTTCATTAACAAGAAAATGTTGTTAATAAGAAATGTTCACTGAAATCTTAAGCAGACTAATACCTATTTGAAAAGTACAATAAATGATATTCCAAAGAATGGCTGAATGATGACCACTGATGAATAATTTCTCTCACCAGCTTAAACATAGTAACAAGGACCTCTTCTTGACAACAAAACTCCAGAGATTCCTTTAAACTGGGAAACTAGAGTCAGAACGGGTCTTTTTTTCCAATGTTATCATTAACCCCTCATTACAATCACATGCTGGTGCCACCTTACCAAATTGAGATTCTCTTAGAGAGGAATGGCTGACACCACTCCTGTTTATGGTTCAAGGTAGCTGGGTACTGCTTGCGTGTGTTGAAGAGTACTAAGCAGAAGCAGAGTGCTTTGCAAATGAATAGCAGATGGTAAATGCAGTCAGTCATTCAAACTGTCCATGTAGTATTGCCCCATGCTGGTGCAGTCAACTTGGAAAGAAGGTAATTATGTGTCCCGATTTTGACATCTGTTTTCCTCAGCTTTTTCTGTTAGGTCACTATAATCCAGGTCACAGCATGACCAGGTGTGGGCCATGCCTCAGGCATTAAAAGAAACCTATAGTACTTCTCTAGGAAAGCCTTGTGAAAATAGAAGATACTTGTCACTAGTTTGGTTGCAGTAGGTAGAAGGTTTTGCCTTCCACAGATTATATCCTGTCAGGATCCTGGGCTTGACCCCTCTGCCTGGGGCTTTTGGACGCTGGCCTTAGGGCAAAGCCTTTGATCAGCTGGTAAGAGCTGCTGTGAAGAGCCAGAAAAGGCCTCAGTGAGGGCCTGTTCCTCCCTCCCAGGGGAGGTACTTTTATGCTGAGGATGATTCCCCCAAGCTACAGTTCCTGCTCTGTCATCGTGTTAAAGTTTCATGTTATATCTGTTTTTTGAGGAGTATGAGGTAACATCATATAATACTGAGGCATGGGATGTGTAGCAATGCATAAAAATACATAAGTTTCATACAAATGAAGCACATTCTTTTATACAACATTTTGTAGAGATTATTTTTAAGGGGTTTAGGGGCCTCCAATTTCCTCAGACATAATCACTGTTTATTTTCAGACTCTTCAACATCTGTTATCAGGAAAGTTTCCTGCCCTCCCCCAAAAGATCTAAACATCCCCCCAAAACAAAATAAAATAAAAAAGCCAAACAAAACCACCCAAATAAAAAAAAAACCTAGAAACCCCTAAAACAAAACACTAAATTATATGAGGTTATGTGGTGGCCTGTGAATTGTATAGTTACATCTGAGCACCTCCTGAGTGATAATGTGTCTTTGTTCTCTTTGATTTGTCAAGGTCCCTTCCAACACTTATGTTTCTATGATTCTATGATTCATCTTCTAATTTCAATAACATGTGGCATCTTTACGTG
Organism: Porphyrio hochstetteri; assembly: GCA_020800305.1. Lineage (NCBI taxonomy): Eukaryota > Metazoa > Chordata > Aves > Gruiformes > Rallidae > Porphyrio > Porphyrio hochstetteri. The sequence continues at coordinate 19,160,379 of CM036906.1, read as the reverse complement.
CTGCCAAAGGTGCCCATCCACTCACTTCTCATTGAAGCACACATACATCTTTGCAGATGCCTTACAGGACTGATCATTTACTGTCAAGGAAGAAATGAAGGGATCTTTTGGAAACATTTTTATTCTCCACTTAATTCTGTGCTATATATCTTTAGTTAGATGAATCCTCTCTCAATCACAATAGCAGGCACTGAGAGAGAAAGGAATTCTACTTTGTCCATTACAGCACGGAAGCATGAACTGTATTTTTCAGTGCACTTTATTGACTCTCTTCTTCTGGAGGCCAAAGACCGGTGATGTTCTTCCAAATTTTTTGAACTCTGTTAAACACTTTTGGAAAACAACAAATGAAAAGGTTTTGAGATAAATCTGGAATACTGACTGACACTTGAGAAAATTACTAATATTTTAATATGAATGTTAAGAATATGCATGATTCTTAGGTTAAATATAACATAGAAATAAGGGTGACAGGGAAGAGAATATATTAAAATAGTAAAATGTCTTTGTCAGTGACATGAACAGTAGAATTGAGGGCACTCTCAGCAAATTTGCCAATGACACAAAGCTGTGTGGTGTGGTTGAAATGTCGTATGGAAGGGAGGCCATCCAGAGGGACCTTGACAGGTTTAAGAGGGGCATCCATGCAAACCTCATGAAGTTCAACAAGGCCAACTGCATGATCCTGCAAACAATCCCAAGAAGAAGATTGTCCTGTGGGTCAGCACAATCCCAAGAACAGCTACAGGCTGGGCAGAGACGAGATTGAGAGGAGCCCAGAGGAGGAGGAGTCTGAGTTGTTAGTAGATGAGAAGCCCAGTGTAAGCCAGAAATGTGTGCTTGCAGCCCAGAAAGCTGTGTCCTGGGCTGCATCAAAAGATGCATAACCAGCAGGTTGAAGGAGGTGATTCTCCCCCTCTACTCTACTCTTATTAGAGAGACCCCAGACCACAACTGCAGTGCTGCATCCAGATCTGGGAGCCTCAACATAAGAAGGACAAGTCCAGGAGCAAGTCTAAAGGAAGGCCATACAGACGATTAGAGGGATGTCTCTCCTATGAAGACAGGATGAGAGTTGGGCTTTTTCAGCCTCTAGAAGGCAAGGTTCAGGAGAGACCTTCCAGCAGACTTCCAGTACCTGAAGGGGGCTAGAGGAAAGATGGAGAGTAACTCTTTCACAGAGTTTAGTGATAAGACAAGGGGTAATAAGTTTAAAATAAAAGAGGGTAGTTTTGAAATAGTTATTAGGAAGAAATTTTTCTTTATGAGGGCACTAGAAGATGTTGCCCAGAGAAGCTGTGGATGCCTTATACCTGTCAGTGTTCAAGGCCAGTTTGGATGGGACTTCAGGCAACCTGGTCTAGTGGAGGGTGTGCCAGCCCATGCAGGGAGGGTGGAACTAGATTATCTTTGTGATCCCTTCTGACTCAAACCATTCTGTGGTTTTATGATTCTAAAAATGAATGTCATCTAACAGTGATAGAAGGAACTCTTTTGATTTGAAAATTTCATACAGACAGTCCAGAAAATGATTATAAATAGTGAGGGGAAGGGTTGCTTGCACTATGGCAGTGAATAACTTTTAGAATCTATACAATGAGAAAAAAAAAATTCTTCAGAAATATCTCTCAAGTAATAAAATCAATGAAACACTTTGTTATATGTAAGCCTTAGAGAGAAATGCTACTCACACAATACTGAAAAGTGGTATTATTTGTAATGTTTACCTTCTCAAAGTCTCAACTTCATTAGAACTGATTTACTGAGCATTTTTAGTCCCAAGGACCAGTCTGTGCTCAATGCTGAAGTGCCTTGATATTTTATATGTGCCAACTGTGTTATAGATAAATTGTGTTATGCTGGTTATTGATTATGACATAAAGGGCATTAACAATTTGGGACTGAATTTATAAAGCCCTGTTAGGTGGTTTATGGTGACACTGACTATGTTTCAATGTTTAAATGCAAGAGAGTAGTTCCTGCATTAAATTCCCTTTAAATATGTAAATGAGGTTATGTTTCTTATTCAATAATTCAGTGCAGACTACTTTGGAACTGTATTTTTATTACATTTTTGGGGTTTTTTTAACCTTCTTCACATCCTACAGATTCATTTTCACTGTACAGTTACCAGGCATGCATTTACCAAAACCTGAAATTTCCTTGGATGCTTCAGAGATCACTTGTAATTTGTTAATAACTCAACATTTTTCGGGGCAGAGGCTAAGATTGCTTTTATCCGAGACCTCATGAACTCTTTATTCTTTTCTATGAACCAAAATACAAGCAAATGTCAGCAAATACTTGACATTAGCTACATGCTGTAGTTCACTAGCTGGGTGAAAATTTGCATTGAAAATGGATATGTGACACTTCCTTTCAGAGGACTGCTGAGACTTTTTAAAGCTATGGGCATTTTTTTAAAAAAGAAATACACTTTATTCCAAGCAAAAATATCTTTCAAGGCGAGTGAAGGAGACATGACATAGCTTTTTTCTGTGATGCTAACTTTTTCTCTGAGTCACAATGAGGTGACTGGATTTTAAGTTTTAGATTTTCAAAATGTTTCAGCGTTGTCAATTGGCTTTGTCTCCAGCAGCAAGAAATTGTTTTTCTTTTTTGGCCAGAAGGAAGGTACACAAGCATTTGATTTCTGGAATCCATTCACAGATTTGTAGTAGTGTGGTTTTTTTATTTTATTTTTGTATACAGAACTGAACAAACAGATCATACTCTGCTTTTTCTGTCTTGATTTCTCTTCCCCCCACATTGCATGCATATACAAAAATATATTCTAAAAGTAATGGCTTATTGTCATGTTTCTAATGACTGCTTTCCTACTTGCTCAATAAACTCATCTTCCAGGGATGTAGTGAGAACCAAAATTCAGAAATGTAGAAAAAACCTCAAATAAATGATTGGAGAATGAATTTTAACATTGAAATTTGGACTTCTTGGAAGAGAAACCCAGAAGTATTTTTTAGATTAATCTGTATTTTAATCTGTACTACATTAAACTTCATCAAAGCCAAAACATTATGTTTCTAAGATAATCAGACTCTATCCAATCATAAAGAAAACATTCAGAAAAGATTAGACACCATCTTTTTTTTTTTCTTCTTTTTTTTTCTTTAAGTTTTAAATACCTTGAAAAAAACTTTTAGTTGAACTTCAAGACCTTGTCTTCATTTTATGCTTATTGGAGTTATAATAGTAGTAAGACTAATGTGCTGACTCCTGAGATCTCACATCATAAGATTTTAATGGCAGCTTGGCTTATAAATCCTCCTGCCAAACACAGTAAATCATAGTTATATCCTAATCAGCCATGGTAAAGGACAGCTCTTGTCCATGGTTAATTCAGATTTCTTCTTCCAATATTTCCAAACTGAGGCTCATTACGTTATAATTGAGTGTTATGCTTATACTATTTCAGAGAAAAACACATCAGCAAAATACCTCAATTAACCAGTGAGTTCTGTCAATAAGAATCAAAACAAAAGGAAATGAGGAGAAAGACAAGGAAAATCTACCATGCAAAATGCTGTGTAACACCTTTCCAGTATGTCAGAGAAAGGAAAGTGCTCAGGGAAAGCACCTTTTCCTTATTAGAAGGAAAGGTCTGCTCTTAAAAATATAGAGAATTTGTTGTATCATTTTTATGGATAGTGGAAACTCATGGCACTGAGAGAAAGAAAAACTTCTGTTAAAGTCATCTTATGTTTTCTCTCTTGCCCCATTGATCATAACAGTACTCTTAAAGGAGCTCCAGACTAATGCCTGTGCTAGTGCTCCAAAACTGTTTGAACCTGCTTTACTCAAACACTGTTTGAAGAATTCCATTAATTTGGCATTGGCAGTTCCCCAGGGGATGCTCACTTAAATTATTTTATTCTCTTGGTATTATATATCCCCAAAACCATAAGTCAAACCTTACCTGAGGTCTGATTTCAGAGGAATATACCAAGCATGAAACAGGTTCACTATGCATACAACTTTTGGATCCCTCCACGGTAATGTCTATTGTACTCTATTTTTTTCTTTCCTTCAAGTCTTGAAGTTCTGGCAATAACTTCATGTTCCTGGGAGACTGGAAATTATTAGAGAAGTTAATGATGGAATGCAAAACAGAGGTGGGGAGAGAAAGCAGACCAGTCAATAAGTCCAAGGTCAGGTGAACTTCTACTTTTCAGCATAATTTTTCATCTGTCTACTCTAAGTGGAGCCTGGAAATTCAAGTTTTGATTTTACACAATGGAAAATCAAAGACAGTGAAATTCATAGAGCATTTGCTTCAATCTTATTTTCTTAATTTTTTCCACCATTGTGTCATTGAATCAGAAACAGTGTGGCCAGTAGGTCTAGGGAGGTGATTGTGCCCCTGTACTTGGCATTGGTGAGGCTGCACCTCTAGTACAGTGTCCAGTTCTGGGCCCCTCAATACAGGACATTGCAGTCCTCAAGCATGTCCAGAGAAGGGCAACCAGGCTGGTGAAGGGGCTGGAGGGCAAATCATATGAGGAAGAGCTGAGGGAGTTGGGGCTGTTTAGCCTTGAGAAGAGGAGGCTGAGGGGAGACCTTATCACCACCTACAATTACCATAAAGGATGTTGTAGAGAGGCGGGCAATGGTCTCTTCAGCCTTGTGAGAGGAGATAGGACAAGGGGAAATGGCACAAAGCTACACTAGGGCAGGTTCAGATTAGATGTTAAGAAAAAAAATTTTTAGTGAAAGAGCTGTGAGGGCCTGGAACAGGCTGCCCAGGGAGGTGGTTGAGTCACCATCCCTGGATGTGTTTAAAAATAGAGTAGATGAGGTACTTAGGGATATGGTTTACCTTAGGATGGGATTGATTTGACTCAATGATCTTAAAGGTCTTTTCCAGCCTAGTGATTCTGTAAATCCAATTTGTGACTCCTCAGTATCACTGAGTATCTTAGTTTACTCTTTTCTAAGGTGAAACACTGTTTTGGTTGGGGGTTTGTGAAGGTTGTTGATTTTTCTTTTGTTGTGCTAGTTTTCATTTTGCTTGTTTTTTGTTCCCATACATCCCTATGCATACAAAGGGACTGTGGTGGTTTAGCCACAAACAGTGGTTGAGCACCACATACAACTTGCTCATTCCCCACAGGAGAAATGCACAGAGCTTCCATGCTTCCATGACAGTGAAAGTAGATCGAAACAGCCAATTATACTGGTGATAACACAGAGTACCTTACCAACCTGACAATTACAGGGTGCTGCATAATGCAAGAACCAACCCAGCCACACTCAGACTGCCCTGGAGGCACCCAGGAGTACCCTCCCCAACCTGCTCCTTTTATGGGGAAGTGATGTCAGGTGGTGTGGAAAACATCCCGGGCTAACTCAGCTCACCTGGGCTGACTGCCTGGGGAGGCTGACTCTGGCCTGGACAGAACTAGGACAGGGACATGCTACTTGTTTTCTATTCCAACTTTTAACTTTACTGATGTTCTTTCTATGACTATTTTCCTCTGTGAGATAATCAGAGATTTTCAATAACAGGCTGTTTACTCACTCATTCCAGATCATTATTCTGTAAAGTACAACAGTAGTTATTATTGACCAAAAAAATCTTGCTTGTTATTTCTCTTCCATTTCTTAGTGTTTGATCCTTTACCATACCAAATAATAACTTATTTGTAGTAATCAGAGGGCTTTCTTCTCCGGTAACTTCAGTGTTGACACTATTATTGTTATTTCTCTCTCTCTGCTGTCCCAGTAAACTATCCCTACCCCAAACCATGAGGTTTGCCTTTGTTTTTTCTTTTCCCATCTCCCTCTTTCCCTGCCGCCTAGAGGGAGTGGCTATGTGGTGCTCAGCTCCCAGCTGGAGGTAAAGCCTCAACAAAAGATTACTGAAATTTTAACATTACCTGTACATTGTCTCTTGTGCTGATTCTTTTAAAAGCTGAGGAAAAATATATTTTCTGTAAATTTATGCTGCACATTCCTACTGTGTTTAACATATCAGGTATTCTTCCCCTCTTAAAAGTTTGCTCTACTAGACTTGGAATGTACATCATAATGTGCACACCATTGAGAATTTTGTGAGCTCCTGGCACTTCAAGTTTATTTTATCATTGAAAGATAAGTAGATAATTAGTTTATCTCATGCCAGAAGTTTTCTCAAGATTTCCAGTTCTTTCATATGAACTTGTTTGTTGCTTAATTTCTAGCTAGATATGCTATCCATGTAAACTGAATGATCTTTTGAAACTTTTATTCTAGTGTTCATTATAGAATTTATAGATAAATTCTTATTTCTATTTCTTTTTAATTTTCAAGAGATATTTAAAACAGCATTTTTGAAAAAAACCCAGTAAGTATACATTTATTAGTAAAATTATATAAAAGTATCATTGAATCATAAAACATATCAAGTTGTGAGGGAGCTATAAGGATCATTAAGTCCAACTCCCTGCTTCTTGCAGCATATTCATAATTTCCAAAATATATTATTGCATAAATTTAACCACAATTTTTGATATTGAATGCTTCCTCTGTATTTTCCCTGAACATTTTCAATAATACTGTTTGATATTTTCTTTCTGTCTTTTCTTTCTTTTCTGTTTATGACTTTAAAAAGCAATGTGTGGTGAATTTGACATTCAGCATAATGATATGTTCATAAAGATCTGAGTGCCTTGTAAATCCCCTGTAATTTCTTCTTTTCCTTTGTGTTTTCCTTTTTATGATCCCTTTCCAATGTCAGTCTTTTTCTACTGCATTCTTTGTGCCTGTGGCACATTAATTTAATGTGTCTTTTCATCTGTCACCTTGCATTGATTAATATTAACACTTTCTTCTACCATACATTCTTTAGTAGGTGCTTGTGGTTCTTACTCAGGCAAAATTCCAAGTGAAAGTTAGTTTCATGATTCTCAGCCTTGATTCAAATGTTCCTGAAACCAACTTGCTTCTGAAATTATGACATGAACTGTATCCTTTTGTTGATGAATCACTAGAGAAGGATGAGTGTTGATCTCATCACAGATTACAAATTGCTCAAGCAAGGCAGTGGAGCAGGAGGTACTGATCTCCTCTCTGTCTCGTGATGAGCAATAGGACATGAGTAAATGGAATGAAGCTGCATCAGAGGAAGTTCCGATTGAACATCACGAAAAGGTTCTGCAGTGAGAGGGTGATTAGTAACTGGAACAGATTCCCCAAGAAAATGGTCACAGCACCAAGCCTGTCTGAGTTCAAGGAGCACCTGAATGGTCGACTTAGCTTTGATTTAGTTTTAGGTAGTCCTGTGGGGAGCAGAGTTGAACTCTGTGATCTTTATGCAACCTTTACAACTTGATGTATTCTATGATTCGATTATAACAGTCTGTGGTGGTTTGACCCTGGCTGGAGGCCAAATATATCTTAAGTATTTGATTTTTAAAAGGTCACTGTGGTGGGTCTGACCTTAGCTGGACAGCAGGTGCCCACCAAAGCTGCTCTATCACTTCCCTCCTCAGCTGTACAGGGGAGAGAGAAAATATAACAGAAGGCTCACGAGTCCAGATAAGGACCAAACCCAGGCAAAACAGAATCAAGTTGGGGAAATAAATCTATTTACAATAAAATATTATTAGGGTATTAGAAAAAAAAAAGCCAAATCTTAGAACTGTGTTTCCCCCCTTCTCTTTTTCCTGTGCTCAACTTCACTCCCAATTTTTCTGTTTCCACCCTGACAGTGGCACAGAGGGATGGGGAATGGGGGTTGCGGTCAGTTCGTCACACATTGTGTCTGCCACTCCTTCCTACTCAGGGAAAAGACTACACACACTCTTCCCCTGCTCCAGTTTGGGGTCACTTGCACAGGAGACAGCCTTCCATTAACTTATCTAACACGATTCCTCCCCACAGGCTACAGTTCTTCACCAGCTGTTGTAGTGTGTGTCCCTTTCATGGGTTGCAGACCTTTAGCGAGAGCATGGATTCCCCACAGTCAAAAGTTCTGCCAGCAAACCTGCTCCAGTAGTGGTTAGCTTCTCTCTCCACAGGGCCACAAGTCCTGCCAGAAGCCTGCTCCAGTATGGGCTTCCAACAGAATCACAGTCTCCTTCAGGTGCATCCATCAACTCTGGTGTGGGGTCCTCCACAGGCTGCAGGTGGATATCTGCTTCACCATCATCCTTAATACAGTGAGAAAACATCCCTCATCATGGTCTTGTCTAAGGGCTACAGGTGACTCTCTTCTTCATTGCCTGGAGTACCTCCTCCTTCACCTCCTTGATGTCTGTAGAGTTGTTTTTCTCACACCTTCTCACTCCTCTCTTTGTCTGCTATTGTTTTTCACTGCAGCGTTTTCCCCATTTTTAACTATGCTATCTAAGATGTTCTACCACCATTGCTGATGGAATTGACCTGTCCATCTTGGGCCTAGGGGAACCTTCTAGTAGCTTCTCACAGAAGTCACCCCTGTAGCTCCACTGCTATCAAAACTTTGCCATTCAAACCCAATACAGTCATATACTGCATTGATATGAGAGATATTAAATTCAGACTTCTTCCTATTTTTACTGGGCTGGAATGACTGCTATAGTCATTTATTTTCCTGATGAGTGAAAGGCATAAGAATGAGAATCCCATGCAAAAATCATACAAAGTAGGTTGAAAGAGAGCATAAGAGTTTGATTAGTGTTTTATAGAAGTATAGCAAGGACTAATGACAGAAAGACAAAAGAAATATAGCCATGCCTGGAAAAACCTATATAAATATAATCCATCTAAATACATCTAGCAAACAGCATGCTGGATAGCTAATTACTGAATTATACGAAATTGTATTGGTCAGCATTCTTCAGAGGATGGGGAACCGAGCAATTTTTTATTGATGAATAAGGGAGTTTAATAATATACCAGGATCTGATTATTGTTTTTTCCTCATCACTGATTAAAACTGAAGAATGATCTCTTATGGAAGCTGTTACCAGTGTCACTAACTGCATGAATTTTGTAACCAAATATGCATGCTAGATTAAAAAAACTCATAACTTTCTATTCACATTAAATAATCCAGATAACCCTACACATAAACAATACTTGGTTTATGTAATAGTATTTTCTTGATGTAAAAGCTGTTAATTAAAAAAAATTCTAAAATTAAATATAAAAGCACATTACACTGTTTCATGGCCAAGAAGTGATTTCATTTCACACATTCAATGAAACTCAAATATGTAAAAAGAGTTACAAGGTATAATCAGATCTGCTTTATATTTTAGAGAAAGACAAATTTTTCAACCTAAAGTCCATATAAAATCACCAATATTTTTTTCTGAGTTTCAGAGTGATAATGAATACATCAAACAAATACAGAACAAGATAAACTATTCACAGATTACATTATACCTGAAGAACTTGCTAGCTGCAGGGAAGGGGAAAAAAAAAAAGGAAAACCAAAGTTTGTTAGTTGGGCTAATCCAGCAAGAAGATAGGAGAGTTTAGAAGATTTGAGAAGGGAATATTAACCATTCTTTCAGTTTCCTCCTGTCCAAGGATATTCCCATATTAAAGCTTGATTAGGAGACATTAAAGCCTGGGAAAGGCTTGTTTCTATCAGAGGCTATTTTGACAGATTATCTGAGTTACACTACAATATTGTTATTTCCTTCATTGAAATCCTTTGTCTTCAGTCTTCCCTTTGAATCTAGCGGAGAAAAGTCTTGTTCCTGTTTCTCTGTTAGTTGACCAAAAGACACAGGAATAGTGCTTAGAAGGAAGTTACAGATCAGAAATCAAAGGACACTTTCCACAATACCCTGCTTTCATTTCTGCTAGTTGTCCAGCTACCATCCTGCACATAACGCAGAAAGAACTAATAAGTTTCTGTGATCCTACAGCAACAATTATAGGCTGAACCTTTTTGTGGGGAGATGCATCATTATCCACTTGCTCTATAACTATATTTTTCTATATGAAGATGAGATTTTTAAAAAGGAGAAAAAAAAGACTATTAACTGATGAAAAAGGATAATACCATCTACCTACTTGGCATTGATGAGTAATACTTGAAAGATGGATATCAGTTAGGCATTCAAATACATAAGGGACTACCGAGATCGCTAAGTCTGGAATTTTTCAATTCAACATGCTGTGTAACTGAAATTTAGTCATATTTTGCATACATTCACAGAGTATAAAAAGAATGTTTGCCAGCTCACAATGCTAAGACTTTTTCTACTTGAGACACAAATACTGTAAAGCATTGGAGAGAGGGAGCAGAAAAGATCAAAGGCAACATTACAAAAGGGATCAGAAAAACTTTTAAAAATATCAGGAAATTGTCTCTAGAGTTTTTTGTTGTCTGATTAATACACTTACTCATAAGAAATATAAAGAAATCACTATTAAGTTTATTGCAAAGAAGATTAAGAAGCAACTTGATTGCAATCCCAAGAGACCCTATGCTATAATTGTTACTTAATTCGATAGACAAAATGAAAACAAGATCAAATTTCTAGGAATTACATGATTCTGATTTGAAATAATCTTCAGATTTTTAACATTGTGTTAATTACGAATAGCTAAAAACAAAAGCAGGTCTCCTAAAAAATTAAAATAAATAGAAACTTAGTATAATCCACACTTCAGCTCCTTATTGAAGTTACAAACAAAAATATTCAGCAGAGTTAATGTAATAGCTCAGTAAGAAGACCAGTATGATTCTTCTGACCTTAAAATGCACTAGGTAACCATGATGCCTGTGTAAAGCACACACTTTCTAAACATTAATGGCTAATCATTAGTCTCCAAATGTTTTACTGTCCCTACAAGACCTCCAAACCATTTCACATGCTGATTTATAAATGTAATTATCTCAATCTGAAATGGTTACTTTAACAGGTGTGCCAGATGTTGGGTTAATTCAAGATTAAATTACATAAGTAAGGACATTCATTAGACTAGTATTAACAAATTAATCTTACCTGGGTATGTATATAAACAAGATTTTCTTACTAAAAAATAGGTTATGAAATAATGAGATCTTTAAGAGGACATATAACAGCTTTGGAGAGAAAAAAAGCAACAGTGATAATTACTTTTTGAGAAAAAGATAATATTCACATCAGCTAAATACATAATAAGGACATAACTATTTAAACTTCATTTCTGCCTTCATTTTAACTGAATATGATATTCATATTTAACACCTGAGGAAAGTGCAGCACACATAACCCCAGTTCTTTTCATATCAAGGCATAACATACTTAGTGTGGTTTCTCAGGATGGGAAGACATGATTCTAGGATGAAGCCATATGTGTAATACATTCTATTTTCTGCTAGATTCCAAAAATGACTTATTAAATTGCTAAATTATTGAATACGATGGTAGATATTTTAGAATGTTTTAACAGCGTAACAGTAATTACTGAGATAAAATGTACTTTCAATAAAAACACACAACTAACTAGCACAAGAACTGCCTTGCTGATAAGGCTGATTCATGTAAATCACTCATAGTCATAACTACTTGGTCATAACTACCTCACTGAGCTCTAAGTTGGCAAAATATGATCATGTTCTGATCCAAATGCTGCATAGACTTGTGAGCATGGCATTGTGTCTAGGTTAACTTTGCCTTTTTAAGAACTCCATTCTAGCTGCCTATAAACTGTGATGAAAATAACTGACCTGACAACTGGGATATGCTCTAAAAAGCACATCTGTCACATCTGTTGTATTTTCTAACTACCTTTTTTTGTATCTCTCTGTTCATCTTCTTCGCTTTCCTTTCTTAAAATTTATATTTCCAAGATACAAATATTATACTTTTTTGTCTCAGTGCAACTTACACTGGTCATGTTGATACTATCTTTTTAAACAAAACTTTCCCAAGTGTAGTTCTTTATTGTTAAGGTTTCAAAACATGCTATTGTGTGTAACAATTGTCCAAGGTAAAAAAAGAAAAAAACAAAACAAAAAACCCAACTGGCTTGGAGTTTCATTTTCTTTGAATTTTTTCTTAAAAGAACAGTATATACTAGTTCAACTGTTACTGATGGACAAACAGCTATTTAAACAATATATTATCCAGAACCTATTTGGAATGTGACAGATATTTGTGTGATATTTTTAAATAAAAAGTAGAATTTAATCCATGTAACTCAGTTCAGTCTCTATGAAGATTTATACAATGTCTTACAAAACTCTTATCCTGATGACTATATTTAAATAAGAAAAACTGTTAAGAACTTAAGACTTTCACAGGAAGTAAAAAAAAGCAAAAGCAAAGGCCAGCTGGAAGATGGATGTGGGTTGAATAAGAGCAGATTACAATGATCTGCTACATAAATATCCGGACATACATATACTTCAGTGGCAGACTAGCAGAGATATGCTAGCTTCATGCTATAATCCCAGCTCACTGCTGGACCATGGGTGGAATTTTTATCCATGTCACGTCAATGGAAATGAACTGTGAACATGAGAGCTCAGCAGAGCAGTTCAAGATAAAAAGCAGAGATGACAAGGATAACAGAGGACTAAAATGAAATAATTTGGAGTAGAGGAATAGACCAGGATAGCAATTAAAAACAGAATAGAGACACACTGAGTCTTTATTGTGAATAGTGAGGGAGGAGAATGATTACCAGAGGGCCGAGTAGACAGTGCTGGATGGTAGAGTATCTTTTACGGTATATCCAGGAGAATAGCACTGTTGGCAGGGTAGAAGAATAACACAACAGATTCCTACTGAGTCGAGATGGAGTCACCTAGTAGCCCAGATGAAGCATACCTAAAGAATAGTAGGAATGGGGATAGTCATAAACCATCAAAAGATAATCTTCAAGAAGAAAATGACCTTAAGTTTCAGACCAGTACAGAACTGTGTAAGACTTAAAAGTTAGTATCTTGAAAGAAGTTAAAACAAGGAATTAAAAAGAAAGACCAGGATATTCAGCTTTGTCAAATTTCAAATGCTTCAGGTGTTCTACTAAAATAGTCTGTGCTTTACTACTTGAGGAAATCTAAGAAAGTTTTGTGTCTGCAAAAATCAAATTGCCAATTAAATAATTTCTTCTAGAATAAGAAATTAATCACATTTCTCAGAACTTTTCATCTTGTTTTGCTCTTTCTTTTGATTTTTCCTTTACCTCACAAAAGTTGAATCTGACTACTCTATTTGGGAAATTCCTAGTGAGGAAAAATATATTAAATAAGGTTTGAAGTGCATTTAAATAATGTTATTGATGTGGACTGCTCATCTCCTTTTTCATTGTCCCTCTTTTACATGACTTCTAGGTGCTAACAAAAAAAAAGTAACTTTTACTATATATTACTATAGTTAAAATAAGAAATAGAATGTATTTCCAGGCCACTGCAGTCACCCTCCTTACAGAACTAACTATTTTGTTACTATTTAAATGTTCACAGGTCTTTCTTTTCCTAACTACCAGAACACGTCTTTACATTAAGGTCTAAACCAAATTTAATTGAGACTGTCTTTTTCCACTGTTTTGCAAAAACAACTCAACTCCTCTTCCCTCTCCTCTCCCCTCCTCTCCCCTCCTCTCCCCTCCCCTCCCCTCCCCTCCCCTCCCCTCCCCTCCCCTCCCCTCCCCTCCCCTCCTCTCCTCTCCTCTCCTCTCCTCTCCTCTCCTCTCCTCTCCTCTCCTCTCCTCTCCTCTCCTCTCCTCTCCTCTCCTCTCCTCTCCTCTCCTCTCCTCTCCTCTCCTCTCCTCTCCTCTCCTCTCCTCTCCTCTCCTCTCCTCAAGCCCAGCTCCCTCAGCCTCTCTTCGTAGGGCAGGTGCTCCAGTCCTCTAATCATCTTCATGGCCCTCCTCTGAACCCTGTCCAAGAGTTTCACATCTTGTACTGGGGGCCCCCTCACAAGGGCAGAGTAGAGAGGGACAATCACCTCCCTGTTCCTGATCATCCTCTTAGTTCTGTTATTTTTTCAAAGCAAGAAACATTTTCACTAATACAAAAAAGAAAAAATGAAATTAATTTGAACCAACTGTTGCAGATGGGATAGATAAAAGGGATGCACTTCACTCTTAAGAGAGAGGCAACAATATGTTTACTGATATAAAAGAAAGTGTGTAATGGTGTTTGGTAATAAACGCAACAGTGATTAAGATTCAATGGTAAGGTAATCTTGATTAGTTAGTGCATAGAGAACAGGGTCAGATGAAGCTGTCAGGGAGACCCTCTCATTGAGTCACAAGGTTCAGAAAGAATCCCCTTGCTTTCTAAACTCCTTCTTAGAGAGTAGCCTAGGTGCGGATGGATTCAGTCTTAGTCCCAGGCTTGGTCAACAATTTATGTCTAAAGGATTATATATATGTAGAATCAATCCTTTATATTTCTTAGCTAAGATTACAAAGTTTAGTGCACTTATTCCCAACTCACTTACCGAGGATCTGTTGCAGATCTATTGCGGCAAGGATTCTCTCGACCTCAAGGAATAACCTTGAGAGGAGTCCCTTTCAAGGGGAGATCCTGACATGCAGCCCACTGTCATCTCAGGAGAGCTCAAAGGGCACTTGGACTGCTCAATATTTATGGAGTAAGATGATTGGCTCATAGTCGTATTTACGTACCACCTGTAGGTGCCAGTGGACACTGACCAGTGCTCTGTCCAGGTGGGCACATTAGCATAGATAGCCCTTGGCTATTGTGTTGTTATCTGTCTTCCTGAACTCACTGTGAGACAGATGCAGACATCACAATCAACACCAATGGTTATCAATCACTCCAGATTTACAGGAAAAAGTCAGGAAAAGACGGGGGCAGCAGGGGAAGCATACTGTCATACCAACATGAACCAAAAGTGCTGGAAGGACTATGATAGGAATATCAGATTTTATTCTGCTGTTTGAAAGGTCTCTATTCTACCATATCTTGAGGGATTTTTTTCAGGAATAAATACAGAACACTACAAAAAAATAAGAAAAATATTAAGAACAGTGAAACTAAGAACCAACATCCTTTCACCAGCAAAATATGTTAATATATAATTTGATTTCATCACTTTGATTTGTTAAGTCTGACTTAAACAGACTATGTCTGTTTACATACTTTATGTCACAAAATATTACAATTACTCACTGACTTAATTTTTTTTTGCAGGATACATATTCATTAAAAATGCATTTTTATGTAATATGACACTATTCATATATTAGGGAATAAATGTGATGAATTTTTGCCCTCCCTGCACAAAAAAATAAAAAGAAGAAAGAAATTAAATGTCATAATTCTTTCAACTCCCCCCCTCCCAGTTTTTCAAGGTAAATTCACAACAGTAATTTATTACTAATAAAATACAGAAAGTTGTAGCACTGTCAATCTCAATCACACTAAGTTAGTGTTTAGAACATTAATACAGAACAGAAGATAAAATATCAGATCTCCTGGTTTATAAGGTTAACTTGAACTTTCGTTTGCTATTTCTTTAGTAATTACCTTAATCACTGCATAATAAGTTATGTTAGGCATTTGTCTCTTCTTTTTAATCTCTCTTCTTCAGATAACTTTGACTATTTATCCAAGTTAGTATAGTTCAAGTAAAACAAGAATTAAAAAAAAAACCTCACCCACACACTGGTGTATATTTTATACCTTCTGGTACCTGAATGTGGGTTAATATCTTTCACATGAGAAAAATATTCGCAGTAGATTTTTGACCTCATGAATAAGTGATACGATAGTTTGTCTTTGGAGTATCAAGGTCCATGGCCTTGTAAGAGTCTGGAGCTCTTGCCTCTTATTCCACGAAGATGCTTCTTTGAAGTTCAGAGTGAGGGAGGCAGTGTGATAACAGACACTGAGTAGGTATAATACCCTTTTCCTTGGCATTGCCTTTTGACTAATTTAAGCAATGCTCAGTTTACTAGCTGGCCTTTATAGATTTTTTCTCAATGTATGCTATTAAAAAAAAAAAAAGGCAAAAACTCCCTATCACTATGCTAATAAATGAGATGGGGATGCGTGTTTAAAACACCATCTCAAAGTAGTACATGCTATTTAATTGCTAGCATGCTTCCACAAATGTTTTCACCCTTTATCAACTAATGTATCTATTTTTTCATCATCTTCCAGATGGGGGACTTTGGGGGACGTTGTACTGCAGGACTTGTTCCTCCCAGTCAGCATTGTAACAGATCCCCAGTGGCAGCAGGGGGAGAGGTTAGCTAAATGGCTACAAACCATGCTGTAGCTCCAGCCCTCAAGTTCAGAGAATGATCCAAAGCCCATTTTTATTTTCTAGCTGAAGCCATAGTAGCTGTCTAAGAATTTTGGATTCCAGCATGCTATATGCATGAGCTCCATGTACTTTTTCCACAGCTATTCCTTAGTAATTTTCAAGGCATTGTGAATATTTTTCAGGCTAAATACATAACATTTGAAGAATTATAAGCTAGACTCCAGGAAGAATACAGAGGAAAATCAAGACTTTCTCTAATATCTTTAGACATCATATCAACACCTGAAATTCTCTATTACTCAAATTCACCTGATTACATAGTACTCTAAGACATCTCTATAATCAACAATGGATAATGAATTATTCCCTCCTGCCTAAATAGAGAAAATTGAAGTAAAGAGGCAAGTGATTAAATAATTAAGACTTAGAGCAAGGAAACAGATGTTCCTCTTTATTGGACAATACAGAAAGACACTTAATAATATGATTAACATTAAACATGTATTTCAGTTTCATCAAAGTCAATTGGACTTATGCATTTATTACAATTAGATGAATAAAGATGGTTCTATAAAGTGATTCAGACCGTGTGAAATTAATTCCCATTCCAGGTGATGAGTGGTGCAATACCAAGCACAGCTACAGGTTGAGTTGAGAAGGGCCTGAGAGCAGCCCTGAGCAGAAGGATTGGGTGTGTTGGTGGATGAGAAGTTCAGTGTGAGCCAGTAAAGTACACTTGCAACGTAGAAAGCCAACTGTATCCTGGGATCCATCAAAACCAGTATGACCAAGGAAGGGGATTCTATCCCTCTGCTCTCATGAGTGAGACCCCATGTCGAGTACTGCATCCATCTCAGGCGTCCCCAGAAAAAGAAAGACATGGATATCTTGAGTGACTCCAGAGGAGGGCCACAAAGATGATCAGAGGGCTGGAGCACCTCTCCCATGAAGACAGGCTGAGAGAATTTGGCTTATTCAGCTCCAGGCAGACCTTGTTGGACCTTTCCAGTACCTAAAAGAGACGTATAGGAAGTCTGGAGGGGAACAGTTTATCAGAGACTGTAGTGATAGGAGAAGGGGCAATGAGTATAAACTAAAAGAGGATAGATTTTGATTACACATTAGAATGAAATTATTCTCTGTAAGGGTGGTGAGGCACTAGAAGAGGTTGCCCAGAGAAACTGTGGACATCTTATATCTGACAGTGTTCAGGGTCAGGTTGGATGGGGCTTTAGGCAACCTGCTTATTAAAGCACAATGTAATCTTTTTCTCCTCTGTATTTTCTTCAGTGCACTCTCTTTATAATAAATAAGCTGTTTACATTTTTTCACTTTCAACATATATTATAAATACTTCTAATGTATTTTCTAAATACAGTAGTTATATATTTTTTAAGTTTTGAAAATATGGTGTATTTTTACTCTGACAGCATAGAAACAAAGACATAAAACAGAGAAACAAATGAAAACCCTATTCTTTAAAAAACATTGAAAGTTCTTAATAGTTCTTAAAAGTTACCTTCGGGTCTTGAGATTTTCATGAGCAAACTTGATTAATTCATTTTTATTCCTTTAAAATTAGGATTGCAATGTGTTTCTTAAAATTACTTATTGCTGTAAAATTATTAATACACTTATACAGAATATTTAGACAACATTTTTGCTATGATTAAGAGAAAAATAAGCACTAAATACAGATGGAACACATTTTTAAAGCACAGCTTCTATATTTTAACTGTAAAGTTGCATAATCTAGCAATCTACTCTTCAGTCAGTACCAGTAAAGAAGGGACAATATAGAAGAGATCAATTGCAGAGGATGATTAGAAATTTATTTTTCTTTCCCCATTTAGCATCTTGCTGAACCATAGGACCATAAGGCTTTCCTTAAGGTCAAATACTGATACCCTTTCTGTTGTAATCTGTAGAATCACTCTTGAGTGATTCTGGTGGCACTAGAAGGGTAGATTTGCTCTAAGGCTTTAATAGCATTCTAATTCACCTCAGGTCAAAAACATACGTCTTTCATATATTCTATAAAAAAAACTCAACAAGCATCCACATTTGAAGAAGTATGCACATTATGTTATGTCAGAATACTCTGTGTTGGCTTGTTTGTATTGCTGAAGTATTCATTTTAATAGAAGGTCTGTCTTGGCACTGCATTACTTTTTTAGTCAGAGTGGAGATTAGCACCAGATGGTGTTTTGCTACTCGTATCAAGCTGGAGAAAAAAAAAAGAGAAAGAGGAAGGAAAAAAAAGACAAAAAATAACCCAAAGCTACAGGGTATTTTGTGGGTGGATGTGAAAAAATGTGTACTTTCCCATATGAAAGGTAGAAAAGCAGACAGTGATATACAGTGACATAACATTAGAGATGTGATTATCTGATGATTGTGAGGGACACCTGAAACCTTTGGATAATGAGAGGAAATGTACTGCAGCTTCACTCATGCACTGCTATAACCTCATCTTCCAAATACTTCATTTACACATTAAACTCTTCGCAGTCAGGTTGACCTTGAAGTTGCCAAATCCTTGAGGACATGTCTGATCACTGACATGCAGTTTCACTTTTTTACCTTTGTTATAGTTAAAACTGTAATAATTAATATTTTGCATATACACAAAGGCAGAAAATAAGTTCAAAAGTATTAAAATAGATGGAAACAGAATAATGCTGTTGTAAAAGTTTGTTGAAGCAGTTAATATAAACAGCGTCCAACAGTAAAGTACAAAATTCTGTAACACAGTATGTCAAATACTTTGGGCAAATTAAATCAGCCTATGAAGCTAATAGGAACACTTTTTTCAATATGATCTATTATAAAGATTATTACATATTATACTATTTTCTTTTGCCTAGAGGTAGATGATATACAGGTTAGTAAAGATAAGACATATTATTTCATTTCTATTTGATTCTCATAGATAGAAATAAATATGCCCTCGGTACTTTTCTCA
The DNA here is from genome assembly GCA_020800305.1 of Porphyrio hochstetteri. NCBI lineage: Eukaryota > Metazoa > Chordata > Aves > Gruiformes > Rallidae > Porphyrio > Porphyrio hochstetteri. Next base: position 19,141,242 of record CM036906.1, on the reverse strand, counting down.
TTATCCTCTTTCTTATTTCATAGAATCGTGTCATAATGTGGTAATTCATATCAGCATAATTACCTTTTTTGAAAATTGACATTTTAAAGATGTGTTTCTAAAGCTTTGGAAGTTCAGTGAGATCCATTAACTAGCTTCAGAAATTGTACATATTTCACATAATTGTTGTCCAGGTCACTATATCCATTAAAAAAAAGAAAATAAAAAGCCCTTGAGGAGATGAGTAGTGAAATGCTTGAATGCTTGAAGACAGAAAAGCTGAACTTAAGCTATCACAGCATATAAAATCTAAATATAAGCAGAAGAAATTTGGCTTTATCTCATAAGAAACCCCCACTATTTTTCAAAAATATTTCATTTTACCCTTCAAATAACATGAAATCAGAGAAGATGAAGTTCACATCAAAAAGGAATATTCCTTGCTTTTATTTTTCTTCACCTGATGTCCACTCTGATAGGCACTTTCTCCTACATTTTATTTAATGTCAGTGTATTTTTAGCCTATATATCTTCATTTACATCACGAACATTCTTCATCTGAAATGCATATTCACTAAGCCTTGGTATAGTTGCATGTTGAGGGTTCCACTACAGCAAAATCTTTGGAAAGTTCAGGCCAGCCAATCAACCCATTAAGGATATTTCTACACTACTAAATTAAATAGTACCAGAAAACACTCTATGGAACTGTTCAATTTACATATATAGTTGTGGTGGTTTGACTCTGACTGGAAGGTAAAAATTCTGCCAAAGAATACACTTGTACAATAGAGAGCAGATATTCTGCAGAGTTCAAAGAAGTTAAGAGAAGACCTTAGCGCAGGTAACTTTATGATTAAAATGGTTATATCCCTCAGACGCACACAGCTTATTCCACCTGAAAAATAAATTCCATCTCATTTTTTATCATCTCAAATCCAATGAAAACTTGGCAACATTGAGTACAGAGCTGAAGTCAGTAGGATTTTCGTGACAGTCATCTTTCAGGCTGCTGTTTGGACGTTCACCATCTATTCAATATTTGATAAGACAGAGTATGCAGAAATACGACATTAAAGAAGGACTAACAGATTCCTAAACCTTAGCGAGTTACACAGACAGAATTAAAAAACCTTCTGCATCACAAGTGCACACAATTGGGTGTGATTGTGAATAAGGGCACTGCAATTGCATAAACAAGTACAATTCACTAAGAAATGTTCAGCAAAAGGATTATGAAATTCAATGTGATTAAAAAATTAGATTGTCCTTTACTTTGAGAATAGGACATTCTTTTAGAAGGGAGACACTTCTGAAAATTTTAATTTTTCACAGAAAGATCTGTAGTCTGACTTTGAAGATGTGTTTTGATGACTAGAACTTAAAGCTTTTCCAGAAAAGATACATCATTTATTTGGTGTATGTAGGCAGAAATTTTAACAAAATCTATTCTAAGAAATTTAACATAAAAAAGATGGATCTGCTTTTTTTGGATGTGACAAGACAGAGAGCAGTAACACCAGGAATAAACCTTTTCAAAAAAGTGGAGCATGCCAGAAATCTAGTAGTTCAAAGGCAAATGTCATAGATGAATCTGAAAGACAGAGAAAAGAGAATTTATAACATATAAAAATAAAAATAGAAAAGATACAATTTTAACCCATGTTTCATACTTAGGTCATTGGAGTCCAACATGTTGCTTGACTTGATGATAACCAATCATTATGACAGATAATTTTAGTAGGGCCTGTAGCAATAGGACAAGGGACAATGGTTTTAAACTAAAAAAAAATGTAGATTCAAAATAGATATAAGATTTTTTTTTTTTTTTTACAATGAGGGTGGTAAAACACTGGAAGAAGTTTCCCAGAGAAGTACTAGACGCCCCATCCCTGAAAACATTCAAGGTCAGGTTGGATGGGGCTCTGAGCAACCTGATCTAGTGAAAGATTGCAGGAAGTTTTGACTAGATGACCGTTAAAAGTCCCTTCCAACCCAAATTATTCTAGGATTCTATAATAAATCAGATAGATGGACAAAAATATTGAAAGATGATAGAGAAGTGTCAAATATTTTCATGTTACAAGAAGGAACCATTTTCTTTCTTATAGCACTCTTTATTCTGAAGTTTTCAGTAAGTTATTTCAACTTTCTATAATGACAATGTTTAACAGTGGTAATATTACCTACTTAATACATAGTTGTATTTAAAGAAGCTTAATGGTCTTTAACAGGCAAAAAAATGTTTTACTTGTAATTGAATAACTCTTTTACTTTTCAGTGTTTTAATAAATTCTAATTTCAAATGGCTGATGATATCTTTTGAACTAGAAGACATTATGAAATTAAGTAGGGTTTTTTTTTCCAAAAATTTTCTGTCTGTTGCAAGTATTTCTAAAAAAGAATAACAATATTCATGCACTATTGCAAACATAAGAAAATACAGATTTACACTTTATTTTCAACCTTCACCACCAGGTTATCTTAAAATTAGATCTATCTTTAGCTCATGAATTATCCTTTGCCACCAGACCAACTGAGTATCTTACTCTATCTCATAGACTTTAAACAAAATAGGATAAATATTTCAGGAAGTCTAAATTAACATGCATAGTAGAGGAGTTATGCTAAAACTGAAAGATTCTAGGGCTTTTAGTCCTATTGTTTATGTGTCTTTAATGAAAATGATAGGGAAAAAGTTAGAACTCATGGTTTATGACCATATCTTTTTCCCTCTTTCGCAGTTGTGCATTGGAGCAGCCTGCTGCAAGCCAGAAATTTCTTGCTGCATGAGTGTATCACAGTCATGGAAAAGATGACACTGCCTTCATGCGAGTTAATATAAATTAATATACATTAAAAAGTTTTGAATATGTAATGAACAACTGGAAGGTAATATTGGAAAAGAAACAAAAATTGATGGTTTCACAGTACTACTTTTAATGTATACAGCATTTAAAGATAGGAAGGATAATTCAGGATGGAAAGGGCCTCAGGAGGTCACTAGTCCAGCAAGGTGCTATGGTTCTGCCCCAGCAGGCAGCTGAGCACCATGCAGCCACTCATTTGTTCCCTCCCCGCCACCCTCAAGGGGAAAAATGTAAGGAGGGGAGGAAGAAAAAGAAAAGACAAAAGGAAACCTTATGGGTTGGGGTAAGGACAATTTACGGGGACAGCACTGGGAGGGATGAATAATAATAGTAGCACTTTATAGCAAAACATACAAAATGGTGATGCAAAATGCAGTTTCTCACCAAACTGCACAACTCAGGCCATACAGCTCAGAGCCATCCTGAAGCCAGACCAACCCCAAATTACACATCCTGGAGCCATGTGCTCCTCCCGCACCAGCCAACCTTTGTACTGAGCATGACATCATGGTATGGAATAACCACTTTTATCAACTTGGCATCACCTGTTCTGGCTGTGTCCCCTCCCTGTGGAGAAATGGCTCTGTGAGAACAGCCACATATTCCCACTCTCTATCCCTGCGAACAAAACAGCCAGAATGAAACATCGCTCTAAAGGAATGTGGAGCTAGCAGCAAAGTCAGATAATGGGTTAAGGAGTATGGGCTGTGAATAGAAGCTCCTAATTCTGAAACATTCCTCTGAGACAAGATAAGATATAGGCCTTGCACAGGTGTCCACTCTATCGCTTTCACTGTTTTTAATTTCTTCTCCCCTCGGTTCCCAGCCATGCTTTGTTAAGCTTGCTAGAGAGTATATAATCACGCTGCTCTGTAGAATAAACGGACTGACTGCTTTTAGCTACATTGGTGTGCGGTCTGATTCCTAGCGCCGTCCCGCTCTTTCGAAGCCCCTGGACCTAAAAGTTTCCCAAGATCTGGATTAGGACGCGGGGAACACTCGACACCTCCCTGCCTCCTGGGTCTGCCCTCCTCCCCCCACCCCCCGCCACTTCTCATTAGCAGGGACTAAAACGTCAGTGTGTTATCAGCACTGTTCTCATCCTAACTTCTAAACATGGCACTATACCAGCTACTAAAAAGAAAATTAACACTATTCTAGACAAACTTAGTATGCAAGGTCAGCTGTGAGATCAGTTCAGGTTGCTCAGGGCTTTACTCAGTTGATTTCCCAGGTCTGGAAAACTTCTGGGGATCGGGACTACAGAGCCTCCCTGGGCAGCCTCTTGCAATGATGGGGAAAAAAATCAACTTATGCTCATTGCTTATACAGCATGCACTGTTCTAATCAAGTCCCATCGTCAAGTAGTCCTCTACCCCCTCAATGGAGGTTGATCAAGCCCATCAGCCTCTACTCATAAGGCAGATACTCCAGCCCCAGGCAGTTCAGAGGCACTTCACTGAACTTACTCCAGTTTCTTCATGTCTTTTCTATACTGAGAGCCAAAAACTGGATACACTGTTCTAGAGATGGTCTAATAATTCCTCAGTCTCTGGGCTATGATTCAACCTCTAATTCTCTCCAAAACCTGGCTATGTGCTGATACCAGACATTTTGCTTCCAGGGTTTTAAAAGCTAATGTATAAGCGAGATGTCTTATGTCATATTAAAATAAAAGAAAAGCTTGAATTTTCACACGGAAAATTCACTCTTCTTGTTTCATTTTTCCCCATAACAATGCAGGAGTTTTTCCAACACATTATTGATTTGCTGTAATACTTTGTATTGCTCTCTACCTTCAGCAATTATTTTCTTTTTTTATTTTTTTTTTCTCCTCTGGGAATTTCCTGTTTCTGTTCCCTTTTTTTGTAACACATCTTTACTTTTATTTGTCCCAAGATAGTGATTTTTTTGAAATATGAGTATTCCATTCCCGAGTATGTGGCGAGAACCTAGTACACGTATTAAAACTAAAATTTAAGGTAATATTTATCAGCATTTATTTTCAGCTTTTCATACTGCCCTGCTAAGGTGGGGGGCAGTAGCCTGGAATTAGAGGGTAGGGAAGCTGAGCAGTTGGGATCCCTGTCTATGGAAGGGGGTATTGACAAGACATTTGGGAAAAAGACTTATCCTCAGTCTCTGGAGGTGTCTCTTGTCAAGCATGAGGGAAAGATATCCTTTCAGTGAAGATGTTGTATATCATCCAGACAAGTCAATCACCATGGAGAGAGGTATCCAGTACCTGATGGAATTAGACATGTGGGAGATGGCTTATTATGATCCAGACAATGCAGTCATCCACAGATCCTGTATGGACCAGTTTCTTACATATTAGGAGTAAGAGTTCCTCTGTGTGAGAAGATATAGGGGCTACACTCACAAGGCATCCTGTTGTTTTACCTGTGTGTCCAGAGAGAAGACATGAGGAAGTGTGATGGAAAACCTATCTCAACCCCACAGGCATGAACATGTGAGCTGCAAGGCAAAACAGTCACTCCAGTTATCAGTGGAAAGTTCCCCAGACAGCGTAGAAGGTCTACTCATACTTCTGAACCCTCCTGGAGGGCCTTCCAAGTTATTTTTACAAAAAGCGAGTAGCAAATACAATGAGCAGGTGTCCGGCCTCCAGCCAGGTGGAGGAGAGGGAAAACTGGATTTATTGGACTACACAGATCCAATGGCCTGTTACATCAGTTCCACGAGAGTTCAAGGCTCTAGTGGCCACTGGTGCAGAGTGTACCCTAATGTCATTGAGTTAGAAAGGGGCAGAACCCATCTTTACTTCCAGAGTGACAGAGGCATCCCATTAGTTAACTGTACTGGAGGCCGAAGTGAGTGCAAAAGCACCCCATTGCGACTGGCACCTGACTACCTCTCCTGAGGTAGTCTATGTGTCAAGGACACAAAGGGATACCAATAAGCTTTTAGTGTAGCCACTGTGAAAACAGAGATCAAAAAGCTATCTACCCTGTCTGGGCTTTTGGAAGATCCCTTCACTGTAGGATTGCTGTGAGTCAAAGAACTACTGTAAAGAGTCCAGAGGAGGGGTAGAAAAAAGATTAAAGGGACTGGAGCATGTCTCTTAAAAGGAAAAGCTAAGAGAGCTGTGTTTCTGACCAGTGACAGGACAAGGAACAATGAGCACAAACTGGAAGACAGGAAGTTCCATCTTAATATGAGGAAAAACTTCTTCACTTTGAGGGTAACAGAGCAGTGGAAAAGGCTGCCCAGAGAAGCTAGAGAGTTTTCTCTCTGGAGATATTCAAAATGTGCCTGGACACAATCCTATGAAACCTGCTCTAGGTGATCCTGCTTTAGCAGTGTAGTTGTAATAGATGATCTCCAGACATCCCTTCCAAAAGCTACCATTCTGTTTTTCTTATGTAACAGTAGGTGCCAATGGCTACCAGGATGGTGCAATATCTCACAGAGTCTCCCTGGCTCCCATCCATGATCTGATTCATCAGCTGAAGTCATCAGCAAGACTCATTCACATTTTAATAGTCTCATATCACAGAATCACAGAATGTTGGGAGTTGGAAAGGACCTTGAAAGATCATCCAGTCCAAACTCCCTGACAGAGCAGAATCACCTACACTAAATTACAAGAGGAATGCATCCAGGTGTGTTTTGAATGTCTCCAGAGAGAACACAACCTCTCTGGGCAGTCTGTCCCAGTGCTCCATCACCCTCACAGTGAAAAAGTTCCTCCTTATATTCACATGGAACCTCCTATGCTCCAGCTTGCACCCGTTACCCATTGTCCTGTCACTGGCCATCACTGAGAAGAGTCTGGCTCTGTCCTCCTGACTCTTGTCCTTTACATATTTATAAACATTAATGAGATCCCCCCTCAGTCTCCTCTTCTGCAAGCTAAAGAGACCCAGCTCCCTCAGCCTCTCCTCATAAGGAAAGTGTTCCACTTCCTTAATCATCTTGGTGGCCCTGCTCTGGACTCTTTAGAGGAGTTCTGTGTCCTTCTTGAACTGAGGGGCCCGGAACTGGACACAGTCTCACCATGGCAGAGTAGATGTGGAATCATAGAATCATAGAATCATAGAATGGCATGGGTTGGAAGGGACCCCAAGGATCATAGAGCTCCAACCTCCCTGCCACAGGGAGAAGGACCTCTCTTGACCTACTAACTGTAGCACAAGGCCTGAAAGAATCAGGCAGAAATTCCAGCACTTTGCAGTTGTTGGAGACGTGCTGGAACTCATGGGACGCAAACCCTGGGAAAGTTAAAATAACAGAGAGAGCTGATTGATAAGGGACGAAAGGATGTTGGGAGGTGAGACATCGTGACACCAGAGGCAGGATAAGAGGAACTGGTCATCCTTAAAGAAGGAAAAAGGCAAGCTTTAAGAAACAAAAACAGAATATGTGCAAAGGTTGTGTTATCAGGCTTAAGCTGCTTTTTTTCTAACAATGTTTGTAAGTGTTTTTAAACCAATCAGCACATAGTAAATGTAAAAATGGCTTCTGTGCTCCAATGAAACTAAGGCACATATGGCCTTTGCAAAGTATATAAACTTGTGATTTGCTACAATAAAATGACATTTGGCTTGCATCAAGCTGTGTACTGTCTCTAATCGCAGCAACTAACCACTTCTAATATACCCCAACACACCACTGATCTTCTTGGCCATGAGGGCTGGCTCATGGCCATCCCGTTGTTCACCAGGACCGCCAGGTCCCTCTCTCCTACGCTGCTCCCCAACAGGCCAGTCCCTAACCTATCCTGGTACACGGGGTTGTTCTTCCCTAGATGCAAGACCCTACACTTGACCCCACCCAACTCTCCAGCATGTCTAAGTCTTGCTGAGTGGCAGCACAGCCTCTGGTTTGTCAGCCACCCCTCCCAGTTTGGTGTCATCAGCAAACTTGCTGACTGTACACTCTATTCCCTTATCCAGGTCATCAATGAATATATTGAATAGTACAGGTCCAAGTCCCGACCCTTGAGGGAATCCACTAGATAGACTCTGTTCCATTGATCAAAACTCGCTGGTTTCTTCCCTTCAACCAGCTCTCAATTACCTCACTGCTCTACCTTCCAGACCACACTTCCTATGTTAAGCCACGAGGATGCTGTGGGTGTCAAATGCTTTCCTGAGGTCAAGGTAGATTACATCTACTGCCCTACCATCATCTATCCACCTGGTTATGTCCTCATAAGAGGCTATTATATTAGTCAAACACTAATTCCCCTTGGTAAAACACTGTTCCTAAGAACCCTCTTATCCTTGATGTGGCTAGAGACAGCACCAAGGATAAGTCGTTCCACCAACTTTCCAGGGATGTAAGTGAGGCTTCCTGGTCTTTAGTTACTCCCATCCTCCTTCTTGCCCTTTTCAAAGACTGGAGTAACATTTGCATTCCTTCATTCCTCAGGCACATCTCCCATTTTCCAGGGTTTAGCAAAGATGATGGATAGTGGCCTGGCAATGACTTCCACCAGCTCCCTCAGCACCCTCAGGTGCATCCCATCAGGATCCATGGATTTATGGATGTCCAGATGGCTTAATTCATCCCTGACCCAGTCCTCATCAACCAAGGCAGACTCATTGTTTATCCTGACTTCCTCCAGGGCTTCAGCCATCTGGGGCTCCTGCAGTCTCCAGCAGTGCAGACAGAGGCTAAGGCGGCATTCAGTAACTCCACTCTCTTATTATCCCCAGTCACCAGGGCACCCACCTCATTCAACAGAGGGCCTACATTGCCTCTAGCATTAGTTTTGTCTGCAATGTATTTGAAGAAGCCCTTTCTGTTGTCCTTGACCTCCCTTGCAAGGTTTCATTCCAAAGAGGCCTTAGCTTTCCCAGTTTCCACCCTACATGCTCTGAAAACAGTCTTCTACTCCTCCCAAGTGTCTCTCCCCTCCTTCCATGACCTGTAGACTCTCTTCTTCCACTTGAGTTTGCCCAACAGTCCCCTGTTTACCCATAGAGGTCTTCTGCCTCCCTTTCTGGACTTCTTTCCCATTGGGATGCTCTGATCTTGAGCTTGGAAGAAGTTGTCCTTGAATATGGACCAACCATCTTGTGCTCCTTTTCCTTCTAGTACCCTGTCCCATGGGGTTTCCCCCAGTTATTGCTTGAAGAGGCCAAAGTTGGCCCTGCTGAAGTCCAGGGTTTTGGTCCTATTTGATATTCTCTTCCTACTGCAAAAGATCCTGAACTCTACCATCTCATGGTTGCTGCAGCCAAGTCTAGCCTCAACTTTCACTACTTCAACCAGTCCCTCTTTGTTAGTGAGTACAAGACCCAGCAGTGCTCCTCTCCTAATAGGCCTTCCTAGGCCTTGTGGACTTCTGGGAAGGTATATTTCAGGGTATAGTCAGCCTGTAAATCCTACCGAGTAACCCATAATAACAATTTTGACTGGGGTCTTGAGCAATAACAAGTCTTTGAATAGATCAAAGAGGAAATAGCTTGCGTGGTAGCTCTTGCACTTGTCTGTACAGGATGTCCTGTCCAAAATGGTCTTGCAGCTACACTGCAGCTGGGGAGCATCCAGTAGAAAACATCTGAAGAAACCTGAGGTAAAGCACTAGGGTCAACCTAGGGTTTTTGGTCTCTGGGTATTGGGGACCTGAAGCCCAATACACACTGACTGTAAAAGAGATGCTAGCAGCTTATGAGGGGGTTTAAGCCTCTTCAGAAGCATATCTCCTCTTGGAAACATGATTTTCTGTGCTACACTGGCTGCTCAAAGGAAATGTTCCCACTACACATCATTCAAACAGCACTTCACAGAGTAAGTTGGTAAGTGATAATACACCGAGCTTGACTGGAGAAACAGCCTCCCAGGAATCCTGGAAGAGATCATGCACTGACCAGAAAGCAGTTCTTTTGGAGCATTGCCTGAGGAAGTGGCTTGTACCAAAGAGGCATCACCATAAAATGATTTATCAGAAGTTTAAAGGCATTATGCTTTATTTACTGATGGATCTTGTCGTTGGAAGTGTAAAAATGCTGTGTGGATTCCCACAAGTCAAGTTGCTGAGGTCACTGAAAAAGAAGATGAGTCTAGTCAGTTCACGGGAGTGAAAGCCATTGAACTAAACCTAGAGGTAGCTGAATGACAAGTGGCTATACTGACTCCCGGATGGTGATAATGCCCTATGAGGGTGGCTATAGCAGAAGACAAACTAGCAGCACAGGGGTAAACCCATCCTGGCTTCCGTCACTGTGGCAAGGCAGGACATTGCTGCCTGGGTAGAAATCATGGCTCTAAAGGTACATCACGTAGGGGACAGTGGCTGGGCTTTCACTATGGTGAGTCCAACCAAATTGACTACATTGGACCACTGCCACAAACGTCCTAAGGGAAGTGCTACATATTCACCATGGTGGAAGCAACTATAGGTTGGCTAGAAAAATATGTTGTAAACCTTGTCACTACCCAAAACACCATCCTAGACCTCCCTTGAAATGCAAATTTTGTGGCAACAGTGTACCCCAGAAAGAATTGAATCAGACAATAGGAGTTATTTCTAAAATAACATCATAAACTCCTGGGCAGAGAAACACAGCATTGAGTGGATATATTACATTCCCTATCACCCACAAGCCTCTGGAAAGACTGAGAGATCTAATGGCCTGTTAAAAGACTATGTTGAGAGCATGGGCAATAGGGCAAGGAAGCACAGGGATACAAAATTAGCAGAAGCCATTCAGGTGATTAACACTTGCTAACCATACTTGTCCTGACCAAACAAAACCCCTAAGTACTGTGGAAGGAGATAAGGCCAATGTAGTGAATATGGGGAAGTGTCTGGGGAAGGAGATGTGGGTTGTTGTAGAGAGTAATGTAGTAGGAAGGACCTGACCTAACAGAGGTTGAGTTTTTCAAGAAAACAGCAGAATGAGTTTTGCAAGAAACTAGTGAAAAGGTGACCCAAACCAAGACAGTGCTGGGGCATGACACTGGAACATACAACTTCTCCTGTCCTAACATCCATCTTGACAGATGGAGCCCAAGTCATTGTCAACATCTGGAGGAGTGAAAGAAGCCCGTGGAACATTAGACATGGGACAGCAGTTAATAAGAATTAAATATAATGGAATAGAAATTATGTTGGACATGAACATGACAAAAATGTTATGGAATAAGGGGTGGAGATTGTATTGGATCTGGCTGAAATGGAGTTAATTTTCCTCATTGCAGCCCCCATAGTGCTGTGCTGCATATTGGTAGCCAGCAAGGTGCTGGTAACACATCAGGGATTTGGCTACTGCTGAGCAGTGCTGGCACAGTATAAGGGCTGACCCAAAGTGATTGTGGTAGTTTTGTGTGGCTGTGTTCTGGTGGAGCAGTGGGCGGCTTCTGCAAGAAGCAGCTAGAAGCTCTCTGTAGGCCCAAGGACTAAACACCAGCCAACTGGTGTTGGCTTGAGTCATTGTTGACCAAGGTCGAGCCAATTAGTGATGGTCATAGCACCTCTGTGAATCACATTTAGGAGAAAAAAAAAAAAGAAGTGGCTAGCAGCTGCTTTTTGCCACCAGAGAAGGGAGAGAGAAGATGTAAGAAATTGTGCAGACACCAAGGCCAGGGAAGAGGTAGCGAGGAGGAGCCCCAGGTGCCAGAGAGAAAAATACCCCTGCAGATTGTGGTGAAACCCATGGTGGAGCAGGTGTCACCCTGCAGCCCATGGAAAAGATTGAGACCCCACCTGCACCCCATGGAGAGGCCCCATGCTGGAGCAGGTGGAGGCATACAGAAGATACTGTAACAGGGTCAAACCACCACAGTGACCAAAGGGATATTCTATACCATATAATGTCTGCTGAGCAATAAAAAGCGAAGAAAAAGAAGTGGTGGGCATTTGTTGCTTACAACATTTTTCTTCTGGAACAATCACTACACATACTGAAGCCCTGCTTCCTGGGAAGGGGCCAGACATCATTTGCTGATGAGAAGTAGAAAATAAATACTTGGTGTTTTTTTTTTTTTTGCTTTTGCTTCTGTGCACAGCCCTTTACTTCACTAATTTGATGTTATCTTGACCTGCCAGGTTTTTTTTAATCTTATTTTTCTCTCTCCCTGTCCTGCTGAGGAGGGGAGTGATAGAGCATCTTAGTAGGCTCCTGGCATCCAGCCAGAATGAACCCACCACAACCAGACAAGGAGATGAGAAAAACTGCCTCATACTAGGAGCACCAGGGAACAAGAAGTTGATGGAGTTTTTTATGCTGAGACTCCTGAAACTCCAGCTCTGAGACAGTTTTGGCTATGTTTTGATCCTTTTTAAGACAAATTTAAAGTCCAGATCTCACTGCCATGACTATTTAATATGCTTATGACAAAAAGACAACAAATAAATTGTACCATTCATAAGTATGTCAGCAAAATAGTTGGGATTTTTTCCTTAGAAAATGGTAGAGGTAGCGCACGCTCTTGCCCCGAGGTTCAGCTCTGGCCAAGACATATCTTTAGTCTTTTATTTGATATACCTTTGGATTATTTCTTGCTGTTCTTTACTCAGGCTGATTCACACTATGCCATTCCTAAGTCTGTTACACTCTTTTATGGGGCCTTTGAAATCCCTTGTGATATTATTCCTGCCCTCTAGCCTATCATCTCATTCCCTGTCAGCTCACCCAAACTGCAGGTCTTCAAAATGAAATATGATTCTTGGTGAAAATAGCATAGGAACTGTCAGTTTAAGCACAACATCATCATGCTACTGTCAGTACATAATATTACAACATATAAATGTTAGGCACATAAAATCTCAGTAATATTTTAATATGAATTTCTGGTAAAAGACAATTATTTCTTTACATTTTTTGACACTGAAAATGAGTAATTCAACTTTGTGGGGCAGGTAAGTATATTTTTCTGAGTTTCCAGGAACTTTTTTTCTACCATTCCTCTGGGAACAAATTCTGGGACTCCACATTGTCATTTTTTATGTCTGTTTCCCATCATATTTGCCATCACATGACTCAGTATAATGATGGCCTTTCTTCTAAAATGCAAAGTAACCAAACATAATGTGCTACAGGAATATTCTTTCATCTTATTTTAGTGAATTAAATCCGAAAAGTCAATATGCAATGTATAAAGTCCCAGACTCAAAGTTTTTCTTCCTCCAAGCATGTTTGAGTTGCATAATTTTCCATCAAAAATTCTAAATAAATTAAAAATTACAGCTTAAAGGTGCTAATTTTTTTTATTTTAAGTTATGTTAAACTCCATCATCTGATGACTGTGAAAACTCCATGAAGTTAATTTTCCACTCCATATATCTGGGGGCTTTTTGTTTTTCAGAGGTAATTGCTGCATATCACATACAACCTATTGCCAAGAGAGACCAGGTGCTGTACGCTGTAGGGGAAAAAAAAAACCAAAACAAACCAACAAAAATGTCTCTCTGGTAAAGGGTTAATGGATCATGAGTTAATGATATTAAATAAAGACCTAGCTGACATTTTATACTCCTCCAAATGTCTGGAGTTTATCAGTACTCACTGATCAGAAAACCCAATAGATGATAGCACCATTCATTCAGTTCAGTAATACAGCTCATTTGTTCTTGAAGCATACATGCAAAAATGTTTGTTCTCACGTATGGAGGAGCTGATTCTTGAAGGCTTTGTTGTGTGGCATGCCAAACAAGAGTTATAAAAAATATGTGTACAAAAAATCCATGATTATGCTTGTATGCAAATGCAAGCACATTTCTAAATGTAGCTATTCAACTTGTGCTTGCAGGTTCAATGACTGACAAATTATGGTGCTTGAACAGTTCTACTGACACATTTTATAATCTGATTTTAATACGAAAAACCCAGAGTAATTACTCTTTGGTTTTTGGGGGGAAGGGTTTGTATGTTTGAGTGGATTATTTTTTTTTGTTGTTTTTTTTCATGTTTTCTTCTAGTATCTGAACATTGCTGAAGACAGACTTGCAAACTGTAGGAAGTGACAGTACTTTCCCAGTTGCTTTCCTCTTCTTTAAACTGCTGATATGTCTAGACCTGAATAACTTCTTTTTCTTGGTATTGATCTACTGCATGACTTATTCTATGTCTCTCCACTCCTCCCTCCTCCATGTTTCAGTATTATATCCAAGTACCAGTTAAAGATCCAGATAAAGCTGCATGAGTATTCATGGCTATCACATTTTTCACAAGAACTTGATCTTTAGATTGTGAAATATTATTTTAAATCCACTTCTGAGAGCAAAAGGCCTTCAGTGTCTCAAAGGATTGCATCCTAAACATACACTAGTTCACCAAATTCAGTTGTGATAACCATCCATTTTATGAGGCTAAATTTTCTAAGCCATTTATATAGGAAAGCCAAAGGTAGAAGAAAGAATTGTACAAACAGTGCTGTTCTCCTTTGCCAGCATTTTAAGAATTATCAAGCATCTTTTCCTGTATTCTAGAAAGTGCAGATGATGTTTCTTGCTTTCTTTCTGTGTCTTTAGTGAAGGAAATACAATCTAGTTAGCCATCTAGGAAAATGCACACAAGGGCTTCACAAGGGCATATTTCTTGTCTGAAGGAAGACTGTGTCTGGTCACACAATTGTAGAAGGACATCCTGTGGCCAACACAACACCACAAAGTGTACATGCCAGGTAATAACAGGGCCTGTCAGAAAGAAAATTTCCATGAATAAATACAATCTCAGCAGTACCTCAGTACTTGTAGCACATAATCTCACATTCCACTTACTGAAGCATAATCAAAAAGGCTACAAACACACTTGTCACCAGCCCACGGGAATTAGAAGCTGAGCAAGACCCATGCAGAGAGCTGAAGACTGGTCAACTCCATAAGTACTGCAAGCCAAAGTGTACGAAAAAGCAAACTAAAGCTTAGTGGGTTTTCATCAGGAACTTTTGGTAATTCTTTTAGCTTTACTGAAGCTTCAAATTGCACACTCAGGGGCTCAAAATGCATGCAATATATTATTTATTTTTGTTGCAGTTTTGCATGGCTGGGTTCTGGTGGAGAAGGAGGGGATGCAGGGGTGGCTTCTGCAAGAAGCAGCCAGAAGCTCTCTGCAGGCCTAAGAGAGTAAGCACCAGCCGACTCATGGTCACAGTTGTTGCTGACCAAGGTGAAGCCCATCAGCGATGGTCACAGCACCTCTGGGAATCACATTTAGGAGAAAAAAAAAATCCAAGCAGCTGCTTTTTTCCACCAGAGAAGGGAGTGAGAAGATGTAAGAAACTGTGCAGACATCAAGGTCAATGAAGAAGGCCGGGGGCGGGGAATGAGGCATTCCAGGTACCAGAGGGAGATATTCCCCTGCAGCCTGTGGACAAGACCATGGTGAAGCAGGCTGTCCCCCTGCAGCCCACGGATGATGACAGGGAGCAGAGATCCCGTCTACAGCCCATGGATGACCCTACACTGGAGTGGATGGAAGCACCTTAAGGATGCTGTGACCCTGTTGGAAGCCCGGGTTGGAGCAAGTTCCTGGTAGTGAAACCTGCAGCCTGTGGAGAGACCGACTCATGCCAGAGCAGCTTTGCATGGAGGAATTGTGACTCTGTGGGGGACCAGGCAGGAGCAGTCTGGCCCTGAAGGTCAGCACCCCATGGAATGGAGCCACACTGAGGCTATTGGTGAGGAGATGACACCCCAACAGAAAGGACTCACAGAGAAGTTCATGGAGGACTGTCCCACATGGGTGGGACCCCACGCTGCAGCAGGGGAAGGGTGTGAGGAATGCCCCTCAGCTAAGAAGGAGAACATCTCATGAGGTACTAAACGAAACCCCCATTCCCCGCCCCTCTTCATGCCACAATGGCGGGAAAGAAGGGAGCAAAATCATGACTAAAGGGAAGTCTGCTAAGAAAGGGGGTGTGGGGGAGGTGCTTTAAGATCTGGTCACATTTCTCATTATCCAACTCTGGTATCACTGTGTCTGTAATGTAGTGTAATAAATTAGAGAGTTTTCTTTCCTTTATTCTGTGTTGAATATGTTTTGCTCGTGACACTAATTGTGGAATGATCTCTCCCTGTCCTTACCTCGAATCCTAAGCCTCTCAAGATATACTTTCTCCCCTTTCCAGCTGAAAAAGGGAGTGATAGAGCTGCTTTTGTGGGCATCTAGCCTCTAGACAGGGCCAAACCACCACAACTGTGTTATCATACTCATATCTGTTCACACAGAGAGTAATTTAGATATTTGAACTGTTTTATTTCAGGGTCAGTCTAAGAAATAATGAGGTCAAAGATAATATAAAATGATGTATACCTGTAGTGATACTATAAAATAACAATGGATTTCCCAGAGATGTGGAAATATGAAAAAAAAAATTCTCTTGGAAAGTCTGAGAATGTGTGCATCTCACTGTGAGCTTGGTTGTACACCTGCCATCGCTGTGACTGGTGTTTTTGCCTTGCATTATATAAACTCTCTGTCTTTTATTCTGTGTAGTTTTTGGATTGAGTTCATTATGATGGTTTGTGGGTGTCACAATCATTTTCACAGTGTGTAACCTGCAAGTGTTATGGAAGGCTAGAACCAGACTACTGAGAATAAGTCAACACTTTCAGAACTTCTTGCAGGTTCTGGTTACCAGGCTCACCTCCACAGTTCTTGAACTCTGACGATGCATTTACAGCATAACAAAAATGTTGACTACTTTTGCACAAGACCAAATTATATCTAATATACATATCTAAAATTCTATCAATGCTTTTTACAACTCTGAGTTTTATCTACATTATTTTTATGATGAAGATTTATATATAATTACTTTTTCTTTTTAATATTTTGACTTGAACTAATAGTGATTCTTGATTAAGCTACCATAATTTTAATTATAGTAACAGTAAATTCCTGAGTTTATATATAAAGTGGTATTTCAGATTTTTTTTTTCCATAACAAAATTTTGACTGTAAAAAACCTGCTTTTTAATAATGGATCCTGGCCAAACTTTGCCTATGAAATTGCTGCTGAAAAGGCCAAGGATGATGATTGTCCTGTACTCAAAAGCTGTCATTACACAGCTTTTGGATTCCTATCTGTCATATCTTTGAAAGAGCAGAGCCAAAACTTTACCCCTGAATATCCACTACCTTGAGATAGGATCCTCCCAGTGGGATATGAACGGGAAAGATTTAAAACCTTTTTGTAAAAAAAAAAAAAAAAAAGAACAATATATTTCATTCCTAAATTCCCTTTGTGCTTTCATTATAGAGCAGAACATATCTGCCAGAGGCATATACTGAGATATCTCAGAACAGACAGAAGCCTGATAGTCACCCTGGACATCTGTGTTCATCTTCAGCTCACATAGACATGAATATTTTTAGTATCTCCTCAAACAGCCAGAGCATACACTTGATAGCTGCAGATGAAACGATCTCTTCTGAGGCTAGCACCTGGGGAAGACTTACCTTGAAATTTTTGCTCTAGAGAGGTCTCAGCTGAAATTTCTATCTTGTTTCCTTAAATACCATGTTTCACATTCACCAAACAGGCAGGTACCTACTGAATTAGTGATAACTAACATATATTTTGAAAGATGTCACAGGTGCCAGAGTAGTGGATTTAGGCACCTAATGAAGCAGAAAGACTAATTATCTTGTATGATGTGGGATGAAGGGACAAGGTTAATGCTGCTGTCTTTTAATGTCTGTCTTAAATATCAGCCAGTTGACTACAGTACAGCACTGACTAACACAAATCACTTAGCACTAAGTCAGTTTCTTTACATTTGCAAGCCTGGGGTGACAGAATTAAGTAAATACAATATATTTTCTAGGACATTTTTTCTCATATAAATGCTTATATTATTGTAATGTTTATTCATGCTCTGGGGCTATTCTGCTTGCCTGCCAGGGCTATAAACATCTCCCTCCCTTGCCTTTCTTTTTTTCCCCCCTGGGTGTAGCAAATACTCCTAGCTTAGACAGCTACTTAATCACCCTGTATTGACTCTATTGGGCCACTATTGGTCACAGTTAAATATTTTCTTCCCACAAATAAAATCTTGCTTATGAGCCAGAAATGTGGCCACACACCTCTGTCCACACCACTGCTTCATTCAGACATCACTTGCTTGTATAGTGTCTAGAACAGTGGACCTCCATCCTCATTTTCACCTCAATCATATGTCAATAAATAAATAAATAGGTGCACTTGTATTCTTACATCTGTATTTATCTGCCTCAAGAACTCCTAGCCATTGAATATAATATTGAATTATTATTATTTATTGGTTCCATAAGTGTAGCAGCAAAGTATCCTTTATGTACTATGAGGTAATGAGCACTTGCAAATAACATGCAAAGCTAGACCTGAGAAAATGTTTTGAGGATTCAGAATAAGTGGAAGACAGATATATAAAGGAAATTTATGGTAGTCCAATGAAGTTTGCACTTACTGGAAAAGGGAAAATATAATGTCCATTTTTAAAAGGGAAAAAGGAAGACCAGGGGAACTACAGGTCATTCAGTCTCACCTCTGTGCCCAGAATGATCATGGGGCAGATCCTCCTGTAACCTATGCTAAGGCACCTGGAAAAGAAAGAGGTGGCTGAAGACTAAGGGACAAATCTTCCCTGACATATTTGGTGGCCTTATAGGATGAGCTTACAGTTCTGATGGATAAGGGAAGAGTGACTGATACCATCCAGCTAGACTTGCAAAAAGCATTTGAAACTTGTCTCTAAATTGGAGAGATGTGGATTTTGTAGATTAAACACTTGGTATATCAGGAATTGGCTAGATGGTGGCACTCAGTGGCTTAGAGTTGCAGTCAGTGGCTCAATGTCCAAGGGGTTATCAATGACAAGGGGTGTTCCTGAGGTGTGACCAGCACTGTTAAACAACTTTGTGACATATTCAGTAGGATTGAGGGTACTCCAGCAAGTCTACTAATGACACCAATTTATGTGCTGCAGTTGACACTGGAGGAAAGGAATGCTGTCTAGAGGAACCTTGACAGGCTTGAGAGGTAAGCCCATGCAAACCACATGAAATTTAACAAGGCCACATGCAAAGTCCTGCACCTGGATCAGTGCAAGCCCAAGCACAACTACAGGCTGGGCAGAGAATAGATTGAGAGCAGCCCTGAGGAGAAGGACTTGATATTTTTCATGCATGAGCCAGCAATGTGCACATGCAACCCAGAAAGCCAACTGTGTTCTGGGCTGCATTGAAAGAAGTATGACCAGCAGGTCAAGGGAGGTGATTCTATCCCTCTACTCCACTCTCACGAGACCCCACCTGGAGTACTGAGTTCAGCTCTGGTGCCCCCAACACAACAACTACATGCAGCTGTTGGAGTGAGTCCAGAGGAGGGCCACAAAGATGGTCAGAAGGCTGGAGCACCTCTCCTGTGAAGACAGTCTGAGAGAGTTGGGTGTGTTCAGTCTGGAGAAGAGAAGGCTCCAGGGAGCTCTTATTGCAGCCTAAGGAGTGCCCACAAGAAAGACAGAGAGGGACACTTTATCAGGGAGTGTAGTGACAGGAGAAGGGATAATGGCTGCAGAGTTGCAGCTATATGATCTTTAAGATCCTTTGAACCCAAAACATGTTATGATTCTATGATAAAGCAAAACAATAATAAGGTTATGCAATTGAAAAAAATATTGTTAGTGGAGACAAATTACGTCTTGTTAGTTATAGCAGACATTGTTAGAATGATTGTTTATGGGGATTTTAAGCTCTTGTTCCTGTATTTGCAGAAAGCAAATTTGGAATGATATATTTTGATTACGATAATCAGATTTCCCACTGAGTTCATTAGTTACAAAGTCAGTTCATCAGAGAAAAGAAAAACTACATAGAAACACACACAGCATGCATTTCAAAGTTTGAATAACAACAAGTTTTTGTGAAGTAATTCCACAAGGTATGTATTTTAGAAAAAGCTCCCCAAATTCTAGAAAATTCAACATCTTCTATTATAAAAAAGCCTGCTTACATTTGATCAATAATTTTCTCATTTTCATTTATTTCTCAAGAATTTCCTGAATAAAATTGAAAAGGTAAGGCTGAATTTGATTTTGCCATGTCAGATACTCTGTGGGATTTCATTTGCAGATTTGTTTTCCTTTAAAAAACAACACATCAATTTATTACTTAGTTTAACATTTCGATTATTCCCTGTGGAACTGAAAAAGACAGTTGTGCCTATTGCAGAACATCCTCCATACAAATTGATAATGTACTATTCATTCAACCATTTATTTACTTGCATCTGTTTGGCATCCCCACCATCTCCCAATTTTGTGAACTAATTAATTAGTATGACTTTAATTTTCTCTGATTATGCATTTCCATTTCATGCAAACAAGGACATTTATCATTATTAATTTTAATGAATGTGATTTATATTTCATTTAGAATAATGTAAACATTAATCTGATTTTTTTTAAAAAAAAAAATTCTGAAGAGATTTTTTTACAGCAGATTCCAGGGCCAAATCTGTGGATTACTGATGCAAACTAGTGGGAAAATACAGAATTATATTTCTGGAAATGCTTCATGGAAAATTGGTTATAATTCTTAAATTATTTATAAGTTAAAATTTTTGTGGCCTCCTGTTATTCTGAGCAGTTTAGTCTAGAAATCTCTGGTGTGCTTTTTGAAAAAACACAGGAGAGCAATAGAATGTTCTAATGGAACTAGCTCACACAAAGATGTAGACTTTTTTTTTTTTTAAACTACAATCCTTGTGAGTTTGGAAATTCTCAATGGACTCATACTTTATCAGGCACTGAATATAGCTGTCAAATTTCTTTCCAAGTCATAATATTAACAAAACAGTCCTCGAGGTGTAGCATTGTGGTCATCACACCGAAAAAATACAAGTTCAACTTTACAGATTATGACAGATGGTTAAACTAAGATTGACCTGTTTTATCCTTGAATTCTCCTGGTACCTGTGGTAACAGTTATCACAGAATCACAGCATCGTAGGGGTTAAAAGGGGCTGGCTATTTTCCTTTGTCTCCCACACTTAAGATATTTATAAACATTAATAAGATCTCAACTTAATCTTTTTTCTCAAGGCTGAACAGCCCCAGTTCATTCAACCTTTCCTCACAGGGTAGATGGTCCAGGCCTTCAGTCATCTTTGTGGCCCTTTGCTGGACCAATGCTCTATAGCCATTTAATTTATCAGAAAATGTTATAACACAAGATTTTCTAATATTTGTGACTATTTCAAAATACAGAATGTTTTTTTTTTTCATATGACTGTATAGGTGGAAACAAGATTTCCAGTATGCAAACAGAATTCTTGCTTATGAAAAGCCAATGTTTTGGAAGAATAACTAAATACAGTATAATACAGATTATTTTTTTTCCCATTCAGGAATTGGAATATGGGTGGAATAGATACTGTTGAAAACATTTTAACCTTGATAAATATAAAAATTAATTCTCTAAATCAGAATTATTGATTTATTTTTTTCCAGCTGTTGAGCTCTGGGAGAACATGCAAATACAAGCTCAACAGCAAAACTAATGAAACGGTAAGTGACATTATCAGTTTCTTATAAACATTAATTGGCTGCTCTATTTTATTTTTCATGAAATTTCAACATAAAATCCTATGTTTACAAAGGAATTTTAGACCCTCATAAGCAAGCATTGTACTGGGATGTTATTTACTTCCCCACAGCATTAGAAGTGCTATCTTCCCCAGTGCCCAGCCTGGCCCTGAGCAATGACGCCTCCCTGACCAGCCCCATTTATATACTGAGCATGACATCATATGATATCAAATACCCCTTCACATAGTTTGGGTCAGTTGCCTTGCCTATGTCTCCTCCCAGCTTCCTGTGAAAATTAACGCTGTTCTAGCTGAAAACCAGGATGCAGAGTAGATGCTACTAAATAATGTTAGAACATATCACAGCATCAGCTGTGAACTCCACTGGAGTCAACTTCTGATATAAAAATGATTGTATTATTTGGGCTATTTAATTCCCACTATGGATTTTTGTAAGACTTTAAAGAGTAAATCCCAATCCTGACGTAAGTATTGGATGTAGATCAGGCTGGCTGTACAGGTTAACAGGACTACTAGTAATCTTATGTCAACAGATACAGTTCCAATGAGTTCAATGAGGGCTATTCTATGACTCTATGATTCTATGATGTAGTACCAGGGTAAGTGTACTTCTTACCTGCTGTATATTATTCTGGAAAGTAAGATTTTTATTGGACTTATTATTAGCACTATAAAACATCAATCTGATGGTAAAATTATTGTATATATGTTTGCAAAATGGAAAGAAATCTGTTTCTAGATGTAACATAAATAGGCTAGCTAAGAGAAGCGCCATTAGGTCAAGATATGTGGCAATGTCCAATGAACACATATTTTTTTCAATTCCTTACTCTCTGTTGTTAAACAGAGTACTCTAAATGTACTACTATTCCACAAAAACTCAGTGTTTGGGAAATACAGAAGGTATCATCACCTACAGTATAATACACACAAACACACAGATAGAGGTGACGCAAACCAACTAAGGATATGAGCTGTTCTTTTCAAACACACAAAGAAATGAAACCCAAAAGAAACCCATGGTCAATTCCACACTATGAAATTATTTTTTGTTTTTAACTTAGCTGTATAAGTAAAGCAGCATTTTTTGAAATTGACTTCATGCTGTCCAATCACTTGTCACACATAATCCAGCAGAAAACCCAGTCATTTCACACTGTCTATTGCCTTTTTCACTTGTAATTTATCACTGTATCCCTTTACAGTGAAAAAAAACATAGAATGTCAAATTTTTATGTACTGGGATTAGGAAGAAATAATTCTTAGAGCAATTTGATATATCTGTAAGCAACATTTATTTTTGCCTTTTTGCATTCTTACTCCCTAGCCAATCCATGAAAACTCTGCTGAAGTCCAGAAAATACCAGGCTTGTCACATAGTAGGGAGTAAAGAACCACCTGAATCATTGCTAATTCTGTGTTGAGGGTCTTTCTTTTAGTGGGAGAAAGGTTGAAAGGCAAAGTCTTACTGTTTCACACATTGTAAGAAGGGCTTCAGGATGCTCAGCATTTTTATATAACTGTCTATGAATGGATGTAGATGGTTGATCTAGAGAGAGAGATATAAAAACATCTGTAAGGTTTCTTTTTAGAATTTTTCAACTAGGAAAAAAGTGCTTTGAATATCAGTGCCACTGACACAAGCTTAACTTCATTTTTTTCAGTCTCAAGAGAGAAAATATTAATTATTGTCTTCATACACGTTGAAAAAAATGTGCATTGAAATGCAAAGTGTAAAGTGAGAGTTAAATTCTTTCTATGGATAAAATAGAAAACATTTTTTATCCCTGCTACCATTTATCTATCAGAGGATCTTTTCTCCTGATTACTTAAACAAGGTACCTCTGTCAGAAATAAAATATGAGATATATAAAATCCACAAGCAGAATGAATTTCCAAAGACACTTAATAAAGATCACTGTACAGTGATGGAATAATGCTATTTATCCCACCACATAATAATCTTAAATTGTTTTCTCTGTCAGATGACAAACACTACTCAGATGCCAGCTCTGAAAGATATTTTCCCTACAGCAGCATCTGGTTCATTGGCAGACTCTTCAGGCAGCTTCATTGGCAGCTTCTGCACTGCCTGTAGGTCTGTCATATCATTATGTTGATCGTTTGTCTAGGCTACTGTGTCCTTCTGTTAAAACCTTCTTTTTGTCTCTTTTTGTTCTAGATAATTTGCTCAATTTTTTAATTTATTAGTTAGCTAGTTGTTGTACACAGGATACCATCTTTGGAATCACTCATGGAAAAAATCATTGATTACACATTCCTGCAGATTTTCCAGTTATTTTCTTGTGTGAACCAGCACTAGAAGTATGTAAGTTTCAATAAAATCTTTAAAAGAGGTGAATTTTGAGAGAAGTTTAAACACTACTTTTTCTGTTCTGTGTAGTTCAAAAAAATCCCATAACAACACATAACTGAAAACTGCAAACCCTAAATCTAAACCAATACAAGTTCATTAATATTAAATACTTATGTTTTTTCATCATTTAAAAATAATTCAAATATAACTACATATCGTCTCCTTAAATACATTACACATTAAGGAAAAGATTACACCAAAAAAGATACTTATCAACAAGAGTAATTGTGATTATAGCACTGAACTACTGTAGTACTGCCAGTAACCAGTAAGTGGAAACAAATAAAACCAAAGACTAGTGTGAAGCAGAAATAAGTAAGAATATTGGAACAACCTTACCAAGTCAGATCAAAGATCCATCAAACTTTGTGTCCTGTCTCTAGAAGGAGCAAAAGGCAGATGCTCATGGAAGAGTGTAAAAAGAGCATAAGTGTATGCATTTCCCCAAAATGCACTCTAAGTTTCTCAGGAATTTCTAAAATTTAAAAATATTTCAAAGTGCCTAATATTTCACAATAAATTTGTCCTTCGCAATTTTTTCTAGTTTTCTGTGGAACTCTGTCACCTTTTGCATCTGAAGTATCCTGTGAAGGAGCCTCCATAACTTTACTTTGTGTTTATGATCCCTGAACAACATCCTAGATATGCCTTCTTCATTATTCCGTTCAAATTGTCCAAAACATGACAGCTACTTCACTGGTTCTTAAATAGAATAAAAGAACACTTTTTCCCCCTTAATTTACTGATCACAGTGTATGATGTTCCTTAGTTGCTCTACTTCCTTAGCAAACAAGTCTCAGTTTCCTTGAATTCTATTGAAGTGATCAAATTTCCTTTGGACTGGGGACCAGTCTGTACAGTATCTTCAGAAGACATGGAAAGGTCTTTTAGAAAATCCGCATCAATTTGCAGAAGTAATTTACTTTCTTTCCATACCTATTAGCTGCATATAGTCTATCCAGATCTCTCTTATTTGCTGTTCCATTTTGACTGGTCAAGAATTACTACTTCCACTTAATTTCTTATGAAGAATACAACAAAGATAATTAAATATGAGATGTGATCAAATACTCAACTATCTCTGCTACACAAGCAATGTGGGAACATGAACAAACCCCTCAGATTGGCTTGATGAGAAAAGTAGCCACACAGTTTAATGAAGGTAAGAAATAAAATATACAAACTTACCAAGGACTGGTTGGATTGTCTGTTTGTTTTTTCTTCTCTGCTCCCCTGAAGTACAAGACTTCGTAGACAGTTGATCACACCAGTTACCACAATCATCTGCAGTAGCCCATCATTGGTAACTGGTTCTGTCTAGATGATTTAGAGGTTGATTTAAAAAAAAAAAAAACAAAAAACCAACAAAACAAAACAACAATTAAAAAAACCCACAACAAACTACTCTCTTGCCCATTCAACACATGAAACCAAGAAAACGAATTTATCCTTTCCCCTCTGACAGCCTCAAGATACAGAGAAAATCAAACAAATTTTAGTCCGATTAATTAACACTACACAGTGATATCTTATATGTTCCTTATGATAGAAAAGACATACCTGTGCCTTTCTGAAATTCTATTTGAAAAGAATTTACATACATAGATTTAGATAATAAGGTTTTTTCTTCTGATCTGCAACTTCGTTCATCTGTGTTATTGGATTTTAGTAAGACACTAACTTTTCTTAAGACGTCATATTGTCAATTTTTACCTTATGTAGAAGCTCGTTAAAGAATTTTTTGGTGTTGAGTCCTATATGACTTCACTTTATGCACATTATACACAACAGAAAGAAATTTTTGCATTAATTATGTCCTAAATACAGCTGAAGGCTTGTGTCTTTTATTAGATAGGTCTAAAACATTTCCCATTTACTGTTCAGTTGCTGTTAGCCTAATCAAGTATGACCTAAAATTAGTATTATTATTCTACATCAAACCAGATATATTCCCCACATAAAGTATTTTCATACATTATGTTTGTTTCCTTATATAAACGCAATGTCTGAATGATAGTTTTATTATTTCATGAAGCAGTGTGAAAGAACAAATACTACATTTTCTGTACAGTGATTAGCTCTGCTGTTAACTTTCCTCTCCAGTCTAAGTTTCTGGTTCATTCAGTCTCTCATATATTCCAAACCTCTAAGTACATATTGGTGACCAACAGTATCTCATTTGTGTTTTTAAATGGGAAGTCCTAAAACTGGACACAAAATGCAAGATGCTGCTTCATGAAGGCCAAGTACAGCAGAATAACTGTTACCCTCAGTAACTGACTGCTCTTGCTAATGTAGCCCAATATGCTTAATCTCTGTCATCTGTGAATTTGCTAGATATGTTCTATCACCAAAGTTGTTGATAAGGATGCTAAAACCAGAATTGTCCCCAGTATAAACACCTAAAAATCCACCAAAACCCAGTAACCCATTTCCACAAGTAACCAGAACCACTATCCTATAAACTAATAGTCAAATTAGATATTCACTTTCCACATAATACACCTATTCACTCCCTACATCTCCAGTTTGACTAGCGGAATTCTGTAAGAGACTTCATTCCAGCCTTCAGCCAACTCCGTTGATCAGCAGGACTTTTCAGACATGATAGAGACTGGCTCCATAAATGCATCTTGGAGATCTGTCAGCTCTCAGCTAGATCCACTCTGGTCCCATGAATTTGAAAATGACCAACTCACCTGAGGATTATCAACTCAGGCTCCTTTACTCCTCCCTCACAAACCTTGGCACTAGGCATTAGACACCTGGAAAACCTGGGAGCTGAAGTTGTTAACAAAAACTTAGGAAAAGGTGTGAATACCCCAGCATTTCTTGTAGTGCCTCTCAGTAAAAGATGTCTTTCAGACAGCAGAGAGACCATGATAGGCTAGAGACAGTTAATTCCCTAATTTAGTCTAGAGACAATTAAGTTGATCAATTCCTTCCTGAAGACACAAAGAATCTGAAAGACTGTTATCAGTCCATGTATACCCTGTCTGTATGGATGGAGTGTAATGTTCCATATATACTTTGTTTCTTTTCTGAGCAATGTCCCTCATTCACTCTATAACTGTAAGAAAATGTTTCATTTTTTGATTGTAAAATCTTGCAGGCAAAAATACAGAATTTTTTTACATGGATTCTAAATTAATTAAAGTATTAGTAACCAACAGTTGTGAGAACAATGCAGCTAAATTTCTTTTTGAGTGGTTTTTTTTTTATTTACAAAAATAATTACATTTATAAATGCCATATGTTATTTCCCTTTTATTATTTTTATAAAATCTGTGTTACTGCAGTTAGGCATTTGGATTTTTCTATTATGCACCTATGTATTTGGGTATGTTTGTATGAATGATCTAAATGGTGAATTGCAAAACCACAGGATGTTAAAGAACAAGATCCATATCAGACAGCAAAAGAAACAGTTGGTCCTCTTCTGTTTGACCACACTGCCTGGTGTGGATGGGCAACAAGTGGAAAGTGAACATCTTTATTCCATAACATGGAATACATTGTGGTCATGACTGTATAAGGCAAAATTATCTGCCCATCTGTCCATTTTAATGTTATCTAATAAATTTGCAGTGCAGAAACCTTCATAAACACAGATGGGATCTTTCATACTCTCCTACTTGATAAAGAATAAAACTAAGCACATAAATTGTATGAGTTGATAAATTTCCTGGAACACTTCTCTGGAAATGAAAATTTGTACTTGGTTTTTCTTTAATTTAGGAAAAGGAACTTTCAGAAGAAAAAAAAAAGAGAGAGAGAAATTAGAGAAAGAAAAATCTAAGTGGGAAAAAAAGGAAATAAAGAGTGTTCAATTAAAGTCCTTCTTTTCCATGCTATTTTGTCTATTCCATAAAACGTTCATGACTTAATTTTGAAAAAAAAATGATCAAGGAAATTATTTTTGCATCATTCCTGGGATCAATCACAATTTTTGTGAGAAATTTTCAAATATAAAGCGTCACACTCTGCCGGTGTAATTTCAGTTGTGAAACAGGACCCATGTTTCTATGTTTTGTGGAAGTATTATCAATATTACTTCTACAAGAGTACTATTGTGATCTCAAAGACTAACAGGAAAATAAAACAAAACAAAAAACAACCATAAAAAACCCAAAGCAAATTAGTATCTCAGGAATAACTAGAAAAAGATAAGAATGAACATGTTTGTATTTCTTGCATTACTTAAAAAATAGGTGGAAATTTAATCTTTAATAAGGAAAATGTTTCAGTAAAATATTATTCCACATCTTTATGACTTTAATCTTTCAGATATAGTGCGAGAACATAGTACTGCAGGGAAAATAAAAGCAGGGTTAGTGGTAGAAACAGCTGTCTTGTTGATGTGGAAATTCTCACACAAGTTTGATCTAATAACAGTGAGATATAAGCAATATTAAACCTTATGTCAGATACTTGACCACACATTAAGCTGGATTTTCCTGCTGCAACCAAGGGCAGAGAGCCATTACTGGCATCTGCGATTCCTCCTAGATGGGAGAATACAGTGACAGATAACTAACTCTCTGTTCTTGGGCATCAACGGTTTGCAGATAGGATCCATTTCACACCACTTATCTTAGCTACATCGAAGGCTGGTTTAGTTTTGGGTGGCTGGGTTCTGTTGAAGGAGGGTTGGTTTCTGCAAGAAGCAGCTACAAGCTCTCTGCCGGCCTGACAGATTAAACACCAGCTGACTCAAGGCCAGAGTCATTGTTGACCAAGTCCGAGCCCATCAGTGATGGTCATAGCACCTCTGAGAATCACATTTAGGAGGAAAAAACACACTAGCATCTACTTTTTGCCACCAGAGAAGGGAATGAGAAGATGTAAGAAACTGCAGACACATACCAAGGTCAGTGAAGAGCAGGGGGAGGAGTTGCCATAGGTGCTGAAGAGAAAGTTGCTCCTGCAGCCCACGGAGAAACCCATGGTGTAGCGGGTATGCCCCCACAGACAATGGAAAAGGCAAAAATCCCACCTGCAGCCCCTGGAGAGGCCCCACACTGGAGCAGGTTAAGACATACGGAAGACACTGTGAGCCATGTTGGAGTAAGCCCCTGCCAGCACTTGCAGCCCATGGAGAGAGATAGAGACACAGAAATGAGCAAGAGAGACACCCATGGCAATGTAGGTATGCTGCAGAGGGAGGCTTGTGACTCCATGGAGGACCAGGCTGGAGTAGCCTGGGCTTGATAGACTGAGAGACATTCTATGATTTATGACTGCACCCCATAGAGGTGACCTGTGCCAGGGCAGCTGATGAAGAGATGAAGCCCTTCTGGGAAAGGACTCATGTCATGACTAAAGTGAAGTCTACTAAGAGAGGAGGAGGAGTAGGGGAAGGTGCTTGAAGATCTGGTTGCATTTCTCATTATTATTCTATTCAGTGAATGTGATGGTCTGCATACTAAGCCTGTCATTTCCTTCTGTCTGTTTCCTTATATTTTACATGTGATACAATCTCTCAGCCATCCTACATGAATGTATCCTGAGAACTTCACTGTCCTAATATTGTGACACACTTAGATAACATTATCTGTTCTCCACCTTCTGATGCTACAGTGTAGTTAGATACCTTAAGAGCCTTTGGAGATTTTACTTCTTGTCAACAAAAGTATTCTTGCATGCTTAGTTATCTTTTAGATAATTTTCTTATGGGTACAAATACAGCTTTATCTCAAACTCTGCTATATGAAGTTGCTACCAGTGACTTGGAGGAAACTGGAGACACTTGGAGTTAATCTCCACCTGCCCTGAATCCAGAAGAAATTCTGGATGATGGCACTGTCTTATTAAATCTAACCTCAGAATGGTAGTTACCTCTTGGACTGGGGCCCTGAACAATTAATTTATGTGAGCAGGTAGAGTTCAAAGAGGGTTATGGAGAGGATTGTCTAAAGGTATTTTGAGTACATTAAACGTAATTTTCTCTCATCAAGTTTATTACCTTTTACTTAAATCTTTTGTAAATTGGCCATGAATTTTCCATTTTTAATGTTGCCAGTTGGTTCATTTTCCTTACCTTTAATACTGGTTGCTTTACTGTAAATAAAAGGGTGGTGTGGACTGAGAACTAAGAGATATGGTTAAAAATAGAATACCAGACTACCTTTTTGGTAACTGCTACCACAACATATTTTGTCCAATATGTCCAACAGATAATGGAGAGTCTTGCCATGTCTTCACAAGACAGTTTGCTCCTTTCATATAAAGGGTATGAAACTGACCAGTGGCTGAGAGAGGCCCTCCTGTTGAGTCATGAGATTCAGAAAGGACCCCCTTGCTTTCTAAACTCATCAGAGAGCAGCTTAGGTGTGGTTAGGTGCAGTCTTAGTTCCAGGTCTGGTCAATGGTTTATGTCTAAAGGATTGTATATAAAAACACATATCAGAGAGAACATTTGCTTGTCTGAACTGCCAAAGGACTTTCACCAAAACAGTTTCACAGTGGAAACTAAATAAATGTTTGTGATGGCCGTTGCTAAATGCACTTATTTCAATAGCACTAATAAATGACTATGATTATAATGTTAGCAAAATACTATCCCAGATATTCTCACCAAAAGGGGGAATTTCAATTACTTAACAAGAAGGTGTCCCTGCCTGGGGTGGAGGAGAAGGAGCACAGCCCATCAATTGCCTCTTCAGGGTCTTCAATTTCTTCTCTCCCCACACAGGGCTAGATTTCTCAATATCCTTTATACCAGAATTTTAGCTGCTCTCTCCTAGGGGTGAGATTCAACATGATTTGGGTGGATCGTTGAGCCCTATAGTCATGTATGTTTAGCATGTACTGCTTTTTGCTCATCAGCATATTTAGAGGTGTCAACTTTATACTAATTTTGCAGTTAATGAAACAAAAGGTCTTCCTCTGGGCACTGCGGCCTTCAGAATTCTGTATAGAAACTATCTATCTGTTTATTCCGCAGTTTCCAGCCAAAAAAGGGCTGTCCTGCTGATGTAAGACTCCTTCCTTCTGCTGCTTCTCACACCAATGTTCTGGATCTCCATACACAATATTTGCAGAAGCGACATGTGGACACCTGTGTTTTTAATCTCTTTGTTGCAATTCCCACAGATGCCTGCTCTCTAGAAGAGAGAGCAGTATTTTGTTATTGCCAATATTAAGTATTAGTACTCTTGGATGTTGAATATAGTAATCTGGAACATTCTTGAATCTCAGCTGGATGGAAAATATTCACTCTTTTTGTTGAGGTACATAAAGAGTAAAAAAAAAAAAAGGATAATAGC
Organism: Porphyrio hochstetteri; assembly: GCA_020800305.1. Lineage (NCBI taxonomy): Eukaryota > Metazoa > Chordata > Aves > Gruiformes > Rallidae > Porphyrio > Porphyrio hochstetteri. Next base: position 19,110,241 of record CM036906.1, on the reverse strand, counting down.
TTCTCAAATATGTGGGCATTTGTGAAGTTAGACATGCAACAAAAATAACTTGCAATCTAACTGTAGCGATCCATTGATGCAATAATACTCTACAAAGATTATAACTGTTTAAGTCCAAAAAGCACACTTACTTTTATACTAGTATTTTATTCCTATTTAAATAAAAATAATTCATATTTGAATAAAATCATACTTTGGAAGATATGGTCAATGAAAATATTTAGTTTTAGGAAACCTAAACAGGAAGCTATCTATCATTCTAAGTTTTTTGGTAAAAATTCTTAGTGTGATTAATCTAAGTGTCACATAATGTAGACTTGAAAAAGAAACCAGATCATCTTTGCTTTTTATTTATTAAATAATACAATTAATATTTAAAAAAACCTTTTTATTATTATTATGTGCTTCATCTCTATATGTATTGTGAAATGCAAAATTTGGCTTTGAAAGAAACCTCTCCTTTGTTTGTAAATGCATATCAGCCTTACACTACCTAAAGGTGGACTACAGAAAATCTGGAGAGGGACTTTACAGGGATTGTATTGACATTACAAGGGTTAACGGCTTTAAACTAAAAGAGGATAGATTTAGATTAGACATTAGGACGAAAACCTTCCTGTAAGGGTGGTGAGGCACTGGCACATGTTGCCCACAGAAGCTGTGGCTACCCCCCCTCTTGGCAGTGTTCAAAGCAGGTTGGATGGGGTTTTGGGCAACCTGGTCTAGTGGATGGTGTCCCTGCCCATGGCAGGAGTGTTGGAACTCGTTGAGCTTCATGGTCTCTTCTAATCCAAACCATTTTGTGATTCTCTGATATATTCTGGGAATAGTGATCTAAGTTTTATGACTTGATATTGTATAATATGTAGCAGTATAGTACAAAATATATTAAATTAATTTTCCACAGTAGAGATTGGTGCATATATGTAAAAAGGAATGGATTTTTAAACTTGTTTCTATTTTCTAAAACACTATGATTATACTACTGTGAAATCAACTAATTTTTCCAGCTAAATAAGTGAATATAGCGAAGGTCATTCCCATCAAAATCATAGCAATTTCTTTTGCTCTCCACTGTTATTTTTCCCTGTCCAATCTTTCTTCACAAACTTCCCTTAACCAAACAATCTAACAGCTGTTTATGTTTCAGTCGAACCATTTTTCATATACCTTTCATTTCTATTCTTTCTTCATAAATTGTTCCAACACAAACTAAAAGTGATCTTGTACATCATTGAAATGTAAGTTACTACTTCTGTGTGTTGCAAACAGTGACTGTTATTCACTCCTAATATACTAAAATCTATTTTCTTCTACTATACCTGACCATAATCTTCTTCCTTTGCATACATTTAGAAAGCAGCATATGAACTTGTAATCCATAGGGATGCAAAATTCCCATAAAAGATATTAGCTGTTATAAACAACTAAAATTTTCAAGATTGGGCCCGCAATGTGTATATAAGCACCATTCAGTGTAATATCCTACCACTTTTCCTCATTATTTTCACACAACATCTGGCATTGATTCCCCATTAGAGACAATCTATCAAACTCTTCCTTTATTTGCTCATTGTTCAATGCCCTGTGGCTAATCTGGAGAACATCACACAGAGACTGATATTTGGATTCTAGTAGCAGTAGCATTGTACTGCTGAATTGGTGTGTGTTAGAGGCAATTACAGGAGCATTAGTTGAATATAGCTGAAACCTGAATCTTTTTTCAGAAAATTGTACACACACAATCTGTGACTGAATTTTAGGAAGAATACTGTTTGCAATTTTAGAAAATGAGAATAACATTACCTAATGTTGAAAACAAATAAATTGGAAAATTACTATTTAAAGGTAACATTGTCTTGTTTTTTTAGAACTTTTTCTATCCTCACTTTATTTGTGTTGCTTTCTTCTAGAATATACTAGCTGCAAAGAATTAAATGCAAAATTCTCCACTTGTTCAAAGTTTATCTATATACCACATTCTTTATTTCAACTACTATTATTACTACTATCTGTCCTGATCTTTTTGCCTCACATGGTAACTTTTTTGCCTGGTGGTAGTTTCTTACTAGTAGCTTATATATCTTTTTTAAGCCTCTTTCCCAAAGAGTTGGTCAAAGAAATTCTAGCTCAACAGTATCTGGAACCAATTTAACTTTGAAGTTTAGGTGCACTCTTAAGTCTAGTGTTCTTTTAGATACCTGGGAAAGATGAAGACCTTCTGTGATCTGCCTACTATGAGCCCTCCCTTACATAGTGATACCTTGTCATTTGTTTGTGCTAATATTATAGAAGGACAACAGAATTTAAACTGTCCTCCTTACTAGAAATTGCAGGAAGGGCTTCTTAATTAACAAATTACACAATAGATGCATTAGGCAAATATGTGAAAGGAAAGGGTATTGAAAGGTTAAGACAAAATTATCAACTTTATTTTTTTTTAATTCGAAGTGTTTTAAAATACACCACAGCAGCAAGCAAAAGCTTTACTATAAATGGTGGGGAGGTGTTAATAGTGGAGTAAATAAACAATTTAATACAGTAGGCTGTCTTTGTCCTTGTAGAATGATTATAGAGTGGAAAAAGGATTAAGGGCATGGAGTTACTAAATTTATAGCTTTGATGCATAACTTTGTTCCTGAAGTTATAAAAAAGTAACACACAAAAATGTATCCTTGTATGACCTTTTATTTAATATTTTATATTAAATTGAACATTTTTCCAGCTTTAACCCCACATTGAAATCATAAGATTTCCTTATACTGATATTTTGAAGCAGGTGTTACAAAACAATGTTTGATCTTTATTTCTTTCCTCTTGAGATATCATATTAATAAAGTATCAAGTGTACTTGAAGTTGCACTGAATTTAATTTAGTAATGCTAGCTATGGATATATACTGACATTAGCTAGATCAATTATTGTTTTCCTAAGGAAAGAAATAACAGAGAGAGATAGCACTGTTATTGTAGTAGGGGAAAAAAGTAATGGTTAAACATAGCTATCCTAAGGTTTATGGCACTGCAATCCAAAGAGAAGAATTAACTTACAGCAGTTAATGGCAAAATCTCCATTGACATCTACAGAATTATTATAGAGCTGTGAATGTGGGTGGTTGTCACAAAAATTAATTAAATTGTCTCTGATTTGTATCGATTCCTAGTAATGCATTCCCAACACTAAGACTTAGATTGCTTCTGTTTTTAAAAAAAAACAAAACAAAAAACCCCCCCAAAAAAATCCCAAACCCCAAAAAACCCCACCAAAACAAAAAGAAATCACACAACTTTGCTTCTTACTATCACAAAAACAGTGTTGAAGAATATTTTGGTATAGGTACGAAGAATTTCCCACTGATTTGGAATTTGCATAATCACAAAAAAGGGTTACGTATACTTTAGTATCAAATGAGCCAAAGCTATACAGTTACTGTGGATTAATGAATTATCACACATCATCTGAGCCCTAGTAGCTGCCTGCCTCAATTACACAACTTCAGTTCTGAAGTAACTTTCTTTATCTTAAAGCACCATTATGTGGAGTTGAAGAGCAATGGTTCACCAGGATGTGTTAAAGAAATCACCTTTTGTCATATGATGAAAGAATTAATAAATTGCAACTGGCACAAGAAATAATCACCTACTTTTAATTTTCTTATGACAGATGTGAGAAATTATTTCCTTCTATTCATTTAAAAAAATTCTAATCGATTATATTTACAAAATTACACGAGAGAAATTTGCTGGAAAATTTTGCACACATCTGGTCAAGTGCACTTTCTGTGCAAGTAAACATGGTATTAAATCTAACAGAACTGAAGAAGTGAAAAGTAATCAGTCTAGAGGTGTTCCTATTACATTAAGATTGTAATTATACTCATTGGATTGACTTAGAAGGGGTGTGTTTAGTAGGTCAAGATAGGTCCTTCTCCCCCTCTACTCTGCCCTGGTGTGACTGTGTCTGGAATATTGTGTCCAGTTCTGGGCCCCTTAGTTCAAGAAGGACACAGAACTCCTTGAAAGAGTCCAGAGCAGGGCCACCAAGATGATGGAGGGAGTGGAACACCTTCCTTATGAGGAAAGGCTGAGGGACCTGGGCCTCTGTGAAGGACTGTGTCCCTCAACGGATGTCTGTACCAGCAGATGTCTGTCTCAACATTGTTGAAATATTGCACCTCCTGCTATTACTGCTATTTTGTGATAGAGGGGTCTTGCTAATAAGATGATTGTAAGGTGTTAAGGAAGACTTGCTAACAGGATGGTTTGAAGTGCCACAGTGAGTATGTCAGGGGATGATCTTGCATAATGTCTTGTTTGAACAGCTCGCTTTTAGTAATTTAAAGCGAACCCAGGACTGATAAGGAAGAAACATCAATTGATACATAAGCTTAAGTCTACCACCATATTTTGAGTAAGTTAGGCACTCAAGGACTATGTGCCAAAATCAATAAAAAGATTTCTTTGATGAGTTCCAGTTCCCTATCTGTCTGATGAATTCCTTACGAATTCCTTCCTTCCTTATCTCATATATAGTCATCAATTCAGGCAAAGCATTTCATTGTATCTAGTTTGAGCTCCCCCATGTCTTTGAAGAGTCAGGGAAAAGTACACAAAACCTTCTAAAACCAAACTTGTAGTTTGGGTAAGAGTCAAGGGATAACTGAGTCTGCACAAAACAGCAGCAGTGCACAGGTGCAGTGGGGAGGAGATTATGGAAATCACTTCTTGGAACTAATTTTAATACAAAGCAGGGACAGGTTATGAATACATATAGGCATATGAGGTAAACTAATTAATAAGTATGACCAAGAAGAACTGCCACGTTAGTGTGCACATATGTGGTGGAGAGGCACCCAGAGCTGAACCATGGCAACTAGCATCAAACAGAATTCCCCACCTCACGTGAAGTCGATTCAGACTGATAGGACACCTCAGCTCCGTGGTGGTAGCTATTGCACCTTTACTTTCCTTTTCCCATCTTTCTCTCTCTCTTACATTTCTGTGGATTTTCACGTACCTATTAAACCTCTTTATTTTTTATGGCATCTGACCTCATTTGTGTCTTAATCTCACACTGGGAATAACAATGAATCTCCCCAGATCAGACCTTTCTGGGTCAGAGCAGCCTCTTTAGCTTGGAGGAGACTGAGGGATGACCTCATTAACATTTATAAATATGTAAAGAGCAAGAGTCAGAAGGATGGAGCCATCATCTTCTCAGTGATGTCCAGCGATAGGTCAAGGGCCAACAGGTGCAAGCAGGAACATAGGAAGTTCTATGTGAATAGAAGGAGAAACTTTTTCACTGTGAGGGTGTTGGAGCACTGGGACAGGCTGCCCAGAGAGGTTGTGGAGTCTCATTTTCTGGAGACATTCAAAACCCACCTGGATGTGATCCTATGTGATTTAGCGTATGCGATCCTGCTCTGGCAGGATGATCTTGGACTAGATGATCTTTTGAGGTCCCTTCCAAGTCCTAATGATCTGTGATTCTGTGATTTACCAACAGCAAAAATAATTGATAAATTTCTACAGTGGATTAACTTGGTTTAATCATCATGAAATTAGTCCATTACTTTCTGTATTCTTTAAGAAGAATTCCTTTAAAAAGGGACATGTTTTCCAACCCCTCTGCTTTCCTCTCCCCTATAAAGAAAAAAGTGACAATTGTGTGATGTGTACTCGTTATCCTCTCATTTCACACAGAGAGAAAATCTTTCTGCTGAGCAATGATTTATTAAGTGTAGGCTTTCCAAAAGCACAATGACATTTTACAATTTATGAACACCAACACTTTTTGGAAAGCTTCCTGAGTTCCATAGTTTATCTGTTTTAATAATGTCTGCATAATGACCCCACTTTTTTTTTTAATTAATATTCCAGTAAGATAATACATAAAACTTTGAGTAAAATGCTTTAAATTTACAGTTATTTAAAAATATTAATTAACATATTTTTAAAAAATTTGGTGAAGTATTTAATAGCTATATTTGCTGAAAAATCACAAGGTTAAAAGAAGCATTTTCTGGATGAACAGATTTAAATTGGAGGCTGATAAGGCTGAGGTACTGAATGCATTCTTTGCTTCAGCAAAAGGAGACAAAGGAAGATTTTCCAACTATGAGGTGCACCTGGCCCCTGTGCAAAGAGGCAGGGTTCAAGGAAGAGACCTATCAGCAGTGGATGAGGGAAGAGAGGTGAGTCAAGGATTGCTTCAGAGAATTTGTGTCCCTGGAATGGGCAACTGATATCCAAGGGTGCTGATAGCTGGCCAGTGTCCTTGCAAGGCAGCTCTGTAATTTTGAAAAATTAGGGGAAGCCACCATTGAATAGAGGAAAGCAAATATTCCACCCATCTTTTAGAAATCTTGAAAAGACAATCTAGAGACCTACTGGCTAGTCAACCTCACATCACTACCTGGGAAAACCACATAATGAGTCCTGTTGGAAGTAATTTCTGGGCAGTTAGAAGAGAAAGAGATGATTTGAAATTGCTACCATAAATTTTATCAATAGCAAATCATCCTGACATACTTGATAGCTTTACATGTTATCCTGGTTGTCTAGATAAGAAAAGAGCACTGGATGCCATTTTCTTAGGCTTTAGGAAGGCTTTTGACACTATCCCAACAACATTCTTGTATCCAGGTTGGGATGCTGTAGTTTAAATGCGTGGGCAACGCTACAAGAAAAAAGAAAACCAAAAAGCATCAGAAAAATAGTGTGACTGTTAGACTAAGGGAGCAATACTTAATGAGTCATACTCTAATGAGTATGGCAGCAGTACAGTATAGGGTACAATGGCCTGGGAAGCAGCTCTGCTCAAAAGGCTCTGGGGGTCTTGCAAGGTGCACAGCATGTACATGCAAGGAAATAATTATTTTTCTTTATTGGACTGCATGTAGAATACTAATTTTTGATCTCAAACATAAATAAATCAATAATCTAGGGAGAGTAAAGCGGAGAACCACTACGCTGGTCAGCCCACTTGCCCTCTAAGGAGAGTCTGATTGAGCCTGGAGAAGGGATTACTATGGGGAAACTTCATAGAAGACATTAAACACCAGGGAGGTCATCAAGATGGGATCAAGATCTTTACAAATCCTGGTGGGAGACAATAGACATAAGTTAAAATAAGAAAGGTTTATAATGGATATAAAAACTTCGAAGTAATGAGAAGAGTCAAGCACTAGTACAGCTTGCCCAGAGAGGCTGTGCAGAGCAACCTTATCTGACTTCATGGCTGACCCTGCTTTGGGAAAAAGGTAGTATGAACAGCCTCTAGTAGTCCATCTCACCCCAAAATATTGTATTATTCTATAAATTTCCATATAAAACATTACAGGAAAATACTGTAAGTAATTATCATTTTACTGTCAGGAGTTAAAAATGGTCCTTCACTTATCATGCTACATAAAAATACTCAACATTCTCAATGCTGGCCAATAGGTCTTAACTGCCCTGAACAGTCTCACATTAGACAACCTGTGTAAGCACAGACCTGGCCTTCAGCATGAGTTATTTTTGTAGGTGAAATGTACAGATTCCTTATATATTGCCTTTTAATATGAATTATATGGGCTATGAAACAGCAGTAACTAAATTTAATTTCAAATTCTCTAGTGATTTCTGCCTTCTTCAGTGGACATGATCTCACTTCAAATGCAGAGAAGCTTCATAAGTAGTGCAGAACAGAGATGGGGTTTAGTTTCATTCAAATACCTTATGTATTCTGTGGATAGGTACCTTCACTTTTCTTCTCATAATTGCCTGTGTTACACTGGCAATCAGGTATACAAAGAAAATGGCAGAATTAATGAGATCAGACTTTTGCACATTAAAAAACATGTCAATTCTGCATAACACTTGCCTAATGACCTAATAAAAAAATCAGATAAAACTACTATCTTTCTTGATTTATCATACTGACCTGTTAACACTTTGATAGAAAGCTGCTTGATGAAGTTGACACATACTATATTCTAATTATAGCACCGCTTTTAGAACTCCATTTAGAACATCTTTTCTAGAGTTCTTTACAGAACTCCATTTAGGAGACAACCACAAGACAATAACTGATGCAGAGAACTCCAAAATCCATGGCAATAAAGAAGCTAGTACAGTATCCATGAGGGCATCGAAATATTGAGTAGAAAGTGGGGAAAAAAATTAAGTATAAGGCTTTATGTTTGTACTGTGCCTGTGACAGCATGATTCTGCCCTACACCTGCCACACTTGGTTGTGTCAAAGACAGTAACCTGAGATTGGCTTTGAGTACACTGTTTTCAAAAATTAAACATTCAATGAGAATTCATGTAAATATTCTACATAGAGTCAATAGCGTAGGTAAGGATAATAAATTTAGAATTATATTGATTTTTTTAAAACACTAAGGGTTTGCTGTTTATGGGTTCATGAGGTTTATAGAGGAACTGATGAGTACCACACATTTTCAGGAAAATGGGTCTTTCATTTACTGGTGTAAGAAAGGAATCACTGATAATCGGTGTGTTATCTATATGAAAAGAAACAAGGGCTGACATTTGCATAAAACAACATTTTAAATTATTATATTCTAGTGTCCATAATATTAAATATTTTGAAACCATTATCACAGAATCACAGAATCACAAGGTTGGAAAAGACCTTTAAGATCATCGAGTCCAACCATTCACGTTCTAAACTAAACCATATCCCTAAGTACTTCATCTACCCTTTTTTTAAACACATCCAGGGAAGGTGACTCAACCACCTCCCTGGGCAGCCTGTTCCAGGCCCTGACAACTCTTTCAGTAAAAAATTTTTTCCTAACATCCAATCTAAACCTGCCCTGGCACAGCTTCATGCCATTCCCCCTTGTCCTATCACCTGTCACCTGGCTGAAGAGACCATCACCTGCCTCCCTATAACCTCCCTTCAGGTAGTTGTAGGCGGTGATAAGGTCTCCCCTCAGCCTCCTCTTCTCCAGGCTAAACAGCCCCAGCTCCCTCAGCCGCTCCTCATAGGATTTGCCCTCCAGCCCCTTCACCAGCCTGGTTGCCCTTCTCTGGACTCGCTCCAGGACCTCCATGTCCTTCTTGTGGTGAGAAGCCCACATGCTGGTCCAAAGATTCTCCTTATTTATGCAGATTGAAAACTAAAAGCATCAATTAAATTATTTTTCAGAGCTGCGGTGAAATGTTTCATTGTCCTAACCAGTGATGTTACTACCCACAAATGTGTCACATAAGAACACTCTCAGCGTCTCAGTAAAAAGGTAGGACTAGGTTGTGGGCCCTTTTGGAAAAAGAACAGACAGGCCTCTGGCTGGGAAAATGTATTTTTCTGAAAATTCATGTAAAGCTGCACTGGACTTTCCTGTTCTATTAAGAATATGCCTGTTGGACAAGCATAAAAAAGAAAAAAGTTACTCTCTGTTAATGAAACATCAGTTGACAGGAGGAAATTAAAATGCTATACAGAAGAAGTTTCACAATTGTATTATGTGCACTTAAAAATAACCATTTAAATTATTGGTATTGTAGTTCTCTTTGGAGAATAAAGGCTGCCAAATGTAATGCATGTGATGTACAGAACAGTGACTTCTAGCTGACAAAAGCTAAGTAAATTTCCTACTGTGTTTAAAGCCAGCAAGGGACTGTCTTTTAGCTGGCTTTGTAGTGTTTCTGCCTGAGGAGGATTGGCATCCAGTTCAAGGACAGGCAACATATTCACTCCTTGACTTCAAGCACGGGGATTATTTCAGCCTGGTCAACAGGCAACATTATAATAATCTGATTCCTATTGTACCTGCTCCAAGCTACCACCACAGATGCTTTCTTTTAAAATCAGTGATTAGTTTTCCCAACTGCTACATCTCAGAAAAAATTATTTTTTTTCCCCTTTTCTTTTTCTACTATGCTTATAAGTCTTCTCTACACACAGGTCATATAGTACCTTAAAGAAGAAGGGCTGATCCTGACTCAAAGTGCACTTTTGCTGACTTATGTCTTTGTCTCAAGAAAACAAATTTTAAAAGCTGTTTTCATTATTGGAGTTTACCAAGTTTAAATTTCCAAAAGCCTCCTAACTTCCTGTACCCTGCCTTATGTAACTAAATAAGACTTGAGAATGAAGCACACAACAGAAAAAAAGAGACATTATTGTTTAACAGGTTTTTCAATGATAGTCTTCTTCTACTCCTTCCAAGCATGGAAACGTAAAAGGATATTTTAAGCCAAATTGGCTATTTTTCCTGAAGTAGATTAAGTTCTTGTATGTTCTTTTCTTTTGCCAGAACTGAAAATTGGGGAGCTTCCAGTATACAGCAGTAGCCAAGCAGCTAAAGAAGCAAAGTCTTCTCTTTAATCACTCTGACTGGAACCAGGAAAGCCAAAGTCTAAAATAAGTCATACAGGAAATAAATTGTTAACATGAGGTAGAGGTGCTCTGTAACATTTTAACTGCACAGTCATTTCCTAAGGAGGATAAGTCCTTAGACAACGTCTTAATAAAGACTGCTGCCCTGGATTCTCAGAATAGGAATATTATTATCAAATAAATATGTATTGCCAGTAAATGATATTGGCAACTAGGCCTCATCTCTAGGTACAAAGAAAAGGATTTGCTAGTAGTAACAGAAAATAAAACTAAGCTGTATAGAGCAATGAAATAACCTAAGTTAGGAATGATTGGATATAGACAATCTTAGGAGTTCTGAAAATAGGCTTTGGTCTGAAAGCAGAAATAAGTCTTTTGTACCCTTTACTTGGTATATATAGCATGTGTTATTATTTTTTAGGACTTTTGTTTGGATATGTGTCTTGGATTTGCATGGCAAGGGGGTTTTGGAGGGGGGGCGGCTAAAGGAGTGATTTCTGCAAGAAGCTTCTATAAGAATCCCATAGGTCTGCAATAACACATTTAAGAAGAAATAAAAAAAACTAGTGGCAGCTTTTGCATCCAAAGAGCAGAGAAGAATATGAGAAAACTTGCAGACATCAAGGTCAGTAAAGAAGGAAGGGGAGAAAGTCCTCCAAGCACCAGGGCAGACAGTACCCTTGTCCTGGTTCCAGCCAGGCCAGAGTTAAGCTTGCCAAGCAGCCAGCACAGTTGAGCTGAGTTAGCCCAAGCTGTTTTTCACACCACCTGACATTACTCCCATTTAAAAGGGGCTAGGGTGTTCCTAGGTGCCTCCAGGACAGTCCAAGTGCGCCTTGGACATTGAGTCAGATCTCGCAGCACTCTGTTACCAACCAGTTGGTAAGGTGCTCTGTGTTATCACTGGGTGTGAGTGTAATTTGTGAGGGGCTGTTGTTGTACTTCATTCACTGTCCCTTTGTCAGTAAACTGTCCTTATCCTAACCCACAAAGGGTCTGTCTGTTTCTCCTTTGGGAATGAGCAAGGAGCATGTTGTGCTCAGCCTCTATTTGGGCCTGAAACACCACACCCCTGCAGCCTGTGGAGGTCTCCATACTGGAGCAGGTGGATGTACCAAGGAGGCTGTGACACTGTGGGAAGCCCATGATGGAGCAAGCTCCTGGCAGGACCCACAGTGGGTCCCAAACTGGTGGGACTTGTGACCCTGTGGGGAACCCACACAGGAGCAGTCTGGTCCTAAAGGACTATACCTATGGAAGTGACCCACTCTGGAGCAGTTCATGAGGAACCATAGCTTATGGAAGGGGCTGACAGGAGACATGAACTTCTCCAATGTGAGAGAGACCCCATGCTGGAGCAGGGAAAGAGTTGAGAAGTCCTTCCTTGGAGGAGGAAGGAGCAGCAGAGACAATCTGTGCTGAACTGACCCCATCCCTCATTCCCTGTCTGCCTGTGCCCCTTGGGAGTAGAAGTTAGAGAATTTGGGGCTAATGTTAAGCCTGGGAAGAAAGGGGAAGTTGAGGAAGGTTTTTTAAGATTTGGCTTTATTTCTCATTGCTTTCCTTTGTTTTTATTGAGTAATAAATTAGATTATTTTTGAAGTTGAATCTGTTTTGCTGCTGATGGTAACTGGTGAATGATCTCTCCCTCTCCTTGTCTTGGTCCACAAGGCTTTCATTGTATCTTCTCTCTCCTGTCCAGCTGAGAAGGGAGAGTTATAGAGTAGCTTAGGTGGGCACCTGGCCTCCAGCCAGGGTCAGCCCACCATAGTATAATTTCCAATTTTTAGGGGTTGCTGAATCTGGCAGTCCAATGGAGGCAAAGTTGTTGCAGGTCCATCAAGGAGTGGAGACTGTAATACCAACAGGCATACAGAACCGCACATGCATACAATACACATGTTTTTTTACACACGGCAGTCCACACAGGTCAACATAAAAAACCACTCATGCAAACACAAACAGCACTAATGGCATTGTCCTCTTTTCTTTTTCTGATGAAGATTTGTTAGTGGGAAGTATATACGTGCACATACAGAATATGGATCCCTCCAGTAGCTGGCCTTAGACAGTCCAGTAGCAAGCTCCAGGAGCATTTAATGTCTGGTTGTCTCATGCACAGAAACACACATGCAAAAAGATGTCTTAGTTGATGCCCAGACCTTGTGGCAGTCAGACCTGTGATAGCTACCTCATAGAGACATACCCATGTCATTCCCAGACTTCTTGTTACTTCAGTATCCGGATTCCAAGTCTGATACTGTTCTTGTGGGTTAGTCTGGATTGATATCACCTAGTGATCACATGCTGGCTTATGCATTGACATACTATGCCCATACTCTGGTCTCTCCTGTTGGTGACCCACAGATGTGCAGCCTGTGGTCTGACAGAAGCTTTGACACTCATCTCCATCCTCCTCCCCTCCACCCCCTCCCTCCAAATGCACACTGAGTTTCTCTTCCAGATAGTGTTTGAAATGGAGGCCAATGGGAAGCCCACAGACCGTGTTGAACAGGCATGTGATGCAGTCTGACAGGTACATGTTCTGACATGTAACAGGTGACTGATCACCTTTTATTCCCTGCTTCCTGTATCTTTCTGTGCTTGTTCTTCCACAGACCACCTTGATCCCTACTTTTCCTTGACTTTGGTTCCTCGTTTAAGCATCCCATAAAAACTCTTACACAATCAGAGCATGTTCTTTCCCTCCATCCCGCAAAGAGTTCCATCATGCAGGGCAGATATCACCACAGTCCTGGGTCTTACCCAGCCCATGGGGCTGATGCTCTCTAGGACAGCCCTAGAGAGCTGCAGCAGGCAGGGGCTCATGTCTGTGACTGGGGCACTGGGGATCCCCCCTCTGCCCTCTCTCTCTGTGCTCCTCTGTAAGTGAGATGAACCTTTAGCATATATCCTAACAAATAATACAAATAATAATATGGTGTATATCCATTTTCATGCCCTTTTAATTCATAGCTTACTATAAATAGACAGTACAAGTATAGTAGAGGATACACATAGGATGCTGCATGTCTGTGGCTTTCAGAGTTTCTCTTGGCATATTTTAAAAAATAGGACCAGTATTTTGTCAGTCTCAGAACTGCATGTTATTCAGATATAACAGTTATTAACTTATTAATAAAGCTTCACTGACAAATATAATAAAATAACATATTTGTCTTTAATTAAAACAGAAAAGTATAAAGCCCTGATTTATCCATATTCTGCATCAGAAGTTGTTATATTTTCTTAGAAGAAAAATTTTAATTACATATATTGGGGAAAAAAACCAGATTTCATCTCTTCACATAGAATGGTTTGCAGCTGTTTTCTGCCTGATAAAGAGCAAAATATCAAGCTTCTTCCTTTCTGTCATTCTCAGATCTTTTCAAGACTTTCCAGCCCAAGAGACATTCTGTTCATCTGTCCTTTCCTAGAAATGGGACTGTACAAAAAGTGAGCATGTGCTATCCCCCTGATAAACAGCCGTATTGAATCTAATTTATATTGTGGACAGAATCAGTGTCACCTAAAGTGCCATCTAATGTTAAACATAGTAAAGTAGAAGAAATTATATTCAAAATAGTTGCTATGAGGTGTTACTACTAGCTTGTAATAAAGTGCTTTTCTTCTGCATCCCTGTATCAGAGGAAAATGAGACCATCTGAGAAATATTTGCTACCCTCATTTTTGCATCCCTCATTGCCAATATATCCCATTCTGATACTTTCAGTTCAATTACATTACATTTGGCTACTACTGGAATCAACATAATAGCATAACAGATATGCCTCTACTGAAATATTTTTCAGTCATATTTGCAGGGTGATTAACTTTTAATAAAAAAAAAGTCAATGTGTTTCTATTGTTCAAAATGAGTCTTTGGTTTATAATAAAGCTTCTTGATATGTTTTCATTATCCTGACTGTGTTTGCCTCCTTGAGAAAATAAAAAGCTATACAAAATTACGACATGGCAATTAAAATTTCTGGCAATTAAGATTAATTTAGTTGCCAAACTATATAGATCCAAACCCAGATCCATTCCTTAAATGTGAAACTGACATCACTGTGTCACGGTTTTGCCCCAGCTGGCAAACCTTATAGGCTGTGATAAGGACAGTTTACAGGGACAGCAAAGGGAGGGAGAAATATCAATAGTAGCACTTCATAGCAAAACATACAAAACTGGTGATACACAATGCAGTTTCTCACTAAACCGTGCAGTTCAGAGCCATTCCAAAATCATACTAACCCCAAAATCATGTGTCCTGGAGCTGCATGCTCCTCCCTCACCAGCCTCTCTTTATGCTGCCCATGATGTCATTGGTATGGAATCCCTCCCCTTTGGTTAGTTTGGGTCACTTGTCCAGGCTGTCCCCACTCCCAGTTTACAAGGGTAACATGAAAAGCTGAGAAGTCTTTGAATGCTTGGCAACATCTAAAACATCAGTGTGTTATCAACAGTGCTCTCATCCTAACTCCCAAACAGGTTGCTGCACCAGCTGCTAGAAAGAAAATTAACTCTATCCTAGCTGAACCCAGGACACTGTCCACCCCTTATTCTATACCATTTACATTATGTTCAGATCCAACAGTTCCCTTAAACACCACCATCTTCCCCCTCTTTGTCTCAATAAGACACATAATTTTCCCCGAGAACTGGAGTTTACAGTACTTTTTATTATTGGAGCAGAAATTCTTGAAGTAGACTGAAAACTTCCATAGAGTCTGTCACATCTCTCTCTGAAGAGAAAAAAAGCAATTTACGTTGACTACTATGAGAAGGAGAGTTTATCTATGTAGCTGCTTCCCCCCCCACCCCAGGATTTATTATTACCGACCTGCAAAATATGCAATCATACCAGCCCAGATCTCTGACTGCTAAGAATATTTACTGAGTTTCCTGGAAGGTTTGAAATACTAAACTGAAAATTAAAAAAGGCTGTTCTTTTCCAAGTTGTTTTAAAAATTATTTTACAAATATACATGCCTGATGTTACAGAATGTATAATAACCTGTGTCTCTAGAGCCCATTGATAAAAGAAGGTTAGATGAACTTTTTCCTCACATCACTTTAAAAAGCTACTACAGAACATAATTAAAATTAACACAGGGACAGAGATTGTGAACAAAAGGATAAAAGGCTACAGTTTTTACCTTGACAATAACATCAAGATAGAGAAATCTTGCTGAGAAAAAAAATTGCATAGTTTTGTTTAGATTTTCCTTTATTAAGTGAAGTTACTTGAGTATTTGATTGGTTTCTTATGCAGATCAGTGAGATAACAGTGACATGATATAACATAATTATTAAATTTGCTTTTCAGGAATGTTAAGAAGATGTTGACTTAATAATAAGTGCTTACTCAAGCATGTGGGAAATTCAGAAAGATCACCAACATGTATCTTTATGATATATCTTTAAGTTTGTTTCTTATAAGAAATTTGTGCTGTAACTAAAGAACATTTTATCATCCTTTAAAATACAAAATAGAGAGTAAATAGAAATATTTGATCTTATAATTATACCAGAATCCTTGATGTTAGAGTTTGAAAGTTGCATGCAAACTCTACACAATTTGGCCAACTGAAGACATTAATTTCTGTGAAAATAAAACTTCAGTCTGCAGTTTGAAAAGTAATTTACATTATTTTAACCTGTATTTAATGGAATGTAGTCAGTATTTTGCCAAAGTAAATAGTTTTCAAAGGCTATTTGAAAAATATTTAGTGATATAAATGCACTATGCCACAATGTGCAGTATTTTGAGCTTACAGTGTGGTAAGAGCTGCAGCCTCACAGCCACCAACAAAGTGCGCATAGGTTTGGTTTCACTGAAAGGTATATTTTCCCTTTCCTAAAAATTTTCATCCTTGCCTTCTACCAAAATGTATTCAGCATATAACTGCATAATTATGATCTACAATTTGTTACAGATCATCCATACAGGATTTAAGTATCCAATCCATTTATTGCATTCTGGATTGCTTCAAAGGATATATGCTGTAACTAGGTTAATTCAGCATTATTTTACTATGAATCTCACTATTTTTATCAAAAGGTTTAAAATCAGGAACTATAGGGGAGTTATGAAGAAATGCAATAAAAGCATAGATTCTCAGAGGTGTCTAACTTTTTTTGTGTGTGTGTGTATAACTGATTTCAACAATTTTCATTAAGTTTAGTATTCACAAGGCACATAAAAAATAGTAAATACAAATTTAAACATGTTTACAATCCATGCAGAACAATTAAAATAATTTTATCAGATACTTATTTTAAGACATAGCATGGAAGAAAAATATTGAGCAATTTCTAAATCAGTTTATTCAATATATATTTTAAGAGGTATACTGGGTTGAGTTGTACAGTAAAAAGAATGGGAAACATAAAAGTAACCTCAATAATTTAGCTCACTGTTAATACTATAACTCAAAACTTGAATCTTTTAGTCTAAATAGAACTTATATCCGTATTTTACTACTTACAAAGTTGGGTTTTTAGTGAATGGAGGGAAAGGAGAACTTTATTTTTGAATGTCCTTTTTTTCTTTTCCTCAAGTAGACACCAAGGACACATAAATTCAAATGCTGCATTTGAGTCTCAGACTTTTACATGTCTCCCACAGCACTGATATAACTTAGTGCATACCTTTTGAGAAAGACTTTTTGAAATGACAGCTACATAGAGGAAGCCCGTGATGGACTAACTGAAGTCAACTGAAGCAACAACAGTTGTTTGAAGACAAAAGCTGTATACATCTGTTCTATGGAAATACTGAAACTTCCACTGAGCAATAAGCATTTTTCGTTTGTTTTGGGGTTTTTATTATATAAAAAATGTCATTACCAGTGGACAATGAATTATTTAAACACGAAGTAAAATATAGCTGTATTTCCACTCTGGAAAATGAAGAGATGTAATTCAAGCCACAGCGTCAGACTCAAAACCTGTGAAGCAGTAATTCTAAGAGATTTAGCACATAGCAATTGACAGGAATAATATTGCTGATAAATACTACTATCAGAATCCCTAAAGCTTCAATGTCGAATGATAGGGAAGAAAATAAATGTGTACAGTTACTAAATGCAACAGTATACCTTACATTAATCATCTTTAATACTTAGGATTTGAGACAAGAGTTTTTAACAATCATGTTACCTAGTGATAGCTCTATTAAAAAAAAAAAAAAAAAAAAAGAAAAAGAAATTAACTCTCCTTCCAAGGACAACTTGTCTCTTGTAGACCTATACTCCCCTTAATCACACACACAGAAGTAAATTCAGGCCCTTCTTAATCATACCTAAATCTGAACTTCGTCATGCAGCATTCACCTTACGATTTTAAAAAGTCACAATAAATAAAAATCCACACTGAATCTGTGAAATTTATTGAAATATTTATTTATTAATGTAAAATCCACCTCAATTTGGAGCAAATACTGTCACCTAGATTCCTAGTCTGCGGGAATAGTTCTGTTAACATCACGATGAGCTAACTTCTGCCTTGAAACTCTGGAGGTAATTACTTTAAAAAGCCTTTGACCCCAAGACACTAGTCATGTGCAGATAGTTTGCATTCCCTCTTTTTTCTCATGCCACAAATTTTCTCCACAGAGAGCAGTCTATTTACATAGAAATTGCAAAAGTAACCTTTTATGAATGTAGCACTTACTGTGTGCTTTATTTGTACCATCCTCCCTCTCAGGTCTTGTGAAGGATGAACATTACAATAATGCATACATATTCATAGAGCAATATTGTACACTAATTCTCACAAGGCTGTTTTTATTCAAAACTTATAAATGAATTATTAATAGTCACTGACATCTATAAATAATTATCATATAGTAGGCTTTCTTGGTCAAATTAAGTCATTTAATTGCAGTACAATGGCTAAAGACAATGAGGAATTTAATATCAAGTGTACTTTCTTTTTCCAATATATAAAATCATAAAAAGATTATAACATCAGCCAATTATTTGTCATGGAAACATCTAACAGTATCTTATACATTCACTTTTGTCCATACACTTGCATCTTGCTACCACATTACAATGGACATAAATATTTCTGCATAGCAGTCAAGGATTCAACTGATGAAATACAGAGATTATACTATAATGAATCAGTGTTAGTGTTCGTTATGACCTCAGTATGAAAGGCACTCAGACTCTGTATTCATTTAAATACCATTTATTGGAGCAAACACCAGATAGATGAATTTATGTGTTTTTGTATGCTGGTGATCTTGAGTTGTGCTACACTGAAAGGTCCTCCAGCCACGTTATGGTAGGCTTTATGCCATGGCATTGTAGGCTTTATGCCATAGCAAGGTTCTACAGCATTATGGGCTTTAAAGCTATTCTAGGATTTTCTTAGATTTAAAAAAAAAAAAAAAATAAATCTACTTATCATTTCTGTTAAGCAAAATACATTTTTGTAAGAAAATGCTTCACTTTTGGATAGGGAAAAGGACTTACCAGTGGTGCAATCACTGGTGCCAAGGTGGAGCTTTCTATGTGCTACTCCACTACAATTAGCCAGCTAAGTTTATCCTGTGTCTGGGTGTGCTGATTTTGGCTGGGATAGAATTACATTTCTTCATAGCAGATAGTATGAGTCTATGGTTTGTATTTGTGCTGGAAACAGTGTTGATAATAAAGAGATGTTTTAGTGATTGCTGAGCAGTGCTTACGCAGAGACAAGGATTTTTCTGCTTCTTACACCACCCAAACAGTGAGTAGGTTGGGAGTGCACAAGGAATTGGGAGGGGACACAGCCAGGACAGCTGACCCCAACTGACCAAAAGGATATTCCATACCGTATGATGTCATGCTCAGCAATAAAACTAAGGGAGGGAGTTGTTGGGGAATCACTGCTCAGGGACTGGCTGGGCATCAGCCAATCGATGGTGAGCAATTGCATTCATTTTCATTACTTGCAAATGTTTTTATCTACTATACATTATGACTTTGGATAGGTAGTATCAACTTCATTCTACAACTGTATGAGTAAACTAATAGGTATTATGACCTACTTTCAAACTCCTCCCATACAAATCCAGGCAATCTTTTTACTAAAATATTCAGAATGAGAATTTAAGTAATATATGCTCTCTTGAAGCTCACAAATAAAACTGCACAAGATTTTCTGGTGAACAGAATTATAATTATGGCCTACATGGCTTTAATCATCTAAATATCGAAAATGTATTACCAACACAGAACTAAAGGTACCTAGAAAAAGTGAAAAATTTCAGTCTGCTGCCTCAGTTGTACATACCAATGATAACCATATTTTTTCTTGAATTTACGGACAATTGTTTATAAATACTTTTAATTGTCCTAGAAAATTTGAAGCTGTATCTAATTTAAACTGGATTTTTGGTAGAGTCTCAAGACAGACACAAAGATTTCCAATCCTTTTGATGGCTTTATGTGTGCCATGGTTTAAACAGTCAGACAAAATGCTTCTGACATGATGAAGGGACTGGAGCATCTCTCATATAATGAAAGGCTGAGAGATCTGGAACTGGAGAAGAGAAGTCTAAGGGAATATTATCCGTGTATACAAATACCTGAAGGGAGAGTGCTAAGAGGACTGGGGCAGGCTCCTTTCAATGGTGTCCAACAACTAGCAATGGGCACAAACTGAAACACAGAAGGTTGCCTCTGAACATCAGGAAACACTTTTTTATTGTAATGGTGACTGTGTGGTGGCATAGGTTGCCCAGAGAAGTTGTGTAATCTTCTTCCTTAGAGATACTCAAAACCCATCTGGATGTGGTCCTGCTGAAGGGTTGAATAGGCTACCCAGGGAGGTGGTGGAGTCACCATCCATGGAGATATTTAAAAGGCATGTAGATGAAGTGTTTGAGGATATGATCTAGAGGTGGACTAGGCAGGGTTAGACTGTGGTTAGACTCGATGATCTTAAAGGTCTCTTCCAACCCAGATGATTCTATGATTCTACATGACCCTGCTTGAGCAGAGACGTTGGACCAGGTGACCTCCTGAGGTGTCTTTAAACCTCCTACATTCTACGATTCAATGAAATAGATGCATTATAGTTCCATTGCACTCCCCTTGCCAAAAAATAGTGGGTTCCTGCCCTGTTCTGTTTGATGCCAGAGGAAAACCTTCACTTTAATGAGGAACAAGATACATTTTCAAGTTTCCCACAGAAATCTTTGCAGTTTGGCTTGAGTTATAATTAATTTGTGTTTATAATCTCAGTAGAACTGGCTAGATTTGTGACTAAATTTTTGCCATGTCTTTTGAAATTAATCTGCAAAATATTTCCTTTTGTTTGAATTTCCTCTAGATAACCAGTTTTGGGAAATAAATTGTATCATCTGCTTTAATTAGCATGTCCTCATGATGTAATTTAAACACAGCTCAATGTTATGCAGGGTTGAAATTTATGCGGTTACTTAACTATGTTGGTTTCCTCTCTAGGAAAATTATTGTAATCTCCTACCTCTTTTTTTTAAAAACGTTGACTTGAACTTTTTTCCCCCCTCACAGCTCCGAATACCACGTGTAATCTGAAATACAAGAAAGACCACACAATAATAATTGGAATGAGACTTTTTGAAAAAGACTTATTCCTCAGATTTTCAAGGTTTTCAATACTTGGAATTTTAGAAGAAATAAGAAATGACTAAAGAAGACAAGCAGTAGAGGTATTTACAAATAAAGAATTCCAGAGCACTTACTGTTTTAAACCAAATCAGTTTTGGGTTTTTGTACCTTATATCTCATATGTGTAAGATTAATGTTAGGAGAAAAAGGTGTATTGAAACTACAGCCACAATTAGTCTTGAACCAGAAACTTTGAAAAAGGGGGCGAGAGGGGTGTTAAAGGCCTAGTTTTGTTTTTTTTTTTAAGCAGTACTTACTAGTCAAAATATATTAGAAGTAATGAAACAGAAACACTTAGATTTGTTCTGAAAGATTTGTCCTCTGGCAAATTGTAGCATCAAAGAATGGATGAATTCTCTGAAGTGCTGAGAGACTGTGGAGAGGGAGCAAAAAGGCAGATATAAGGACAGGTGAAAACTTGTATTCTCAAAGAAAATATGTAATGTTCCTGTCATGGTGAAATACATTTTTCAGAAAATGGAAATCCAATTCTATTGAATCCGATAAAAAACATCAAAAACCTTAGAGGAGGAAATGGATAGTGGAAGTTAGAAAATTGAAGTGGACATTTGAAATGCAAAGATGCTAATGGAAGAAATAAGTCTTATGGGATACTCAGTTTAAGAATTAGGAAAATTTGGTGAAGTTATAAGTCTGATTAAGAATAGAAACATTGACAAGTTCTAAATTATTTTTACAAGGGCACAATCTTTTTTTTTTTTTTTTAAGGAATTAGTAGCAATTGTAATACAACAGAGAAGATAAAAAAAAAAGGTAGAATCCATACTACATTATGAAGATAAAATGTGACAGAAGTAGTCATATGAACATGTAAGAGCTGGACATATGCGATGTGCTAAAACGCTACCTCTCACAAACATGACAGATACAGCACTTCATTCGAACTGCACAAAAGGAAGAAGACTAATAGAAATTGTTGCTTTAACTGTAGCACTGCAATATGTTTATAACGGTGGGTCCAGATTGCAATTGATGTTAGAATTATCTACCACTGTAATTTTGCTTAGTAAAATCTGAGATGGTGAAGAGCTCTGCAGAATTTCATGAAGTGGGTGACATGGGCAGTACAATAGTAGATAAAATTCCCTATTGAAATGGCAAGACCATTCATAAATTGTACTATATCAAATCTTTTTAAAAAAAAAGCAGTGTCTGGAGAAAATCTGTTTGTTGTATGCTAATAATTGTTTTGGTGTTTGTTTGTTTGTTTGTTTAATGAAGATATTATTGGAAATTGTTCTAGGAAAAAAATTCCATTGCCCAGAAATATAATAGAGATGAAATTAAGGCCACATTGAATTAGTAGGAATGTCAATGTCTACAGCCTGACTTTTCCTTCTACCTTATTCTGAAAATAAATGGTGCTAGATACTGTTAAGTAAAGGAGGTGTAACCAGACAAACCACTAGTCTGAATCACAGTGAGCCTTCATTCCCTTATTTCTATGGTAATCTTTTCCCTACCTTAAACCAATGATCTGCCTCTCTTAACAATTCTTTGTTATCTCCTGTTCCTTTCTTAGTTGTCAGCCTAGTAAATTGGGAAAGGGAAAATGATTGATAAATACACTTTTAAAAATATGATTACATAACAATTCTTTGTGTTCTTGCCATTCCAAATTTTTGCAGCTGATGTAATAATTCAGAGGAATAGAGCAAAGCCAAATACAAGCATATTTTTCTACCTGTTTTGCAGGTTAGCTGCATTTTCATCTGTGAGGCCATATGGATTTCCTTTCTATATTAGTTATTTGCTATGAACTGAAGGACATTGAAAAACCTGTAGATGTGCCTGAAAAAATGTTAATGAAATATGCATAGATAAAATGGCAGGTGTCACCAAAGACATAGCTAGTAGCTGTAAAACTACATGGTATATAAAAATGACAGTACAGGTAAACATGAGTTATGTTGAAAAAAATATGTTGAAATGTCACAGAAAAAAAAAAAAGAGAGAAAAATATTTTATCAATTTAAGTTCACTTAATAGTTCAGGTTGCTTCCTAGGCAGAAACAGATTGCACTAATACAATAAACAAAAGTACTATTACTTAGTTGCAGCCATTTATCAGTTTCAGTGATCTGCAAAACATTTAGCCAGCTGCCTCTCCAGGTTCATGGGTTTCAGAAATGGAAACTCAGTATTATAAACATTTAATGAAGTTAAATATCTTAAGGAAAAATACGCATTCATATAGTGCCTTTGGGTTTAGTTGTGGTTTGTTTGGTTTTTTTAAAGATAATTTCCAGCAGACAGGACAACAACTGGAAAAAATCCTGTTAGATCTAACCCTGCTACAACAGACTCAGCCTACAGTCAGGGTTGTGGTTCAGGTTGAGAGAGAGAGCTACATGTGCTGTAGAGCTGGCAAGGCACTATGAAAGGGAACAGCAGGCTGCAAAGAGCCCTGGCCTGTGTGAGATTCTTCCCTGGGACCATGGCTGAAGGTCTTGTCTAAGGGCCAAGTGAAGTATCTGGATTAGATTAGGGTTGAGAGAAAAAGTAAACCTCTTTTCCTTATGGCAAATTCTCTTTGGTAAATTGATGACTTGTCCTTATGATTGGTAGTGGTTTACTACTTGCAAGTCTGTGATCTTTCTCCTGAATTATTTTAGAAATATTTTACAGTGTGGCAGCAATTTTGCCTTTAAGTAGTCATGCTTTTCGTCTCAAATTTCTTTTTTTCTCATTCTCATGCACCCATATACTTAATTTTTGATATTTTGATATGTTTGCATGGCAAGTACATATCAGTAGTCTCAGAGTAACCTGTCTTCTCCCTCTTCATTTCCATGTCTTGTTTGTTAACTTAGGCTTATATTAAAGAAATTAAAACATAATTCTCAACTGAATGGGTAATAGTGATTTGAATACCTGGCAAACATTATTTAATAATATTGTGAACAGAAACTTAACAGTGTGCAAATTTTCTCTTGATTAACATACCTCAATCAGTGCTAATAACATCACAGTCACAACCAGTAGGGAATTTATGCTACTCTCTATGAGAAGTCTATAGAACGAGTGGTAAAGCAACACAACAAAACCAACCAAAGATCACCATCTTCATCACCTTTATCATTGCCACCTGCTGCACTGGTAAGAGCTCCTAATGGTGAATGCTCATCTGAGACCATGTTGTTCCTCTTCCAAACAGGACGCCTTGAGTTTTCTGTTTCGTCTGCCTCCTGTCTCTCTCTCCCTCTCTGAGTCTCTGTCCCTTTCTCTGTAACCTTCTTTATTTTTCATTTAGAGTAGCTTTCATCATTGATTTGACAGCAGGCCTGCCGGTGGCCTAGCTTTCTTCACCGAAGACACAGACCCTGACAATATCCTCGTGTTCCCATGAAACAGGAAAAGTTACTCATGCTGAGAGGATTTTAATAATCACATTCTCCAAACACAGTGGCCTTGATGACAGGGTTACAGACTACCCTAAACCAAGAAGAAGTTATGGGAAGGTACTTGGGAGTAATGGAACATGTTAAGAACCAGCCATAATAAGATGGTGAAAACAGCAGGTGTGCGGATGCTTTTAGACATCAAAGGTAAACTGATGATATTTAGCTATAAGATAGGTTTATCAGAACTTGTTATAATCACTAACAAATCAGTGGGGTGTAAACAGTGTACGTAACAAATTAGCAGTTTTTTAGCTTGCCATGTTTGCAGTAACAAATGTATTATAATCTGTGTGATTTCACTTAATAAATGGCTTTACCTAAAATTCATATCGAATTGCGTGTTGTCCACTGCCAGTCTCCACAGATTTGATGTACGCGAGACTCTCCAATAACAAAGTTCTGTATGTAACCCTTGCAGTCTCCTTTGCACAGCAGAAGAGAACTGGGCCGTGAGGTCATTTTCCTCTTGGGCAAGAGTTGGGTGTTTTCTAAAGGTCAGCAGAAAAAATATGGTTGGGAGAAAAAGAAAAGATAAAGTGAGTTCGAGTGAGGGTGAAATGGTGTTTTCAAAGGAAACACATCATCCTAAGGTTTTTAGTATTATTTTTTCATGTATTTAGAGTCTTGCTCTTAATTTTCTTTGCTACTTTCAGCCAGCTCAAGGGCTTAATTTTTTTTCCAAGTTTTTTTAGTATTCTTCATGGTCT
Organism: Porphyrio hochstetteri; assembly: GCA_020800305.1. NCBI lineage: Eukaryota > Metazoa > Chordata > Aves > Gruiformes > Rallidae > Porphyrio > Porphyrio hochstetteri. Next base: position 19,085,101 of record CM036906.1, on the reverse strand, counting down.
TTAGTTAACTGCTTTTTATACTCCACGTCTGGGGGAAAAATGGTATTGCATTTGCTACAGTGACTCCTGAAACCTATTTTCAGGGATTTTTATTTGCAGTCTTCATTCTGTGATTCTGTGTGATTCTGTGATCATGAAATGCATATGGGACAACATAAATGGAATATTACTAATCAGAACTAAAGAAATTCTGTCACAAGTACTGAAAGAAACTAAGATGATTAAAAACAGCTTGTCTGACTGTATGCTAAGGAAATACAGGAAACAAATCTTGGATGGTCTGTATTAAGCAGAATTACAAACATGCCATGTCGCACAAACTCCTACCTTTTTGCTACTGAAAGCTGTTTGTTTATATCAAACAATTTGATCTTCTTGTCCGTTTTCAGAATAATCAAAATTCCCTGATTTATAAAGCAATTTTTCTTTTATCTTTTTCTTTTATGGGACTTCAGCCCTCCCACAGTTGAGCTTTTGTGGTTTTTTGTCTGAATATATGGCAAGAAACACTACTGAAAATTACAAAATTACGAGCCCAGAGACATGTGTGCACCCACGTGCAGAGGACACTAACATGGCTGGCCACCCATACTACTACAGACAGGGCACTGCTTTTAGCAGCAGCCCCAGAAACACCAACTGCAATCACATAAAGCAGAACAGTCCTGCTCCTCCTTTCATCCTGATTGGGACTGAAGTGAAAAAGTGAAAACACTCCCCCCCACCTCTGTAGATTCACACACACAAAATCACAGATCCCTTGAGTATCAGCGTGGCGTCTCGGTCCATCTCATGTGCATGACTGGATCCTGGGCTCCTCACCCAGCGTGCAGGTCTTCTGCTTGCCAGGTAGTCCAGCTTGATGTTCACTAGCAACCAGATGTATGCACTTCCACACTTCTCTCACACTGATCTGGCACCCAGCCACAGAATCTTCAAACCTAAATTCACCTAAAATCTATGTCCAGCTTCTGGCTCAGACCTTGTGTCTTTCCAGATGCTGGTCTTCTGCTTGCTGGCTAGTTCAGCACACACTTGGGATTAAGATCAGTAGGGAAAGGTAAATGCAGCTAGGTCTCTCCAGTTGCTTGCACACAACAGCCCTGTGACACCCAGCTTCTTTTTCATCTGCTGACACTCGCATATTGCAGCACTCACATAGGATAGTGAGATTACAGAGGAAAAAAAATAAGGATAGGTTAGGCTGCATGGATCTTATACAGGGTGCAGCCAGAGAAGCAGTGTGGCCTGCTTTCACTTGATGGGCTCCTTTTACCCACCCACATTAATTTTGCCATCCTTCTTCATTCCTGCTTCATTTCTTTTCCCTGACTTTGGCTCTTCTCCTGAATGTAGTAAGCTTTGTATAACCTCACATGCCCCCTCAAATATCCCAAAATACTTGTATCAGCCTTGATTCCCCCTTTATATCAGTAACAAATTCAGGCCAGCTCTCTTCAGAGTGATGCCTGAGCTGCTCCTGTAAGAGATGGTTCCTCAGTGGCTGATGACTTCTGGTTTTCTTTGTTGCCTTCATTGCCATCCAGTCCATAATTTCTGTATGTCTGTGTTTACTTTTTCAGTTTCCTTCTTATTTGTTATTCCTTCCATACCAAATAGTCCTTAACCAGAAAGTTCATGAAACAGATGCTCTTATTCCACATAACCTCACAGATTTTCTACAAATTCTGCTGAAAGTAAACACATCTGAGTGTCCACAAATGAAAAAAAAAGAATAAAATCTGAATTTAAAGCTATTTTTATTTTAACTTTGGTAAAAAACATTGAACTTCGAGTTCATTGCATTTCCTAAGTGAGTTCTGAGGAAATGTTAAATTTTTTTTTATAGGCTTCATCTTCCTGATTTTCAATGGACTGAGCAAATGTCTATTGAAAATCTATAGAAATAGTATGTTGATTTCATGAGTGCATGTATAATTTTCTTTGCGAACTACTAATATCTCAGCCACACAACATATATATTATAGTCATCTGTAGGGATAGAACAAGGGGCAATGGCCTCAAGTTGGAGCACAGGAAGTTCTGCACCAATATGAGAAAGAACTTATTCACAGTGAGGGTGACAGAGCCCTGGGACAGGCTGCCCAGGGGGTTGGGGAGTCTCCTCTGGGGATATTGAAGACTCATCTGGATGCCTACCCATAAAACCTTTTCTAGGGAACCTGCTTTGTCAGGGAGGTTGGACTCCATGAACTCTTGAGGTCCCTTCCAACACCTACAATTCTGTGATTCTGTGATAGTGCCACTTTTTTTTTTTTTAATATTGAGAGAAATATAGGGTATACTGATTTGCAATAGTCACAACAAATTCTTTTTTCTTGTTCATTTTTCTATAGTAAGTTTGCAATTATAGTGTACTTTCTTAAGGATCTCGGTAAATAGTAACATTATAGGTTTGTGGAATTTCCCAGTGATGTATTCTCATTAGAAAAAGACTTTATTATATTTATGTTCAGACATTTGAATACTAGATCTGAAAGCTTCTATTGCTTGTCTTCACAGTCAGGGTTTTTTACTTTTTCCCTATTCAATTAAAATTTTGCAGGAATTATACAAAATGAAACAAAACAGTAAATCAAAGACTATAATAATGTTCTTAATGGAAACTTTTAACATCCTGCACTTTTCAGTGTATATCAATGACTCAAGCTGTCTGATTATTTTTAGGGACAAGGTCACCTCTTCCACACAGCAGTATAGATCCCCACTGAAATAACTGAAGTCAAGACAATTACACCTATTTTAATCAAGAGGTATTTATAATCAGAATTAGTTTCTCCTGCATATAAAATAAAGATTAACTAATGGAAATTCAGTCTGACAGCATGCAGGAGAAGCATCAGACCCTGATAAATTTGTCAGACCTTTATCAGAAATTTATCAGGACCTTTGGACCACTGAATGACAAAATCTATCACAGGGTGAAAAATCTTGGTTCTACAAATATTGTGTGAAAAAGTTGCATCAAAAGGTAATTGGGGTTTTACAGACATATAAAGAGAAGTTCTTAATAAAGACTTTTCAGAGTTTTTTGAGTGAAAGTTTTTTAATTCAGCTGCATTACGGTTCTTGTGGATGCTATATATCTCAATATAATCTTTACAGTCTGTATGCTGATTCCACATCCTCTCCAAAAATTGATGAGAATATTGATATTAAAGAAAAGCTCTATTTCATTTTACCTGTGTAACAGAATAGTGTTTTCTAGAAGGACTATGATCCTATTTAATTTTTACTGTAGTAATTGGATGTAATTATCAGATTGACGTCCATCTGGGAGGTTTGGTTGGTTTTCCTCATTTTGCTTATTTAGATCATAAATTTATTCTAAATTTAATTAGGTATTTAGCTAAAATGTTAAATTCATTTAGAAGTAGTTTGCTTTATTTAGTTGCTAATTTATTATTTGGTTTATAAATGTGTGTTTCAAGTTAGGTCTTTAGTATGTAATAGAGCTATTATTAGTTGATTCATTCATTCATTATGTGTAAGCAGAGACTAATAATTTTCCAAGGCCATTGCACATTAGTACACACAGTACGATGAGGATAATTACTGGCCATTTTGCTGCAACATATTTTACTTTAAATTTATTCTTTTAAAACACTCAAGTTATGCTTTCTAATAAAACATACACTAGTCAGTATACCTAAAAGGAGCATATTATTCAACTTTCAAAAAATACAGAATTTTTTTTTTCTTTATGGCAGAGAAATTTATTTTAATTAGTTTATCAATGTGACATCTTGAAAAACTCTTCTGATGTAATACTTTGATGCTCTAAGCCATACCGATCTATTAATTCACTGGACAGATCATCCTGAGACTATTCACTGAGAGCAATACTATTTAAAAGAGTACATGCCTTTATCATATATAAGGGTTTTGTGAGCTTTGAAGCTTTTGCATTCATTAAATCTTTTCTTTAAACAAGACAGGAGCTTGAGCACACCACAAAACCATTGTTTCTTGTTCAGTCTTAAGTGACTAGGAAACTGCATGTTACTGTTTCCTATTATGAGTCCAACACACCACTGTGGGATTTAATTGCAAGGACTGATAGATGTGCTGTATCCACATGGCAAGTAAGGTATGTGTAGACTTACCCCACTGAGGGATAACAGGAACTCATAGTTTCTACCTGCAGACTCTTCACCTGTTCTTCAGTGGTGAGATCTTCCAGGAGGTGCATTTGGCTTGGAGTACAATCAATCAAGCAAAAAACTATCTGAACACAGTCTAAATGTTTTCTAAAGTGGTATATACGTAGACTGCTAGTCAAAGAGCAGTGAAATATCAGCTGTTTGTCAGGGACACAAGAAACTCAACTGCAAGATAATCCAAACAGAAAATAGGAAAAAGGAACATACCTAGTGAATTATGTGGGGTTTGACTCTTTTAGAACTGTAAATGGATACTTTGTGAAACAACTTAGCTGCATCTACTTTGGTTTAATTTGATTTAATTATTTCTGGTATATTTTGTACAGTTTAAATATATTTCCTCAACACTTTCTCCTAATTTACATGCTTTAAAAAGTGGTAAAGTGAAAACTAAATTTGCTTTATTATTCCTGTGGCTAGTTTATGTTCCTGATGACAACAGAAAGAAAATCTATGTTCAGCCTGAAATGACATCAAATACAATGCTGTGTTGCCCTATATATAATGAGTGCCAGAGTCAAATCAGACAGGACTATCTTCTTTTTGACTTTACTGCTTAATTTTACTATGCCAGATGAGACCTAATACTTCCTGTCTTAGACAATTGATCCCTCGATTTTTATGAACTGCTCACAATAGCTGACGTTCTGGAGATTTCAAGCCTCCCTCAGCTAGATATTACAGTGTGTACAGAATGCATAATGTTATGTAAAAACAAAATTAATCAAATTCTCATTTCTTTTGGATGCACAACATCCTTTCAAAGGAATTCAGGCCCATCCAATATAATTGACAAATTTTTCATGCTCTGTGCCTGTCTGCTGACACTAGAAAAATCATAGAATCACAGAATAGTAGGGGTTGGAAGCAAACTGATCATCTTGTCCAACCTCCCTGCTAAAGCAGGATCACCTAGACCATGTTGCTCAGGATCACATCCAGGTGGGTTTTGAATATCTCCAGAGAAGGAGACTCCACAAAATCTCCAGACAGTCTGTTCCAGTGCTCCATCACCCTCAAAGTGAGGAAGTTTTTCCTTGCATTCAGGTTGAACTTCCTGTCTTCCACTATGTGCCTGTTGCCCCCTGTTCCTTTCACTGGACATTACTGAAAATAGTCTTGCTCCATCCTCTTGATATCCTCCATTTATGTGATGATAGAGCGTCTTTGGTGGGCATCTGGCCTCTAGCCAGAGCGAAGCCACCTCACATGAATACTTCATCCCATCTTGAACATCTGAGGGAGCACATCAGAAAAAGTGGTGAAAGCTCTTGCAATACAGTTAGTGTTAGTGAATTTGGCTCCTTAATCTGCCTTATATTGGTTAATGACTTTGGTTTTTATCTAACAATTTTTTAAATGAAATTTAAATAATTTAAAGTTCTTTGGTTTCCTAAAAGCAAATGCTCCTTTTATTTATTAAAACTTTCCATATATATTATATGGAAACCTCTCTTTCTAAGACTATGTCTAACTTAACTGCTTTTTTTCATATATTACACAGCTTTCATATGCTATCAGCACAAAAACTTGGGTGATGGGAATGGACATAGTTACAATGTAGCCACAACAGTAATGGAAGTGATAGAAGTGATGGAAAATGCTGTCAGTTGTTCACAGTCTATTTGTGGGTGTTCTTTTTTTCTTTTTTTACCTGATCTGTTTCTATAGTGTTTCTCTCTTGCTTGGTTTTTCATAGGTTGCTGTAAAGTTTAATGTTTTGTGCCTTAAATAAACAGACAAGTATGCTGCCTGAATGACTTAAGAGTGAAGGTTAAAAATTTGCTAGGCTAAAAAAAAATAACACCTCACAATGTCTTTTATTTTGAAGTAATTTAATTATGACAGCTTGGAATAACAAGGTCAGAAAGTAGGAGGAATGAACTGCTGCTGAAGCTCCAATATAGAGACTGAGGAAGAGGAAAGAGTCACTCTACAGGGTATTCCTGCCTTCTTCCTAAGTTTGCCCCACACCCACTCCAAAATACCATATTGAATCATTTTTTTTATTCTTTGTACGAAGCAACACTGTGTATTTTCACTCAATATTCAATGTCAAGAAAATTGCTTAACAAACTCTGCAACTTACATTCCATCAGCTTCAAAACTGGCAATATTATCTTTGCTGATTCAAATTATCCTAATGACATTTTTAAAGATATTTGCATTTCTGGTCAAGGGGTTAATGTATTTTATGAAAATCATAGAATCATAGAATGTGTTAGGCTGGAAGGACCTTTAAAGGTCACCTAATCTAACCCCCCTGCAGCAAACAGGGACATCTTTAACTAGATCAGATTGCTCAGAGCTTCATCAAGCTTGAACGCCTCTAGAGATTAGTACCTCCACCAGCTCTCTGGGCAACCCATTTGAGTATTTCACCACCCTCAAATAAAGAACTTCTTCCTAATGCCTAATCTACGCTGGTCTAGGTTCCATACCTCTGATCATCCTTGTTGCCCTCCTTTGGGCACGCGCCAACAGGTCCATGTCCTTCTTGTGTTGAGGGCTTCCGAGCTGGACACAGTACTCCAGGTGAGGTCTCACTGAGCAGAGGAGGGAGGGAGAGTCACCTTGCTCTATCTGCTGGTCACTCTGGTTTTGATCCAACCCAGGTTGCAATTGGCCTTCTGAGCTACAAGTGCACTTTGTTGGCCCAAGTCCAACCTTTCATCCATCAATATCCTCAAGTCTTTTTCCACAGGGCTGCTCTCTATCACATCATCCCCCAGCCTGTATTCATAATGGCGATTGTCCTGACCCAGGTGCAGGACTTTGCACTTATTGAACTTCATGAGTTTTGTATGAGCCTACCTCCCTAGCTGGTCCAGGTCCCTCTGGATGATATCCCATCCCTCTGTCATGTTGACCACACCACTCAGCTTAGTGTCATGTTATAATTAAAATAAAACAATTTAAAAAATCAGATGATATTATGTATATGTGTAATTCATACCTGTTACTGCATATTCCACAAAGTAGGTCTTACCTAAGCTCTCAGTGCAGTGTATAACTCAGTAAGCACATTGATATTTTTGATAATTTTATTTAACATGTAGGGTTTTTTTAACTGACTAGATTTTAAAAAATAACATCACTTGAAAACAAGAATAAATTATGAGAACAGTTGGCAGTTAAATTGATCTGGTAGCAAGATTTGAAAGATATTTTGAATTTCCTTGTTTGTGCAACATTGTGCTCGGTCATGTAAGTAGAGACACTCCTTTAGCTATTTTAGTTCACAAGCTCTCTTTCTATAGAATCATTGAATCATTTTGGTTGGAAAAGATCATCATGTTGAACCATTACCTATGACTGCCAAGTCCGAACACCAAACCATGTCCCTAAGCACCACATGCACATATCTTTTAATTTCCTCTAGGGATGGTGACTCAATCACTTCCTTGGGCAGCCTGTTCCAATGCTTGAAAATCCTTTCCATGAAGATTTTTTCTCCTAATATCCAAACTAAACCTTTCCTGGGACATCCTGAGCACATTTACTCTTGTCCAATCACTTGTTATGTGAGAGAAGAGAGTGACACCCTCTTGGCAACAACCTCCTTTTCTGCATAACCACACATCCTTGTAGTCCTCCTGAGTTTCCTTTCCTTGAGTTATTCACAGGAAAATGCCTAGGAAGCTATAAAATTATATGCCTCAAGACCTGACAATACTCTATTTTTCTTATCATATTCTATATTTTAAAGATGGATGCAGAGGTGAGGCACTTACAGCTGAAGAATAACTTGTTAGAGTGTCATGACAAGGCAGACAGCTATTCACTTATATAAATAGCAAAGGGTAAATGAGAAAGAATGAACAGAGTTCATTCTCATGGTTTCAGCAGGATAGCGTTAATTTTCTTTCTATCAGATGTTGTTGTGTTGTGTTTTTGATTTAGGATGAGAACATGTTGATAACACACTTGTGCTTTTAGTTGTTGCCAAGTAATCAAAGACTTTTCAGCTTCTCATGCTACCCTGCTAACGAGAAGGTGGGGAGGTACACAGCCAGGACAGCTGACCCACAATAGCCAAAGAGGTATTCTACGCCATAAGATGTCATGTTCCATTTATAAATGGGGGTGGGCTGAGGGGCTGAGTGGGAGCTGGAGGCCTGGAGTGGTAGTTGAGGGCTTGGTGCAGCTAGTGGGGGGCCTTACACAGCACTGACTTTGGGATGATGTTTGAACATCTGCCTGCCAGCTGGAAACGATGAATGAATTCCTTATTATGCTTTGCTTGTGACTGTGGGCTGAGAGACTTGGTAGTTTAGGGGGTATTGCATGGCAGCTGAGTAGTCTTGTACAACATCAACTTCTGATGGAGACATATCATGCTGCTCATCACTTTTCTTTTGTGTATAAATTATTATTATTATATTCATTTTTTTAAAAGTCTTATTAAACTGGTTTTATCTCATCCCATTGAGGTCTCTGACTTTCACTCTTCTTATTCTCTTTCCCATTCCCCCAGGGGAAAATGAGTGAGAGGCTGCATGGTACTTAATTTCTTGTTGTGACTAGACCACAAAACTCATCTAAAAGTTGTTTCCTCATTTCCACTAGACAAAATATGTGACTGCACTCAGTAAACTTTTTCCTGTTCTCTACCTGGATGCCCTATCATCTCCCTGTTACTTATTCAGAAACACATTAAAAAATAGATGGATGTCACCTAGACTAACCACAGATAAACTAGGGCCAGTTAGATCAAGTTGCTTATGGATGGGTCTGGTTGAGTTCTGAATTATCTCTAGAGATGAAGATTCCATAACCTCTATGGGTAACCTGTTAGAGTATTTAATCACCCCAATAGTAAAATCATGCACAAACAACCTGATTGCCTTTTGTAATAAACTTTACTGTATTTGTATATGAAAGTACTAATATCATTCAGCTAAACTTCAGTTAAGTCTTTGACAGTTTCCAAAATGTTTCCTGTCTCTAAATCAGGGCATTGTGGCCTGAATGGGTGGATAACTACATAGATAAAGAATTTTTTGAGATCACGATCAAAGGATAGTTTTTACCTTAACTAAGATGATGTTACTAAGAGGCTCATTCAGGAACCGGTACTGTCCAGTATACATATAAATGACCCAGAGGAGCTGAAACAGTGAATTCTCAGCAAATTTGCAAAGTTTAAGTGTGGGAACAACCAATACTGCTGGACTCAGTGTTGCCATCCAAAAGAACCTACAGAGGTTCACAGGAACCTTATGAAATTAATCAAGAATAAATTCTTGAATCAAGCCAAGAACAAATGAGGGATCTTGAACCTCACAAGGCATTCACCTGGCTGTAATACAAGCTGGAGACTTTCTGCAGGGGGGAAGCTCTACTGAAAAGTCTGTGGGAGTTGCAGCAGTCGGTAAACTGATCATGAGTCATCAGTATGCCCTGCAAACAGAGGGCCAAAGGCTTCCTGAGGGGCTTAAGAGGAATTGCAGTTTGAGGGATTCCCCTCCTACTCAAGACTTGTTAGACAGTACCTAGAATACTGAAGCCAGTTTAGAGACCTTCCCCCCAAGACAAGAAAGATGTTGATAAATTGGTGTGGCCACCAAGATTGTTGGGGACTGAAAAACTATTTTTGCAAGGATTGAGTGAGATAGGATTTTTAGCCTGGAGAAAAGACAGTTTTGTTCAGAGGATGGTCTTATGAAGATAGAGTTAAAATATGTATAGCAATATGTGACAGGAAGACAAGAAACAACGAGTAAAATTCATAAGAGAGGGGCTCCAACTCAATATGGGGAGAAGCATTTTCCCCGTAAGGACATTGAGTGAAAAAAAGCCAGGGAAGATTGTAAAGTTTCCGTTCCTGGGGATTTTTAAGACCCAGTTGCGAAAAGCCCTGAGCAACTTATGCTGACCTCAGAGGTAGCCCTGCTTTAAGCAAGTATCAGGAATAGAGAGCTCCTGAGGTATCTTCCAGCCTGAACTACTCTATGATCCTGTGATTCTATGATTGAGAATTAACTATTTCACTGGACTGTTTAAAGTTTTTTCCTACCCCGTTGTTGTATTCCTTGCTATGATAACTGCAGCTTTACATGATTATTGAACAGTCAAGAAGAGTCTGAGTTTGAAGCTGAGAAACAAAATGGACTAGAAAGAAAGATGGTGAGTTTTATATGTCATATTTTGGTTCTGAGAACTTGTAATTTTGTTTCTATATCTACTATGAGTTATAGTTTTATCTCCTCAAGAGAGATGTGACTGGTTGGGATAGTAAAAATATTTTACACAAAATCTTTTTATTTTTTCCCCCACAAATATTTCATCAAGATAGTTTAAATGTTAAGATATTACTGCCCAAAACCTGTTAGCTTTATTTAGCACTTCTTGTGTCTCAGCTACCAGACTTTGCGGACCATAAATGTTATCTGGAGAGTACCATGCAGAATGTGGTTCTAGCTGGACATGCTTCCCACCTAAACACTAAACAAGCCTCTGAACCCTTAGAGCCCTTTACAGAATGTAATTGTTTTATTAGTGAATTTCTTAGACCTTTCTATGCCTAGGAAACAGAACTGACAATCTGCTCCCCTTTGGAATCCATGTTACTGTATCACTTATAAATGCTAAAAGAACCTCCCAGAATTCTGGATCATGTTGCACAACAACAGAGAATCATAGAATCATCTAGGTTGGAAAAGACATCAAGACAACAGCAGATGTGTTATTTGTTAACTTTTTAAGGATCTCAGCTAGGGAAGGATTTGACTGAAGTTGTTGGGGTTTTTTTTTAGTTTTCTACCTTTTGTGCTTACTAAGGAAGCAACATTTCATAGCACTGTAAAGAGGCTAATGCTTTGTCATTACGTACCATATTTTGACAGTTTTACACATGTAAATGAAAAAGATTTTGTTTTGTTTTCTGATATCCTAGTCCTGGTATGTTGAAGAATGGAAAAGAACAGAGAAAAGAAGGTATGCAGCACATTACTTTGCATCTTTACATTGCAGCGCATTCCAGCACATTACATTGCATCATACTTGTGTGCTGCATGAGAATAGGGTCAGATCTCTTGCATCTTCCTTAAACCAAAGGGTAGTTGCCAAAATAAAGCAAGGAACCCACAGAGGTAACATGGATCATGTTAAAAGACAGAATTACCTGGAGCTTGTTATTTGTATTGCGGTATAATTGAAGTATTTTGTTTATTAGAATGAAAGCATAAAATTAAGGCAAGAAGCATGGAGTTATGCTACTGAAGTGAAAAGGTCTTAAAAAGGTTTTTAATTTTGGGCTTTTTTTCTTTAGATACGGGACTATGAATGACTAAGTTCACTGTCATTATTACTGAAAAATATTCACTGTAGGTATCAATTGATGTTATGGCATTTACAATACTTTTTTATTTTTTATGGCTTATTTGTAAAATTCCTTTGAAAATTGCAAGATCACAGCTTAGTTTTCAGTCTTTAACATTGTATAATTCCACCTGGAATATCTTCAAGTGTTACATTGTATTCGTTCAGCATTCTGCCATTTAATAGGGGAAAGTTACTACTGTATTTTCTAATTCTGCTTATAAAAGTCATGCCATATTTTTATGAAGACCTTTGCAGTCCCTGTATTTTTAAACTAACATAGTCTTCTTAGTGTAATAAAAACACTCATTTTCAGACAGCTAAACCATATCTTCCATGAACACAAAGGCACTTTGAAGTCATACTTCATAATTCTAATTCTGTAACACTAAATATAGTATTTTAACACAAAATATAGTATGTTACTATAGATATTGGATACTTTTATTACTGTTAGCATTTAAATTTTGCAGTTATGTATAGACAAGGTTTTTCTGTAATTCTGGCTCAATATGTGGGAAATATATTGCAATTTAAAGTAATAAATATTTTATGAGGATCCACTACTTGCAATATTGACTTAACCTCTTAAGTAGTTATGTATGAGTATATTGATATATACCTCTACTATATATATATAATATTAATGATAAATTAGAACCTACATATTATATACACATACTATGTTATATATAGTAGTATGGTAGGTACACATTGTATGTGTATATAGTATATATATTGTATATACTTTGGTTTTCTATTAAAAAAAAAGGGAACTGTCACTTCTGATGGCTTAATTTTACCTTAGATGTCTGCATGGGTAGATATAGTTTATTATTTATCATATATATATATGCACACTGTGTCTATGTATATACATATGCATGTGTATGTATATATATATACACAGGAGAAATATGTTTATATATAGTACATATATAGTCAGTATCTTCTGGGCATGCTTAGAAATGATATGAGACAATTGCCTCAACTGGTTCCTCAATTATCAACTCCTTAGCTTCCTTAATTGCTTTTGTCACTTTGCATTATTCTCTGGAGCTCATGGCTGTGGTGAGGACTATTGTCTATTCTCCTAAATTTTTCTTGTGCTAGATAATCTCTCTCTAAGAGAGCAATTGACAGTTCATCTTAGCTCATTAACATGTGGTATGTATTAGTTTCTTCATTTACAGGAAAGCTCTAAACTCCAGGCCAGATGACAAAGTCCATCAACATCTTGAATGACAGGCATTTCTGACATTGTGCAATTAGTCTTTTTTAGATTTTATTGGAGACATATATATCATGTTGAAATAATTTCAGCATCCAGAGAACATAATGAAAGCATAGTTACAATGTTTTAAAAATGTATTTTCGTTAATTAGTCTTATATCTAATATAGGTCCTGCTTCAGTCTTAGGGCTGCTGATAGGCAACGTATACTACTGCAATAGCAGTAGTAAGCACAGTGAGCACTTTTAATTCATTTTCTCTTTGTCCACTTCAGAGAAAAGTATTGTATTGTACTTAATATTAACCGTGGCTGACTGTCATGTCTGATAAAGCAAAAAGTATAAATTTTTAAGTCTCAAAATATTTTTACACTTGTGGTTTTTTTAAGTATACAATATATTAATTCTACCTTAATAAAATAAATCCCAGAAATGCTATCAAAAAAGCATATAAATCATAGTTTTTTGCAGGTCATTAAAATAAGATGGACACTGTTCATAGCAATTTTCAAACAACTTCTCAAACCAGATAAGAAATAACTCAATGGATAAGAGGTGGAGAAACAAAAACTTTTGTCAAAAAATGAGTACAGGTTGAATTAATAGGTTGAGCTGCTCTGAGATCCTGGAAGATAAGGTCACATCAGCACAATATTACTCACCTGGTTTCAGAATCTGATCAAATATGGTACCATTTTGCCTGCTTACATAGAACATCAACCTTTTTATTCCCTTATGTTTTCCCAGACTACTACTGTCAACATATTTCTGAATGTACATGAGTAAAAATAAAAGGAATAATATAAGGGACTCATTACTGAAATAAACATAAATGTGGTGATTCCCCATGGATTTGCAAATTCCTTAACTTATATATGGGAGCAGAATCCTTCTGTTACATTTCTCTTAGAGATGAGTCTATTATTTATAGTTCAGAGATTGTTTTTATTTCCTGGTTTCTGAATTTTGGAACTTCACTGCCTAAACTCTTACCGCTGCAGAATGTGTTAAAAAAACCCCAAGCAGTATGTCTCACAAGTATCACTATGGGAGACTCAGAGTGTTCAGATATAATCTCCTGTCATTTAAGTATTGGAAAAGAAGATGACTATATAATTAATTTGTTCCTACATATCATCTTTTATCTGAGGAATAGAAATTATTTTATCAGTACTAGGTAATTGTGATCAAAGTTCACTCTGATAAACATTATGTATATTCTTAGAAATGTGGACATGCAGCTAAAGCATAAAATTCTGTAAACTAGCTAATGTGGTTTAAGATGTTACTTTAAAACAGATGTGTAGCTCCTTTGATGGAAATTGCATTCTCTTCAATCTGCTTAGCAGCTAGGGCAGTTTCTATATATGTCTTCTTAACACACTTCAGACAAAAGGGAGTTTGACCTAATTGGCCTAGTATGTTTGATTTGGCATGATATTATATGCAGTGAAGTATGGAGCACTGACAGATATTACTGGATATTTCAGTAATTGATAGAGAATGATATATGTCTTCAACATTCACAATTTTCCACAAAATGATGGGACTTACTTCCCAGTACTACTACTGCACTTATTCCTAGTAGAGTAAGTCAGGATATTATGTTGCCATAGTTTCAGCATCAAGAAGATAATAATGGGAAACACAGTTGCTTCGCTGTAATATTTTTTTTTTTTTTGTAATCAAATGTTCATTTAACATTGGTCCTGCTTAATCTTTGGCACTACAAAATCTTATTCAAAATTACTTGCTTCTACTCATTGTACCCATTTTACTACATAAGGCAGCCAAAGTATAAATAACTTTTCCTTTGTCCTAGCTGTCACTTAGGACAGCACTACAAAGTAGATGATGAACTAAATGATCAGTGGGAGTCTTAATCTGGAACCAGAGATAAAACCATCTTAGTGCAGAAATGACAGGCCTTCATTTGTTTAAAAAATGACAGCTGGGATTACACAAACATTTTGGAAAATAAATAGATATACAGTGCAGAAAGAGTAAACCCAAATGCATTCCTAAATGTTATATTATACAACCATTAAGGTTAGAAAAGACCACCAAGATCACCTAGTCCAAATGTCCCCCTACCATCTATATTACTAACTAAACCATGCCCCTAAGTACCCCATCCAAACTGCCCTTGAACACCTTGAGGTATGGTGACTCCAACACATCCATGGACAAACCATTCCAATGCCTAACTACTCTTTCTGAGAAGAAATTTCCCCTAATTTCTAATGAACCTCCCCGGGCACAACTTGCCGCCATTCCTTCTTTCCTAACGCTACTTATCTGTGAGAGGAGGCTGACCCCCAGCTCACCACCACTTCCTTTCAGGTAGTTGTAGAGAGCAATATGGTCTCCCCTGAGCCTCCTCTTCTCCAGGCTTAACAACCCCAGTTCTCAGCCACTCCTTGTAAGACTTGTGTTCCAGACCCTTCACCAGCTTTGTTCCTCTTCTCTGGATACACTCCAGGGCCTCAATGTCTTTCTTGTAGTGAGGGGCCCAAAACTGAACACAGTATTCGAGGTGTGGTCTCACCCGAGCTGAGTACAGGGGAACATCACCTCCCTGGTGTGCTGACTACTTTATTCCTGATGCAAGCCAGAAAGCTGTTGGCTTTCTTGGCCACCTGGGCACACTTATAGCTCATGTTCAGGTGACTGTCAACAAACACCCCAGATTCTTTTCCTCTCTACGGTTTTCTGTCTGCCCAAAGCCTGTAGCTTTGTCAGGGGTTGTTATGACCAAAGTGCAGGACCCGATTTGTAGCCATGCTGAATTTCCTATCATACTCCCCTCAAATGTATACCCTCTTCTGTAAGAATAAATTATTTCATAGAGAAAGACGTAAAAGGAGGTCAACAATAACACATTTAAATGCTAACTAGTAATACAGATTTTGTTAACTTCCAGCTTTACTAGAAAAACAACCCAGTGCATCGTTCTTCATGATGTTTGTCTATACTTTTGGTGATCAAACCACAAAAATAACAGAAATTTAAAAAAAAAAAAAAAAACAACACAAAACCCACAAAAAACAAACCAAATCAAAAACCAAACCACAACAAAGAAGGAAAAAAAAAGGTAAATTTTCTGTAGTACCATATAAGGCTAGTAAGACTACTAACAAAATGTGTAGGAGAAGAGGTCTGGAACTTGGTTGCTGATTTTACCATTTCTTGGGTGATCCTGTTGAAGTCATTGAGACTTCATGCACCTATATGAATCCCTACAGACAGTCTGAAATTGGAAAATATTTTCACAAATTAATATAACATAAAATAGGGGATTTAATATAACAAATACTTTTCTCCAGCTGTAATCATCCTATATAGAAGCACACTGCAACACATACTTTCTCTCTGCCAAAGTGCAGAAGCATATGCAGTAAAAAAGTGGTATACTCCTGCAAAAGAGGTCTGTTTTACTGAGATACTGTACCAGCTACATAGGAATTAGGCATTTAAAACTGAATCTACACACTGGGATACATATTGGCTGACATTTCTGTAGAGTGATATCTATGAATTTAAATTCCCTGTATTTCACTGATGTTGAAAAAAATTATAAATACTTCATAAGACTTCAGCTAATTGTATCAGTGGTTTGAGATATATGCTCTTAAGACCTGTAAAAGAAAAGCAGTCTTTTACCTAGATTAAATGCTTAATGACTTGGCCATAGACTCACTTTACTTTCCATTTGCTCTATATATGAAGCCATAATATTTGTAGCTACTAAATTATGTCATTGACAAGAACATCTTCTTGTATTGTTGTCAAGGAATTCCTGCAGCATAATAAGTCTAATATTAAAGCCAGCTCTGTTTCATAAACAAAAGTATACTCAGTCATTTTTAGCTCTATTTTATGATAGTCTAGTTGTTCTAGGTAGTTCTACTAGAACTGCTACTTTGGTGAGTCTAGTTGATTCTGTGTGGGTTTTGGATTCCAGTAATGAACTACATTGTAATATGACTTCAGTGAGATGAAGTGAACCAGTTGGGTAGATAATATAGAATTAAAAGTGCTCAATGATTCTCAGAGACAGCTAGTCTCAGTGCCTCCAGAATTACCCAGTTTAGTGTCTATTTGCTATTGAAGATTAAATGAAGTTTTAAATCTCAGTCCATAATATTGCAGAAACTGACTTAATCTTGAAAGGACTCAGAGAGTTGCATAACAATCTCTGTATTCCCACACATTTTCTTGGTGTAGTCTGTATACTTAGATAATATATTCAAAATATTTGGAGGACAAAAAGTCCACCTAATTTCAGCTATCATCTTCCTGATAAAAACAAGAAATGGTGAGTAGACTGTGCAAACCACCTCAAATCAAGTAATCAAAACTGGAAATTCGATATGCAGCAATGAAAATTAACCACTCTACTACTAGAAAATTGAACAGCTCACACATAAACAATTCATGAATCAAAGTGCTCAGGAACTACAGTAAAAACAATCACACTCCCTCCCCCCCCAGACAAACCCTAACAAAACCCCTAAACAGATCCAACACAAAAAAAAAAAAAAACCCAGACAAATAATCTCCTCTCTTTTAAAATGAAGTCACTATAATTCCTGTAAAGTGCCAGCTGGATACTAGCTTAACCAGTAACAGAATTATTGAACAAGTTCAGTGGAAGTTTTATTTACTTTAATATGTTAAAGCATACAATTCATAAACAAAAAAAAGAAGGACTTAACTTCAGATTATAGGTCACACATGAAAATTTGGCCACTAGAAACAGGATTTTTTTGCTTTTCAGAAATAACCAATTTGCTCCAGAGCCACTGCCGAAAACCATTAGTGCATGGTCCTTAAAATATCATTTTTACAGTGATTCCTTGCTTCTCTTTCCAAAGTATTTAACAACAGTCTTCAGTGACTTCAACATGGGTCTGAATGGGTCTTTTCAGTTTACATAGAGCAGGGCATTCAAAGAAGAACTTTTTTCCCCTCCAATTATCGTATGAATAGCATTTCAGATCAGGATTTGTCATCGACTTTCCAAAAGAAAACAGTGGGGTTTTTTATAGATCAGAAAATACTGTGTGCATTGCTACTAGCTGTTAGTACATACATCCTGTACATTTATGCAGAGAGCTACCAAATTTATGCACAAAGCTGCCTACAACCTTGAGGAACACTAAGGTGTTGGTTTTTTTTCCTTTTAAAGTGGGAGAAGAAAAAGAGGTCTTCCTGTCCTTTTCACTGGGTTGACAAGTATAGGTCACTTTTTACTTTTTTTTTTTAACTCTTGCTTCTTCAAGTAAAAAAAAAAATCAATTTCGGTAAATAGATAATTTATACATTACGCTAAGTTGTTACTTGTGAAAGTAATCTAAGTCCTGATAATTTAACCTAAAATTCACAGTAGAATTCAGAAAAAAAAATATGATTTTAATACTAACAAATTTACCAAATTTGAATTATTAATTTGGTTATTTTCTCGTTTTCAGAACAGAAATTAGTTTAAAGCTTATTTTTCAAAAAAAGACACATACCTTAAAAAAAGCAATTGTCCAGTTTTATTTTGTTTACATGGCACTGAAAATTTACATCAGACTTTTACAAATCCTTTTTCATAAAAATATACTTCTTTACAAAAGTGTATGCATTAATATAAGAGGAGTAGCCAGTTGCAGAAGAAACATTTTAAACGATCTCAAATGTATTAACCTTAACATTAATGAATGAATCATAGTTATTGCAGTCATTTGAATAAACAAGAATAAATAACAACCAATGGTATAAAATATAAAACAGCATCCTTTTAGTAGAATACAGTTTGACAGAGTTGTATGAATATTCAAAAAAAAGTGTTGTAAAATGGTTTATAAGAAATTCATCAAACATTATAGAAATCCAAGCAGCAATCCTGGGTACAATGATTTTTGGTAGGCACTCTCTATTACGGTAATAAAAAGTTTAGATTTTCACAGAATTATTTATGTCTGAAAGGGACAATAACAGATAATTCACACTGGCAAACACACAGCATTTGTGAGTCATGCTATGAATGGAAGACAATGACCTACATCAAATAAATTACTGAGTTGCCACTGAATAACTCTTATATGAAATATCTGTAAAACTAAAAAAATTACATTTTCTTAGAAGTGATTCTGGGATGTCTAAAACTTGTATCTGAGGGCTGTGGAATTTGTATTTTCCCTAAATGAATGGATTGTCCCTAATAAAATCATGGCTTTATATATATCTATATATATATTTAATATTTTTGTTTTCATTGCATTATGGTAATATATTCAATTTAAAATAATTAGCTGTAAGGATTTTTTTTTCCCATAAATTACCGAATATAGAGATAAAATAGACATGAAAACACTATTTTTTTTCCAAATTATAACTTCCTTTTGCCTTGCAGATCTGATCCAAAGTTCATTGAATCCATCAACTTCAATGTGATTTTGCCATGCTTTGTGCATGCACTTTGGCAAAATGCTGAAGGAATAAACTGATGTGATACAATCTAGGTTTAACTAGCATGTATTGAAAAATGAACCCTTAAATTTTTGATATATGGATTTCATTATTAATGTTACTGTAAACTGCTCTTTTTAACTGGAAATATCACTAAATTATGTTTTCACATTTGAAAAAAAAATGTAAAATGGTCATTCTTCTGAGTGATCTTACAACAGTAATGAACATAGCCACATGACAAACCTCAATTCATACTAGTTTCCTGATTGTGAAATTTGTCTAGGTTTATGATTGACAAAGGAAATTTAGAAACTTTACAGTTTGTGTGCATTGTTAATGGAAACAGAGAAAAGGAGCTTGACTTGGAACATGAAAAGCAAGATATGAAGCGCAGTAGGAAATTCATTAAATAAGAAAATGACATTTTATTTTTTCTTCTGTGACATGAAGAGTACATTGTACTTGCTGATTTCTAAATATTACATCCTGGACTTAAAAAATTAACTTGTCTAAGAAAAATAAAATACTTAACAGGCTAAATAAATGAAAGGAGAGTAAAAACTCATGAGAAAGATGTAGCATATGACTGTTAAAAAGAAGTCAGTGACCTATTGTCTCCTGTAAGTATAGCTTTATTTTCTACCTATATCTTTTTTTTTTTTTATTTTTAGCCCAGTCTCTCTAGTATAGTTTTATAAAGCACAGAAATACTGATAGTGGATGCTCCTCCAATATATGCAAATATGTTTTATGTTTTAGAATAACCTCCTTTTTAAAAAAAGCAAATAAACTGTGAGTAGCACTCATGGAGTGCAGCAAATTTTTTTTAAACTCTCCGTGGTATACACGAAGAAGAATTCTAATCCATTTTATGAAAAACAAATTCAAAATAAAATAACCAACAACCCAATCTTGTCTATCATCCTCAGGAAAAGGTGACCCAGTATATCCTGAAAAGTGTGCTTTAATTTTTTATTTCTTTTTTAATTTTTTTTTTTTAATCAGTGAACTGTGTGCACTGTGTTATGTGTCAATTTCCAGACTTTGAAGACATCATTACCACATTATACCATTGTGCAAACGGTGTTCAAGTTGGGGTCAAATCGTACCGCTTTCCCTTCCACAGACTTTGCATTTGTGTCATACATAGGGTTTTCAAAAGCAGCTTGTCCATTATTATTTTCATGTACAGAGCATCCTGTATATTGTGTTTTAGGTGCAGTCCTGTAGAAGAAAGACAAGAGCATTTGTAACTGGAGTTCTCTTCACTGACCTGATGTTAAAGAATCTGAACAAAACTTAAAAATATAACATCTCAATTTTTTTTTTTACAGTGTGTGCTAAGAATTAGTAGTCTAACAAAGTTTAAGGAATTTATGATTCATTTAAAATGGTGATGGTGTTCACATAAGAAATAGTTAACTTGAGAAGAGGTAGGTATATCCAATTTGATGATCAAATGATAAAGAGTACAACAATATCTTGTAAAGATGCAAAAATTCCCCAGCCGAACTGAGCTTTTCTTTTTCCCTTTGAAGACTCAACAAGTTTATCATGAATGACTTGGTAAGTGAAATACTTTATTTTCACTAAATAACTCAGAATATCAAAGTTCAATCCCTTGAAAACACTTTGTCTGTTGTTATGCAAAATGCATACTGTATTATAAATCACCTATATAAAAGTCAAGTGCTTACAGCATACAGCTAAATGCAAATGTATTAAAAACAATTACATGAACACTTTTTTGTACTCTGAAGCAGTTCAAAACCAAGTGATACTATTTAAAAATGATGGCACATGTTTTAAACTAATGTTATCCTGCAGAGTATATTACAGTTATTATTGTCAGGCTACCAGAGGTAAATCACTGTTTTGACAGTTAGTATGCAATGAATTGTCTTGTCATTTAAAGTGATTAAATTTTCTTTAGTCATCTAATGCTTTAAAGCTGTATGAAAAGATTACCTGACACTAAATCCAAAGAACTAATACTGCTCTTAATAATATGAACAAAACTGTTGAACTCAGACTAGTGAAATTGAGAAGACTGGTGGCTATATAACATAATTGCATATGAACTAATAATTTCAGATGCAGAAACAGTTCCATAATGAAATCTCTCAATAGCATAATACTTTCATATACTTGCATGCCAATAAACAGACCAGGCATTAAAATAAATTACTCATGATATGAATCTTAAATGTGTCATGTAAAAAAACCAAAACAAAACAGGCAATCTACTGTAAGTACACACAAAGTCTATTCATTATATTATTCCCTAAACGCCAATCATTTATATAATCCATTTTCATATTATAATAAGAGAAATTTATAGCATTTTAAACAGGTGGGAATGGAAGTACAATAAATTGATCTCTCAGCCATTATGCCAGACTTTAACAGAGCAAGGAAGAGCTGCCTACATGTGTGTTTTTCAAACATTTTGTGGCTTTACAGAAAATTTCATTCTCGCTAACAAAGACTGAAATCAATAAAGACATAAAGTCATACAGGAATATATACATAATATGTACTTACCTTTGTTTATAAAGATAAAAGCCAAAACCAGCGAATATAAGGGCAAAGAAAGGCACAAGGATAGCAATGGCCACCGAACTACTGTTTGTACCATGTGGTTGATTAGAGGAATTTGAACCCTCAGACATGTTAAGACCTTAAAAAACCAAAAAAAACACACACCCCCAACATTAATATAATTAATATCATATAAATAACTTAATATAATGTATTATATATGTCTCTTACTCTTTGCACATACTACTCCATAAACTTCAGAACTCTATAACACCTTGTGATTGGGTCATCATAATGTGTTTATCTTTATATATACGCTATATGCCGAGACCACCTGGAAAGTAAATGTAGTGTGGTATACCATACTCTGATTACAAATGTTAGGAGAACAATAAATATACTCTGGTACAGTAAGTATGTATGGTGTCTAATTTTTGGATATTATTAATACACATTAATATACTGTATTATAAAAAGTCAAATTTATAATAAAACTTTTGATTGTGTTACAGAATATATTTATATAATTCAGAAATTAATAAATACCGTGTGTATAAAAGGCAAACGTGATTTCAAGGGAAGAATAAATCATCTGATGTGGCAAACTGAAAATTTACCATATTGATTTCATTACGTGCTGCTATTGATACATAGACTGAAACGGGTAGGAACATTTATGGTGAGCTAAAGCCACATATTGATAAAAAATCAGCTGCGTGGCTGAGGAACACATTATCTAGATTATCCAAAGAGACAAGATATATACCTTCTTAATGTAAGAAAAGTAATGCTGGTGCAGCTTCAAAGTTAATTTTTAAGCTTTGAACTGGGCCTTTTAATAATTCCATATGTCATAATATTTTCTGACTTTCTTGATCTTACAAGGCAATATATAGAAATTTTAAAAAAAAGCCAAACCACAAAACAACAAAATCCAACCAAACAAGAAGGCACAAATAGATAATCAATATACGAAAATACAGAAACATAGATTAAATGTTCAGAAAAATAAGTTAAATGCTGTGAAGATAATTGAATAAGAACAACAATAAAAATAATTTGTTTCAGAGAAACTTTTTCTGTGTTTCTGTGAATGAAATAATGAAGTGATAAACATACTAAACAAAATGTGTTCAATGATTATCTCTCCATAATGGTTTTAATTATTATATTATCTACAATTAGATCTTGTACAGAATTTAAACCCGAGAGAACTATTCTATTCCTAGAAGGCATAAACCAATGAAAAGTGCTTTCAATATATTACAGAAAAGAGTCTCACAATCAAAAATACCCAAAACTCCACTTATGAAAACAGTTTCCATAAGAATCTATCAAACGAGGTGATTGGTGACAGCCAACATTGCTTCATTAAGGGCAAATCATGCCTGACATATCTGGTGGCATTCTATAATAGGAGCATGTAGTGATAAAACAAGGGATAACAGGTGTAAACTAAAAGAGGGTGGATTTAGATTAGGTATTAAGAAGAAAATCTTCACTACAAGGTTGGTGAAGCACTAGAACAGGTTGCCTATAGAAACTGTGGATGCCCCCTCCCTGGTAGTGTTGGGATCATGTCCCTTCCCATGGCAGGGGGTTTGGATTTAGATGATCTTTGAGATCCCTTTTAACCCAAACATTTCTAGGATTATGTAATTCTATGAAAATAGACCAATACAGATTATGGGTTGACACACTGAGAAGCATCTCTGCAGATAAGGACACACGAGTCCTGGTGCACAACAAGTTAACCATGACCCAGCAATGTGCCAGCGTTGTGAGGAAGGTCATTGATATATGGGTGCATTAAGAAGAGTGTGGCCAGCAGGTCGAGGGAGGTTGTCTTGTTAAGGGATTTTATCCCTCTGCTCTGGAGTACTGTGTCTAGTTCTGGGCTCCCCAGTTCAAGAAAGATTGGAGAGAGTCCCGTGGAGGGCTACAAGATGATTAGGGGACTGGAGCACCTAATCGTCTTGTAGCCCTTTCTCATATGAGGAAAGGCTGAAAGACGAGTGTTTAGCCTGGAGAAGAGGAAATGGGTTGAGATGGGACCTCATCAACACTTATAAATACCTAAAGGGAGCAAGATGTTGGAGCCAGGCTCTTCTCAGTGGTGCTCAGTGACAGGACAAGGGGCAAGGGGCACAAACTGGAACATAGGAAGTTCCACCTGAATATGAGGAAAAGTTTCTTCACTTTAAGGGTCATGGAAAACTCTAACAGTTTTCCCAGAAAGGTTGTGGAGTCTCTTCTCTGGATATATTCAAAGCATGCCTGTATGGAATCCTGTGCAACGTGTTCTAGGAGATCCTGCTTTAGCAGGGTGGATGGATACGATGATCTCTAGAGGTCTCTTCCAAAACCTAACATTCTGTGATTCTGTGAAAACACTTTGTCAAGGAAATTTTCCATTTTAATTTTTGTTAGATGACATGCAATTATTTTGAAGAAGTTAATAAAGGCAAATAACCTTATTATATTAATTTAAATTTATTTTTATAATTTAAAAATAAAAGATATTTTGCATATTCAAATAAAATGAAAATCAAGAGCCCAAGCAGTGCATTTTACTGTGAGTTAGAACTATGAAAAATAAAAAAAGGAAAAAAAAGTCACCTTTACCTCATACATTCATAAATAGATCCTTTAGCACATTCAAGAACTAAAAGATTATCCAGTTTTTACTGACAAAGTGAACAAAATTTTGCAGCTGAAAGACCCTACTCTTGCATCCACATAGGAATTTTATCTGAAGATAAAATTCTAAGGAGCCATTGCATTAGTGAAAAGTAATTCCTCTCAATAGCATTTTATCACTCAAAAAATCAGTATTAACTAAATTAAAATTCTTGTTGAAGGAGAAATACCACAGTTCTTAAGACAGTATCAGAAAATAAACAAAATTCTTTTTCATATAAAGCAGTATGTTGTTAACAGAGCTCTGTCATCAGAGCTGTCTTCTCCATGAAAGGATAAACAAAGACTAATAGTTTGGTGTAGAACTGAGTATAGAGATCCAAGAAGTCAATTTTTAGGAAAAAAGTGCTTAATGAGAAATATTTTGTTCTTATCAGTAACATAAAGATTTGCTTATAAATATTTAACAGTTTCACTCTTCTAGTAGATGTTTAGGTTAAGTGTTTTTCAGCACCATAAGCCAGATACCAGCTTAGCAAAACATTCTATAACATGGACTTTCTAAATAGTTTTAAGATGTGAAACTAAATGCATTTTACACATATTCATAGAAAAAAACATTGCTCAAAACATTACAAATGTGTAGCTATACTAAGCAGTATATTGCAAGGTATCTTGAAGTCCTTACAACTATGACAAAACACTCTTTGTAAGTACTACTTAAATGAGATTTTAAAGCTATGAATGTATCAATATTTTATAAAACGTCAATCCTGTTAACATCTTGCAGACACTCTCACACTACTGGACATAATAAAAGAGAATATGGGACAATGAACTGGCAAAAATTTAGAATTTCCTGAATACCTAATCTTTGAAGTCCAAATTGTCCATAATCTTTACCCTGGATGAATCCTTGAAAAACATATGTTGCTCCATCAGGTTCAGCAGAAACCTATAAACAAAAAGTACTGTGAATTAAATATGGAAAAGTTTGTTGTTTTAAGTTATGTATTTGGAAGAGAGGTATCTTAATATGCTTGACTGGTAAATGTTTCTTCCCCAATAAATACACCCTGCTTTTTCTAGGAAATCTATAAAGTTCAAAAGAAAAGACAGAACTGTTAAAGGCATAACCTAGACATGGTGATTCATGGTCAAATGTACTACCTCACACTACCTTTAACTGTATTATTTTTTAAAACCAACAAAACTTAGAACTTCTGAAAAATCAAGATGTAACTATTTCTAAGAATCTTATGTACTTTGTAATTATCTGATTTGTTTTAGGATTAAAATACAGAAGTTATATTGTAGATAATCCTAAGGATGCAAGCAATGAGACTGTAATATTTACTTGAAATAAAATAAAAATAAATTTGCATTCAATTTACAGTTAGTTCATTTATTCTTTTTCAGTGTTATTCCCAATAGTTAATTATTTATACATCTGGAAACCAGAATAATCTTGAATGAAGCTTTGGTAAAAGACTAAAATAAGCTAAAAGATGTGGGAAGAAAGAAAGGGTTGTAATCTTATGAATATCTCCCCTATTAGGGTAAGTGCATTCTAAGCTAACACATTGTATTCAAATGGATATTTATTAGGTTTAAATTGTGTTCCTGAGGCAGGATCCTTCAAGATTTTCCATTGTTTCCTTTCTTAAGGCAACAAAAAGACTACAGCAATGACTTGAAACTATGCTTTCACAGAAAAAAAAAAGGGTTACTTTGCAGTCCGTTTGAGCTATTCCATGACAAATAAATAAATAACTAAATAAACAACCAAATAAAGAAAAGTCAAATAAGAATTTTATGTAAATAGCATATGGAATGTAGGGACTGTATTGTGTATGTTTGTGCATTTAGAAGTCTGAAAGTGTATTTCTTGATTTTACCATATATTTTTTTCACCTCAGGAGCATGCTCATGAAGCCACAAAGAAGTGATGTTAAGCCCATTTACTAGTCTATCTGTTGTTTCAGGGCTTTTTTCTTTTGTTCTGCATGGATTTTAAAATTATTGGACCAGTGCCACAAGTTATAAAAATTGGAATTTCTATGTACATGTCACTGTACACATCTACTTTTCTTTTGACATGTGCATCTATATTGTTGTCACAGGAGTGCTTTACAAGCAGTTAAAACATAAGAAAATAGACAAAATCCTTAATAAATGAGACTGTGTAGTAAGGACATATAACTATTCAACATCATTCAAAATATTTTAGGCCCTTTCTTTTCTGAAATTCTGCTTTCTTATGTGGCAAATAAAGTGTCTGAGGCCCCAACACTCAGCTTTTTCTAGCCTTAGCATTACCTTAGTCGGTTTGTTTTTCTTGTCTTTATGAGAAGGGATATTCTTTCCGTGGGCTGTTGCTTCTTTTTACCTCTCTGCTTCACTTTTTGTCCTCTCAGTCATATGCTCTTTTCTTCTCCCTTCTAAAGAATTAGCTCAGCCCCAGACCCTCCAATGGTCTTAAAGCTTAATTGTAGCAAAGTATTTTGTTTTCCCCATACACATAAAAGGTCAGCTTTTCATGTTTTTTTTTTCTAAAAATATCATCAAAAAGTAAAATATGACTGCTAGCCTAAATATGAAAAATTATTATTATTATTATTATTATTATTATTATTATTATTATTATTATTATTAGATAGTATGTTACCATGAAGTTAAAATGTCTCAAAATAAAATTAGAATAAAGTTCAAAGAGAAGAGAAAGGCTTCTGTCTTAACATGCATTATAATTGTGTCTACACAGTATGACTATTTCCATATTTTCCATCAGACTGGTCTCCTATATACTACAATAAATTGAAATTACGTTTAATTAATCAGTATTGCTAACAATATTCCATTCAATGTGCCTCAAAATTTTTTGTGTGTATGCCACCACAATAATTTAAACACAAAAAGCTTTTTCTCTTTTCGAAGTAGAAATATACTCACAAAACCATCCATAGCCCATTTTTCCTCTTTCAACTTGCTCACAGATGTATGGGAGGGTGCTTTAATGAGATATATGTGGAGCATCAGCCGAGCTTCCTGGCTTTTATACACTCCTGTAGAATATAGTTTTAAAAGATTTTGTGTTGAGGAGAGAAATAATTTCATCTTTAAAAACTAAGCATATAATCTCTTGCCATAAAAAGTGAAAGAAAGAAGAATAGGTAGCACTGTTACAACATTTTAGTCTATGAAGATGTATTCTTTCATGAAATTTTTTCAGTTATAGGATTTCAATAGAAACTTTTAGCTTAGGCTGTAGATAGCACAGAAGGGAAACCCTATACACACAGCTGTTACATACCAGTTATGCTTCAGCCTTAGAAGAAACATTGACAGTAATTTGATTCAAGATAGAAAATACTGTTCTGGATCAGGCAGAGTATATTTGAATCTCACATCCCCATTTTTAAAATCTGTAGTTTAGTCATCAGGTAAAGAAGGTGATAATAAGAACATTCACATCTAAAGATTTTTGAAACGCTAATGATAACTGAAAGTTTTCTAAATTTAAAAATATCTCAAAAAATGTAATTATTCTCCATCAATCAATATTATGACACAATTTCTTCCAGACAGTAAGACTTTTATATAATCTTATTTAGACATAATTAATTGAGTCATTTTCATTCCTGCAGAAAAAAATGCTTAGAATAAAAATAACCTTATTTGCTATGTTGGAGAATGAAAATCAAATAGTAAAATATGCTAGGTGATTTAATATTCCAGTACAAAGACAACGGTAAATAGTGATAAAACCTTTTTGTAGTAGTGTAGAACTTTTCCCCCCACACTAATGGTTTAAAGTTTAAGATTTTACATAGCAGACCTCTCTTCTTTGATTATTTCCTTTATGGCAGAGCACAGAAATTACTGTTCATTCCATATGAAATACATTTGTAGAATTATGCAATGTTATATTGCATTTTAAATGAAGAAAAACTGATGATTGAGAAAACTTTAAACAGAAACAAAACAAAACCAGGAAAAAAAAGCTAAAAATGCAACAATTACAATTCCACCTCTAGAAAATTCTACCAAATTGAAATTAAAATTAATTGACCTATTCACTAAATATTTCACAGAGAAGATATGTACATAAATTAGACTTAAACACTGTCTTTCATCCCT